>OX638069.1:18247800-19723201 GCA_951804385.1 Trifolium dubium | reverse complement strand
CATCATGTCTGCATCAACAAACACTTCATCTCCCACCGCTACTGATCAAACTTCCCCCATTGTCCCTGAAACCACTGCACCGGCGAATATGGAAGTTCAACCTCTTGCCACTGTTACTGATTCAAAATCGATCAAACAGCGTCCTAAAACGCTGGTGTCAAGGAAGAGGAAAAGTGTTCGTAAAGGGTCAACTTCCTCTGTTACGAAAAAGACCGCAAATTCAAAAGGTAAGAACACTTCTCCGGCTGTTCAACGTGTTGGTCTATCCATGCATGACCTATACTGTAAAGAAAATCCGTTCAAATCGACAGTTGTAGAACCCGATGTTGACACTTCTGTCAACAGATCTGATGAGGGTACTGTAGCGTTTACTGAAACCCTAGGTTCTGTTAAAGATGTTGAAAATGTTGTTAATCCTAAGGTAGATGACAAATTGGTTGCTGATGAATCAAATTTGCATGTTGAAAGTACTGATAATGCTGGTATTAGTGACAAGACTCTTGCTGATAAATTTGCTGAGAACATTGCTGTAACAGAGCAGAATGCTGAGCCCTCTGTTAATGTTCAGAAAGCTGTGCCAGATGCTCCAGCATCTTTGGCACAAGCTCCTGTGGAGTCTTTGGTCATTCCAAACTCTCCTGAACCTGTAAGTGCTGATGAAAATGGTTCTCCCAAACCCCTGGATCAAGATGATGAGATTCAGGATCAAGATGAGACTGTACACATTGACCAAACTGATGTGGTCAATGTTGATGATGTAGAGTCTGTTGAAAAGACTCCTGCTGTTGGTGTTGCTCGTAGAACTAGAAGCAAAGCTGTGAAGGATGCTTCTGGTGTTGCTGTTGAGAGTGCTAAGAGCACTAAAAGGAAAGATGTTGCTGCAGGGAAGAAGCCAATGACTGGCCCCCCAAAGTCTTGGAGTAAAGTAACTCCTAAGCCTGTTCAAAAGAAGAGCTTAAAAAGAAAGGGTCACCCCTCTAGTGATTCTGACTTGGAGATAGCTGAGACAGATGCTGCCCCATCTGGTGGAGCATCTAGAAAGACTGTGAAGGGTATGAAAGTCCCTTTGGATATTCCTCCAGCTCCTCTGGATAATGTTTCCTTTCATCTGGAAAGTGGAGCAACTCGCTGGAAATTTGTCTATCATAGGAGGTTAGGACTTGAAAGAAATTTGAAGGCTGATGTGTTCAAATGCAAGGAACTGGTTGATGTGCTGGAATTTGCTGGGATGATGAAGACTGTGAAGGACCTTGGGAATTGCTATGACAAGCTGGTCAGAGAATTTGTGGTGAACATTCCTGAGGAGTGTGATGATCCAAGGTATGCTGAGTACAGGAAGGTGTATGTGAGAGGTAGATGTGTAAACTTTTCTCCACAGGTTATCAATGCTTATCTGGGTAGATCTTTTGAAGACACTCCTGAGCTGGAAGTTACAGATGACACCATCTGCAAGACCATCACAGGTAACAAGCTGAGACACTGGCCTGGGCTTCTGTCCTCTGCAAAGCTGACTCCCATGTATGCTGCCCTGAACAAAATTGCTGCAAATAACTGGTCCCTTACTACTCATTCTAATTCTGTGGCCACTGTGTTGGGTAAGCTGATCTATGCTGTTGGAACTAAATCTCAATTTGATTTTGGCTACTATATTTATCATCAATTTTTGGAGCAAGCCAAATCATTTGCTGTTAAATTTCCTATTCCTTTTCCAACACTGGTGTGTGGTATTGTTCTGCAACAACATCCTGATATTCTTGTGAGCACTAATGAGCCTATTAGAAGGCCTAGTCCTCTGAGTGTGGATTGCAGGTTAATTTCCCAGCCACAAGCTGATGAGTTGGCTGGCACTTCTGTCCAGTCATCTAGTGGTATGAGTAAGCTGGAAATGATTGCTGAGCTTACAACTGTGAGTGTGGATTTGGGTATGAAGAAGGTGAAGGTTGACAGGGTTATAGCTGCTCTGAAAGCTGAGCCTGCAGCTGAGGGTGAGACTCCTGCACAAGACCATGCAAGGGAAGAAGAAGGAGGTGATGGAAATGCTTCTGCTGCCGGTGACACTGAGGAGGTGTCTGATGACTCTGTTGGAACTGCCTCTTTCTGATTGTAATTTTTTTTATTCATGCACCTGAGTGTGCTTTATGGTCTGTAATAACTATATTTGTGGCCTCTCTGTGCCTATGTGACTTTATGTCCCATGTGAACTGATGTGGTACTCTCTGGATTTCTATATGTTGAAGATTGCTCTGACAGATGCTCCTACATATGTCACTTGAAGTAAGTTCTTCTATGTTGTTTTCTATGCATGACTATTTTGAGGGGGAGCACTATGATATGTTGTTGAGGTGCATATGTTGAGGGGGAGCGATTCTATCTGATTATCTCTTCTATGTTGTGGAACTATTTTTATTCAAGAGTATGTTTTCATCTCTTTATATGAACCCACTATATATATGTTCTTTTTATCTGGCGATTTCTGTGAGGCTAGGCGTATTATGATTATTGAAGACGAATGCCTCTGATACTATTTACAAGTTATCTTTATTCAAAGAGTCCCCTTGGAAGTAGTTTCTTTATATGCCAAGATTATGTTTAGTTGACTTGAGAAGGTGTGTACTTATGTGAATTGAAGAAATTCTGTGTATCTCTCCAAGAACTGGCTATAGATTGTTTTAGCCAAAATTTTGCCAAAGGGGGAGATTGTTGGGTTTTTGTATGTTGGCTACATTTTGCAAAAACAACTATTAGCCAATGCTGCGACAAATGCTGTAGCAAGTGGAACAGCATTGTGTCATCTGATTGTTGCGCGCCAACACGCGTTATATTTATGAGCAAGATCTTTGAAGATTCTATGGAGTTTTATGTTTAACCTAGCGTGCTGATCAAGACGCGCAGGTTTGATGGGCTGTGAAAGGCTGTCTTGCCTTGGTGTATTTCCATAATTAATATTGATATATTTTTGGAAATAATATTATTGCTCATGAAGAATTGTTAGCTGGACCTGACAACGTCCAAGCTATGTTTTGAAGCCCAAACCAATGACTGCTCAGTGCTATATATATGTGAAGACACAAACCCTAGTTTTGGGTGGAAAACCGTGTGTGTACTAAAGCGTGTGTCTTAAGGTTTTAGGTTTTCTTGTTAGTTGTGAGTCTTGCTTGTATCTGTTGATGCATGACAAGTTCTCTGTATTATTGAGTTGTAACTGTGTACTTCTCCTAAGCCTTTAGGTACGGAGTTAGTTGTGTTCTTTAGAGTGTGACTCTTGTTCAAACAAACAAACAAGTGTGTGTATTAACAGTGCTGTCTGTACTGTTAGTTGGGAATTGAGACGGGGTCTCATACTTAGGAGTTCCTAGGTAGAGCAGCCATTGGTAGGGTCGTAGTGCAAAGACAAGTAGTGAGTCTACGTTGTGCTTTTCACTAGAACTATTATAGTGGAGTTCATTCCTGGATTGGTATCCCCCAGACTAGGGCAAATTGCGCCGAACTGGGTTAACAAACCTACTGTGTTATTTATCTTTCAGTCACGTTTATTTTACCTGAAACGCTGCGTTTATTATTATTGTGTGACAAATGCTCGGACACTAGCTGTAACATTGTGCACAGCATTTGTCTGTCTGGTTGCCAGAATTTCAATTGGCATCAGAGCAGGCACCCTGCCTGATTGGGTGAGCTCCAGGGAAGATATTTCTGGCTAAGATGGACAAAGAAGGAGGACTAATGAATCGACCACCTTTGTTGGTTGGTGATTCTAACTATGATGACTGGAAGTCTAAAATGACAACGTTTTTGAAGTCCATGGATCACAAAACATGGAGAGCTGTTATTGTAGGATGGGAACCACCTGTTGTTACTACTGGTATTGAAGTGGTAACGATCAGTTTTGGAGTTCAGGTACCCTGAGTGGGGAAGACTTCAATTTTATTTTATGATCAACACACCCATGGGGTGGGTAATGATCAGTTTTTGAGATAACGCACCCTGAGGGGAGGCGACTCAGCTTTTTATGGTCGACACACCAGTGAAATGGTAACAATCACTTTTGGAGTTCAGACACCCTGAGGGGAGAAGACTTCATTTTTTCTTTTATGGTCAACACACCAGTGAAGTGGTAATGATTAATTTTTGAGTTATTGCGCCCATAGGGAGGGAGACAACTCAGCTTTTTTTGGTCTATACACCCATAGGGCGGGTAATGATCAGTTTTCGAGTTAATGCGCCCATAGGGAGGGAGACAACTCAGTATTTTATGGTCTATACACCCATAGGGCGGGTAATGATCAATTTTAGAGATAACGCACCCTGAGGGGAGGCGACTCAGCTTTTTATGGTCTATACACCCATAGGGCGGGTAATGATCAGTTTTGGAGATAACGCACCCTGAGGGAAGGCGACTCAGCTTTTTATGGTCTATACACCCATAGGGCGGGTAATGATCAGTTTTTGAGTTAATGCGCCCATAGGGAGGGAGACAACTCAGTTTTCATGGTCCATACACCCATAGGGCGAGTAATGATCATTTCATTCTCAGGTATTCAGTTACTAGTTATTCCAGGTATATTTCCGCCTTCATCTTCTATATGCATTCATTATCATTACATCACCTTCACACTACAAAATTAGGGTATTTGTATTTAATTACCTTTTACTTCGAGTGCACAAAAGCGCAAGTCATTTATGCGCTCTAGTATAAGATAATTAAATAGGGGCAGCTGTAATACCCTAATTTTCCGCTTTTTGTAAGTAAATGTTCTATTTTGAAAATTGTTTCTTATTTTTGTAAGAAATGCCCAAAAATAGTTTCAAAAATATTCTTTTCGCGTCTTTCATTATTTTGCATAAAATCACAAAAAATATGTTTCATTTCGTTTTCATTCGTTCATTTTTATTTTCATCGCATCATAATTTCAAAAGCATCAAAAATATTTTATTTTTATTAATAACAACATTTTATTCTTTTCAACCACAAATATCTTTTCCCAAAAGCCAATCACATTATGCCACATAATCATCTCAACCACTTAATCATTTTCATTACCATTTTTGTATTAATCTCTCCTTAACCCAAAATTACACCAATATTACCACACATGCCACTTAACCTAATTTTTCCCTATAAATACTAAAATAATCACACTCAATCATGAGAGCACAAATTCCCAAAATCAGAGCCTCCACGCTCCTCCACGCGCCACCAACCACCACCGGAAACCACTTTTCCGGCCACCCAAAAATCCACCAAAATCAACAATCAAATACTCATTTCCTATTATTTCGACCCTTCTGAACTCGAATCCGCCGTCGGTTTCATCAAAAACCCACCGGAAATGCAACTAATCTGAGCTCGAAAATTGCATGAATTTGTAAACTCCGTTTCCATCGAATCGAACATCAATCGAGAGAGATAGTTAGTGTTTTTCGTTCCTGGAACCTTCCAAAAGCATTTCCCATCGTTGTTTGCATCCAGATCGCGTTAGTTTCTCATTTTCATTTTTTGGATCCGAACTTGCGTGGTCTTTTTCTCATGTTTTGAAACACCGATTGTGAAAACTAATGGTATATTTGGAATCTATGCGAGAAGTACTATCAAATCGACTATTCATTTGTGCGAATCGGTGATCGTTTGAAGAAATTATTGTTTGAAGTTGAAGCTCAACTTTCATGGCGTCGGGTTCAAGGTTGAAGACAACTCCTTCCTCCGCCACGTGTCACTTTGTGATTAGTGGTTGCGTTTTTGTTTGTTTGTGATAAACCGGGTCCGGTTCACTTAAGGTTTGAACCGGTTCGGTTCGGTTTATTGAGCTTTGGTCCGGTCTGGGTTGTGACTTGGGCCAGTTTCTTTTTCACACCTTCCAGCATACTATTTACACCCCCCTCTGGCTGAATTAAATTTGGGCTTTGGGCCTCTCTTTTGCTGAATTAGTTTTTTTTTTCTACACCTCCCATTTCAGGTTTGCACCCTTGTTTTAACGTTGAATTTATTTATCGACGATGAATTTATTTATCCTTCGATAAATTTATTTATCTCTCGATAAATCTATTTATCCTTCGATAAATCTATTTATCCTTCGATAAATTTATTTATCATTTGTACACTGTTATTTCTCATTTATTTGATTGTTTGAATGTTGAACTGTAATCTGTCTGAACATGGTTTTTGAACTTTGTTTCTTCCTAAATAAAACAAAAACTGATGAATCAATTAAGGTGAAAAAGAGGGTGTGTGACGTATGTCCGCTCCGCTCGGGTAGGACAGTCTGTGACGTATGTCCCGGATGGTGGACTGCTCTCATTTTAATTGGTGATTCTTAGCTAGTTAATTAAAGTGAAAAGAGGGGAGTGTGACGTATGTCCGCTCTGCTCGGGTAGGACAGTCTGTGATGTATGTCCCGGATGGTGGACTATTCTCATTTTAATTAATGAAGCTCAGTTTAGTTAATTAAAGCGAAAAGGAGAGAGTGTGACGTATGTCCGCTTGATTCGAATAGGACAGTCTGTGACGTATGTCCCGGATGGTGGACTATTCTCACTTTAATTAATTAACTTTAAATATTTGAATGAAAAGGAGGGAATGCGACGTATGTCCCGTTCGGCTCGAATTGAACAGTCTGTGACGTATGACCGGATGGTGTTCAATTCTCATTCAACTGAACGATCTCAAAAAAATCCTAAAAGATACTCAACTCACTTCAATTCTTTTTCCTGCCTTCGTGCAGTCAACTCTTTTCCACTGCTCTTGCGCAGTCAAATCTCTTTTCAACTGTTTTCCTAAACGGATAGTGCTTTATCCATTCCCCTGCTACAGACAAACGCTTAAGCCTCCGAAGCGAGCACACAAGCATACTGTTGTATCAGTGGAATGCGACCTAAGCATCGTTCACTAAAAACAACCAACACACAATCTTTCTTTTCAGGAAGAACTACGTGAGCTTTGACTTCCTCATTGTACTTGGGGGATACGTAGGAGCGAGAGCCTCTCTCGTCAAGCCAAATAATAAAAAACTCTTTTTTCCCTTTTCAGTTTAATATGCGGTAATTTATTCCTTTTATGCGGTTATCTCTGTTTATGCAAACCAAAATTCCTCAAATGGTTCCCGTTGAGTACAACGGATATGAGGGGGTGTTAACGTCTTCCCCTCATGTAACCAACTCCCGAACCCGATCTTTAAGGTTTTATCATTATTTTCCTTTCCCCTCACGGGATAAATAAAATATGGTGGCGGCTTCATTGTTTACATTTGTGCATTGCATTTCATCATTGCATATCTGTATATTTTTTTTGGGCCGGGTACTACAGCATGCAATGCAATTTTCTACTTCCACTTCGCGGTTACATTTCGCCTAAATACATTCTAAGAGATTTGCGATAAAATAAACATGAATGAATGCAACATTTTAATGCAATGCAATATTACAAATTAAAGGAAATTATAGACGGAGCAAGAAAAAATATAAGCTAAACTACCTAAAAACTATCTAAAATTAAAACTAAGAGAAATCCTAAACTAAGGTACCAAAATTCAAAGTCCGTCTCCATTAGCATAGGTATAGATTAAGTCCGCAATCACAATCAAAGAACCAACAGAATGCAATAATATGATGACATGAAAATAAATGACTAAAAATAAAAATGCATAAGGTAAATTGCATAATAATAAAAAAAAAATTGCAAGAAATTTAAATGACATAAAAAATAAATTGCATGAAATAAAAAAAAATAAAAATAAATAAAGAAGATAGATGCAAAAATAAAAAATAAAATAACATGAAAGAAAATAAATAACAAAACTGAGGGGGTATCACAGTAATATGGGGAGTGCAGAAAAGAAATAAAAAAAAGAAAGAAGTAAAAAAAACGCAGGCCCAGCCCACAGGAAACCGGATCAGACCAGTTCAAAACGGGTCAACCCATGGTTGATCCAGAACCAGATTCCAGATCCAGTACACAGCACTCACCGAAGATCATCGTGCACCCTCGCATTAACATGACATGATTAAATCATAACAGATCAGACAGCCAGAAATCAAAACATATCTAATGCTTAAGATTAAAGTAAGCAGATAGAACGACTCGGATTTAAAAAAAACACAAAAAAAAAAAATGGGATAGCATGACAAGTCCTTCTTCTTTCTCACGTTCCAAACATAACAGAAACTCCATGAACAAACTTTAACCAAGCTTTCTACCCAAACAACACAAATTCAAATTTAAACCGAAATCAACGAATGAATAATGGTTTTCATAGTATTTTTCGCATAGATTCCGATTATGTAATTAGATTTCACAAACGATGTCCCAGTAAAAAAAAACGAACGAACAAACATTAGATCTATAAAAGTGAAAATGAATTATCCGCAAAATTTAGGAAAACTGATATATGCATCAGCTTCCTTGTGTGTTTGCGAGTTCAATGAGCCAAGAATCATGGAAAATGGAGGTCTAAAACGTGAGAAATCACTACCTCAAGTGGGTTCGGATTTGAGCTTGTTTTGGTATTTTTGATGCGTTTTTGATACTGTTTGTTGGTGTGTTGAGTTTCTGAGTTGAGTTTGTGTTGATTTGAAACAAATTATAGTAAGATTGGTGAGGTTTTGAAGGATTTAGTGATTGAAATGAGGGTTTGGTATGAAGGTTTGTATATTGTTGTTGTTGAGTTCACCGTGAACTTCTTCTCTCTTTTTTCTTTTCTTTTTTTTCTTTTTTTTTTTTTGATTGGAGAGTGGGGAGAATTGTGATTTTCTTGGGAATTGTGTATGAATGTGTGAATGATGTGAGGTTTATATTTATAGAAGAAAATTAGGGTAAATGGTATTGGTGTAATAATCATGGTATGATAGGACAATTAGGTAAAATGACAAAATGGGGATATTTTGATTTATTTTTAATTGGGAAAATGGTTTATGATGAGAATGAGATGAGGTGGCACAATGTCATTGGTCTATGCTAAAAAAATTTTGGTGAGGTGGTGACAACTATTTTTGATTTATTTTAAAAGAAATAAAAAGAAAAGATTGATGAGTCATGAGATAAAACAACTTGTGCTCTACTCCTTCTCTTCTTGGCATATTTTTTTTAAATAATTTGAACTAAAATGGATGGAAATAAAATATAAATGTAAATATTTTTGATATTTTGAAATATGTAGAAAGTGCGCGTAAAAATAAGAAAAAGACTATTTTTTTGATATTTTTGGACTTTTACGATAAAATACGAACTATTTAAAATGAAATAAACTAAAAAGGTAAAATAGTTGAAAAAAGATGTAATTGTGAAAAAAAAGATGAAAATATGAGGAATATATAAAATATGCATGGAAACGGAAATTAAAATATGTATAATAAAAAGGTAAATATTTTTATATTATTTTATGGATGAAATGTGAATTGGATTTATAGGTCCAAAATTGGGGTACAACAGCGCATACTACTTTTTCCAATAATCAAAATGGTCGCCATTGAATATAGGTGCCCTATTATAAGCCCCTTTAGGTGCAAAAGCCATGTTTTCTAATAATTGGCACAATCCACCGAATTTTGTGTACAAAATCGAACCGGGATCGTGATACCACTTGTTAGACTATTTGGCTAACCCACTTAGAAGGGGGGGTTGAATAAGTGGCCCTTTTAAACAATGTTGTTTTCAAAAATTTGTTTAAAGGTATGCGCGGAAGTTCCTCCGGATCGATAGTCTCTTTGCACCCACTTGATCATTGAAAAAGTAGTATAGCCTTGAACTTACAATGATAACAAATAAGAAACGATCGAGTACAATATATCCAATTTAAACGATCCAAACACAATTCAACCAAGTTACACAAGTTCAATTCCAAATCAATCACAATCAAGATATAAGTCAATTGAATTTCTATGCACACTTATGAACACAAAAATTCAATTGAATCGGAAAATTAAAGCGATTGCGTAAAGTAAAAGATTAAGGAAGAAAGACACAAACGATTGATTAGGGAGTTCCCAACGGCTTTCGTGTCGTCCTCGCGGTCGGCCGGTTACGTCCCCCCCCCCCCCCCCCCAAATAACCAAACGGGTTATTTGAGCGTTTATTGATTAAAAATGATTTGATACTAGTGCACAATTTACAAAGACTCCAATAACCCTATATCGAATCTAATGTAAACTATGCGATATAACCTCAACACGTAGCGAAGCTTCAACCTCTGATTCCATTGTTCCACAACCTTGCGCCGTCTTCGATCTGAAAACCCCCGCAAAGAACGTCAAGCTGATTCCGTCGCTTCCTAGATGTTGAACCTTCAAGATATCGCACAATCTTGAATCCTTGATGAAAAAAACCAAACCTTCTTCACAAACCAACTCGATCGTGATTCTGATTCACCGCGAATCACACCGAACTTTATCGATCAACCGTACATCACTATCCGAATGATCCTGTACTCACTATTCAAATGATTTGCAAATTGATGGAAGATGATGATCTTGTGAAGAATAACCCCTTGATCCAAATTATCACTCAATTTAATATCACAAGAGTTTTTGCAAAGCTATTTCACTTTCTCACAGGTTTCTCATAATTACAACAACAAATCATATTGCTATTTATAGAGAAAATAGAATTGAGAAAATTTAGGCAAAACATAACAGATATGTATCGATACAAATGATGGTTTGTATCGATACAAACACCTTGACCAGCATTCAAATATGAAATATTTGACCTATGTATCAATACAAACACGAGTATGTATCGATACATATATCAATTTCTTGAAAAACTGACTGATATGTATCGAAGCTGTTGTAGGATTTTTGAGACATACCCCACTACAGTTTTATTTTTCATTTCCAAAGGAGGGGGAAAATTGAAAACCTTTAAAAGAAGAGATTCTAGGTACGGGGGTTAGTTGCACTTGAGGAAGGTATTAGCACCTCAAGCGCCCATGGTACTCCATGGTAACCTCTTATATGTTTTTAGTGTTTTATGTACATGCTTTCGGAATGGAGGGAGAAATTGTATAGAACAAAGAAAGGAAAATGGGTAAAAGTTAAGAAAATTTTATTTCATAAAGTAAATAAAAGAAAAGAAGCTTAACTATTTTTGTTTGTAGAAAATATTTTTTGAGAGTAATGTTTTTATTGTATTGTAGAGGAAATGTTTAAAAGAAAAGAAATAGTAAGAAAGTGTAAATGTTGTTATGTAAAAAAGAAAACAAGTTATTGTTGTTTGAAAAAGAATTTGTTTTTTGTGTGTTTGAAAGAAAAGAAGATTGTAAAGAAAAGAAGATTTTGTTGTCAAAAAAAAAAGAATTAAGAAAAGATGTTATATATAAAAAAAAAAGTTGTGATAAAAGCATGCTAAAATGATTGAAGTTACGTTGAGATTAAGGTGAACTTGCATTTGTTTTTTAAAAGGATCGCACGTTTGTTTTGAAAAGGTTTTTTTCGTTTCAGAAAAAGTCTCGTAATTAATTGGAAATTTAACTACGAGTCCTCTCCTTTGGAAATGAACTTTTGGCGTTGTGTGTGATGTGTGAGCTAGGAAAGCAGTAAAAGCAATAAATAAAATCCTACGCTATTACAACCCAATTGAATAATTAATATTTACAACCATATCGAATCGAATGAATAAATAATAATAAGCAAAATAAATAAATAACAATGCATAAAAGTAAAATGCAAGTGCGGAGAAATAAATATGATAATGAAATGCACATACGAGAGGAAAAGGAAACATCGCAAAATAACATCCTAATTAAAAGTGGAGTGTGTGAAAGAAATGTGTCGGAGGCAAAGACATGATAATACATTTTTGGAGGCCACTCACAACAACAAATAATTCTAACCTAAGCACACAAGCAACATGCAATTTTATTTATCAAAAGAAAAGTTTTTTTTTATTTTTTATGAAGAGAATGAATTTAGACCGAAAATGGTCCTTCACTATTAATGCTAATGCTAGAGCTCAATAATTTTATAAAGTAAAACATTGTCTCTAGCATACATTTTTTAATGATGCAATGTCCTAACCTAAATGCAATGCATGTATGCATGTGGAAAAATGTAAAGTAAAATTGTAATGTGAAGTTGTAGTGTGAAATTGTAGTGTGATGCAAAAACTTGTAAAAAATATTATGTGATATGCAAAAAAAAAGTAGATTATGATGTAGTAAAAAGAATGTAGTGTTGCAAATGCATATATGCATGAAAATGTGTAGTGAACATGTGATACAAAATGTAATGTCATGTAGAAATTTTGTAAAAAAGGTTATGCGACTAAAAAATGCATAATGTGATGTAGTGCAAAAATGTAAGATTTTTAAATGCATGTATGCATGAAAATTTTAATAAAAAAACATGTTATATGTTTTTATAAAATGGAATTAAATGAAGACATAATCATGTTATCAACCATAAAAAAAAAGAACAAACATAGCATAATTAATTTTTTCTAATATTTTTGTTGTTTTTTATATTTTTTGTATGTTCTAATAACTATTTAAAAAAAATGAAGTCATAAAAAAAAACATTTTTTTATTTTTCATAATAATAAAAAAAACTAAATTAAAAAAGATAGTACAAACATCAAAGATGGGAGGTGTAGATAAAAAAAATATAGACTCAAGGGGGATCCTAAGCCTAAGTCAAAACCCAAACCAAAGGAAACAACTTAAGCCATCTAATCATGGATAAGAGGCTGATAAGAGCGAGGGAGCATGGTAAGTTGTGCGCGTGCGCGCACTGGAACAGAGGGAGTATAAGTCGCCTGATCAGAGATCAGCGACCATTGGGGGGGAGTGCACGCTGCCTATGGTGCACGCGCAGGCATGGGATTAGAAGGGAGTATAAACATGTTTTCTTCACAAACACATTCATTTTTCATTTTTTCTTTCTCTTCTACCGTTCCCTCTCTCTCTCTTATTCTCTCAAAAGCTCTGCTAGGGTTCTTGTTTTCATGATGAACTTCATCACTTCCGGCGGTACTCCGCCTTGAACCCATATTCCGGCGCGGCGGCCGGCCAACAAGGTGGCGGCGCCGCCGCCGGAAACTCACCAAAACAGAAAATTTTCAACACTAACCCCACCTAAAAAACCCTTCTAAACACAAATCTAAACCTTAAATTTTCTAAATCCTTACCAAACGGCCGGATCGGGGTGTTTTAATTTTGGAACCCTAACCTAAGAAACTTAACCGAAATCGCAAACAAAAAAAGGGGGATGATGCAAGCATATGAGTTAAACGAAAGAACACATACAGTGGGAAAAAAAGAACTCCGGCGAAGTGTAGCGCGCGGCCAACAGTGGCTGCCGGTGATGGTTTATTCCGTCCTTTCCTCCTCGGTTCTGCTTTTGTTTCCTTCTTGATCTTTTTCGTCCCTTTTCCTTTTCTGTTTTGTTTTTCTTCACTTTTTTTTTTACTGTTTCTTTCTTTTTCTGTTTGGTTTCTGCTTTGTTGTTTTCTTTTGTTTTTTTTTGCTTACCTCTGAAACTAATAGAAGATTCAGAGGCTCAAGAGAAATCGGTTTGTGATGGTGTTTGATGAGCGAAAATGAAAGAGACTAGTGTTTGATTTTTTTTTAGTTTTTTTTGATTCTGTTTGTTTTTTGTACTGTTAGTGTTTCTTGTTCTCCCCAAATCCGCCTCCCTGTTCTGTGAAAAAATGGCCTTTGTTATAGATGAAATTTTAGGGTTCAAGTGATGAATGAGGAAAAAAGACAGAACCCTTTGTTGAATCCAGATTTTGGTTTGAGAAAAGTATTGAAAAAGGGAAAGAAGACAAAGAAAATGTCATTGTTGTACTGATCTTTGTTCAGAAAATTGGTTCAAAAAATGCATAGGATTCTCTATTTTTCCAAATTTGTTGTTTTTTATTCTATTTTTTTTGTAGAAAAGGACAAACCGAAAAAACAAATAATAATTATAATAATAATAATTTTAATAATAATGATAAATAATAATAATAATAATAATAATAATAATAATAATAATAATAATAGGTGACTGAAAAATAAAATTAAAGAAAAAAGGACAATTAGAAAAACTGTTTTTTATGATTATATTTATTTTTAAGTAAAAAAGAGTAAGTGAAAAAGAAAGGGATTTGGATTAATAGTAATAATAAATAAGGAATAAATAAAGTAAAACTTTTTTTGAAAGGGATTTTTGTAACAATATTAATAATAATAATAATAATAATAATAATAATAATAATAATAATAATAGTGATAATCAAAATAATAATAATAATAAAAGAGTCAATGATGATAAATGATTAGAAATAAAAGTACGGCCACAAAAAAGTGATAAAAAAACGAACATAAATAAAGCGACGAAACAAGAACGGACGTGATGACGTTTTTATTCAAAAGACATTTTGACACTTTTATCACAAAACGGAAAACGGATTCGAGGTCAAAAATTGGGGTGTTACAGAAGCATGCAAGCATGATTCGATACACCATACATTCTCTGGTCTTTTGAGAGAATTTGGTGTGTATCGATACATGCAAGCATGATTCGATACACAAGAGACTCTCTGCCCCTGAGAGGCCAGTTTTGTATTGATACAAATGATATATGTATCGATACAATTTGCACAAAATCAGTCTGAAGTAGTTTCAGGATATTTGTATCGATACAAGTGATTATGTATCGATACAAGATACCTTAAAATCAATTTTTCAAAGTTTAAAAATAGTTTTTCGCTGTCAAGTCATTTCCAATGTTGCCAAAATATGTTCTACTATTTTTTCATGTGTTTTGACAATTATTAAAACATGGGAGTGAACTGGTGCACTTACACACTTGATTATAAAATCAAGAGCTCACTGAAAGTTACAATACAAACTATAAGACACTAACACATGATTCTTAAGAAGATAGAAAATAAGAGTGTTAGAAGCGCAACAATAAAAAGATTCAGAAGTAGTGTTTGCAGTCTTGTAAATACATTGTTGCTTTTGTATGTGCGTAACCCAATCTTCAAAAATGCAGTTCTCTATTTATAGGGGAAGAGAAAATAGAGACGTTTGAAGATAATGACCGTTGCAAAGTTCTTTGTCAAGCTAGCTGTGAAAGGACGAAGGTAACATGGGATATTTGCCATTTCTAGTAACGCTTATTCATTCATTCCTTTTGTATGATAATATTCGTCCATATGAAGTAAAATAGTACTAACATCACTATCCTTGATGATAAGGATGTTGTATTATGATTCCTCAATCAATCATAACCGTTAATTCAAATAATTTCCAATCATTGAGTCACTATCAGTTAAATCTAACATTTTCTAGCTTGTCATTCAGAATCTATGTACCCAACATAGCTTCCGAGTCTTCATGAATTAGCTTCTCAAAAATATTGATTCTGACCAGTGAAGCTTCTAATGTGAACTAGCTTCTGACTTGAAGTAGTTTCCGACCATTATTGTTTCTGACATATGGTAGCTTCTGATTAGTCTTGCTTCTAATACATGTTGCTTCTGATCCTGTTAAAGTTTGTTTCAGAGCTTCTTATACCCATGTGTGAATAGAAATAAGTTACTTATAACCTGCACACTTAGAGTAAATATTAAAATACCCTATTATTCATTAATACTTTGTTATCATCAAAACTAAAGGTTTATAATAGAATCACCTTTGTTCCAAAAATCTCCCCTTTTTTGATTGATGACAAACTTAGTATTTGAAATTACTGGCACGCTATGCACAGTGTGCGATACGATGTGCTAAGCACTTTGTCAGATGTAACACGCAATAACACAAGTGAAGCGGCCGGAAAAATGCGCGGGCGGAAAAAGCCCGCTAGACAGTAGAGTCGCCACCGAAGTTTTATTTTTAAAGGGAAACGTCGATAAAACCCTTCGAGAACGAGAACCAGGTCGTCGCGACCAAATTCCGGGTTCGGGAGTCGGTTATGCGAGGGGAAGGTATTAGCACCCCTCTCATCCGTTGTATCCAACAAGAACCGTTAAGTAGTTTAGTGCGTGTTAGTTTCATGTTTGTTTCTTTATTATTATGATCATTGTTTGCAAAGAAAGAAAGATGTTTTAAAGACCAAAAAATGGTTTTTTTATTAGTGTGCTTGACAAGAATTGTATGTTGCTCCTACGTATCTCCGGGTGCGATGGAGAAATCAAAGCTACGTAGTTCTTTGTATAAAATATTTGTGTGTTGGTTGACTTTATTTACGAAGATGATCTGATCGCGCTTGGGCGAAAAAGTTTGCTTGATTAAAAATGACGGAGTCGCACTTGGGCGGTGGTATCCGTTTTGAAAAATTAAACGCACGTGGGTGTGAAAAATTACTTGATGAGTTGAGATTAATTTTCGACGGAGGACGAATATTTGACGAAAACAAAGTGTCTACCTCGTTTTCGAATATTCGGGGATGCGTCGAGTGTCTACCCGATTTTTCCTTTTTCACTCGTTTGAAATTTTTTGTTTTAATATTTTTTTTGTTTTATTTAAAATTTAATCGAAAGACGGATACTTTGAACGTGATCGAGATGGGGATCTCGCGTTCTATATTCGAGAGAAGCGTCGGGTGTCTACCCAATTTTTCTCTTTTTCCGGTCGTTTAAAATTTTAATATTTATTAAAGATTTTTATAAGATATTTTTTGACATTTAAATATATCTCATAAAAAAAATAAATGAAAACAGACTTTGTTTTTTTTGTTAATTTTTTTGGTATAATAAATTAAAAGATGTAGAAAAATAAATAGTTTTTTTTTTAACAAAACAAATGGCAGTCCAAATAAAAAATACAAAAAAACACAAATAAGAAAAAGTTAAAAAAGGAAATATTAAAACAACAAAGAAGGATCCAGAGATTATCCCTTCTCTGTACATAAGAAACGCAAAACAGAAGCAAAAAAAAGGAAAGAGAAAAAACACGTGAGAAGAGAGAAAGAGATTTACCGAGAGAGAGAGAGGCGGCCAGAGAGAGTGATCGCCGGCGGTGAGCACGGCCGGAGACGGAGGGAGTTGTGATGGATCCTCTTTCTTCCTCTGTTTAGCTTCTACCTTTTTTTTTAGATCTGTTTTGTTTGATTTTTTGTGATTACTGTTTTTTTTTTTTGTATTTTTGATTATGGATAGTGATTTGAATAGGGAAGTATACTAGTTAATATAAGGGTGGTTGGGATGATTTGGAGAAGATGGTATGAATTAGATGTGTGGAATGAATGATGAAGGTAATACTTTGTTATAATTTTTTCTATTCTTCTTTAATTCTCAGTTCTGTTTTTTCTCTCAGTTTTTTTTATCTCTAACCCCATTTTCTAGTTTTGTTGGTTCAATTTATACACCCAATTGATGAATGTTTGTGACCATTGGGTTAATTGTGTTTTAGATTGTTTGATGTTTTGGCAAAGAAAATGGTATTGCTAAGACAAAGAAAGAATGAAGTGATTTTAGCTTTTGATTAGAGTGAAAACTTGGAGAAAGAAATAACCATTTTTAAAGAAAGTTGAACGTAAAAAAGATAGCTATAAACATAGAAAAAGGGTCGCTGCTTCTATAGCACTATTGTTGTTTTGATATTTTTTCTATTCCTTCTTTTCTCTTTCTTTTATATTCTGAATTTTGCCTTCAATTTTTTTTTTAGGTCAAATTGATGAAACTTTGTGTCTATTGGATTCAATGGAGTGTTGGATTGTGGTGTGTTTTGGCAAGGAAATTGGTATTGCAAAGACAAAGAAGGAATGAAGTGATTTGTGCTTTTGTTGAAGTATGACTTTGGAGAAGACTTTGGCTAATTTTTTGATAAAAGTAAAAAAAAGTGGTGAAGCTTGAAACATGGGGGAGTGGGGCGCTCATCAGCTTGTGCTATTGTAGTTGTTCTTTTCTTTTTTGCTTTTTGGTTAACATAATAATATAATAAGTAATAATAATAAATAAATAAATAAATAAGTGAAGAAAAATTGAGAATGAGGAGAGGGGGACGAGCAACAAGTTATTATATTTTTTTATTTTTTTATTAACTAAATATTAATTAAAGTGATATCCATAATCTTGACAACAAAGTATCTACATTTGGCACTGTAGTATTGCAAATTTGGTGATTTAGGCAATTTCAACATCATTAGCATTTTTCATTTAATTTTAATCATGCCTTTTACCAGCAAATTTCCAGCATAGTGCATAATATGAGAAAGGTAATATGTGAGGAAGGCAATATGTGGGGAAGGTACATTACTAAAATGCAAAAAAAAAAAAATCTTGCTCTCCAAGATTCATAATAATTCTTAATTATTTTATTATTCATTTACACCTATAAATTGACATTCATTCCATTCATTCTCCACATTCTCTTCATATTCTCCACATTCACTTTTCTTCTTTCTTTCTTTGAGCTCTCTCCCATTCTTTTTCATTCTTTCTTTCTTTCGGCTTCTTTCTGTTACCAATTTATTCTCCACATTCTCTTTTCTTCTTTCTTTCATTTACAGTTTCTTTCTTTCAACTCAATGACCAATTTATTCACCTGAAAATAAAGGACTCATTTGATTAGAACTCAACCATAATCTATCTTTTAGAACTCAATTAAAAATATATGAACAAAGCTAGATCTTATATTACACAAACATCCTATCCTACTAACCTAATAATCAATACCACCCTCAATATCTATCATGAATGAGAAAAAAAACTTTGAAAGTGAAAGCACACATCTAATTCGAGAATTCAAGTAAGCACCATTACATTACTTGGGAGATAAATGACATTGGAAATTACTACTGGTTGGCATCATACAAGTTATTTCACATCTATTAATATAAGAAGCACTGATCCAAAAGAAAAGGCATAAACATCTCAAAGTGGTATATAAGAAGCATTGATGCAAAAGAAAAGGCAGAAAAATCTCAAAGTGGTTTATCTACAATCAAGTGGTATGTTGTTGTTCTTCCTTTCTGTTAGTAAAAGTGATTTATATGCATAAAGTTTGTTTTTTTATGGTTTATATACATGTCAAAGTGGTTTATATACAATAAAGTGGTTCTTATACATAATATAAACCACATATTCTATTATAAACATATTAGATGCAAAAGAAAATTTAGATTTTATAATACCAAAGAAGCACTGCTGGAACTGCCGACGACACACCACTAAGTAGAGTTTTTGAAGATCAAAGCATATCAAAGTGACCTTCTTGGAACAACTCCACCAATTGAATGTTACAGTTCTACCTGTCATAATGATCGTTTGAGTTACCTTCAAAATGCAACTTCAGTCATCATACACCAATTTGAATCATTCCTATCTATTTTTATGTTCAGACATAAATAAATAAATAAATTTAACAATCAATTTTTAGTAAAAGGATGATGAATAAATCCTAGACAGATAATTAAACATGGGTCAAGATAATTAAACATGGGTCAAGGTTAATCAAAGATATAGGTTACAAGGTCCACACTCTCTGATAGAGAGTTTTTGTTTTAAATAATGAAAGGAGTTTAGAAACCAATTAGGAACAATAAATTTTCATATTGAGATATAACATCAAAACATGAATTATAATTATTATTATTTTCAAAAAAGTTTTAATTTGTCAAAACAAAAGTTGGGAATTTATAACTTATAAATAAATAAAATTGTTTCAAAATCAGATCAAACACCAAATCAGAAATTCTCATATCTCAAAAGCAAAACATAACTAAATCTTTGAATCAAAAGATAACCAAATACATTTTGTATAAAATAAAAACAGAATCACATATTTGAGTTTGAGGTTTCTACACACCAAACACACAAAAACGATGGTTATAGAAGTCTAACATAGCTAAAACGTATTTTCTAAATTTTTCTCACTTTTCCATGAAACAAGGCTGGAGTTTCGTACAAACTCCATCAAAATCGACTACTCATATTTCAATCTACTGATATCGTGATTTTCTTCGAATAAAAAGATACACACAGTTTAGGAGATGATAAAATGAGAAGAGGGAATAAATCTAAAAAAATACACGTTGAACCATCTAGGGAAAAAAGAGATAGTAATTTGGATTACCATTTTAGCATGATTTTTGAATGATAAACAAAGTCGTAGTAACTTGAAAAACTCCATCAAAAGGGACTTCGTTTTTTCCATCTACTTCGTTGGTGATTCAGTATGGATAAAAAGATAGATGCGGTTGAGAAGATGAAGAAAGAGAGCTTTTTTCATCAAAGTCGAGTTCGACGTGGTTGTGTGAAGAAAATTAGCGGCGGCGCAGAAGAGTGGGAGAATGAAAGAGCGTCAAATTTTTAGGGTTTCAGAAGGAGAAAGACTGAATGAGGGTTAGAACTTAGAGGGAATGGGCTTCGCCCATTTCTGATTAGTTCAAGCCTTCAAGAAGGGAGTGTCTTCATAAATAAGTTGTGTGGAAATAGTAACAATTAAAACGTGTATTTTATTGAATTTAATTATTTATTTTTGTAGTAAATAATTTTTAAATTTAGAGTTTATATCACTTATTTTTTAAAATACTTCGGTCCCGTTTGGTCCGGCTTATTTTCTACTTTCTATTTTTAAAAAATGAAATCGAGAATTGTAAAATTGAATTTAGTCATATTTATCCTCAAGAGTATTAGAGAAATAAAGTAAAGAAGTAAAAAATAAAGAAAAGTGGAGTCAAACACAATTTTTTCTTTCTTTTCTATTTTTAAGGAGAAGGAAAAAAGTAGAAAATAAGTCAGGCCAAACGGAGCCTCAAATATATCTCCAAACAATTATTCAACATATTTCTCATTGAAAATAATAAAAATACTTATAATAGTAGTAGCAAAAAAAATATTTTTTATAATAAAAAATAACACAGGATAAATCAGAGTTCAGTCATGAGAATAAGTAAATCATGACTAAAACTCACAGTAGAAAATTGTTCGTTGCTATTTCTCGAGTTAAAACCCACATAAATTGAAGATTTTAATAATAGAAGGAAGTGAACAAGCATTTTCCACTAAAATCAATGTTGCATATCCAAATTAAATAATTGTAATTGTATTTTATTTTGTTTAATAAATAACATAAGTTATTTCTTCATATTAATAATATATTTAATTATGAAACATTTTATAATTTTTTATACATACGTTATTTATTATATATTATATATTAATTAAGTATTTCAAAGTTGTTTTTATTTTTAAATATAATATTTGATATAATTATAAAAAATATCAAATATTATTAGTTAAATAAATAGTATATTATACAACAATAAAAAACTATCGAATCCGTGAATCGCACGGGCAACTAAACTAGTTGTATATACAATTTGGACATATAGATTAAAGTGCTAAGCAAATGCCAATAGATTCATTTTTTTTTCTTTTTTTTTTTATCTTTTCAATTAAAGTTACAAACAATAAAAAACTTTAACTAATTTGACGTATTTTAAAATCAAATGCATATTTTTGAATTTTCTCACAAAATTGATGAAGTGCATAAGAAATAGTTAAAATGCAAGAAATTAAAAATGAAATTCTACTACTTTTAAAGTTAAAATAAATTTAAATTTGACTACTATAATAGAAAAAGAATGGACAAAATTGGGGTACTATAGCTGCCCCTACTTAATTGTTCCTTAATATAGAGGAAGTGAATGTCTTGGGTATTCACAAACTCTCTGTGAAGGGTAATTAAGTATGAAGGACTCAAATTTTGGCCTTAAGGATAAGTTGTGAATGAAACAAGGGAGAGATGACTTCACTTGGGAAAGGTCAACTTTAATGCCAAAATCAAATGTGAGAGGTAAAGAATGATCGTCGCCAGCTTGCCGCTGGTGAAACGATAAAGAATGGTCGTCGCCAGGTGGATCCTGGTGAAATCATAAAGGTGCGATCGTCGCCAGGTGGATTCTGGTGAAACGATAAAGGTGCAATCATCGCCAAGTGGATCCTGGTGAAACGATAAGGAATGATCGTTGCCAGGTGGATCCTGGTGAAACGATAAGGAATGATCGTCGCCAGGTGGATCCTGGTGAAACGATAAAGGTGTAATCGTCGCCAGGTGGATCCTGGTGAAACGATAAGGAATGATCGTCGCCAGGTGGATCATGGTGAAACGATAAAGGTGAAATCGTCGCCTGGTGGATCCTGGTGAAACGATAAAGAATGATCGTCGCCAGGTGGATCCTGGTGAAACGATAAAGGTGCGATCGTCGCCAGGTAGATCCTGGTGAAACGATAAAGAATGATCGTCGCCAGTTGGATCCTGGTGAAACGATAAAGGTGCGATCGTCGCCACGTGGATCCTGGTGAAACGATAAAGGAGCCATCGTCGCTAGGTGGATCCTGGTGAAACGATGAGGATGCAATCGTCGCCAATTGGATCCTGGTGAAACGATAAAGGAGCGATCGTCGCCAGGTGGATCCTGGTGAAACGATGAGGATGCAATCGTCGCCAAGTGGATCCTGGTGAAACAATAAAGGAGCGATCGTCGCCAGGTGGATCCTGGTGAAACGATAAGGAATGATGGTCGCCAGGTGGATTCTGGTGAAACGATAAAGGTGCGATCGTCGCCAGGTGGATCCTGGTGAAACGATAAAATATGTAATAGTTACCAGGTAGACTCTCTAGGGAATTTTATCTGGGAACGTTAGTGGTTGAGATTAAGTCCACTAGGGATTGACATAGTTTGGGAAGAGGTTCAATGGAGGATTTTCAAGAAAAACTTGCTGGGGAAGCTCTTAAATGAGGTTCACTAGGGAACATGGTTTGATACCTGCTTGGGGATTTTAAACGATGTTCACTGGGTAACAAAATGGTAACTCACGGAAGAGTGTTTGATTGTTGTGCGCTGGGGACACTTGATGCTCACTGGGGAATGTTTAATTGAGGTTCACTAGAGAACACAGGTAACTCACTAAGGAGGGTAAGGAATTTTACTGATGGAGAGATTTCATGAGGACAAAGTATGATGCAATATGGGATGCATGTTAATGGATGCAAAAAATATGATGCATGTAGTATGCTACTCTTGAGATAAGTCAATGATGTATTGGGCTTTAGTTGTGATCTGGTGCCGAGCACGGTCGGAATTTTGGGATTTTATTTAATAAAATGATTAATGTATAATAATTGGGGGTTTTCGATCCTTCGGCATTCGCAACACTAAGCGCTTTTGAAGCTTCAAATGGAAGGTTTCTCATGGAACTTTTGACCTCATGTGCTTGTATGGACAATCGCTATGATTATGCTACAAGAGAAGGATAAATTGTGGTTGCTCTAGCAATTTTGCGTGATACAACATTTCTCTGGGAATCGTTGATTTCCTTTAGATATTTTCCTTAAATCAAAGTGATAATGATTGCAAAAGATCATGTGTCATTGTTTTTTATTTATTTATTTATTTATTCCGAAGTTGTATCATCAAAAATAAATAGCATTTATGGGGAAGATAAAGGTAAATAAAAAGATGCATTTCATTGATGGTCAAACTTGATTTAGTACATGGAATGATAGCACACTAAAGGTGTAACTTCACAAAAACGAATAAAAGAAATGAAAATGACAATACGAAAAACATTGGAAGTTTTCATTGAGTATGACAGCCGCTACATTTCTTAAAAACTCTAAGCCCACAACACCTTGCTTCTGGAGATCATGATGAAGAAATTGGTTCCTGAGTTGACGTGAGAAGCCGATTATTTGATGCAGTTACTCGCCTTTTTCCTTTTCCCAACTTTTGCCTAAGTCGCCTTTACAAGTTTTCGACATAGCGGGTTTTCTTTTGTTTTTTATATCCCTAATTTTTGCCTGGACCGCCCTTTCGGGTTTTCAGTTCACCGGGATGCCCCTTTTTTGCCTAAGTCGCCCTATAGGGTTTTCAACTTAGCGGGCGTTCTTTTAATATTAGGCATAGTATTTCTTGACTGCATCAGAGTTTACAGGGAGTGAGAGGTCCTCGCCATCCATTGTTGTGAGAATCAAGGCTCCTCCTGAGAAAGTTTTCTTCACTGCATAAGGGCCTTCATAGTTCGGGGTCCACTTTCCACGCGCATCCTTGTGGATGGGTAAGATCTTTTTGAGCACTAGCTCGCCTTCTTGGAACTCTCGAGGACGATCCTTCTTGTCGAATGCCTTTTTGAGCCTGGTATGATATAAGTGACCATGACATAATGCTACCATTCTCTTCTCATCGATGAGGTTTAGTTGGTCAAACCTTGATTGGACCCATTCTGCTTCTTCCAACTTGGTCTCCAACAAGACTCTCATTGAGGGGATTTCTACCTCAATGGGGAGGTCTGAATCCATGCCATATACTAGTGAGAACGGGGTTGCCCCTGTCGAGGTGCGAACCGAGGTCCTATAGCGATGTAGGGCAAAAGAGAGCATCTCATGCCAGTCTTTGTAAGTTTTTACCATCTTTTGGAGGATTTTCTTTATGTTTTTGTTCGCCGCTTCTACGGCTCCATTCATCTTTGGCCTGTATGGTGAAGAATTGTGATGTTCTATTTTGAAACTTTCACACAGCTCTTTCATCATTTTGTTGTTCAAGTTGGTGCCATTGTAGGTGATGATTTTGTTTGGGAGTTCATATCGACAAATTATCTCCTTTTTGATGAATTGGACTACCACTTGCCTTGTTACATTGGCATATGAAGCAGCTTCAACCCATTTGGTGAAGTAATCAATGGCAACTAGGATGAACTAGTGTCCATTTGAAGCTCGAGGTTCAATGAGTCCAATCACGTCTATACCCCACATAGAAAACGGCCATGGTGATGCCATCACATTCAAGGGAGTTGGAGACATGTGTACCTTATAACCGTAGATTTGACACTTGTGGCATTTCCTTGCATAACTATAACAATTAGATTCCATGGTCAGCCAATAGTAACCAACCCTCAAGATCTTTCTAGCCATTGCATGCCCATTGGCATGAGTACCAAAGGACCCTTCGTGGATTTCTTTGATGAGCAGGTCTGCTTCGTGGGTGTCCACACATCTAAGGAGAACCATGTCATGATTTCTTTTGTAAATCACATCATCACTTAGAAAGAATTTAGCCGATAGTCGTCTCAAGGTTTTCTTATCTCTACTTGAGATGTTTGCAGGATATTCTTGAGTTTCGAGGTAGACCTTGATGTCATGGTACCACGGCTTGTCATCTGATGACTCTTCAATTGATAGAAAAAATGTTGGTTCGTCTCTGCGCTCCACTTTTATAAGTGGTGCTTCATTGCGAAACCTCACTTTATACATTGATGAAAATGTAGCCAAAGCATCTGCCACTTGATTCTCTTCTCTTGGGATATGGTGGAAGGTGATTTCATCAAAGTACTTCATCAGCTTCAAGACATGAGCACGATACGGAATCAACTTGGGGTGTCGGGTTTCCCATTCTCCTTTTATCTAGTAAATGACTAGAGTTGAATCTCCATACACTTCCAAGATCTTAATTCTTAGGTCGATGGCAGCTTCAAGTCCTAAGATACATGCTTCATATTTTGCCATATTACTTGTGCAATCAAAACAAAGCCTTGCTCTGAAGGGGGTATAACCATCCTTAGGAGATATTAAAACAGCTCCAATCCCATGCCCCATGGCATTAGACGCACCATCAAACGCAAGTTTCCATTGAGCTCCTGGCTCAGGTCCTTCATCATCTCCGATGACTTTTTCGTCATTTAAAACCATAATATCTTCATCTGGGAAGTCAAAGCGTATGGGCTGATATTCTTCCACTGGTTGGTGAGCCAAGTGATCTGCTAGCACACTTCCTTTGATAGCTTTTTGAGTTACATGCATGATGTCATATTCGGATAACAACATTTGCCAACGGGCAATCCTTCCAGTCAGAGCTGGCTTTTCAAATATGTACCTGATTGGATCCATCTTCGATAACAACCATGTTGTGTGACCAATCATATACTGTCTCAAACGACGGGCAGCCCATGCCAAGGCGCAACAAGTTTTTTCTAACAAGGTGTATCTAGTTTCACAATCAGTGAACTTCTTGCTTAAAAAGTAAATAGCATGCTCCTTCCTACCAGTTTCATCTTGTTGCCCCAACACACATCCCATGGATTCATCTAATACTGTTAAGTACATAATGAGAGGTCTTCCAGGAACAGGTGGTATTATGATGGGTGGTTCTTGCAAATATTGTTTGATTTTTTCAAATGCTCCTTGGCAGTTTTCATTCCATATGATGGCTTGATCTTTGCGTAGCAATTTGAAGATTGGCTCACAAGTAGCGGTGAGATGAGAAATAAACCTAGAGATATAGTTTAATCTCCCAAGGAAACAACAGACCTCTTTTTCAGTACGAGGAGCCGACATATCTCTGATTGCTCGTACTTTGTCAGGGTCGACCTTGATCCCTCGTTGACTAACGATGAAGCCAAGTAACTTTCCGGATCTGACGCCAAATGTGCACTTAGCTGGATTGAGCCGCAGTCTGTATTTCCTTAGATGTACGAATAACTTTTGCAAGTGAATGATGTGGTCTTCTTCAGTTTTGGACTTGGCGATCATGTCATCCACATAGACCTCTATTTCTTTGTGCATCATGTCATGGAAAAGAGCCATCATAGCCCTTTGATAGGTTGCCCCAGCGTTCTTTAAACCAAAAGGCATTACCTTGTAGCAATATGTTCCCCATGGAGTGATAAAGGTAGTTTTCTCCATGTCTTTAGGAGCCATCTTGATTTGATTATAGCCGGAGAATCCATCCATGAATGAGAAAATTGCGAATCGGGCAGTATTGTCTACTAACACGTCAATGTGAGGTAATGGGAAGTCATCCTTGGGACTTGCTTTGTTCAGATCTCGATAATCGACGCACATTCGCACTTTACCATCTTTCTTCGGTACTGGCACTATGTTAGCAATCCATTGTGGATACTTTGCTACAGCTAGGAATCCTGAGTCAAACCGTATTTTGACCTCCTCCCTAATCTTGAGTGACATGTCTGGTCTTGTCCTTCTCAACTTTTGTTTTACCGGAGGGCATTCTGGCCGAAGCGGAAGCTTGTGCTAAACAATCTGAGTATCTAACCCTGGCATGTCTTGGTATGACCATGCAAACACATCTACATACTCCCTCCGTCCCGAAATAAAAGGGAAAAAAACTACTTTTTTTTGTCCCAAAATATAAGGGAAAAAAATCAATTTCAAGAATGTTTTTCCTTATTCTCATGAAATTAAATGTAAATTGTATTTAATTTTCTCTCTCCACTTTTTTCTATAAACAACAACCAATCAAAAATTGATTTTACATCTTTCCATGCATTTATTCTAATAAAATCCCACAAAACCATATTTATAATTTTCATGTTTATGTTTTCTTAATAAGTGTGTTTTTTTTATTTTCCCTTATATTTCGGGACGGAGGGAGTATTCTCTTAGGAGTTCGATCAACTTCTCACGCTCTTTTGACTTCAACGATGACCCAATCTTGACCTCTTTTCTGTCATGTTCAGTTCCCAAGTTGATTACCTCCACAGGCTCTTCATTCGGTTGAATTTCTTTAGACTCTTGCTCTAATAGCCTTGTCAATTCACAGGGAAGTTCACAATCGCTTTCACAATCCTCTTCAGCTTGGTTAATGGGGTGTTCGAGGTTTTGCAGGATTGTAGCGGTATCATATTCAATGGGTATATTCAGGGATCTGCATGTTTTTATGATGATTTGTTTTAGAAGAATGAACACAACAAAAATAAACAAAAGGATAGAAATGATTGTCACTTTCTTGAAAACAAATGCAAAAAATGAAAAATAAAGAGTAATGGAAAACAAAGTGCTTTTTATTAATGATGATTAAACATCTAAAATAAAAGGGGTGCCCTACAAAATTATCCTTATGCCTTGGGCAGAGCAAAAGGATTTTTTTTTTTGCTTTAAATAAAAACACATGATAAAAATTACTTTGCAAAAGAAAATATCTCTGGGATTTCAACGGCAGTCCAGTTGTTGAGGCTTGCACTTGGACAGCAACGGTAAACCAAACAAGGCATCTCTTCATCATTTGGAACATCTTCAATGGCAGCTACTTGATCTTCACTAGCAAAACCCGCACTACAGAAAGTTCCTTGAATACTACCAATTTGGATCTTCGCAGCATCATTCTTTCCCATGGATGGTTTGTAGCCCAATCCATACTTATCTCTTTTCATAGGCATATCCCACAGCTGCTCACAACCTTTGGAGTCTATTTCTTTAGCCAAAAACTTATCATCCTTTCGAAAGGTGGTAAAGAGTTTAGGTTTCATAGCACAAGTTTCATCATACATCGCCAAAGCATTGGCGACCTCTAAAGCTTGGAAAGCAGTTTCCAATGGTTCTTCACCTGCTTCCACATATTGGAAGGAAGATAGATGACTTACAAAGATGTCTTCTTCACCAGCGACAGTGATCAATTTGTCATCCACCACAAATTTCAGTTTTTGGTGCAAGGTAGATGTCACAGCTCCAGCCACGTGGATCCATGGGCGTCCCAACAGGCAGCTATAGGCCAGATTGATATCCATCACTTGAAAAGTGATATCAAAGGTGTGCGGACCTATTTGGATTGGCAGGCATACCTCTCCAATGACAGATCTCCTAGATCCATCAAAAGCTTTCACGATTAGAGAGCTAGGCTTCATATAGATTCCATCAACAGACAGCTTGTTGAGAGTGGATTTTGGCAATACATTCAATGATGAACCAGTATCAACCAAAACTCTCGCAAGGACAGTGTCATGACACATTGTGGATATGTGTAAAGCCTTGTTGTGAGCTTTACCTTCCATGGGTAAGTCTTCATCATTAAAATTTAGACAGCTACTAGCAGTGATATTAGCAACGATCCCACCAAAACGGTCCACTGTAACACCATGGGTTACATGTGCCTGATTCAACACTTTTAACAATGCTTGCCTATGTGCCCAAGAATTCAGCAGTAACGAAAGGATGGATATCTTGGAAGGAGTCTGATTTAGTTGATCAACTATTTTGTTTTCGCTCCTTTTGATGATCTTTAAGAACTCATCATCTTCCTTTGACGCTAAATTATCATCAGGTTCTTGCCTCTTCTCTTGACTAGGCATTTCTTTCTTTTTCTGAGATTCTACTACTACATCGTTAGTTTGTTTTCTAAGATGTTCTGGAGCAAAGATTCTACCACTTCGTGTTAACCCACTGGTATCGGAAATATGGATGACAACATCTGTCAGCTTCGCTTCAGGTTCATGAACGAAGGTGGCAGTAGCATCATAATTCCAAGGTACAACTTTAGAACTTTTGTAAGGAAATGGCGATGGAACGTAGATGACAACAGGTGATTTCTGCTTCATCAATGATTGATGGTCTCTTCTTTGATAAAGGACCTCGAGAGGTTTCGGGACTTCTTTGTTACTTTCAAAGTGTGGCTCAATAACTGAGACATCTCCCATCTTCCTTGCTCGACCGATTTGCAATATGCCTTGATCTATCAACTATTGCACTTGTTTTTTGACCAACTGACAACCATTCGGGCTCAAGGAGCATTCTTCACAGTCGCCATGAGTTCCTTTGATCACACCACATTTGGATAGTTTGGTATGGATCATCACCAAAAGAGTTGTTATTTCTTCAACTTTCTTAACTGCATCAAAGTTTGATATGAACCGGTCGTTGATTGTAGGGAGGTCGATATTGGTTGTGACCTGAGGTTTGTCCCCAATGATTTGGACGAACATGTTGATATTGAGGCTTTTGTGGTGCTGTTTGCTGATATTGCACAAGTGTTGTTGCAGTAACATAACAATGATCTTGATATGGCACTTGAAGAGTAGTTGGATGATAAGCATTTGCAAGCGGACGAAAGAAATTCCGAGGATCAGTCATTACAGCATTGGTTTCTCCTTCCTTCTTCTTGGGGAAAGAAGTAAGAAATTTCTTTGCTGCAACTTGACCATTTTGAACATTTGGTATCTTTCCATTCTTCAAACCCACTTCTACCATTTCTCCAATGACGACTAAATCAGAGAAGACAGAAGAGGCGCTTCCTATCACCTTTTCATAATATGGAGCTTGTAGAGTGCCTATGAAAATTCTCACAAGTTCTCTTTTAGACAAAGGTGGTTCAACTTGTGATGCTAATTCTCTCCACCGTTGTGCATACTCTTTGAACGTTTTTGTTCCCTTCTTGGTAAGATCTTGCAATTGCATCCTATCTGGCGCCATGCCCATGTTGTATTTGTACTGTTTGACAAATGCCTCAGCTAAGTCTTTCCAGGTCCAGATCCGACTCTTCTCTAGATGCATATACCAATTCAGGGAAGCTCCACTAAGACTATCTTGGAACAAATGGATGATGAACTTATCATCTTGAGCAGCTATACCCATCTTTCTACAATACATGATCAAGTGATTGCGAGGACAAGTCAACCCTTTGTACTTTTCAAAATCTGGTACTTTGAACTTAGGAGGAAGTACCACATTTGAAACCAAGCACATATCGAGAGCATCCAAGCCAAATTTATTATGCCCTTCCATTGCCTTGACTCGTTCTTCTAAAGCAGGAATTTTCCCTTTAGCTTCTTCATTCTCACCCATTGCAGGTGATTGTCCATCTTATCAAGGTTCAGTATGTTCCTTCGGAGGGCCAGGTGGGTTGGAGGAATGATACACCAACAGTGGGTTTTCCACCGTACCTTGAGGCACTTGAAATCCTGTAGCAATATCAACATTCTCTTGTGTCACAGGAATTCCATTTGGACGGGGTACTGATATTTGGGTAGGACGATGCTGAGAAGGGCCACTTTCGGTAGGGTTTTCCAATTGCGGAGGTGTGTAGCCTTGGGGGAGACCTATCGGAGGTCAAACAACAACTGATGCGGAAGTCGGCTGTATCTTTGGGGTAACATTTTCCACCACTTGAGGCCGCGGGTTTTGCTCTCTACTTGCTATTTCCTTGATAGTTTCCATCACTTGATCCAACTTTCCACTTAGATTGTCAATGTCCTTTCTCATGACTTATTGGTTTTCCTCAATACCCTCCATGATCCTTGGTGCATTTTTTCGAGTGTAATGTGAATGCCGATGAATCTGTTTGGCTGTAGGACGTGAATGCCGACGAGTCAGTTTGGCGTGGGAGATTCTGGTAATAAGAAAAGGAATGAGTTTTGCTTATGAGGACAAATGTGTGCATGTTATGGATGAATGCAGATGCGTAAAAATGTTTTTTTTAATTCTCTTATTTTATTAGCTATAGGGAACTGCAAGGCTTTTGATGTTATCGCAAGTATCTATCAATTGTAAAGACATTGAGATAAAGAGAAACAAAAGAAATAAGGATTTTTCATTCATAATCAAAGAGTCATACAAGTAGATAGGTTACAAACTTTTTAGATTGCCTCAATCTTCTCCCTAAAGTCTCTTATCATAGTCTTACAATACTCAACAAAAACAATGACATCAGAAGGAGTGTTCAAGGGATGCATCACTGCATTAGCTGCTTCCAAATTTGTAGGAATGGTGTTAATCACATCATTAGCAAATTTTGCTAGTCTTGAAAACATATCCTTCCAATGGTCACCCTCGTTACGGAGTATACGGAAAAGAGTTCCATTTTCAACTGAGTCAACCAAGTTCATATAACGATGCTCCCACTTTTCATTTTCTGTTTGGAGGCCATCACAAACTTCTTTTAGATGGGCACTGATCTTCTTGTATTCCTCCAAATTCTCTTGTTCTTTCTCCAAATCAAATTCATTCCTCACAAGTGTTCTTTCCAAAACTTCCCTTTGTAGCCTCTCACTTAACAGATGTCCCTCATACTCATTGATTGTGCTATTGAGTTGTTGTCTAGCATTTTCAAGGTCTTCTTTTAGCATTTCTCCTTCATGGTAAGACTTTTTCCATAACTCTTTCCACTTTTGAATTATTCCTAAGAGTTCATATTTTTCTTCGTTCTTATGCTTGAGCTCAGAATTTGCTCCTCCCAAACATCCTTGCACCTTGTATTTTGTCGCTCCCTCGACCTTTAGCCTTTTGTTACTTACTTCGATGACTTTGTCTTTTCGAACTCCTTCCCATTTCAACTCACAGTTTTCTTGGGTAACTTTGAGTAGACTAACTTCTAACTCTTCTTTTTCTTTGTTAAGTTGTGCAATGGTTGCTTTGAGCTGATCTGCTTCTTCTATTGAGATAGGAATAGGCTCGGGGGACTTCGGCGGAATAGGGGAGTTGACAATGAATGGTAGTTTCACCTCTTGGACTCTTTCTTTGACCCACTATCGGTAAGTCTCTTTGCCCTTGCGTTTCCAATCACTTACTTTCTTGTCGACTTTTCCCCAAGCTCGAATAATCCTTTGTAACATCATAGGATCGTCGGCACCCATGTTAGGTAACACTAGACATTCTAGAGATTTCTTTTCAGGCTTTTCCCACATAGGATGTCCCAACTGTCTTAGAGCCAAATGTGGATTGTAGTTTATGCATGCTTTTGACCCTATGAGTGGGACATTTGGGAATTCCCCACAGCTGAGAATGATTTCTTTAATGTCGAGCTTTCTTGGATACCAACGGATCAAATTTTCGGTAAGGGATGCCAAAAATTGAGACCATTCATACCCATTCATCGTGTTCATCAATGATTGGTCTTTGGACATGTGAGATGTGAACCAACGATATAGCAAAGGGAAACAACAAACAAGACTGCCACCTCGCTTCTCGTGACGATCGTGAAGAGTGTAGTACACGTCGGCCAAGAGTGCGGGAACTAGATCCTTGTCTTTTGTAAGGACAGCCCAAAAGACACTGATTGCAGCATAATCAACAAAGTTTTTCGATGATGGGAACAACACCAAACCATAAACAAGGAGGGCTAACATATTGTTGAAGGACTCTATATCTCGGGATGCGGCATATTCACGAGCTTTCTTCTCTAGATAACTTCGGAGGAAACCAGAAGCTTCCCCTTTAGTCTTCACATTGTTAACTAATTCACGCACCTCAATATTTAGAGCTTCGGCCAATTTTTGAATTTTTGGAGGCTGACCAATTTCCACATATGGACACATGCCTTTTGGAGGAATGCCCACAATCCTTTCGAACTCTTCAAAGGTAGGTGATAATTGGAAGTCTTGGAATAAAAAACATCTCATCGGAGGGTCGTAGAATTGTGCTAATGCCGTGATAGCTTCCGCTTGGACATTGGTGAACAAGAAGTCAAGGATGTCACCTAATTTGAAGACAAATGCACCCTTTGGAATTGTTGTTAACTCGGCGCTCAAAACTCTAAGACTTTCTAAATCTGGAAGCTTAACTCTCAATGGTAAAGTTCTTCTTTTTTCGGAGCTCATGTTCAATTTGTTATACATTTGCGATACAACTTCAACCTTTGCAATTCCCTGAAACAAATTTGTATTCTAAGAAAAATGATTTTATGTATGTGGATGCAATGCATGTATGTTTTGTGTCTGTATGGAAAATTAAGAAACACAACCTAACGGGAAGGCTCCCTATTAAAGGTTAGTTCTACGTGCTCTCTACATCGAGGTTCTCACCAAGGATAGTTCTAAGGTTTTGTTTTTAAATTAAGAACACCTAGAGTCATGGAGGCTTCTCGGAATTTCGCCATAATAACGGGTTAACCATTATATGGACGACCTTTCACGAGTGCGACTCTTCTAGGCGGGGTTTGCACCAACTAAACGAGATGTCTACCTCGCTAGCCAATACAAAACACCAAAATTTGAAAATGTTCTAAGTATAAGGTTCTTAGAGTTAGGGGTCCAATTCGGAATTTCGCCATTATAACGGGTGAACCATTATATGGACGACCTTTCACGAAGAGAACCATCTCTAAGCGGGGTCTTCATATTGACTAAACGAGATGTCTACCTCGATAGCCAACACTACTCAACCACCATCCCAAACCTAAGTTTTTCAAGCTCGGTGTAGAGCTCTGTAGTACCCGGCGCAAAAAAAATATACAGAAATGCAATGCACAAATGTAAACAATGAAGCCGCCACCATATTTTATTTATCCCATGAGGGGAAAGGAAAATAATGACAAAACCTTGAAAAGATCGGGTTCGGGAGTTGGTTACCTGAGGGGAAGACGTTAACACCCCCTCATATCCGTTGTACTCAACGGGAACCATTTGAGGAATTTTGATTTGCATAAACAGAGATAACCGCATAAAAAGAAATAAATTACCGCACATTGAACAGAAAAGGGGAAAAAAGAGTTTTTATTATTTGGCTTGACGAGAGAGGCTCTCGCTCCTACGTATCCCCCAAGTACAATGAGGAAGTCAAAGCTCACGTAGTTCTTCCTGAAAAGAAAGATTTTGCGTGTTGGTTGTTTTTAGTGAACAATGCTTAGGTCGCATTCCACTGATACAACAGTATGCTTGTATACTCAACTGAGGTTTAAGAGTTTGTCTGTATCAGGGGAATGGATAAAGCGCCATCCATTTAAGAAAACTGATAAAAAAGAGTTTGAAAGTTGAAAAAGAATTGACTGCACAAGAGCAGGAAAAACAGTTGTGTGAGTTGGGCGTCTTTTAGGTTTTGGGATATTGTTTAGTGAATGTGGATAACCTCATTGCCACAAGTCATCCATCAAGGACGAGGTTAACCTAGCAAAGACAAGTCATCCGTCAAGCTCCGTCGTTTCATTCAGTTTATTATCGAATTAATTAAAAAGTGAGAATAGCCGGAAACGAGTCATCTGTCAGGCTCCTTCTATCTCATTTTTAATTAATAAGTATTTTAGATTTTTTAGAACGAGAATAAACTCAAAGCCGCAAGTCATCCGTCAAGGACTGGTTTATTCCTATTCTAATTTTTAGCAAAAGAGATTAACACAGATTTCAGTTCAGATAACAAAATAAAAAGAAAGAGGTAGAGGATGATAGAGATGCAAATGAATGCACATGAATGACAGATAGTGATGATGCTGAACAGTTATAATGAAGCTAAATTAAATCATTGAAGCAAAAGTTAATTCAACAAGATATCAGTCAAACAAAAAAGGACACGGTTAGTTAAAATAAAATAAGACGAAAGCGAGTCATCCGTCAGGCTCCTTCTTATTCTTTTTTAACTAACGTGTTTTATTTATTTTTAAAAGTTCGGAATAATGATAAATTAAACCGCAAGTCATCCGTCAAGTGCTTATTTTATCATTATTCAATATTTACCAACAAATGTTTACACCTTTAAAGAAATCGGAATAACGATAAATTAAACCGCAAGTCATCCGTCAAGGGCTTATTTTATCGTTATTCATTTTTTATTAACAATTTTCATCTTTTAAAAATAACCGGAATAACGATAAATTAAACCGCAAGTCATCCGTCAAGGGCTTATTTTATCGTTATTCATTTTTTATTAACAATTTTCATCTTTTAAAAATAACCGGAATAAGGATAAATTAAACCGCAAGTCATCCGTCAAGGGCTTATTTTATCCTTATTCTAATTATCTTTAAACAAAAGTTATCATATCAAAATATTTCCGCAAAATTAAATAAATCATAGAAGCATCAACTTAATTATGACAAATTGATAAGATGCTGAAAAATGGGCCTTAAGGGCCCAAAACCCACCAAACAGCAAGGGGGTGAAGAAACAACAAGTGGGGGTGCGCACAGTAAAACAGATATGGGCCTAAGCCCAGTTTTATTCATAGATGGAGGGGGTGCAAAAGCAGAAATAGAGGTATAACAGCAATTCACACAACACAAACAGAATTTCAAATGGGCCTAAAGCCCAATCTATAAGTTTCAGTAAGGGGTGCAGAAATGAATCAGGGGAGGTGCAAATAACAAACTCACAAAAAAAACCAGATCTAAAAAAATAAACCGAACCGGACCGGTTCAAACTGAGGACAAAACGCGGGCAAGCCAATTGCTGGCTGCCACGCGTCATCTTCAACCTCCCAACCGAGTCGCGAACTCAGTGAGTCGTGCCTCCACCATAAAACCTCACGAGTTTGCTGACTTGGTCACCAACTCAGAAACAATCAAAACAACACCAAAAAACGCGTAAAAACAGTCCAATCACAAGAGTTTTTCACATACAATCCAAATCAAGCAACGAAATCAACAAATAACACGTAAACGATGAAAAACGAACGGATCAAAAATTCGGATCTAAAATTAAAACGCGATTTTAACAGGTATAAACGAAAATCAAACGAAACAGGAATTGATATGCATGATTACGCACTCGATGCAACACAAATCCATCAAAATAACACTCTAAATCATTCGAAATTCTACCTTCTTGGTTCTCACTCGTTTTGGTTTCGGATCGGAGGTTTTTGGAGCCGTTTTAGTGAATTAAGAAGCGATTTCAGTACCAATAGAAAGAGGGAAATGAGTAGAGTCTTTTATGTTTTCATGATTTTGTGTTTTGATCAAGTTTTGTTAATGAAAATTGATGAAGAAAAAAAATAGGGTTTGGAGAAAGAAAAAGAGTTGCAGTGGCGCTGCAAAGGTGGAGAGAGAGAAATCAAATTTTCTGATTTTTCTTTGTGAGAATGAATGAGTAACAAGTGTCACCAAATGCATTATATAGTCCCCACAATTAGGTTAGGTTAAAAATGTAATAAAATGTGATTTGTGAGGTAATAGTGTAAAAATGGAAATGGGTTGAAATTGTGATTATTCTAAGAAAAAAATAGAGATAAAATTTGGAGGAAATGAGGTGGTAGCATCTAATTAGTTCGAAAGAGAGAAAAACTCATGAACGACTAAAAACGGATAAGAAATAATGAAATAATAACAAAAAGATGCGGACAAAATATAAATGATGGAAATAAAACTAAGTCAATTAAAAAAAGATAAAACTATTTTCAAATATTTTTTACTATTTTTCGTATATATATAAAAAAAGACAAATTATAAAACCAAATTAATTTAGAAACTACTTTTGTTTATTTCCTAAAGAAAATAAGAAATAATTTTTAAATAAAATATTTATTTTCAAAAGCGCAAAATTAGGGTATTACAAGCTCCACTCAAAATGTTTAGAATAGCATAATCCCCACACAATAACATAATAATATAAAAAAAGCGAAAAATAAATAAATAATGCGGAAATAAAGTAAAAGACAACAAAAATAACAATCATGGAAGAAAAACAAACTAACACCAAAATCTAAACTAAAAAACTAGGTTTGACTCACTAAGATAATTCCCCAGCAGAGACGCCAGCTGAAGCGGCCGGAAAGATGCGCGGCCGGAAAAAGCCCGCTAGACAGTAGAGTCGCCACGGAAGTTTTATTTTTAAAGGGAAATATCGATAAAACCCTTCGAGAACGTGAACAAGGTCGTCGCGACCAAATTCCGGGTTCGGGAGTCAGTTATGCGAGGGGAAGGTTTAGCACCCTTCACATCCGTTGTATCCAATGGGAACCGTTAATTAGTTTAGTGCGTGTTAGTTTCATGTTTATTTCTTTATTATTATGATCATTGTTTGCAAAGAAAGAAAGATGTTTTAAAGACCAAAAAATGGTTTTTTTATTAGTGTGCTTGACAAGAATTGTATCTTGCTCCTACGTATCTCTGTGTGCGATGGAGAAATCAAAGCTACGTAGTTCTTTGTATAAAATATTTGTGTGTTGGTTGACTTTATTTACGAAGATGATCTGATCGCGCTTGGGCGAAAAAGTTTGCTTGATTAAAAATGACGGAGTCGCACTTGGGCGGTGGTATCCGTTTTGAAAAATTAAATTCACATGGGTGTGAAAAGTTTGCTTGATTGAAAATGACGGAGTCGCACTTGGGCGGTGGTATCCGTTTTGAAAAATTAAACGCACATGGGCGTGAAAAATTACTTGATGAGTTGAGATTAATTTTCGACGGAGGACGAATATTTGACGAAAACAAAGTGTCTACCTCGTTTTCGAATATTCGGGGATGCGTCGAGTGTCTACCCGATTTTTCCTTTTTCACTCGTTTGAAATTTTTTGTTTTAATATTTTTATTTGTTTTATTTAAAATTTAATCGAAAGACGAATACTTTGAACGTGATCGAGATGGGGATCTCGCGTTCTATATTCGAGAGAAGCGTCGGGTGTCTACCCAATTTTTCTCTTTTTTCAGTCGATTAAAATTTTAATATTTATTTAAGATTTTTTTAATATATTTTTTGGCATTTAAATATATCTCATAAAAAAAATAAATGAAAAAAGACTTTGTTTTTTTTGTTAATTTTTTTGGTATAATAAATTAAAAGATGTAGAAAAATAAATAGTTTTTTTTTTAACAAAACAAATGGCAGACCAAATAAAAAAATACAAGAAAACACAAATAAAAAAAACTATAAAAAAGGAAATATTAAAACAACAAAGAAGGATCCAGAGATTATCCCTTCTTTGTACATAAGAAACGCAAAACAGAAGCAAAAAAAAGGAAAGATAAAAAACACGTGAGAAGAGAGAAAGAGATTTACCAAGAGAGAGAGAGAGAGAGGCGGCCAAAGAGAGTGATCGCCGACGGTGAGCACGGCCGGAGACGGAGGGAGTGGTGATGGATCCTCTTTCTTCCTCTGTTTAGCTTTTACCCTTTTTTTAGATCTGTTTTGTTTGATTTTTTGTGATTACTGTTTTTTTTGTATTTTTGATTATGGATAGTGATTTGAATAGGGAAGTATACTAGTTAATATAAGGGTGGTTGGGGTGATTTGGAGAAGATGGTATGAATTAGATGTGAGGAATGAATGATGAAGGTAATACTTTGTTATAAATTTTTCTATTCTTCTTTAATTCTCAGTTCTGTTTTTTCTTTCAGTATTTTTTTTATCTCTAACCCCATTTTCTGATTTTGTTGGTTCAATTTATACACCCAATTGATGAATGTTTCTGACCATTAGGTTAATTGTGTTTTGGATTGTTTGATGTTTTGGCAAAGAAAATGGTATTGCTAAAACAAAGAAAGAATGAAGTGATTTTAGCTTTTGATTAGAGTGAAAAACCGGAGAAAGAAATAACCATTTTTAGAGAAAGTTGAAAGTAAAAAAGATAGCTATAAACATAGAAAAAGGGGCCCTGCTTCTATAGTAGTATTGTTGTTTTGATATTTTTTCTATTCCTTCTTTTTTCTTTCTTTTATTATTTGAATTTTGCCTTCAATTTTTTTTTAGGTCAAATTGATCAAACTTTGTGTCTATTGGATTCAATGGAGTGATGGATTGTGGTGTGTTTTGGCAAGGAAATTGGTATTGCAAAGACAAAGAAGGAATGAAGTGATTTGTGCTTTTGTTGAAGTATGACTTTGGAGAAGACTTTGGCTAATTTTTTGGTAAAAGTAAAAAAAAGTGGTGAAGCTTGAAACATGGGGGAGTGGGGTTCTCATCAGCTTGTGCTATTGTAGTTGTTCTTTTCTTTTTTGCTTTTTGGTTAACATAATAATATAATAAGTAATAATAATAAATAAATAAATAAGTGTAGAAAAATTGAGAATGAGGAGAGGGGGACGAGCAACAAGCTATTATTATTTTTTTATTTTTTAAAATCAAATGCATATTTTTGAATTTTCTCACAAAATTGATGAAGTGCATAAGAAATAGTTAAAATGCAAGAAATTAAAAATGAAATTCTACTACTTTTAAAGTTAAAATAAATTCTACTACTTTGAAATTCTACTACATCAAACACCAGCCAAACATCATTAACTCAATGTCAATTAAATTTATATTATAAAATAATTTAGAGCAAATCAAAATTAAGTCACTGTTGATATCATATCAACCTTCTTATAGTATGATTTCTCTAGAAAAATTAACCCACTGCCTATTCATATGTAATTCATAGACTAGTTGCAACCCACCTGTATATGGGTAGTGAAGTATCCAAACTGAATGAATCTTATATATTATAACATCTAACTAAACTAAACCATGAAATCACCAAAGAAATAGCAACACAAGTACCAAAGAAATCACCATAGCGGGTGATCCTGCGCATATTAACAATGGAACAAATTATACAAATCATAGATAGACAGCACAAGTCAGATACACCACACACAATACTTAAATTAAAGACTCCCTATGGTACCAAGGGTCGAAAGTCAGAGTTATATTCCTGAAAACACTTCTCAACACGACATCAAATTAGGAATGCCGATCAAATCACTTTCGAACATCCCACAACACGACAACAAACTAGGAATGCCGATCAAATCACTTTCGAACATCCCACAACACGACAACAAATTAGGAATGCCGATCAAATCACTTTCGAACATCCCACAACACGACAACAAATTAAGAATGCCGATCAAATCACTTTCGAACATCCCACAACACGACAACAAATTTCAACTGCAAAATCATCATTACACAACAATAGTAATGATGAATCAAACACCAGCCAAACATCATTAACTCAATGTCAATTAAACTTATATTATAAAATAATTTAGAGCAAATCAAAATTAAGTCACTGTTGATATCATATCAACCTTCTTATAGTATGATTTCTCTAGAAAAATTAACCCACTGCCAATTCATATGTAATTCATAGACTAGTTGCAACCCACCTGTATATGGGTAGTGAAGTATCCAAAATGAATAAATCTTATATATTGTAACATCTAACTAAACTAAACCATGATAGAATCAACCCATAAATTAGTAAACATGATTCCTAATTAGCAGCAACAGAAACATGATTCCAAATCAATAAGTGTATATATATATATATACAATTAGTAATCACACAGTGAAAAAAGCAGAAACGCAAAATTGGTAGCAACGGCAACATGTTATGATTTTCATAAAACTATAGAGGAACCGAATATCATCACAACATCATTATCAAGAAAAGAAAGATGAGAATCGAAGACCACACAAAGAAAACTATTCCACCCAATACCCCTGTCCAATTCTTATATGCCTTCAAAATTAGTTTAACAAATATTTTAGTATCCGACTACTGATTTTAATCTAATAGCAAAAACAAATGTGTTGAAATATACCCCCAAATTTTCAAATGAATTTATCCTTCTTTTTATTATATTGTATAGTATTATACCCCAACCAAAATATATTAAATAATATTATACAATTGTATATATTTAAATATATGTGATTCAAAAAAGATATAGATACATATATGTAGATGTACCTCACGTGGGTATGTTCCTATTTTTTTCTTATTAACAAAAATATAATAAACAGCTTTTAGAAACAAACAACCAAAACGCACAAGCAGGAACGCATGGAATGGAAATCGAAACGGATACGGCCATCGAGTTCTTATTTCAATTGTTTTGACACAAAAACCTTTTAATCAAATTCTAATTTGGTTAGAACACTTAAAATACTCTTTGAAAATTTGATGTAATATTTAAAAGTTATCAAGAACTCATGAAGTCCAGATTTTTCTTTTTGGTTGAACAAAGGCAGCAGCTACATCAATTATTTTCCTTCAAAGCCTAAAGAACAACGTCTCAAAGAACGACCAACACATAGCACCAAAAATCATCATTAATAAAATATGGGATTCAAAAGTTAAAAGATTCAAACAACAATACAAGTATCAAATGGCACGAATATGGTAAAAAGAAAAGGACGACAAGTTATATTCTTGTATTCTAATTTCAGAAAATCATAGAGATGGTGCAAAGCTCCCTTACCTTGATTCCTGGCAGCAAACTCTCTTTTTCTAAGGTTGTTGATTTTCAATTTGTTCTTCCTCTCTCCAATCCCAAAGTTTCTCTCTTGTTCTTATTAGTTCTTCTAGCGTTTCACTGATTTTAGCAAAAGTGGTAAAACCTAACTTTTTCCTAAACTTATCTATTTATTAAAAAAAAAAATATTGAATTAATTTTTCTAAAAAGAAAGGGATTGATCTTAAAAAAAAATCTGATTCATTTTTAAAATAATTCTATACATATCTCTTAAAGGATATTATTATTTTATTATATTTTTTGACTAAATAAAGGGTACTATTTTCACTACTCATAAAAAAAAAATTAACAAGTTTACTAAGGCACCTCACCTTTTTCCTTTAGTTTACTTTCCTCACCTCTTCTCCAAAATTTCTACATTTATTTTTATGGTTTACTAATCTAAAGTCTCCTCTCTAATTATCCCATTGAACCCCACACAACCATACCATAAAAAGCTATTAAAGCCTAGTAGATTAATACTAATATACTACCAATAATATCTAATAATATTAATATTATCTAATAATACTAATAAATTAATATTACTAATTTTGGGGTGTTACCACTCTCCCCCCCTTTAGAATTTTCGCCCTCGAAAATTACATGAATCATACTCCCACCATTTTTCTAATCGATCCAAACAAGAATTCAATTTATCATTAAAGAGCTAATTTAATTTTATTCACTTCGTAAGCAATTAGTCTATCATTTGTCTCACATATTACTTAGTGTTAACATCATTAAAAGACTAGAGTATTTTATCACTCATAACATGAATAGATAGCTCACAATACTTACGAAAATATCACCCCTAAAAATTCATTTTAATAACCATTCTATGGTAAACAACACCTCTAGTGACAAAAAAATAATAAACATATTTAGCAAAAAATAAAGTTATGGTAACAATACATCAACAAATAAAACATAAGACTAAGAATTATCTCCTAAAACTACGAAATCCATATACATAACACAAAAGCCATACATAATCAAATATCTCTATTTAAAATTATGGTTAACACATTTTATAAAAATTACTTTTCTAGTTAGAATAAACTAATCACTCTCCTATCGTATAGAAATTGCTACTTTCTCAAATCAAGTTGTCTTTATGCTATGAAGAAGACAATATTCCTTAATATGTATTACATGGAATCAATTAACCAAAGAACTCATAAACATCGATCAAGACAACATTTTTATTAAGAAATTCTGAATATATAGCTAACGTACTCTCTTATTAATTAACATGTTCATAAATTGCTATTCTTGAGTCACATGTCAAACATATTTATAATCATGTAATGGTCCTAAAAGAAAACTTAAGGAAGCTAGTCAATCACATATTAAATTCATATTATTTACACAATTTACATCATGTTATAAATTTTCTTAAGAGCAAAGGACAACACACAAAAAAAAACTATCTCTTAGAAGATGTTGCAACACAACACATTTGGAAGTACATTCACAAATTCACGAATCACTTACTTGTTCATATAAAAAGAAATTATGATAAAAGATAGTTAAACAATCATCCATTAGCCTATCATAGAATGCACATGTAAGGTAACACTAATTCAAGTCTAACGCTTTACTAACACATAAACACATACATTAGAGCACACAAACATTTTGGTGACATTTATCTTACCTTAATTATAGAATTAAGAATTAGACCATGGCAAGAAAAGAAAAATATTTCATAATAATGAACTCTAATTAGCTACATAATTAGTACGTCACACAAGAAGAAAATTAGTTTAACATGACATACAATTGATTTGGTAAAATAAAATCTTTTAAACTTAATCGAGTATCACGTTCACTAATTTTATTCCTAGAAAAAATAGCATAATTACTAACCATAATTTACAGATAATAAAAGAACCTATAAATTTTTTTTTGTTCATGGTAACAGTTTATCACATGTTATAAAATAAAACATATGTCAAATATATTCTATAATTCACTTATTTAATTTTAATCAAATCACATAACTCTTAACACAATTAGTAAATCAATAATTAATCTTATTAACATGCTCAAGCCGTAACTGAATTTACATAGGATAAATAAATTTTAAATGTCCTACATAATTCAATTAAAATCTCACAATCAAAAGTAAAGGAAACAAAACATTCAAGCAACAATGACAAAACATACCTATGAATTAAACATTAACAGAATTTGAGACTCAACACTTATATTAATAATAATTTAGATGATTAAAACATATATCTTGATTCAAACAGTAAATTGAAATCATCCACATATGACATAACACAAGAATTAAAGTCACAAACCATGTAAAAATCAAATAAAATAAAAGGTTAGAAAAAAAAATATTATAATGACTAAGGTGCAAGTGTAACTACGATAATCAAATTTAACATACGAGAACACATGACTAAAAGGAAGACACGACTGACGCAAAGTTCACTTGATTTGAATGGACAGACCAGCTCTAATTGACACATGACAGACACATAACCCACACAGCCGGATTAGACCGACCTGCTCTGATACCAACATGTAACACCCCGATTTCCCAATGATTATTTTAGTTAATTTTTAAGTTTTATTTTAAAAATAGCAACACAAGGGTGTCACATTCTTTTCTAAAATTAAAATTAATTACTATAGTAATTTAAACTTGCAGCGGAATTTAAATTCAAAATAAAAATATATTTCCAACAACAAAGTCTGAAACTTTCATGAAAATATATCAGAGGTAACAATTTTCTAAAACTTTCATAAAGGATTCAACAAAGTTCCAAAGATTTTGAAATAATAATTCCAAAAGAAATAAATGAAGTTCCCTAAGTCATGTATCCAGAGCGACTCCAAAAGACTCAAAAACAAAAGATAAAGCAACTCTTAATGCCATCTCGAACAACGAAACTAAGCTTGGACTCCTACCAGAAAACTACGGTTGCACACCGTAGGGCCAAGCCAGAGGGGAAATGTAAAGGTGAGCACAAAACATCAAATGATAACCGAAGTACAATAGCAAGAAGAGATAGCAACACAAGTACCAAAGAAATCACCATAGCGGGTGATCCTGCGCATATTAACAATGGAACAAATTATACAAATCATAGATAGACAGCACAAGTCAGATACACCACACACAATACTTAAATTAAAGACTCCCTATGGTACCAAGGGTCGAAAGTCAGAGTTATATTCCTGAAAACACTTCTCAACACGACATCAAATTAGGAATGCCGATCAAATCACTTTCGAACATCCCACAACACGACAACAAACTAGGAATGCCGATCAAATCACTTTCGAACATCCCACAACACGACAACAAATTAGGAATGCCGATCAAATCACTTTCGAACATCCCACAACACGACAACAAATTAAGAATGCCGATCAAATCACTTTCGAACATCCCACAACACGACAACAAATTTCAACTGCAAAATCATCATTACACAACAATAGTAATGATGAATCAAACACCAGCCAAACATCATTAACTCAATGTCAATTAAACTTATATTATAAAATAATTTAGAGCAAATCAAAATTAAGTCACTGTTGATATCATATCAACCTTCTTATAGTATGATTTCTCTAGAAAAATTAACCCACTGCCAATTCATATGTAATTCATAGACTAGTTGCAACCCACCTGTATATGGGTAGTGAAGTATCCAAAATGAATAAATCTTATATATTGTAACATCTAACTAAACTAAACCATGATAGAATCAACCTATAAATTAGTAAACATGATTCCTAATTGGCAGCAACAGAAACATGATTCCAAATCAATAAGTGTATATATATATATATATATATATACAATTAGTAATCACACAGTGAAACAAAGCAGAAACGCAAAATTGGTAGCAACGGCAACATGTTATGATTTTCATAAAACTATAGAGGAACCGAATATCATCACAACATCATTATCAAGAAAAGAAAGATGAGAATTGAAGACCACACAAAGAAAACTATTCCACCCAATACCCCTGTCCAATTCTTATATGCCTTCAAAATTAGTTTAACAAATATTTTAGTATCCGACTACTGATTTTAATCTAATAGCAAAAACAAATGTGTTGAAATATACCCCCAAATTTTCAAATGAATTTATCCTTCTTTTTATTATATTGTATAGTATTATACCCCAACCAAAATATATTAAATAATATTATACAATTGTATATATTTAAATATATGTGATTCAAAAAAGATATAGATACATATATGTAGATGTACCTCACGTGGGTATGTTCCTATTTTTTTCTTATTAACAAAAATATAATAAACAGCTTTTAGAAACAAACAACCAAAACGCACAAGCAGGAACGCATGGAATGGAAATCGAAACGGATACGGCCATCGAGTTCTTATTTCAATTGTTTTGACACAAAAACCTTTTAATCAAATTCTAATTTGGTTAGAACACTTAAAATACTCTTTGAAAATTTGATGTAATATTTAAAAGTTATCAAGAACTCATGAAGTCAAGATTTTTCTTTTTGGTTGAACAAAGGCAGCAACTACATCAATTATTTTCCTTCAAAGCCTAAAGAACAACGTCTCAAAGAACGACCAACACATAGCACCAAAAATCATCATTAATAAAATATGGGATTCAAAAGTTAAAAGATTCAAACAACAATACAAGTATCAAATGGCACGAATATGGTAAAAAGAAAAGGACGACAAGTTATATTCTTGTATTCTAATATCAGAAAATCATAGAGATGGTGCAAAGCTCCCTTACCTTGATTCCTGGCAGCAAACTCTCTTTTTCTAAGGTTGTTGATTTTCAATTTGTTCTTCCTCTCTCCAATCCCAAAGTTTCTCTCTTGTTCTTATTAGTTCTTCTAGCGTTTCACTGATTTTAGCAAAAGTGGTAAAACCTAACTTTTTCCTAAACTTATCTATTTATTAAAAAAAAAATATTGAATTAATTTTTCCAAAAAAAAAGGGATTGATCTTAAAAAAAAAATCTGATTCATTTTTAAAATAATTCTATACATATCTCTTAAAGGATATTATTATTTTATTATATTTTTTGACTAAATAAAGGGTACTATTTTCACTACTCATAAAAAAAAAATTAACAAGTTTACTAAGGCACCTCACTTTTTTCCTTTAGTTTACTTTCCTCACCTCTTCTCCAAAATTTCTACATTTATTTCTATGGTTTACTAATCTAAAGTCTCCTCTCTAATTATCCCATTGAACCCCACACAACCATACCCATAAAAAGCTATTAAAGCCTAGTAGATTAATAATAATATACTACCAATAATATCTAATAATATTAATATTATCTAATAATACTAATAAATTAATATTACTTATTTTGGGGTGTTACAGTTTCCATTTCAGTATTGTTGAATAAAATAGGCCGGAGAAGAGAATTGAGCAAAAAGTGTCAAAAATGGAGCAAAAAGGGGTGCAAAGCACAAATTTCATGCAGCCCACAAGTGAGCCCATAAATCAGCCTGGTGGCGCCCGCCACCAACTCTGTGGCGCCCGCCACAGAGTCCAACTGTCCATTCCTATTTTTATGAAGCAAAACGTGGAATCACAACTGTCCATTCCTATTTTGTCTCCTAATCACATGGTCTTCATGAAGCAAAGCTGAAATCTTATCACTTCCTATTTTTATGGATCGTAGGAGCTTACTAGTGTTTATCCACGCGACAACAAACAGATCCTATTTAATCTCTTAAATTCAGCCCAAAATTCTGAGCTTATCATCTCCTAAAATTATGGAAACGGAGGAGTCTTATCCAATAGCAATCAACTATAAATAAGAGCGACTTCTTCATCAGTGACTCTCTCTCTTTTTCCCTGCCTTGTACATAGTTTTAGGCAGTTTAAATTTCATTCTTTAATTCAGAATTTTGTACCGGTTTATTTAGCAATTAATTCAAGTCAATTTCATTCAGTAATTTACCAGGTTTTTTATGTGCTTTATTTATTGCTTATTTAATATGCTTTGTTTAATTTTCTGTTTTAATTTATTTATTTACTTTTCCATGTCCGGTTAAATTCCTTGATATCGGTATGTGATTTTAATTCACCGTAGGGGATTTAGTAATAATGCGGCGCGCAATTTATTAAACTATATTTCTGATTCGGGTTTCTAATTTTAAAACTCCTAAGCTTTTGAACGAAAGTAAAATTAAGCGATTAAGGTTAAAATCAATAGAGCGAGAGTTTGAGGTTTGAACGAGCGAGAGCCACGTTAGAATTAATTAGGACTCATTGGTTTTTAAAATATACTTTCGAAACTAAGGTGGTAGAAAAGTGATAGTAAAACTCCTAGTCTAGAAAGTATGGTCTTTATCAATAAAACGAGAGTGTGAGGTTTAGACTTTTAAATAAAGAAAGTTCTTCTGAAAAATAAATATTTTTCCCGCGCGCCGTTAATTCACCGGATCCCCGAAGGTTAATTAGTTACATACCGATATCCCGCTTTTAATTAATTTAAGTCTTTAATTTAATTTCTTTCAATTTCTAAACAATTCTAAAACCATAAAAACATTAGCCTTAGATTTACACCGTAACAACCGAAATACTGTAGTTCGATTATTGGTCCCTGTGGATTCGATATTTTTTAAAACTCAACAACGAGACTGTGCACTTGCGGTCAATAAAATATTTTTGATACACAAATCGTCGATCAGAGACACACTCCTAAAAACTACACACTCGTACCTACAGGCTTAGAGTGTTATAAAACCAAAGAATCCTAATTCCGTACTTCAAAGCTTAGGAGAGGATCAAACAAATTACAACTCGAAGAGAACACAGTCCTAAACATGTATCAATGAGTCACAAGAAAGGCTCACAAAATAACAAACACGCAAACCTAGAATACTAGACTCTAGAACAAAAACGGCGTGAACAACTCTCTTGCAGAATTAGGTTTAGCTTCACCTTTAAATAGACCAGTACACGTTCTTGATTCATATGTAATTTAGGCTTCACATATTTGATCCAACCTAATTTCTTCATATTAGTTAAAAGAGATTCTCTGCAGAAATATGCTTCATGGAGATTATTGATAAAAATATAATTGACAATGATCTGATGCAATAAATGCGCCATGCATGATTCATGAGAGAGAAATAGATATTCCTTAAAAATATAACGCGCAATCAGATGATACAATGTTTGAAGCATTGTATCACACATCCTGCTACAAGGTTTATCAACCAAAAATGCAGCCAATACCAAAGACTCAACAAACTCCCCCTTTGGCAAATTTTTGGCCAAAACAAATTATGACCATCCACATGTTGCTTAAACAGATACTTTAACAAAAATCATTTTCTCAAGATAAAACACATACGCATAAAGATCAGTAGAATCTATCGTTCAAGTGCCCTTCAAGAGCAGTAGAAACAGATAAGACATATCTTCTATCTTCTAAGATTATCAGAGAAACATGCAACAGCGGAACACAAAATAGCTACCTCGCCTTAAATAGTCAGAAACATAAACATTGATAGGATGTAGAATATAATGCTTCGACATTTCACACAACATCTCCCCTTGCACACATGCATATATCAGAGCACACATAACTAGAGTCTACATATGCGATCCAAACTACACTACTATCATATCATAATCAGAGCAGTGTAGATAAATCAATTCTCAGACTAAATGGATCATAATCAGAACATACCAAATTGTATCAGAACATACCATACCAAATTTTACTCCCCCTTTTTGCCACAAATTTGATAAATTAAAAGATCACAGAGTTAAGAAGCACAGGAGCTTAGTACAAACCAGTAGAAACAACATAGGCTCAGTCACATAAACACCTTCTCAAGCTCTTTCTCAGTCACAGAAACACATGGAACAAGCACAAAACAAAGCAGTACACCATTACTTCATTTAAAAGGAATTGTTGGAGTCAATCACTTCCAGCTCCTTTGTATCACCACCAGCTTACACACTTCTTTGTTAGTGACTTCCTTTCTTCCAAGAAACCTGATGATAATAGCTGGAGAGAACTCCACACATTTATTTCTAACATAAACCTTCTGATATTCTTTGCTAAGTGGATTGTCACAATCCTTAGCAATATAAACAATAAATTCTTTGACCAATTTGGCATAGCAATTTCCCAAGCCACTAGTAGTTTTCATCAAGCCAGCTTTTTCTATTAAGTCAATTACCTCTTTAAAGGCTAATGTTCCATCAAGCAGTTCTCTTTCCAGACCAAGTCTCCTAGCATACACATACTTCCACTTTGCAGCACTGTCAATGAAGTGGAATGACACATTGTCTATTGGCCCATCAGGAACATTTGGTGAAATATATATCCCACCAACTCTTCGTTTGGAAGACATGATGCTTGGAGCATCCTCTTCAACATCTTCATCAATTACAGCAGCAACAGAAATATTTGGAAAATATTTGAAATAAAAATAACCAACCATTGATAGTGGCGTGTTTATATGGTGGTTAAGGCCATGATTGCCTTGATCAACGCACAACAATTGATGAGAAGAAACAAAAGTAACTGCTGCACACCACAAGCCTCTTAACTATAATTGCTACAATTCCTCTTAGAGACAAATTCCCAAATTGCTCCTTAACTTCTCAAATTGTATAGTATCAAGTGCCTTAGTGAAAATATCTGCAACCTATTCCTTTGTGCCCACATGCTCCAGAGTTACAATTTTGTTTTCAACATCTTGTTCTTGTATGTCAATATGTTTGGTCTTGCTATGCTGAACAGGATTTTTTGAAATATTTATGGCGCTCATATTGTCACAGTACATTGTTAGAACATCTTGTTCAACATCATATTCTTTCAGCATTTGTTTCATCCAAACAAGTTGTGAGCAGCTACTCCCTGCAGCTATATACTCTGCTTCAGTTGTAGATAATGCCACACAATTTTGCTTTTTGCTGAACCAGGAAATTAAGTTGTTCCCTAGAAAGAAACATCCTCCTCAGGTACTCTTCCTATCATCTTCACTCCCAGCCCAATCAGCATCACAGTATCCATACAAGGCAGAGTCTTCACAGTGAGAATACATTATGCCATAGTCACTAGTCCAATTTACATACTTCAGGATTCTTTTCACTTGAGTCAAATGACTTACTTTAGGATCTGCCTGATATGTAGCACATACTCCAACAGCATAAGTGATGTCAAGTCTACTTGTAGTCAAATACAGCAGGCTACCAATCATGCTTCTGTACATCCTTGGTGAGTTTTAGATGAGTAGGTGCTGATGTTCTCTTATGTGTAGGACCATCGTATCCGACATTCCACCAAACACAATGTCATCTACATAGATTTGAGTTATTATAAATTTTCCTTTGTCTTCTTTAACAAACAGAGTCTTGTTTGATCCTCCCATGTTGTATCCTTAATCTTCCAAGAATTGAGTCAACCTTTCATACCAAACCCTAGGCGCTTGCTTTAAACCATATAAAGCTTTCTTCAATTTGTAAAAATGGTTAGGATGTTATGGATCAACAAATCCTTAAGGTTGCTCAACAATAAACTTCTTCCTACAGGTATCCATTTAGAAATGCACTCTTTACATCCATTTGATATAGTTTGAATTTAAGGATGCATGCTACTCCTAATAAAAGTCTGATAGATTCTAATCTGGCAACAAGAGCAAACGTTTCTTCAAAATCAAGCCCTTCAATCTGAGTATATCCTTGTGCAACAAGCCTTGCTTTATTTCTAGTAATGGTACATTCTCATCTGACTTGTTATTGTACACCCACTTTGTTCCAATAACATTCACATTTTCTGGTCTTGGAACTAAATCCCATACTTCACTACTTTCAAACAGATTCAATTCTTCCTGCATAGCCTCTATCCAGGCTCCATCAGTTAGGGCTTCTTTGACATTCTTTGGCTCAAATAGAGATACAAGATTTCCAGTAATTAGATCTTTGGGATGATTTTTCTGGACATGTACTGAAGGACCTTTGCCTTGAACTTGAGGTTCAACTTCTTCTTCAAGAGTCTCTTCATTAGATTTTTCATTATTGGAATGTTCAAATTGTTTTATTGTTTGTTGATGTCGAATCTGATGTTCTGCCCACTTTGTCGATTCCTACCATCAACTCTTCTCAGCACCTTTTTGAACTGTCTCCCAAACATGGCAATGGAATCTTCTATGCTTTCTTCACCTTCATCCTCACTATGATCCTTACCATCATCAGTATTTGAAACAAAAGCAATGCTCTTGTTCTTTTTGTCCCTTCGTTTGTTTAGAACATTTTCAAAGGTTTGAAGAGATCCAACTAGTTCATCCATTTTCATGGTGGAGATGTCTTGTGCTTCCTCAATAGTTGTAACCTTCATATCAAACCTCTTTGTAAGAGATCTAAGAAGTTTTCTTGATAAGTTATCTTTTCACCTAAGGCTTCAAAGGAGTTTGCAATGTCTAAGAGACATAGGTAAAACTCTTGGATGCTCTCTTCATCTTTCATTCTTAGGGAATCAAACTTGGATGTGAGGTATTGAATCTTTGACAGCTTCACTTTAGTAGTACCTTCATAACAAGTTTTCAAGATTTCCCATGCTTCCTTAGCTGACATGCAATTTTTAATAAGCTTGAAAACGTTGGTGTCCACTCCATTAAATAGAGCATAAATAGCCTTGTTAATCATATTGAGCTGCAGCTTCCTCATCTGGAGTCCATTCTAGTTCAGGTTTTAGTACCCCCGTTGAGATACCTTCCTTGTTAGTAAGGGTAGGTTGGTTCCATCCAGTCAAAACCGTCTTCCAAACTTTGTTATCAATAGATTTCAAAAATGCAGTCAAACTGCCAAATAGCGGCGGTTTCCAAGAATAATAGTTCACTACAATAAAACTGCCAAATAGCGGCGGTTTTTTTAAGGGATACCGGCAGTTTTGAACTGCCAATAGATGGTTTTCCGGCGGTTTCCACATGCTGCTATATTGTATGGCGGAAGCACATATAGCGGCGGTGTTTGTAACCGCCAGACAAACTGCCGCTGCTTTTTTTGCGGCGGTTTCGTTTCCTTTAGCGGCGGTTGTTTACTTTTGTATTTTCTCAGTGCATGATAGCGGCGGTTCAAAACCGCCGCAAAACCACAAAATCTTAAAAAAATAAATAATAATTAACCATACAACAGCTTCCTCTAATATCAACAAATATTCACTTTCACAAAAAAATTGTTCACTAACACCCATCATTGCTAAAGACACAATATTTTCTTTTAAACCACAAAATAAACAAAGTACAACATTGTTCAAAAGTAATTATACAAAAGCCCCACAACACATATGTTCCACATTAATTAAGAGATATAATAGATGCAAACACAATTCTTGGTGCTACATACATAAGTAACGACTAATGACACAATAAAATTGAGACCATTATATTGCTTTTAGAAGTTTCACATCAATTATGGCACTCAACTTACCTAAAATAACAATGGTCAGTGCAATCATATTTCCTCAGAGAGGCAGCCAATATGATAAGCCATACTAGTATCTGAATTCTGGTCCTTTGAAGATATGGTTGACAAAATTCTTGCAAAGTAAAACTCCCAGTAGGGCCGGTGGACTGGTGCTAACAACAAATTTACTTGTTTATCCATGGCAAGTAGCTTTGAACATTTTTTGTACACCCAAAAAAATTGAGATTAGTAACTCCATGACATGATATGGAAATCTATTGATCTGGAAACTGTAAATTAAACTTGCATGGTTTTGAAAATAGAGTCTGGTAGCTGTAAATCCAGTGCTACATGAAAATAAACAAAAGCGAAAAACCCTCGATTATGTCAAGAATGATAAATTCCCATCAAAATAAGTATTATGATATGCAAAAGGGGGATAATGTCTGTACCAAAAGAGAATAAAGTAATGTTTCAGGTTGGCTACCAAGAAAATCCTGCACAACTATCGTTGCATATTCCTGCAGTGGAAGATAAAAAAAACTATGTTCAGAACACTTCAAACAGTTACTGAAAGGATCACAGGAAATAAGAAGTTGGGAACAGAGATCATTACCGTAATATGTCTATACACATGATGAACCGATAATCCTGTTGCATGCACATAGCTTCCGCACTATTAAAGAATATGAAAAAACAGAGAAAGCAAAACAAAACGAAAGAATATGAAAACGAAACCATTGTCCAGTCTATGCAAATAAGAATTGTCAACGCCCATCAAACAGTCATTGGTAGAGAACCAAAGAACAATCAAATAGTTCACACCCCATAATGAATATTAGAAAAGACAAACCATGATAAATATACCTCGTCTGGAGAAAAGAAAGCTACAGCATCAGGATTAGTGGAACCAGCAGGGTGCAAGGATATAACAGCTCTGAAGATAGTTAGGTTCCTTGGAACTCTCATTTGCCGAAGAGGTGAGTGTGGAAGTATATTTTAACCAGTCCAGTCGTTCAAAAGTTGAAAATTTCACATTTGGTACATCCTTTTCCAAGGACTTTAGAACATCTGGTAGTGTCCTTAGAAAACTCATTTCTTCCTTAGGATCAAATGCAACTTCTTCAGACCCGCAATGTTTCTTTGAACCTGATTCATTAGTCTCAATTCCATCCTCAAGATGGGGGAAAAAACATCTTTTCCGATCAGTAAAAGCTTTGAGAGCTAACCTGAAATCATTCAAAAGCCTAAGTGAGCAGCTAATGTAACATGGGTCAACAGCATTGAGAAGTTAACAATAAGATAAATCATATCCATGTTATAACAAAAGGAAGCTAACAAACTCCCCCAATCCCCAAATTATGTCGAAGAAAGTTGAGCAAGTAAAAGATAGAGAAGAATAATGGTTATGTTAATTTGAGTCAAGCTGATATTGGAGATAGAACTTCATGGACATGCTGAAGCGGTAAAAAACCATTAACCTTGCATCTAGCCGTCTACTACAAACAAGAAACTACCATACTTGTACTAATTATATTTCTACACACCGATATCTTGCAGCATATAACCTTGCTAACCCTCATTTCATGTATTATTGTTGCTTGCTAAAAATTCAGGAGGTACTAGCAAAAAAACCCATAGCCTTGCATCTAGCCGTCTTACTACAACAATCTAGCATACTCGAACACAACTTTGATTGAGTTACATTAAAGTCCTCCTGTTCTTGCATTAAATTCCACTACACAAAGCACACAACATCATCTTGTTAATTGAAATAAAAAAATAAAAAAAATTGCATGCAGATTTAAAAATTAGGAATAGAACAAACAATCCAACGATTAGAAGCCCAAATTTCGACACTTCGAGAGTTCTCTGAATACCTCAAGAAGCAATCCAGTATAAATGACCAACTTTTATTTTCAAATAAAGCAAACTTCTAACAATTACCATTTCTACATATTCTTCGAGACCAAAAGGTATTCAATTTGATAAACCCAAAACATATATGATGATATATAGTTCCTTTACAATTTGTTCAATTTGATAAACTCAAAAGTCAAAACATATATGATGAATTGATGATAAATGGTTCCTCTACAATTAATTCTCTCTGCCTTGCACATACTCACTACTCCTTCAGTCCCCCTATCATGTTTTCATTAAAAACTCTACTAACTCTTAATATTCTATTATAACTTGTAATTCCAACTAGAAAACACAGATTATGCAGATACTCTAAAATAATAGTACCATATCATTCTTTTTTCTGTTTACCTTGGATCTGCAAGATCTAGAGTATCCTCATAAAACCATTCATCCAAGCAAGCAACAATTAAAATTGAATATTTAAAAAGACAAAAAATCACTCACTGACAATAAGAGTAACCAAAGAAAAGTAAGAAACATTGATTTTAAGGCAAATCAGAATTACAATTAGAAAAATTTAGGAAAATCATAAACACACAACAATAAGGTTAGGGGTGAAAACCCTAGCAACAACTTTACTAAACTCACAAAATAGAAAAGAGATTTCAGAAATTGGAAGACAAATCAGGGAGTGAAGAGAGAAAGAGCTTACAGGGACTGGTCATGTGCACCCCATGTTATATGCTTCTGGTGAATGGCGTGTAACAACAATTGAACACATATTTTTGCAAAGAGGAAAAATATGAAAAATCAAACCTAACACAGTCACACTGAAAACCGGATCGAGCTTCAATGATGGAGGCGAGGAACGATGTGTGTTTCTTACACTTTTTTTCGAGCCTCATCATTAACATATGTTTCGTTCCTCCTCTTGTGAGTCATACATGTCCCCTCTGTTGTATATCACAGGAATGTAAACGCTTATTGTTGGCTGCAACTTGAAGATGATGAGGGTCTTACAAACCTCAGTTTATCCTTCTAATATGACAAAACAAACAAATAGAACACAATGGATTAGTAGAAACTACATTTGAGTCGATTATGTACACAAGTATAATATATATTTTTATTTTAATTAAAAAACAAATAGAACAATGTGAATAAAAAAGTAACTATTTGAGTTAATTATGTACATAAGTATTCTATCTAAACATAGTACTCTATCTATTGCTATATTAATATTTGCAAAATAAATTGTTTATGTTCATCCCTCACTCTAAAAAAGGACATAAACACATAAAAAGAACATGTTGCACACACATATATAAAAGAAGCACAAACACACATAAATAAACAAGACACAACGCCCTTCACAACAAGTTTGTTAGATCCTTCACACATATAAATAAGAAATTAGAACAAACAAACAAATAGAAAATAAATAAGAAATTAATGGGAAATCCTGAAATACCTTTATTAACAATTTAAACTCTAGGTACTCCACTTCGACCAAAATTCACAGTAATATGATCTAAAACCAAATAAATAAAACTAAATTAATTAATTAATTAATTAATTTTGCAGAATACTTATATTAAGACAATGAGAAAATGGATGGAAAAAATAACTGAGCCAAAGTGATTTTAGGAATAGGGGAATTGTTATCAGCGGAGAGAGATCGATGTTCAGCTTCATTGAGAAGCTGTTAAACTTGTGATAACCGAGAGGATACTTTGTTGTTGTTGTTGTTGTTGTTGTTGGCAGAATCTGAAGCTGATGAAGTACATTGAATTGCAGTGGGAATGCGAACGACGTGATTGAAGAGAGGAGAGTAAGAAAACGATTGGAAGTGCAAACGACATCGGGGTTGCAAACGAAAACGATTGTGTAGTTGTGCGGTTGGGAAATGGCCTGTGCAGAAGATGTCAGCCAGAGGTTAGCGCGGCAAGAGCAAAGATTGAAGGAATGAACAAAATGAATTTGAGAGAACCATGAAAAAAAGGGTTTTTGCGCGTTAGAACTTTTGATGATTTTTTATTTTGAAAAAAAAAGGAAAGTAAAAAGTGATTGAACCGCCACTATACCAAATAAATGAACCGGCGGTTTTAATAAACCGCCACAAAACCACAACATTAATCATTATTTTTTGTATTACCGGCGGTTTTATGGAAACCGCCGCAATCAATGTGCCGCTATTTGCCAGTTTTCTTGTAGTGGTTGCTGGATTCATTGAGCAAAGGTGGCCTGTTCATGTATCCTCCTTCCTTATCCATGATGTCAGAGATTTTAGGTTTTGAATCTCACCCTAAGAGCAGGTAGGGTGCCTGCTCTGATGCCAATTGAATAAACAGAGATAACCGCGTAAAAAGAAATAAATTACCGCATATTGAACAGAAAAGGGAAAAAAGAGTTTTTTATTATTTGGCTTGACGAGAGAGGCTCTCGCTCCTACGTATCCCCCAAGTACAATGAGGAAGTCAAAGCTCACGTAGTTCTTCCTGAAAAGAAAGATTTTTGTTTGTTGATTGTTTTTAGTGAACGATGCTTAGGTCGCATTCCACTGATACAACAGTATGCTTGTATGCTCAACTGAGGCTTAAGCGTTTGTCTGTAGCAGGGGAATAGATAAAGCACTATCAGTTTAGGAAAACAGTTAAAAAGAGTTTACTGCACAAGAGCAGATGAAAAAGAGTTAACTGCGCAAGGGCAGGCAAAAAGAGTTGAGTGGGTTGAGTGTCTTTTATGAGCTTTTAGAAAAGTTATTTTGAGAATGAGAATGATCCTAAATCACGAGTCGTAAGTCAGGGACCGGATCATCCGAGCAGAAACGAGTCGTACGACAGGCTCCCTCTTTTCATTCAGTTTATTAAATGAACATTCTTAATTAAAGTGAAACGAGCCGAAGGCGAGTTGTAAGTCAGGCTCCTTCCCATTTCATTTAATTAAAGAGTGTTCCGTTTTAAATGGCATGCGAATAATTCGAAGCCAGAGTCATACGACAGAGACTGATTTATTCACATTCCATATTCAAAGATAAGTTTCAAACCAGATTTCAGATCAGAAAAGAAAAGAAAAGAAAAAAAGGTAGAAGATGCGGAGAATGCAAATGCATGATATATGATAATGACAGTGTGATAATGCAACAATCAAATAATACTTGAAATAAATATGCGGACACATAAATAAGTGAGTAATCAGATAATAAGGCATAAAACGAAACTGGCAAACAGAGAGATAAATTAACGAACATTTTAGCAAGCAAGCATAAGATAAGCTCAAGACGAGTCGTACGTCAGGCTCTCGCTTATCTTACATTTCGAACATCAAAGCACGTTTTGAATGAAATAAAAATAAATTCAAAGCGCGAGTCGTAAGACAGGGCCCAATTCATCTTTATTTCATTCAAAAGTTAAATCTAACAAACAACTGAGATACTATTTAATTGTGATATAATAAGTATTGCAAACATTAACAAGTATCAGAGGAAATTGTTGTTTAAACGATGTTGATTAAAATAGAGTAAAGCTGAGACGAGTCGTACGTCAGGCTCTTGCTTACTTTACGTTAATTAATGCGTTTAAATCATTCGAGATAAAAATAAATCAAGGACGCGAGTCGTACATCAGGGTCCGATTTATTTTTATCACAAATAAAATTTTAACATAGTTTAAAAAAGTAAATGCAAAAAGATGAATTAAGCACTTATCCCAAAAGTGATTATGAGAATAAGCTTTCTTTTGAAATAAGTGCTTATTTTTTCAATAAACACTTTTTTTTTACTCGAAAGTCATAAACCAATTCAAGGCACGGCAGGGATGTAGTAAACCATTTCATTTCAAGAAACAAATAAATAAACAAACAAAACAAACAAAAATAAAACAAAATAATAAGAAAGTTACCAACTAATCAGATCGTGACACGTGTCAAGGATCCATCTCCTTCTTCAAGCTTTGCGCGTACCAGACCCCATGAAAGCTTATTTCAAGCTTCAAGTTCAAACAACAACTTGTTCGAACGGTCACCGATTGACACAAACGAATACTCTATTTCATAGTGTTTAGTTTTCTCAATCAATGACCGTACAGAGAGAAACATGAACAACAAGTTCGAATCCAAAATCTCAAAAACGTGATTCTCGCGAAAACTTGCAACAACGATGATTGAAAAAGATTCTAATCAGGTCCAGAAGCAAAAACCATCATCAATACACCTTGTTTTGAGTTCGAATCGGTCTAAAACGAAACTTGGATTTCGGACACGAAATGAAGCTCCGATCTGCTCGTTTCCGCTAGTTTTTTGGTGATTTGGACGATGGAATCGGACTCAGAAGGGTCGAAAGCTTTGGGAAAGTGTATTTGATTTTGATTTTTGAGTGGTTTTGGAGGTCGTCGGAATTTGGAATTCCGGTGGTGGTTTTGGGATTCCGGCGGCGGCGCCGGAAAAGTGTTGGTGGAGGAAGGAGGATGTGATTTTCTGATTTTTCTTGTATTGGGATTTGTGAAAAATGATTGGTAATACTAATGATTGAGTGATGTGAGGTGTGTATTTATAGTGATAGGATTAGGTGAGTGGTATTTGTGTAATAAAATGATTATGAGGTGGGGATGATGAGGTGTCGCAATGTGATTGGTCAAAAGCAAAGAATTTTTTATAAAATGGTAAAAAAAAATATTAAAATCAATAAGAAAAATGAATAAAAATGTAGAAAAAAAATAAAAATGAAATATAAACTTAAATAAAGAGATAAAAACTATTTTGCTTATTTTTACTATTTTTCGTATAAAAAGATAAATTGCGACAAATTAAAAGAAATAAAGAAAAATGAATAAATTGTAAAACAAAATTATCGAAAAAACTATTTTTTGGTATTTCTCATAAAAATAAGAAATAATTTTTTAAATAAAATATTTATTTTAAAAAGCGCAAAATTAGGGTATTACACCCGGGATAAAATATAAGTTGAAATTGTAGTGCCCGAGTCCGGCCCTTTGCGGGCTAGTGGGCTTTCGGGTAAGCCCGGCCCGGAACAATTTTTTTTTTCTTTTTTTTCATTATCAAAAAACAATTTGTTGGAGAAAAAAATTAAACATTTCAAATATAATACAAATAAGTTTATAATATTCAAAATAAATTATCAATCAACTAAATAACATAAAATAAATTCAAATATTTTTTCAAAACAAACTAAGTTCATGCATAATCAAACAACACAATTATAATTTACAATCAAAATATCACACAAAACAATATAAACGAGTATAATCAAATATAATTATAATTATATGACTATTTTGTAAGACTAGAACTTGAGTTTTGTCTAAAAAAAATAGGAAAAAAACATATATACGGGCTTTCGGGCGGCCCATGGGCCATTCGGGCAAGCCTATATTTTACACGGGTAAATACGGGCCGGGCTAAAAAACCCGGATGCTAATTTAGCGAGACTTTTTGCAGCCCAAGCCCGACATTTTTTCGGGCTTGGCGGCCCGGCCCATACGGCCCGACCCATTTTGAAGGCTCTACGCTATGCACAGTGTGTGATAATATGTGCTAAGCACTTTGTCAGATGGAACACGCAACAACACAAGGTAAATAAAACAAAACAAATAAAAGTGACAAATTATTTGTTAACCCAATTCAGCGCACAAAGGCAACCTAATCTAGGGGATATCAATCGAGGAAGGAATATCACTATGATGGTCCTAGTTCTAAGTTATCAGCAAACGCCCCGTTTACAACTTATCACCTAGGGTCGTCTTCAACCTAGGAACTCCTAGATCAGAGATCCCATCTCACTCCCTTACAACCTTACAGACAGCAAGGATTTGAGTTACACGGATATGAATATTTTTCTTGGAGACACACTCCTAAAAACTACACACTCGTACCTACAGGCTTAGAGTGTTATAAAACCAAAGAATCTTAACTCCGAACTTCAAAGCTTAGGAGAGGATCAAACACATTACAACTCGAAGAGAACATAGTCCTAAACTTGTATCAATGAGACACAAGAAAGGCTCACAAAATAACACACACGCAAACCTAGAATACTAGACTCTAGAACAAAAACGGCGTGAAAAACTCTCTTGCAGAATTAGGTTTAGCTTCACGTTTAAATAGACCAGTACACAATCTTGATTCACAAGTAACTTGGGCTTCACATATTTGATACAACCTAATTTCTTCATATTAATTAAAAGAGATTCTCTGCAAAAATATGCTTCATGGAGATTCTTGATAAAAATATAATTGACAATGATCTGAAGCAATAAATGCGCCATGCATGATTCATGAGAGAGAAATAGATATTACTTAAAATACCAATCTCAAATCTCATAATATCCATCCATTTATTATTATCAAAATTACATCAAAATCCCAAATCATTACATTGGTGATTTCATTGCTCACTATGGCGGAAATGAATGAATTGGAGGCAGCCATCCAAAGTCTTAGTGCAACAATGAAGAAGTTTATGGAAAAGGAAGAAGTACACCACATCAAGTATTTGCAATCACGTTCATCCGACCTCTTGCGTTTTGATCGCATTGAAGCCCAATTAGCTGCACTTCAAGCTAGTTCTGCTTCTAATGGTGATTTGAACTCAATGGTGCCAAACTTGTTGCACTCTGCTCTGCCAGATTTGAACGAAATTGTCACTTCTAGTAAAAAAATTGCAGATCCTGTAGTGCTTGACCATAGTTTGACGGTGACATTGGCAACTCCTTCATGCGATATCAATTGCAGGATTGTGGATCTACAAGTTGCAACAGAAAAAGAGCACAGCGACGAGCTGAAACTGTTGGGGGATTGCAAACTATCACAACATATAGCGACCTTCTTTGACGCCTCTGATCTCGTCTCGACGACCCGGCACAACGCCACAAACTGCTTCCCCTATCCATCGCCACCACTACCGCCTCTGAAACCTCCGGATCAGAGTTTTCAGAAGATTATGGTGGAACTCAATGTGATATGTGACCTCATAATGCCTCCACCACCACTGAAGCCACCATTTTCTTTTCTCAGAGAAGAATTGTTAGATTGGAATAGTGCTCTCAAATGATGTTTTGATATTCCAAAAGAAGCAATTGAATAGGAAATAATTTGAGGCACTTGGGTTTGAGGATTGTTTTGGATCAATTATAATTTTTTCATCAGATAAGGCTATTATTGTTGGTGACTTAGGTGTTATTGATTTTTTTATGAATGATTTATTTGAGTCACACATTATTATTGTTATCATTTTATGGCAAAATCAGTTGGTCGATGCATCTAATGAATCATATGAAAATCATGGAAGCATGAACAACACTTATGATCTGTTCCATGATATAAAAAACCGAGATATGACAGCATATTCTCTAATGTCTCAAGGATGTGAAATGCATGGCAACACAATGGGATCGATTCACATGCTTCTGTTGGTGACTTAGGTGTTGTTGATTTTGTTATGAATGATTTATTTGAGTCACACATTATTATTGTTATCATTTTTTGGCAAAATCAGTTGGTCGATGCATCTAATGAATCATATGAAAATCATGGAAGCATGAACAACACTTATGATTTGTTCCATGATATAAAAAACCGAGATATGACAGCATATTCTCTAATGTCTCAAGGATGTGAAATGCATGGCAACACAATGGGATCGATTCACATGCTTCACATTTGCATTTTGGGTTTTCCTCTTGATTATGGTCCATATTGTAGTCTCTTTGGTTCTAATGAGAACCTGGACAGTCCACAAATTTCATTTCTATGTTACATTGCAAAGAATGCTTGTAACTCTAAGAACATGTTAGGTGTGAAGAGCAATATCAAATTGTGAAGTGGATCCATGTTGTCGGTGTATTTATATGTTTTTGATGTTGAAAGGTTAATGCAAAATTTTCTTGGTCGTTTCACTGTTCCAGAATCAGATCAGTATCATGGCTACAACTTTTGTACCCCAATGGTGTTCGCTACTATATTAACTACTGGTAGCACTCACCTATTCAGCCACCATGTGTTAGAGGCAGCTGTCAATTGTAAACTTAACCGTTTCAGCAGCGACATACTAATTGATATAGTTTTGGGAGATGGCTCTCTTGTGGCTGCTCTATTGTTGAAATGTGTGAATGGCAAAGTGTTATTTGATTATCCTGCAAATAGTACTTGGGAGATACATTCTCAATGCACTAAGAACTGTTTAGATATGGACTAGTATCACAATTTTATTTTTGCTGTAAAAACAACTAGTTTTGCCATTCTCCATTATGAGCAGTCTTCTCCTATAGTGTGCTATGATATTATGTCTAATTGCATCTTAGCCAAGGATGACTTTTGTGCCATTATTGCAAGTCTGGGCTGATTATATTGTGTTGACACTTCTAATTTGCAATGGTACTTGAACTATCAATGCTTGCAATTTTTGAAAACCATTATATAGAACATGCATGTGGTTCTTCTTGGGATTCTATATTCAGTACCAACTTGTCAATTTCCTTATAGTGAGCGAAGCTTTGGTCTGGATGGTTATAATTTGATTGGAAGATGTTTTGTTGTACCTCAAGTTGTACTTAATAGTATGGAAAGTAGGCAAGAAGTTACTAGCATCTATGACATTGAAATTTCTCATTGGAGGCATACAACCATTGAATCGTCCATACTACAACCAATTACCATACTTTCAAAGCACTCCAAGAAACGAGATACAAAAGGTAATGGTTATTCTTTCTATACCAAAAGGTCTCTACAATTTCAACAATGGGATTCGGGTGGATGTTCTCTTCTTCATGCGGAAAGTCCACTTGACTTGAGGGCCACTCAACAAGCCACTATCATCACTCAACAACATTGTGCTAACTTCAACCTTAGGACAATATTGATTTTAATGGGGGAGTAATGTTATGATTCAAAATAGCATATGAAGTGTAGTACCCGGCGCAAAAAAATATACAGATATGCAATGATGAAATGCAATGCACAAATATAAACAATGAAGCCGCCACCATATTTTATTTATCCTGTGAGGGGAAAGGAAAATAATGATAAAACTTTGAAAAAATCGGGTTCGGAGTTGGTTACATGAGGGGAAGACGTTAACACCCCCTCATATCCGATGTACTCAACGGGAACCATTTGAGAAATTTTGGTTTGCATAAACAGAGATAACCATACAAAAAGAAATAAATTACCGCATATTAAACTGAAAAAGGGAAAAAAGAATTTTTTATTATTTGGCTTGACGAGAGAGGCTCTCGCTCCTACGTATCCCCCAAGTACAATGAGGAAGTCAAATCTCACGTAGTTCTTCCTGAAAAAAGGTTTTGTTTGTTGGTTGTTTTTAGTGAACGATGCTTAGGTCGCATTCCACTGATACAACAGTATGCTTGTATGCTCGCTTCGGAGGCTTAAGCGTTTGTCTGTAGCAGGGGAATGGATAAAACGTCATTCGTTTAAGAAAACAGTTGAAAAGAGATCGAAAGTTGAAAAAGAGTTGACTGCACAAGGGCAGGAAAAACAGTTGAGTGGGTTGAGTGTCTTTTATGAGCTTTAGGAAGTTGTTTTGTGAATCAGAATGATCCTAAATCACGAGTCGTAAGTCAGGGACCGGATCATTCGAGCAGAAACGAGTCGTACGACAGGCTCTCTCTTTTCATTCAGTTTATTAATTGAACATTTTTTAATTAAAGTGAAACGTGTCGAAGGCGAGTCGTCAGTCAGGCTCCTTCCCATTTCATTTAATTAAAAACGGTTCCGTTTTAAATGGCCTGCGAATAATTCGAAGCCAGAGTCGTACGACAGAGACTGATTTATTCTCATTCCATATTCAAAGACAAGTTCCAACAGATTTTAGATCAGAAAAAGAAAAGAAAAGGGTAGAAGATGCGAAGAATGCAAATACATGATATATGATAATGACAGTGTAATAATGCGACAATTAAATAATACTCGAAATAAATATGCGGACACATAAATAAATGAGTAATCAGATAATTAGGCATAAATTGAAACTGGCAAACGGAGAGGCAAATTGACAAACATTTTAGCAAGCAAGCGTAAGATAAGCTCAAGACGAGTCCTACGTCAGGCTCTCGCTTATCTTACGTTCAGAACATCAAATCACATTTTGAATGAAATAAGAAATAAATTCAAAGCGCGAGTCGTAAGACAGGGCCCAATTTATCTTTATTTAACCAAAAATCAAATCTAACAGACAACTGAGATATTAAATAATTATGACGTTACAAGTGATCAGGCGAAGTAACGAAAAAAGTCGTTTAAACGAAATTAATTAAAATAGGATAAACAGAGACAAGTCGTAAGTCAAGCTCTTTTATCTCTACATTAATTAAATTGTTTAAAATACTCGAAATAAAAATAAATCGAGGACACGAGACGTACGTCAGAGTCCGATTTATTTTTATTCCGAATATGAGTTTTCGAACATAAATGGAATAGCATTTTTTTTATTTGTTAACATCATAATTAATTAATCTCAGCGGGGAGGTACAAAACAGATTAAGGGGTGCAGCAGCAAAAATCACAAAATAAACAGAAATAAAAAAACTGAAACAAGGCCCAACACAAGTCAAGCCCAAGTCCAATTACAAAGAAAACGGACCGGGTCGGGCGACCCATGGGTCAAACCCGCTCGGTCACAAACCCAACAATCCAAACAAAAAAACGGAAGGGTGCGGTGAGACAGAGGGGGCGCGCGGAGAAATGGCTTCAGCCACTCACCGCGCGCCACGTGTCCAGATCTGTCTTCTTCCTCACCAAACAGAACGGAAACAAAAGACGCGAACGGAGGGAAGGGAGGCGCCGGCGACGCTACCGGAAGGAGTTCCGGTCACCAAAAATCATGAATCTATATACCGTTTTGATCGGATTTTCACAAGGATTATATATCAATCATCAATAATATCAAACAGAGCATGCATACACGAATACGAACGAAAAAGTAAATGGGATTCAAAAGATTAACCGAGCTAATCCGGCGAGATATGGCGAAATTGCTTTATGGAAACGGTTCAGAGAAGCTCCAGGAACATGAATCTTCACTTATTCACCTTCGATTGTGCTTGAACGGAGCGAATCGGAGCTTTTTCACTTGGCCGTGTTTTCGGTCGCGATTTTAATGGAGTTCCGGGCCTTTTTTGACGAAATAGACGGTAGAATTGGAATCAGAAGGGTCCAATTAGTATAGATCAAGTGTTTGATTGTTGATTTTGGGTGGTTTTTGGTATGGTGGCCGGAGGTTGTGACGGTGGCAGCCGGAGGTGGCAACGGCGCCGGGAAATGGAAGAGAGGAGAATATTTTTAGGGTTTTTTGGGAATGTGTGAACCAATGATTGGTGATCTTATTTTTAATTTTATAGTGTAAGATTAGGTTTAGTGGCATTTTTGTAATATTGGTATAATTTTGAGGTTTAGGGATAATTAATAGTAAAATAATAATGAAAAAGATTATGAAGTGTAAGAGGATGATGTGTCGCAATGTGATTGGTTAAAAAACAAAGAATTTTTATAAAATGGTAAAAATGTAAAAAATCAATAAGAAAAAAAAAATGAATAAAAATGTAGAAAAATATAAAATGAAATATAAAGAGCTAAAAACTATTTTTGATTATTTTTACTATTTTTCGTATAAAAAGATAAATTGCGACAAATTAAAAGAAATAAAGAAAAATGAATAAATTGTAAAACAAAATTATCGAAAAAACTATTTTTTGGTATTTCTCATAAAAATAAGAAATAATTTTTAAATAAAATATTTACTTTAAAAAGCGCAAAATTAGGGTATTACATGAAGAAATACACTTAGCATAATATAATTGGTTGAGATAAATGGACATGTGGCTTGAATTGTGCTTAAATAGGGAAATGATAATCAAGAATGGGTATGGAAGAAAATTGATGAAGTCTCTCCTCTCTCCCTTTGGTACTCTCTAGTAGAGTAATGAACTTAAGCATTTGTGCTTAGGTTCTTCTTCTTCCATCTTTACTTTCTAATATTTCTATTTCATGAACTTTGATTGTAATTTCTCATTGTTATTGAATCAAAATCTCATAATATTTATCCATTTATTATTATCAAAATTACATCAAAATCCCAAATTATTACAGATAGTTTTAGGAGAATGTCTAAAAGCAAAGGGTTTACAAACACCACGTTTAAGGACAGACCAATATCCACACTTGTTGTTGTTGTTGTGATGGGGTTGAATATTGTTGATGGATTTGCAGAGGTGACAATAAGTGTGGGTGGCATCTGTGCAGTCTCTTTGGTCTAGTACTCATAGGATTTGTGGGACCATATGTAAGAACACATTCACATATGTTATTAACACACCATGGAATTCGAGGAGACAAACACATATTGTTTGGACAATCAAAGTCGGTATAACATTCAACAAGTGCTGTAATAAAACAATAGAACATAAAAATGTTACTAATTTAAGATGATAGAAGATTATTAATTAATATTGTACAAAGTAAAGAAGAAACATTAATAAGAATGAAAATTTTTCTTACAGTCAACATAAGTTGCAACTAAAAATGGGAAAATAAAAAAGATAATAACGTAGAAAAAATTCATTAGTTTAGCCATATATTCCCTTATTTGCTTATTAAAATAGAAAAGGATCTGATAACTTTATAATGTATAACTTAAAGCTTTCTTCACAACAAATAAATAATTTTTGTACTTTAATATAACTAAAAAAAAACCTTCCTAGAATATGAATCATCATATATAATTAAAATGTCTCTTAGGTACATTTAAGTGTTTGTCTTTGTCCCTTTAATACACTTAGTTAGGAGGTTGTATAAAAAACTTCAATGAAATAATTAATTTGTTTACCAAATTCTCAATATATTTTTTATGAGCATTTTGGTACCCAACTTATATTATTGGGTATGATATCTTATAAGCAAAAATCAATGTCATGTCATATATTTATATTAATTTATATATTTAAAAATTATTATTTTAAATCAATTTTGCCTATAAAGTACCGTAACCAACAATTACAAGTTGGATTCTGATGAATTCACCTTTTTTTAATCTTTTAAGATTGAAAGATAAAATTTACAAAATAGTATAAATACTCTTGAAACATGCCAAAATTTACCAAAGATTATAAAGAGTATTAATATCAAAAATATTCACAATTATTTTATGAATTCATACCATATTTTTGTTAATTTCAAGATGTGAGAAAATAATAATTCAAATGTGAAACTCATGTATATGTTTGAAATTCATGACGAATTTAATGTATCTTGATACGAGAAGCTAAAATATACGATCAATTAAACAGCAAGGTTTAGATTCATAAATTCTAGTTCAACTAATAGAAAATACCGTAATTGATTGATAACCAATGACGAATCCTAGAATTTTGAATAGTGGGAGCACCACAGAAAAACTCATTTCTAACAATTTCATTTTCAAAATATAATCTCAAAAGTGAAAGTATGATATTAATGTACTCCAAAAACTAAGGTACTTTCAAGAGATTTGATTGTTTTTACATTAGTTTGGTTATTGCCAAATTGCATCATCAATTAACATTTCTATAGGCTTATTGATCGTAACTCCTCAGAAAAAATGGCCTCCGTGGAAGTGATGGTGGACTAATCGATGAATCGCGGTTGAAAAACTGAGGGGGTGTACTTTCAAGGACATTATGACGCCTAAGTAAGTGTGAATCTAAATGCAAAGTACAGAGAAGATGATAAGAATTCAGTTACATGGCCTCTGCATGAGAAAACTTATTTATAAATACCCCCAGCACGGAGCCATGAATATTGGGCTTAAAGAACATGTCACGTAGTGGCCCATTAACTACGAGATTCACGCGGATGTGGATGTTGAGTTAGTTGGGAGCGGTTACGCGCTATGTTGGTCAAACGTAACTATCTCTAGATTCGTCGGGCATTAGCCCTATTTGCGAGTGTGCGAGGATCTCGTCATGGATCCATGTGATTGGGCCGTTCCTACTAAACTTTCAAGTGTAAAAACAAATAAATTATCAATAATTTATGAGTCCTTATTTGTATACACTATATATATATATATATATATGAGGAGGGATTCGTTGACTTCAGGTTACTCCGCGTAATATCTCCTTATTCACGATAAATTTTACCAATCTAACCGTTTAATTAATTGTTCTTATTGAATAGATCAACTATACCAGTTTTTATGAAATTTTAAAATTATTTGATACATCATTTTGTAATTTCAAATGAACGTATAATAAGCTTTGAAAAATACATACAAATATCAATGCTTAGATTACCCAGCTATGAATTTTGAATTTATATTATAAAAATGTGTACACTAGATCTTTGATATATAATGATAATAATCAACGGTTAGATTGGTGAAATTCATCGTGAATTCATAAGGAGATATTACGCGGAGTAACTCATCTCAGAGTTACTCCTAGAGTCAACGGATCCCTCCTCTCTCTCTCTCTCTCTCTCTATATATATATATATATATATATATATATATATATATATATATATATATATACACACACACACACACACACAAATCACCTTTATAATTTAATATTGTGACATTTTTAATATTTGGAGCGTCTAATATCAGCCTAAATTTTTTAGAAAATTTTATTACTTTTTACGAATAATAGGAAAGTTTCACCTTTGCACCATTTTATAGATATTTGATCGTATGATATTGTTAGTTTTTTTCTTTTAAAGTCTTTTGAAACATGTAAATTTTCACATTATTGAAAATAGATTCCTTTGCATGATTCAGTTTGGATTGTTTACAATTCAATTTACCACCATCAATTTTTTTGAATAAAGTAATAAACATACACAATAGCGCAATGAAAATAACAAAATTAAAAAAAAGCAGACAAACGGGAGTGCCCATCTGCACACTAATCCATAATCATGTTTTCGTACTTCTAATAATTTTTATTTAAAATTAAAAAGCAGTAGCTAAGTTTAGATACAAATTTTATTACCTCATCATTGCAACATAATCATTTGATAGAATTAACCACACATTTTAACCAACAAAAAAAAAATTAACCAACACAAGCAACAATATATATATTTTTAAATTTATAGTGGGACATGATATGTCTTCTAATTAAATTATTTCTCTGTGGAGCCTGCTTCATTTACTGGGGAATCTTATTAAGCTTACAGTAAGCATAATCCTTATATTTCTTGGTCTTGAACTTTGATGGATTGTCTTGCTTAATCAACTTTGGATGAGGACCAATTTCCTGTTCTGGATGTGGCTCTATGAACACTGGCCATGACATTCTTGTCTCATCTTTGTTCACCGTTGTTCTGTGCAACACTGCCTTATATTTTCCATTGCTCATTATCTATATTTCACCATAAATAAAATAAACATCATTATTTTTTCTCCCAAACTTTATAATTTCTTTTTGTATTTATATGGTTAGTATCTCTTAAATAAAAACATGAGAGTACACAATATATAATTAATGTTTTTTTTTCACCCTCTATTTCTTAGGGGAAAGGGACCTTTGTAATCTAGAGGCATAAAGTGGTTTTGATCCCCTCCAAAATTAAACGCAGTTGCGGGGATCGAACCGTGATCTTCCCTATCAATTTTAGTGTCAATCACCACTAAACCAACTAAATTCGTATATAATTTAATATTTATGTTTGATCATATAAAAAATTGAAGACAATGTGACATAAATGTAAAACATCAATTTTTTTATTTAGTTAACAACACTAAATAAATGGTTAAAAAATAGCATTCTGATGTGTAATTGTTTTTTTTAAATTCAATATCCAATTCAAGTTTAAAGATCGAACAAATTTATAAAACGTTACAGGGATCTTATATTTTGCTACTGAAATATAGATATAGATATAGATATAGATATAGATATGCATACCTCCATTTGGTCGCCGATGTGAATGACGAGGGCATTGGGGACATACTTAACATCATACCATTGACCATATCTAGAGGCTTGAAGGCCCTGAACCTCATTGGGGACGAGAATGGTAAGGAAAGACATGTCCGTGTGGGGGGGAACACCTAGGACGAGATCAGGACGTGGACAAGGTGGGTAGTAATTTATTTTCAACATGTGAATCAAATTATCTCCACCAGCAGTTTCTTTGAGTTCATGTTCTTCGAGCCCAAGCCCAATTGACATTGTTTGGAATAGTTTGTCTGCCACTACACGGAGGCATTTTCCATATTCCTCATTCACCTCTCTGCCAAAAAAGTCATGACAATTTTAATAATTTAATACCCATTATTGACAAATTTGTCGATGATAGTGTTCTTTGACAAATTCAAATTTCTTCCAGTCATAATTACTCCGTATATCATAACTATAAGTTAAATTAAATTAAATTCATTTTCAAATTCATTGAACAATTAATATTAATAATAGATTTGAAAGTCAAAATTATTAATATTCTTACGATACTTATGTTTAAGTTATATGAGGCCATGATTCTCAATATATATGGTTCTAAATTAAAAATATATACTCCCTCCATTTTTAATTTCGTCTCTTTTTTTTTTAAACGACAAATAAAAAGGGACGGATGGAGTATTAGATCAATTGGTTATACTACTATGAATTTAAAAAAAATATATTTATATTTGAGTCTAAAAAGATGCAATGTTTTTAAAAATTATTAGTTTTTTTTGAGTTTTGACAATTTCTCATGAACAAATTGTGACTAACTTTGTATGAAATAATTTATTGTAGTTATTTTATATAGTTATAATTTTTTTTCAGTTACATTATAATATTATACTTTAATAATTGTATAGAAAGTATAAATCGAAGTTTGTCAATATATATATATATATATATATATATATATATATATATATATATATATATATAAATCGAAGAAATAAATCGAAGAAATAAAACAAAAAGAGTTTTAAACAGTTATGAATATAATAAAAAAATTAATATTAAATATTTTATTTGTACTATAAAATAACTTAATAATTGAGATGATATTTTAGTCAAAACAGTTATGTTTTTCTTCATTAGTCAAAACAAATTTCAATTTATGAGGTAGGAAATACTCAATATTTATGTGAAGGAGACACGCTGTCTACTTCTGTCATACACTATCTAGCTAAGTAAATGGGTGGTCATGGAAATCAAAAAAAAAAAAAAAAAAAATGGGTGGTCATCATCAATCAATAGAACTGTAAAAGATCTACGTATAAGGTGTAAACACTCTTTGCACCTTAGAACAAATCTCCCATTTGAAAAGTTTAATATTTAAACTGTATGGACGTAATCTTTTTAATAATAATATAATATAATTATTGTTCGAGTGAACTTAACTCAATTCATAAGGATTGTATATAAAGTGTAGAAAAAAATGGGATTTGAACTTTGATCATACATCATATACACTAATTATAGATACAATAAAAAATTATATTAAAAACAGTATTTTTTATAGGCAAATGCTAAATAGTACCTCTAGAACACTTTTAAGTCATTAAATAGTAATATTTAAAAAAAAAATGTCTGAAGTTAACATTAAGAATTGAAATGTTCAATCTTTTAAATAAATTACCACATTTCTTAACTTTTGTATAGTTCTTATTTGTCAAAAAAAAATGGTCAGAGTTTTTGGAGATGATATTTTAAATTTTTATGTTTGATTCAACTTTTTAACGAGAGCATGGAGGGTAGAGGAGAATTAATTTAAATTTTTTACCCTAAATTTATAAACTCGAAATAAAGATTAAATTATAATAGATATATTATGTCAATAAAAAATCAAATGGATTTATAATAAAAAGAATCTAATGAGTAGAAAACTTAAAAAAAATTGTTGTAAAAAAAAACTTAAATTTTTAATATTTCAACAAGTATAATTTAGAATTTTATAAAAAACAGTGAGATAATTTTATCAACATAATAAATTATGTTTTATCTTATCTCTTCTCCTTAAAAATCTCTCCCCTCCCTTTCCCTCCCACTCGGTTGAACCAAACAGAATGAAATCCTTAAAGAGTGTCTCAGGATACTGTTTAGCAAAACTCATTTTATATTTTATAAATATTAATATCAACTACACAAATTTTATTGTAATTTTTCTAAAACTTAAATCCTAGACCTCCTACTCTTTAACTCTTAGCTCAACCAGCTTAACCAATTAAGCTATACATCCCTCTATAATTAATGCATTTATTGCACTGAGTATACTAATCGGTATTTTTCTAACAATATTTATGTGAATTGAGACAAATTACAATTGGTCAAACTAATGTGAACTGAGGTCATATTTATGCGAATTTAGGTCTTTACTTTTATACATCCTTTTTACATTGGCCAATGGCCAGTAAAAAATACTCTCTCCCTCCTAAAATATATATTGTTCTTGGTCGAGATCGGGGTATCACCGCCGAACACAGTGACTAATCCCCCACTAGATTGGAGAAAAATATATATTGTTCATATATACTAATAATATAATGCATAATTTTAATAATTAATATCTTAAATTATTATAAAAAATTATAAAAAGTTAATATAATGAAAATATTTAACGAGAAAAATCTTACAAAATTTTATTTGTCGTTTTAAAAAAATATTTGTTTCTAATTATTCGTCGTTTTAACAATTTAAGGTATATTTTGTCTATTATACCCTCTTTCCTATTATTTTTTTATTGAATAAATTTTATATAATATTTTTATTGTTTTTGTTTTGTTTCTATTTTTTGCAAAGAGAAAGTGTTTGCAAAAAAAAAAGGAATTTATTGTTTGATTAAAATTAGGATATATATTCTAAAAAGGAAGCTAAAGTGCAAAAATATACTTTAATAATTTGGTCTTCTTTTTTTAAAACGAAAAATATAAAGGAACGGAAATAGTCTTATTTATTTTAATAAATTAATAAAAAATATATTTATATAAATATACATAGTTAAACTGGGACACTTATTTTGAAGATATAACACAATAATGGATCTAAGAGGATACATATCGGTTGACAATAGTTGTGTCTACAGGATAAACGATATCTCATGTCATGGTGTTATGGATATATATCTTCAAAGCAATAACTTTTGTCTACTATCGTTTCTCTGAATGGATACGTTGCTTTTGGTTTTTTTTTGAATTAAAATGTAATATAAAATTTAAAAATAAATTGAGAATGTATTTACACAATTTTGTTAAGAGTATATAGTGGGTTTAGTGGGACTCATTTTAAAATTTTGGATTAGTAGTATAAATATTTAAAAAATTTAATTGAATAATTTAAATAATTGAAAAGTGTAAAATATTATAATTTATTAAGTGGAACCCATTTATACTATTTATATGAATTGTATCAATGTAGATGCTCTAAGTTTACGAATATGTAAACTCTGCTGCTTTGTTCTAATGGAAAACAAAGCATAAGAAAAGAAAATAAAATAAATGGTTTTTGTAGGAATAAAATTGGAAAAATAATTATTGGAAAGTAAGGAGATTTTGAGATTGTTTGGTGGAAGTAAAAGTGAAAAGAATGTTATTGAAAAAAAGATATAATTTGTAAATGGCATATATTTATACATAAAAACAAAATCTGTATGTCAATAAATGTGACAATATTTAAGAAGGGAGTGGTTATGGTGCATAAGTTTTTTTCTTATGCACCGTACATAAGTAATGAAAATTGCTTATTGCATTCTCAAATTGTTTAGTATACCTCTCAGATTACTTAGCGTACCCCTCAAATTTCTAGCTTACCCCCAAAAAATTTGAGGGGTGCGCTAAACAATTTGGGGGTGCACTAAAAATTTGGGAGGTGCGCTAGAAATTTGAGGGGTGCACTAAGCAATCTAGAATATTTATGCACGGTGCATAAACATATAGCTTATGCACCATAACTTATGCCATTTAAGAAGGGTGTGCTGGATTGAGATTTTAAGAAATTTTAAAAGTTTAATTATGTTAAAAAAATTATGTGGTATATTCAATTAAGATTTTTGTAAAATTTTAACATATCTTGTCGTATTCAATTAAAAATCTTAAAAAAAATTGTTTTTCAAAACAACAAAATCTTCTGGCCATATTTAATTAAGATTTCTTCAGATTTATAATATGTATTTTGGTATTTAAGATTATGCATTATTTGATAAAAGAAATTACTAAGTTGAACATCATGAATGAAGTTCAAACTTTAATCATCTAGTGTGTATTATATCAATTTAAATTAAAGAATATTTTTATTTTTTGTCAAAAAAAATGATTAATTGTTAAAAATATCAAACCCTTTTTTACCAAATAAATATCGAATCACTATTTTTTTTGTGAGTCATTTTTATATCTTAAAAATCTATAAAGAGTGTTGAAATCTTAAAGTCTATAGTCTAAATCCATTAAAATCTTAAGTCTATATGAAATAGAGGTAGTTATTAATGGTAAATAACAACAATAATTTTGAAATTAAATTATACCTGTAAGAAGCAGGTTTGTGAGGCCAAAAACGGTAATTAATGGAAGAAGGTGGCCATATAATGTGAAACAAATGATCCACCCAACCTTTCTTCCCATTCACCTCTTTCTGAAGCTTTGTACCATACCCTTCAACAGAATTAGACCCAACAGGTTTAGCAATAACCTCTTTTTCTTCTTGTGGTAACTCAAAGAACTCTTTCCCAACATTTTGTAACTTTTTTATAACATCATTTGGTATATCATGGTTTACAATTTGAAACATTCCCCATTCTTTACTTGCTTCAATTATTTCATTTTGTAACTTTGCTTCATCTGTGTTACTGAAATCGATTATAGGCACCTCAAGTTTTACACCTTGAACTGTTGTTGTTCCTGGTTGCTCTGTTTCTGATCTAAGAAACATGGATGGGATTGTGGCATCTTTGGAATCATGGGCTATAGTTTGTACTCTTAGTACCTCCATTTTTAAATTGTTAATCTGGTTTATGAATATTTGTTTTTCTTCTTTTGTTGCTGAAATGTTTGTTATTACTAATGTTCTCTCTAGTGGAATTTATAGGAAATTGAATCCCTCTCTCCTACCTACCCAAAGACACTTTATGAAATACGTTACGTAGTAGTTGTCTTATTTTAAATCAAAAAATTAAAATATCATTTAACTTATATTCATAAATAATATATTTACACAATTAATAATAAATAGTCTTATACTTAGTAAAAAGAAAGAATAATCTTATATATTACTATACTCTATCTCCATCTGTCTCAAAATATAAGAGAAAATTAGTCAAACAAAAATGATGTATTTAATTCAAATTATATTTAACCAAATGCATCAATGTTTTTTTTACTATTTTCTTTCATATTTTGGACAAATAAACATTTCGAAAATTCGAATATCATGTTTTATGTGTTGATCTATGTACCTAAGAAATCCATGTACCAAAAAAATATTGTATGTGTTCATCCTTTATCTTTTCTTCTAATTTACCTCTATCATCCTATTTCAAAATAAATTTAAAATTAATTAAAATTATCTTTTTTATGTTATTTCATAATTATAAAAGTCAGTTCAATCGTTAATTTTTCAAACTACACAAATTATTTAATCAGTTAATTTATCCACTATAAACTAGTTTATAAACTATCATCTAGTTTATATTATATACTTTAAACTACCTTATCAGACCCCCGTGACTTTTCGTCAAACAAAGCCCATATGTATAAATTTATTGAATAGAATATATAAATGACTATTTATATTTTAAATGACTATAATATTTTGTCAGAAAAATTAGCAAAATAAATCTATTTTTTTATATACAACGGAAACATAAATTGCTTATACGAGAGATTGATCTCTAAACATCCCTTATCCAACTCATATGTCCATGAGCTCTTTCAATATAAGCTATCCTACGGGAAAATAGCAAAATAAATCTATATATGAAGATAAATGTCTAAATGATCAAATTATATAAATATTAGATAAAAACTAAATATCATAAGATAAAAAAACATTTTATATGTAGAGACGTTATCGAAGTTTTAATTAACAAAGTTTGTGACAAATTATGGTATATATGAATTCTGTATAACTTGTGTGGACGAAAATATTGTATTTCGATTAGGGATTATTTTTGACAAAGTGTCATGCTAATTAATATTTTTGGGATATTTAAGAGATAAATAAGAAAATTTGACATTAAAAATATTATTTTTCTATTTTTTATAGTTTGAGTGCACAAACTCTAAAATATTTTTATTTTTTTTATCAAATGGTTTTGAGACACTTATTATTATTTTCTGTTAAAAGTTTTAAATATTTTTTTTGGAAATTATTTCAAAAACAACGAACATGATCTTTCTCAAAATAGATTTTCAGCCTTTACTTAGCAATTTGCAACGAAAAGATAGTCGACAATCAATGCACATGCATTGCTTGCTTGCTTGCTTGCAAGTAGTATATACGTGGATCATTTCTCTCCACTTAACTAGAATAATTATTTAGTCATGATCTTTTTTTTTGATAAAATAGTCATGTCTTTTGTTATATTTATATATAAACAAAGTTACATTATTATTAAAAACTCATACACAATAAATGGAGTGAGAGATTGAAACTTTAGTTATAAACATTCAGTTTAACAATTTTAATTTTTTTTATTAATTGTGTTATGATTTATGAACAGTTAACATGTGTTTAGAAGGTACAGAATAAAATTTTAAAATTAAAAAAATTATATCAAAAAAGTATTTCAATTTTTTAAAATTTAATATATATTGTTTAAGATAAATATTTTTGTATAAAGTTCTATAACATTTTTCTCTGTTTATTTATTAATTACTCCTTTTTTTTTGACAAAATTAATTGCTCCTCATGTCTTCAAATATAACCTTTAGATTTTGGAGGTAGGTAGGATGGACGGTTTTCCTTTTGCCATCGTGAAATACAACGTTAGCTAACGTGCGTCTTCAAAATGATGAATCATCTCCTGTTTTTTTGTTCAATCTTTTTCTATTTTTTTTAGTCCATGCTTAATTTAGCTTTTAAAAAAGAGGTAAAAACAATTTAAAAGGTATAAAATTAATTTAGAAGTGATTTTAATATGTTTAGTTCTTTTAAAACAAAAGAATTGATTCAGCCTCTATAATTTTTTTCGATTATCTAGTTTTTAGAGGAAGAAAATCTAATAATTTAAAGTTTGAGATAAGTTCTGACATCAAAAAATTTCAGTTCTTTGCAAATACAGTTGTGAGAATCGGACTATTATCTTACCTACCAAATTCAACGCCAATAATTATTGCTTCCATAATTGATTGATTTTAACTTATGAGTTTAAATATGAGTTTTACACAAAAATTTATTGTTCATTTATATATATATATATATATATATATATATATATATATATATATATATATAAATTAATTTTATTAAAATCATATCCACTAAACTCAATCTTATCGCAATCAATTTTGTCAAATCATAGACACTTGATTTAAGAGTTGTTTGATAATTCATCATTGTTCAATAATGAAAAGGACAATCGAGAAAAAAGAAAAATATAAATAAATAATTGTAATCAATGCAAAACGGTCAATGGAAAATATAAAACAAAAAAGTTAAAATCCTTTTTATAAAGGTGGTATTATTAAGACTTACTTAATACCAAAAAAAAAAAAAAAAAAAAAAATTTAAGACTTACTAAAAAAAAGGTGGTATATTTAAAAGAAAAGGCACATGTTTAAAAATTTAATAGACATCATCAAAAAACATTTAACAGATAAATTAATTTTATTTTAATAGACTTCATCAAAAAACTTTTATTAATTTATAAGCTTATTATAAAAGATTAACTTTGTTTAGTAACTTTTTTCACATAAACTTATAGTTTATTTTATTAACTTTTAGTTTATTTTGATAATTAGCTAATTAAATTATCTTATAGTTTATAAACTTTAATTAGCTTATTAATTAAACATATATTTTTTAAGGTTAACCTTATAAAGTTATAAAATTTTAATTTTAACTCTAAAAAAAAGTGACATGTTTCGGTTCTGATAAACATTTTATTCGTGCAATTTTGGTCCCTATGATTTTTTAAAATTTTAAAAAAAATTTAATCATCATTAAACTTCTAAATTTTTAAATAACTTTTTTTCATAAATATTTAGAATACTATAAAAAAAGTTTTCTAACAAAAAATTAGAATTTTTTAATATAAAAATATTTAAATATGAAATTTTCAAATTTTAAAAGTTAAGGATAAAAGTAACAAAAATCTCGACTTAGAAATCAAATTTTTGATGTCTTTTTTTTTCGAGAAACTTTTTACAATGTTTTAAACATTTCTATGAAAAAATCATTCAAAAGTACACATTGGTTTAATAGTAGGAACTAAAACTACATGCATAATAATTTTATAGAGACCAAAAAGTGGGGAAACTTTTTTTAAAGGGACCAAATATTGAAAGTTCAAATGTTTATAGAGACCAAAAACATATTTATCCATATTTTTTATGTCAATTCATATATATAAGTTTGTCTAACCGTTAATTTTATAAAACATTTCAACTAGTTTATCATCTATCAGCCATAAGACATCAACAATCATCTATAAATTATAAACTATCAGTCATCAAGTATAAGTTATCAGTCATCAGATTTAACTATTTTTTTCAAATAGAACCTTAAATTCTTAACATACGCCCTGCCCATATGGCACATGTTAATGACCTTTTATTTAATTAAGCACGTTTTTTTTCACCTTCATTGTTTGATCCACTTGATTTACTAATCTCGTTTTGGGTCAGTTTTGGTATCAATAGTTTTTTTTTATTATTATAATAAGATTTCAAAATTTATTTTTACAATATAAATTTTTACAATTTTATATAATAAATGAACCTGACCGTAACCTAAGTTCTCCAACCTCTCTATAAGAAAAATTACGCCGCCCAACCTTCACTTCCATAGCAAACCTTCTCCGAGATGTAGCTTCACTTGATGGTGGTGGTGGGATGAGCGGCTTTCGCCCTCTGCACCACCTCTGTCCAGATCGGCGTCAGTTTTGCTCTCTCTTAGTTTAGTGGTTCAATTCAAGTTGTTTTAATCTTGGGTCTCTTGTTTTCAATCTGCTTGTATGGGTAAAACTTTGGTTGCGATTTGGTTCAACCATCACCGCCCTTTTCGCAGTGGTTGTTGTTGGTGTTTTCAGTGGCCGCCGGCGTGTTGTTTTCTTCCGCCATTTACGACTTCGTTTCTACTCTGTTGCTATGTGTGTTACTGTTCATTTTTGTTTGCCTTCAAGAGAGTTTTGTTTCAACGGTGACTATTGGGGTTGCACAACCTTGATCTCTGTTGCTTCCATATTTGTTGGAATCTGCAGTTTTCTTGTCGTTGGTGCCGCTTTAGTATCATCGTCTTTTTATGACCCTATATCACCGTAGATGCGGCTCAGGCTATTTGCGGTGGTTTGAGATGGTTTGGCTTGAAAGAGCCATTTATGTCTGCTGTGTTTTGTCAAAGGGGGTTGTGGTATGTGAATTTAATTGCTACATTTTTGTGTGGTTGATGTACTCCCAGTTATTTTGTCAAAATATAAAAAATAAATTAACGTTCAATTGAATTTAAAGAAAAATTATACTAAACAATTTAAGTTATAAATGATTAAAAATAAACATATATGATTTGATTTAAAGTAATGTAAAAAAACCGTGTTTTAAAGTATATGATTTGTTTGAATTGTTTTTTAGGGAAATTATGTGGTACAATAGACAAATTATATTGTACCGGTACTATATGTTTTTAAATAATAAAAAATTTAATATATTTAAAAAAATTTAAATCTTTTAAAATATTATAAAATTTGATTTTTTTTATTGTTTTTAAATTTTTATTATTTATAATAGTGAATATTAAATTATTTTTGTGAAAAAATCTAAAAAAATTAGTATAATATTTATAAAAAATGAAACTATGATTTTTCTTATGAAATTATGTTCTCTAAAATATAAAAATTAATAAATAACTTTTTTTATTTTTTTAAACTAATTATTTATATATAATTTTAAAGATCAAGTAGTTTATTGGTACATTAGAAGCTCACTTCATTTAATATTTCGAAAAACCTCCTCATTTGATAATAACTTTTTGAAGGATAATATGTATATTGTGTGGACTTGACCGTAGATTTCACTATTATACAGACGATCCTCAAAAATGATTCAAACAAACCGATAAAGTACAAAAAATGTATTTTCAAAATAAATATGTTTTTTTCTATCAAAAAAAATCAATATATTTTTATATAATTTTTACTTTTGACATTTTTGGCTTCCTCGCACTCAAGACAGTTAATTCTAAATAGAGTTCAATAAGTCATACATAACAACGTTTGTGTCTCATAAATTTGTAAATGTGACAACACAACTTGTTATTACCAACTTACCTTTCATTTTTTTTTTGTCGAGACTGAGGTATCCACCGCCAAATGCAGTGATTAATCCCTCGCTAGATTGGAGGCACCTCAAAAGGTATGATAGCTGGCTCCGAAATTTAAAGCTGCTGCATACTCAATGTGATGATCGAACTCTCGACTCTTGGTTAAAGGAGGATGTATTCCAATCGCTCAACCACGCCCTCTGGGTTAACTTACCTTTCATTCATATATAATTATCTTAAATATAATTTAATTGAAGTTTTTTCAAGGTCAATAATACTAGCCTCCAATTCCTATAAAAATACGGTGAATTCTTATGTATTCATCTTTTTATTTTTTATTTATTTTTCTTTATTTTACATTCGTATGTAAACGTAAACGACCGTATTTATGAATTGTCATCAATATTAGATGTCGCAGTAACATAGCTCTAAATCTTGATCTGAGGTATTTAATCTAGCAAGCACTAGGGGATTAACACCAATTAACTCGAGGCTAGGGATATATAAGGTTAACGTACAATAAATTTATACTGACATGATTTTTAAATGGTGTTAGTGGCGGGTGTCTTCAATTGTATATGGTAATTTTAGTATGTGAGAGCACATTCGTGTACCGATAAAATGGCTAATTTTGAACATACTTTTAATTTATGTAAAAACATTTCAGATTCGAGTTTAGGTAGTGTCAAATCTGCGTCCGATCATTCTTGTTGCCATCCCTAATGACATCTCATATCTCAATTATGTTTACACCTTACGACCACATACAGAGTCACACCTGACTATTTTAGTCACATTCAATAAAACTGACACGTTAGACAATATTGTGCAAATGGAGTGGTGGGAACTGGGAATTGGTTCCATCATACTACTGGACCATTTTTCCTACGGGATAAACTTGGACTTCCTCAATACCGTATTACTTGACTTTTCCCTATTATTCTATTTTTTTATTTTGACAAATTTTGCATATTATTCTTCTATCTTTGGGTAAAGCCTATTAATATTGACTTTGGAATAAACTTGTACTACTTCTCAATACCGTATTATCTTGAATAGGAATTATTGATTAAAAAGAGAGAGTTGACATTAAAAGATATTTTGGCCTTTTCAAAATGGGTGTGCAATAATATTAACAAATTAAAGGTTTAATATACTTTTAGTTAGTTGTTATAAATATATTAAATTTTATTTTTAATTTTTATTAAAATTTTCAATAAGTTTTGGTCTTTCAAATAATTTTTATTATTTGGTCCATATTTTTTATTCAATTCGAGTATATCATTCGAAATTTCAAATTTTTTTCCACTGACATGTTTAGTACATTATAGGAATTTCTACAAAAGTTGAAATTTCCTTACTAAAAGATTAATTTAATATGAATTTTTTAGTTTTTTACATTTAAAAATTCATAAATAATTTATCTGATGTTAAAAAAATCTAAATTTTTGTGGAAAAGATTTTTATAATATTATAAATAAACGTGCTAAATTCGAACTCCGATGCTGCACATATATCTTTATCAATTGAATTAAACTCACGAGATTATAGACTAGATTTTTATAAAATACGTTAATTTCTTTGACAAAATTTTTATAATACATTAAATTTTTTGACTAAATTTTATAAAATACATTAATTTTTTTGACTATTTTTTTTTTTTAATATTTTAGCACGGAGTGTGTAATTTGATTGAGTCATTGTCAAAAAAAAAACCGTGTGCATTCCTTCCCTGCTGTTATGAATTTTCTTGTCTGGTCGTATTTGGGTTTTCACTTGTCCATTCTTGAGGCTTTTGCTTCCAAAACATCTCTTTTACGCCAAAGACTTCTCGCATAGGGTCGTCATCAACAACCTCTTATTATCTTTTCATTCGCTTGAAACTTCAACTCTGCTAACAGTGTCTTCATTGGACTCTACAGTATTTCTTTCTTATAATCGTGATTCGTGAGATTGTTAATTTGTTTAATATTCTTCAGACTCTAATAAATTGCAAGTTTGTTAATGTGTTTTGTTGACCCTTACAAAGATACAGATTTTCTTTCATGGTAGAGTTTTTTTATTTTATTATTTTTTAATTGTTAGATTGTTTATTTTTAAAAACAAATGATAACTAGTACAATCGATACACTAATTAAGATTCGTTCTATGAGCTTAGCTCAATTGGTTGGACACTGTATTATATATGCAGAGGACGGAGATTCGAACTCCGATCATCCCACTTCTCCACTTTAAAAGTAGAATTTCTAGCCGCTAAATTACCTGACCAAAAAAAATTACAATTTAAAAAGAAAATCTTGAAAGTTTCTTTTGACAATTTTTTAATTAAAGGTTGTATAATCAAACAACTTAGTAAAAAATATATATTTAACTACCCTTAGTCAAAAAAATATTTAACTACCCATTTTTAAATTCCATAGTTTCACAATCATATGCTTTTGAAATAAATAAAAAAGTACGTTAATTGTCATTTATACTACTAGAAATAAACCCTTCTGTTGCACGGATTTATTTAAAATATTTTGTTTGTTAAAAATATAATAATTTTAATATATTTTGTTATTTATTTTTAAAAAGTGCGATTGTTAAAAATATATGATTTTGTTTGACATAAAAAATATTGGATATTTGTTATCTAAAAATGAGAGAAATTATAAAATATGTAAATTATGTGATTCTCATGATTCGTTTAATTTAACAAAAATTTGTATCTCTTTGTATTATATAAGCGTATCTTATATAAGCATATCTTCTAAATAATAGCATATTAAAGAAATTGAAAATAATTATTTATTTTAATCCGAAACTTACAACTTTTTATTAACCTTTCATCTCTTTTCATTTTTTTTTTTACAATTTTTGGAAGAATAATTATTTTAAATATTTTATAATTGATCATTTTGGCCCCTTAACTACTTGTTGTTACAAAATGATCCTCTAACTAATTTATTAGTTTCATTTCGGTCCCTTAACTAATTGTTGTTACAAATTGGTCCATTAACTTTATTTAGTCATTTCGGTCATTAATTTCTCGTTAACTTTTTATAAAAATAATCGTTAATTTTATACAAAAATTAGTTCTTAATAATTTTTTTGTAGAACATTCTCTTCTAATACAACAACCCCTTAATTTAACTAATTGGTCTCTTGACTAAATTATTAGTTTCATTTTAGTCCATTAACTAATTATTATTATAAATTGGTCCCTTAACTTAACTTCATTCAGTCTTTTCGGTCTTTTCTATTAACTTTTTATAAAAGAATTGTTAATTTTATACTAAATTTGGTTCCTAATAATTTTTGTAAAACATTCTCTTTTTGATGTAACACAACAATCTCTTATATCTTCGCATTTACTCTTTGTTATTATATATTTCTATGATAGAATTTTTATTACTGCTTTTGTTTATTTATTGTTTTCAATTTGTGTGTTATTTTTTCTTTTAAATTAAAAAATATAATATCAAAATTTATTTAAATCAGAAGTAATTTGAGTAGTTTAATTTCTCGCCAATTATATGCATGAATTTATTTAAACAATAGCAAATTGTGATAAATATATCTATAGGGGTCGGGGCTGCTAACTAACTAGCCATAATATATGTGTATGAAACTAAACAAACCTTCTTGGTGAGCAAATTCAAGTGTTCTAATTCTTTGAATTTGTGACCTCTTTCTTAGTTGAAGTGATTCTGAATTTGTATAATAATAGAGTAGAAGTGCAAAGGTGGTGTTTTGGTGTCATTTCTTTTGTGGTTCTTTCTGCACATATACAACTGTAATATGAAGTGGTGTCAATATCTAATAATAATAATAATAATAATAATAATAATAATAATAATAATATATAAATTTTGATTACCAATGCAATTACATTAGTATTCCTTCTTTATAAATGAAATCAATTCTATTTAAGGACAATTGTGTCATTTTCATCTTTATTTTTACTATTTTTTTTTCTTTCTAAAGATTCTCTCTCTTACTTTTTATTTATTTATTAATTTTTTTATCTCTCTTACTTTTCAAAATTTTATTTTCTCTAACAAATTTTTTTATTTTTCATCTTTCAAATTTAAAGGTATATCTTTTATAATCTAACTAATTTAAAATCTAAAATTTTACTTTTTTTTTTCTCCATTAAAAATTATTTCATCTCTTTTTATTATTTAATTTCTGCTATATTCTTTATATTTCACCTCTCATTACATAATTGTCTAAAATTTTAATAATATTTATTGTAATAATATATATTGTCATTGTGTATGATGATTAATGTAGATTCAGATGATTTAAATTTATATAGTTGTGTTATTATAAATATTAAAAAAATACATGACAAATATTTGTAAATGATCTATATTCGACAGTGGACACACACACACAATTTGTACTCGCAGATTTAAAGTGCATAACTTTTGCAATGAGCACAATGCAAATATTTAACATTTTTTTCAGATATAAAATAAACAAATCGTTTATAAAAATACTATATTAATGATGATATTTTGAAAATATACATTGCCATTCAAATTTATATTTTGAAAATCTTTAAAAAATAATATATGAATGTGCAATTATTAACAACGGGACATAAAATCTGCAACGAATGCAGTGCAAATAATTAAGGGATTTTTGAATACAAAATAAAAAATATTTGTTTAAAATATTTTATTAATGTTTATATTTGGAAAATACACATGAATTTTCTAAATACACGTGACTTTTGAAAATTAAATAAATTATTATAAATATCGACTGCCATTTTAAAACATAAAAATTGTTTCCACAACACGTTATATTTGCAAGCGGTGCGGTGTGAATTATATTTTACAGGCTTTTGTGTATAAAATAAATAAATATTTGATAGAAATATTTTAAAATATAATCAAGAGTTTTCAATTGTATATCATATCAATTTTTATCATTTCAAGACATAAATATTTGTTTCCCCATATATAGGTGCACTTAAAATCTGCAACGGTAACAATGCCGACATTTAACGAGTTTTAGAATATACTATAACGAAATATTAAATTAGAGACGAGAGAAAAAGTACCCAATAGAGACAATAGATCACGTAGTCCCCAGATTAATGTTAGTATTTTAATATCTACAACGAATGCGGTAGAAATATTGAACGAAAATATTTACCCAAATAAGAAAAATAAATATTGAATGAATTTTTGCATATAAAATAAATAAATATTTTATAAAAATGCTATATCATTGTTACTATTTTGAAGATATTTACGAACCTTTAAAAATACTAATAAATGTTTAAAATTTTATATATCAGTTAAAAATCGACAAAAAGTATATTTCTACATACATAAATTTTTTGCTGTTGAAACATACATATATAAATATAAATTTATTAAACTTATAACAAACCCGTGCATTGCACGGGTCTTTTGCTAGTAACGTATCAAACTATCAACAAACAATAAATGAGGGAAAGGTATAATTTTTCTTTGCTAAGGCAAGACGTTGATACTTGATATCAAAATTAATTAAGCTCACATTTTTTTTTATTGGTATAAGTCTCATTCACTTGCCTCCTTATTTAGACATCCCTATGTTCCACTTCCACCGTAATCAAACAGTGTAACTTCTATGTCCTCTGCACATCTCTTTCCACTTGACTTGGTTAATGAAGTATTAGCATATTCCAACAATCCTATAGAAAATAATTAAATAAAAAACAAAGTTGATTAATAGTAGAGCAATCAGTCAATTACTCAATATAACATTGATAAAATAGAACTGATCGCATGGTTATTTATTATATTCCACAAAGCACAATCAACCCCAGACTATGAGTAGTGAACGCATTTAGAACCAATTAGAGAGAATCAAGGTAACCAATAAGCACATTTTTTTTCAGTTCTCATTTTTCTTCACATTCTTGTGATTTTTGATAACCCAATTCTTCAAGTTCGTAATTGGAAAACTATAAAAAAAAAATGGAAAGCAAAAACAAAAAGGAATTTGAAGGGGTGAGGGGATTGGTAAATGGAATTGGATTGATCATGTATAACCTATAAGCAAAATATTGATCCTTGCAAGTTGCAACCTATTGACCTATATTGCTTTAGTTAAGGAAAGCAACAAACGACTCTATATTGTAGCAATTATCAATCAAATCTCACAGCTGAAATGTGTATGCCAAGGTTGCCACAAATTCTGCAGTGTTGAAGAGAATTAAATACAGCATAATCAACTTGAAAAATTGCAAAATGTTGTATTTGATATTAACCAAGACTGCCTAGTACCAATAAAAGAATCAGACTTTAGTATCCAACAAAGCAGATGGACAGTTGAAAGTCCTAAAATTGCATAAATTTAATAAAAATGAGATAGAAGATGGAAATCAAATATGGCTAATAAAGCATCATATAACCCAAACCACAACTTCAAATAAAAATAGTAAATGATATGAATAAGGGAATACATATTAAGATAGAAGATGTAAATTTAAGAAGAAGTGGGGGCGTTGATTACGTTAGAAACAGGGAGTGTAAGTATGTGGAATATCTCATCCGCCTGCATCAATTAACAAAAAAAAAACATAACAACTTAGGTGATAGAAATGAAAATAAAGTTACCTAGCGGTGCAATGTTTTGAAGGACACGAACATTCAATAAAATGTTCCAGCCTAGAGAAAAGAAAATTGAACAACCAAAAAGAGAAGAAGAAAGGTCAAAGATCAATGAATGAGTATCTGATTCCATATAATAAGAGATTGGGAGAAGAGAAATTAAATCAAGGGTTTGCCTTGAGAAGATTGAGAGTTTATTCTCACACAGGTTCAATGTAAGTAATTTTCAATTGTGAGAAGACAAAACGTGCACAATGATTTTTAATTAGGAGAAGCAAAAGAAGAAGAAAAAAAACACTGACCAAAAGAAGGAAAATAAACAGCACGTACAGTGAATGATTTGATTTTTTTTTTACTAAACCAAAAAATATGATTTTTTTAATTAATAGTAGTAAACAAAAATTGAACTATTTTCCACAATTTACTCCCAAGATTTGTTTAAGAGAATTTGTTTCTCCCAAAATCATTATTATGCTGTTTAATAATTAAAAATAGTTATAAAAATAGAAATGTTACTAATATAAGAAACTTTTTAAATAGCAAGTATGCTTAAGAGATGACAAATGACAAACATGTCAAACATCTACTTTTGCTTTATTATATGGAATGATTATTACTTATTTTGTTCCTGAGATCAACAGAACAACCCACATCCCACATCAGATCACAGACAAATTTAGGTGAATTTATAATTTGATATATATTTTAGAATTATTTTCAGACATTTTTATTCGCTAATTTTTTCTCACGATTTTTTTTATTGTTTATGTATATACAAGAGACCAATGATCACAATGTTGCAAGCTATCTGTCTCTACATCCTGAGTATGCCTCCTATAATGAAATACCACGTGCCGTTCAATTTGAGTTTTAGAAAACAGCAACAATAGAAGTAGGACATCAAGGAAGACAAAATAGGTGGTATGGTCTAGGGAATTTAGCCCCTAACCTTCATCAAGGCACCAACCTATATTATGTTCCCTGTCTTGAAGATTGCCCTGATTCAGCAAGGATGTTTGATTTACAAATGTGCGAAAAATTTAAGGAGAAGTTAGAAAGGAGGGATCGAGAGAGGGAACAAGAGTTTGAACGAAAGAGGATGGAAGACTTAAAAAGAATTCTTCAAGATTACGATCAAAAGTTGGATGAAGAAAGAGCCAGCAGAAAAAAAAATGGGAGGAAGATTTAATGCAACGTTTATTTTCCTCGAACAATTCAGCGGCCCAACGGGCATCCACGTCACATACTCCGACGTATGATCCGGGTTGTCCATAATTTGATGGGGAGGACTTTGAAGACGACGAGGATGACGAATAATGATTTAATTAATATGTAATATTTGAATTTAAATATGGATAATGTTTATTTATTTTTTGTGTTACATGTGCATGGATAATATTTCTTTTTATCATTTGAATTTTAATTCAAAATTTAATTTCAATTTTAATATTGTAAAATAACTTTAATTACGATAATTTTATGCATTTAAAAACTAAAATTATGTATAGGTGGGAAAACTAAAATTTCAAATTTCTTGGTAAAATGATGGAAGGAAAACCAAATTTTTTGAAATTTACATTTATGAGGAAATTTTCTCACAAATGTAATAGGAGGAAAAACGAAAAATTCAAAATTACACTTGTGAGGAAATTTTCTCACAAATGTTATTATATTATTTCTATCTCCAACAATTTTTTTATATATAACACACTTTCTACTCTCGAATACTCATTTTTTAACACTTTTCTCTACATCACTTTTCTTTTTTCTCTTCAATTTCTTCAACACTTTTTCTTCTTTCTCTAAAATTTCTTCAACATTTTCTTCTTATTTCTCTACAATTTCTTCAACACAATTTCTAAACATTTTTCTTTAACACACTTTCTAAACATCTTCATCAATTTTCAACATCTCTAACACTTCTTTCACCTTTATCATTCATTCATATTTTCATTAATTAACATCTCACTACAACATTTACGTCCTGCAACAACGCCAAAAAACTGTTCTGAAACATGAAAAAAACCGTTGCCGTAGGATACCAGTACGGTTTTCATGCCGTGGTGTACTGAGGCGTTGTCTTAGCCTTTTACGACGGTTTTTTTACCAACTGCAACACCTTTTAGATAACTGTTGTGGTGCGTGCCTTAAGAGAACAATTTTCGATATTCTCAACAACAACGGTTGCTACCTGTTCTTTGTTAAAAACCGTTGTCATTGATTGAATTTGAAAACGGTTTTGCTATGGTCTACCACAACGGTGTCCAACTGTTGCTCAGTAAAAACCGTTCTGATAGAGCATTTGCTATATGACCGCTACAGTGATTACGACAACAGTTTCTCTGGCACAACAACACTTTCTAACTGTTGCAAAACCTTTTTTTTATGCAAAAAAAACCTATTATTTTTGTCATAATTTATAAAATTGATAAAAATAATTATTATATTTAAAACTTAAAGAATAATAATTTTAATATGATTCTAAATTAAAAATTTACATAACATTAAAATAAAATGATTGTCATTCATTCGAATAGAATTTTGAACAAAATAAAGTTGGACTTTTAATGTATTTCCTGACTAATGTCAATCATTCATAATCAAACTAACATTTTCAAAATGAAACTAACATCTTTAATGTATATCCTAATGCCAATCATTCACAATCAAACTAATATTTTCAAAATGTAAAATCTATTATAAAAACTTAAACATCTACATCTCTTCATCTTCAAAATCCTGCATTTCTTCATCGATATGATCATTATTCATCATCTGCAAAATAAAACCAATATAATTAAAATTTGGAGAAAAAAGAAAAGAAAAAATGGGCAAACGAGCTATATCTAATTAAAATATTATGCCATACTTTGTTTTTGAAAGGCAAATTTATTAAGGCATGCACCACAAGTTGTATGAGAGTAGCAGGAGATACAAAACATATATAAACTAAAAGCCCCACATAACCAATAACGTAGGGACAATTAGCCAAACAACGTCAACCCCTACACATCTCACAGGACCAAACAGAGGACCCAAAAAACCACCCCTAACCGAACACAACAAGCAAAAACTAGCACAAGCAGAACAACAAAACCCCTACCGACCAAGCCCTCCTATTGGCGCAAAAGACAACTACAAGGATCTCAAGACCACTCATAATATAAGCAAGGAAATAACTTTAGTCTAACACGGCTCCAATTCCAACTCAACACACAACCAGACAACCCATACAAAAGCTTTAAAATAAAGATCATGCATTAACACACCCATTCAAGTCTAACCATGGCAGAGACATCCTAAATACAAAAAAACAATTCATATACTAAACCAATTAACTACAAAAACATAACTGAAGACATAACTGAATCGAAACAAATGAGATTTCATAACATCCCTTAAACATAAATTGAATCATATAAGTTATAATATATTGTAAATCAAGCACAAAAGATAGTTCAATCTTACTTCATTATTATTTGGAAAATGTGTTGATGTAGGAGTTGATTTTAAAGCAGCCAGAGCCTCCATATCGAACCCTGCAATGTTTTGATTCACAATGGCTTTAAGAAGAATCTGCATTTTTCTTTCTGTTGCTTCCGTATCCTGACGGTGTTTCTCCTCCATCTCTTGTCATAACTGATTTACCTCACCAGCATGTTCTCTTTTAAGTTTTGCAATTTCTTCATTTCTTTTCAAGAGAGTCGATGTTGTGGTTCTTCCGTGGCAACACAATCTTCCAGGTTTTTCTTTGCCAAATACACTTTGAAAGACTTCTGAAGAAGGCTGCTCTTGTTTTTCAATCAAGTCTTGAAGTCTTATCTACCATACATGATATAGTAGTAATAAATAAATAATGAACATTAATGTAGTAGTAGTAGTAGTAGTAGTAGTAGTAGTAGTAGTAGTAGTATATAATATAGTAAATTAATAATGTTACTCACAACAGAAACCATAACTTACAATTGCATGGCTTGTTTCTTGATCCAACTTCTTTCCTTTCCTACTTTGTCGAGTAGCAATGAACATTTCAGCTTGAGTCGGAGGCTCTTTATCTTCATTACTTAAAGCTAAACCATTTAAAACAAAATTATCATAACATTAATGAAGTGGTATAGAATTTAATATTCACTTAGAATAATTTAAAAGAGAATACCATGTTTTCTCTTATAACAGCAAATGCTTTATTCCCTGTTCGATGTCTGAATTTGAGTTGAGCTATATTTTGGGCATTCTGACGACTTACTTCCTATATTCAGTGATATATTAGTTTTTATAACATTCCAAAATTGTGACAACAAGCTAAGTATGTACGCAATCGTAATTATAGCTTACTTGACTTTTTTCATCTTTCCAATACTCCAATAAATTCCTAAGTCTTCTTCTGGTACTTCAGTAAAATGGTTTTGTACGCAGTAAAGTGGTCCTTTTTAGCCGCTCGCGCATGGTTTTGTACGCAGTAAAATGCTCCTTTTTAAGCCAACATTTGTATCGTCTCCAAGCATCATTTACGATAGAAAACACGACCTTCTTTCCTTCCTTTGGAAGAATGTATTTTTCCTGCAAAAAGAATATTTTAGAAAGATATATTTATTGAAATATGCTAACAAACACACACAATCAAATAAAAAAGTTATTAAATACATTGACATAATCCCACACGGGATCGATCTCTTGTTCCTTCCAAGACTTCACCAACCCAATCCAACTAGTGAAGGTGAGGGGACATAAATCTGAACATCTTCCTATTGTCCCCAAAAAACTACTGAATTCAGACACGATCTGTTCATCTGGCCCGATCGGTTGTCCCTCTCCATTCAAGGTGATCTCTTTTCTATCTTTCATTTCACGTGCATGAAATTCGCGACATAAAGTTTTTCCTCGTTTTCTTATTAAAACTACGGATAAAACACATAATATTAATTAAAAAGTTAAATAAATATGCAAATATTTGTATACAATTTATACTCTATACAAGCAAACAACCAATCAAAACTATTATGATATTACCTTCGGCTTTATTTACATCTGTTCCCTCAATTTTGTCACCTTCATAGTTGATATCCGTATCCATATCTTCTTCCATTTCATTTTCTTCGATACCTTCGTCATCTAATTCATCTAGTCCATCTTGTTCCTTATTCTTATTGCGATATTCGGTAATTGGCATGGCTGGACAGTTAGGAACAATTTTTTTTCTTCTTAGAGGCTTGTTGATCTACCGTTGATCCTTGAACTTGATTTCCCATGGTAGATCTTACTTGCCTCTTAAGATTATTGTTCTGCCTTACCTCTTTGTTTTATTCAACAATGTTCTTTGAGACTTGTGATTCAATCGAACCTTTAACTTGATTATCCACTGTAGACTTCAATTTCCTCTTAGTATTATTGTTCTGGACAGTCACCTTGCGTGGCTGAATAATTTTTTTAGAGGATTCTACTCCTGGTTGCTTCCTAATATTATTGTTCTGAATACCTTTGCTTGCCTCAACATTTTTCATTTGTTGGGGTGACACTATATTATTCAATAACTTCCGATGGTCCAACTTTTGAATGTTAACATTAGTGTTTATATGACCACTACCTTGATTTGATGGATTGCCTCGTAAATATTTCTCATTTTCAACCTTGATTTTATGCATCTTCCGCACCAAATCTGTGTTGGACTTACCTTGGATATCCAATCCAAAATCATTCCCGTTTTTCATTTTCCTGCAATTACCAATATAAAATGAAAGGATATCAATATAATTGTTTTTTTGAGAGAGGACATAAACAAACAGAACAAACAGATGCATCAGAATAATTAAAAAGACACATTCTATTTTTATTCAAACAAAACATATAGATGCAATAGAACAACAACCAAACAGATGCAGCAGACCAAAAAAGTATAATTTTACAAACAAAAAAAACACATTTTATTAAACATTTGTCAAATCGATGTTTTGTATTACATTCTTTTCATATTATGTACTAGATGTAAAAGTTAGTTACACTCATTAATTAGTTACGGATTTAGATTGAGTGCGGTTAGTAGATAGTAGTTGCATTGCAGTCAATCATATATAGATCGTTTGATCAAGATTGAACAATCCAAATTTTAAGCTCGAATTTATATTTATAAATAATTAATATTTGACCTTAAAATTTGGAATGGTTGATTTTCATGAGACGATTTAGATATGATGGCTGCATACAGTCACACTGCACTCTAATCATGTAAATGGCTGATAAGTTAAGCTGACATGATACGATTTAGATATAAAAGGCTGCATATTAGTTAAGCTGATAAGTTACACACTTACACTAGTTAAAATACTATATTAGTTAATTGTTTTTATTGACTGTATAAGATTTATTTTACTACCCTATCATGTAATCAACAATTCTCATTATCAATACAATTTGTATATAAGAAGAAATATGGTCCTAAATATAAGAAGAAATTTACTTTTTAGATTCATTGAGAACCTAATGCATTTGGTCTAAAATATGGACTGTATACATTAGATTTTCAATGAATCTAAAAAGTAAATTTTTTCTTATATTTAGGACCGGAGGGAGTACTTTGTTACACTCACACGTAGCAATACTATAGAACATAATCATGAGTGGTATGGTATGAATTGGTGATTTTGTCAAAAGTAATTTCAAGGTCGTTTGAAATTTAAGACTATAGGAAAGGAATGAATCTAGATATATGATATGATTAAAAATATAAAAATTAAAAAGCTATAAGTAGAGGTTGTTAAAGAGGTGAGCAAAGGCAAGTTGTGTCTAAACTCTAAACACTAAAGCATGTGTAAGGCTAATCACTCTATTAACTACCACCGACAGTGGTTTATAGGACTTAATCACGGATTAGATAATTTGTTATGCTAACCATCAATATATCAATTATTATTCTAATAATCTAATGTACTATTTAAAATTTCAATTGCATCTATGCATGTCTATGAACATTAAACAATGGAACATACCTTCTTGAAGATACTCTCTCTTAAGCAACAACAAATGTCTTGATCTAAACTAAAGAAAGGAAGAGTTGTAGTATGGGATAGAAACAACGGCTGTTGATGCATCAAACATATAGTTGTTAAAGATAGTTGAGAGACTAATGCCAGTTAATAATAATCTCTTCTCAATTAAAAACATTGGATTTCACCAATATTACAATTCAAGAGACAGTAGAATATTAGAATCAAAGTGTTAAATAAATTTTTTGGATTTCACCAATATTTTTGAATAAGTGTTAAATTAAAGTGTTTATCTAAACTACATCCCCTTAAAGTTACTAATTTACCATTCATAGTAGTTGGAACTCACAGCAACATTACAATTGAATTTTTGTAAAGATTAGTTAATACCAAATATGAGAATCTAAAACTAAATATTGTATGCACGTTAATTTTCTAGATAGAACATAGTCATAGTAATATACTACAAGTTTTTTCCATTAATTACTTCTGCAAATTGAATTGTAAGATTGCATCAGGTTAATTATTAGACAATCACACAACCCAAAATAGTGTCAAAAAACATAACAAACACAAAATACACATGACAGGTTAATTTTTAATTTGAATCTCATAACATACTCCAAACAGACATGGGAGGTTAATTTTGAATATGAATCAAAGAGTGAGTACCTTACGAGAATCCCGTTTTCTTTTAGTGAGCCTAGCGTTTCGAAAAGAGGAAGATTTCGTGCTTTGACGACACCAAGAGTTGGCGTTTGTGTGAATGAGGCAGATTCGCCTTTCAATTTCTGAGTTGGTGAGCCGAATCGCTTTTCAATTTGTGAGTTGGTGAGGAGAATCGCGTTTTCAACTTATGAGAGAATCACGTTTCGTTAGGTTCTTAAATTTATGAGCAGAATTAGTTTATGGGTTTAGGGAGAATGGATTCTTGAATAGTTTGTTTTGAAACAATGGATTTATGAGGATTGATTTATGGGTTTAGGGAGAATGGCTTTTTGAGTATGTAGAAGAAGAAATTTTGGGGTTGAAAGAAACTAAGTGACCGTACAGTTGTATTTCTTTTAGATAACAACAACTTTTTTTTTTGTTTTTTTCTTTGGTATTCTATTTTTTTTGTTGAGGAAGTTGGAATGTGTTTTCAAAATTTTACTAAAAACAAAGAAACAATTTGGCGTTAATAATTTAAAATTAAGAAATGTTTTATTTGTATTTAATCCAATTTAAAAGAACGGTTATATATACTTTTTATTTATTAAATAATTAAAAAATTTATCAGTACGGCTTTTAACCGTTGTTGTAAAATACAGATAGAAAACCGTTCTTGTTTGTATCTATAAGAACAGTTTTTCGTTGTTGCATACAATTAGTGAAAATATATATACTACCACAACAGTTTATAAAAAGTGTTGCTTTTGACACTCTACGAGAACGGTATTTTTACATCCCAAAATTTAGGCGTTGTGGTAGGCCTAAAATGTTGTAGTGTCTCTAACATTTTTTTTCATCTTCTTTCTGTTGGAGTAAGCCCTAAGAGCCAATCTATTTTATAGTATTTGCTTTAGGAGTTTAAATGTATACAAAGGCATTTATTTCATTGTGTTTGTAAGAGTTCAAATAAATGAAATCCCTAGAATAAATAGTCCGTTTAATATTAAGTATGACTTAATCATGAGACTAAATTAAACATAAGGACACTATTCTTAAAAGTATCCGTAGTTAAGCTTTAAGGTGAAATTGGGATAACCTTAAAGCATAAAGACTATTATGAAGATAGACTGATGATCGCATCTCATGGATCATAGGATAAGGAGTTATTAAGTCTTGACATAAGTATAAAATATTAGGAGTAATATTTATACTGGATTGACCCGCCATAAGAGGACTACATGCCAAGTTATGCAAAGTGTCATAAGTCACTCTTATAATGATAATGGTGTAAACCGCCCTTAGACCTGAAACCACCCTTGTACCCTAGATGTGGAGTTGAGTACTTTGTTACTGATCTAACGTTGTCTGTAACAGGATTATCATAAAGGCAGTTAATGGGTACTTCACAAAGCATGCTGTGGGGCAGCGGTGTCCTAGATGAGATTTGCCAATCCTGCATAACAGGATAAATGTCATGGGCCCAATATTGAGCTGGACAAAGATGACATCAAGTATGCTTTGTGTTCAATATAGACATAAGGGGCAAAGGGGTAATTGTACACACATGTATCATAGTTAAGGTTATGTTTAGATCACATGTAATTTCTCATGACTTGGGTAGCAATGATGTGTTGCTAGATACCTCTCATTGTTTATTGTATTAAAGGAAATTTAATATAATTGCCAACGTCATGGAAACCTACAGGGTCACACACATAAGGACAGTCTAATATTGAGATAAGTAAGGATCACCGTAAGGTACGGTAGGTATGCAAAGTGATAAGGGTATCACGGTAATTAAACAAACAAGATACACCGTAATGTACGGTGGGAGCGCGTGCGCATGAGCATATACACTCATGTGGGGCGCGCGCGCCCTAGTATATCTCTTAGGAGATTTTGTTTGTTTTTATTTTTGTCCAAGATAAAAGATTTGTCTTGTTGCACAAGACAAATATATCTATATATAGACATCTCTTGGCAAGAGATCAACACACCGAAAAAGGCATAAGAAATATTTTAGAGTTGGAAACCCTAAAATAATCCTTCTCTCAATATTCTTGAAAGCCTTCATAATTAAGGGCTAGCACTCTTTTGAAGGTGACTGTTCGTGTGGACTAGCTAGAGGCGTCGGTGATCTTCATCAACGCTCGTGTTTACGCTGATTTTTGGTAAACAACCGCTAGTTTGCAATGCTTGAGAGACCAACTAGAGAATCTCGGGACATGTTTGTGCATTTATTGTTCAAGTTTAATGATAGCAATGTTCATTAATGCAAATGAACAAGTTTGTTTGTTTACAGTAAAGTAAATGATAAAAAGATAACTTGTTTGACAAGAAAAGTAAAAATACTCAAGAATGAGTACGTATTGACAAGAAAAGTAAATAATTCAATGAATTAAAAGGCAAAGAATGTAAATGAAAACATGTAAATTGCATGAAATGTAAATTGCATTGAATTTAAAGAGTTTGATCAAAAGATCATACATTTTGCCTTGTTATTCCTTTCGCTCGAAACGCTTTGGGTACTCAGAATGTTTAAAGGTTTGTAAGTATGAGAAATTTGTGATCGAAATTATATCAAATGAACTAGTATTTATAGATAAAAACTAATGCTATCTAGTAACGACTATCTAACATCCATTTGACAAGTGTCTTGCCATCTGATCTTCATTCCTAAATGCCAATAGTTGCCACTTTTGAATGAAACGTTGCAATGGTTTGAATTTTGAATCTTCAGAAAATGCTGAAATATGTTAAGTCTCTAAGTAGTCTTCGAGTTCGAGTAACCCTTGAATGCCAATCGAATTGTTTGATAACTCGAATCAAATCTTGATTGATTTCCTGGACTTGTAAATATTTTCCATCTCCTGAGATCTTAAAATATTCTCAAATGAGAATATTATTTAAATATATCACTTTTAACCTTTATTGCATCATTAACAATTTGGAAACATTTATTTCCATAATTAAAAGGTTTAGTAATTATATTCAAAGAATAATTAGGGCATATTTTGACTTAACCAAAATATGGGCTAACAAATTGCCCCCAAAAAATGCCAATTTTGATTCGAGTAATTCGAATGAAGAATTTGGCGTTTTTTATTCCATAATTAATAGCACGTGACAGCAATGATAATAGTAACCATCAACGCACTTCCCCACTACTGACACTACTGCGCCTTTTCAGTCTTTATGGGACACGTGTCAGGTGCGGAAGTTGAAAGAAATCCCAAATTTCTTTTTCATTTATTTAATTCAAGAGAAAACGAAGGTTATAAATAGGAATAGGTCACTATCAATTACTTCTTCTCTGCAACTTCAACTCTATTTCTTCATTCTTCCTTACTGTCCTTCACATTTCGTTCTCAAATCTCTCTGAATCAATTCTCAACCTTTACTGCATTGTTCATCTTCCTCAAAAACTACTTTAATGGCAGAACAAAACCAAGAACCCATTCCAGTTCCTTTCGCTGGAAAATGGCAGAATGTCACCTTCAAACCCGACGGTGTAGCTGTAGTTCCTGAACCTGAAGGAACTGTAGAAAACAAAACGCGTTGGGAAGAAGAACTCGTTATCCCTTTCTCTGTGGGTAACGACGTCTTCGCGTTTGGGGGTCCGTTTCCTGATGAACGCGCCTCGAAACCGGAGATTTCCACCATCTTTCCAGTTTACAAGAGTTGTGAATCGAAACTTTGCACAACAGATGCGTTTAATTTCACTTTCCTTCGAAGACCCCATTGTAATACCCTAATTTTCCGCTTTTTGTAAATAAATATTCTATTTTGAAAATTGTTTCTTATTTTTGTAAGAAATGCCCAAAAATAGTTTCAAAAATCGTCTTTTCGCGTCTTTCATTAATTTTGCATAAAATCACAAAAAAATATGTTTCATTTCATTTTCATTCGTTCATTTTTATTTTCATCGCATTTTAATTTTAAAAGCATCAAAAATATTTTATTCTTATCAATAAAACATTTTATTCTTTTTCACCACAAATATCTTTTTCCAATAGCCAATCACATTATGCCACATCATCATCTCAACCACTTAATCATTTTTATTACCATTTTTGTATTAATCTCCCCTTAACCCAAAATCATACTCTTATTACAAAAATGCCACCTAACCTAATTTTCCTCTATAAATACTAAAATAATCACACTAAATCATAGTGCACAAATTCCCAAAATCAGAGCCTCCACGCTCCTCCACGCGCCACCACGCGCCGCCACCAACCACCACCGGAAACCACTTTTCCGTCCACCAAAAAATCCACCAAAATCAACAATCAAATACCCATTTCCTATTATTTCGACCCTTCTGAACTCGAATCCGCCGTCGGTTTCATCAAAAACCCACCGGAAATGCAACCAATCTGAGCTCGAAAATTGCATGAATTTGTAAACTCCGTTTCCATCGAATCGGACATCAATCGAGAGAGATAGTTAGTGTTTTTCGTTCCTGGAACCTTCCAAAAGCATTTCCCATCGTTGTTTGCATCCAGATCGCGTTAGTTTCTCATTTTCATTTTTTGGATCCGAACTTGCGTGGTCTTTTTCTCATGTTTTGAAACACCGATTGTGAAAACTAATGGTAGATTTGGAATCTATGCGAGAAGTACTATCAAATCGACTATTCATTTGTGCGAATCGGTGACCGTTTGAAGAAATTGTTGTTTGAAGTTGAAGCTCAACTTTCATGGCGTCGGGTTCAAGGTTGAAGACAACTCCTTCCTCCGCCACGTGTCACTCTGTGATTAGTGGTTGCGTTTTTGTTTGTTTGTGATAAACCGGGTCCGGTTCACTTGAGGTTTGAACCGGTTCGGTTCGGTTTAATGAGCTTTGGTCCGGTCTGGGTTGTGACTTGGGCCAGTTTCTTTTTCACACCTTCCAGCATACTATTTACACCCCCTCAGGCTGAATTAAATTTGGGCTTTGGGCCTCTCTTTTGCTGAATTAGTTTTTTTTTCTACACCTCCCATTTCAGGTTTGCATCCTTGTTTTAACGTTGAATTTATTTATCGACGATGAATTTATTTATCCTTCGATAAATTTATTTATCTCTCGATAAATCTATTTATCCTTCGATAAATCTATTTATCCTTCGATAAATTTATTTATCATTTGTACACTGTTATTTCTCATTTATTTGATTGTCTGAATGTTGAACTGTAATCTGTCTGAACTTGGTTTTTGAACTTTGTTTCTTCCTAAATAAAACAAAAACTGATGAATCAATTAAGGTGAAAAAGAGGGTGTGTGACGTATGTCCGCTCCGCTCGGGTAGGACAGTCTGTGACGTATGTCCCGGATGGTGGACTGCTCTCATTTTAATTGGTGATTCTTAGCTAGTTAATTAAAGTGAAAAGAGGGGAGTGTGACGTATGTCCGCTCTGCTCGGGTAGGACAGTCTGTGACGTATGTCCCGGATGGTGGACTATTCTCATTTTAATTAATGAAGCTCAGTTTAGTTAATTAAAGCGAAAAGGAGAGAGTGTGACGTATGTCCGCTTGATTCGAATAGGACAGTCTGTGACGTATGTCCCGGATGGTGGACTATTCTCACTTTAATTAATTAACTTTAAATATTTGAATGAAAAGGAGGGAATGCGACGTATGTCCCGTTCGGCTCGAATTGAACAGTCTGTGACGTATGACCGGATGGTGTTCAATTCTCATTCAACTGAACAATCTCAAAAAAATCCTAAAAGATACTCAACTCACTTCAATTCTTTTTCCTGCCTCTGTGCAGTCAACTCTTTTCCACTGCTCTTGCGCAGTCAAATCTCTTTTCAACTGTTTTCCTAAACGGATAGTGCTTTATCCATTCCCCTGCTACAGACAAACGCTTAAGCCTCCGAAGCGAGCACACAAGCATACTGTTGTATCAGTGGAATGCGACCTAAGCATCGTTCACTTAAAACAACCAACACTCAATCTTTTTTTTCAGGAAGAACTACGTGAGCTTTGACTTCCTCATTGTACTTGGGGGATACGTAGGAGCGAGAGCTTCTCTCGTCAAGCCAAATAATAAAAAAACTCTTTTTTCCCTTTTCAGTTTAATATGTGGTAATTTATTTCTTTTTATACGGTTATCTCCGTTTATGCAAACCAAAATTCCTCAAATGGTTCCCGTTGAGTACAACGGATATGAGGGGGTGTTAACGTCTTCCCCTCATGTAACCAACTCCCGAACCCTATCTTTTCAAGGTTTTATCATTATTTTCCTTTCCCCTCACAGGATAAATAAAGTATGGTGGCGGCTTCATTGTTTACATTTGTGCATTGCATTTCATCATTGCATATCTGTATTTTTTTTGCGCCGGGTACTACAGCTGGCGACTTCACTGGGGACATGATGTATAGTGAGTTAAGCCTAATTTGGGGCTTTTGGTTTGCTTATTCCAGGTTAGCCGTATCTGTCCTATCTTTTACTTTACCGCAAAATATTGAACTGTCTGGATTTGCTGGCTTTGTCTTCTCTTCTACTCTATTTTTTTTTTTGCCTTTATGGCTTGGTTCCTGGTTACTGTGTGGAGCTCTATACCCGAGTTATGGAGAAAAGCTTAGGATTAGTTGAGGGGTTCTTGTGTCGGGTTGCGTGACGTATGTCTCGTTAGCGCTGGCATGAGAATTCCGCTCAGAGTGGATTCCCTTGGGTCCGTTGGGTTCCGTGACGTATGATCACGTCGAGCGCTAGCGGGTCCTTGTGGGGTCAATGACTCTGGGGGCCTTTTTATCCGGTCTAGGTGTTATCACTGAAATTATAATATTTATGATATCAAGAATGTATTGGTGTTAGAATTTGGAAAAGAAGGAAAAACTCCTTTTGACTAGCCATGTGAGTATTTCGACTAAGATTTGTCGAAATTATCCATATTAAGTGGAATTCGACTACACTCTTTTGTGATGCTCGGCGAATTATATCCAACAGATTGATGGATGACGAAGAATTCGAGTTGGTGCAATAGAAAGTAGGGTGCTTTCGAAGACTTCATTTTCAACAAGAAGCGACATATGATTCGAAGAAGTCATTGAAGAATAGTCATTCCAAGGGACAAGTGTCAAACTTAGATTAAAGAAATTATTAGATAAGACACTTGTCAAAATCTTAGAATAGGTAGTTATTTTCTATTTTCTATAAATAGTTGTAATGTCTATGTACAAAGGGTTGGATCCTATTTTCTACAAATTCTACAATGCCCACGCCACGGTGCAAACGGGTTCAAAGAGTGCAAAGAAGATGGATTCCATCCACCATTTACATTTCTTGTAATTTCCCTTTTTCATTTGCAATTTATGCATTACTTTCCTTTAATTTTCTTATGCATTTCCTTTTCATCTTCTTTATTTTCCTTCTTCTTGTTCATAAGTACTCGTTTGAGTATTTTTATCTTTATTGTCGATTAAAATGTTGGATGTGATTCTAACACTAATAAGGACAAAGTCTTTGTTCTTAAAGATGTTGTCATGAGACAACTTGTTATTAAAAGTTGTTGGATGCGATTCTAACACTAAAAAGAACAACAATTTTGTTCTTAAAGACGCATGAAGTACGTCATAAATCCCTAGGCTTGAACGGACCTTTAAAAATAGGATTTTTCTAGTCGATCCTGCAAGCATTGAAGACTAGCGTTTGTTTACCAAAAATCAGTGTAAACAAATTGGCACGCCCAGTGGGACCTTTCAAGATTATGGTCGATCAATGTTTTATGCGTCTTAAAATTATGATTTCATTTTCATGGCTAACAAATTATGGCTATGAGAAACGGGTTTTGAAACCGTGGTAAAATTGATTTCTTGAAATCATAGTGTTTAAAAAACCAATATCTTGAAGATTCAAATTAAATTTTGATGAAACATTTTACCATACATGATGTTGTTGTTATAAAATTGGTAGAGTGCTCAAAATTTGAAAATAATGGTCGAAATGATTTTCTAACAGTGCCAATTATTAAAATTTGATTAACTTGTTTTCATGAATCCAAAATTTGGCTGGATACGTAAGCCAATATCTAGTGGGTTCTAATTATATTTTGATATAGTATTCACTATTTCCAATATAGTGGGTTCTAATTATTTCCAAATATGTGAATTTGGAGTTATCAATTGGTTACTGAGTATATACAGTGACGTTTAAATGGTATTCACTATTTTGGAAATATTCGAGTGGTTTTGTATTGGAGTTTCAACCAAGGGGTTCGATTCACTTATTATGCCATTCAAACATTTATTTGTTAATTAATTCAAAAATTGAATTTTTAGCAAAAAACAGACACCGTTCGGAATCGAACTCACGTCGCTTCAAAGTTGATTTTAACGTTAGCCAAACTAACCAATTAACCGCTCTGTATGATTTTGGCTGTTAATTGGAACATAACCGTTATTAACGGTAATGTTGGTCGAAATTTGTTTTTCGACTAAGATTGAATTTTTAACAAAAAATGGCAATGGTTGGGAGTTGAAGCACATGACCTTTCTAATTCTCTTATGAAGGAAACAGCCTGCATTTAGAACAACAAAGCGGTTATGAATTTTTTTGAATATTCATTGATAATAACCGTGACAAAGAGATAATGGTTATATTAGTCGAAACCATGTGATGTTATAAAGTTGGTCAAGATGATTAGTTATTATAATTACAGTTCGACTATTGACAATATTGAATTGGAGACCAATTGAATTGGAGACTTTATCAAATGGTTTTCAATAATTTAAAAAGATTGAAACTAAAAGATTTAGTCTTTAAGAGGCCTCTAATGATTGATCAGTGTGATTTAATTTGCATGTCAATGCAAAGTATCTTTCAAGAGGCTTATTATACATTTGCAATTTGATGCATTTGAATTTTGTCAACCACATTTAAAATGTGTTTAATTGATAATTAGTTTATTGATCGAAACTTGGCTTAAAGAAAAAATGGTTGTTTTCAACTAAGATTTTTCAAGGATTAAAGTCAAATAATGTTTCGATTAATTTCTTTGATGATATCAAATTATTATTTTGATTATGTCAAAAAATTGGCAAGCTACTTTTGACGCCATTGTAACATGTCAAAGATGGAAATATAATAACATATGCCATCTTGAAATGTTCTAATAACAATGAAGTTATTAGATTGATCATGGTAGTAATACTAATTACTTCGACCAAGATTTTAGTAACCAAATACATGGTTAATCTTATTCTATATTTTTTTTATATAAATTTGGCTAAGTTTTTCAAAGAGGTCATTAAATGTTTTCTCCAAATTGGTGACATGATTAAAAATGTTATTCCTCTCATTTCAATCGAGAAACAACATTTTTGGGGGCCTCTGTTATCACCGAAATTATAATATTTATGATATCAAGAATGTATTGGTGTTAGAATTTGGAAAAGAAGGAAAAACTCCTTTTGACTAGCCATGTGAGTATTTCGACTAAGATTTGTCGAAATTATCCATATTAAGTGGAATTCGACTACACTCTTTTGTGATGCTCGGCGAATTATATCCAACAGATTGATGGATGACGAAGAATTCGAGTTGGTGCAATAGAAAGTAGGGTGCTTTCGAAGACTTCATTTTCAACAAGAAGCGACATATGATTCGAAGAAGTCATTGAAGAATAGTCATTCCAAGGGACAAGTGTCAAACTTATAGATTAAAGAAATTATTAGATAAGACACTTGTCAAAATCTTAGAATAGGTAGTTATTTTCTATTTTCTATAAATAGTTGTAATGTCTATGTACAAAGGGTTGAATCCTATTTTCTACAAACTCTACAATGCCCACGCCACGGTGCAAACGGGTTCAAAGAGTGCAAAGAAGATGGATTCCATCCACCATTTACATTTCTTGTAATTTCCCTTTTTCATTTGCAATTTATGCATTACTTTCCTTTAATTTTCTTATGCATTTCTTTTTCATCTTCTTTATTTTCCTTCTTCTTGTTCATAAGTACTCGTTTGAGTATTTTTATCTTTATTGTCGATTAAAATGTTGGATGTGATTCTAACACTAATAAGGACAAAGTCTTTGTTCTTAAAGATGTTGTCATGAGACAACTTGTTATTAAAAGTTGTTGGATGCGATTCTAACACTAAAAAGAACAACAATTTTGTTCTTAAAGACGCATGAAGTACGTCATAAATCCCTAGGCTTGAACGGACCTTTAAAAATAGGATTTTTCTAGTCGATCCTGCAAGCATTGAAGACTAGCGTTTGTTTACCAAAAATCAGTGTAAACACTAGGTATCCGAAACTTTCGTCTAGGGACCACCGTTTAGAACCCGTGTCGAGGTTATGATGTTGACTCATCCAGTTGGCGTTATAATCTCAACCAGATGAGGTTGCTTTTGGGAAAAGTAATCAAGGATTTTAGGAATCCGTGTCAACTTAGAACAACATGTGAGAGGGATGGGTTATAGGTAACTTTGAACTTTTGGCCTCAGAGATTCCATTTTAAAAAAAAGAACCAAATTGTTGTGAATGTGAAAAGGTTGTGACTTTGAGATCAAGTTCACCAGATGATACAATGCTACAGTGAATCTATACAGGCATTCCATTCATACATTTTGCATTCATGACATCCATGCATTTTCATCTCTCATACATTTACAAAAAAATGTGGAAAAAGTCTTTGAAAAAAACCATGCATTTTCATTCATAAAAAAAAAATCATGCATATTTCAACCAAAGAAAAAAAAATCTCATTTTCATTTATTCATTCCAACAGTTACCTTCCCGGCACCGGTATTTGGTTTAGAAAGTTTTACACTGCACCATGGACAACTGGAAGGAAAAACATGATGCCTTGCAAGGCGAAGTGAATCAGATGGGTGGAAAGTTGGACAGAGTTATAGAGATGTTGTCCAATTTGAATCTGCCACCAAGACCGGCTGTGAATGAGGTACCGGTACCTATTGTTGAGATCCCACGAGAGAATGCTTCAGTGACTAATGTGAATTGGCCACCTCATGGTGTACCAATTAGATATGCTCTACCTGAATATTTGCCGTTTGTGTTTGATGTTCCATCCGGTTCCCAAGCTGTCGAGAATCAGAATAGAGTACCTTCAGTTCGTCAAGGACTCAATCTGTCACAAGGGAATTCGGTTGACCCTATGAATGCTCACCAAGGTAATGTGATACATACTGATGTGTCAAAAGTGGACTCTACTATCCCTCAGCTAGAGGAGACTATGCAGAAATTCCAGGCTCTAGAGGAGAGATTGAATCTGGTAGAAACGGGTAATGATCCGTTAGATTTCACAAAGATGTACTTGGTTTCTGATGTGGTGCTCCCACCAAAGTTCAAGATGCCTGACTTCATAAAGTACAAGGGTCTGAGTTGCCCAAAGAACCATCTGATCATGTATATCAGGAAAATGGCTTCTTATTCTCATGATGATAAGTTGATGATCCACTGTTTCCAAGACAGTCTTGCTGAGGTGCCTCTTAAGGGGCATACTTTGAAAATATGATTAGTAGTACTTCCTCGGACTTCTCTGACTTGGTTCGAATTGGGGAAAAAATTGAAATGGGGATCAAAAGTGGCAAGATTCAGCTTACTGCTAATTCTCATAATGGAAAATGGAAGGCTAGTAATAACTTCACAAATGAAGAAGAGGAAGAAACTAATGCTGTTACTTCTGAAGATGACGAGGCTCCGCCAACAATGCCTGTCCAGTTCCCATATTTCCCATATTCATATGTGGCAACAATGCAGCATCAGCAGTATCCAGGATATCCTTTGCAAGTACCTGTGCCTCAACAACCACGACAGGTTAAGAAAAAGCCCGAGAAGGTCTTTGATCCAATTCCTATGTCATATAGTCAACTTCTTCCACATTTGGTACATAGTGGAATGGTGATTCCTAGAGCTCTAAAGCCAATGACTGCACCGCTCCCAGCTGGGTATGATCCCAATGCGAATTGTGATTATCATGCTGGTACTGAGGGTCACACTACTGATAATTGCAAGTCCTTTAAGTACAAAGTGCGATTGCTTCTTGACAAACAACTGTTGTCCTTCGAGGAAGGTGAGCCAGTTATGAAAAATAATGAGTCAATGGAATAATCAGGAACCGATGTGATTGAAGAAGGTTCCAGCTTTGGGGCACACGGAATAGTTTGATTGAATTGGGTTTTCTGTTGATGATTACTGCTGCTACTCTTTAGCTACTCAAAGTCGGTGATACTAGGAAGCTCATCCCTATGATCGCCAAACTTTTTATTTCTTTCTTGTCAAGCATTTGTTTGCTTTTGAGATTATGTACTTCGTCAAGTATTTTTAATATAATAAACATGCATGTTTTTAGAATCAATCCATTTGTGTTCACTTCTTTTGTTCTTATTTTATTGCTTACAAACTTGGAGCGAGGATGATGAAAATAAATAACTGATCTTTGCTGATATATGCTTTCAATGGTGAAAACCTAGTTGATGATGTAAGACATTGTTTCACTTTCTTTCATTATTTCATAAAATAAAAAGTTGAATTGAGCCATTCTTGCATATGTTTTGTTGTTATATGATTCTCCTAGTTTCTTGAGACATATCTTTTTAGAAAGAAAAAAAAAGAGAAAAAAAAAACAAGTAATTTTGGTTTGACACTTGACCTGACACTTTAAGAGTATATAGGTTGTTTTGCACTTTAGGCTACATTATGAAAGTTCAGAAATGATTCAATAAAATCGGTACTGTCTTAACATCTTAGACTCTTAGAAGTATGTAAGATCAATTTGAGTACTGATTTTGACGAAGACCTGAACATAAGTTTTTAAGTAACCCTCTGTAGTTTATCTTAGCAGTCGGCACCATCTTGTACACGAACTAAGTAGGAAATCGATGAACATAAGTGAATGATCCAGAAATGAAAATTTACATACTTTGGTTAATTTCAAAAGTGGGAATGCACTAATCGAGTTAGATGACCCTCACTCGGTCGTTTAACCCAGCAGTTGTTGAAAAACCATAGTAAATGTACCCATTTAGTAGTTGGTTTAGAGGAGACTGGTTCTGAACTTGGTAGGGCGGGTTGCTATCCGATCCCCCACAACTACATTTGGAAGAAAAAAGGGGTTTACCAAACTGATTTTACCAGCTCCCCTCGATGTATGATCATAATCACTAACAGATCTTTCTACCATGAGCGTGTACAAGATAACGGGCTTAATGTGATTGCGCTTGAATGAAAAGGGTGAATAAAATTTAAGCAAAGTTAGAGTCACATTAATTTACTTCAGATTTGTCTTCATATGATGAGAGTCTTTGACTGCAATGTGTGGTTTTGTGTTATTACAGTACTTGTGGTATTGATGTTTATTACTTGATTTTCTTCTTTAGCCGGCAACCACGTATGATTAGAGTTGTCGTATCTTGTTTCAAACCTATGCTAAAAAAAAAAAAAGTCAATATTTCTATGCTTAAGGACAAAAAAAGGTTCAAGTATGGGGAATCTGATAACACAAATTCATATCATTTTTTATATTGATTTACATGGATCCTTATTGCATGTTATAACTCTCAAAAGACCTAATTGAAGCTAGGTTCACTTTGAAAGCATTCGGCAAATGTATTGTTAAAGCTGACTCCTCCAATTTGTTGAATAATTAATAATTATCTCTCTTTTCTACACATCATATGTGTTTCAAAAAACTTGCATGTTCAAAAGAAATGATTTTACCTGCAAATTAGTGCTTGACATTAAAGAAATTTGAACATTGGTCTGACCAAGGACAAAGCTTATTTGAGACGCTCCTAGCTAGGGGCAAGTCATCTATGGATTCTGCCAATCAGGGGCAAACAAGTTGAATACTCCGCTTACCAAGAGTGAATTGGTTCAAGAATTGGTTACACTGCAAATATCAATCGGTCAGAGACATACCCTTCAAAGATTCAATTGCTCGGGGCATACTATGTCAGGATTATTTCCTTCTGAAAAGTTACATGTGGTGAGATATGGCAGAACTGTGGTTGTCAATACCATGGATGGCAGAACCTCTTTGGAAGCCTGTTTGAACACCCGTCCTGCAACAGAAGCTTGCAAGGGTCCTCATCTCAACAACTTTAGAGTTACTCAGATTCTCGGTGCCCGGGAAATTCAAACTCTCTTCAACAAAAAATGAAAAATTCATTCATTCATGCATACATGCATTCACGCATACATGCACACAAACTCCTGCATATTATCAGATAATTCATGCGCATTAGTTTTGCATTTAGACATCAGAAATACATAATCATGCATTCATAAAGCACATGTTCAAAATTTTGTTTTAACAGGTTGCAAACTTGGATCTCTCATTCAGTGAAAAAGGTTGGTGTACCCTCCAACAAAACGGTCATTGAATCGCAATTTCTCAATAAGAAGGGTTGGCGAATCTTTTCCCCAGTGAACTGGTCAACAAAGTGTCATCCCTAAGCAGATCAGTCAGTGCATCATATTCTCCATGATAAAGGTTGAGGAATCGTTTCTTTCCCCAATGAGGCAGTTGATATTTGTTCATCTCCAGTAAGTCGGTTGGAACACCACATTTTCAGCAAGTCAGTTGTTAAGCCGTTTTCTCAAGCAAAGTTGGCTTATGCACAACATCCCAGTGAATGGATCAATAAGTCATTATCCCCAGTAAGCTGGTCAGCATACAGCATCTTGAGTAAAGTTGGTACTTCGTACCTCAGCAAGTTGGTTTCCCAAACCATATCCTCAATTAGTTTCCGCATCTACAACAAGTTGATTGATGAACCATGTTTCTCAGTAAGACAGTTGCGTAACATTTGCCAAGAATAATGGCAGAATGTTCAACTTTTTTTTTCCCCAGCGAGTACTCTTTTTCAAGATACCTCAAACCTCAGCAAATTACCCCCGCAAGTTTTTTAGTGAGCATACGGGTTGGGTTCTTAATTCTTCTAATTAAGTGAAGAATAAACTCAAGTCAGTCTCATACTTTCAAGAATTCCGTCTTAAAGCTTTTCAGAACGAGTGGGAAGCAGAAGCGAAAGTTTTTTTAAAAATAAAAAATAAAAAATAAATAACAGTCCAGTATGAGCATTGGATTTACAATTCTTCTGATTAAGTGGAGAATTATTCCGATGAGTCTCATTTTCATTTCGAGCAAAGGTTTTGGATCACAAATTCTTCTGATTAAAGTGGAGAATGGTTCAAATTAGTCTCAGCTTTTTTTGAGTATACGAGTTGGGTCGACACTTCTTCAGATTGAGTGAAGGATGATTCAACTTGTTCTCGACTTTCCTTCAGATTAAGTGAAGGAAGTTCCCGTTCAATTTTGACTTTTCTTCAGAATCAGTGAAGGACATTTCTTCAGATTGAGTGAAGGATGATTCATTTTGTTCTCGACTTTCCTTCAGATTAAGTGAGGGAAGTTCCCGTTCAATTTTGACTTTCCTTCAGATTCAGTGAAGGACATTTCTTCAGATTGAGTGAAGGATGATTCATTTTGTTCTCGACTTTCCTTCAGATTCAGTGAGAGACATTTCTTCAGATTAAGTGAAGAATGATTTAATTTGGCCTTCAGATTCAGTGAAGGACATTTCTTCAGATTGAGTGAAGGATGATTCAATTTGGTGTTGACTTTTCTTCAGATTCAGTGAAGGAAGTTCCCATTCGGTTTCAACTTTTCCTCAGATTCAGTGAAGGAGGTTCCCATTCGGTTTCGACTTTCCTTCAGATTCAGTGAATGACATTTCTTCAGATTAAGTGAAGAATAATTCAATTCGATCTCGACTTTCCTTCAGATTCAGTGAAGGGATACTCATCCGGTTTCGACTATTCTTCAGATTAAGTAAAGAAGGCTTCCATTTGGTCTCGACTTTTCTTCAGATTCAGTGAAGAAGGGCAATTCTTCTGATTAAGTGAAGAATGATTCAAGATGGTAAGTTTGGTCTAAGCACCCATAGGAAGGGAGACGATCATTTCATTCTCAGGTATTCAGTTACTAGTTATTCCAGGTATATTTCCGTCTTCATCTTCCATATGCATTCATTATCATTACATCACCTTCACACTACAAAATTAGGGTATTTGTATTTAATTACCTTTTACTTCGAGTGCACAAAAGCACAAGTCATTTATGCGCTCTAGTATAAGATAATTAAATAGGGGCAGCTGTAATACCCTAATTTTCCGCTTTTTGTAAATAAATATTCTATTTTGAAAATTGTTTCTTATTTTTGTAAGAAATGCCCAAAAATAGTTTCAAAAATCGTCTTTTCGCGTCTTTCATTAATTTTGCATAAAATCACAAAAAAATATGTTTCATTTTATTTTCATTCGTTCATTTTTATTTTCATCGCATTTTAATTTTAAAAGCATCAAAAATATTTTATTCTTATCAATAAAACATTTTATTCTTTTTCACCACAAATATCTTTTTCCAATAGCCAATCACATTATGCCACATCATCATCTCAACCACTTAATCATTTTTATTACCATTTTTGTATTAATCTCCCCTTAACCCAAAATCATACTCTTATTACAAAAATGCCACCTAACCTAATTTTCCTCTATAAATACTAAAATAATCACACTCAATCATAGAGCACAAATTCCCAAAATCAGAGCCTCCACGCTCCTCCACGCGCCACCACACGCCGCCACCAACCACCACCGGAAACCACTTTTCCGGCCACCCAAAAATCCACCAAAATCAACAATCAAATACCCATTTCCTATTATTTCGACCCTTGTGAACTCGAATCCGCCGTCGGTTTCATCAAAAACCCACCGGAAATGCAACTAATCTGAGCTCGAAAATTGCATGAATTTGAAACTCCGTTTCCATCGAATCGGACATCAATCGAGAGAGATAGTTAGTGTTTTTCGTTCCTGGAACCTTCCAAAAGCATTACCCATCGTTGTTTGCATCCAGATCGCGTTAGTTTCTCATTTTCATTTTTTGGATCCGAACTTGCGTGGTCTTTTTCTCATGTTTTGAAACACCGATTGTGAAAACTAATGGTAGATTTGGAATCTATGCGAGAAGTACTATCAAATCGACTATTCATTTGTGCGAATCGGTGACCGTTTGAAGAAATTGTTGTTTGAAGTTGAAGCTCAACTTTCATGGCGTCGGGTTCAAGGTTGAAGACAACTCCTTCCTCCGCCACGTGTCACTCTGTGATTAGTGGTTGCGTTTTTGTTTGTTTGTGATAAACCGGGTCCGGTTCACTTGAGGTTTGAACCGGTTCGGTTCGGTTTAATGAGCTTTGGTCCGGTCTGGGTTGTGACTTGGGCCAGTTTCTTTTTCACACCTTCCAGCATACTATTTACACCCCCTCTGGCTGAATTAAATTTGGGCTTTGGGCCTCTCTTTTGCTGAATTAGTTTTTTTTTCTACACCTCCCATTTCAGGTTTGCATCCTTGTTTTAACGTTGAATTTATTTATCGACGATGAATTTATTTATCCTTCGATAAATTTATTTATCTCTCGATAAATCTATTTATCCTTCGATAAATCTATTTATCCTTCGATAAATTTATTTATCATTTGTACACTGTTATTTCTCATTTATTTGATTGTCTGAATGTTGAACTGTAATCTGTCTGAACTTGGTTTTTGAACTTTGTTTCTTCCTAAATAAAACAAAAACTGATGAATCAATTAAGGTGAAAAAGAGGGTGTGTGACGTATGTCCGCTCCGCTCGGGTAGGACAGTCTGTGACGTATGTCCCGGATGGTGGACTGCTCTCATTTTAATTGGTGATTCTTAGCTAGTTAATTAAAGTGAAAAGAGGGGAGTGTGACGTATGTCCGCTCTGCTCGGGTAGGACAGTCTGTGACGTATGTCCCGGATGGTGGACTATTCTCATTTTAATTAATGAAGCTCAGTTTAGTTAATTAAAGCGAAAAGGAGAGAGTGTGACGTATGTCCGCTTGATTCGAATAGGACAGTCTGTGACGTATGTCCCGGATGGTGGACTATTCTCACTTTAATTAATTAACTTTAAATATTTGAATGAAAAGGAGGGAATGCGACGTATGTCCCGTTCGGCTCGAATTGAACAGTCTGTGACGTATGACCGGATGGTGTTCAATTCTCATTCAACTGAACAATCTCAAAAAAATCCTAAAAGATACTCAACTCACTTCAATTCTTTTTCCTGCCTCCGTGCAGTCAACTCTTTTCCACTGCTCTTGCGCAGTCAAATCTCTTTTCAACTGTTTTCCTAAACGGATAGTGCTTTATCCATTCCCCTGCTACAGACAAACGCTTAAGCCTCCGAAGCGAGCACACAAGCATACTGTTGTATCAGTGGAATGCGACCTAAGCATCGTTCACTAAAAACAACCAACACTCAATCTTTCTTTTCAGGAAGAACTACGTGAGCTTTGACTTCCTCATTGTACTTGGGGGATACGTAGGAGCGAGAGCTTCTCTCGTCAAGCCAAATAATAAAAAAACTCTTTTTTCCCTTTTCAGTTTAATATGTGGTAATTTATTTCTTTTTATACGGTTATCTCCGTTTATGCAAACCAAAATTCCTCAAATGGTTCCCGTTGAGTACGACGGATATGAGGGGGTGTTAACGTCTTCCCCTCATGTAACCAACTCCCGAACCCTATCTTTTCAAGGTTTTATCATTATTTTCCTTTCCCCTCACGGGATAAATAAAGTATGGTGGCGGCTTCATTGTTTACATTTGTGCATTGCATTTCATCATTGCATATCTGTATTTTTTTTGCGCCGGGTACTACACCCATAACATGTGGAGATCTGCTCCTAGCTGTGAGAATGACAAGTTCGTGCCATGGCTAAATCGAGTACAAGAAGATTGGGGAGATTACTGGAAAAATTCAGGCATTTATGACCTAATCCAAATTTCTAGGTATGGTCCTCCTTACAGATTCGAAATGCTAACTGCAGCATTAATGTTTTACGAAAGGAGTACCCACACATTTCAATTTCCTTGTGGTATGATGACTCCTACTTTATTATATGTGGCCACCATCACTGGGGTAAGGCCAGATGGAGCAGTTTTTGATCCCTCGAAAGCTAGTCCCAATACTTATTTTAAACTGAATGAAAAAACGTTTTCGAAGTTTATTCTCGAACACCAAGGCACCGGTGTCGTTTCAACAGAAGAGCACGTGGCTTTTCTTACCCTGTGGTTGTCCAGTTACGTTTTCTGCTCGAAGTCCTTGCAAGTGGCCCAAATGTATATACCTTTGGCCATCCAACTTCATGAAGGTGAACCCTTTGGATTTGGGCGTCTCCTTCTAGGCGTTTTATATGAATCTATGGGGGAGTTTAGCGACAACCTCAAGAAACATAAAAATGGAGCTCCCTTCCCTGTCTCAGGGCCTCTTTGGTTACTACAATTGTGGCTTAATGCCACCTTTCGAAGGGAAATGGAGCTTAAAATCCCTGTAAGGTTCCAATCTGATGTGGAAAACCGTTCGATTGAGGGAATCAGGCTGGCTGTATTGAGACCTGATCCAAAAGAAACAGACCCACAAACCCTTTTCATCAAGTATATGAAGATCTTTTTACACTTCACCCATTTTCAACCTCGTCACGCACCATTTTTAACAAGAGATGTAGGTCCAGCATGGTTGCAAGATGAATTCCCAGCAGTCAATCCGGACAATGCTGATGAAGTAAATGAACTTTGGCAAAACTACCTTCATCCTACAGTTCTCTCTTGTAGGATTGGAACAACTGCCAATCACTTGGTTTTGGTTGGATATCAACCGAACCTAGTTTCGAGGCAGTTTGGTCTCTCCCAGACTTTCCCTAAGAGCCTATTCGAAGGGACAAAAAATATGGTGATGGGCACTGAGGTTTCAAAAGAGCTATATGCTAAGTACATCAAAACTTGTTCCGAGTTTGTCTACAAAGTGAACCCAGTCGAATTTAACTTTTCCTTCTACTGTACTGAAAGGTTCTTGACTTGGTGGAATCACCATTTTGACAAACACATGGTGGGCACTACTGCTGACACCATAAAAAGGCTCGAAAGTGGATTCCTCCAAGAACAAGTTGAAACACTCAAGGAAAAGTTCAAAAATAAAGGTATACATATTCTCATAACTCCATTTTATTCATCTTTGAACCATTCGATTTATAACCTATTGAATATTCAGGCAAAGAAATACTTGAAGGACCATCTCAACCTACAACTCGAACTGTCAATCCTCGAAGAGCTGGAGGTGTTCGTTTGAAAGATGATGAAGATATTAGAAAGGCTGAGGAGGAAGCTATTGTGAAAGCTGAAGCAGAGAGAAGGAAAAAAGAAGTTCGAAGCAAGAAGAAAACAGATCAGGTTTTTGTCTTTCTTATTCCATTTCTCTCGAATCATATGTCTGTCTTACTCATTGTTTCTTATTCAATATGATAGATCTTCAGAGAAAAACATACAATGAGTAAACCTCCTAAGAACCAAACACTTCCGCCTGTTTTTGTGCATGAAGATGAAGGAGTTAGTTAACAATTTTAATGTTCCTTTTCTTTTTATAAGCCTTTTAACTTTTTAAGGCAAATTTTAAACTGCTCATTTCCTCTCATATTGTGTAGGATGAAGATGAGCCAGAAATCATCTTGACAAGAAAACGCCAACATGAGTCCGAGAGTGACCATGAAACCAATCTTGCAGATCCTACACCACCTCCGCAAAAGAAGATGAAGAAAAAGAAACAAAGAATTGATCTCTCGAATGCTGAGACAACTGAACATATTGAAGAGGAGAGCCAAAAGAAGGACCAAGCTGGGGATAACCAAGAGAATCCTACAGTTCCTAAAGACTTAAAGAAGAAGAAAAAGAAAAAGAAGCATTCCAAACCCTTAAATCCTTCAAAGTCTGAGACTACTAGTTCCACTCGAATGGACACTAGCTCATCTGTAGGAACTGAGGCAAATAATCAGGTTTTTAATGATAATGCTGTTGTCCAAGACAACCCTTCTCTTTCCCCAGTGGCTGAACAACCTTCTCCAATTCCTCTCGAAGAAGAAACCCAAAAACAAGATGAAAAAAACAAGGTATGTCACTTATATTAGTATAAATGCTCAGAATAGCATATTCTACCAAAGTTTTTACCCTTTGATTCTTCTTTTTATATAGCAGGATGAACCCACTATAGGAGACCCAAACATAGAGACTCAAAATCCAGGTGCCTCCCCTTTACAGACACATGCTGAACCATCCTCTGGCCAGGTATTTTCCTTTATTTCGAAACGTGTATCAATCAACACTTTGATAAATATCTCACTACATTGATAATTTGTCAGGCTAATTTGAATGATCCACCAGCATTTGGTCCACCAGTGTTTTTGACTCAAAGTCAGGCCAACATTCTGTTCGAGCTTGAAGGTAATCTAAAAGGTAATGCTGAAGAAAAAATACCAACTCCCACTCCTAGTACGGGCGACTCGAGTCAGTCCGTTGAGGTTGAGATAGAAGAAGTGAATGAAGTTGAAGAGAAGCTAAGGCTGGAGGGCCTGAATTATTATCAGAATCTTCTACTTCGAGGCTATCTGCAAGTATTGGGGTCCTAGAAGAAGCTTTTGTAAAAATTCATCAGACTGACCCAGCAGCTGCCTTACATCTTCTTCTTCAATCCAAACCTCGATCTCAGAGTTCGAGTGAGAAGACTGATGGCACATCTCAACCTTCAACTGCTTCCATCAATGCCACTGTCAGACAGGATTCTTTGCTCAACAGGCTCAAAGCAGACTTTGGCACGCAGAATGCTTTAGATACACTCGAAACTAATCCCTCGAAGGCTTTTGAGTACTTAGCCTTTTTGAGGAAATTGCATAATTCTTCAACTAACACTTTTACTTTGTGTCAAGTTATGCAATTAGAAAGTCTGATCGATCAATATGCCAAAGTTGTGCAGAAAGAAAGGGAAAATGAGGCTAAACTGAATGTCCAGATAGCTGCTTATGATGACTTAGTCGCTACAGCTGCAAGTTTGGACCAAGAGGTCTCTGAAATTCGAGCACAAGCCACTGCTTCTCATACGCCTAGACTTGATGCTTGCAAAAACAATATTGAGGCTTGGGAAGCTATCATTGTGGATCTCGAACGCCAGATTGCTGAATATAGACAAAAGGTAGCTGATGAGAAACAGACTCAAGCCAACATTGAAGCTGAAATGCTCCTCTCCGTTCAAGCAGAGATTGATGCCAAGGGTAGAGAAGGGGTTCGAGCCATAGATGAGTCTGAAGTGGTAGCAACAGATATTGAAGCTCTCGAGGACAACAAACGAATACTTAGAGCAGAAAAGATCTCTTTAGAAGCTTTATATCGCAATGTTGCTGAGGCCCTGTAATTTTTTAGTACCATTTGAACAATTCTAACTTTTATCTGTCTGCTTTATTCGAATCATCTTGGTTGTAACTTGACAATGCCCTTCTGTGGCAATTTATTATTTCTTGCCACGTTCTAACTTTTTGTTCTAGTTTTTATTCTGCACTTATGTTTATCTCGAGCAATGCTGGCTTATATTTTTTCAAATATTTACCATTTATTCCTAAAACATGTTTCTCAGGACTTAATTCCTCAATTTCATAAGCACCGTTTGAAAAAACCTGAACAATTTTAAATGGACCTTCCCAATGAGGGGACCATTTGCCTAAGACTCTATCTTTTTTATCCATAGGCAAAATAACTTTCCAAACTAAATCCCCTAAGTTAAAAAATTTTGACTTTACCCTTTTATTATAGGCTTTGGCAACTCTTTCTTTTTGCCTAGTCATATATTCTAAAGCTTGTAACCTTTCTTCATCCAAATCAACCAATTCATCTAACATCATTTCCCAATATTTATCACTTGGTATTTCCATTTGCCTCTGTACTCGAAATGATTGCATATGAATTTCCACAGGCAAAATGGCATCATGACCATATGTTAATCGAAATGGTGTAGAGTTAGTTGATTCCTTAGGGGAATTTCTACATGCCCATAAAACGTGATCTAAAGTTTTATGCCAATTTCTTGGCTTTTGAGCAATGTGTTTTTTAATCAAATTAATAATTATTTTATTAGCTGCTTCAACTTGACCATTTGCTTGGGCATAATATGGTGTTGAAGTATGCAATCTAAAACCAATTTCACTAGCGAATTCTAGCATTTTTCTTCCTGTGAACACTGATCCTTGGTCTGTGGTAATTGTTTCTGGAATGCCAAATCTATAGATAATATGATTCTGAATGAAATTAATCACTGCCTCTTGATCTACATTAGGTAGAGGCACTGCTTCGATCCATTTTGTAAAGTAATCAATACCTACCAAGATGTAACGTTGATTCTTAGAAGAGGCAGGTTTAATCTCACCAATCAAATCCAATGCCCAGCCCCTAAATGGCCATGGCTTTATTATAGAATGTAACTCACTTGCAGGTACATGTTGTATTCCTGCATGCTTTTGGCATTCTTGGCATCCTTTAGCAAAGTCTATGCAATTTTTTAACATAGAAGGCCAATATAAGCCTTGTCTAAACAATAACCATTTCATCTTGTGGCCTGCTTGATGAGAACCACATGCTCCGCTATGTATGTCAGAAATAGCTATTAAAGCTTCTGCTTCACTTAGGCATTTTAATAAAACACCTTCACTTGTCTTTTTGAACAATCCATTTCCAACTATAACATAGCTTAAGGCCCTATACTTGGTCTTCCTATCATACTGACCATTAGGGTCTTGTAAATATTCTACAATTGGTTTCCTCCAATCTCCATCTATCAAGTTGTCAATGGTAAAAATGTTAGCATTTTCTTCATCTAAGACCTTGTTCGAGTCATTTTCATCACTAGGTGGTGAATCTGCCCCCACAAGTTTTGCCATTGACAAGCTTGAAGACAAAGGTTCATTAAAAACCAATTTTTCCCTAATCTCAATTAATTTGTTAAGATTTTCAGGAGTTACTTTATAGCCAGAAGCTATTTGAGCCAAGTCATTGGCTTCTTGATTTTGTAATCTAGGTATATGCTCGAATTGCACTGATTCGAACTGATCCAACAGATTAGTGGCAATTACAAAGTACTTAGCCAAATGTTCTTTGATACATTTGTATTCTTTTGTCAACTGTTTAATCACTAATTCTGAATCACCTCTAACAATAATATTTCTTGCCCCCAAGTCAATTAAAAGGGCAAGACCTGCAATCAAGGCTTCATATTCAGCCTCATTGTTGGAACAAAACCCATTGATTTTATAATTAAACTTAGTAGGAATTTGGATTGGAGAAATTATCAAAATCCCAATTCCAGTTCCATGTTTATGTTTGGAACCATCGAAATACAAAATCCAAGGCTGGGTTTCTACATAACTTAGTGGCATTTCAATCATTGAATGATCAACAAGGAAATCTGCCACTATTTGACCCTTTCTATCTCTTAAGGGTTTATAGGTTAGTGAGTATTCAGTTAGAGCCAAAGCCCATTTACCAATTCTACTATGTAAAATAGGTTTCTGAAGCATATGTTTAATAATATCAAAATGAGAATAAACATAAACTTCAATAGGCTTAATATAATGCTTAAGTTTGTTACAAGAGAAATATAAACACAAACATAACTTTTCTATAGCACTATATATAGTTTCAGCATCACTTAATACTCTACTTAGATAATATACAGCTTTTTCAACACCATTTTCATCTTCTTGGGCAAGCATGCTACCAATAGTTGAATCAGATGCTGAAATGTACAACTTCGTTGTTTTGTTTCGAATAGGAGGCATTAACGTTGGTGGATGTGACAAATAGTTCTTGATGTCCTCGAACGCTTGCTGTTGCTCCTGCCCCCAATGAAATTGATCACCTTTTTGTTTTCTAAGTAGTGGAGAAAAGGGATGAGCTTTTCCACTTAGATTCGAAATAAATCTTCTCAAAAAGTTGATCTTTCCTAATAGAGATTGAAGTTGTTTCTTTGTTCTTGGAGGTTGAGTCTCCATAATAGCCTTTGTCTTATTTTGGTTGATTTCAATGCCTTTTTTATGCACCACAAAACCAAGGAAATCCCCTGCATGTACACCAAAAGCACATTTTAGTGGATTCATTTTTAATCCACATTTCCTCATTCTTTCGAATGATTTTCTAAGATGATTTAAATGATCATCACTAGATGAGGATTTCACAACAATATCATCAATGTATACTTGCATAAAGGCATCAATAAAATCATGAAAAATAAGATTCATTGCTCTTTGATATGTGGCTCCAGCATTTTTTAGGCCAAATGGCATAACAACCCATTCATAAGTCCCTAATGCCCCAGGGCATCGAAACGCTGTTTTAGCCACATCCTCTTCAGCAATAAAAATTTGATTATAGCCAGAATAGCCATCTAACATGCTCAAGTATTCGAACCCTGCTATTGAATCAATTAGCATTTCTGCTACTGGCATGGGGTATTCATCCTTAGGTGTTGCATTATTTAAATCTCTAAAGTCTATGCATACCCTCAGGCTACCATTTTTCTTAATAACAGGAACTATATTAGCTAACCATTCAACATACCTTGTGGTTCGAATGAATTTACTCTTTAATAGCCTTTCGATCTCACTCTTGATTTTTGATAAAATCTCAGGGTTGAATCTCCTTGGCAGTTGCTTTATTGGCTTCTTCCCTGGCTTGAGTGGTAGTCTATGTTCCACCATTTCCCTGCTTAAACCTGGCATTTCATTGTAATCCCATGCAAAACAATCTTTAAATTCTTTAAGCAGGTCAGTCATTTTAGCTTTAAATTCGAGGTCAAGATTGACACTTATGTAAGTTGGCCTTTTAATTAAGCCATCACCAATATCTACCTCTTGCAAAGGATCTTGAGCCTGCATCTTTGGATTCGAGTTCACAGGATCTTTCTCGAATCCCAAAGGTTCATCATCATAGATGCAGTCTAACCTTTGCTCATTTGGCAACATATTGCCATTGTCTTCTTTAATGGTTTCTTCAACCATATTTTGTTCCTTGACAGCCTCTAAGGCCGTTTCGAGCCTTCTTTCGGCAACGTATGCCGTTATTTTAGCCCAAGCAGAGGGCTTAGACATCATCAAGGTATTCTATATCCCACCTAGATGGTGGAATAACTCCATCTTCAGGAGGGTTGTCATCAATTTCTTCCCTCTCCCAACAGAATCCATGAGTAGGATGGAGTCTAACTGAATGGTAGACATTATTGCTGGCTCCTCGAAAGCCACTATCTCTTTCTCCACAAGGTGCTATGGAGGCTAAGTGCTTATCAAAAGTTGCCTTAGTGATGTGGTCAACCTCTGACATATAGAAACTCTGGTCAGCTTCTATATTTTCTACTATGTTATCTTCCCTCCATAATATCAACCTTTGATGGCAAGTAGAAGGAACTGCCCCTACCCCATAGATCCATTCCCTTCCAAGGAGTAGATTGAAGCTAGCCCTCGAAGGCATAACTATAAAGAGAGTTGGCCTTATGGTGCTGCCTACTGCAACATCCATTTGTATGGCTCCTAAAGACTTGCCACTTTTTCCTTCATAGTTCGAAAGAACTATGTTATGTGAATGCATGTCAGTATCATACATTCCTAACTTCCTGAGCATGAAATGGGGCATTAGATTTACTGCAGCACCCCCATCCACCAGGACTTTGTTCACTCCAATACCACCCACTTTAGCCTTGATGTATAAAGGCTTGAGATGGTTTTTCATCCCTTCATGAGGCTGTTCGAATACAGCCTTCTGTTGTTCGATGCACCCATTATTCATTACATAGTAACAAACAGGGGTATAATCTTCTAACTCAGGTTCCACAAACTCTTCTTCAGGATCAGAGGTGGACCTCACATCATATTCACGTGGTAATATTGACACCACATTTACCAGGACATCAAAATCTGGCTCAGAACCAGATTCCAACAAATCTTCATCAGGAATATCATCCTCCATATTATCATCAGGGAATGATATCCTTTCCTTAACAGGCCTCTTCGAGGAAGAGCCTTCATCAATAATTAAGGCTTTTTCAGCCTTCTTAGGAACATATTCTTGCTTGTTCCCTGCATCATTTCGATTGCCCCCAGCATGAGCAATTTTGGTGTTGTTCCCAGCATGAACAACTTTGCTATTGCCCCAGCATGGGCAATTGAGTTGGAGTTGCCCCCAGCATGGGCATTCTCTCTTTCCAACTTCTTAAGGCGTTGATATCTACGCCATTGAGTTCGAGTCATAGGATTCTTTCCCTTATAGTTGTTATTATAGGAGAATTTCCTATTTTCAGCATTGTTGCTCGAAGCAACTTGACTCGAACCACCAACATCCATCCTTCTCTTCTGATAGGCCTGATGCTGGCCAGATGACCATTGGTTAACAGGAACTCTATTAGAAGGAACATATGTTTGTCTCCTTCCAAGCCTGTCATGGATGGTAGGGCCTTGGTTTATGGCCTTACCCTTGTTTGGTCTTTCAGTAGACCATTTGTTTTTGTTAGCCACATATGGCATAACATTCTTAAGGCCTGCAGTAGCCTCTTTGTCGCATACAGCACTGCAACGAGGACACAACATAACTTCCTTGTTGCTCAACTTGCACCTGGTGAGAAAATCAATGAGTTCCTCTTCAGCTCGAGGATAAACTACCTTAATTTTCTCAGCATACTCCCTTTCAGTGACGGCTCGAACCGGGGATGCTTCTATTGCGTCAATCATCAAACATTCGAATGGCTCAACATAAGATGTCTCAGCCACTTGAAGGGGATCTGTGTCTACTTTCATGGGTTGCTTAGCTTTCTCGTCAAACTTCAGCCTCCCTTCATCCAATGCCTTCTGCACCAAATCCCTGAAAACAACACAATGTGAAGTTTTTTGACCCAAAAAATTATGAAATTTGCAGTAACCTCTTTTCTTTCTTTGTTCTAATGAGGGAACTTTTAACCCTTTTTGAACAATTATTTGGCCATCAGTAACCAATAAATCAAAGATCTCATCACACTTGGTAACATCAAATGTGTAGGTTTTAGCAACATATTTATCATTCTTTGGTTCATTGGGGTTTTTGCCATTCGAGGGCTTTAACAATTTACAAGTGTAAGGAGGTCCTGGCTTTAATTCAGCCAAGTCTATCTCACTCAGATCTACCTCCTCGAATTCTAGATCATATTCATTTTCACTTTCATAGTTTCCTACATAAGCCACTTTCTCTTTCTTATGAAACTTGCTATTCCTGGCCTTTTCATTTTTAAGTCTTTCAACCTGTCTAACCCTATCAGCCAGTTGAGCCATGTCTCTAAGATGTTGAGTATCTAATTTCTTTCGAATCGAGTAGTCTAGGCCACCAGCAGCCATTTCTACCAATTCATGTTCAGGAACTTGAGTGAAGCATCTGGCTTTAAGAGGCCTAAACCTATTGAGATAATCATCAATAGATTCTGGTGTTTTGCGCCTAACACTTGCTAGTTCTTTGAGACTTATCTTTGTTTGGCCCATGTAGAATTGCTCATGAAAGGGCCTTTCGAGTTGGGTCCAAGTAAATACAGAATGTGGGGGTAAGGTTGTGAACCAAGTAAAAGCATTTTTTGTTAGAGAATTGGGAAAATACTTCATCCTCAAATTCTCATTATTTGCTATGTCCCCAGACCTCAGTCAAATACCTAGCAATGTGCTCGACGGTAGACTCTGTTGTATCACCAACAAACTTGGTAAATTTTGGGGTTTTCCAACCCCTTGGTATTTCTGTTTGCAAAACAAATTCAGATAATGGTGACACAAAGTTGGGTCTATGTAAACCTACATTTAGACCATTTTGGGCAAGGATGGTTTATACTAAATTGGCTAAGTTATTCTGCCCAAAATCATTATGTTGAACATTTCTCAAAACCTCATCAGCATTTTGGTTTCGATGAACAAGCACCACTTCAGGTTCAACATTCCTTTGTACAGGTTGATTAACAACTTGTGGTTCTTGCTGCTGACCTCGAGCCTCCTCGATTCGATTGTCAGCAACTTGTCTAGGCCTTGGTCTGGGGGCCTGTAATGGTTGAAGTGGCTGTTGGATGGGCACTTGTGCCCCTCCAAAGAAATCAGCAATTCTACCCATTTGGGTAGCCAGGGTTTGGTAAGTCTGATTTGTATCTCGAATCAATAGGTTAATTATTGTACCCATTTGTTTAGTGAGTAAATTCACCATATCATAATTACTCTCATCCATCTGTTGCCTCATAGACAAAAGTGAATCTGTGGTGAGGGCTGGTTGGTTCATTCGAACTCTAGTATTGTTCGAATTTTGCCCTTGTGGAAAGGGAGACCTCACTGTTATCCTATCGGATTGTAATGCAGGGTGTGAATACACATTCTGCATCATGGCTGTAGGCATTCCATATGGATAAGATCTTTGGGACTGATACAAACCCCCTGATTGACTTCGAAAGTCAAATGAAGATCCTGAAAATAGGGGAGGAACCCCACCAATATTTTGCAAAGGCATGCTCGAAGTGTTCTCAGCCATTGTGGTTGCAGCATTGGATGTTAATGAGGGCATAGAGGAAGACACAGGGATTGCCTGTGTTGCACCCACAGATGTTGCATCTGTGGCTGATGTTGTCAGAGCGCTCAAAGCTTCTATATGCCCCAATAAAGGGTTAACATCATCAGGGTCTTGATTGTTTTGGTTATTGACATTGTTATTGTCATTATTATTGTTGTTGTTGTTGCTTGTACTAGCGTTAGTGCCTCTAGGTCTCACCATCTCTGGTTTTATTCTACCGCTTCTCAATTGCATGCACTAAACAATGTAATTTCTTTGAAAACAACACACACAACTTTCCAAAACAAAAGAAAATTTTCAAAAAAAAATAAAAAATTTTGAGAAAACTTTGAAAATAAAACGCACAAAACCAGTCCCACTGGGCGTGCCAATTTGTTTACGCTGATTTTTGGTAAACAACCGCTAGTTTGCAATGCTTGAGAGACCAACTAGAGAATCTCGGGACATGTTTGTGCATTTATTGGTCAAGTTTAATGATAGCAATGTTCATTAATGCAAATGAACAAGTTTGTTTGTTTACAGTAAAGTAAATGATAAAAAGATAACTTGTTTGACAAGAAAAGTAAAAATACTCAAGAATGAGAACGTATTGACAAGAAAAGTAAATAATTCAATGAATTAAAAGGCAAAGAATGTAAATGAAAACATGTAAATTTCATTGAATTTAAAGAGTTTGATCACAAGATCATACATTTTGCCTTGTTATTCCTTTCGCTCGAAACGCTTTGGGTACTCAGAATGTTTAAAGGTTTGTAAGTATGAGAAATTTGTGATCGAAATTATATCAAATGAACTAGTATTTATAGATAAAAACTAATGCTATCTAGTAACGACTATCTAACATCCATTTGACAAGTGTCTTGCCATCTGATCTTCATTCCTAAATGCCAATAGTTGCCACTTTTGAATGAAACGTTGCAATTGTTTGAATTTTGAATCTTCAGAAAATGCTGAAATATGTTAAGTCTCTAAGTAGTCTTCGAGTTCGAGTAACCCTTGAATGCCAATCGAATTGTTTGATAACTCGAACCAAATCTTGATTGATTTCCTGGACTTGTATATATTTTCCATCTCCTGAGATCTTAAAATATTCTCAAATGAGAATATTATTTAAATATATCACTTTTAACCTTTATTGCATCATTAACAATTTGGATTCCAAATTGTTAATTAGGGCATTAATATTAACAATTGTTAATTTGGATTCCAAATTTTGGAAACATTAATTTCCATAATTAAAAGGTTTAGTAATTATATTCAAAGAATAATTAGGGCATATTTTGACTTAACCAAAATATGGGCTAACAGCTCGTGATCTTTTCTAGTTCGTGGCTTTAAGGGTTCTGTTCTACAAGAGGTAACAAACCCTAAACACATATCATGCTCATTCGTAAGGATCAACAAAGGAAAATTTTTGAAATTCCGCTGCTTTACTATACCAATTTTCCTTCAGTGGTATCAGAGCCACTTACGAAACCATGGTTATGATGTTTGTTATATCTTGTTATAAATAATTTAATTTGATTAAAATACCTAACAAGATAAGAATGAAGAATTAGATTCTAATTGATCAAGAGATTTGTATGTGATACAAATTAAGAGTGTTGCAAATAAAAGTATATTTGATATACTAGGGTTTATGAATAAAGGTATATTTGATATACTAGGGTTCATGACAAAAAGGTATATTTGATATACTAGGGTTCATGACGAACACAAGAGTTGTGTTATACTAAAAAACGTTTTCAGAATTCGCCGAAATCGTGGCATGATTTACGAAATCGCGCTACGACGTTCGCGAGAACCTGACGCGGTCGCCCAACGAGCGCTGGCGAGCTCTGGCGAGCGAACTAGAAGCTCCTCGCCGGCTGGCGAGCTCAGGCGAGCCTGTTGGCGACCAAAACAGTAGCTGCTCGCCAGCTGGCGAGCGCCGGCGAGCCCTGGCGAGCTATGCAACCAAAAACTTGACAAAAATCACGATTTATGAAATTGTGATACGATTATGTCCGTTATGAACGGTATGATCAAGATCTAAAATTTGATTTTAAGTAACACAACTTTAACTAATGATAAAGTATGTTTTTTGAAGATGATTAGTTATGGCTTCCTTATGATTTAAACCTTTTAAGAAAAACTCTATCATTGGCTTGAGAGAACCAATGCCATAACTATATGATCTTGTATATTGTTGTTGCATATAAGAGCGTCTTGTATGTTTAACAAGCCGGTGAGATCAAAACTAAATAAATACCCCTCAAGAGACACATAAGAAACTAATAAAGAAGATGTAGGCTTCGCCCACGCAAGGTGCATTTTCTTTGTTGAGTAAAATATGTGAATATTAAGTTAATGCTTTCCAAGTTTTAGAACTCATCAAGACTAGTATCAAACAAATGTAGGTTTCGCCCACGCGGAGGTGCATTGTTTTACATTAGTAAGGTGCGATGGGATAATTGTAATATCCAACTTCTAAAATTAGGGTCAAACTTAACTAAACAAGTTATAATAAGATTATACAAAGTTTAGAAGCAAGCGTTGGGAATAATTCATATGATGAATTAGAATAAGGAGTTATTCACCCAACGGAGATATTCGAGAATTGTATGAGATACAATTGGAAGGAGTTACTACCTAAATAACCGAGTTTTGTGTAATCCGCCTACGCGGACTTAGAACAAAGTGAAATACGGATCTCGATCCACTAGAAAGTCTTTCAACGGGATTTTCTGAATCAAATGATGAGGGTCGTTTGTTTTGAGTAAAATAGTGGAACTTTTTAATAAAAGACCTTATTAAAAGATTTAATTATAAATACTAATATCTTACATATCTTTGAAAATTGAATACAATACAAACTATGTTGCCCTTATGAAGGACAAGAATTTCAGAAAATAGTTTCTGAATTGGTACACAAATGAGAATTGTTCTCGAATACAAAAAGGAACTATAAGATCTTGAACTATGCCCTAAAGGAACCTACTATAACTAGATTTAAAAGGGATGCTTGTCGGAAGTATCAAAGTTGACATCTAGATATAGAATATATCATACTTTTAAAGAATGAATGATGTGATCATTTAATCTCAAGCAAGATCTTTTTGAAAGAACTTCAAAGTATGATAAGATTTCTCAATAGATCAAAGAGTTGATCATAGGTTCAATTTAACAAATTATAATGGATAGATGTAGTCAAATTTATTTAATATGAATTTCCTATATCTACCGTAAATTGTTGAATTGAATGAGAAATAATTTGCACTATTAGAATTTGAGATATAATATAAATGAGATTTATATATTTCTCTCATTGGATAGAACGACAATGGGTACCAAAGGAGAACGGCTATTTTAATGGTTAGACCATTGATTAAAATGCCGTAAATAGTTCTTGCAAGAGTCAAACTAAAGGAATGAAGTAAGACTTCAATATTATACATATTGTTATAGAAAATCCAAGTTTCTATTTTAAGCATCAACGGTATATGATACAAAGATGTTAGATCTAAATTTTTCGAAAATAGAGATGCTTAAAGAATTAGAACATTGACTATAATTTTAAGTCAACCTATGTCTAGAATGAAAATTGTTTCATTGACAATAGGAGCTTATGAAAATTGTTTCATTGACAATCGGAGCTTATGAAAATTGTTTCATTGACAATGAGAACTTATGTCTAGAATGAAAATTGTTTCATTGACAATAAGATCTTTTGTCTAGAATGAAAATTTTGTTCATTAGTGCTTACACAATGACTTAAAATCAAGTTTGAGGTGGAACACAATAATTGTTATTGAATTCAATCTAGTAATAGAAATATCAATTATATCTTGTATTGACAAGGTATGAGTTGTAGCCTTGAATAATTAAACAAGCAATTGTCCTATCATTTAAGAAAAGTTTTCTATACTATTGATCCAAGTCAAGTGATGGACTAGGGTTTCATGATCTTGGTGGGATCATCTATAACAATTAATGACAAGAACCAAATAAAGATTTGGAACTTGAATATATATATATATATATCAAGAACGTTGTTTAGTGCAAATATTTGATGTGTCAATTATTAACTAAAAGTGTTAATAACACATGAGCTATTTGAACATTATACATGAGATGTATGTCAACCACTAAACATATTTGATATGTTGAGTTTATTTTCCTTCATTAACATTGATGATTAAAAATTATTAGATGTGGATATGTGTGTGACACAAATTAGAAATCTTTGAATTTGTCAAAGGAAGTTCAACAATGAAGTAAATAATAACTTGACAAAAGTATTTAAATCATATGAATGAGTCATATTAGTAAATACTTAGTTAATGAGTATAATAACTATCTTATCACATCATGTTCGACATGATATTATTTAAGATAAGTTTATTATAAACATTATTGACTCTTAAAATCTCTTTGCTTATAGTTAATCTTCACCCACAATTAATTCCCTTTTTAAGATGATCATAAAGACACCATATGCGATGTGGAGGTAAGAGTACCAAGTTTATCTTTATGCAAGTTTTGGATTAAAGATTTATTAGATAAATTAAATCCAAGGTTTAATGAATAAATATGTGGAAGTATTCTAAAGAATGCTAGTCTTATATCAATCTTAAAGACAAAAGATATTTTGTTGCTAGATTTGAAGCATTCCCTTAGTGGGAGTGTGTCTCTAAAAGAAACAGTGGGAGTGATATAGTACTTGAAAAGTTATTCAAGTACTACAAGACATATTTATTGGAAAGAGAACATAAACTGTTTCTTCAAGGATGTTGAAGGACCATTGATTTAAGTTGCACAAATCTAAGATAAGTCTAACATATCACATGTAAATAGAGTATGATTGGATCATGACTCAGCAAGGTGATATGATTTTCATGATAGATGAATATCTGACTTTCTTAAAGGTCGTAAGACGGTCTAAATTTTGAGAAGTGGCTAAATGCCATGAAATCTTATACATAATCCATATACACTAACCTTATGTTGATACTGTTATGAGTAAGACTCATACGATGAAAGTGAATATTCTTGTTGAATATTGATATGGATGGTATTAAGAATACCTTTTAAGATTTGATCGATTATTAAAAGGTTTCACACAAAATCATAATGCATATTATGATGAAACTCTAAATATAATTAATCATAAAGCTTAAAATTTGTTTGATTTCTTTTACTAAATGTTGTAGTACATATTTTGGTAGATGGATAACAAAGTTGCATTCCTTAATTGGAATGACCTCATATATATGTACTAGACATATGTATAGGGTTTTGTTGATCCAAAGGATGCTAGAAAGGTATACAACTTGTAGTTATCTAATTTTGATTAGATAAGAGATCTTAGAAACTTAATTATTCTTTGTTCCTATTATGAAGTTTTGAGAAAACAAATTAATAAGGACAAATCTATCTAATTTTGATTAGATTGATTAAGTTTAAATGTTTGTTCCTTTTATGAAGTTTTAAGAAAACAAATTAATAAGGATAAACATATCTAATTTTGATTAGATTGAATGAATTTAAATATTTGTCCCTTTTATGAAGTTTTATGGAAATCAAATTAATGAAGGACAAATATAAATTGTGCACAAGGATTTAGTGGGAGCAATAATATAAAATCTGATATAATATGTGGATGACATATTAGTCATCAAAATATTTTCTTTATACATGAGAGACATGATTAAAGAAATAACTTTTGATGAAGTACTTAGGAAAGAATTCCTAAAGAGTTAGGAATTACCTAAGCATTTAGAAGGAGATTCCTAAGGAGTTAGGAATAGCCTATGTACATAATTTGACTAAGTGTTCAAGACACTTAAATGTGTGAAATTATATCATATGTCAAATGATTGATTTTGTCTAAAAGGACAATGTCATATCTCATTAGATGAGAATGGGACACGTGATAATAATCCATATGCTTTGGAAGATGGATTGATTATACACATCATATTATGTACTATATCAGATACACCGTATGATTGTAACACAATCAGTTAAGTACCAAAATTTGAAACTAAGTGTTGGACACTAACTGAACTTCAAGAATATGCCTAAGGACCACAATGGAACTAAGGATTTTCTTGGAATAGATAGGCATGAGAAAGGGTCATTATAAAAAAGTTATAATGATGGCTAGTTTCCATAATCAATGTATTGTATATCATGCTTAGGCTATAAGATAAGCTTCATAAGTATGTTTATTTCAATTATAGAAGTTAAGTATTTGACTTGGATTGTTTGGCTCATGATTGAGCTAAAACTATGTTTCCGGTGTTGCAAGTCACATCAATCACATTAGTGATGGTAATTGTTAAATCTTGCAAAACACTTGAGAATATATCTCACCGACGATTCATTTATACTTAGACACTTCTATATTTCGATAAAGATCGAAATAGAACGTTGGAAGATACGTAAGATACCAACATAGGGAATTGTTCCTTATCCACTAATTAAGCCTCTTGCGCAGTTGAAGCGTGATGGGCATACTAAGTCTATGGGTATTGAAGTAATACCAGATTGGCCTTAGTGCTAGTGGGAGATTGTTGGAGTAAGCCCTAAGAGCCAATCTATTTTATAGTATTTGCTTTAGGAGTTTAAATGTATACAAAGGCATTTATTTCATTGTGTTTGTAAGAGTTCAAATAAATGAAATCCCTAGAATAGATAGTCCGTTTAATATTAAGTATGACTTAATCATGAGACTAAATTAAACATAAGGACACTATTCTTAAAAGTATTCGTAGTCAAGCTTTAAGGTGAAATTGGGATAACCTTAAAGCATAAAGACTATTATGAAGATAGACTGATGATCGCATCTCATGGATCATAGGATAAGGAGTTATCAAGTCTTGACATAAGTATAAAATATTAGGAGTAATATTTATACTGGATTGACCCGCCATAAGAGGACTACATGCCAAGTTATGCAAAGTGTCATAAGTCACTCTTATAATGATAATGGTGTAAACCGCCCTTAGACCTGAAACCACCCTTGTACCCTAGATGTGGAGTTGAGTACTTTGTTACTGATCTAACGTTGTCTGTAACAGGATTATCATAAAGGCAGTTAATGGGTACTTCACAAAGCATGCTGTGGGGCAGCGGTATCCTAGATGGGATTTGCTAATCCTGCATAACAGGATAAATGTCATGGGCCCAATATTGAGCTGGACAAAGATGACATCAAGTATGCTTTGTGTTCAATATAGACATAAGGGGCAAATGGGTAATTGTACACACATGTATCATAGTTAAGGTTATGTTTAGATCACATGTAATTTCTCATGACTTGGGTAGCAATGATGTGTTGCTAGATACCTCTCATTGTTTATTGTATTAAAGGAAATTTAATATAATTGCCAACGTCATGGAAACCTACAGGGTCACACACATAAGGACAGTCTAATATTGAGATAATTAAGGATCATCGTAAGGTACAGTAGGTATGCAAAGTGATAAGGGTATCACGGTAATTAAACAAACAAGATACACCGTAATGTACGGTGGGAGCGCGTGCGCATGAGCATATACACTCATGTGGGGCGCGCGCGCCCTAGTATATCTCTTAGGAGATTTTGTTTGTTTTTATTTTTGTCCAAGATAAAAGATTTGTCTTGTTGCACAAGACAAATATATCTATATATAGAGATCTCTTGGCAAGAGATCAACACACCGAAAAAGGCATAAGAAATATTTTAGAGTTGGAAACTCTAAAATAATCCTTCTCTCAATATTCTTGAAAGCCTTCATAATTAAGGGCTAGCACTCTTTTGAAGGTGACTGTTCGTGTGGACTAGCTAGAGGCGTCGGTGATCTTCATCAACGCTCGTGATCTTTTCTAGTTCGTGGCTTTAAGGGTTCTGTTCTACAAGAGGTAACAAACCCTAAACACATATCATGCTCATTCGTAAGGATCAACAAAGGAAAATTTTTGAAATTCCGCTGCTTTACTATACCAATTTTCCTTCACTTTCAACAACATCCATATTATATTTTTCATCTTTTCTTTCAACATTAACACATTTCAACAACATCTCTAACACTTTCTTCATATTTTATTTTTATTTATCATTTCATTCTTTCAACATCATCTCTAACACTTTCTTAATCTTTTATTTTTATTTATCATTTCATTCAACATTATTTTCAATTCATCATTTAATACTTTTCAAAAAAAATCAATTTCAAATTTTGGGTGCAAAATTAAAATTTTTTTGGCGCAAATTTTAAAATTAAAAAAAATTATGAATTTTTTCAATTTTAAATTTTTGTACGAATTTTTTTTTTAATTTTTTTTTTACCTTACATTTGCGAGGAAATGTTTTATGCGAAATTTAAAATAATTTTTGGCTTAAAATTCAAATTTCAATTTTTCCCGCAATAAATTTTTACTGAAATTCGAATTTTATTTTTTTCTACAATACATTTTTTCAATTTTCAAAAACTTTTTACCGCTAATTCGAATTTTCATCAAAATTGTTAGACTACTTGGCTCTCACTTAGAAGGGGGTTTGAATATGTGGCCCTTTTAAACAATGTATTTTTCAAAAACTTTTCAAAAGGGAATGCGCGGAGTCCCACCGGATCGGTAGTCTCTTTGCACCCACTTGATCAAAGGAAAGGTAGTATAGCCTTGGATCGTATGATGATAAACAATTAAGTAAATGCTTCGAATTCAATTTATCTTAAAACAAGTTTCACAGAAGTTACACAACCAAGTCTAAAGCAATCACAATTCAAGTTTTATACAATTGAATTTTTATGAACACTTACGATCACAAAAACTCAACTGATTTGAAATTAAAAAGCAATGCGTAAAGTAAAAAGATAAAGGAAAAGAATACACAGACGATTGATTAGGGAGTTCCCAACGGCTTTCGTGTCGTCCTCGCAGTCGGCCGGGTACGTCTCCCCTAAATAACCAAACGGGTTATTTGAGCATTTATTATTAAAAATGTTTGATACTAGTGCACAATTTACAAATGACTCATTCACAATAGTGATTCTGAATTTAAGTCCAATGATAAAGTGAAATCTTGTCTTGAAACAGTTGACTTGTAAATAAGTGCTTATGACAAGAATCAATTTGGGAGCTTGTGTCTACTATTTCTGTGAGAATGTTCTCGGATCATTCTATGCAGTAGTGTTCATTTCCTTCACAAAGAGTCATGTATGATCATGATATATTAAATTTATTTGGCTTATAAAAACCACTCAAGAACACAAAATAGTTCACAAAATGATCAGAATTTAAATAAAATAAATTAAAGATGTTTGTTATCTTTAATTATTAAAAAAAAAATAGAACTATCGGTTTAAAGTATTACTAATTCCTCTTACATTGCTAATATAATTACATTAGCTTACATATAAGAAATCTTTTTGTAAAAACTTGTACATTTTCATTTTGTAATAAAACAATAACGCATAAGACTCTATGAACCCTTCCCGAGTGTCACTATCAGAGCGAAGCTTCACCTAACCGGAACATCAATACTCAACGACCTGAGAACCTGAGCTCCCAAGAGCCCAAATAACACAAAACAACGGGGTGAGAAACCATCCATAACGTAACTAAAGTAAGGTAATCAATAGTTACTAACAATAGTGAAAGTAGTTGAATGGATACAACTCAAACAAATTCAACTAAGATCAACATTTAATCATCAAGATAGGGCAACATACCAAAATACCATTTAATCATGTCCTCACCACATAAGATTAATACAATTCAAATCATTTCAACATCAACGTCAAGATAAGATAATCATACAAATTCATCATATTAATCATGTTCCACCACATATATAGATTAATACATCATCAATAAGAATATTCACCACAATCCAATCAAATGCCACATAACATTTACCACCTAATGAACTTTAATGTAATGTCAAACAGTTATGTCATGTTCACCTATGACAAACTATATGCATGTCGTACCAAACCTACACACCGAATCACACCGAATAGACTCAACCATGCATGCATGAGATGCATTCACCAATTAACAATTACTTGAAATGATAAAACACACCAATTGCATATTATCATGATATTCAAGTACTTACCAAATCATAAATTCATCATATACACATAAATCATGGATTTTAACATGAATCATGAAAAAAACACTTAGATTAACCAAGATTTAACCCATTTTATCATTTTCTTCAAAACCCCCAAATCCTCAAATTCAACATGCAAGTTTACATTTTTGTCAAATAGAAACATGCATATAATAAGAATCAACATCAAGAAAATCATAACAAGTTGAACACATTCCCAATTTATGATTTTCCCCAAAAAACCAAAAACTACCATTAGAGATATTGGAAAGCTTGGGAAAGAGAAGAATGCTCTACTCTTCTTTTCATGAATAGTCTCTAAGATGAATAAATCCCTCCCCCATACCTTAGATTGAAGCTTTATCTTGAATCTTTAAGCTTTCTCTCTTCTTCCTCTTGATTCATCTTCTTTTCCTCTAAAACTCTTTCTTTCTCTTCTTTCTCTATTCTCTTTTTTTTCTTCTCTTTAGCTTCTCTCTTTCTCTTTCTTCCTCTCTTACAAAAATAATCACCCAATGAACTCATCTTTCTAACTTTAGCTATTTATACTTAGGGTTACTACACAATTCCTATTCACACCTCTTTTCTCAACATAAGTGAAAACTTAGTAATTCATAACCAAACTAAGGCCCAACACTCCAATAGTTCAATAACCACCTATTTTTACCAAATTAACTCATATTAAGTAAAACTCATAATTCATTAATATAATTAAATAATTTAGTAAAAACAGGGTGTTACAACTCTACCCTCCTTAAAAGAATTTTCTCCCTCGAAAATTTACCAAAAGGAAAAGCTTCGGATAAGAGTCTTTCATCCGAATCTCCAGCTCTCAAGTTTGGTCCATATTATCATCTTTCTAAAAAGTGAAATAGGTATCAGAGTTTGGTTTACGACTATTTGCTTACCATATACTAGAGATAACTTCCATTGCCAACACACTTATTTGCACTAAACCATACTCCTCCTATTTCCTTCCCAAAATAATTCAAACAGAAACTTCAATTCTTTAAGGAATAACCACTACAAGAAAAAAGATATATTGCAGCGACTTTTTCTCATCGACATCCAAATTGTTGGCAAAAACATGCATATAGCAACAACTAATTTAAGTTGTTATAATAAGTCAATTTTATTTTCAACAATTTCATTATTGTTGGGAAAAGTGACTTATCCCAATAACAAATATTGTCGCTAGAAATAATGCAATTGTTTAGTGCGCATATAGCAACAACTAAATTAAGTCTTTGCAACAAGTTGTTTTTTTCTCAACAATCTTATTATTGTTGGGAAAAATTACTTATTCCAACAATAATTATTTTTGTTAAAAATAATACAACTTTATAGTATTCATTTACCAACAATTAATTTAAGTCGTTGTAATAAGTACATTTTTTTCTCTCAACAAACTCATTGTCGTTGGGAAAAGTTACTTATTCCAACAACTATAATTGTTGCCGTTAATAGTTTAATTTTTTTTTTGCAGCAACCTTGTAAAGCTGTTGGCAAAACATAATTACTAATATAAATAATATTGTAAAAATTTAATTAGACATTTTTTTTAATGTGTTAAGCGACATATCAAAGAAAATAGTTGACAAGTAGTCAATTATTGGGAAGAATCTGAGTTTTTTTTTTGTGCATAAATAAAAAAACAATTCAATCATAAACTAATACATATAAAGTCGATATCGAACTTCGGTCATAGACATTCAATCTAACAATTTCTGCATTTTCTATCAATTGAGATAAAACTTTGAACACAACCGAGTTTGATTATTAGTAGGAACAAATTTTTGGCCTCATTTTATTTACTTTAAGAACAAATTAATACTAGTAAAAAAAATTAAAAATATAAACTTGACCACCAAAATAGCGTACGGTTTAAGAATTTTTTTTTTTGATAAGTTAATTAATAATATTATTTTTTTTTATAAAAGTTAATTAATAGTATTAATAATTAAGCAAAATAAATAAATATGTATTCACTAATTGGAAGTCTTTTTTTTTTTTGGTACAACACTAATTGAAAATTTTGATGCCCAACAACGATATTACGTTCTGTCAAATAAAAACAACGTTGTTACCCAGCAACAAAACCCAGCGAAAGTAACACACTCCAAAACCCAGCAATACGTTGCCACAGCTCGCCGCCGCCCAATTCTTCATCCGCCGCCGCCGCCCAATTCTTCAGCCACCGCTGCTACCTCGCTGTCCAACTCGATTACTTGAAGGAGTATTGAGGTAAGGACTTCCAATTCCAACTAACTATTGTCGTTACTGCAAACTATGTAATTTCCAACTAAAAAGAAACCCTATGTAAGTTTCATTGTAACCCACTTTGCATTAGTTGTTCAAATAAAATACGACAACCTATATGAACTTAATTAGAAGTGGGAGCTTAATTCATTAGAGCTCTAACTAAATATGATGGGAAATATCATATTTGTTTGTTTGTTTGAATTCTTTGTTTCACTAATTTCAATTGTTTAATAGGAAACTAGGCGTGTCTCATTATCGGACACGTGATGTGTATGACACCGATACAACACCACCGACACGACACCGACACTTTTCATTACATTAAATTATGTTATTTTCTCAAATTTTATCCGATAAATTCGTGTCATATCCAACGTCCTTGTCCTTCATGTGTCTGTGCTTTAATAGGTGAAGTATAAGGAAAACCTTTCTAGAGTAGTATTTATCTTTCAAAACTCTAGCCACAAAAGAATCAGGATTACTTTGCAACCTCTTATATTTTAAATTAAAATCTAAGTGAAACATGGCCTATTTACTGTAACTAGCAATTATTTTCATGAAAATTTCCAATTGGATTGAAATAAAATTTTACTTATAATGCATTAATGTTTCATTTGTCACATATTTTTAATGTTATGCATATTTTATTTTAGAATCGCAGGAACGTGTGATAATGACAAAACAAACAAAAAGATGGATTAAACTCAAAGATAGAAGTTTACCAGAGTATTTAAAAGGAATGAACGACTTTTTAGATTTTGCTTTTCCTAAACCCGAGCAGCCTCCGATAACAATTAGGTGCCCGTGTTGTAGATGCAATAACGTTAAATTTAATACAAGAGTTGAGGTGGAATGTGATTTACATAGGTGGGGATTTGAACCAAATTATGAGAATTGGGAGTATCATGGAGAATCCTCAAGTGATTCATCAGATGATAGTGATTTTATGGATACTGAAGATGATATTGGCAATGATGTTGATCATGAAACACATGAAGATCCTCAGATCTTCAATATGCTTTATGAAATGCATCAATCAGTTAATGCAAATAGAGAAGAGGTTTTTGAGGATCCTATGCCTAGTAATATCAATAAAGAGCCAAATAAGGAAGCTAAAAGATTTTACGGATTTGTGAAAGATGCTGAACAAAAATTATATCCAGGTTGTAAAAATTTCTCCAAATTATCTTTTATTATTCGCCTTTTCCAAATGAAATGTCTTTATGGATGGATCAATACCTCACTCGGCTCATTGCTAAAGCTATTGATTGAAGCTTTTCTTGAAGGTAATATGCTTCCTGAGTCGATGTATGAGGTTAAAAAGATCATAAAGGATCTTGGACTTGATTATGTAAAGATAGATGCTTGTGCTAATGATTGTATTTTGTATAGAGGAAAAGACTACAAAAATCTTAACAAGTGTCCTATTTGTGGGAAAAGTAGATGGCAAGAGAATACGAAGAAGAATGTTGTCCCTGATAAGATAGTTCGATACTTTCCCATAAAACCAAGACTTCAAAGATTGTTTATGTCAAAACAAATTGCAGAAGACATGACATGGCATAAGAATAAACGAATTAATGATGGAGTGTTGAGGCACCCAGCTGACTCTTTGACATGGAAAAGGTTTGATGAACAACACAAGTTTTTCTCTACAGATGCTCGTAATGTAAGACTCAGTCTTGCATCAGATGGTTTTAACCCTTTTGGTATGATAAGCACAAGTTATAGTATGTGGCCTGTGGTTTTAGTTCCTCACAATTTACCTCCCTGGTTATGTATGAAACAACCCAATTTTATGTTGTCATTACTTATTTCTAGACCAAAGAGCCCAGGAAATGATATTGATGTGTACCTTCAACCATTAATTGATGACTTAAAAGAATTATGGGATGTGGGTATTGAAACCTATGATGCTTCTTCAAGCCGTAATTTTCAGTTACATGCAGCCTTGTTGTGGACAATTAACGATTTTCCAGCTTACAGAATGCAATATGGATGGAGTACTAAAGGAGAATTAGCTTGTCCTTGTTGCAATAAAGAAACTAGTTCATGTCGTTTAAAATACGGTTTCAAGCAATGGTACATGGGCCACCGTAGATTTTTACCTATTGACCACCCTTGGCGTAATAATAAGAGCTCATTTGATAATACAACGGAGGTCAGACAAGCACCACGACCAGTGACCGGAGATGACGTCATTGCACAACATAAACATATACAACCGGTGATCTTTGGTAAAACTATAAAAAAACCAAAGCAAAAGAAAGGAAGGTGAAAAACATAACTGGAAGAAAAAAAGTATATTTTTTGAATTACCTTATTGGAGGACGTTTTTATTAAGGCATAATCTAGATGTGATGCTTATAGAGAAAAATATTGGTGAAAGTGTTATTGGGACATTGTTGAATATTGAAGGTAAATCGAAAGACACCTTAAAGTCTCGACTCGATTTAAAGCGCATGGGACTGAAAAAGCCACTCCATCCTATTAAGAATGGAGATAAGTATACAATTCCCCCAACACGTTACACAATGTCATCCTTAGAAAAAACTAAATTTTGTCAATTACTGAAAGATGTAAGGTTTCCTGACACTTATGCCTCAAATATAGGTCGTTGTATAAATGTAAAGGAATGCAAGATTTCAGGACTTAAAAGTCATGATTATCATGTCCTTCTTGAGAGGATTGTTCCCCTTGCTATAGGGGGGTTACTTCCAAAAGATGCTTGTCAGCCATTAATTGAATTATCTTTGTTCTTTGGTGACTTGTGCTCTAGAGAGTTAAAAGTGGGTGAATTAGATTGTTTAGAAAAGAATATTGCAATAACTCTTTGTAAACTAGAGCGCCTTTTTCCACCGTCTTTTTTTGATGTTATGGTTCATCTGCCGATTCATTTGGCAAATGAAGCAAAACTCGGAGGCCCAGTCCAATATAGATGGATGTATCCTACTGAAAGGTTAATTTGCATAATATTTTAATTTCTACATTTTAAATATTTTACTTTTCAATCAACACACACACACTTGCAGATTTACTTATAATATAATTATGTATTTACTTGCAAATTTTTAAGAGTACTAAAAAATTATGTGCGTAACAAAGCACGACCTGAAGGTTCCATAGCAGAAGGTTATCTGGTTGAAGAGTGTATGACATTTTGTGCCAAATATTTGACTGATATGGATTCTAGACTAAATCGACCAGATAGATATATAGATTATGTTACTGATGATCGCACAAGTTTATCGGTGTTTAAAAGTAATGGTCGGTCTGTTGGAGGAGATTGTTGGGAAAATATGAGCCTTTCTGAAATTCAACAAGCTCATTTTTACATATTACAAAATTGTGAAGAAGTTGGACCTTGGATTGAGTAAGTATAATTACTTTAATTTTCATTTATTTAATATAAAAATTAAAACCCTGACTATATTAATTTCTAACAAAGATGTATTTCTTAATAACACAAGGGAGCACATGACAACGATCAGAAATGAAGATAATAGAAATGTGAAAAAGAGGCACATGGAGCAGTTTCACAAGTGGTTCGAAAATGAGGTAAGATTCTTATATAATAAAAATTGATGGTACTCAAGGTATGTCACTAACTTATAACATGTTAATAAATTGATTTTTTTCAACAATATTATGTAGGTATTTTGTTTAAAACAATTACAAGATGAAAGGATTAGTGATCAACTTGTTCATTATCAAGAGGGCCAGATTCTCGAGTACTCAATCATAAAGGGTACATCCTTAATGGTTTGAAATTTCGTACAAAGAATGCTGAACAACACTTAAAAACCCAGAATAGTGGTGTGGTAGTGAAAGGAGACGAGCTGACAGGACACATTGGGTATTATGGCGTGATTCAAAAAATCATTGAAATAAGGTATTTGGAAAATAACTTTGGAAATCATGGTAGAGGATATTAAAAGGACGAGTATGGATTTATTAGTTTATATATCACAAAGTTGTATTACATAAATGATCCATTTGTCCTAGGTTCTCAAGCTGGGTTAGTTTATTATGTCAAGAAGAATGACAGTGAAAATTGGTATACTGTGGTAAAAGTCAAACCAAGAAATGTTTATGATTTTCCACAAGATGAAGATGACTTAGAGCCGTATCAATTGAATGAGTTCAATAATACATATATAGAAGGGGAAACTTCATCAATGGACCAAACTGAGATTTTAAATAGAAATGATATTGATGGGACATACTTAGATGAAAATATTGTTATCTAAGAAGAAGAGCATGTAGAATCAGTCAATGCAAGTGACTATGATACTGATGATGACTACGAAGATAAATCTTCTACATATGAGGATGATTATGTAGATAATGTAGACTCTGACTCGGAATAGACATATTTTTATAGTGATGATTGCTCATGTAATATATTTTGCTTAATTTCTATTTTTTCTCTAGTTCTATAATTGAATTTTATGTTTGATTCAAATTTGACTTGATATTAATTTAAATTTTAAACCAAACTTTATTTAAGCATTAACAAGGTATCTCATATATTAAAAAAATTATGCGTGTCAACATATTGGTCCGAGCTTTATAGATAGTAACATATGATTTTCCTTTTGCTTATTTGGATCAGATGAATTTTCTCCTTTCCTAAACCTTCTCATTTGTTTGACGCAACCTTCTATTTTTTGGTTATCATGAAAATGGGAGATATCATACTTTTTACTACTTATTCTTTTTGTGGAAAAAAAAAGTTGTAAAAAAATATATTAAATTAAGATAATAAGTAATATTAAAAAAAATTAAAAACCAAAAAATAATAGATGAGTCTAATAATTGAGTCAAAAAAAAAATAGATGAGTCTAATATTAGTCAAAATAAAATAAAATAGTAGTACTAATAAAAAAATCTTAGCTAATAGTTTAGGAATCAATTTCACCGTTTGAAATTCCTTTTAGTTTTTTTTTTTGTTTTCTGGTAATCGGGAAGATAAATATATTCTCACAAAAATTTCAATCATAAACCTCCCTCTACTCAACCCATATCCCTCAGTTCTTACCATTTGAGCTATTTTTCGGGGACTTTAGTTTTCTTTCTTTATTTCCTGTGATAAAAAAAATACTAACGAAAAATTAAATAAGTATTAAAATATATTTTTTGACAAGTGAGAAAGGACACTTTTAGATTAAGAAAGGCTATTCGATTTTTTTAATACTAAAATCTCTTTTCATTTCAAGAATAAATGTGGTCCCACAACATAATACCAATCTCCCATGAAAGGCTCCAAATTGTTAGTAATGTGATTAATCGAATTTAAGAAATTTCTCCGTTTTGTTTGTTATTGGACTGGAAGCATCTTCTCATTTAACTTGGCACACATATACCATTAATCATGATATGTAAATTCATTAAAATAATAAAATATCTAGGTTTTGTGCGATAAAGATGGAAGAAAGTAGTTAGAGAATATGCCAAACAAATCTATAATTTTTTTTCATTACAAAACAAATCTACAATTTTAAAAAAAAGATGAATAAGTGATTCACTTTTAATCTTATCCTTTTATTTTAATCAAACGATTTATATTTCTTCCTCTCACTCTCATATAAAAATGTCATTTCTCACTTGATACATTCCCTATATATATATATATATATATATATATATATGTGTGCGATTTGGTTTGATTTTAATTAGGCTTAGCTTAAATATGTTTTTAGTCCCTGCAAAATGATCACCTTCAAAATTTAGCCCTTAATTTTTATTAAATTTTTAGTCCATGGAAAATTATCATGCACTTAGTTTTAGTCTCTATGGGTGAATCAACATGTATTTTTGAATGGTTCTTTTGCGTGTATGTTTAGATCTTTGTAAAAAGTTCCTCTAGAAAAAATGAGTTCAAAATTTGATTTCTAGATCATGATTTTTTTCTTACTTTATCTCCAATTTTTGTTATTTGAAAAATTCATATATAATTCTTATCATGTTAAAAAATTCCAAATTTTAATAAATAAAATTTATATGATATTTTAAACATGCCCATAAAAAAAGCTTCCAATATTTTACGAGTTTAATTTTACTTAAATAGATTTAGTTTTAGTAGAGACTAAAACTAAATGCAAGAAACAATTTATAGGGACTAAAAATTTAATAAAAATTAAGTAAAACCTAAAATTAAAAGGTGATCATTTTGTAGAGATAAAAAACATATATATTTTCCTAAAAAAAATATATATATATTTAACCCTAAAATCAATCCAACATTTGATCCGATAGCTTTCACAAAAATATCTAAATATATAAAAAAAATTCAATTTTTTGGATTGGTTTGTGATTTTTATTTGGATTGATTTGAATTTTTTTTATAACGGATTGGTTTGAATGCAAACCCCTATAATTATCTCAAAAAAAGTTAGCTTTAAAAATAAGTTTAATATAAACTTGAAACAAATTCTGACAAAAAAAAAAAATACAAACAAATTGCCTAAAACAAATCGTAGGTACCAAAAAAAATTTTAGTGTCTCAAAAAAAAAATCCTAAAATTAATATACGCGCGATTGTGAAAATTAAGCAGAAAAGTTTGGCGGTATCTTTGAGCGCGATTGATTTTAGCTTGGTAGTTCTCTTCCACAACCGCTCCACTATCTTCTAATGAGAACTCCTAACTTTAGTAGTATGTATATCAATCAAAAACTTAACACAACCTTTCAATTTCTTTCAAAATCAGTGGAGATAGCAATTATTTTGTTCTTCAACAGGTAAGGGATTTGATTTGTTGTGTTTTTATCTTAAGCAAGTTTGGTGAAATGGATGATTAAATGAGTTGTTTCTTTATGAGGTTTGTTACAAATTTCTCTGCTAGATTTCTCTCTATCAAAATCTAGGGTTTCATTTTGTTTGATTGTCACCGTTTCTAAAGGGGTTGAGGAATTGAGTATTTAAGTTTCAAATCTAGGGTTGAAGAAGGGGGTTTAAGTAAGAAAAATTTGGCGGTTTTGTTTGTTTGCTGCTGGGTTTGGTTGTTTGCCGGCTGCTTATGTTTTGGAGTTTGTTGTTATTTTGCCCGTCTATTTTGTATAGGGTAATTGGCAGCGTGTAGGATGTTTTGGTAGGTGGCCTCTTGCTATGTTGCAGCTGTTGGCCTTCAGTTTTGGTGGTCATTTGCTTGTCTCTTGTCCTTTTGCAGCAGCTGCATTTTTATTTTGTTGTCATGTGTCTATTATTATGTGGTTTTAGGGTACTTGTGTTGTTAGCTATTTAGCCTCCTCTCCCCTTGGTTTGTTGTGATGGGGTTTATTTAGCTTATTGTGTGTTTTTGGTTTGTAACTTTGGTACAATTTATTTAGCTTATTTCCTTGTACTTCTTATTGCCTATTAATAGATTTTTTAGTTCAAAAAAAATTACTAACTTACATCTTATTGAACTTGCATTCTATGATATTCTTTCTACACAACTTAAATTCTTTATTTAGATATGGCACCATCAAATCATGATCCAGATTATCAGCTTCCAAATTCTTCAAATGCTATTATAAGTCAACAACAAGATGATACTTAATTATTTGATTTGCTTAACTTTATTTTTCTTAAAAATAATCGTATACTATTTGTTCTTATATTTTTGTCTTAAAATATGACATTATACTTCTCATAAATTTTTCTTTTGGATAAAATGCAACAAAATGTACAAATACAAGAAAAAGTGGAAGAGGAAGATGTAAGTGCACCAGTTCATTCCCTTGTTTTAATAATTGTCAAAACACATGAAAATAGAGTGGAACATATTTTGGCAACATTAGAAATGACTTGACAGCGAAAAACTATTTTTAATTTTTGAAAAATTGATTCTAAGGTTCTTTGTATCGATACAAATGTCCTGAAACTACTTCAGACTGATTTTGAGCATTTTGTATCGATACATACTTCATTTGTATCGATACATAAACTGGTGTTCAGGGGCAGAGAGTCACTTGTGTATCGAATCATGCTTGCATGTATCGATACACACCTAATTCTCTCAAAACACCAGAGAAAGCATTGTGTATGGAATCATGCTTGCATGCTTCGATACATACCAGTCAGGTTTTCAATAAACTGATATATGTATCGATACATACTCGTGTTTGTATCGATACATAGGTCAAAATTTCAAATTTGAACGCTGGTCAAGGTGTTTGTATCGATACATATCATCATATGTATCGATACATGTCTGTTCTGTTTTGCCTAAATTTGCTCAATTCTATTTTCTCTATAAATAGCTATATGAGTTTTTGTTGTATGTGTGAGAATCCATCTGAAAAACACATTTGATCAAAGTTTAAGAGAAATTTTGGATCAAAGACTTATTCAACACAAGTTCTTCATCTTCTATCAAAACACTTCAAATTTGAGATTGAGTATGGGATCAATCAAGGGTTCGTAGTTGATTCGGTGGATAACATTCAGTGCAATTCGCGGTGAATCAGAATTGCGATCGGGTTGAGTTGTGTTGGAGGTTTGGATTTTCATCAAGGGATTCAAGATTGTGCGATATCTTGAAGGTTCAACATCGAGCAAGCGAGGTAATCAGCTGGACGTTCTGTGCGAAGGTTTTCGGTTCGAAGACTACGCAAGATTGGGACGTTGGAATCAGAGGTTGAAGCTTCGCGAGGTATTGAGATTACATAGCTCAATTTGCATTAGATTCAATAGGGTTATTCGAGTCTTTGTAAATTGTACACTATCAAAGCGTTTTTAATAAATTGCTCAAATCGTCCATTTGACGATTTGGGGGGAGACGTACCTGGCCGACCGCGAGGACGACACGAAAGTTGTGGGAACTCCCTAATCATCTGTTTGCGTCTTTCTATCCTTACACTCTTTACTTTTCGTATTATTGATTAATTGGATCAATTGAATTGAAACTTGAATTGTGATTGTGTAACGTGATAATTGAAACTTGTTGATTTTGTTTGTGTTAGAAATTTGATTGCAAAACATAACCTAAATTCAATTTATCGTTAATTGCTCCAAGGCTTATACTACCTTTCCTTTGATCGAAGGGTGCAAAGTAGACTATCGATCCGGTAGCCTTCCGCGTACTCGAAAATATTTTTAAAAACTCGTTGTATAGAAAGAGTCACTTATTCACCCCCCTCTAAGTGATCGCCATATAGTCTAACAGAAGAACTATTGGCTTAGGTGTCTCGAAAAAAGAAGAGTGCTACTGGAAAATTGCATGTTGTTATTCCAGCAGATAAAATGATAGCTAGTGGATCAGGAGCTGCTGATTTTGTGACTGAAATCTCAATCGTTGTCCTAAAGAATGCTCCTTTTAATGTCATTAAGTGGAGAAAAATACCACAAATTATACTTGACAAGATAGTTTCAAAAGTTTTGGTAAATTGTGGTGTTGTACATTGTTATTTTGTTTAATTTCTTCTTTGGAGAACTTACAATAGTTTCATTTTAATTTGTTGAGTGCAAAATGCTTTTGACATTGATAATACATCACATAATAGGGATGTTATTCTTCATACTGCTAAAAGACTCTATCGTAATCATAGATGTAGATTTCATCAACATTTTAGGCAATACAAGACAAATGAGATTGCTTTGGAGCATAGGCCAGATGATATAAATGAAGAAGATTGGAAGTTCTTAGTTGATTATTTCTCAAGTCCTGACTATAAGGTATGTTTGTCTAAAATCTACTATAAATATATATGATTTACTTTTAAATATAAACAATTACTATATTTAAATATAAACAATTAATATAAACAATCAGTGAAAGGAACAAAGTAAATAAAGCAAAACAAGTTATTAATCATAGATGTGGAAGGAAGTCATTTCAAGCTGTGAGCTATGATGCGGTAATCTATAAAATTATGAACTCATTTTTTTTGTATATTGTTTACTAATAGGCAACTAATAAATTTGTTTGTAGAGAGATCGTGAAACTCAAAAAGAGCCCAACTTTCAAAACTTCTGGCGAATGACTCACACAAATAGCAATGGAGAATGGATAAATGATGCTTCTAAGGAACTTCATGTATGTCATGTTAAAGTGCTAAGTGATTCGTAAAACATGTATAATTGTGACTAATTTATTATATCTAATTATAATTAACTTTTTTTATAGACAAAGGTTGAAGAAACTTATTTAGAACTTGCAGCATCATTCGAAAATGCAGATGAAGATAAAGACATCACTACAAGAAAAATGGTGGATTGCGGCAGTTTTTTTATAAGATACCGGCGGTTTTAAACAGCCGCAGGACACTTTTCTGGCGGTTTTCGTAGTGCCGCACTATCATCTGGCGGAAGCCAATTTAGCGGCGGTTTTCGTAACCGCCAAACAAACTGTCGTTGCTTTTTTAGCGGCGGTTTTAACCGCCGCAATAGTCCGAACAAAACAAAATTGTTTCTGGCAGTTTAGAACTGCCGCTAAATGTAAAGTTGTTTTAAAAAAAAATTAGAGTGGCAGTTTTGAACCGTCTCTCTGCTTATTAATAAATAGCTGCTTATTAATAAATAGTTTTTTTCACCCAATTATTTATAAATACATTTTTAAATCAACTAAAATAAATTTTTAACTTAAAACATGAAATAAATGGCATTGCACAAAAAGTGGCAGCTCGAGCACATGTCAATCAACTTGGAACCTCTCTAGCTTTCAAACTGACACTTGTCCTCTACAAGATCCAAATGAACTTTGAATAATTAACCTTGGTGTTTGATTTGAATTCTGCAATAAATGAGAAAATCATCATGAGACAAAAAAGTAATTGAGATTTGAGAGAAGCATTGTGCATGATTACACAAGTATATATGGTAATAATATATAGGAAACACATGAATATGTAAATTAAGATTATTTACCTTTGCCCTTTGATTTCTTCATGTCTTTGTAACAAATGACACTCATTTATGTTCCCATAAGTCCCAAATGGCACACAATTACATATCTCAAACAGATTCTAAAATATTTCAAACATATGTCCTAAATCGAAGCTTTAGAGTACCTTTTTGCACACCTTGTATCACAGCAAACTAAATCACTCTAACACACTTTGTTTCTCTTGATACAAACTGCACTACCCCAAAACTCGACATTTTGCGCACACAATACTTTAAAAGCATCAGAAATACATTTCAAGCAATCATATCAATTCCTAATGGTTTTATTTTGCAAGTGTATATCAAACTGAAAGAAGTTTAACATTACATGTGTGTATCCTTAATTCTTAAAGTCCATCACATTCAACGAAAAAAGAAGCAATATCAGTACAAGTTACTATTATGAAACAAAATGAGTACCTGTCGAAACTACGATTGAACACGAATAGAGCAGGAATATATGAATAGGCTGTGATTGATGACAAATACGAACACAACATGAACACAAACAACGAGTTTTAGTGAGATACAAAACACAAACAACAACATCTAGAAAACAATAATCACATAAATCAAAACATCAACATCAATGTAGTGCATTGTCAAACCTGCAATTCTTCATGGCGATCAATGATGTGCTCAATGTTGGGTCCATACAATCTGATGGTTATATCTCATTAATAGAATCCCCATTTTGAACCGAAACCTTCAGTACTGACATATATTGAAAATTTTATCAAATACAAAATACTGTGAATGAACGAAAAGTAATTAAGATTTAATTCATCTGCCGCAATTATCAAAATTTCTTGTAATGACTGATCTCGTCCATGTGGCTGTGATAATAAGATTTATGATAATAAGATTTAATTCAAAAACAAACACATATCATGACACAATAATTATTCTATCAAGACATCAACATATAATTCAAAACACACACATATTCATGTTTTCGATTCTCTCCTATCATGAGTTCAATCCAAATAACACATTAGAAATTGTACCTCTTGTGTAATATTCTCGTCTTTATAAAAACACCATAATCAAGTTAACCCTGTAATGAAGCAAAATCATCACTATAAACTTCTTTTACATATTAAAAATGACAAAAATAAGGACAAATTTAATTCTCATCTGTCAACTAATCACGAAACCTATAATAAATAGAGCACTTCATCTGTTCATGGAAACGATGCAGCAATTTCTCAACTCAATGAATGCAAGCCGAAAATGGTAAGCATTATTAAAATTTCCAAAAACATTATCAGTCAATCTAATGAAGATCTGTTAGCTGTAGTTGTTTAATATGCCATATATAACTTCTATTTAAATATTCATAATTGAAAACTGGGTAGATCGCTTCTAGAGCTTTTCATTCTAGACGTCAAGTCATCGAAAACTAATGTGCAATACAAATTAATAAGCTCTACAAGCCCACATAATCACTATACAACTTTTTAAATTGAAGATGCATACTTATTGACATATAGAGAACATATATAGTCATATATTTACTTCAAACATTAGCTTAATTACTAGATGTGGCAAAAGGGCCTCAACCAATTAAAATAGCATGATTAGAACTGATAATTTACTCATAAAAAAATACATCAGTTATCAAAACAGATCAAACTCCTTCATCTTAAGTGTTCATCTATAAGATTTGCATTGCATTACCCTTACTAAATGTGCCATAGGATCACCCCATTTACCATTTCCTTCAGCAACTTGTCAAGTTCTGGATCGTCTCTAAAAGAATGAAGGCAATTTAAGAGATATAGACAAGAGAAGGAGAAAAATAAACCTTTTGCAATGACATGTTCATTTTCTAAAGGGACTTTCAGTAACATATTAACAATTTTATAAATAAACTTCCATACTCTCATTTTGAGTAACTATAAAAGACTGACAAAAAGAGTTGACATTTATTACAAATGGGAGGGCTAACTAGAACAGAAAGTATTGAATAGCAGGTTCAACCATAGGCATGGAACTTGGCATGGTATTAGTTTCTTTGACCATTTTAAGTAAGAAGATTTTTTTCAAAAGTGGAAGTGAGAGGCACATATAAAAGGGTATGATAGCATGCAGGATAGGATATGTGACACAAAATGATGTTTTGTTTCCTCACCTGACCGTGAAAGAGACATTGACATACGCAGCCTGATTGAGACTTTCGAAGACATTCACTAAGAAAAAGGAAAAAAGAGCTTTAGATGTCATCTATGAGTTTGGATTGGAGAGGTAAATGGTTCCATAATTATTATAAGCATAAAATTCATATAAGCATTATAACTAATATAAAGATATTATTTAGTTATAGAAGCCAATATTTTTTTACCGTATGCATGAAAGCAAGTGCCAAGATACTATCATTGGTGGTTCATTTGTTCGCGGAATATCTGGTGGAGAGAGGAAGAGAATTTGTATTGGAAATGAGATCATAATCAACCCTTTTATTATGTTTCTTGATGAACCAACATTTGATGCTTGCAAATGTTGCGTTTAAATCAATTGTGGGAGAGAGATCAGGATATAGTCGTGGGTTAGGATCTGGAGTTAAACCACAAAAGGGAAAAGTTGTCATAGGTTTACATGAAGAATTGAAAAAGGAGTGTGAAAAGAGGCATGATATAGAAATGAAACTAAAAGATGTCGAGACTCAACTCCAAGAAGAACGAAAAATGAGGGAAGAAATGACAGCAAAGTTCGAAGAGAGTCAAAAACAACTTGGAGAAAAAAATGGAGAAACAAGTTGAAGCAAAAATGGCAACTATGTTTTATCAAATGCTGAATTTTCAAGTAAGTATATAAATAGTCCTTTTCAGTACAAAACATAGTAAATTAGTAGTTCATATAATAATATTCTGTTACTTTATTATATTGAATATGTTATGGGTGCTATTTGGAATATTTATATAGGGTGGACAATCTTCTATTACACCGAATGTAGAGTCTGAATCTACTCACAAAGTTAATAAGACCACTACAGACAAACGGTGAGTAAAATTTCCTAAATTTTGGCATACATTTGTGTCTTAATATTTTATTTAGAGTTGAGGTGTTTATTTGGAGTTGAGGTGTCTGTCATTTTGTTGTTGCTTCTAATATTCTGATGGTATTTTGCTCTTCATTGGTGGACTAGTTTGTATTATTAGTTTTTCTGAGTTGATAATCCTAGTGTTACATCAAATATTGTTATGGGTGAAATTATACTAAGACATCATATGTATTTTTTTATCTGATTTTGTATCTTGTGCTTATGTGTATTTGAGAGTTGTTAGAAGTAGCAAGTCTACGTTGTTGTTATCTAATATCTAACGTTGTTATTAGTGTTTGGTTAAAAGTGTTGGTGTGAATTATTGTGGAGAATGAATTGACTTATATATTTGGCATACTGCCTTATTAATATTAATGCTTTTTGGCTTCTTTTTATTAAAAAAATTAATAACTTTTGATTGTATTCAAATTGCAGGTTAAGTAAAGGTGTTTCAACTACTTCACAAAGAAAGGGTCGAAGCAATGTTACAGAGAAAAATTGATATTATTCTATTTTGGACCATGTGCGATGCGGTTCCCTTCGGTCGTCTTAGCTAGGATGGTTGGTTGTTAGCGGTGTTGTTTGCTTCCTATTTGTGTCTGCATATTACTTTTTGTTTTTGTCAACAAGTTTTTAGATTTTCTCTAGTGTCTCATTTGGCTTTAATTTTTGAGGCCTTTGGTTTGTATGTCAACAATATGGTGTTTTGTGTTTTGCCACCTGCGTGTGGCTTGCTTGAGGTGTTAGTTTTTTATTTTTCTTTTTATTAGAACAAGATATTCTTTTATTTTTCATTTTCATGTTGACAAGGATAATTTTTGAAATTTTATATTTTAATGTTATATTAATTTGTGTTTATAGTTCTTGATAAAAAAATTCAATGTAAAAGAATTTATTTATGTATAGTTATTACAATTTAAATTAAATATGTGATTGATGCTATTTTTATATTAATTAACATTTATAGATGGAAAATGTAATTTATTTCAACTGTTTTAGTTGTTGAGGTATAAAAGATATAACAACAATTCATGTTGTTGACAAAAATAACTTTTTGCAACAATTTTAGTTGTCGACAAAAATACCTTTTCGCAACGATAATAGTCATTTTCTATGTTATAAAAGGCAACAATCATTGTTGTTGTAAAAACACTAGTTATAGCAACGACATTATTTGTCCTTGCAAAACTTTTCGCAACAACACTTATGCCAAAGACATGTAGCGACAATTTTTTTGTTGCGAAAAATATATTTTGCAGCATTTTTCTATTTTTCTCAACAATATATGTCGCTGCAAAAAATCATTTTTCTTGTAGTGAAATACTATCATCAAAATATTAAAAGATTCTATCATGCATAATACACCAGATAGTACACCAACTACTAATATAAAATCTTTAGAGAAAATATCTTTTAGCAATTATACAGAACAAAACAACACATCTAGTGAAATAAATCAAAACAAAACAATATATTGACTAAACATATTATGGTATCAAATAACAAGAACGACACATTTCACAATTAAGTCATATCAGCAAGGTATAAGACTAAGGCAAATCTCATTAGAGTGCAAGACAAGCATACTAATGACACACCATCATCAATAATGTCATTTACAGTCATCACAAAAAAATCTCGATTTCACAAAATACAATCAAAACTACATTTTCCAATAACTAATCATTTATTGTTTATAGAAAACTTTACACACTATCCAAGCTTGACAAAACTTGTCTATTCCAATCAACACAATTTCGTTCACTATTAACAAGAGATTAAGGGTGATCAGTTCCTTAATTTGTTAATAGATTTCTAAAAATCATGATGATGACATAAACCATTTTTATCAAACTGGAATGGTGCTTCCTTTAGCACGCAACATATCCAATAAACATGCTATAGCAACAAACATTAACAAACAAAGTATAAGATAGAACTTCTTCATAAAATACAAAACTCGGGTGCTAATAACACAAAACCATTAATAAAATCATTTATGGTCATTACTAAACTCTCTACTTCAAAAAACAAGGTTGACACATCCTATAAAAGCTACATTTCTAATAAATTAATCACGTTTTTATTTTATAGAAACTCCACATAGCAAATTCATATTAACATACATATACATTACCACTTGTACGTCACATATCAAACACATTCATAAACATGTAATGACTCAAACAAAAGAACAGTTTTAAGAACATATCGACCACATTTAAACTCATGTGATTTCAAGATTTTCTTAAAAGTAATTAAAGAGACAACATAATTCTCTATTTTCTAGAAGACATGACAACATATTCACGAGTTCACAAACCACTTAGTTGTTCATGTAAGAAAACATGTAAAAATATCAAAACAAATGTTCAATCAATCTATCATGGAATGTATATGTAGAATATCAAAATTCAAGACTAACATGTTTCAAATGCACGAACACTGACACAATAACACATAACCTCAAAATAGCATTTATCATCACGCAAACATCCAAACTAAGAATATAATCATGAAAAGAAAAGACAAGCAATCATAACACTGAATTCTAATAGCTCAAATATTGACATAACTTAATCAATAATATACTCCTTCCACTCCTATGAAAATTAGTTTTACTCTTTTAATAGAAAATAATTTAAATTTTTAATAAGTTCCACAACATTAGTTCAAAATCATCAGAAGTTAATATCAGTTTTAAATATTATCTATGTCATTAAAACTACACACCAAACACATATATAGACATGCATAAAATTTACATAGGCATTTAACATGACAAATAAATTCAACTTTAACCTTATTAACACATTCAAATCATAAGTCGAATCTATAAAACATAAAACGATTTTCAACATCTTCTACAAATTCAATTTGTATCCATCTCAATTACATAAATGACAATTTTCATATAGCATCATAGGTTAATAATAATTATCAATAATAATAGTCCAACAACATTTAGGAACACTAGGATGAAAAATATCAATCGACAACAATTTCTCAATTACGCATTAATAGGGTCTCATCATTTAAGAATAATTTATCAATAAGACACATCAATATCATATATTATAAAACATACATGCATTGGTTCAATTTTCTCAAAATATAGCTTTGCACTTTTCATGTATGAATCACAAATCAAAAACCATTTTAAAGTCTGAATTTTCAACTCATATGTCTCAAAATTTAAGAAATCAACATATACTATAAATATTCATTAAGCATATATCAAATAAGAATAAATCAACACTTAGGGCCTGTTTGAATCAGTTTTTAAAAACTGTTTTTTGGTTTTTAAAAATTGAATAATTAAAAACTTGTTTGAATGTATGATTTTACAAAATAGTTTTAAAAACTGTTTCTATTTTTCTCTTTTATAAAACCAAAAAACAAAAACACCTAAAAGGTGTTTTCCTTTTCAAAAAACACGGAGTGGCATACATGTAAATAAGTGGAACTTTTTTTCTATTTTATTAAAATAATATAAACACAATACGCAGAAAAAAAAATCACGCACGCAGAAAAGAAAACACTCTCAGAAACACGCTCTTCACTCTCTCATCTTCACTCTCGCTCTCCTCTTCTATCCATCAACCCCATGATTCCTAGCTCCGATCTCTTTCTCTCTTCCATTCTAGATTTGTATTTGCAATTATCGATTGTGTTTTCTTCATGTTCATGATCGATTTTTGTTTCCTTAAACCTAGCTTCATACATGGTCGATTTTTGATTCTGATTGCAATTTTGTTGCTATTCGAGATTTGAATCGTCATTTTGTTAATGTTTTGGGATGTAATTTGTGAGTTATGTGGAAATTTGCCATGATTAGCTCATTTAGATTTTTTTTTGCAAGTTATGAGATTGTGTGATTTGGAGTGTGAAGTGGAGGTATAATCAGATAAGTTTATGGGGTTTAGGGTTGATTGCAAATTTGTGGTTTCTGGAGATTTGTTAATGTGCTAATTGTAATTATTTGTTAAATTTTTGTAAAATGGGTTGTTTCTATTATAGTTGAATTTGTATGTTATTGTATGCTTTGTCTAAATGAATTGTAGTTGCATAAGATTTTTATATGATGAACATGTTTTGCTTAATTAAGATCCAACTTATTTATTCAATTTATCTTGAAATTAATGCATCACTAATACCAAATTATAATGGTAGAGAAGTTAATCCACATGCAATCATGTCAATCTAACTAACCCTGTTATCAAACTGAATCACTAGTTAGGGAAGTTAGTTAGAGTATCTAAACTGAAACACTTTGATGATGGGTTTTAAGATATCTATGTACATGTGTGTTTTGATTTGAATTTGAGTTTTTCTTGGTGACTTATAGCATTTGGAAAGAAAAAGTTTAGTGGGTTATTACTATGTTTACATTATTCTACATTATAGTTAATTTCCCGTCAATGTGAACAAAATTCTAGTGGGTTTTCCTTAAACACTTTCCTCATGTTATTGGTGATTGTTGGTGGGGAAATGGTGTGTTTTTTAGGATTGTTATTGGTGTGTAAGCTTCAAGGTTATTCTGCATTATTTTCATAATTTGTTGTGTTTGTAGGTATTAAATAGGTTAGAAAAATTTGGTATTATAAAGAACACCAACACCGGTCGCCGTATACATTTTCCATCGCCTGCCTCCTCTTCAGTCGCGAATGCTTCTACTGTTGTGCCTGGGGCTGCTGCTGCGCCAGCTGCCCCTACCCCTGCCTTTGCTGCTACTGCACAAGTAAAGTTTTTCAAAAATATAGTGACTAGTCTATTTTACAAATGGAGAAAATTATTTACATTATACTGCCTTTGCCGCTGCCTTTGATTTGGCTTATTTTATGTCTCTTCTTAATTGATAGATTCATGATGCACTTAGAACTTACATTTGAGTTTGATCATTTTTTTTATTCTATGTGAAGTTTATTTTAAATTGTAATGCTTGTTTTTATTGTAGATGGCAACTAGTGTTGACATTAGTGATGCAAAACTTTGGCCTGATTTTGTTTGTAAAGCTTTCATTGACATTATGGTTGATGAAGTTACCAAAGGACATATGCCAAATGGTGTATTTCATGTTAGAACATGGAATGCAATGACTTCAAGGTTGAATTCTGTAACTAACCGATCATTTAATGCGGGACAACTAAAGAAAAAAATGCATAAGCTGCGAGCCACGTATCGTGTTCGTGAGTTCTATTCACTTTTGCAAAACACAGGATTTGGGTGGAATGCAGAAACAAACACTGTCACTGCAAATGAAGAGGTCTGGAGAAACTATCTTCAGGTATATATATATATATATAACACTGACTGAAAATGCTTTTGATCCTAATTAGGCTGCAAACTTATTTTGTTAAATAGATCATCTTCTTAATTTGTTTTGCTGCATTTATGGTTTCAGCTTGCACACTTCCTTTGATTTGAAGTCTCAAATCACTTTGTGATACCTGCGTGTCACTTTTACAATTTAACCTTTAGTGTGCAGCGTATTAATTGCATAATCCAAGATATTAATTTGTCATTACTTTAGTGTGTAATTACTGCACTGTTTTTACCTATGTGGTTACTTTAGTATGTAGGTATTAGTTTCTTCGTTTTAATTTACTGGATATTGTTAATTTATATGATAGTATATGTATCCTTCATGGAGTAGTAGCCTTGTAGCAGTGCCATTTGCTCAAGTTAGTAATCCATTTAGTAATATGGATTTGATAGCTGAAACTTCATTGGTCCTCCCTGCTCCTTGTTGTATAGAGTATTATTTATTTGTTTGTCTTAAGTTATGAATTCTAACAAATATTTAAATGGGTTAGCATGTAAGGATAAAGGGTTAGAGGGATTAGTTAAAATTTGATAAAGGATAACACAGACTGCATCCATCTTCTGTTTTGATGGATTGTATTATTTTAGGTACATGGTAAAGCGGTACAGTTTCAAAAGAAAGGGTGTGATCCTTATAAGTTGTTGGAAATCATATTCAACAAAAATAATGCATCTGGTGTACTTCATCATTCATCTACCCAAGACCCACCAAATACAGATGAAGAAAATGAGTTAGATAGTCAATACCTTAAAATGGGAGTTCTAATCATGCACATGTTGATAATGAGAGTTTAGACGACGATCTACATGAAGTGGAGGGCATCCCACGAAGTGGAAAGCGACAAATTCAAGCAAGATCCAGGAGGGAGTCTAGATCACAACAGATGGGAGATGCACTTTCAACTTGGGCTAAAGCTTTTTTGGCAAAAGCTGAGAGGTATAGGGAAAGGAGTGTGGAGGCTACTTTACGTGCCACATTGGATTGTTCTCTTACTAGGTGTGTGGCTGTTCTTGATGAGTTAGAAGACATTCCAGAAGATGCCTATTTAAATGCCTTGGAAAAGCTTACGAATCCCGATTGGAGGGAAGTGTTCATCGCCTTGTCGGCTGAAAGGAAGCGTGGATGGGTACTTAGATGCTAAGGATAAAAATTGCATGTGGTTAGAGTGATGAGACATACTTTTATACTTGAATATAGTGGTGTAGATAGTCTTTAATAGTTGTTTTTTTGGAGTCTTGGTGGTTATTTTTAGGATATTTGCTTTGGTTTTTTCTTTATTTTCAGAATATTTGCTTTGTTTATATTTTCTTGTATGAGACTTTGAAATGACTTTGGTGGTTGTTGTTAGATGTTTTTATTATGGATATTGATATTGATGTGCTATAATATTTTCATTTTTCAATATTATAGTGCTTAATTTGTCAATAAATAAATTAGTATAGAGTGTAATTCGTCACAATCAAATTTTTATTTTAAATACGATAGTTTATATATATATATATATATATATATATATATATATATTGTGAACAATAGGTTGCAAAAAAAGATTTTAAAAATTTGATTACCAAAATAAATTTTATATTTTTTTTGTTTTGGAAACTGTTTTTGAAAATTAGATTACCAAATGAGTTTTCTCTTTTCTTGTTTTGCAAACTGTTTTTAAAAATTACTTAACCAAACATATTTTTTTCCTTTCTTTTTAAAAACGGTTTTTAAAATTTTATTTTTAAAACACATTTTAAAAACTAAAAACCAAAAGTGTTTCAAACAAACCCTTAGTCTTTTTTTTTCTTCAAAATATTCAACAATGATAACATTTAGTAACAAAATAATTATTACTTTAACAACAACAACTTTATGATGTTAAACAAACATGTTTTTGAAATCCATAATCTTGACAACAAAGAGGTTACTTTTGGCACTGTGCTATCTAAAAACCAATAAAAAGTTCATTTTCCACCTAAAATGGGTCATTAAAATTAATAGAAATCATAGTATTCTTTGCTGCTCAAACAGGCTGGCAGCAGATGGAAAATTGGGGGTAAAATTCCCTCCAAAGAAAATGAGTTTTTGAAATTTAAATTGGAGTCTAACTACACTAGGTCTGATTTCCCCAAGTCTCACCCAAATTTCTTTTTCTATAAATACAAAAGCATTGTCCAAATTTTTTACACACCAGCAAAGCAAACACAAATATTCTAACAAAAAAATTGTCCTACTTTTATCTTCCTTTTTTCTCCATGCTCTTTTCTTTATGGAAGAACAATTTTCATTTCTCTTTTGTAGTTGTCTTTGTTTTGCATTGATTTGTTAAACCTGAAAATGAAAAACTCAAAAGATTAGATCTCATGGCTAACTAATCTTTTTGTGAAGCTTGAATATATGTACAAAGCATGAAACCATGGACCATTTATTATGTAACATTGTTTGAGACTTAAATTTTTTGATTATGGTTGTTCTGTGCTTTTTTATAGGTGTGTCTCATTACTTTCAAGGATCTTGCTAGCGTTTCACAAAGGTAAAACAAATGTTTTTCTATCAAGTTCAATTTGATATTTAGTTTAAATTGTTGATTTCTATAAAAGTCTATTTGATAACATATAAAATCATACTTTATATGCTACATAAATTTACCATATCTTTTTATACCTTAAGGCTATGTTTGGAAATATAATGATGATAGCAATGGTAGAACCATGCATAAAAGATGCAGGTAAATATGCATCTATTTTCTTTCATCTTCTTATCTCACCACTTAGTAAGATGTTAAGTTAAACAAACAAAACAGAAAATAATTGATTGACAATTTGAAGGCTCTAGTGTGTGCTTTGTGATTAAATTTTTTCCCTCTCCCCATCCCCTGACCAATGAGTTTCTCTTCCTTTCAATCTAAGATAAAGTTGGTACATTTTTTTTCTTCAGGTTTTTGGCATCCATGGCTGCAATTTTCAATACGGATGGAACCAATATGAATGGAACAGAAAAGAGGTAAACATTTAGAAAGTTGAACTCTATAAGGTAGTCAAAGTTAACCTATTTAACTTAAAATGTCAGAATAAAAATCAATATAGAAACTAGAAACTGAGGGGAATCACTCACTTTTCGACATGTGCAGCTGGCTCACGGGGATAGTTCTTTGCGTCTGTATAAATACATCCCATTGCAATGCTGCATCAGTACACAGAAAAACAAAAAACTAAATTTTAGATATTTCATGAGGTAACATGGGAGATGAGAACTATTTAAAAAAAAAAAGAATCACAATATAAGAAAACCTTTGAAGCCCATTTTCAAATAGAAGCTCGAAGCAAGAACGATAGCAATGACTTAAAGCATTCTCTACAGCAGTGTGATACTTCATTGCATTGTTTGGATCAACTGTATGGATAACTTTCCTGCCACAATTTATCAAGGCATAAAATATCAAACTATAGGAATTTAACTTCTAGCCAAGACAGCTGCATGCAACTAAGGAAGAAATATAGGCAGACATATGACAAAATACATTAACATAATTGATGGGAAATGACATATGAATAACACTGCTCACATAACAAAACATAGGAAAAGAGAAAACATTCCACAATAGAAAGAAACTAAGAATCTTGGAATAATTGAGTATACATTTTGTTAAATTCTATTCAATGTGTTTTAAGTTTTCACATTACTATTGAATTTTTGTAAACCGTAATTTAATTGAAGTTTATATATTGAAGTTTGAGGTCTTCGCCTCATGTTTAAACTTGAAAGTTGAAACCACAATGGGCTATTTGTATTTGTTTAAACTTGAAGTTTGAGGTATTCGCCTCATGCTTTAATTTTTAACACAAGAAATGTTGTAATACAAAACCACTACTAAACTGTACTTTGATTATGTACCTGAGATGTCATTAATGCCACATGAAAGTTCTTCATTTGTCATGAATGCAGAGCTCTTATACTATGATCATCAATTTCACTTGTCAAACAAATACAAATAACAATCAATATTTAGTAAAATGATAATGAATTGTAATCCTTGACAAATAATTAAACATGGGTGACTTAAGAATTATAACTCTTCATGTTGAGATCTAACAAAAATGAAAATCAAGAATTATTATTTTTTAAAAAGTTTTAATCTGTCACAAACAAATATTTTTTTAATTTGAATAATAATGAGAGTAATATTAGGGTTTAAAACAAAATTTGAGAATTTATAACTTATAAATAATTAAATTTGTTCCAAAAATCATATCAAAGAAATCAAACAGACTAACTCACATACAAAACAGAACTAAATTGTTGAATCAAAACATAATCAAATAGATTTCCTATAACATTAAAACACCACAAGTACAGAAGGATTTGAGTTAGGGTTTCTACACGTACCGGTGCACCGGTTGCTACAATAGAAAGATGTTTCAAGGTGGCCTTAGGCTCCGACAACGGTTTAACATAACTAAAACGTGAGTTCTCATTTTTGTTCGATTTTGTGTGGTGTGGTGCTTCCATGCATTTAGTCGGAGAGAAGGAGAAGAGCATGATATAGCTCGATTTACTAAAGAAGGGCGGAGTTTCTTAGAAACTCCATCAAAATCGACTAACCAAAAACTACAATCTCCCTATCGTGATTTTTTCTGGATAAAAAGATACATACAGTTGAGTAGATGAAGAAAATGAGATTGTTTTGGCCAAATGAGGTTGAAATCGATCGAGATGTGTGTGGAGAGAAAGGCCTGCGGCGGCTCAAGATGAGGGAGAGAGATGAAAGAGCGACGTATTTGTTTAGGGTTTCACAATGAAGAGAATGAGGGGATGGAGAAGAGAAAGTCGGGTTAGTGAGGGACTTTGAGCTTGGCCCATGTCTGGTTACTGCAAGGGGATAAAACTCTACCCAAAATTCTATTTTTTTTTTTTTTTGACCAAAAATCTCATGTTTTTTGTTTACTGCATTTTTATTGACTTTAGTAAAACACATTTCTCACCAAAATAAAAAAACAACATCTTTGTGAATAATATTGTCCCTATAAGTAGTAAAAAAAAAAACTTTTGGTTCAATTAAATATCTCAATTTTTTTTAAAATTCTAATAAAAAATTGCTTAAATATTTTCAATAAAATATATTTGTCACAACTTTTAATCTTTTTTTTGAGTTAATTTTGGTGTTCTTTAATATTTTTGAATGATTTTTTGTATTATGTTTATAATATTATTAGAACCACTCTCACAAAATTTTTGAATTTTTCAAAATAAGATGAATTATTTATAAAATGTTAAGTACAAAAAATAAGCCCAAAAAGCTAATTAATTCACGTAATATTAGACTCTTTTTTATTTTAATCCGTAAGGTTAAAATCTAAAGAACAAAAATTCAAAGGAAACCTACATATTTTATATCCACAAGATAATTCACAAAACTAAAAGAATTTGACATTTAAGGATTATATAAAAAAAAAAGATTGAACGAGTTAAAACAAAATCACGCCAACTTACAATTGATTTAAACCTAATAATAATAATAAAGAAATTGTATATTGCATTATATATGGGGTCAGGGCTCGATCCTGGTCATCGCACTTATCCACTTAAGCTTCAATATATTTTTTTTATCAAATAGTTTAGTGGCTAAACTCGCACATTTAAATGTGGAGAAGTGTGGAATTCGGATCCACTCTAATAATATCTCTGGTAACTATTATTTTAACTACATTTATGAAACAAGTTGCAATATATTTTTATTAGAAGAGTATATATTAATGATTGATCTAATTAATTTTTTTATTTTTTTTCTCATAATTTGGTGAAACCGTGCGGGAGCACGGGCCGAGAGATACTAGTACATCTACAATTTAAGTCAAATTACATAAACCTCATGCAATTTCGGCATACATATAAGAAAAACATGTAAGCATTTAGATCACACATTCATCCCCTAATCATACGTCATGCATATCTGATCATTACACGTGAAAACAACATCAATAATTTACAATATATCATCTTATGCTTAATTCTCAAAACCTCATAACATCAATCCATAACTACCTAAGCATGTCTAACATCATTATTCTAATGTAATAATTAGACAATCAAGTTTTGAATACAAACATTTACATCAAATAACTTTTATTATACAACCTACATAATACCTTAAATCCCTTATGCTCCTTTATTAGCATAAATAAATAAACATGTAAGCATTTAGAGTATTACATCACTCAAACAAACAAGCATACATGAAACGCATACTAAATACATATCAATTATATGAATATTTACCAATAGATTTTATACAATGAATAACTATACACCAAATAATCATCCACCAATGTAATTCACACACCAATAACATTCATACACCAAATAGAATTACATCATTAACAAGTTAATACTTAAAACTATCATCATTTAATACTCATCCATGAAACAAGTACTAAAAATTCCAAAGTATACAAATCTTAACACCAAGTATATCAACATGTCATCAAAGAAAGAACAACATAATTCATGAAACACATGTAATTAAAACATAATTAGATAGTGACTAAGGTATATGTTTAACTACCACAACAAACACATACGGAAAATACAATTGATCTACAAACACGACTGACACCACGCCTACTCAGTCTGAACAACCAGACCTGCTCTGATTGACACATAATCCACACAGTCGAATGGACCAACGGGGCTCTGATACCACTTTGTAACGCCCCAAACCCGATACCCATAATATATATTAAACATTAAAATAGTTTCTCCGATTCAAAACCACGCAGAAAATAAAATAAAACTTTATGAATTACATTTCAATTATTAAAAAAAAAATAGAACTATCGGTTTAAGGTATTACTAATTCCTCTTACATTGCTAAGATAATTACATTAGCTTACATATAAGAAATATTTTTCTAAAAACTTGTACATTTTCATTTTGTAATAAAACAATAACGCATAAGACTCTATGAACCCTTCCCGAGTGTCACTATCAGAGCGAGGCTTCACCAAACCGGAACATCGATACCCAACGACATGAGAACATGAGCTCCCAAGAGCCCAGATAACAAAAAACAATGGGGCGAGAAACCATCCATAACGTAACTAAAGTAATGTAATCAATAGTTACTAACAATAGTGAAAGTAGTTGAATGGATACAACTCAAACAATTTCAACTAAGATCAATATTTAATCATCAAGATAGGGCAACATACCAAAATACCATTTAATCATGTCCTCACCACATAAGATTAATACAATTCAAATAATTTCAACATCAACATCAAGATAAGATAATCATACAAATTCATCATATTAATCATGTTCCACCACATATATAGATTAATACATCATCAATAAGAAGATTCACCACAATCCAATCAAATGCCACATAACATTTACCACCTAATGAACTTTAATGTAATGTCAATTAGTTATGTCATGTTCACCTATGACAAACTATATGCATGTGGTACCAAACCTACACACCGAATCACACCTATGACACACCGAATATTTGTTGGCTATAGAGTACTCCTCTATAATATAAACCAACCCCACCGAATCACACCGAATAGACTCAACAATGCATGCATGAGATGCATTCACCAATTAACAATTACTTGAAATGATAAAACACACCAAATCATACCAATCATACACACCGATTCATATTTATCCACATATGCATTTAATCGATATTCATATCATCGTAAACATATATGACATAAACAACAATTAACATATATCATTTTATAACCAATTTGAATACTTATACATAAATTTCATCACATTAGCTTTGTAACGCAACTTACGGCACCCCTAACGAACTTACCAAACTCAAGATATGATCAAAACAAGATTTAACATTATGCTGTCCTGTCATGCTCGCTTAGCGAGCTCAAAGCCACCACCAAGCGACCGTATCAGCACACATTCATTTTTCTGAAAATTGTCATGCTCGCTTAGCGAGCTCCAAGCCACCACCCATCGACCATATCAGCACAACTCATTTTTCTATGTCACTCTCGAGTTTCAAATCCAAATCACTCAAAAACACGATTTGAAGCATGATTAAGCATAAGAATCATAAATTCATCATATATAATCATCATATACACATGAATCATGGATTTTAACATGAATCATGAAGAAAACACTTAGATTCACCAAGATTTAACCCATTTTATCATTTTCTTCAAAACCCCCAAATCCTCAAATTCAACATGCAAGTTTACATTTTTGTCAAATAGAAACATGCATATAATAAGAATCAACATCAAGAAAATCATAACAAGTTGAACACATTCCCAATTTATGATTTTCCCCCAAAACCCATAAACTACCATTAGAGACATTGGAAAGGTTGGGAAAGAGAAGAATGCTCTACTCTTCTTTCCATGAATAGTCTCTAAGATGAATAAATCCCTCCCCCATACCTTAGATTGAAACTTTATCTTGAATCTTTAAGCTTTCTCTCTTCTTCCTCTTGATTCATCTTCTTTTTCTCTAAAACTCTTTATTTCTCTTTCTTTCTCTTCTTTCTCTATTCTCTTTTTTTTTTCTTTAGCTTCTCTCTTTCTCTTTCTTCCTCCCTTACAAAAATAATCACCGAATGAACTCATCTTTCTAACTTTAGCTATTTATACTTAGGGTTACTACACAATTCTTATTCACACCTCTTTTCTCAACTTAAGTGAAGACTTAGTAATTCATAACCAAACTAAGGCCCAACACTCCAATAGCTCAATAACCACCTATTTTTACCAAATTAACTCATATTAAGTAAAACTCATAATTAATTAATATAATTAAATAATTTAGTAAAAACAGGGTGTTGCAGAATGCGCGGAAGTCCCATCGGATCGGTTGTCTCTTTGCACCCACTTGATCAAAGGAAAGGTAGTATAAGCCTTTGGATCGTATGATGATAAATTGATTAAGGCAAATGTTTCGTATTCAAATTATGTAAGACAACTACTCAACAAGTTTCAACAATTAAGTATCGCACAATCACAATTCAAGCAATGTTCAATTGAATTTTGATGAACACGTACGATCACAAAATTCAATTGAATCAAATTAAACAAAGCGAAAAGTAAATGAATTTAAAGGAGAGAAAGACACAAACAATTGATTAGGGAGTTCCTAACGACTTTCGTGTCGTCCTCGCGGTCGGCTGGGTACGTCTCTCCGCAAATAACCAAACGGGTTATTTGAGTGTTTGTATTAAAAAACGGTTCTTGATACTAGTGCACAATTTACAAGACTCCAAAGTACAAGACTATACGAAAGAACCTTCTCTCTTCACCTATACCGAATCTATGCAAATTGAGCGAAAAAACCTCAACACGTCGTGGAGCTTCTACCTCTGATTCCAACGATCAATCCTTACACCGTCTTCAACCCGAAAACTATTTTAATGATCGTTCAGCTGATTACCTCGCTCCCTAAGTGTTGATCCTTCAAGAATTTCACAATCTTGAATGCTTGATGAGAAACCAAACCTTCAAGGCAAATCAACCCGATCGCAATTCTAATTCACCGCGAATTGCATCGAACGTTATCGACCAATTGCGCTAATAACCTTCAATTGTTCCCATACTCAATCTCCAATTGATTGTGAATTGATGGAAGATGATGATCTTGTGTTGAATGATGCTTTGATCCAAAATTTCTCCAAAATTCTGATCACAAGTGTTTTCCCAATGGTTTCTCACAATTACAACAAAACCTCATATTGCTCTTTATAGAGAAAATATAATGGAGCAAATTTTAGGCAAATTTTACTGCTATGTATCGATACAAAATCGAATTTGTATCCATACAAACACTTGGCAGCATAAAAAATTGAAAACTGACTGATATGTATCAATACAAACTTAAACTTGTATCGATACAAAGATCAAAATGTATCAATATATGACATCATGTATCAATACATGACAGCTTCTCTGTCCCTTTGAGATCAGGTTTGTAACGATACAAAATAAAGCTTGTATCGATACATACCAGCATGTATTGATACATGACAACATGTATCAATACATGACAGCTTCTCTGTCCATTTGATATTAGCGTTGTATCGATACAAAATAAAGTTGTATCGATACAAAAACGTGTTTTTCAGCCAGGACATTTTACAGAGCTTTTGTATCGATCCAAATTTCATTTGTATCGATACAAATGATCGGTAAACTGATTTTTTATAGTTTTAAAAGGTTTTTCGCTGTCAATGCAAGTTTATTTCACCCAAAATATATTCTACTCTATTTTCATGTGTTTTGACAATTATTAAACAATAGGGATGAACTGGTGCACTTACAATAGCAACAACTTCTTAAAAACAACCTAGATCATCATCAAGACCCTAATCTCAACAACAACCACAATAGATTAAAAAAAATTAGAATATCAACAACTAGATCGAACAACTCCAACAACAACTTCAATCATGAACCACATCTACAAAAATTTCTCCATCCCAAGGTTAACTACAAGATCTTGGCTACATGTTTATTGATGGTCCAATCAATAACAACAACCACTATCCATAGCTGAATCACCTCCCATTTCCACAACTCAAAATTTCCATATTCTAATTTCACTAATCGTAAACCCTCCGACTGATCTTTAGAAATCTTCTTCTGACCTAATGTTATGGAAACCTAACCATAGTGTGTTTTTTTGTACATCAGAATGATAAATTACTCTCACCAGAAATTGATCCCTAGACCTCTCACTACCCAACCATAATATGTTGTTGGAGTTGTTGAATTTATAATTTCTTTTAATCTTTATTTACTTGATTGTTTATTTTATTTGTTCTTTAATTCCTTAATTGTTTTAAATTTTATTTGTTATTAAAAATAGAATTTAATTTATGTACAATGACGGTGTATTAATATTTTACACATGCATCCAATCTAATCATGCCATTTAGATATTTGTAGAGATATTTCATATACTTACTTATAAAATAGGCATTATGTTTGTTAGACTACACGACTATCACTTAGAAGGGGGGTTGAATAAATGATCCGACACACAATTATGGATTTTAAAAATATGCGCGGAAGCCCACCGGATCGGTAGTCTACTTTGCACCCACTTTGATTAAAGGAAAGATAGTATTACACCGTGAAACATATGATGATAAAATTGAATTCTAGGTGATGGTTTTATTGTCAATTATTTAAGGTAAGTCGTTCAAAACACAACGCAACAAGCCAACGATTCAATTATCACAAATCACAAATAAAGCAAATACAATTGAATTTAACAAACACTTGGAGTACGTTAAATTCAATTGCGATCAAACTTAAAGTAAAATTGAATGTAAAGAGTTTAAGGGATAGAAAAGACGCAAACACGTGATATGGGAGTTCCCTAGCGTTCGTGTCGTCCTCACGTTCGGCCGGTAGGTCTCCCCCCAAATCGTCAAACGGACGATTTGAGATTTTATAGAAAATCTCTTGAATCTTTTACAAGTGCACAATTTCGAACAATACAATATGCTAGACTATACAAAAGACTCTCTTCTTTCTTCACCGTGTAGCTTCCATCGAATTGTGCGAACCACGGCGTAATCCTCGACTTCAACCTCTGGTTATCGTAATTGATCATCACCTTGTTCTTCCGCAAAGAACCCCGTGACAATTACTCTGTTGATTCCCTCGTCGATACGTCGATCCTTCAAAAACTTATCTTTCTTGAATACCCGATGAGAAATCTTTCCTTAAAGCCAATTCAACCCGAGCACGATCTGATTCACCGCGATCCGTGTCGAACGTTATCTTCTAATCGATCTAGAACCTCTCAATTGAAACCATATTCAACCTTGAAGTAATTGGGAATTGAAAGAAGATGATGAACTTGACTTTAATGCTCTTAGATCCAAAATTTCCACAAAACTCTGATCAAAGGTGTTTTCCAATTATTTCTCACACATACAAAAAAACCCATGATGCTATTTATAGAGAAAATAGAATGGAGGAAATTTAGGCACAATTTAAATGATTTGTATCGATACAAGTTTTGTTTTGTATCGATACAAGTCTCTAGCAGCGTAAAAAATATGAAGTTTTTCAGTTATGTATCGATACAACTTCGAATTTGTATCGGTACATACATCAGTAAGTTTAAAACAATGACTGATATGTATCGATACGTGCGAGCATGTATCAATATATGATGTTCTCTCTGATTCTAAGAGAGACTGATGTGTATCGATACATGCAAACATGCTTCGATACACAGGAGCTCCTCTGTCCCTTTGAGAACAATTTTGTATCGATACAAGGAAGTCCTGTATCGATACAAAAACGTGAATGTTAGCCAGAACAAATTTTAGAACATTTGTATCGATACAAATGAAGTGTGTATTGATACAGAAGACCTGTAATTCAGTTTTTCAAAGTTTACAAATGTTTTTCGCTATCAAGTCAATTATAATGTTACCAAAATATATTCTACTCTATTTTCATGTGTTTTGACAATTATTAAAACGTGGACAGATGACACATTTCCTACCGAATACCGATAAAACATAGTTTTGCGTTGTTGTTGACTGTGTTAATTAAAAAACAAAAATTATGGTTGACAATGCACTGAAACAACTTGAAAATAGTTCGAGACTCGATTTGTTTATTAATTCGTTGGACTTGGTTCATGAACCAAATGAATTGAATTTGAAGTGAAAATTAAGTTCGTTAACTAAATGAGCCGAACATAAACGATATGAAGTTCGACTCGTTTAGTTCATGAACTAGTTCGATAAATAAAAAACTCGATATATAAAAAAACTTGTGGTCCAACATAATTTTTTTTTCAAATATACATATCTCGAGTTGCATATTTGAAAAAAACTTCATCTTTTGAAAAAATGTTTGTGTCAAACTCAAGTCGAGTTTCGAGCTGAACCAATTCTTAACGAGTCGAGTCGAGTTCAGATAGGTTCGACTCGACTCAACTCTTTTCCAGCCCTAATATAAATGGAACTCAATTTTATGTAGATGTGAGATGAAACGGGAAAACCCGAAATCTGTCGAGGTTATTCGAATTCTACTGGATATGAGTTTATAGTTTCAATATTTATCCTTAATAAGAATGAGGACAAGAATGGGGATATCCAAATTTATGGGTTTAGGTTTGGAAGAGTAAAATTCATCACTGTTGTTGCCATGCCCAGACTAAAAGTGCAATTAAGAAAAGAAAAGAAAAAAATAAATAAAATAAAAGCAAATTAGGTGTGAGGTGGAGGTGGAAAGGTTCGAAACAAAAAAGAAAAAGAAGGAAAGGTAGAAAGAAAAACAAAGAAAAGAATAGAAGTGGAAACAATTTAGAAAGAAAAGGGTGAAAGAGAAAGAAGAGTCGGCGCCCATTGTCCCCGCCGACCAATCATATCGTCGTTTTCAACCTCATCATACCCACCTCCCTTTCCTTCCTACCTACAAACTCCTCGTTTGTTCCACTCTCTTTTATTCTTAAACCCTCTTTTAATCTTCTCATTATCTCATTTTTTTTCTTTTCTCTTTCCCTTCTCCAATTCTTCTTTATAAATACAAATTTTATTTCACACTGTTCTAACTTTATTTTTAACCTGGTTCTTCCGAATTACATTATTTTTTCTAATAATCGGAAGATTCCGGGTTTCTAAATTCTAACCTAGTTTTTTCTTCCCTAATTTCTTCTTTGAGACTCTTTTGTTTTAATAATTTCGGATAATTATGAAAGCGACGGTTGAAGGATCGATGGTAGCTGAAAGATTTGATGATGGTGAAAAGGACAAGAAGAAGAAGCGTCGATCCAATCGTCGTAGCAAGCAAAATCCTTCCTCATCTTCAGGTACAACACCTTTTCAATCTTATTAGAGATTAGGATAACATTGCTTATCGTCATTGTTCAATTAGTGTATTTTTTCTATTTATAGCAAATCAAAACTTCCTGCGAAAAAAAAAAAAGAAGAAACTTCTTAGGAATGTTATTTATTGTTTCATGAGCATACAAGGTGGAGCTTCTTGTTCCTTCTGAATGTTAGAAATTAGAATTAGAATAGATCCGACAGTTATAAGGAGTCGAGTGATTCGAGATACATCAAAAAACTAACAATACTAATTATTAACTACTAACAAAAAAGAAAATTAGATCCAAGTAGTCCGGAGTTCGGGGCAAGTTTTGGCATTAACTTGATCCAGTCCCCTGACAAACAAACGCAGTTGTGGAGATCGAACGGTGATCCTCCCTAGTCCTGTCCCTCCTCACAACCACTGGACCAAGTGGCGGAGTTAGACTAAATTGTTAGGGAGGGCACTAAGTAAAATGTCACCATACAATTTGATTTCTCTAATAATATATATAATATTGACCGCTCCTTTTAAAAAAAATTAACAAAAACATGTATATATACCCGCCACTTACTGGACCAACTAATGTATGGTTGTTGATTTTTTTTTTTGAATATGCATAATGTTTTGCTAAAATCCTGCACTTACTGTGGTTATTTAGTTTTCTGTTTTATTTTCCATTTAGAGGAAAATTGAATTTATCTATTTAGTTAAGAGCTTTAATTTTTCAAAGAGTAAATGATCTATGAAATAGTAACTCAAGCACATGTAAAATGTTGAAAAAGTGAATTATTTCAACCTAATCACATGGAATTTTGCTTGCCATGCACCGTTATGAATTTTCTGTCCTTTTCAATTTGACAGTTGAAACATGGAGTAATTATTTATGTCAAACTGTTAAATGATTTTATTATTTTCTCTATTTTTTGGTAGATATATGAAATGGTTGAACAAATATTAATCTTTCTATTTAAGCAATAGATGCTGAGATCCTTGCTGTTCAATTTTTCTCTTTACTAATCCATTGTGTTACTGTAGGGTTAACATCTGAAGTAAATGAAGCTATTGGGGTGTCTGTGGAATGCTCAGGGAAAAATGGAACACCAACCCAAATATCTGGATCCTATAGCAATTCAAATATGCAGCAGAGTGTTATTGTTTTACCTTCTAATGAGCAAGATTTATCGAAAGCACCCAGTATTGAATCCATTTCAATGCCTCCCATGCATCTTAGTGATCAGGGAGTACCTGTTGATTTGCAAAACATGCGTATACATGATGAAGGAATTGCTTCAAAAATATTTTTCGAACCCATCAGTTCCTTAGTGTCATCAGGAATAAATACAAAGAACGACTCAGCCCCTTACAGTCAAATTGTTCTCTCTGACCAGAGAAATCATTTTAGTCCTTATTGGTCTGTTGAGGCTGTTGAGAAGGCATTGGAGGTTAGTAATGTTATAATTTCACATACAAATGCAGAATCACATGTACTGACAGTATGAATTTTTACTATTACTTTTTGACTTGCAGCGGGGTGATGTTTACAAGGCTGTCTTTCGTGTCAATGCTCATAATAGGCTTGAGGTTACTTTTAATCTATCTTATAGTTATTTTTGTTTTTTGGTTTCTGTCAATCTATCTGCTAAAGCTAAAGACAGCCCATAACTTTCTGGCTAATCTGATGTATTATTATGGTGATTAAAATTTTCCTGTATATGTACACGTAGGCCTACTGCAAAATTGACGGAGTGCCGACAGATGTTCTCATTAGTGGGGCTCCAGCCCAAAATAGAGCTGTAAGTCTGGACATATACTTCTTCTTTTGGTGTCTGTTTGTTTTAGCAGTCAAACTGCATTTTTTTTTGTTTTCAAGTCATATATAATACAAATCATTAAAAATATATATAGCCTTTGTCAAGTTCATTTTCGTGTTCGTTTCTTGTCTACTCATTATGTAAGCTTTATGTATTTATCACTACAAATGTATATCTAAATTAATTACCAACTTAGCCTATGCCTGGTTATCTTTATCTCTTTTTTGCTTGTGTAAGATTTTTTTTGGTTTTAGGCATAGCGATGGAATCAATCAGATTTAATTCTTGTAGCATATGCTGGTTTGTTTTCATCTCTTGTTTTTGGGATGTGTATGTTTATTCTCCTTACAGCTTGACAAAATTAATTCTGAGTTATATGGCAATAATTAAATTTTTGTTACTGTACAGTGACTTTGCTGTGTATTTTTCTCATTTACAATGAAAGTTTTTTCATTTCTCATTGGCATGGATTTTAGATGGGGATGCAGTGCTTCTTCCATAGCTGATGCCACATAACAGAAATGTGCCATTGTGGCATGTATATAGCGGGAGGATGTACATCTGATGATTGTTCTGTGTAGGTGGAAGGCGATATGGTTGCAATTAAGATTGATCCTTTGCCATTGTGGACAAAAATGAAAGGACCAAATGGGGCCCACAACAATACTGCAGTACTTGAAGGTCGTAACATTCTTGAAGATAATGTAGTGGGTGATAACAATTGTGAAGGAAACAGCAGCTGTCCTGGTCAAAATAATGATGGTTTATCTAACCATTTAAGTTTAATCGGACTAACCGGCTGTGATAACAATGATGATCTTCACTATGATGCATCTGCTTCCTCAAAGATTAATTCCTGTAGTGGACAGAATGAAGTTATCAATGCAATGGAGAAAATGTGTTTGTTGGTTAATTCTTTCCCTTCTAAAAGACCAACTGGTAGGGTTGTAGCTGTTATTGAGAGGTCTCCACGTCGAGAGTGTATTATCGGTCATCTTAATGTGAAGCAATACATTTTCTTTAGGGACACAAACAAAATTGATGCAAGAAAGAATAAGAATTTGGTGTCTGAGCATGAATATATCCAACTGAGACCAATTGATCCAAAATTTCCTAACACAATACTTCTTATCAGAGAGTTACCAGAGAGCATTACAAGAAGGCTGAAAACTGGAGATGCAGCAATTCAAATGGATCTGGTAGCTGCACAAATTGATGATTGGTTTCAGGAAAGTCCTTTTCCTGTGGGTCACATCTTGCATATTTTTGGGCCAGGCACTGAAATTCAGCCTCAACTAGATGCTATTTTGTTTCAGAATGCAATCTGTTTGTCTGAATTTTCATCTGAAGCTCTGTCCGGCCTGCCATGTATTCCTTGGGAATTACCATTGAAGGAATTGCAAAGTCGAACTGATCTTAGAAATTTGTGCATATTTACTATTGATCCTTCAACTGCAACTGATCTGGATGATGCACTGTCAATTGAGAAATTGCCTAATGGAAATTATAGAGTAGGCATCCATATTGCTGATGCATCATACTTTGTTCTACCCGATACAGCTTTAGATATGGAGGCTCAGTTTAGGTCAACAAGTGTTTATATGTTGCAAAAGAAGTTACCAATGTTGCCTGGATTGATCTCAGAAAATGTTGGATCACTTAATCCTGGAGTGGATCGGCTTGCATTTTCCATGCTCCTGGATCTAAGTGTTGCTGGGGATGTTGTAGACCGTTGGATTGGTCGTACTGTTATTCAATCTTGTTGTAAGCTTTCATACGAACATGCACAAGACATCATTGATAGGGCTTTTGATTTAGAGAGTTTAAACTTTCATGAAGATGACTATCCTAAAGTGCATGGTCATTTTGATTGGCCTAATGTTATTACTTCTTTGAAGAGTCTCTATGAAGTTTCAAAAGTTTTGAAACAAAAGAGATTTACTGGAGGGGCTCTGCGGCTTGATAATCCCAAAATTTTTATCCTGTTTGATGATAATGGCATTCCTTATGATAGTAAGTTTTATGAACAGAAAGAATCGAACTTTCTTATCGAGGAATATATGCTTTTGGCCAATACAACAGCAGCTGAAGTAATATGTAGAGCTTATCCTGATGTTGCACTATTGCGGAGGCATCCTGAACCTAATATACGAAAGCTGAGAGAGTTTACAGCATTTTGTCAGAAGCATGGTTTAAATTTGGACACTTCTTCATCTGGTCATATCCATTGGTCCTTAGAGAAGATAAAGGAAAAGCTCAAAGATGACCCTGTGCTTTATGATATACTTATTTCCTATGCTACAAGGCCAATGCAGATGGCATCTTACTTCTGTAGTGGTGATCTAATGAATAATGAACATGGTTGGGGTCATTATGCACTGGCAGTCCCTTTATACACTCATTTTACATCACCTTTACGTCGATATCCGGATATTGTTGTTCATCGAACCCTACTTGCTACGATAGAAGCCGAGGAAATATATTTGAAGCGGGTTGGAAAGGAAGGGGGTGTGGGAAAAAGATGTTTCACAGGCATCAACTTTGATAAAAGAGCTGCGGAGTCTGTTGAATGTAGGGAAGCTTTATCAGCTGCAGCTTTGAAGCATAGGATTCCAAGTGCTAAAGTACTTACGGATATTGCTGCGTATTCCAATGAGAGAAAGCTAGCTAGTAGAAATGTCAAGGATGCCTGTGAGAGACTTTACATATGGTATCTCCTGAAGCAGCAGAAGGTACGACTTTTATAATCAATATTTTTAATTTGCGTCCTTGTTGTTTCATGATGTTGTTTGAATATTTGGTTTGTTTGTAAATGAGGAACTTTTTAATCGGTGAAACTGATTGCAGCTGAAAACTAGATTTGGTTGAATATTGTTTTTAATTTAATATTTTTTTAATCATTAAATACATATCCTTGCTTTGTGTGCCTTTGCCCTGTGATATATTATTTATCTTTTTGAAGATTATGCAAATTTTAGCTTTTTCTTTTTTTGTTCTAGTGAAATGTGAATATGCTCAAAATAGCTGTGCTCTTTTCATTTTTATTTTATATGCACAGGATCTGCGTAACCAGTTAATGTTAATTAAGAATATAATTGTTGTTTAGCTCTCGAAGCAATGTTATCCTACCAGCTGAGTATCTTTAAGATTCTATGGTTATCTAGTATATTGATCTGCAACTATTTGATATACTTTGTTCTTAGTGAATGAAGTAAATTCTGTTACATTTGTAGCATTTTGAAAGATGATAGAGAATTTTTTTGTTCTTATCATGTTTTAGCCCTAGGGTTGGTTACACATTTCTTTGCTTAAAATATGCTCATCTATTCTGCAGGTCATATTATCAGAAGCAAGAATAATGGGACTAGGCCCAAAGTTCATGTCAATTTATATTCAAAAGCTCGCTGTAAGTAACTTCGGAATATATGTAGTTTGGATCTGTGTATAGTGCAGAGATGTTAGTGTCTCTTCTATAATGGATCTGTTTTTTTTTTTATTGTTAATAATTTTGGAATAAGTTATGTTTAAACAGCTGCATACTTGTGTTTATTGTTGTCTCATAGATAACATTTTCTGTAGTAAGTCAATAATAACAATTATAACATTTATTTTTGTAACAGGTTTTGTGCAAAGTTGATAAGTAGTAACTTTTTGTAATTATTTCATTTTCTATCATTAGATGATTATCTTTATCATTTCAGGGCAACAAAGAAAGCATAGGTTTATATCCTTGAAAAATTAATTAATTTTAGGAACATCTATTCTGTTTAGGTGCATGTTAGTTTTCTTTTCTGTTTAGAAAAATAAAATATGATCTGCATCTGAAAAACCCAGAGAAACCTAGCCATGTTTTTGCATATTTATATCGGTTCAGATGTCCCTTGGCAGATATGGAATTAACATATTGACATATTCTGAATTTATGCATGTGTTTGTTTAACAAGTTTTTGCATAATTTATATTTTGTTTTATTGTGCTTTTCTGTTACAAATGCTTCGTTTGATTTTTTTTATGATTTTTGTCCCTTATCAGGCTGAGAGACGCATATATTATGATGAAGTTGAAGGTTTAACTGCAGAGTGGCTTGAGGCAACATGCACATTGGTGCTTACCATATCTCCTCCTAACAAGCGTGCATCTAGGAGGGGTGGTGCCAACAAACGGAGATCAATGTCAGAAACTGTGTTGCTTGCTTGTCCATATGACCTGACTGCTGCAAAGGATAATTCTGAACAAAATGATCCAATGCAACTGGATGCTATTGTATCTGACATTGAAAAGCAGCACATTTCCCTATCTGACACTTCAGAGACCGAAATTGAACCTGCATTTTTTTCGCTCACATTGCACCTTCTTTCAACAATTCCGGTAGCACTTCATGCTGTTGGTGGTGATGACGGCCCTCTTGATTTTGGAGTGAGGCTGTACATGAGCTCCTATTTTAAATTTGCGTAAGTTGGTAGTTTCGCAGCGGCAGATCGAATTTGGAACTTAATATTTGATGCGGTAAATCTCTGAGACAACTCTCTTAATGGAATGGACTTATCTCTATACTGTAGAATAGTGTATACTGTATAGTGATACATAGGTGTGAAACTTACATAGTCTAAATTTACTAATATGCATTGTGAACATGTCTAAAACTGAAATCTGGAGTAGGTGTGTAGGTAAAAGGTGGGGGTTTTCTGTTAACAGAAGCACCCTCTTACTGGAATTGGCGCTCGTTTTTGTTGGCCCATTCCATCTACTTAATGCGTGCAAGTATGTTGGTTCTCCTATAAGAGGCTGGAGACCAATTCATAGTATTTGGTTTGACTGCTGCCCAATGAATTTTTTGATGTTGGGTGGCCACTCATGTACTTTATATTTGGGGGTAAATGGGTTTATTTGGTTTTCTGTGACATCTTAGTATTTCAGTTTCTGGAATGGAATAATATATTATGACAGGTGCTTGAGTTTATTTGTTATTGTCGATGATTTTCTCATTGTTATTGTTCCCTTTTTGAAACGGATTGATTGATTTTAGATTTTTGAGTTGTGCCATTTTCTTGCTACTTTTTATTTTTATATCAATTCATTTTATATCCGGTAATATTTTCGACTAAATTGCTCTTTTAATCCCATTTGTGGTGGCATATACCTAGTTATGGTTAGGATAAAAAATTGAATATTTTCTTGTTTTTGATGAACCCCATTTTCTTGATTTTGATGTGTTATGTAAATTTTTGCTTTAATGATGGTGAGGAATGTCCGGCCGGGAAAGTTTGATGTTCCTTATTTGCGATGGATTTGTGGCATGAGATAGAGATCAAAGTGACACGGACATAAATTATTTTAACCAAAAATTAATAATAATACTATATCTGTTTGGTTACAAGCCTAAATAAAAATGAATATATATTGTTTAATTTATTCAAATTATATATTATTTATTTCACTTTTCTTTTACTTTTTATATTTCTATATATCTGTCTTAATTAAATCCCTTTTAATCATGTTTTGGGTCAGCTATCCCATCTTTTGAATTACCTCAAATTAGCGAGGGGATAGTCACTGTATTTGGCGGTGGACATCCTGACCTCTACCAGAAAATACACAAGATCACTTACTTTTTGATCATTTACTTTTTGAATATTATTTATGTATTTATTTTAAAATATTATTTGAGTAATTTGGTTTATTTTGGATTATTTTCAAATGAATGCAAATATGTTTAAAAAATTAAATAAATGTTCGTTCAAACATTTCATCTAACAATTAGAGCACAATCAAACTAATCAATATAAACAAATTTTTTTTTTCACAAATGAAACTAATCAACAAAAAATATTAAAAAAATGTTATGGTTATATTTTCTAACACACTCTTTTAAGTATAGTGTGATTAATTTTAATTGAAGTGTGTTAGAGAAGTGTGTCAGAAAGTGTGACTAGCATTTCTCAAATATTAATTTATATAGCATTATCCAAGGTTGATACAATATAATCTACAATTTCATATATAATAACTAAAGAGAAAACATCATAAAAGAAAAGAGAAATTCTAAACCAACAACAAACATTATTTCGTTAAAAACAACAAACATTATAAAATTCATTGACACTTACTTGGCCGTATCAAATTATGTATTGATAAGGATGAGTTAAATTGTTATGCATTGATAATTGACTGTGTAAAACTTTTTTATACATGCATCCAATTAAAACATAATAAATTACCACTTTTATAAGTTGATTTTTAAAATATTTTCATTAATAATTATATGGCGCGATTTAATTGGATGCATGTGTAAAATAATTTTACACTGTCGGTGCATATAAATTAAATTCTTTTTGTTTTAGTTTTTTTGGTTTTCACCCTTATTTTAATCTGGTTCGGGGTCAGTGGTTCTAGCTCCTCCCAATTGCAGTTGCGGGGGATCGAACCGTGATCCTTCCTACCAAGTTCAGTGTCAATCACCACTGAACTAATTAGAGTTAATTTTAAAATTATTTTGGTTTTATTCCCTAAAATTAAAATTTACAAGAAATTTCACAATTTTCCTCCGAATTTTCTTTCGAATTTTCATGCAGATTTTAAGTCTTACAATGGTCAAATAATTATTTAAGCCTACTTTTTTTGTTAGTCAAGATTGGAGTATCCACTGTCGAACAGAGTGACTAATCTCTCGTTATATATTTAAGCCTATTTTTTTTAGATCAAATATTTAATCCTACTTTTAAACACCGCTCTTCTTTCAAATTTTTCCTCAAAAATACTCATTCTCGTGAACACTACCATTTCAACTTACTTCATCACATTCCATAAGCACCACCCAGTTAATCCGACTCAGCGACAAATGAAAGTAAGAAGATGGCTTCCGCGTTTGGATGGTACGGTCCTCTCATAGATCTCTCCACAGCCTCTCATCACATCGGTGAATTCGTCCAACTTCTCGTTTTCGTTCACCGGTGTTTCCCCGTTCAGGTTTCTTTCTCATTCATTCTCTTCCCCCTTTCATTCCTCCATTCACCTTCTCCATTTCTCAATTTCCTAATTTTCGCAGTACAAGTCTTCTAAAACAGGAAGAGATCTAACCCGAACCGACATTCAAGTCGGCGATGATACGACGCCGTATTTTGGTATCTCTCTTTGGCAGAGTCAAATTGGGTCTATGGTTTCAGCCGGAGATGTTGTTTTGTTACAGAGTATATTATTTTATCTAGCTGTTTATGGCTTTTTGAAATTGATTTGAATCAGTTATGATTAAATGTCTGTTGGAAATGTTTGCAGATTTCATGATTACTAAGTATGGTGATGTTGTTGAAGCTAAAACTGTTCAGTGGTCTTCTTTGCTTTGCTTGGTTCATCCTCTCCAGTCACTTATTTCAAAGGGTCTGTATTCCTTATTCTCTGTTCAGTCTTCTATTTTGCTAGTGCAACTTTTTTTTTTTTTTTTAATTTGGGGAAGGCGAAAATTTTATTAATCATTGGCACTAATGAGCATTTTACAACTGTTCCGGGATTTGAACTCTTACCACTGAGCGAGCACTTCAAGTGTTGCTAGTGCAACTTTGAGATACCTTTAACTATATAGGAGAAAGGTAAATTATGCTAGTACTTGAAAATTGTTTGAAAGTCTATGTCACCTTTGGAAGTAGAAGCTCAAGGTCTTCGTCATCCTCACTATTGAGAGGGTGACTTGGTCGGTGAATATCTCAAAACTCAACTTTTTCGCATTGACACCGATCATGGTAGAACCTAAGCTTCTACTTATGAGGTGTCTTGTAGATCGTCGTTGGAGTTTTTGTTAGATTTTAAGTGCTGGTCCATGGTAGAACCTGCCTAGAAGAAAGGATACAGGGTAAATTCAGTATGTCGTCTGAGTATCAAAAATAATATACTCTGAGTGATTTTAGGTGCTCGTTCATTAAAAATCATCTGAGTATCAAAATATCAACATTTGATTTTCTCATTAGCCCCAATATCCTACTTCTTATGTCACACCCGCCTCTCCCTCCCAGCTGAATATCCCAACTATTCTCTATCCAATTCCGGAAGAATGGATCGTGGAAGATTTTTTCTTGAGAGGCTGGTAAGGAACAGCAAATGATAAAAGTGAGCGGCAGGGAATAAAAGCACTCCTTTGAAAGAAAAATATAGAAAGTTTTGAGAGCTAGGGGTAGGACATCTATTCCTGATTTACTTAATTTCTCATTAACCAATTGAGGTTACTTACTCTAGAGGAGGTAAATCTATGTTAGTGCTAGTTTAATGAAAATATTAAAATATAACAGTTCTGTTAAAAAGATCAATATTAGAGAGAATTTTGGTTTTTAAGTAGTACACAATTCTGTTTTTGCTAAAGTGATATGTTTTCTTTGAGGGGACAGGAAGTGATTTCAATCCTAAATACAATTAAAATGTGATAAATATGAACTTTACAATGTACTTTTTGGAACAGATGTCGAGGAGTTGATGACGGGTTGTTGTATTGGGACAACGACGAAGGAGAAGCTAAGAAGGGTAATAAAGTGGGTACGGCAGTCTCGGCCAACCATCGACAATATCAACTTGCACTCCACTAAAGTACTCTTTTTATTTGCCTTTGTAGTTGTTCCTTGTATTACATGAAAAAATGTTCAAAGTCCATGTTTACATTCTCTTGATTCTAGATACGAGCCTTATTGATGCGATCTAATATTATTATGATTGTGATTGCATTCATTTTCTTTTCTTCGATCACATTATCTTGTTTTATAATGATCAAAGTTTATCTTGTGCATTTCTAGTCATGCTTGATTTTTTAGGGAATGGCATTTAAGTTAGTTTCCTTGTACAATTTTTTGTGAAAATTTGTAAATGAGTGATGTGTTTGTCATTGTTCATTAGCACAATAAGCAAATGGCTCAAGTGCTATTAAGTGAGCTTGAACTCGAGGGATTGGCTAGCTAATTATTTGTTGAGGAAAATGTTAGAAATTTAAGGGAGAAGCTTATATATGATAACCTTCGTAGAACATGTTATGCTCTACATCAAACTTATCAAAGAAATGAATAAAATTAGAGAGTAGAATTGTAGAAACATATCTGAATGCATAAAGAATATGAATAATACAATGAAGGAATTATGGGGTTTGATCTTCAAAACTTTGTATGCATTGTTCTTATAAGATCATTCTAAATGGGTTTTGTTTACATATGATAATAATTAATTACATATGTAGATTCACATGTTAAATATTATGCAATAGAAAGCACTTGTAGATAAGTGCAACCTCAAAAATTTGAGTGAAGACTGCATAAATAAATAGGGAATAAATAAGTATCTGTCGGATTCTCATTACAATAAATAGGGAATAAACCCCTGACCACTTTACTCCTTTCCTTTCCTTTCACTAAAACCCTGCAATAAAGCCCCATCTCAGACATTGGAGTGTCTTTGCGAGTGCCCATTCCATTCGAGCAGTGATGCGGGATTCAACCAGCTAGGAAGTCAACTTCCCGAGTTCCATATAGGACCAAAGAGTATCTCAGACTAAAAAAGGTGCGAAGATATCTTGGGACTTCGAAAAAATTGTCGTTAACACTTAACACACTTCATCTTATGGCTGCTATTATGCTATTAGATTGATGGCGTTATAAGCTTCCTTTTATACCGCATTACACATTAATGCATTGTTATACTGTTTAGAGAATGTCCTCTATTGTTTGAAGATTAATATGATGGCATAGTCTAAAAGAGACAAAATCAGTACAACTGTCAAATCTGTATACTTGTAAATCATGTCTTAAATTTAAGGAGCGGGGTTGTGTCATGTGTAAATTTTATTGTTTTGAAAAGTTAGATACCTTTTGTGTGTCCTATTGTGTAAGATAGAAAATCTTTCATTTTATTAATATAGAATGTTAACATCCATTTTATAATTCATACCTATTTGGTTAATTGGTTTTCATCAATAAGCTTATTGACTTACAAACATTACTTTGATATTCTGATCAATATATATGCATTTTCATGTACTGTGTATGTTTTAGATAAACTAATGCATCTATGTGGTGTACACAGCAAAAAGAGTACCGGCCTAGAAACTGGACTGTTCATGAAGAGAGAGAGCCTCAGGACTGCTGTTCACTTATGGAAGTCTCTCAACTAACGACATCGTGCAATACTATTGTGCTTGCATCAATTTGTGAAATTGTTCTGTTACGTAACACAAGGACTCCTGGTGGTACTGTGAAAGAGAATATTTTCCTTAGTAAGAGAGTTTGCAAAGCTGAGGGTAATAACTTGGTGCAAGATCTCTTATGCACCGGCTGCCAACTATGTGGTTCACCCTTGGATTCAGAGTATGACTTTTAAGTTTAGATTATAATTATAACTTAAGCTTTGCTATGCCATCCATCATGATCAGTGGTATTACTTTTCCTCTTTCAGATCTGATCAAAATGCTTTTCCCCTTGCTTGTTTGAAAAGTTCAAGCCGCCTTCATACAGTATGCTCGATATATAGGCCTTTCATGGTAACTATAGATATCAGTTTCCACTCACAAAGAATATATAAGCCTTTTGTTGATTAATCTGTGCTGCATTTTGTTATAGTCTCTTGAAATTAGAAAGATAGTTTTGATACAACAAGTAAACAACAATAACCAAGTCTTATCTCACTAAGTGGCGTCGGCTATATGAATCAAACAATGTCATAATGTTCTATTAAGTTATAATTATAAGGAAAGAATAGTTTTTATAGTTGAAACAAATTATCTTTTCATGACCAAATCAATTAATTGTTATGCAACTTTAAGGTTCTAATATATCACAAGTATAAGTGAATATGTATGTCTGGTCTATATTTGTTTCATAATTAGGAAATATGTATTTTTATGCATATTATTTTTTAACCGTGATATTCTTTTAAAATTGCAATCTTGAGTATGCTTAACTTTGCTTGTTGATGCAATCTTTTGCAGCTCTATGTATGGGATGAATCATATTTCATGCCAGTTCTTGTCAAGAACAAGGCTGCAGAAATGTTCTTTGGAAACATGAAGGCTGAAAATGTCTATTCGAGTTATAAAGAACAAATGCTTAACCAAAATCGTGGTCCCAAAAATAAATGCAAGGATATAGTTTCTGATGGGAGACATTCTAATGACCCAAGCCTTTCTCGGGAAGGACTTCCAAGTGCCAGTACATTAGAGGATGGTAAGAGCTTGCAATATTTGGAGGAAAAACATCATTGTACTAAACCATTCAACTTTTATCATGTCTGGTTAATTTTTGTGAAATTGTTGCTGAAACAAGGAAAGAATAGTCCTCTAAAATTTGAGATAATTGTTAATCCCAGCTTAAATGTTGAAAATGGAAAATTTGAAGTGGTTTCCGCAACATTGCCTTGGTCTGGAACCAAGTGATTGCATCTATTATGAACTTTTACATCTTGCAGCCTTGCGCTGTTTCTCTACAATGCTCTGAATACCCTCAATTCACTGGAAGTTATATTTTGGTTGTATACTAGTGTGATGGATATTAATTCTTTTTTTTTTTTATGTAAATAATATATCTTCTATGCGTAGGTGAGATTAATTATTTGAACTTTGTGAAATCTAAATAGGTGTCATTTTAAGTTTTAACAATGTCTCATGCCCAAGATCAGGTTCAAACTTAGGAGCTTGATTATGCTAAAAGAGACCTACGACATCTCATTTATGTGCTCCTGAATAAAAAAAATTAATGTGTATAAAATATATACAAAAAACTTTAATATACACATTAACTGTAGATGATTTTGCTTGTTCTCTATCACCAATTATTAAAATCTTCAACCAAAATCTGACCTCTACGCGAGAAACAATTACATATAATTGAGGCTTAAACATACATTTGGTCCCTGTATGTACACCAATTTTTCGTTTTAGTCTCTGTATCAAAAATTTTGACAAAATAGTCCCTGTATCGCCCTTTATTTTTTGACGTTGGTCCCTGCCGTCCAATTTCATCCAAGTGGCAAATGTTTTGCCACCTGGACCCTGCCACGTGGCCAAAAAATGTTGTTGACGGATTAGAGGGACCAAAATCAAAAAATTGAACTGAATGCTAGAGGGACTAAAACCAAAAAATTAAACTAATTGCAAAATGACACATTTAAACTCTAAATCCTTAACTTGTAATTTGTTTCTCTACTCTTCTCTTCTCATCAACATTTCAACAGAGAGACTCATTGCTAAAAAAGATTATCCTGATGATTTCCCTTTCAACGATCCCGATCAACAACCGCCCAACCGTGGTGGTTTTCTCGACGCGCTTTCTGATCACGTTGTCAACATTCGCAATGCCTCTCATAATTTCATCAAAAAACTCATCCAAATGGGGCGCAATGATCTACGCAAAATTATTTTTGCCATGAAAGTTGGTTTATGAGAAGAGAAGAGTGGAGAAATAAATTTCAATTTAGGGATTTAGAGTTTAAATGGGTGATCGACGATTTGTGTATCAATAAATATTTACGACCGCAAGTGCACAGTCTCGTCGTGTAGTTTTAAAAGATATCGAATCCACAGGGACCAATAGTTGAACTACCGTAATCCGTTGTCACGGTGTAAATCTAAGGCTAGTAATTTTTAGGGGTTTTTGGAATGTTTAGAAATTTTAAATTAAAATTAAGAATTGAAATTAATTAATAAAGCGGGATATCGGTATGTAACTAATTAACCATCGGGGATTTAATAAATTAATAGTGCGCGGATAGGTGTTTACTTTTCAGAAGAACTTTTTTAATTTAAAGGTTTAAACCTCACACTCTCGTTTTGTTGATAAAAACCATGCTTCCTAAGCTAGGAGTTTTACTGTCACTTTTCTACCACCTTAGCCTCGAAAATATATTTTGAAAACCAATGAGTTCTAATTAATCCCAACGTGGCTCTCGCTCGTTCAAAGATTAATATCAAATTCCTACTATCTAGTTAAAACCTCAAACTCTCGCTCTATTGATTTTAACCTTAGTTGCTTTATTTTACTCTCGTTCAAAAGCTTTGAATTTAAATTAGGAATTTGAATCAGAAAAGTAGTGTGTGTGCGCGCGCTATGTCATCATTAAATCCCCTTCGGAGAATTAAATTACATACCGATATCTAGGAATTTAGCTAGACATGGTAAAGGAAGTAAAGAAATAAAAACAGTAAATAAAACAAGACATAATAATTAAATAAATAAATGAACGCATAAAAACCTGGAAATAAAAGTTGCTGGAAACTTGAATTAAACTTGCTTGAATTAAAGGAAATATAATTCTTGACAGGAAATTGAAAACGGATCTGAAATCGGATTTCCGGTGTGGAAATACCGACACAGTTTACAAAGCGGGAAATATAAACTGACTGAAAGAAAAGGAAGTAAGGCGTCGAAAAATCTGAGAAATGAGCTTGCTATTTATAGGAGGGGATTGGCTAGTACGATCCACAAAAAGAGGGAGGATAAGCTTCATTTTGATCTCATCTGATTGCCATCCGATTAAGAACAGAAAACGGATCAGACGTGCACTTCTTCCCCACGTCACGCAAATTCAGTTGCTATGGGCTTTCTCACTGGGTGGCGCTCGCCACCCATTCTGTGGCGCTCGCCACGGGGTCAATTGGTGGCGCTCGCCACCCCCACTGTGGCGCTCGCCACTGTGCAAAAATGGGCCAATGCCCGTTTTTGCTATGCTCCTTTGTGGGCTGCGCGAATTTGGGCTTTGCACCCCCTTTTTGCTCCGTTTTTGACACTTTTTGCTCAATTCTCTTCTCCGGCCTATTTTATTTAACAAAAGTAAAAACAAATCAAATTCTACTATAAAAAGACATAAATGAAATAAATACATATGCAAATGCAACTAAAATTCACTTAAATTAAGCTAAAAATACGATATGATTTCGTGTCATCAAATTCCCCCACACTTGAACCATTGCTTGTCCTCAAGCATAAAAGAGTAGTGAATCGCAAAGCATAAGTAAAAACGCATGACACGATCATCTTACTCGTACGTGGTTGCCGGCTAAGCCATGAAAACCAGGTAACAGTGTAGATAACAAGAATACCGTAATGACACGAGAGATTCCCGTTATGTGAAAACAGACCTGAAGCATTTCCTCTTGACTCTACCTCTCACCTAAGTTTTCTTCCCCCTTTTCATTCTAGCGCAATCACATTAAGCCCGTTATCTTGTACACGCCCATGGTAGGAAACCTGTTAGTGATTATGATCATCATATAGCGAGGGGTGCTGATAACATAAGTTTGATAACCCCTATTTGCTTTACCCATTTCGCAGTTGCGGGGGATCTGATCGTAACCCGTCCTACCAAGTTCAGAATCAGACACCTCTGAACCAACTACTAATGAGTTTTTATACTATGGTATTTTTTTCCTTCCTCATGTTTCAACATTTGCTGAATTTTCATTAATTATTTAAAGGAATCAACCAATAGCATTCATTTATAATCAAAATCATTCACTTATATTCTTCGGTTTCCCACTTAGTTTGTGCCTTGAGATGGTGCCGACTGCTGAATAAACTACTAAGGGTTCATTAAAACTCAAGTTCAAAGTTTTATCAAAATTAGTACTCAAATCAGTTTTACACACTTCAGGGAATCTAAGGTGTTAAAACGGTATTGATTTTATCTAACCGTTACCCAAATTCCACAACATAGCCTAGATAGTGCAAACAACCTATATACTTTCAAACAATCAATATCAAGCATCAGAACTCAATACTTTTGCTTTTCGCAAGAAAATTTTGGTATGGCTCAAGAAATGGGAAAATCAGACAATAACAAGACCAACACGCAAAATCGGCTCAATCTAAGTGAACTAACCTAAGGTTTTATTATGCATGCAAAACTTAAATGACTGAAAAATAAAGGGAAAGCGATAAAGCTTCCTCCCCCACACTTAAATCGAGCATTGTCCCCAATGCAACGACTAAAGGTGAGCTTGGAAGGGTACAACCTGAGTAGCGAAGCTTTCACAACTTGTAAAGTCGTCGAGCGTGCTATCTCTTTATTACCTGCAAAATAAAATGAACTAAAAAGAGAAACATTAAATTCAAAAATCAGCGGGTTGCCTCCCACCAAGCGCTTTGTTTAAAGTCGGTTAGCTCGACTTCAAAGACGGTGACTTAATTCACGTGACAGCGGATAGGGCGGATAGGTTGAAATTTGTAAGTGTGGTGTCACTATCCTTCAGGTTGTAATGTTTCAACCGCTGCCCATTAACTGTGAATGTATCACCAGAGTCACTCTTTATCTCAATCGCCCCATGAGGATATGTCTTAGAAATTGTAAAGGGGCCTGAACACTTTGAGCGAAGTTTTCTAGGAAAAAGTTTAAGTCTTGAATTAAAAAGAAGTACTAACTGTCCTACCTTAAACTCTCTCCTAGATAGACGCTTATCATGCCATTTCTTTGTTCTTTCCTTATAAATTCTATCATTCTCATAAGCGTCCAACCTGAGCTCTTCTAACTCATGGATATCCAAGGTCCTCTTCCTACCGGCGGTGGTGTAATCAAAATTGAGGGCTTTGATAGCCCAATAAGCTTTGTGTTCAAGTTCCACCGGCAGATGGCATGATTTGCCATAAACAAGCTTGAAAGGGGTGGTCCCAATTGGGGTCTTATAGGCTGTCCTGTATGCCCACAGTGCCTCATTCAGTTTTAAGGACCAATCCTTCCTAGAGGTTGCAACTGATTTTTCGAGGATGTGCTTGATCTCCCTATTGGAGACCTCCACTTGTCCGCTTGTTTGCGGGTGGTAGGGAGTTGCTATACGGTGTCGGACCCCATATTTTGATAACAGTCTTTCGAAGATCCTAGAGATAAAATGGGAGCCACCATCGCTGATGACAAGTCTCGGCACACCGAACCTAGGGAAGATCTGGTTTTTGAACAGTCGAATTACTACTTTGGCGTCATTAGTTGGAGAGGCGACAACCTCGATCCATTAGGACACGTAATCGACAACCACAAGTATGTATTTGTTCCCAAAAGAAGTTGGGAATGGTCCCATGAAATCTATCCCCCAAACATCAAATACTTCCACTTCAAGGATGCCATGTTGAGGCATCTCATCGCGCCTAGAGATGTCACCAGCGCGTTGGCACTGATCACAACTCCTTATGGCAGCGTGAACATCTTTCCAAAGAGTAGGCCAGAAGAGGCCTGCTTGTAAGATCTTAGCACAGGTTTTGGAAGTACTTGCATGTCCTCCGTAGGGCGCAGAATGACAATGAGTGATAATGCTTTGCGCCTCATCTTTGGGGACACATCGACGGAAGATTCCATCGGCCCCTCTCTTGAAAAGAAGAGGGTCATCCCAATAGTAATGTTTTAGGTCACTGAAGAACTTCTTCTTTTGCTGGTAAGTTAAGTCAGGAGGAAGGACTCTTGCTGCTAAGTAGTTAACAATATCAGCATACCATGGCAAAGAGTCTCTTGTGAAGACAGAGTTGACGACTTCGATGTCGTCTTGAAGCAAAGGGCACTCGGAGGCGACACTCTCCATAAGAGCTACGAGCCTCTCATACGGGAAGTCATCATTTATGGGTACCGTTTCGGGCACCATTCCCTCCATTCTTGACAAATGGTCCGCGACTGTGTTGTCGATTCCTTTCTTATCTTGGATCTCTAAATCAAATTCTTGAAGGAGCAAGATCCATCTTAGGAGCCTTGGTTTGGCGTCCTTTTTGTTCACTAGGTACCTAATTGCGGCATGATCTGTATAGACAATGATTTTAGCCCCTATTAGGTAGGAACGAAATTTATCAACCGCAAACACAACAGCCAGGAGTTCTTTTTCTGTGGTTGTGTAGTTCATTTGCGCAGGGTCTAAGGTCCTACTAGCGTAGTAGATAGCATGAAGCTTCTTATCCTTCCTTTGACCTAGAACTGCGCCTATAGCATAGTCACTAGCGTCACACATGATCTCAAATGGTAGACTCCAATCGGGCGGCTGCTTGATGGGGGCAGAAATGAGAGCTGCCTTCAATTGCTTGAATGCCGTTAGGCACTCCTCATCAAAAATGAACTCGGCATCTTTCATTAGCAGCCCGGTTAACGGCTTTATGATTTTGGAGAAGTCTTTAATGAATCGCCGATAGAAGCCTGTAACACCCCAATTTTGGACCTAAAATCCATTGTTTTTTTTTTCGTTATAAAATGTCAAAAAAATCCATCGTTTGAAAAATACTCTCGCATCGGTTTTATCTCCGTCTATTTACTTGAGTTTTACTCGTTATCATTGTTTTTTAGAATTATCTTGTTACTTTTTTACTAAAAATACTTTTTACCATTACCCTTTTTATAAAAATTTTCTACATTATCATTACTCACCCTTTTCAACATTTTTTATCATCATATTTCATTTTTTTCTTTTATCACTATTTTTGTTACAATTATCAATTATCATTATTATTATTATTATTATTATTATTATTATTATTATTATTATTATTATTATTATTATTATTATTATTATTATTATTTATATTATCATTACTATCCATATAAAAAGAAAAAAACAGTTTTTAGTATGTCCTTTATTTTCTTTAATGCCTTTTTTTTTTCTCTTTCTTGGTTATTACTATTATTTTTATTATAACTAATTATTATTATTATTATTGTTATTATTAAAAAAAGTACCTTTTATTACTAAAGAAAAAACAGTTTTTAGTTCCTTTGTTCTATTTTCTCTTTTCTTTTTTTCTTCTTTTTTTTTCGGTCAAACAAATTTGAAAAAAAAACAGAACATGAAATTGGGATCCAAAGCTTTCACTGGAAAAAACCAGAACATGAAAATGACATGGTTTTGTCATCTTTCTCTTTTTATCACTAATTTTCAAATTACAAACTGTTTCAACAAAGTGATTCTGCAACTTTTCTTCTTCTACCATATCAAACCCTAATTTCGCAGTATTAAACAACAACATCACAACACAGAAAAGGGGGAGGACCGAACGACAGAAAGAGAAAAAAAGAAACAACAAAACCAAAAAACCTCTAAACCTTCAAACCTCCAAACCTTCAAAAAACCTAAATCTCCACAAAACAGAAACAGAAAACAAACCAGAACAGAGGCGATGTTGGAGAGAACTAAAAAAACCTAACAGTACAAAAAAAAAACAAACAGAATCAAAACAGAGACAAAAAAATCAAACCGAAACAAAAGAACAGAAATCGAACAGATACAGAAGCAGAAACAGAACCGAAAAGAACAGAGACCGAGAGCAAGGAAGAAGGAGACAAAGAGGAATTACGACGAGTATCACTGCAAGGGAAGGTACAACATCAAACCTTTTTTCTTCTTCTCGTACTTGCATAAGCATGTAGATCTACTTTCTTTTTTCGTTCTTGACATGTTTTTACACTATTTTGCTTCTGTTTATTGAAGAACCGAACCTTAAATGCATGATTAGGCTTGTTTTTTGGGATTAGGGTTTTCAATTTGGGGGTTAGGGTTCGGATTTGGGGAGTCCGATCCAGAAGATTTGTTGATTATTTGGTGTTTCTGAGTTTGAATACATGTTTAGGAGATGTTTTAATGTGAGGTTTGTGATTTGTGATTTTCGATTTGAACCATTTTTGGGGATTTGAGGGATTAAGGTTAGGGAAGAAAGAAGAAGGAAACCAGAGAAAGAACGTGAAAACAGAACAGAAGAGGAAAAGAGAGAAAAATCTGAAAAAAAATTAACTAAAAAAGGGCAATAAAAATCACATTAATCCCCCCTAGCTGGTTCACCGAACCGGGTTATAGACCGGGTCCTACCCGACCCGGCTCTCTTTCTAAGAGTGATTTGGGCCTCCCCTAGCCCAATTTCGCCCCATTTCTGTTTTTTTTGCTTTGTGCCTTTTTTTTATTACTTGTTTATTTATTTATCTATTTTATTTTACTTTGTTATGTTATTTATTATTATATCTTTTTATGTGCATTGTATTTGTGTGTCTTAGATACTTTACCATGAAATAATAATATATGTGTGAATTTATTACTTTTTTTTTTCTTTACTAAAACACAAAAAAAATTTCAAAAACTTCTAAAAAAAAAAACTCATCTTTTAAATGAAAAGACTTTTTTAGTCATCTTGATGTCAAGAAGCAAAATTCAGTTTGTTAGTTATTTTTATTTATTTATTTAGAATATCAAGAAAGATATAAAAAAAACAAAAAAACAAAAACACTAAAAATTTAAATATGCTATGTTTGAATTTTTTTTTTTATGATGATTGATTATGTCTTTGTTAATTCCATTTTATGAAAATATAATATGCTTTTATTAAAAAAAAATTCATGCATACATGCATCTAAAATTTTATTTTTACACTATATCACATTTATGCATTTTTCATGCCACCTAGCATTTTACACAAACTTCTATTTCACATTACAACTTTACTTCACATTTTTCATGCATACATGCATTGCATTTAGGTTAGGACATTGCATCATTAAAAAATGCATGTTAGAGACAATATTTTACTTTATAAAATCATTGAGCTCTAACATTAGCATTAATAGTGAAGGACATTTTTTGGTCTAAATTCATTCTCATAAAAAATAAAATAAAATTACTTTTTTGCTTGTGTTTTTTTAATTAGAATTATTTGTTGTTGTGAGTGGCTTCCAAAAATGTTATTATCATGTCTTTGCCTCCGACACATTTCTTTCACACTCACTCCACTTTTAATTAGGATGTTATTTTGCGATGTTTTCCTTTTCTCCTCCTATGTGCATATCCATTATCGTATTTATTTCTCCGCACTTGCATTTTACTTTTATGCATTGTTATTTATTTATTTATTTGCTTATTATTATTTATTCATTCAAATTCGATATGGTTGTAAATATTAATTATTCAATTGGGTTGTAATAGCGTAGGACTTTATTTATCACTCTTTACTGCTTTCCTAGCTTACACATCACACACAAACGCCAAAACTTCATTTCCAAAGGAGAGGACTCGTAGTTAAATTTCAAATTAATTACGAGACTTTTTTGAAACAAAACCTTTTTTAAAACAAACGTGCGATCTTTTATAAGACAAACGCAAGCTCACCTTATGATCATCTTTAACATGATATTGTCTACAATTTATTTTTACAATCTTTCTTTCTTTTCAACACCAAAAAAAAAAACGAATACACTTTCGTTTTCAAACAACTTTTTTTTTCTTTACAACATCCTTTCTTACAATTTCTTCCTCTCAACAACATTTTCTTTACAATACAACAATTACATTTCTCTCAAAAAATATAAAATCTTTTGCAAACACAAAAAAAAATAGTTATACTTCTTTTCTTTGTTTATTTACCGTTTTGAAAGAAAATTTCTCAATCTTTACTATTTTCACTTTCATTAGACTTAAAATGAAATTAGTCTCTTTTTCCTTTTCTTCTATACAACTTCTCCCTCCATTCTTTAAGCATGTACATAAAGCACTAAAAGTATATAAGAGGTTACCATGGAGTACCATGGGCGCTTGAGGTGCTAATACCTTCCTCAAGTGCAACTAACCCCCGTACCTAGAATCTCTTCTTTAAAGGTTTTCGATTTTTCCCCTCCTTTGGAAATGAAAAATAAAACTGTAGTGGGGTATGTCTCAAAAATCCCGTAACAGAAAAATGGCGACTTCACTGGGGAATCTCTCCTTAAGAGGGTTGAACCTAACTTATATGCTTTTATGTGCTTTACTTGTTTACATGCTTAATATATACCTTGTGGGATTCTTTGAGTGGTGAGACAAGCACAATACACCTGCTAGAGTGAACAAATAAGATAGGAATTGTAGTGGAATCATAGTGTTGTGTTTGGAGTAGTTCTGCATATACACATGTGATATGGCCACGCTCGAGTGGAGGGTTTGTAAAAGTGGGGTTAGTCGGCACTAGTAGTGGTGTTGGCGACACCATTTTTATAGATCCCGAGAAGCTTGGGGACCTTTTAGTTACCTTTAAACCCATCTTGGCTTTTAGGATGTAGCGCGATGGCTAAAGTCATAAGTAGTTTTGATTTTAGTTGTTCCGCGATGCTACGCTCAAACGAGATTTTTCTTTGGATATTTCATTGGGCCATGAGTAGTTATGCGCACATGGTATTCTATAGGAAAGTTGATGACGTTGGGAACTTTGTAGAACCCGTGTTATAAAAAGAAGATAAACCAATAGTTCATACCTTGTGGGTGGCTTCTACCTTTGGCTCCAACATTGTGATATCATAACCAACCATGTTTACTTATGTTTGTGATTGTTGCATCCATGCATCCATACATCCATGAAAATCTTTTTTTCTATTAGTTTTCAAAGGACTTAAAGGATTTCTTTATAAACTTCACAATCATCATGGACCTTGAAAAAAAGGGGTTGCTTTGAAAAGAAAAGAAAATTTCTTTTGATCATTAACAAAAAAAAGGAGGTCCTTTATGATTTGTATCTTAAAGTCCTTTGAAAAGCAAAAACAAAACAAAACTTTCTTTCTCATGCATCATTGTGCATTCATGGTCTTCTTCAAAAAAAAAAGAGTCTAAGCTTCGTGTCTTCCTCTCAGTGGTCCGACGCTCTTGTTCAAAGTCAACTTGAAAGTCAACGCTCGTGTTAATCAAAAAAAGAATGGAAGCAATTGTGCAAGAGAACACTCAGCTTCATGAAGAAATCATTGCACTTCGGGCAGAATTGGAAAAGAAAAATGCCCTGATCACTTCATTAATGGTGGCACAAAATAACCACCATCTCACTCCTTGAGCAATTGTTTTTGCCTTTACAATCTCAACAAAGGCATCAGATTCAACAACAGACTTAATCTCAGCCTATCCAACAGGCACCAACTTTCATTCAAGGATGCAGACCCTGTTTTTGTGATACGTTAAGTGGTTTGTTGCAATCTGGTTTGCTGTTGATGTTACTTTTGCTACACTCATCTCGTTGAAGTCGGTGATACAAAGAAGCTCATCCCCTATGATCACTATGCTTTTATTTCTTTCTTGTCAAGCATTTGTTTGCTTCTAACATTATGTCTTTTGTCAGGTACTTTTAATATAATAAACATGCATGTTTTTGGAATTAATCCATTCTTGTTCACTCTTTTCTTGTTTTAATACTTACAAACTTGGAGCGAGGATGATGAAAATAAATAACTATTTTTTGCTGATATATGCTTTTCAATGGTGAAAAACCTAGTTGACGATGTTAGGCATTGTTTTTCTTCCCAAACAGTGGAGATATAAGGAGGTAATCCGTAATCAGCCCCTTTGAGCTTGAAGTCGGTGTTTCTTTCTACTTTTTTTCTGAACCCTTAATCATAACCTGGGGCAGGGTAGTCTTCAATTAATTTGATGATGCATTTTGATACGAGAGAATCAATTTATTTGGTCATACAAAGTAAGAGATTTAAGCACAATGCTTTCCTCAAACTGAAGAAGCTGTCAAGAGATGAGACTCAACACAGTTCATATGGTAGTCACAATATTCATAAACAGAAGTCTTACAAATGTTGTTCCAAAAAAAAAATAGAAAAAAAAGAGAATTCAAAAAAGAGCCCATAAAAAAAAAAAAGGGTATCCCGATGGACCATAAATTCAAAGTTCGAAAAAGAACAAGTCCATACAAATAAAGAGTGATTCAAAAATAGGAACAACTTCCTAAACAAAAAGTGACTGTCACTTCAAGAAATCTCATTAAAGTCTGTTCAACAAAAATGATATCAATGAAGCTTCCACCAAGGTGTCAACCTCAAACATCATTGCTGAAAAGTTTCTCTTATCGACTGAGTGCATCAGTTAAATTAATTGAATTTAGGAATGAAAGACATCAAGAAGAATGGGTGGGACCAAATAAATTTTGAGCCTAACAATCTTTTTTTGAAAACCGTGAGCCCAGCCACGTTATAACATACAAAAGACCTAATTGAAACTAGGTTCACTGTGAAAGCATATTTGGCAAATCTTTCGTTACGCTGACTCATCCTGTTTGTTAAGTAATCGGTATCTATCTTTTTCACACATCATATGTGTTTTCATTCTAAAAATACAGAAATATTCAATTTCAAAAAAAATTACATGTGCATTTTATCAAAAATACTTTTCAAAATAAATAATTTTATTTGCAAATTAATGCTTGACATCAAAGAAATTTAAGCTATGGTCTGATCAAAGGCAAATCTGACTTGAGACGCTCCTAGCCAGGGGCAAGTTATCTATGAATTCTGCCAATCAGGGGCAACTAAGTTGAATATTCTTCTTATCAAGGTTGAAAATGGTTCAGGAATTGGTTATTACAAACATCAATTGGTTAGGGGCATATACTTCAAGGTTTCAAGCACTTGGGGCATACTATGTCAAGATCATATCTTCTTGAATAGTCACATATTGAGAAGTATGGCAAGATTCTTGTCGCCAATACCATGAGCAGAAATGATTTTTCAACTCTTAGCGCACTGCTACATTTAACTGATACAATGTCTAATGTAAAAGGTCAACCAGTCACGCTCTTCGAGCGATTTCTTCTAAGATTCATTAGACTGAAGCAAGCAATATAAAACAAGGGGCAAGTCGTCTCTGTTCTCTCAAGGTGTTCATCAACAGTAAACATGTTTTCTCTAAGAGAATGTCAACAATCATGTCAAGAAAAGGGTACATCCCCAATGAAGATTGAAATTTTTTGTCTTGAGTACAATCAAGTTTATGTACAGATCGTTCAGTTAAAACAGTCGTTTCCCCAGAGAAGTTGTTCCTTCTCCAAGAAGAGGTTCTCTTACTTTATCTACAGTGACATTTACACTTCGTTGAGATATCCTGAACAATGATGCGACGTTGGCTTGTATTTCCGGTTTGGTCACTTTGTTTGTCCATCAAAAGATGTTCCGCATACGTACATACATACATACATACATTCATACATAACATTCATACATAGCATTTACATGTGCCATGAACATTTGCATCTTTCATACCTTATTACATCATTATACAGATTTCTATCTCTTCTGTCTTGTTTGTGTCTACAAAATAGAGTCGGGATGGGCATGTTGTTCTTTCCAATTAGAGTGTCAGCTTAGGCAGATAAGTGTACATCTCTCTTGTTTCAAAATCCCCCACTAGACTCCTCTCTTGTGGAAGATGGTTGTTTCAATTTTTCCTACAACAAAAGGAAAATGACAGTTGAACTTATTCATCAACTGAACACAAAGTCTTGTTTCAATGTTTTCCCTCCGGTTTGTTCCCGGATTGAACACCAATTCAAAGCAAAAAGTGACAAGTATCCTTACAAGAAGCTTGTATTTTACCAGATACACTTTGCAATTCCTCAGGTGGTTTTATCCTCAGTGAATCCTATCAATATACATTACACAAAAGGTCATACAATTTTTTTCTCTCTCTACAAATGCATACACTTTTACAGTTTAACCTACTTGTGTCTCCTTTGAAGCCCAGTAGAGTTATTTCCTTTAATAGAAAAATATTACCTTCCATTAAGCTATCATTTGTATGGTAGTTGGTAATATTTGATCATTGTCCTTTAAGCTATCATTTTTATGATAGTAGATAATGCATCCTCTTTTAATTATCCTTTAAGCTATCTTTGTTCGACAGTAGATAATGTCATATATTCTCATGTTGCCCTTTAAGCTATCATTTATATGGTAGTCGGTAATATTTGCTCATTGTCCTTTAGGCTGTCGGTGTTCGATAGTAGATAATGTCATACATTTTTACATTATCCTTTAAGCTGTCAGTGTTCGATAGTAGATAATGTCATACATTTTCATATTTCCCTTTAAGCTGTCGGTCAGGCGATAGTCGGTAATATCTGATCATTATCCTTTAAGTTACCATTTTGTGTGTGGTAGTAGATAATGTATCATCTTTTCATTATCCTTTAAGCTATCTTTGTTCGATAGTAGATAATGTCATCTATTCTCATGTTGCCTTTTAAGCTATCATTTGTATGGTAGTCGGTAATGTCTGATCATTGTCCTTTAAGCTGTCGATGTTCGATAGTAGATGATGTCATACACTCTTTATAGAGGTCGTCTTTTATCTGCAAGCTGTCTCTTTGTAAGGCGGTGGACAATGTCCTTGTTCTTTATAGAGGTCGTCTTTTATCTGCAAGCTGTCTCTTCGTAAGGCGGTGGACGATGCTCTTGTTCTCAGTAAACGTTGTCTTTTATCTGCAAGCCGTCACTTTGCAAGGCGGTGGACAATGTTCCTCTTTTTCTTGTAGAAATTGTCTTTTATCTGCAATCCGTCCTTGTCAGGCGGTGGACAATTCTCTTATTCTCAATAAACGTTGTCTTTTATCTGCAAGCTGTCTCTTTGTAAGGCGGTGGACAATGTTCTTGTTCTTTATAGAGGTCGTCTTTTATCTGCAAGCTGTCTCTTCGTAAGGCGGTGGACGATGCTCTTGTTCTCAGTAAACGTTGTCTTTTATCTGCAAGCCGTCCCTTTGCAAGGCGGTGGACAATGTTTCTGTTTTTCTTGTAGAAATTGTCTTTTATCTGCAATCCGTCTCTTTGTAAGACGGTAGACAATGTTCTTCTCACATTACTGTCAATCACAAAATAATAAGTAATATTCTCCTCAGCACTTTACTCTGTTCCCAGTGGAGTTCGTTCTTCCAATGGACTTGGGGCACATCTTGTTATTTTCTCAGTCGGACCATGTTATGTTCTTCCCTTGTGGAGTCCTGACTATGTCTTCTTCCTTTGTCTATCTTTTGCAACATTCATCCAAAATTCAAAAATTTTCATCATCTGCATTTCATGCATTCATATTTGCATCATAAGCACTGCTGAAGGATTTTAGGTCCAAAAATGGTGCACGTTTTATATTTAAGTCTCTTCAATCCCGTCTAAACAAAGATCTTAATCTTCATCTCTCCGGGTGAAGAAACTTAAATAGGGGCAGCTGTAACACCCCAATTTTGGACCTAAAATCCATTGTTTTTTTTTTTCGTTATAAAATGTCAAAAAAATCCATCGTTTGAAAAATACTCTCGCATCGGTTTTATCTCCGTCTATTTACTTCAGTTTTACTCGCTATCATTGTTTTTTAGAATTATCTTGTTACTTTTTTACTAAAAATACTTTTTACCATTACCCTTTTTATAAAAAATTTCTACATTATCATTACTCACCCTTTTCAACATTTTTTATCATCATATTTTATTTTTTTCTTTTATCACTATTTTTGTTACAATTATCAATTATCATTATTATTATTATTATTATTATTATTATTATTATTATTATTATTATTATTATTATTATTATTTATATTATCATTACTATCCATATAAAAAGAAAAAAAACAGTTTTTAGTATGTCCTTTATTTTCTTTAATGCCTTTTTTTTTTCTCTTTCTTGGTTATTACTATTATTTTTATTATAACTAATTATTATTAATATTATTATTGTTATTATTAAAAAAAGTACCTTTTATTACTAAAGAAAAAACAGTTTTTAGTTCCTTTGTTCTATTTTCTCTTTTCTTTTTTTGTTCTTTTTTTTTGGTCAAACAAATTTGAAAAAAAAACAGAACATGAAATTGGGATCCAAAGCTTTCGCTGGAAAAAACCAGAACATGAAAATGACATGGTTTTGTCATCTTTCTCTTTTTATCACTAATTTTCAAATTACAAACTGTTTCAACAAAGTGATTCTGCAACTTTTCTTCTTCTACCATATCAAACCCTAATTTCGCAGTATTAAACAACAACATCACAACACAGAAAAGGGGGAGGACCGAACGACAGAAAGAGAAAAAAAGAAACAACAAAACCAAAAAAACCTCTAAACCTTCAAACCTCCAAACCTTCAAAAAACCTAAATCTCCACAAAACAGAAACAGAAAACAAACCAGAACAGAGGCGATTTTGGAGAGAACTAAAAAAACCTAACAGTACAAAAAAAACAAACAGAATCAAAACAGAGACAAAAAAATCAAACCGTAACAAAAGAACAGAAATCGAACAGATACAGAAGCAGAAACAGAACCGAAAAGAACAGAGACCGAGAGCAAGGAAGAAGGAGACAAAGAGGAATTACGACGAGTATCACTGCAAGGGAAGGTACAACATCAAACCTTTTTTCTTCTTCTCGTACTTGCATAAGCATGTAGATCTACTTTCTTTTTTCGTTCTTGACATGTTTTTACACTATTTTGCTTCTGTTTATTGAAGAACCGAACCTTAAATGCATGATTAGGCTTGTTTTTTGGGATTAGGGTTTTCAATTTGGGGGTTAGGGTTCGGATTTGGGGAGTCCGATCCAGAAGATTTGTTGATTATTTGGTGTTTCTGAGTTTGAATACATGTTTAGGAGATGTTTTCATGTGAGGTTTGTGATTTGTGATTTTCGATTTGAACCATTTTTGGGGATTTGAGGGATTAAGGTTAGGGAAGAAAGAAGAAGGAAACCAGAGAAAGAACGTGAAAACAGAACAGAAGAGGAAAAGAGAGAAAAATCTGAAAAAAAATTAACTAAAAAAGGGCAATAAAAATCACATTAATTCCCCCTAGCTGGTTCACCGAACCGGGTTATAGACCGGGTCCGACCCGGCTCTCTTTCTAAGAGTGATTTGGGCCTCCCCTAGCCCAATTTCGCCCCATTTCTGTTTTTTTTGCTTTGTGCCTTTTTTTTATTACTTGTTTATTTATTTATCTATTTTATTTTACTTTGTTATGTTATTTATTATTATATCTTTTTATGTGCATTGTATTTGTGTGTCTTAGATACTTTACCATGAAATAATAATATATGTGTGAATTTATTACTTTTTTTTTTTCTTTACTAAAACACAAAAAAAATTTCAAAAACTTCTAAAAAAAAAAACTCATCTTTTAAATGAAAAGACTTTTTTAGTCATCTTGATGTCAAGAAGCAAAATTCAGTTTGTTAGTTATTTTTATTTATTTATTTAGAATATCAAGAAAGATATAAAAAAAACAAAAAAACAAAAACACTAAAAATTTAAATATGCTATGTTTGAATTTTTTTTTTTATGATGATTGATTATGTCTTTGTTAATTCCATTTTATGAAAATATAATATGCTTTTATTAAAAAAAAATTCATGCATACATGCATCTAAAATTTTATTTTTACACTATATCACATTTATGCATTTTTCATGTCACCTAGCATTTTACACAAACTTCTATTTCACATTACAACTTTACTTCACATTTTTCATGCATACATGCATTGCATTTAGGTTAGGACATTGCATCATTAAAAAATGCATGTTAGAGACAATATTTTACTTTATAAAATCATTGAGCTCTAACATTAGCATTAATAGTGAAGGACATTTTTTGGTCTAAATTCATTCTCATAAAAAATAAAATAAAATTACATTTTTGCTTGTGTTTTTTTAATTAGAATTATTTGTTGTTGTGAGTGGCTTCCAAAAATGTTATTATCATGTCTTTGCCTCCGACACATTTCTTTCACACACACTCCACTTTTAATTAGGATGTTATTTTGCGATGTTTTCCTTTTCTCCTCCTATGTGCATATCCATTATCGTATTTATTTCTCCGCACTTGCATTTTACTTTTATGCATTGTTATTTATTTATTTATTTGCTTATTATTATTTATTCATTCAAATTCGATATGGTTGTAAATATTAATTATTCAATTGGGTTGTAATAGCGTAGGACTTTATTTATCACTCTTTACTGCTTTCCTAGCTTACACATCACACACAAACGCCAAAACTTCATTTCCAAAGGAGAGGACTCGTAGTTAAATTTCAAATTAATTACGAGACTTTTTTGAAACAAAACCTTTTTTAAAACAAACGTGCGATCTTTTATAAGACAAACGCAAGCTCACCTTATGATCATCTTTAACATGATATTGTCTACAATTTATTTTTACAATCTTTCTTTCTTTTCAACACCAAAAAAAAAACGAATACACTTTCGTTTTCAAACAACTTTTTTTTTCTTTACAACATCCTTTCTTACAATTTCTTCCTCTCAACAACATTTTCTTTACAATACAACAATTACATTTCTCTCAAAAAATATAAAATCTTTTGCAAACACAAAAAAAAATAGTTATACTTCTTTTCTTTGTTTATTTACCTTTTTGAAAGAAAATTTCTCAATCTTTACTATTTTCACTTTCATTAGACTTAAAATGAAATTAGTCTCTTTTTCCTTTTCTTCTATACAACTTCTCCCTCCATTCTTTAAGCATGTACATAAAGCACTAAAAGTATATAAGAGGTTACCATGGAGTACCATGGGCGCTTGAGGTGCTAATACCTTCCTCAAGTGCAACTAACCCCCGTACCTAGAATCTCTTCTTTAAAGGTTTTCGATTTTTCCCCTCCTTTGGAAATGAAAAATAAAACTGTAGTGGGGTATGTCTCAAAAATCCCGCAACAAAGCCGGCGTGTCCTAAAAAGCTTTGGGCTTCTCTCACAGATTTGGGAGGCGGTAGATTCTCTATAACTTGAATTTTAGCTCTATCTACCTCAATCCCTTTGTTGGACACTATATGTCCAAGAACAATTCCTTGACGAACCATGAAATGGCACTTTTCCCAATTAAGCACAAGATTGACTTTTTCACATCTTTCTAGTACCTTCTCAAGGTTTGTCAAGCATCCTTCAAAACTTTGCCCGCATACGGAGAAATCATCCATGAAGACCTTAATAATGTCATTGATGTAATCGGCGAAGATTGCTTGCATACATCTTTGGAAAGTAGCGGGGGCATTACACAATCCAAATGGCATTCGCCTATATGCAAATGTGCCAAAAGGACAAGTGAAGGTCGTTTTTCTTGGTCATCGGGATGAATGGGAATCTGGAAGAATCCCGAATAACCATCTAGATAGCAGAAGTAGGAATGATTAGCCAGACGCTCAAGCATTTGATCAATGAAGGGCAAAGGGAAATGATCCTTGCGCGTGGCTTTGTTGAGTTTCCTATAGTCAATGCACATTCTACTACCCGTTACGACTCTTTGTGCTACAGACTCTCCTTTCTCATTGGTAACTACAGTCACTCCACCTTTCTTAGGCACGACATGAACGGGGCTGACCCATTTACTGTCGGAGATCGGGTATATTATTCCTGCATCCAGAAGTTTTTCAACTTCCTTCTTAACTACTTCAGTGAGAATGGGATTTATCCTTCTTTGCGGTTCTCGAGAGGTTTTGCAATCTGCCTCGAGGTAGATGCGGTGCATGCAAAGAGAAGGACTTATCCCTTTAAGATCAGATATGCTATATCCTAAAGCAGCTGGGAATTTTCTTAGGACTTTTAGCAATTCTTTGGTTTCTGATTGTCCTAAATCGGCGCACACAATCACTGGGCGCTTAAGCTCTTGATCAAGGAATTCATACCTTAGACTCTCAGGTAGAGGTTTTAGTTCGAGAGAAGATTGATCAGGAGACGGTGTCGGGTTTGGTGTAATCTCAAAGCATTCGCCGAGCTCGTCATCCTGAACTTCGAGAGTAGGAGTTGGAGAAGATGTGAGAATTTCAGCGTAAATGGTTTGATCATTCTCCATTTCCTTTCTGCATTCGTCAATGACGTCAAGCAGATAGCAAGTATCATCTATAGCAGGCGCGCTTAGGAATTGAGTCAAAATAAATTCAACTTTTTCATCTCCCACTTCAAAGGTGAGCTTTCCCTTTTTGACATCAATTATCGCACCGGCTGTAGCAAGGAATGGCCTTCCTAAAATGATAGGTGTGTTAGAGTCTTCCTTAATATCCATGACTATGAAGTCGGTTGGAATAAAGAACTGACCTACACGCACCGGCACATTTTCTAAGACTCCTATAGGCATCTTGACCGAACGGTCAGCAAACTGAATGGACATTCTGGTGGGTCTTAACTCGCCTAGCTTGAGTCTCTCACATATGGTCATGGTCATCAAACTAATGCTAGCACCTAAATCACATAGGGCTTTGTCAATAACAAACTTCCCAATGACACAGGGTATGGAGAAACTTCCTGGATCCTTGAGTTTAGGAGGCATATTGTTTTGAAGGATAGCACTACACTCGGCAGTGAGTGTAACAGTTTCGTTATCCTCAATCCTCTTTTTGTTGGTTAGGATCTCCTTGAGAAACTTATCCTCAATCCTCAATCCAGTTTGGTTAGGATCTCCTCTTTTTGTGTGATAGCTTCAGTGAATGGGATGGTGAGATTCAACTGCTTGAGAAGCTCCACAAATTTCTTGAATTGCCCCATGCTTTTGGTCTTTTCCAACCTTTGAGGATAAGGGATGGGTGGTTTGTAAGGTGGCGAAGGCACATAGGGTGTTTCTTTTTCTTTTGCCTCGACGCCATTTCCTTCTTTCTCTTTGGGTTCACTCTCTTTCTCAGCTGGTTCATCTGGCTTTTGCTGCATGGCAGGCCTCTCAATCCTAGGGTCAACTGGTTCATCATACTGTGTTCCACTTCGCAGTGTTACAGCGTTTACATGGGCTTTAGGATTGGGCTGAGGTTGGCCAGGAAATGTTCCTGCAGGAGCAGACATGGATGATTGTTGTTGGGCCACCTGTGCAACTTGAGTTTCTAGTATCTTATGATGGGTGGTCAAAACATCGACTTTACTGTTCAATTGCTCGAACATCTTGGCGAAATGCAGGTTTTGATTCTTGATCCCCTCGTTAGTTTGCATTTGGGACGCCATGAAGGTTTCAAACATGGCGCCAAGGCTAGACTTCCCAGAGTTTTCTTGATTTAGCACTGGAGTTTTCTGAAAACCTGGTGGACCAGAGGATTGGCCTTGTCTAGGTGGGTACAATGCATTGTTGTTCTTGTATGAGAGATAGGGACTGTTTTTCCAAGCTGAGTTGTAGTTGTTGGAATATGGGCCTCCTTGGGCGTAGTTTACTTGATCGGAAGGAGTTCCGGCCAAGAGTTGGCATTCAGCTGTAGCATGCCCTGGGGCGCCACATATCTCACAACTAGAGACGGTTGCTGCTACGGTAGCAGCAGGAGCATTGAGTAAGCTGTCTAATTTCAGAGTGAGTGCATCAACCTTGGCACTGACGTGGTCAAGGCCGCTTATCTCATGCATTCCTCCTCTCGATAGAGGTTTTTCCGCGGAGGTTCTTTCGCCTCCCCACTGGTAGTGATTCTGAGCCATGCTCTCGATGAGCTGATAGGCATCAGTGTAGGGCTTGTCCATGAGGGCGCCACCTGCGGCAGCGTCTATGGTCATCCTTGTATTGTACAGGAGACCGTTGTAGAAGGTGTGGATAATTAGCCACTCTTCTAAACCATGATGTGGACAGAGCCTCAACATGTCCTTATATCTCTCCCACGCTTCATAAAGAGATTCGTTGTCTTTCTGCTTAAATCCATTGATTTGTGCTCTTAGCATAGCAGTCTTGCTAGGTGGGAAATACCTAGCTAGAAAGACTTTCTTCAATCCTTCCCATGTAGTGACGGAGTTGGAAGGTAGGGACTGGAGCCAAGCACGGGCTCGATCTCTTAGAGAGAAGGGGAAGAGACGAAGCCTTATCGCTTCGGGACTTACGCCATTAGCCTTCACTGTATCGGCGTATTGTAAGAAGACAGAGAGGTGGAGATTAGGATCTTCTGAAGGACCACCCGAGAACTGACTTTGCTGAACTGCTGAGAGTAGGGAAGGTTTAAGCTCAAAATTGTTGGCCTCTATCGCAGGGGCAACAATGCTGTTATGTGGTTCAACATCTGTAGGGGTAGCATAGTACTTTAGAGGGCGGTTTTGAGGACCTATTTCCATTTCTAATTCCTCTTCGGATTGTTCCGAGTCTTCGTCTGTTTCGGGAAAGATGATTTGACTTTGGGGCACTATGTATCTTTCCCGGAACTGTTCAATTCGGCGTCTTACACTTAGTAGACGCTCTGGGTTGTCGACTAGAGTTTCTAATTCTTCGCTATTAGAGCGGGTACTTGGCATACAATCGACAAGCCAAAAGGGTAAATTTTTTTTTAGATTTTTAAAATTTTTTTCCGATATTTTTGAATTTTTGACAGAAAAATAAAGGTTGCCTTAGTCTCTACGTTGTAACGACGGAGTTACAATATCGACTAAATTGGTCCCCGGCAACGGCGCCAAAAACTTGATCGACGATTTGTGTATCAATAACTATTTATGACCGCAAGTGCACAGTCTCGTCGTGTAGTTTTAAAAGATATCGAATCCACAGGGACCAATAGTTGAACTACCGTAATCCGTTGTCACGGTGTAAATCTAAGGCTAGTAATTTTTAGGGGTTTTTGGAATGTTTAGAAATTTTAAATTAAAATTAAGAATTGAAATTAATTAATAAAGCGGGATATCGGTATGTAACTAATTAACCATCGGGGATTTAATAAATTAATAGTGCGCGGATAGGTGTTTACTTTTCAGAAGAACTTTCTTAATTTAAAGGTTTAAACCTCACACTCTCGTTTTGTTGATAAAAACCATGCTTCCTAAGCTAGGAGTTTTACTGTCACTTTTCTACCACCTTAGCCTCGAAAGTATATTTTGAAAACCAATGAGTTCTAATTAATCCCAACGTGGCTCTCGCTCGTTCAAAGATTAATATCAAATTCCTACTATCTAGTTAAAACCTCAAACTCTCGCTCTATTGATTTTAACCTTAGTTGCTTTATTTTACTCTCGTTCAAAAGCTTTGAATTTAAATTAGGAATTTGAATCAGAAAAGTAGTGTGTGTGCGCGCGCTATGTCATCATTAAATCCCCTTCGGAGAATTAAATTACATACCGATATCTAGGAATTTAGCTAGACATGGTAAAGGAAGTAAAGAAATAAAAACAGTAAATAAAACAAGACATAATAATTAAATAAATAAATGAACGCATAAAAACCTGGAAATAAAAGTTGCTGGAAACTTGAATTAAACTTGCTTGAATTAAAGGAAATATAATTCTTGACAGGAAATTGAAAACGGATCTGAAATCGGATTTCCGGTGTGGAAATACCGACACAGTTTACAAAGCGGGAAATATAAACTGACTGAAAGAAAAGGAAGTAAGGCGTCGAAAATATGAGAAATGAGCTTGCTATTTATAGGAGGGGATTGGCTAGTACGATCCACAAAAAGAGGGAGGATAAGCTTCATTTTGATCTCATCTGATTGCCATCCGATTAGGAACAGAAAACGGATCAGACGTGCACTTCTTCCCCACGTCACGCAAATTCAGTTGCTATGGGCTTTCTCACTGGGTGGCGCTCGCCACCCATTCTGTGGCGCTCGCCACTGGGTCAATTGGTGGCGCTCGCCACCCCCACTGTGGCGCTCGCCACTGTGCAAAAATGGGCCAATGCCCGTTTTTGCTATGCTCCTTTGTGGGCTGCGCGAATTTGGGCTTTGCACCCCCTTTTTGCTCCGTTTTTGACACTTTTTGCTCAATTCTCTTCTCCGGCCTATTTTATTTAACAAAAGTAAAAACAAATCAAATTCTACTATAAAAAGACATAAATGAAATAAATACATATGCAAATGCAACTAAAATTCACTTAAATTAAGCTAAAAATACGATATGATTTCGTGTCATCAATGGGTGATTTTGCAATTAGTTTAATTTTTTGGTTTTAGTCCCTCTAGCATTCAGTTCAATTTTTTGGTTTTGGTCCCTGCATTCAGTTCAATTTTTTGGTTTTTGTCCCTCTAGCATTCCACGTGGCAGGGTCCAGGTGGCAAAACGTTTGCCACTTGGATGAAATTGGACGGCAGGGACCAACGTAAAAAAAAAATGTACGATACAGGGACTATTTTGTCAAAATTTTTGATACAAGGACTAAAACAAAAAATTGGTGTACATACAGGGACCAAATGTATGTTTAAGCCTATAATTGACCATGTGTGTAAACAAATTTAGTAAAATACAAACATGTCCTAAAGTTTGACATTAACTTTTGCTGACACATATTGCAAAAAGTTTGACCACAAGAATGCGATTAAAACATCGTTCAATAAAAAACACCAACCAATAACTTGTACTCAGAACTACGTAGCTTTGATTTTCTCATCGCACCGGAGGATATGTAAGAGCAAGAGACATCTTGTCAAGCATAATAATAAAAAACTTAATTTCTCCCTTTTCTTGTAAATATTTCTTAATAAAATAAAAATTCTAATAATAGAAAAACATGTAAATAAACTCTAAAAATTTCTTAATACCCTAGAATTAATTAGGAGGTTCCCGTTGAATACAACGGATGTGAGGGGTGCTAATACCTTCCCCTTGCATAACCAACTCCCGAACTTGGAAATGGTTGCGATGACCATCTTTCCATTGTTTTTAAGGTTTTATCAATATTTTCCTTTAAAAAATAAAATTTGGTGGCGATTCTGTGTCATTTCGAGTGTTCTAAACGCTCGGGCAATTTTCGCAGCGCGATAGTGTGTATCTGATGTGTTTCTCAATCGTATCTTGAATGTGTGTATCCTGTGTATTTTCTTCTAACTTTTTATAAGAAAACAATTTTATATTGAATGGTATCTTGAATGTGTGTGTATCCGGTGTAATTTTCCACAAAGATTTTGCATCAAAAATTCAATTATTTGATTTTAACCCCATAAGTTTCACAATTGTTCGATTTAAGTCACCTAAATTTCAATTGTTCAATTTTACCCTCAAATTTACCCTGTTTTACATTTCCTAGCCCTGTTGTCTTTTACTTATGTGGTATTTTAAATAAAATGTGCTTTTAAATGTGTTTGTACCCCGTGTATTTTCTTATAGTTTTTTGAATATGTATGTTTCTCGTATGTTTCTAAATGATATCTTGAATGTGGGTGTATCCTGTGTGTATATTTTTTTGATTATACGTGGAAGGAGAATTATTCTATAATAAATAAGAATTCTTTTTAGTAAAAAGATTTTTTTGAGAACAAATGAGATTTATTTTTACCGTATAAAAATTTGAGATTTTTATCATACAAAAAATATACTCTATATAATTGACGTTGTATTTCTTTGTATTGATTTTAATAATAATAATAATAATATAAAAATCATCATATTTTGATTAGTTAGAATTTTTTGTACAATAATTCCTATGAATATAATTTATTTGGTAAGAGTCGAGACGCCCCGATCAGAGTTTGAAATCCAGATACCCTGCCTAATTATTTTAAGAGGTAAATTTTTTACCACTAAACTACTTGGCAGGAAAAAAAAAAAATTCTTGCACAATATTTAATTTCTAGAATTAATTTTATTTTTAACTTGTCCATTTATTTTAACATTTTAACCAAATAAAATGAATATTAGGTTAACTAAAATCTATATATATTTTTTCATCGATAATTCAACTGATAAAAAATTTCCACAGTGATATTTTAAATAACAGAGAAGAAGAAGAAAAAAAAATTTATTGATTAAAGAGATTTTAATTTAATTACTTGATTTTAAATCCTTAAGTTTCACAATTTTACGATTTTAGTCACCTAAATTTCAATTGTTCTATTTTGTGTGTGTCCCGTGTGTTTCTAAATGGTATCTTGAATGTGTGTGTATCCCGTCTGTTTTCTTATAAATTTTTTAAGAAAAAAATAATTATATTGAATGGTATATTGACTGTGTGTCTATCTCGTGTGATTTTCCACAGAGGTTTTGCATTGATAATTCAATTATTTGATTTTAATTCTCTAAATTTCACAATTGTTCAATTTTAGTAACATAAATTTCAATTGTTCAATTTTGGCACTCAAGTTTACCACGTTTTGTATTTTATAGCCCCGTCGTCTTTTTTTGAATAAAAATTACTAATGTGGTATTTTAAATAAAATATGTTTTTAAGTGTGTTTGTATCCCGTGTGTTTTCTTATAATTTTTTGAATGTGTGTGTACCACATGTGTTTCTAAATGATATATTGAATGTGTGTGTATCACGTGTGTTTTCCTATAAAAATTTAAAAAAACCTAATAATTATATTGAATGGTATCTTGAATTTGTTTGTATCTCATGAGATTTTCCACAGAGATTTTGCATCGCTATTTCAATTATTTGATTTTAACGAACTCTGTAAGTTTCGGAATTGTTTGATTTTAGTCACCTAAATTTCAATTGTTCGATTTTGGCCCTCAAGTTTACCCCATTTTACATTTCCTAGTCCCGTTGACTTTTTTTAATTAAAAATAACTTATGTGGTATTTTAAATAAAATATGCTTTTAAATTTGTTAATACCCCATGTGTTTATAAATGGTATCTTGAATGTGTGTGTATCCCTTGTATTTTTTTATAAATTTTTTAAGATAAAACTTAATTATATTGAATGGTATATTGACTGTGTGTCTATCTTTTGTGATTTTCCACAGAGGTTTTGTATTGATAATTCAATTATTTGATTTTAACTCCCTAAATTTTACAGTTGCTCAATTTTAGTAACCTAAGTTTCAATTGTTCAATTTTGGCCCTCAAGTTTACCACGTTTTGTATTTCTTAGCCCAGTGGTCTTTTTTTAAATAAAAATTACTAATGTGGTATTTTAAGTGAAATATGTTTTTAAGTGTGTTTGTATCCCGTGTATTTTCTTATAATTTTTTGATTGCGTTTACCCTGTGTGTTTCTAAATGGTACCTTGAATGGTGTATCCCATGTGTTTTTTTATAAAAATTTTAAATAAAAATAATTATATTGAATGGTATCTTAATGTGTGTGTATCCTGTGTGGTTTTTCACAGAGATTTTGCCTTGATAATTCAATTACTTGATTTTAACTCAAAAAAATTTCACAATTGCTCGATTTTAATAACTTAAATTTCATAATTGCTTAATTTCTGTGTATAACTAATGAAAGTTGACCCAATTGGTAAAAATTGATTGATTTTTATCAAGAAATTTAGCCTAAATTTTTTTAGGAAGTTATTATTTATTTCAACTTGATCATAATAATATTAATTATTTTTCTTTTATATTATGTGCATTATAGAGTATTTAAAATAAATCTTTTTACAAATTAGAGTATTAAATTAATTACGTAAATGTTTTTTTACAATTAAATAAATCATTTTTTCAATAAAAATCTTATTAATTTTTGACCCACTTAGTTTAAAATTGATATAATTTATTTAAACTTGATCATGATTATATTAATTATTTTTCTTTTATATTTTGTGCATTATAGAGTATTAAAAATAAATATTTTTACAAATTAATGTATTAAATTAATTACGTAAATATTTTCTTACAATTAAATAAATATTTTTTTCAAAAAGAATTTTCTCAATTAATTCTTATTAATGTTTTTTTACAACTTTTAAATAATTAAGTTATCACACTAGCTAATTGTGATTTATTTGTATAGGTAAATTTTCTATGGTCGAGTTTTTTTTCTTTAAAAAATATCCCCTTGCCATCATTAAAGGTTGAAATGTTAATTAAAAAAATAAATCTTTACTACCCCTTGAGCCATTTAAGAGGTCAATAAAACACATTGATATATATATATATATATATATATGGGGATTGCTAACTTTGACCCATGTGGATCAAAGTTAGTAAGTACAACCCACATAAATTTCTCCGCACGCCCTCCACTTCTTCTCTGCGTGCCCCCATTTCTCTGCGCTCCCCCCCCCCACCCCTTGTATTTTTTGCAATGGTCATACTTGTTAACTTCGACCCATATGGTCAAAGTTAGCAGCCATATATATATATATATATATATATATATATATATATATATATATATATATATATATTGTCGAAGTGTGTTAAAGAGACATATATATACTTTTGACTAATCATTCGAATGAGTTTAATACACTTTAAATTGATCAAATAATATATTTATTTCATTCAATAAGAAAAATATGGCTAAAACTCTTAAGTTTGTTTATGTTATTGTTTTATTTTTGTTCTTATTTCTTGTTGCAAATGAGGTTGACGGTAAGTCATGTTTTGGGTCATACACAATATGTACTTTTTAAATTTTATTTACCTTCTTTACTTTTTAGTTCATACACAATCTTTTATCTTGTTTTAGTTACATTTTATACTCTTCTTTGATTGCAGCACAAATTAAATGTGAAATTGACGATGATTGTCCAAAAGTAACCAATGTAGATCCTTTAGTTCGCGACATCCATCCTTCAATTTATAAGTGCATTGACAAATTATGCGTACGGTTATTGTATGAGTATTAAAAAGAATGAGTTTTTCTACTGTTAAAAAAAATGTCAATAAGATATACACATGTCATGAAATAAGAATGAGTCCTTGTACTGTCAAAAATAATCGTCAAAAAAAATATGTAATCTTTATATATAATAAGTCAGAACTATTTACATTTTTCTCTCATCACAATACTCTTCTCTTATGTATTTGATATTTATTGTTTTCCTCTCATGCATTTGATATTCAAATTCAACACAGTATATATTCATGATTGTAGCAATATTAATGAAGTTCCAAATAATTCTCATAATACTAATCCATTGTATAGAAAATAGTCCAAAGTAACATAATAAGTACAAACATAGTGCAAAATAAGCGAAAGTATCAAATAGCCAAAGTTACAAAAGAAAGTACCCAACAACAAAATAACCTAAAATAAGCAAAAGTAACATATAGTTTAAAGTAGCAATATCTAAAACCATATATAATAGCTTTGTAGCAAACGCATTAACAAATGTCAATTACACGTCCATATAATAATTCCATTGATGAACCATAAACATTCTAGTTTAGACAACAATTACCAGTTAAATCCTTAAGCTTTATAAATGTCATGAAAACAAGTTGCCCAACGGATTCACAAATCATACAATTCCTCATCTGTTAATGTTGTGGGATCATTGAATACCTACAATTTGTACAATATATAAATAACTATTTGTTAACAATATAAGACTATATCTTTCTTTAAGAATATACACATATGATTTAAAAATATCAAGTTAACTAAATATTATACCTCCATCCAAGACTTAGTAATACTAGCATATTCTTTTTTTAACATATCAAGCATATTTTTCATTACATAATATCCACAATCATTGCCGTTAGGTTGAAGCCTCGATTACAAATGAATGACATGTGTATATAGTAAATACATATATATGCATATTATAAAAAAACCAATTATACACATTAAGTCAATTTTCTAATTTATACAACACTTACTTTGGGAAAAAAACCATGTAGCTTTCTTTCTATTGCCACATGCAGTCTGGTGAACCCCCAAAGCACTAGATCTAACGCCACTTAAATGTAAATTATTCATTCGAGCATATATCATAAAATAAAAATACACATTAAATATAAACTTACTTTGTTACAATCTCCTTCATTGTTGAATTAACCTCTGTGTGTAATGATACAAAGCAAGACGACCATATTGTCCTTCGAACAAATGATTATCAAATTCCAGTGGTTACTATACGTATAGAAAAACAATTATTAATGACTATGTTATAAAAAATAAATATGAAAAAAACACAAATTCATATCTACACTTAAGCATGAAGATCACACAACTTATTGTGAATGTATTGTTGAACTTGCTTTTGAGATGCATATGTCTGTCTTAGCATCACTAATTAATTTAATTCTTCTTTTAAAACTCTTTAATTTAAAATTCTAAATATTCTTAAATCTCTAAAATATTCTTTAGCCTTAGATTTACACCGTAACGACAGAATACTGCAGTTCAACTATTGGTCCCTGTGGATTCGATATCTTTTAAAACTCAACGACGAAACTTTGCACTTGCAGTTATTAAATATTTTTGATACACAAATCGCCGATCAAGTTTTTGGCGCCGTTGCCGGGGACCAATTTAGTCGATATTGTAACTCCGTCGTTACATCGTAGAGACTAAGGCAACTTTAATTTTTAGTTAAATTTAAAAAAAAAGAAATCGAAAAAAAATTAAAAAGTAAAAAATCTAAAAAATTACCCTTTTTGGTTTGTCGATTGCATGCCAAACACCCGCTCTCAAAGCGAAGAATTAGAACAACCAATCGACAACCTAGAGCGTCTACTAAGTGTAAGACGCCGAATTGAAGAATTTAGGGAAAGATATATAGTTCCTTAAAATCAAATCATCTTTCCCGAAACTGACGAAGACTCGGAACAATCCGAAGAGGAATTAAAAATGGAATTAGGTCCACAAAACCGTCCCCTAAAGTATTTTGCTACCCCTTCTGATGCTGAACCACATAACAACATTGTTGCCCCTGCGATAGAGGCAAACGATTTTGAGCTTAAACCTTTCCTGCTCTCAGCTATTCAGCAAAATCAATTCTCGGGTAGTCCTACTGATGACCCTAATCTCCACCTCTCTGTCTTCTTGCAATACGTCGATATAGTGAAAGCTAATGACGTTAGTCCCGAAGCAATTAGGCTTCAAGTTTTCCCCTTCTCTCTAAGAGATCGAGCCCGCGCTTGGCTCCAATCCCTACCTTCCAACTCTGTCACTACGTGGGAAGAGTTGAAGAAAATCTTTCTAGCTAGGTATTTCCCACCTAGCAAGACTGCTATGCTAAGAGCCCAAATTAATGGATTTAAGCAAAAGGACAATGAATCTCTTTATGAAGTGTGGGAGAGATTTAAGGACATGTTGAGGCTCTGTCCACACCACGGTCTTGAGGAGTGGTTGATTATCCACACCTTCTACAATGGTCTCCTGTACAATACAAGGATGACCATAGACGCTGCCGCGGGTGGCGCACTCATGGACAAGCCCTACCATGATGCCTATCAGCTCATTGAGAGTATGGCTCAAAATCACTACCAATGGGGAAGCGAAAGGACCCCCGCAGAAAAACTTCAATCAAGAGGTGGAATGCATGAGATAAGCGGCCTTGACCATGTCAGCGCCAAGGTTGATGCTCTCACTAAGAAATTAGACAGCTTACTTAATGCTCTTGCTGCTACTGTAGCAGCAACAATCTCCAATTGTGAAATATGTGGCGCTCCTGGGCATGCCATAGCTGAATGCCAACTTTTGACTGGAACTCCATCCGATCAAGTGAACTACGCCCAAGGAGGCCCGTATTCTAATAACTATAACTCAGCTTGGAAAAGCAGTCTCTATCTCTCATACAAGAACTACAATGCATTGTATGCACCCGGCCAAGGACCACCCTCTGGTCCGCCAGGTTTTCAAAAGGCTTCTGTGCCAAATCCTAATAACCCTAGGAAGTCTAGTCTTGATGTCATGTTTGAAACTTTCATGGCGTGCCAAATGCAAACCAACAAGGGACTTGAAAATCAGAATGAGCACCTCACTAAAATGTTTGAGCAGTTGAACAACAAAGTAGAAGTTTTGACCACCCATTCTAAGATGTTAGAAACTCAAATTGCACAAGTGGCCCAACAAGCATCTATGTCTGCTCCTGCGGGCACATTCCCTGGCCAACCTCAGCCTAACCCTAAAGCTCATGTAAACGCTGTGACACTGCGAAGTGGAACACATTATGATGAACCAGTTGATCATAGAACTGAGAGACCAACCATGCAACAAAAGCCAGATGAGCCAGCTGAGAAAGAGAATGAACCCAAAGAAAAAGAAGGAAATGGCGTTGAGGCTAAAGAAAAAGAGAAACTCTATGTGCCTCCGCCACCCTACAAACCACCCATTCCTTATCCTCAAAGGTTTGAAAAGACCAAAAGCATGGGGCAATTCAAGAAATTCGTGGAGCTTCTCAAGCAATTGAATATCAATATCCCATTCACTGAAGCTATCACTCAAATGCCCGCATATGCTAAGTTTCTCAAAGAGATCCTAAACAACAAAAAGAGGATTGAGGATGATGAAACTGATACACTCACTGTCGAGTGTAGCGCCATTCTTCAAAACAAGATGCCTCCTAAACTCAAAGATCCAGGAAGTTTCTCTATACCATGTGTCATTGGAAAGTTTGTCATTGATAGGGCCCTATGCGATTTAGGTGCCAGTATTAGCCTGATGCCCATGACCATATGCGAGAGACTTAGGTTAGGAGAGTTGAGACCTACTAGAATGTCTACCCATTTCGCTGATCGTTCCGTCAAAATGCCTTTAGGGATTCTAGAAAACGTTCCTGTGCGTGTAGGTCAATTCTTTATCCTGACCGTCTTTATAGTCATGGATATCAAAAAGGACTCTAACACGCCTATCATCTTAGGTAGGCCATTCCTAGCTACAGCCGGCGCGATAATTGATGTTAAGAAAGGAAAGCTCACTTTTGAAGTGGGCGATGAAAATGTTGAATTTATTTTGACTCAATTTCTAAGCGCACCAGCTATAGATGATACTTGCTATCTGCTAGACGTCATTGACGAATGCAGAAAAGAAATGGAGAATGATCAAGCTGTTTACTCTGAAATTCTAAAATCTTCTCCTACTCCTACTCTCGAAGTTCAGGACGACGAGCTCGGTGAATGCTTTGAGATTACACCGAGCTCGACACCTTCTCCTGACCAATCTTCTCTAAACTCAAACCTCTACCTGAGAACTTAAGGTATGAATTCCATGATCCAGATCTTAAGCGCCCCGTGATTGTGTGCGCTGACTTAGGACAACCGGAAACTGACAAGTTGCTAAATGTCCTAAGAAACTACCTATCTGCTTTAGGATATAGTATCTCTGATCTAAAGGGGATAAGTCCTTCCCTTTGCATGCATCGCATCTTCCTTGAAGAGGATTGCAAAACCTCTCGTGAGCCGCAAAGAAGGATAAACCCCATTCTAACTGAAGTAGTTAAGAAGGAAGTAGAAAAGCTTCTAGAAGCATGAATCATATACCCGATCTCCGATAGTAAATGTGTCAGTATCGTTCATGTCGTGCCTAAGAAAGGAGGGGTGATTGTAGTTACCAATGAGAAAGAGAATCAATAGCACAAAGAGTTGTAACTGGAAGTAGAATGTGCATTGACTATAGGAAACTCAACAAAGCCACATGCAAGGATCATTTCCCTTTGCCCTTCATTGACCAAATGCTTGAGCGTCTAGCAAATCATTCGTACTTCTACTATCTAGATGGTTATTCGGGATTCTTCCAAATCCCTATTCATCCCGATGACCAAGAGAAAACGACTTTCACTTGTCTTTTTGGTACATTTGCCTATAGGCGAATGCCATTCGGTTAATGTAATGCCCTTGCGACTTTCCAAAGATGTATGACAGTAACCTTCGTTGACTATATCAATGATATCATGGAGGTCTTCATGGATGATTTCTCCGTGGGCAGGCAAAGTTTTGAAGGATGCTTGACTAACCTAGAAAAGGTACTTTAAAGATGTGAAAAAGTCAATCTTGTGCTAAATGTGGAAAAGTGCCATTTCATGGTTCGTCAAGGTATTGTTATTGGAAATATAGTGTCCAACAAGGGGATTGAGGTAGATAGAGCTAAAATCCAAGTCATAGAAAATCTATCACCTCCCAAGTCTGTGAGAGAAGTTCGAAGCTTTCTAGGTCACACTGGTTTCTATTGGTGATTTATTAAGGACTTCTCTAAAATCACCAAGCCCGTAACCGGGCTACTAATGAAAGATGTCGAGTTCATTTTTGATGAGAAGTGCTTAAGGGCATTCAAACAATTAAAGGCAGCTCTCATTTCCGCACCCATCATGCAGCCACCTGATTGGAACCTACCCTTTGAAATCATGTGTGACGCTAATGACTATGCTATAGGCGCGATCTTAGGACAAAGGAAAGACAATATGCTTCATGCTATCTACTATGCTAGTAGAACCTTAGACCCCGCGCAAATGAACTACGCCACTACTGAAAAAGAGCTTCTGGCTGTTGTGTTTGCGGTCAACAAATTCCGTTCTTACCTAATGGGGGCCAAAATCATTGTATACACTGACCATGCCGCAATTAGGTACTTAGTGAACAAAAAGGATGCCAAACCAAGGCTCCTAAGATGGATCTTGCTCCTTCAAGAATTTGATTTAGAGATCCAAGACAAGAAAGGAATCGACAACACAGTTGCTGACCACTTGTCAAGAATAGAGAGAATGGTGCTTGAAAAGGTGCCCATAAATGATGACTTCCCATATGAGAGGCTAGTAGCCCTTATGGAGAGTGTCGCCTCCGAGTGCCCCTTAATTGATGACAACATAGAAGTTGTCAACTTTGTCTGCACAAGAGACTCACTACCATGGTATGCTGACTTTGTTAATTACTTAGTAGCAAGAGTTCTTCCACCTGATTTTACCTACCAACAAAAGAAGAAGTTCTTTAGTGATCTAAAACATTACTATTGGGATGACCCTCTCCTTTTCAAGAGATGCGCCGATGGAGTCTTCCGTCGATGTGTCATTCTGCGCCATATGGAGGACATGCAAGTACTTCCAAAACTTGCGCTAAGATCTTACAAGCTGGCCTCTTTTCGCCCATTCTTCGGAAAGATGTCCACGCTGCCATAAGGAGTTGTGATCAGTGCCAGCGCGTTGGTGGCATCTCTAGGCGCGATGAAATGCCTCAACAAGGCATCCTTGAAGTGGAAGTGTTCGACGTATGGGGGATATATTTCATGGGACCATTCACAACTTCTTTTGGAAACAAATACATACTTGTGGCTGTCGATTACGTGTCCAAATGGATCGAGGCTATCGCCTCTCCAACTAATGACGCCCAAGTAGTGATTAGACTTTTTAAGAACCAGATTTTCCCTAGGTTCGGTGTGCCGAGACTTGTCATCAGCGATGCTGGCTCCCATTTTATCTCTAGGATCTTTGAAAGGCTACTATCTAAATATGGGGTCCGACACCGTGTAGCAACTCCCTATCACCCACAAACAAGTGGGCAAGTAGAGGTCTCCAATAGGGAGATTAAGCAAATCTTAGAAAAAACAGTTGCAACCTCAAGGAAGGACTGGTCCTTAAAGCTAAATGAGGCGCTATAGGCATCTAGGACAGCCTATAAGACCCTGTAGTACCCCAATTTTGGACCTACAAATCCAAATTTGCATCTCTTGCATAAAAATATACAAAAATATTTTATTCCTTTTTCATGCATTTTTTCGTTCATTTGCCATATTTTATCATTTTTCTTAAATTTCCTTTTATTTCTGAATAGTTCATCTTTTATTTCGTTTATTTTAAATAGTTCGTTTTTTTTAGCGTAAAAGTCCGAAAATGATAAAAAATAGTTTTTTGGCGTTTATTTTACTCTTTTTCTGAAAAATACAAAAATAGAGTTTTATTTTAAATCTTTATTTCATTATCGCATTTGATAAAAAAATAACAAAAAATAGTTTTTTTCAAAATATCAAAAAGATTTGCATTTTACTATATTTTACCATTTTATTTCAATTTATTTCATCTTCACAATCTTATCTCAAAGTTTACCAAAAATAGTAAAAAGAATATACCTTATCTCTTCTTATCATTTTTCATTTTAAATTTAAATCAAAAATAGTTTTTTACAACTCATCACAAAAATATTCTACCTAGACCAATCATATCTCTCCACCTCATCTCATTCTCATCATAAACCATTTTCCATTTTCAAAATAAATCAAAAATCATATCAATTTCATCTCATTACTATTTTATCCTACCATTTTATCATTAATTCAAAAATACCCTTCACCCTAGAAACCCCTATAAATAAACCCAATGATTAGTGTACCACATAACTACTCACACCTAAAAATTCCTTCCATACTCTGCAGAAATCAGAACAAAAAAAACCTTCTCTAAAAAATTCCTCAAAATCAAACAAATAAGGAAAAAATAGAAAAATAATAAAAAAAGGAAAATGTGAAGAACACTTTTCACGTTTCTTCTTCTTTCATTCTTTCCAGTAACACATATATCACCCTTCATCCTCACCAATTCATCGTTCAACAACAATTCATCATTAAACTTCACCGATTCAAGTTCGTTTTATTTCCAATCCATCCAAATCATCCTCAAATCAACGTAAATAAGTCAAAATGCGTTTGAACAGTAATTAAAACATCAAACACGAACATAGTAACATCACCGTAACCGTACGTTCTTTCGTATTCTTCGATCCGAATTGTTTAGATCTGAAGGTTAATTCTCGTTCTATTTCGTTTCTGGAACTTATAATCTGAACTATATTACTTTGGAACTAAAAATGATAGAAATCTAATGTTTTTTTTTTTACAAGAGAAGTCAAGATGGCAGAGAAGAAATTGTATAGGGTTTTTTTTTTTTAAAGAACGAAAGTGTACTCGTTGTTGTAAAGAAAAGAAGTTATTGTTTGAAAACTAAAGTGTATTCGTTTTTTTTTTTGTGTTTGAAAAAAAAGATGTTGTAAAGAAAATAAATTGTAGATAGTATCATATTAAAAATGATTGTAGTGGCGTTAAGACTAAGGTGAAATTGTGTTTGTGTTGTAAAAGATTTTGTGTTTGTTTTGAAAGAAGTTTTTTGTCGCAAGAGATCTCGTAATCAATTGAAATTTAATTACGAGTCCCCTCACTTGGAAATGAAATTTTGGCTTTATGTGTGTGTTGTGTAAAATAGAAAGCAATAAAAGAGATGAAATAAAGTCCTACGCTATTAGAACCCAATTAATATTTACAACCATATCGAATCAAATGAATAGATAATAATAAGCAATAAATAAATAAAATGCACGAAGATATAAATAAAATGCAAGTATTTTATGAGGATGGGGTACACACAAAAAGAAAGGAAAAAGGAACAATCAAGGAAAGAAGTCGTAGCAAAAAATTACATCCTAACTTAAAGGTGGAGTGTGCGTAAAATGAGTCGGAGGTAAAAACATGATAATGACACTTGATAGTGTATAAAAGGTAATGAAAAGATGCGAGACATTGACTACTATCCAATGAAGTGATAGTGTATAAAAGGCAATATGAAGAAGGTGTGAGACACTGTCTACCATCCAACAAGATGATGGTGTATAAAAGACAAAGGCCAAACATTACCAACTACCGTATAATGATAGTGTATATAAGGTAATGAAGATATTACCTACTATCGTATAATGATAGTGTATATAAGGTAATACGAAGAAAGACGAGACTTTATCTACCATCCAACAAGATGATGGTGTATAAAAGACAAAGGCCACACATTACCAACTACTGTATAATGATAGTGTATATAAGGTAATGAAGATATTACCAACTACCTTATAATGATAGTGTATATAAGGTAATATGAAAAGATGAGACTTTATCTACCATCCAACAAGATCATGGTGTATAAAAGACAAAGGCCAAACATTACCAACTACCGTATAATGATAGTGTATATAAGGTAATGAAGATATTACCATCTAGAAGAATCAATAACTCTACCAGGAACTTCGAAAGAGACGCAGGTAGGTTAGATTGTAAAAGTGTATATGTTTGTAGAGAAAAAGATTTGTGTGATCTTTTGTGTAATGTATTGATAAGGTTCACTGGGGGATAAACTACCTGAAGAATTGTAAAGTGTATCTGATAAAATACAAGCTTCTTGTATGGATAGCTTGTCACTTGTTTTTTTGAAATGATGTCCAATCCGGGAACAATACCAGAAGGAAACTGTAAAAACAAGACTTTGTGTCCAATTGAAGAATAAATTCAATTGAGAATTTTTCATTTGTTGTAGGAAAAACTGAAACAACCATCATCCACAAGAGAAGAGTTTAGTGGGGAATTTTTGAAACAAGAAGGTTTACACTTATCTGCCTAAGCTGACACTCTAATTGGAGAGAACAACATGCCCATCCCGACTCTATTTTGTAGACACAGACAGGATAAGTAAAATATTAGTTTGTAAATGATGTAGTAATGTATGAATGATGTAAATGTTGATGGCACATATAAATGCTATGTTTGAATATATGAAAGTATGTATGAATGTTTGGATGTTATGAATGTATGTGTATATGTATGTATGTGAAACATCTTTTGATGGACATACAAAGTGACCAAACCGGAAACACAAGCCAACGTCGCATCACTGCTCAGGATATCTCAACAAAGTGTATATGTCACTGTAGATAAAGTAAGAGAATCTCTCTTTGGGGAAGGAACAACTTCTTTGGGGAAATGATCGTTTTTAACAGAAACGATCTGTATATTGAAACTTGATTGTAATCAAGACAAAAATTGTCAATCTTCATTTGGGATGTACCATTTTCTAGAGATGATTGTTGACATTCTCTTAAAGAAAACATGTTTGTTGTTGATGAACAACTTGAGAGAATGGAGACGACTTGCCCCTTGCTTTAGATTGCTTGCTTCAGTATAATAAATCTTTGAAGAAATCGCTCGAAGAGCGTGACTGGTTGACCTTTTTCTTATCATCGTCCGTCCATTGTGCCATAGGCTTATTGGTGACAACACCATTTTTATCGGTATTTGTCGGAACAAATGGACCATTCTCAATGGCGTTCCACACTTCACCATCAATAATCAAAATGGTCTCCATTGAATATAGGTGCCCTATTGTAAGCCCCTTTAGGTGCAAAATCCATGTTTTCTAATAATTGGCACAATCCACCGAATTTTGTGTACAAAATCGAACCGGGACCGTGATACCACTTGTTAGACTACTTGGCTAACCAACTTAGAAGGGGGGTTGAATAAGTGGCCCTTTTAAACAATGTTGTTTTCAAAAATTTGTTTAAAGGTATGCGCGGAAGTCCCACCTGATCGGTAGTCTCTTTGCACCCACTTGATCACTGAAAAAGTAGTATAGCCTTGAACTTACGATGATAACAAATAAGAAACGATCATGTACAATATATCCAATTTAAACAATCCAAACACAATTCAACCAAGTTACACAAGTTCAATTCCAAATCAATTACAATCAAGATATAGGTCAATTGAATTTCTATGCACACTTACGAACACAAAAATTCAATTGAATCGGAAAATTAAAGCGATTGTGTAAAGTAAAAGATAAAAGAAGAAAGACACAAACGATTGATTAGGGAGTTCCCAACGGCTTTCGTGTTGTCCTCATAGTCAGCCGGGTACGTCTCCCCCCGGTTTGTGGGTTCGCTCCGCTTCATCTGGATCTGAGTTTAATAATTGGGCTGGGCTTATTCACTCATTGCCAGATTACTTTTATTGCACGCGTTTTTGCTTTCATACCCCCTCTGGCTGAATTAAATTTGGGCCTTGGGCCTAATGGTTGACAGATCTGTTTGCTGTTTGCTGCACTTATTTCAGGTTTGCACCCCCTGTTTCAACGTTGAATTTATTTATCAACGATGAATTTATTTATCATTCGATAAATTTATTTATCTTTCGATAAATCTATTTATCCTCCGATAGATTTATTTATCCTTCGATAAATTTATTTATCTTTCGATAAATTTATTTATCATTTGTACAATGTTACTTTATCATTTCTCAATTATTTGCTTGTCTGAATATTGAACTGTGATCTGTCTGAACTTGGTTTTTGAAGTTTGTTTCTTTTCTATAAAGACTAAAACATTGACTTTTCAATTAAAGCGGAAAAGAGGGAGCGTGACGTACGTCTCGTTCGGCTTGAATAGTACAGTCTGTGACGTACATCTCAGATAGTGTACTATTCCTGTTATAATCGATAAGCCATCAGTTGATTAATTAAAATGGAAAAGAGGGAGCGTGACGTACATCTCGTTCGGCTCGAATAGTACAGTCTGTGACGTACATCTCAGATGATGTACTATTCCCGTTTTAATCAATTAACTCTAAAAACTGAATGGAAAAGAGGGAGCGTGACGTACGTCCCGTTCGGCTCGAATAATACAGTCTGTGACGTACATCTCAGATGGTGTACTATTCCCATTCACTAAATATTCTCAAAAACTCTAAAAATAACTCAACCCACTTCAATTCTGTTTTCCTGCCCTTGTGCAGTCAACTCTTTTTCAACTGTCCTTGTGCAGTCAAATCTTTTAACTGTTTTCTTAAACGGATGACGCTTTATCCATTCCCCTGCTACAGACAAACGCTTAAGCCTTAGTTGAGCATACAAGCATACTGTTGTATCAGTGGAATGCGACCTAAGCATCGTTCACTAAAAACAACCAACAAACAAAACCTTTTTCAGGAAGAAGTACGTGAGCTTTGACTTCCTCATTGTACTTGGGGGATACGTAGGAGCGAGAGCCTCTCTCGTCAAGCCAAATAATAAAAAACTCTTTTTTTCCCTTTTCTGTTCAGTATGCGGTAATTTAATTCTTTTTACACGGTTATCTCTGTTTATGCAAACCAAAATTCCTCATATGGTTCCCGTTGAGTACAACGGATATGAGGGGGTGTTAACGTCTTCCCCTCATGTAACCAACTCCCGAACCTGATCTTTTCAAGGTTTTATCATTATTTTCCTTTCCACTCATTGGATAAATAAAATATGGTGGCGGCTTCATTGTTTACATTTGTGCATTGCATATCATCATTGCATATCTGTATATTTTTTTGCGCCGGGTACTACAGCTGGCGACTTCGCTGGGGATATCAGTGTAGAGAGTTAAGCCTAATTTGGGGCTTTTGGTTTGCCTATTTCAGGTTAGCTGTATCTGTCCTATCTTTTACTTTACCGCAAAATATTGAACTGTCTGGATTTGCTCGCTTTGTCTTCTCTTCTACTCTTTTTTTTTCTTTTTGCCTTTATGGCTTGGTTCTTGGTTACTGTGTGCTTGGTCCATCACGGGCCGGAGAAGAACGTAGGTTAGTTGAGGGGTTTTTGTGTTGGGTTACGTTGACGTACGTCACGGTAGCGCCAGCATAAAAATTCCGTTCAGAGTAGATTCCCTTGGAATATGTGGGTTCCGTGCACGTACGTCACGTAGAGCGCCATGTAATCCAAGTGGGGTCCGGGACTCTGGGGACCTTTTATCCAGTCTAGGTATCCGAAACCTTCGTCTAGGGACCACCGTTTAGAACCCGTGTCGAGGTTATGACGTCGGCTCATTCAGTTGGTATCATAATCTCGCTCAGATGAGGTTGCTTTTGGGAAAAGTGACCAAGGATTTTGGGAACCGTGTGTTGTATCCCAATTTTGGACCTAAAATCCAATTTACATTTTTTATGCCAAAAAAAATACAAAAAATATACGCTTTCATTATATGTGTTTTAATTTTCTTTCTCATGCATATTTTCTATACTTTTCACATTTTTATCACTTTTCTCACAATTACTTTTTTTTCAACTATTTCACTCTTTTAGTTCACTTTATTTAAATAGTTGCTAAATTAGCGTAAGTATCAAAAACATTCATCGCATAATAAAAGTGTCATTATGTCCGTTCTTTTTCGTCGTTTTGTTTATGTTCGTTTTAATCACTTTCTTTGTCGTCGTACTTTTATGTCCGCCTATTTATCATCTTTTTCTCTTACCCGTTATCATTATTATTTATATTATTGTCACCATTATTTCTTACTTTTTACCAATATTATCAAAAAATAACAAAAAAACAGTTTTATTTATTTCTATGTCTTTTTTAGTCATTATCACCTAATGACCCATATTATTATTATTATTATTATTATTATTATTATTATTACCATTATTATTCCAAAAAATCCAAAAAAACAATACAGCTTTTTTCCTCTTTCTTTTTTTCGGTCCCTTTTTCTTTTTCTGCTTCTTTCTCAACCAAAATCAAAAAAAATACAGAATACAACATTTGAAAAAATGGAATCCAATGCTTCACAACCGCTTCTGAAAAAGCCAGTAATCACAACAGTGACCTTCCTTTGTCCTCTTTCCCATTTTGATACAAAATTTCAAACCTAAAATCGGATTCAACAAAGCTTTTTCTGCAACTTTCTTCTTCTAACATTACAACCCTAACTCCAGCCTATTTAACAGAACAAAAAAAATCACATAGGGAGGAGGCGGATTGAAAAACGAAAATCAGAGGAGTAAAAAACACAAACCCTAGCCTCCACCCAAAACAATAATCTCAACATCCTTCATCATCAAAAAAGAAAAAAAAAACAGTAATAATAAAAGAAACTACAACTCCTTCACACAAAACCTTCACAAATTTTCCAATCCAAAAACCATTTCCTTTCCAATTTATTCCAACTACCATATACAAACAAATCAAGCCAAACACCAAAAATTACAAACAAAAATCAACAAAAGTTCTCTTCACACATTGCGAAGAGGTTTTATTCTCTGTTAGCTCCCTTTCTCTTTCTTTTTTTTCATTTCAACACCTTGCAAGCGAAAAATCGATCAGAGATTGGAGAAGAAGGAAGGAGACAGAAGTAGAAAAGAGGTAGAGACGAAAATAAAAAAAGAAGGAGAGGAAAACTTACTCCAAGATTCACTGCAAGGCTGGTAAAAATCGTTCCTTTTTTTCCATTCATTTTCGGACTTGCATGAACATAATCTAGGCTTTGTTTTTTGCGTTTTTGCATGTTTGAACGATGACACTATGTTGTCTATTGCGTGTTTGTACAACCGATTTCATGATTGGGACGGATTTGGGTAGTTAGGGTTTCAAATTTGGGATTTTTCGGTTTTTGAATCTGTGAGGGTCGATCTGTTTGATATGATGTTTGTTTGTTGTTTCTGAGTTTGATTTCGTGTTTAGAATGTGTTTTTAGGTAGGGCTTGGGTTTGGAGTTTTTGATTTTAGACAACTTTAGATTAGGGTTCTTATGGAAACAAAGAAGAAGGTTACAGAGAAAGAAAAGAAAGAGAGAACGAGAAAAGAAGAAGAAGTAAAAAATGTTTATTTGCCAAATCAGGAAAAAGAAAAAAATCACATATAATAACCCCCCATACTCTATTTTCTCAGCCCGCCCCCTACCCTTCTCAGCGCACCCCCCTTAACCGGTTACTGAACCGGGTCGCGGGTTGGGTCCGACCCGACCCGGCTCTCTTTCTAAAGTTGATATTGGGCCTGTTTAGGCCCCAGTTCTTTTTTTTGGTCTTTTCTTGTTTCTTTTTTTTCTTCTGTTCTTTTTGTTTATTTATTTTATTTTTGTTTATTAATTAAAATTTATTTCTTCCCTATATATTTATCTCATTTCAATAATTATGTGTAGGTTTGAGACAATGACTTTTTTTATGTAAATTGTTGAGTTCAAATTATTTTGCTAATAGTCAAAGTTTTCTTAAACCACAAAAAATATGTGTGAGTTCTTTTGTTTGTTTTTTTTGCAAATTTACTAAGTTAGTGCAAAAATAGTTAGTATAAAAAATTTCTAAGTTAAATAAAAATTCCTTTACTAGAGGAAACAAAAACTCATTTTTAGATTAGAAAGTTTTTTTTAGTCACTTTTGATGTCAAAAATTAGTTTGTTTGTTGGTTTTATTTATTTATTTAGTATGCAAGAAAATTTGAAAAGAACAAAAAAAATACTAAAAATCCTTTTAATATGTTGTTTGTTTTTTTTTTCTTTTATGGTTGATGATTGATTATGTCTTTGTTAATTTCATTTTATAAAAATATATAATATGCTTTTATTAGAAATTTTCATGCATACATGCATTTAAAATCTTACATTTTTGCATTACATCGCATTATGCATTTTTTTTGTCACATAACACTTTTTTTACAAAATTCTACATCATATCTCATTTTTAATTACATTTGCACTACACATTTCTTTTTACATTTCTACATTACATTGCATTAAAATCTACATTTTGCATTTTACATGACATTGACACAAAATTTTGCATCACACTACAATCTCACATTACAATTTTACTTCACATTTTCTTTACATGCATACATGCATTGCATTTAGATTAGGACAATGCATCATTTTAAAAATGCATGTTAGAGACAATATTTTAATTTATAAAATCATTGAGCTCTAACATTAGCATTGATAGTGAAGGACCTCTTTTGGTCTAAATTCATTCTCATAAAAAATAAATAAAAGAAAAAACCTTTCCTTTGATAAATAAAATTATGTTTTTGCTTGTATTTGTTAGTTAGAATTATTTGCTGTTGTGAGTGACTTTCGAAAATATATTACTATGTCTTTGCCTCCGACACATTTCTTTCACACACTCCACTTTTTAGTTAGAATATAATATCTTGCTATGTTCGTTATTTTTGATTGATTAGATGCATATTCATTATCATATTTATTTTCCGCACCTGCATTTTACTTTTATGCGTTGCTATTTATTTATTTATTGCCTCTTATTATTATTTATTCATTCAAATTCGATATGGTTGTATATTAATTATTCAATTGGGTTGTAATAGCGTAGGACTTTATTTATCGCTTTTATTGCTTTCCTAGCTCACACATCACACACAACGCCAAAAAATTTCATTTCCAAGGGAGAGGACTCGTAATTGATTTCAAATTGATTACGAGACTTTTTGAAACAAAAACTTTTTTCAAAACAAACGTACGATCTTTTTTATATAAGACAAACGCAAATTCACCTTATAATCATCTTTAACATGATATTGTCTACAATTTATCTTCTTTACCACATCTTTCTTTTTTTCAAACCCACAAAAAAAAAAATACGAATACACTTTCATTTTCAAACATTTAACTTCTTTTCTTTTTTTACATAACAACATTTACACTTTCTTACTATTTCTTTTCTTTTAAACATTCTCTCAATAAAAATTCTCTCAAAAAAAAAAAATCTTTTTACAAACAAAAAAATATTTACACTTCTTTCCTTTTATTCACTTTATGAATGAAAATTTTCTCAAACCTTTTTTACTATTTTACAATCCTTAGACTTAAAATGAAATTAGTCTTTTTCTTTCTTCTATACAACTTCTCCCTCCATTCTTAAAGCATGTACAAAAAGCACTAAAAAACATATAAGAGGTTACCATGGAGTACCATGGGCGCTTGAGGTGCTAATACCTTCCTCAAGTGCAACTAACCCCCGTACCTTAGAATCTCTTCTTTTAAAGGTTTTCAATTTTTCCCCTCCTTTGGAAATGAAAAATAAAACTGTAGTGGGGTATGTCTCAAAAATCCCGCAACAGAAAAATGGCGACTTCACTGGGGAAACTCTCCTTAAGAGGGTTGAACCTAACTTACATGCTTTTATGTGCTTTAATGTTTACATGCTTTATACATATATATTGTGGAGGGGTTTTGAGTGAGATAAGCTTGACCCGAGCTTGAGTGTACCTTGAGATAGTTGTGGTAGGATCATAGTGAGTGGGCGGAAGGCAAAACTCCGCACATATCCACATGTGATGTAACCACGCACAATGGAGGATCATGTTGTAGTATTCATTTCGACGCGATGTTCGCGTAGATTGTTGCTATGACATGTATCTGTCAATATTGTGGACCTAGTCACCTTTAACCCATCTTGGCCTTTTTTAGGATGTGGTGCGATAGCTAAAGCCGAGAGTAAAAGTCTTGGAATAGTTGACTCCGCGATACCACGCTCAATCGAGACTTTCCCTTGGATATTTCATTTGACCGTGAGTTAAGTCGTGGACATTGGTATTCAAGAAGGAAAGTTGATGACGTTGGGAACTTTGTAGAACCCGTGTTACAAAAAGAAGATAAACCAATAGTTCATACAATGTGGGTGGTTCTTACCTTTCGACTCCAACATTATGATATCTCAAAACCAACCATGTTTGCTTATGTTTGTGATTGTTGCATCCATACATCCATACATCCATGCATTCTTAAAAAAACTTTTTCCATTAGTTTTCAAAGGACTTAGAGGAACTTCTTTATAAACTTCACAATCATCATGGACCTTAAAAAAAAAAAAGTTGCTTAAAAAAAAAAAAAAATCTTTTGATCAACAACAAAAAAAATGAGGTCCATTATGATTGATATCCTAAAGTCCTTTGTAAATCAAAAATCAAAACAAAATTTTCTTTCTCATGCATCATTGTGCATTCATGGTCTTCTTCAAAAGGAAAAAGAGTCTAAGCTTCGTGTCTTCCTCTCAGTGGTCCGACGCTCTTGTCCAAAGTCAACTTGAAAGTCAACACTTGTGTTAATCAAAAGAAAAGAATGGAAGCAATTATACAAGAGAACGCTCAACTTCGTGAAGAAGTTATCACACTTCGGGCAGAATTGGAAAAGAAAAATGCTCTGATTGCTTCATTAATGATGGCAGAAGATAACCACCGTTTCCTCCTTGAGCAACTGTTTTTGCCTTTCCAATCTCAACAAAGGCATCATGTTCAACAACAGTCTCGACAACAAGCTCTACATCAGACTCAATCACAGCATCAACAACAGCCTCGCCAACTGGCTCTACAACAGCCAAGCAAACAGAATTCTGCTCCTATAAGAGAACCTAAGTTTGAACCGATCCCTATGTTGTATGCAAATTTGCTCCCTATTTTGCTTGAGAGGAATCAAATTCAGACTAGAGCACCGCCTAAGATACTTGCAAAATTACCATGGTGGTATAAACCTGAGTTATCTTGTGCTTTTCATCAAGGGGCACCTGGCCACAGTATTGAATATTGTTTAACTCTGAAGGGTGAAGTCCAAAGATTGATCGAAACTAACAAATTTTCTTTCGAGGATATAGACCCAGCTCTGTTCTACATGGAGTGATTTATTGCATTTTGGTTGTTGATGGTGCTTATGCTACTCTTTTATCCAGTTGAAGTCAGTGGTACAAGGAAGCTCATCCCTATGATCGCTAGACTTTTTATTTCTTTCTTGTCAAGCATTTGTTTGCTTTTAACATTATGTCTTTTGTCAAGTACTTTTAATATAATAAACATGCATGTTTTTGGAATAAATCCATTCGTATTCACTCTTTTCTCTTGCTTTATTACATACAAACTTGGAGCGAGAATGATGAATATAAATAACTAACTTTTGCTGATATATGCTTTCAATGGTGAAAAACCTAGTTGACGATGTAAGGCATTGTTTCTCTTCCCAAACAGTGGAGATATAAGGAGATAATCCGTAACAGCCCCTTTGAGCCTGAAGTCGGTGTTTCTTTCTATTTTTCTGAACCCTTAATCTTGAGCCTGGGGCAGGGTAGTCTTTCAATTAATTTGATGATGCATCCTGATACAAGAGAATCAATTCTTCTGGTCATACCAAATTAGAGATTTAATCACAACGCTTTCCTCAGACAAAGGAAGCTGTCAAGCGATGAGACTCACAACAATTCATTCGACAGTCACAATCTTCATCTTCCAAAGGATATACAAAAAAAAAGAGTGATTACAAAAAAAAAAGAGTGAATAGAAAAAAAGAGCCCATAAAAAAAAAAAAAAGGGGGCATCCCTATGGACCATAAATTCAAAGTTCAAAAAAATTAGTCCATACAAATAAAGAGTGATTCAAAAATATGAACAGTTTCCAAACAAAAGTGATTGTCACTTCGAGAAATCTCATCAAAGTCTGTTCAAAATGAATATCAATGAAACTTCGACCAAATTGTCAACCTCAAACATCATTGCAAAAAGATTCTCTTGTCGACTGAATGCATCAGTTGAATTAATTGAATTTAGGAATGAAGGACATCAAGAAGAATGGGTGGGACCAAATAAATTTTGAGCCTAACAATCCTTTTTTTGAAAACCGTGAGCCCAGCCACGTTATAACATATAAAACACCTAATTGAAACTAGGTTCACTGTGAAAGCATATTCGGCAAATTTATTGTTACGCTGACTCATCCTGTTTGTTGAGTAATCACAAATTATCTTTGTACATTCCATACATGTTTTCACCACAAAAATATTCAATTTCAAAAACATACATATGCATTTTATCAAAAATACTTTTCAAAAGAAATAATCTTACTTGCAAATTAATACTTGACATCAAAGAAATTAAAGCTATAGTCTGATCAAGGGCAAAGCTGACTTGAGACGCTCCTAACTAGGGGCAAGTTATCTGTGGATTATGCCAATCAAGGGCAAACAAGTTGAATATTCGGCTTATCAAGGTTGAAATGGTTCAAGATTTGGTCACCTTACAAATATCAGTTAATCAGGGGCATACCCTTCAAGGATTCAAATACTAGGGGCATACTATGTCAAGATCATATCTTCCTGAAAAAAAGTACACTAGGCGTAAAAGGTCAACCAATCACGCTCTTCGAGCGATTCTTTCAAGGATCTTTAGACTGAAGCAAGGATCCAGAGCAAGGGGCAAGTTGTCTCCGTTCTCTCAGATGTTCATCAACAACAAACATGTTTTCCCTAAGAGAATGTAAACAATCTTCTTCCTAGAAAAGGGTACATCCCCAATGAAAGTTGACAAATTTGTTTTGAGTGCAGTCAAGTTTCAATATACAGATCGTTTCGACTAAAGCGGTCAATTCCCCAGAGAAGTTGTTCCTTCCAAAGAAGAGTTCTCTTGCTTTATCTACAATAACATTTACACTTTGTAGAGACATCCTGAACAGTGATGCGACGTTGGCTTGTGTTTCCGGTTTGGTCACTTTGTCTGTCCATCGAAAGATGTTTCACATACAAACATATACACATACACTCATAACATACAAACATTCATACATACTTTCATATATTCAAACATAGCATTTATATGTGCCATCAACATTTACATCATTCATACATTACCACATCATATACAGATGTCTATCTCCTTCGTTTTGTCCGTGTCTACAAAAATAGAGTCGGGATGGGCATGTTGTTCTCCCCAATTAGAGTGTCAGCTTAGGCAGATAAGTGTACACCTCTTGTTTCAAAAATTCCCCACTAGACTCCTCTCTTGTGGAAGATGGTTGTTTCAGTTTTTCCTACAACAAAAGGAAAATTCCAGTTGAATTTATTCTTCAATTGGACACAGAGTCTTGTTTACAGTTTCCCTCCGGTTTGTTCTCGGATTGGACGTCAACCCAATTTTACAAGTGGCAGTCTCGTCGTTCGAGAAGCTTGTATCCAAGTTTACAAGTGGCAGTCTCGTCGTTCGAGAAGCTTGTATCCAAGTTTACAAGTGGCAATCTCGTCATTCGAGAAGCTTGTATTCATTTTACAAGTGGCAGTCTCGTCATCCGAGAAGCTTGTATGTCATCAGTCATGTTCACAAGTGGCAATCTCGTCATCTGAGAAGCTTGTACCCTTTCAACAAGTGGCAATCTCGTCATCCGAGAAGCTTGTACACCCTTTTACAAGTGGCAATCTCGTCATCTGAGAAGCTTGTACCCTTTCAACAAGTGGCAATCTCGTCATCCGAGAAGCTTGTACACATTACAAGTGGCAATCTCGTCATCTGAGAAGCTTGTACATCATCAGTTATATCCTCAACACAACAAGTGACAAGTTTTCCATACAAGAAGCTTGTGTTTTACAAATACATTTCACAGTTCCTCATGTGATTTTTATCCCCAGTGAATCCTATCAGTACATTACACAAAATATCATACAAATCTTTTTCTCTACAAATACATACACTTATACAGTTCAATCAAATTGAATCATTTTTTCGAAGTACTCGTCAAAGTTACTTTTCTTTCAGAGAATCATGTTACTAGTGGGTGACATGTAGAGATTGTTTTTCATCTGCATTCCGTCTATTTGCAAGGCGGTGGACAATTCTCTTATTCTCTATAAACATTGTCTTTTATCTGCAAGCTGTCTCTTTGTAAGGCGGTGGACAATGTTCTTATTCTTTATGGAGTTCGTCTTTTATCTGCAAGTTGTCTCTTCGTAAGGCGGTGGACGATGCTCTTGTTCTCAGTAAACGTTGTCTTTTATCTGCAAGCCGTCACTTTGCAAGGCGGTGGACAATGTTTCTGTTTTTTTCTTGTAGAAATTGTCTTTTATCTGCAATCCGTCCTTGTCAGGCGGTGGACAATTCTCTTATTCTCTATAGACGTTGTCTTTTATCTGCAAGCTGTCTCTTTGTAAGGCGGTGGACAATGTTCTTATTCTTTATGGAGTTCGTCTTTTATCTGCAAGCTGTCTCTTCGTAAGGCGGTGGACGATGCTCTTGTTCTCAGTAAACGTTGTCTTTTATCTGCAAGCCGTCACTTTGCAAGGCGGTGGACAATGTTTCTGTTTTTTTTCTTGTAGAAATTGTCTTTTATCTGCAATCCTTCCTTGTCAGGCGGTGGACAATTCTCTTATTCTCTATAGACGTTGTCTTTTATCTGCAAGCTGTCTCTTTGTAAGGCGGTGGACAATGTTCTTGTTCCTTATAGAGGTCGTCTTTTATCTGCAAGCTGTCTCTTCGTAAGGCGGTGGACGATTCTCTTGTTCTCAGTAAACGTTGTCTTTTATCTGCAAGCCGTCACTTTGCAAGGCGGTGGACAATGTTCCTGTTTTTCTTGTAGAAATTGTCTTTTATCTGCAATCCGTCCTTGTCAGGCGGTGGACAATTCTCTTATTCTCTATAAACATTGTCTTTTATCTGCAAGTTGTCTCTTTGTAAGGCGGTGGACAATGTTCTTGTTCTTTATAGAGGTCGTCTTTTATCTGCAAGCTGTCTCTTCGTAAGGCGGTGGACGATGCTCTTGTTCTCAGTAAACGTTGTCTTTTATCTGCAAGCCGTCACTTTGCAAGGCGGTGGACAATGTTTCTGTTTTTTTCTTGTAGAAATTGTCTTTTATCTGCAATCCGTCCTTGTCAGGCGGTGGACAATTCTCTTATTCTCTATAAACGTTGTCTTTTATCTGCAACCCGTCTCTTTGTAAGACGGTAGACAATGTTCTTTTCACATTACTATCATATATATGATAATGGGCAATATTCTCCCCAGTGTTTTACTCTGTTCCCCAGTGGAGTTCGTTCTTCCAATAGAATTGGGGCACATCTTGTTATTTTCCTAGTCGGGCCATGTTATGTTCTTCCCCTATGGAGTCCTAACTATGTCTTCTTCCTTTGTCTGTCTTTTACAGCATTCATACAGAAATTCAAAAAATTCATCATCTGCATCTCATACATTCACATTTGCATCATAAGCATTGTTTGAGGATTTTAAGTCCAAAAATGGGGCACGTTTTATATTTAAGTATCTTCAATCCCGTCTAGACAAAGATTTTAATCTTCATCTATCCGGGTGAAGAAACTTAAATAGGGGCAGCTGTTGTACCCCAATTTTGGACCTAAAATCCAATTTACATTTTTTATGCCAAAAAAAATACAAAAAATATACGCTTTCATTATATGTGTTTTAATTTTCTTTCTCATGCATATTTTCTATACTTTTCACATTTTTATCACTTTTCTCACAATTACTTTTTTTTCAACTATTTCACTCTTTTAGTTCACTTTATTTAAATAGTTGCTAAATTAGCGTAAGTATCAAAAACATTCATCGCATAATAAAAGTGTCATTATGTCCGTTCTTTTTCGTCGTTTTGTTTATGTTCGTTTTAATCACTTTCTTTGTCGTCGTACTTTTATGTCCGCCTATTTATCATCTTTTTCTCTTACCCGTTATCATTATTATTTATATTATTGTCACCATTATTTCTTACTTTTTACCAATATTATCAAAAAATAACAAAAAAACAGTTTTATTTATTTCTATGTCTTTTTTAGTCATTATCACCTAATGACCCATATTATTATTATTATTATTATTATTATTATTATTATTATTATTATTATTACCATTATTATTCCAAAAAATCCAAAAAAACAATACAGCTTTTTTCCTCTTTCTTTTTTTCGGTCCCTTTTTCTTTTTCTGCTTCTTTCTCAACCAAAATAAAAAAAAATACAGAATACAACATTTGAAAAAATGGAATCCAATGCTTCACAACCGCTTCTGAAAAAGCCAGTAATCACAACAGTGACCTTCCTTTGTCCTCTTTCCCATTTTGATACAAAATTTCAAACCTAAAATCGGATTCAACAAAGCTTTTTCTGCAACTTTCTTCTTCTAACATTACAACCCTAACTCCAGCCTATTTAACAGAACAAAAAAAATCACATAGGGAGGAGGCGGATTGAAAAACGAAAATCAGAGGAGTAAAAAACACAAACCCTAGCCTCCACCCAAAACAATAATCTCAACATCCTTCATCATCAAAAAAGAAAAAAAAAACAGTAATAATAAAAGAAACTACAACTCCTTCACACAAAACCTTCACAAATTTTCCAATCCAAAAACCATTTCCTTTCCAATTTATTCCAACTACCATATACAAACAAATCAAGCCAAACACCAAAAATTACAAACAAAAATCAACAAAAGTTCTCTTCACACATTGCGAAGAGGTTTTATTCTCTGTTAGCTCCCTTTCTCTTTCTTTTTTTTCATTTCAACACCTTGCAAGCGAAAAATCGATCAGAGATTGGAGAAGAAGGAAGGAGACAGAAGTAGAAAAGAGGTAGAGACGAAAATAAAAAAAGAAGGAGAGGAAAACTTACTCCAAGATTCACTGCAAGGCTGGTAAAAATCGTTCCTTTTTTTCCATTCATTTTCGGACTTGCATGAACATAATCTAGGCTTTGTTTTTTGCGTTTTTGCATGTTTGAACGATGACACTATGTTGTCTATTGCGTGTTTGTACAACCGATTTCATGATTGGGACGGATTTGGGTAGTTAGGGTTTCAAATTTGGGATTTTTCGGTTTTTGAATCTGTGAGGGTCGATCTGTTTGATATGATGTTTGTTTGTTGTTTCTGAGTTTGATTTCGTGTTTAGAATGTGTTTTTAGGTAGGGCTTGGGTTTGGAGTTTTTGATTTTAGACAACTTTAGATTAGGGTTCTTATGGAAACAAAGAAGAAGGTTACAGAGAAAGAAAAGAAAGAGAGAACGAGAAAAGAAGAAGAAGTAAAAAATGTTTATTTGCCAAATCAGGAAAAAGAAAAAAATCACATATAATAACCCCCCATACTCTATTTTCTCAGCGCGCCCCCTACCCTTCTCAGCGCACCCCCCTTAACCGGTTACTGAACCGGGTCGCGGGTTGGGTCCGACCCGACCCGGCTCTCTTTCTAAAGTTGATATTGGGCCTGTTTAGGCCCCAGTTCTTTTTTTTGGTCTTTTCTTGTTTCTTTTTTTTCTTCTGTTCTTTTTGTTTATTTATTTTATTTTTGTTTATTAATTAAAATTTATTTCTTCCCTATATATTTATCTCATTTCAATAATTATGTGTAGGTTTGAGACAATGACTTTTTTTATGTAAATTGTTGAGTTCAAATTATTTTGCTAATAGTCAAAGTTTTCTTAAACCACAAAAAATATGTGTGAGTTCTTTTGTTTGTTTTTTTTGCAAATTTACTAAGTTAGTGCAAAAATAGTTAGTATAAAAAATTTCTAAGTTAAATAAAAATTCCTTTACTAGAGGAAACAAAAACTCATTTTTAGATTAGAAAGTTTTTTTTAGTCACTTTTGATGTCAAAAATTAGTTTGTTTGTTGGTTTTATTTATTTATTTAGTATGCAAGAAAATTTGAAAAGAACAAAAAAAATACTAAAAATCCTTTTAATATGTTGTTTGTTTTTTTTTTCTTTTATGGTTGATGATTGATTATGTCTTTGTTAATTTCATTTTATAAAAATATATAATATGCTTTTATTAGAAATTTTCATGCATACATGCATTTAAAATCTTACATTTTTGCATTACATCGCATTATGCATTTTTTTTGTCACATAACACTTTTTTTACAAAATTCTACATCATATCTCATTTTTAATTACATTTGCACTACACATTTCTTTTTACATTTCTACATTACATTGCATTAAAATCTACATTTTGCATTTTACATGACATTGACACAAAATTTTGCATCACACTACAATCTCACATTACAATTTTACTTCACATTTTCTTTACATGCATACATGCATTGCATTTAGATTAGGACAATGCATCATTTTAAAAATGCATGTTAGAGACAATATTTTAATTTATAAAATCATTGAGCTCTAACATTAGCATTGATAGTGAAGGACCTCTTTTGGTCTAAATTCATTCTCATAAAAAATAAATAAAAGAAAAAACCTTTCCTTTGATAAATAAAATTATGTTTTTGCTTGTATTTGTTAGTTAGAATTATTTGCTGTTGTGAGTGACTTTCGAAAATATATTACTATGTCTTTGCCTCCGACACATTTCTTTCACACACTCCACTTTTTAGTTAGAATATAATATCTTGCTATGTTCGTTATTTTTGATTGATTAGATGCATATTCATTATCATATTTATTTTCCGCACCTGCATTTTACTTTTATGCGTTGCTATTTATTTATTTATTGCCTCTTATTATTATTTATTCATTCAAATTCGATATGGTTGTATATTAATTATTCAATTGGGTTGTAATAGCGTAGGACTTTATTTATCGCTTTTATTGCTTTCCTAGCTCACACATCACACACAACGCCAAAAAATTTCATTTCCAAGGGAGAGGACTCGTAATTGATTTCAAATTGATTACGAGACTTTTTGAAACAAAAACTTTTTTCAAAACAAACGTACGATCTTTTTTATATAAGACAAACGCAAATTCACCTTATAATCATCTTTAACATGATATTGTCTACAATTTATCTTCTTTACCACATCTTTCTTTTTTTCAAACCCACAAAAAAAAAAATACGAATACACTTTCATTTTCAAACATTTAACTTCTTTTCTTTTTTTACATAACAACATTTACACTTTCTTACTATTTCTTTTCTTTTAAACATTCTCTCAATAAAAATTCTCTCAAAAAAAAAAAATCTTTTTACAAACAAAAAAATATTTACACTTCTTTCCTTTTATTCACTTTATGAATGAAAATTTTCTCAAACCTTTTTTACTATTTTACAATCCTTAGACTTAAAATGAAATTAGTCTTTTTCTTTCTTCTATACAACTTCTCCCTCCATTCTTAAAGCATGTACAAAAAGCACTAAAAAACATATAAGAGGTTACCATGGAGTACCATGGGCGCTTGAGGTGCTAATACCTTCCTCAAGTGCAACTAACCCCCGTACCTTAGAATCTCTTCTTTTAAAGGTTTTCAATTTTTCCCCTCCTTTGGAAATGAAAAATAAAACTGTAGTGGGGTATGTCTCAAAAATCCCGCAACAGAAAAATGGCGACTTCACTGGGGAAACTCTCCTTAAGAGGGTTGAACCTAACTTACATGCTTTTATGTGCTTTAATGTTTACATGCTTTATACATATATATTGTGGAGGGGTTTTGAGTGAGATAAGCTTGACCCGAGCTTGAGTGTACCTTGAGATAGTTGTGGTAGGATCATAGTGAGTGGGCGGAAGGCAAAACTCCGCACATATCCACATGTGATGTAACCACGCACAATGGAGGATCATGTTGTAGTATTCATTTCGACGCGATGTTCGCGTAGATTGTTGCTATGACATGTATCTGTCAATATTGTGGACCTAGTCACCTTTAACCCATCTTGGCCTTTTTTAGGATGTGGTGCGATAGCTAAAGCCGAGAGTAAAAGTCTTGGAATAGTTGACTCCGCGATACCACGCTCAATCGAGACTTTCCCTTGGATATTTCATTTGACCGTGAGTTAAGTCGTGGACATTGGTATTCAAGAAGGAAAGTTGATGACGTTGGGAACTTTGTAGAACCCGTGTTACAAAAAGAAGATAAACCAATAGTTCATACAATGTGGGTGGTTCTTACCTTTCGACTCCAACATTATGATATCTCAAAACCAACCATGTTTGCTTATGTTTGTGATTGTTGCATCCATACATCCATACATCCATGCATTCTTAAAAAAACTTTTTCCATTAGTTTTCAAAGGACTTAGAGGAACTTCTTTATAAACTTCACAATCATCATGGACCTTAAAAAAAAAAAAGTTGCTTAAAAAAAAAAAAAAATCTTTTGATCAACAACAAAAAAAATGAGGTCCATTATGATTGATATCCTAAAGTCCTTTGTAAATCAAAAATCAAAACAAAATTTTCTTTCTCATGCATCATTGTGCATTCATGGTCTTCTTCAAAAGGAAAAAGAGTCTAAGCTTCGTGTCTTCCTCTCAGTGGTCCGACGCTCTTGTCCAAAGTCAACTTGAAAGTCAACACTTGTGTTAATCAAAAGAAAAGAATGGAAGCAATTATACAAGAGAACGCTCAACTTCGTGAAGAAGTTATCACACTTCGGGCAGAATTGGAAAAGAAAAATGCTCTGATTGCTTCATTAATGATGGCAGAAGATAACCACCGTTTCCTCCTTGAGCAACTGTTTTTGCCTTTCCAATCTCAACAAAGGCATCATGTTCAACAACAGTCTCGACAACAAGCTCTACATCAGACTCAATCACAGCATCAACAACAGCCTCGCCAACTGGCTCTACAACAGCCAAGCAAACAGAATTCTGCTCCTATAAGAGAACCTAAGTTTGAACCGATCCCTATGTTGTATGCAAATTTGCTCCCTATTTTGCTTGAGAGGAATCAAATTCAGACTAGAGCACCGCCTAAGATACTTGCAAAATTACCATGGTGGTATAAACCTGAGTTATCTTGTGCTTTTCATCAAGGGGCACCTGGCCACAGTATTGAATATTGTTTAACTCTGAAGGGTGAAGTCCAAAGATTGATCGAAACTAACAAATTTTCTTTCGAGGATATAGACCCAGCTCTGTTCTACATGGAGTGATTTATTGCATTTTGGTTGTTGATGGTGCTTATGCTACTCTTTTATCCAGTTGAAGTCAGTGGTACAAGGAAGCTCATCCCTATGATCGCTAGACTTTTTATTTCTTTCTTGTCAAGCATTTGTTTGCTTTTAACATTATGTCTTTTGTCAAGTACTTTTAATATAATAAACATGCATGTTTTTGGAATAAATCCATTCGTATTCACTCTTTTCTCTTGCTTTATTACATACAAACTTGGAGCGAGAATGATGAATATAAATAACTAACTTTTGCTGATATATGCTTTCAATGGTGAAAAACCTAGTTGACGATGTAAGGCATTGTTTCTCTTCCCAAACAGTGGAGATATAAGGAGATAATCCGTAACAGCCCCTTTGAGCCTGAAGTCGGTGTTTCTTTCTATTTTTCTGAACCCTTAATCTTGAGCCTGGGGCAGGGTAGTCTTTCAATTAATTTGATGATGCATCCTGATACAAGAGAATCAATTCTTCTGGTCATACCAAATTAGAGATTTAATCACAACGCTTTCCTCAGACAAAGGAAGCTGTCAAGCGATGAGACTCACAACAATTCATTCGACAGTCACAATCTTCATCTTCCAAAGGATATACAAAAAAAAAGAGTGATTACAAAAAAAAAAGAGTGAATAGAAAAAAAGAGCCCATAAAAAAAAAAAAAAGGGGGCATCCCTATGGACCATAAATTCAAAGTTCAAAAAAATTAGTCCATACAAATAAAGAGTGATTCAAAAATAGGAACAGTTTCCAAACAAAAGTGATTGTCACTTCGAGAAATCTCATCAAAGTCTGTTCAAAATGAATATCAATGAAACTTCGACCAAATTGTCAACCTCAAACATCATTGCAAAAAGATTCTCTTGTCGACTGAATGCATCAGTTGAATTAATTGAATTTAGGAATGAAGGACATCAAGAAGAATGGGTGGGACCAAATAAATTTTGAGCCTAACAATCCTTTTTTTGAAAACCGTGAGCCCAGCCACGTTATAACATATAAAACACCTAATTGAAACTAGGTTCACTGTGAAAGCATATTCGGCAAATTTATTGTTACGCTGACTCATCCTGTTTGTTGAGTAATCACAAATTATCTTTGTACATTCCATACATGTTTTCACCACAAAAATATTCAATTTCAAAAACATACATATGCATTTTATCAAAAATACTTTTCAAAAGAAATAATCTTACTTGCAAATTAATACTTGACATCAAAGAAATTAAAGCTATAGTCTGATCAAGGGCAAAGCTGACTTGAGACGCTCCTAACTAGGGGCAAGTTATCTGTGGATTATGCCAATCAAGGGCAAACAAGTTGAATATTCGGCTTATCAAGGTTGAAATGGTTCAAGATTTGGTCACCTTACAAATATCAGTTAATCAGGGGCATACCCTTCAAGGATTCAAATACTAGGGGCATACTATGTCAAGATCATATCTTCCTGAAAAAAAGTACACTAGGCGTAAAAGGTCAACCAATCACGCTCTTCGAGCGATTCTTTCAAGGATCTTTAGACTGAAGCAAGGATCCAGAGCAAGGGGCAAGTTGTCTCCGTTCTCTCAGATGTTCATCAACAACAAACATGTTTTCCCTAAGAGAATGTAAACAATCTTCTTCCTAGAAAAGGGTACATCCCCAATGAAAGTTGACAAATTTGTTTTGAGTGCAGTCAAGTTTCAATATACAGATCGTTTCGACTAAAGCGGTCAATTCCCCAGAGAAGTTGTTCCTTCCAAAGAAGAGTTCTCTTGCTTTATCTACAATAACATTTACACTTTGTAGAGACATCCTGAACAGTGATGCGACGTTGGCTTGTGTTTCCGGTTTGGTCACTTTGTCTGTCCATCGAAAGATGTTTCACATACAAACATATACACATACACTCATAACATACAAACATTCATACATACTTTCATATATTCAAACATAGCATTTATATGTGCCATCAACATTTACATCATTCATACATTACCACATCATATACAGATGTCTATCTCCTTCGTTTTGTCCGTGTCTACAAAAATAGAGTCGGGATGGGCATGTTGTTCTCCCCAATTAGAGTGTCAGCTTAGGCAGATAAGTGTACACCTCTTGTTTCAAAAATTCCCCACTAGACTCCTCTCTTGTGGAAGATGGTTGTTTCAGTTTTTCCTACAACAAAAGGAAAATTCCAGTTGAATTTATTCTTCAATTGGACACAGAGTCTTGTTTACAGTTTCCCTCCGGTTTGTTCTCGGATTGGACGTCAACCCAATTTTACAAGTGGCAGTCTCGTCGTTCGAGAAGCTTGTATCCAAGTTTACAAGTGGCAGTCTCGTCGTTCGAGAAGCTTGTATCCAAGTTTACAAGTGGCAATCTCGTCATTCGAGAAGCTTGTATTCATTTTACAAGTGGCAGTCTCGTCATCCGAGAAGCTTGTATGTCATCAGTCATGTTCACAAGTGGCAATCTCGTCATCTGAGAAGCTTGTACCCTTTCAACAAGTGGCAATCTCGTCATCCGAGAAGCTTGTACACCCTTTTACAAGTGGCAATCTCGTCATCTGAGAAGCTTGTACCCTTTCAACAAGTGGCAATCTCGTCATCCGAGAAGCTTGTACACATTACAAGTGGCAATCTCGTCATCTGAGAAGCTTGTACATCATCAGTTATATCCTCAACACAACAAGTGACAAGTTTTCCATACAAGAAGCTTGTGTTTTACAAATACATTTCACAGTTCCTCATGTGATTTTTATCCCCAGTGAATCCTATCAGTACATTACACAAAATATCATACAAATCTTTTTCTCTACAAATACATACACTTATACAGTTCAATCAAATTGAATCATTTTTTCGAAGTACTCGTCAAAGTTACTTTTCTTTCAGAGAATCATGTTACTAGTGGGTGACATGTAGAGATTGTTTTTCATCTGCATTCCGTCTATTTGCAAGGCGGTGGACAATTCTCTTATTCTCTATAAACATTGTCTTTTATCTGCAAGCTGTCTCTTTGTAAGGCGGTGGACAATGTTCTTATTCTTTATGGAGTTCGTCTTTTATCTGCAAGTTGTCTCTTCGTAAGGCGGTGGACGATGCTCTTGTTCTCAGTAAACGTTGTCTTTTATCTGCAAGCCGTCACTTTGCAAGGCGGTGGACAATGTTTCTGTTTTTTTCTTGTAGAAATTGTCTTTTATCTGCAATCCGTCCTTGTCAGGCGGTGGACAATTCTCTTATTCTCTATAGACGTTGTCTTTTATCTGCAAGCTGTCTCTTTGTAAGGCGGTGGACAATGTTCTTATTCTTTATGGAGTTCGTCTTTTATCTGCAAGCTGTCTCTTCGTAAGGCGGTGGACGATGCTCTTGTTCTCAGTAAACGTTGTCTTTTATCTGCAAGCCGTCACTTTGCAAGGCGGTGGACAATGTTTCTGTTTTTTTTCTTGTAGAAATTGTCTTTTATCTGCAATCCTTCCTTGTCAGGCGGTGGACAATTCTCTTATTCTCTATAGACGTTGTCTTTTATCTGCAAGCTGTCTCTTTGTAAGGCGGTGGACAATGTTCTTGTTCCTTATAGAGGTCGTCTTTTATCTGCAAGCTGTCTCTTCGTAAGGCGGTGGACGATTCTCTTGTTCTCAGTAAACGTTGTCTTTTATCTGCAAGCCGTCACTTTGCAAGGCGGTGGACAATGTTCCTGTTTTTCTTGTAGAAATTGTCTTTTATCTGCAATCCGTCCTTGTCAGGCGGTGGACAATTCTCTTATTCTCTATAAACATTGTCTTTTATCTGCAAGTTGTCTCTTTGTAAGGCGGTGGACAATGTTCTTGTTCTTTATAGAGGTCGTCTTTTATCTGCAAGCTGTCTCTTCGTAAGGCGGTGGACGATGCTCTTGTTCTCAGTAAACGTTGTCTTTTATCTGCAAGCCGTCACTTTGCAAGGCGGTGGACAATGTTTCTGTTTTTTTCTTGTAGAAATTGTCTTTTATCTGCAATCCGTCCTTGTCAGGCGGTGGACAATTCTCTTATTCTCTATAAACGTTGTCTTTTATCTGCAACCCGTCTCTTTGTAAGACGGTAGACAATGTTCTTTTCACATTACTATCATATATATGATAATGGGCAATATTCTCCCCAGTGTTTTACTCTGTTCCCCAGTGGAGTTCGTTCTTCCAATAGAATTGGGGCACATCTTGTTATTTTCCTAGTCGGGCCATGTTATGTTCTTCCCCTATGGAGTCCTAACTATGTCTTCTTCCTTTGTCTGTCTTTTACAGCATTCATACAGAAATTCAAAAAATTCATCATCTGCATCTCATACATTCACATTTGCATCATAAGCATTGTTTGAGGATTTTAAGTCCAAAAATGGGGCACGTTTTATATTTAAGTATCTTCAATCCCGTCTAGACAAAGATTTTAATCTTCATCTATCCGGGTGAAGAAACTTAAATAGGGGCAGCTGTTGTACCCCAATTTTGGACCTAAAATCCAATTTACATTTTTTATGCCAAAAAAAATACAAAAAATATACGCTTTCATTATATGTGTTTTAATTTTCTTTCTCATGCATATTTTCTATACTTTTCACATTTTTATCACTTTTCTCACAATTACTTTTTTTTCAACTATTTCACTCTTTTAGTTCACTTTATTTAAATAGTTGCTAAATTAGCGTAAGTATCAAAAACATTCATCGCATAATAAAAGTGTCATTATGTCCGTTCTTTTTCGTCGTTTTGTTTATGTTCGTTTTAATCACTTTCTTTGTCGTCGTACTTTTATGTCCGCCTATTTATCATCTTTTTCTCTTACCCGTTATCATTATTATTTATATTATTGTCACCATTATTTCTTACTTTTTACCAATATTATCAAAAAATAACAAAAAAACAGTTTTATTTATTTCTATGTCTTTTTTAGTCATTATCACCTAATGACCCATATTATTATTATTATTATTATTATTATTATTATTATTATTATTACCATTATTATTCCAAAAAATCCAAAAAAACAATACAGCTTTTTTCCTCTTTCTTTTTTTCGGTCCCTTTTTCTTTTTCTGCTTCTTTCTCAACCAAAATAAAAAAAAATACAGAATACAACATTTGAAAAAATGGAATCCAATGCTTCACAACCGCTTCTGAAAAAGCCAGTAATCACAACAGTGACCTTCCTTTGTCCTCTTTCCCATTTTGATACAAAATTTCAAACCTAAAATCGGATTCAACAAAGCTTTTTCTGCAACTTTCTTCTTCTAACATTACAACCCTAACTCCAGCCTATTTAACAGAACAAAAAAAATCACATAGGGAGGAGGCGGATTGAAAAACGAAAATCAGAGGAGTAAAAAGCACAAACCCTAGCCTCCACCCAAAACAATAATCTCAACATCCTTCATCATCAAAAAAGAAAAAAAAAACAGTAATAATAAAAGAAACTACAACTCCTTCACACAAAACCTTCACAAATTTTCCAATCCAAAAACCATTTCCTTTCCAATTTATTCCAACTACCATATACAAACAAATCAAGCCAAACACCAAAAATTACAAACAAAAATCAACAAAAGTTCTCTTCACACATTGCGAAGAGGTTTTATTCTCTGTTAGCTCCCTTTCTCTTTCTTTTTTTTCATTTCAACACCTTGCAAGCGAAAAATCGATCAGAGATTGGAGAAGAAGGAAGGAGACAGAAGTAGAAAAGAGGTAGAGACGAAAATAAAAAAAGAAGGAGAGGAAAACTTACTCCAAGATTCACTGCAAGGCTGGTAAAAATCGTTCCTTTTTTTCCATTCATTTTCGGACTTGCATGAACATAATCTAGGCTTTGTTTTTTGCGTTTTTGCATGTTTGAACGATGACACTATGTTGTCTATTGCGTGTTTGTACAACCGATTTCATGATTGGGACGGATTTGGGTAGTTAGGGTTTCAAATTTGGGATTTTTCGGTTTTTGAATCTGTGAGGGTCGATCTGTTTGATATGATGTTTGTTTGTTGTTTCTGAGTTTGATTTCGTGTTTAGAATGTGTTTTTAGGTAGGGCTTGGGTTTGGAGTTTTTGATTTTAGACAACTTTAGATTAGGGTTCTTATGGAAACAAAGAAGAAGGTTACAGAGAAAGAAAAGAAAGAGAGAACGAGAAAAGAAGAAGAAGTAAAAAATGTTTATTTGCCAAATCAGGAAAAAGAAAAAAATCACATATAATAACCCCCCATACTCTATTTTCTCAGCGCGCCCCCTACCCTTCTCAGCGCACCCCCCTTAACCGGTTACTGAACCGGGTCGCGGGTTGGGTCCGACCCGACCCGGCTCTCTTTCTAAAGTTGATATTGGGCCTGTTTAGGCCCCAGTTCTTTTTTTTGGTCTTTTCTTGTTTCTTTTTTTTCTTCTGTTCTTTTTGTTTATTTATTTTATTTTTGTTTATTAATTAAAATTTATTTCTTCCCTATATATTTATCTCATTTCAATAATTATGTGTAGGTTTGAGACAATGACTTTTTTTATGTAAATTGTTGAGTTCAAATTATTTTGCTAATAGTCAAAGTTTTCTTAAACCACAAAAAATATGTGTGAGTTCTTTTGTTTGTTTTTTTTGCAAATTTACTAAGTTAGTGCAAAAATAGTTAGTATAAAAAATTTCTAAGTTAAATAAAAATTCCTTTACTAGAGGAAACAAAAACTCATTTTTAGATTAGAAAGTTTTTTTTAGTCACTTTTGATGTCAAAAATTAGTTTGTTTGTTGGTTTTATTTATTTATTTAGTATGCAAGAAAATTTGAAAAGAACAAAAAAAATACTAAAAATCCTTTTAATATGTTGTTTGTTTTTTTTTTCTTTTATGGTTGATGATTGATTATGTCTTTGTTAATTTCATTTTATAAAAATATATAATATGCTTTTATTAGAAATTTTCATGCATACATGCATTTAAAATCTTACATTTTTGCATTACATCGCATTATGCATTTTTTTTGTCACATAACACTTTTTTTACAAAATTCTACATCATATCTCATTTTTAATTACATTTGCACTACACATTTCTTTTTACATTTCTACATTACATTGCATTAAAATCTACATTTTGCATTTTACATGACATTGACACAAAATTTTGCATCACACTACAATCTCACATTACAATTTTACTTCACATTTTCTTTACATGCATACATGCATTGCATTTAGATTAGGACAATGCATCATTTTAAAAATGCATGTTAGAGACAATATTTTAATTTATAAAATCATTGAGCTCTAACATTAGCATTGATAGTGAAGGACCTCTTTTGGTCTAAATTCATTCTCATAAAAAATAAATAAAAGAAAAAACCTTTCCTTTGATAAATAAAATTATGTTTTTGCTTGTATTTGTTAGTTAGAATTATTTGCTGTTGTGAGTGACTTTCGAAAATATATTACTATGTCTTTGCCTCCGACACATTTCTTTCACACACTCCACTTTTTAGTTAGAATATAATATCTTGCTATGTTCGTTATTTTTGATTGATTAGATGCATATTCATTATCATATTTATTTTCCGCACCTGCATTTTACTTTTATGCGTTGCTATTTATTTATTTATTGCCTCTTATTATTATTTATTCATTCAAATTCGATATGGTTGTATATTAATTATTCAATTGGGTTGTAATAGCGTAGGACTTTATTTATCGCTTTTATTGCTTTCCTAGCTCACACATCACACACAACGCCAAAAAATTTCATTTCCAAGGGAGAGGACTCGTAATTGATTTCAAATTGATTACGAGACTTTTTGAAACAAAAACTTTTTTCAAAACAAACGTACGATCTTTTTTATATAAGACAAACGCAAATTCACCTTATAATCATCTTTAACATGATATTGTCTACAATTTATCTTCTTTACCACATCTTTCTTTTTTTCAAACCCACAAAAAAAAAAATACGAATACACTTTCATTTTCAAACATTTAACTTCTTTTCTTTTTTTACATAACAACATTTACACTTTCTTACTATTTCTTTTCTTTTAAACATTCTCTCAATAAAAATTCTCTCAAAAAAAAAAAATCTTTTTACAAACAAAAAAATATTTACACTTCTTTCCTTTTATTCACTTTATGAATGAAAATTTTCTCAAACCTTTTTTACTATTTTACAATCCTTAGACTTAAAATGAAATTAGTCTTTTTCTTTCTTCTATACAACTTCTCCCTCCATTCTTAAAGCATGTACAAAAAGCACTAAAAAACATATAAGAGGTTACCATGGAGTACCATGGGCGCTTGAGGTGCTAATACCTTCCTCAAGTGCAACTAACCCCCGTACCTTAGAATCTCTTCTTTTAAAGGTTTTCAATTTTTCCCCTCCTTTGGAAATGAAAAATAAAACTGTAGTGGGGTATGTCTCAAAAATCCCGCAACAGAAAAATGGCGACTTCACTGGGGAAACTCTCCTTAAGAGGGTTGAACCTAACTTACATGCTTTTATGTGCTTTAATGTTTACATGCTTTATACATATATATTGTGGAGGGGTTTTGAGTGAGATAAGCTTGACCCGAGCTTGAGTGTACCTTGAGATAGTTGTGGTAGGATCATAGTGAGTGGGCGGAAGGCAAAACTCCGCACATATCCACATGTGATGTAACCACGCACAATGGAGGATCATGTTGTAGTATTCATTTCGACGCGATGTTCGCGTAGATTGTTGCTATGACATGTATCTGTCAATATTGTGGACCTAGTCACCTTTAACCCATCTTGGCCTTTTTTAGGATGTGGTGCGATAGCTAAAGCCGAGAGTAAAAGTCTTGGAATAGTTGACTCCGCGATACCACGCTCAATCGAGACTTTCCCTTGGATATTTCATTTGACCGTGAGTTAAGTCGTGGACATTGGTATTCAAGAAGGAAAGTTGATGACGTTGGGAACTTTGTAGAACCCGTGTTACAAAAAGAAGATAAACCAATAGTTCATACAATGTGGGTGGTTCTTACCTTTCGACTCCAACATTATGATATCTCAAAACCAACCATGTTTGCTTATGTTTGTGATTGTTGCATCCATACATCCATACATCCATGCATTCTTAAAAAAACTTTTTCCATTAGTTTTCAAAGGACTTAGAGGAACTTCTTTATAAACTTCACAATCATCATGGACCTTAAAAAAAAAAAAGTTGCTTAAAAAAAAAAAAAAATCTTTTGATCAACAACAAAAAAAATGAGGTCCATTATGATTGATATCCTAAAGTCCTTTGTAAATCAAAAATCAAAACAAAATTTTCTTTCTCATGCATCATTGTGCATTCATGGTCTTCTTCAAAAGGAAAAAGAGTCTAAGCTTCGTGTCTTCCTCTCAGTGGTCCGACGCTCTTGTCCAAAGTCAACTTGAAAGTCAACACTTGTGTTAATCAAAAGAAAAGAATGGAAGCAATTATACAAGAGAACGCTCAACTTCGTGAAGAAGTTATCACACTTCGGGCAGAATTGGAAAAGAAAAATGCTCTGATTGCTTCATTAATGATGGCAGAAGATAACCACCGTTTCCTCCTTGAGCAACTGTTTTTGCCTTTCCAATCTCAACAAAGGCATCATGTTCAACAACAGTCTCGACAACAAGCTCTACATCAGACTCAATCACAGCATCAACAACAGCCTCGCCAACTGGCTCTACAACAGCCAAGCAAACAGAATTCTGCTCCTATAAGAGAACCTAAGTTTGAACCGATCCCTATGTTGTATGCAAATTTGCTCCCTATTTTGCTTGAGAGGAATCAAATTCAGACTAGAGCACCGCCTAAGATACTTGCAAAATTACCATGGTGGTATAAACCTGAGTTATCTTGTGCTTTTCATCAAGGGGCACCTGGCCACAGTATTGAATATTGTTTAACTCTGAAGGGTGAAGTCCAAAGATTGATCGAAACTAACAAATTTTCTTTCGAGGATATAGACCCAGCTCTGTTCTACATGGAGTGATTTATTGCATTTTGGTTGTTGATGGTGCTTATGCTACTCTTTTATCCAGTTGAAGTCAGTGGTACAAGGAAGCTCATCCCTATGATCGCTAGACTTTTTATTTCTTTCTTGTCAAGCATTTGTTTGCTTTTAACATTATGTCTTTTGTCAAGTACTTTTAATATAATAAACATGCATGTTTTTGGAATAAATCCATTCGTATTCACTCTTTTCTCTTGCTTTATTACATACAAACTTGGAGCGAGAATGATGAATATAAATAACTAACTTTTGCTGATATATGCTTTCAATGGTGAAAAACCTAGTTGACGATGTAAGGCATTGTTTCTCTTCCCAAACAGTGGAGATATAAGGAGATAATCCGTAACAGCCCCTTTGAGCCTGAAGTCGGTGTTTCTTTCTATTTTTCTGAACCCTTAATCTTGAGCCTGGGGCAGGGTAGTCTTTCAATTAATTTGATGATGCATCCTGATACAAGAGAATCAATTCTTCTGGTCATACCAAATTAGAGATTTAATCACAACGCTTTCCTCAGACAAAGGAAGCTGTCAAGCGATGAGACTCACAACAATTCATTCGACAGTCACAATCTTCATCTTCCAAAGGATATACAAAAAAAAAGAGTGATTACAAAAAAAAAAGAGTGAATAGAAAAAAAGAGCCCATAAAAAAAAAAAAAAGGGGGCATCCCTATGGACCATAAATTCAAAGTTCAAAAAAATTAGTCCATACAAATAAAGAGTGATTCAAAAATAGGAACAGTTTCCAAACAAAAGTGATTGTCACTTCGAGAAATCTCATCAAAGTCTGTTCAAAATGAATATCAATGAAACTTCGACCAAATTGTCAACCTCAAACATCATTGCAAAAAGATTCTCTTGTCGACTGAATGCATCAGTTGAATTAATTGAATTTAGGAATGAAGGACATCAAGAAGAATGGGTGGGACCAAATAAATTTTGAGCCTAACAATCCTTTTTTTGAAAACCGTGAGCCCAGCCACGTTATAACATATAAAACACCTAATTGAAACTAGGTTCACTGTGAAAGCATATTCGGCAAATTTATTGTTACGCTGACTCATCCTGTTTGTTGAGTAATCACAAATTATCTTTGTACATTCCATACATGTTTTCACCACAAAAATATTCAATTTCAAAAACATACATATGCATTTTATCAAAAATACTTTTCAAAAGAAATAATCTTACTTGCAAATTAATACTTGACATCAAAGAAATTAAAGCTATAGTCTGATCAAGGGCAAAGCTGACTTGAGACGCTCCTAACTAGGGGCAAGTTATCTGTGGATTATGCCAATCAAGGGCAAACAAGTTGAATATTCGGCTTATCAAGGTTGAAATGGTTCAAGATTTGGTCACCTTACAAATATCAGTTAATCAGGGGCATACCCTTCAAGGATTCAAATACTAGGGGCATACTATGTCAAGATCATATCTTCCTGAAAAAAAGTACACTAGGCGTAAAAGGTCAACCAATCACGCTCTTCGAGCGATTCTTTCAAGGATCTTTAGACTGAAGCAAGGATCCAGAGCAAGGGGCAAGTTGTCTCCGTTCTCTCAGATGTTCATCAACAACAAACATGTTTTCCCTAAGAGAATGTAAACAATCTTCTTCCTAGAAAAGGGTACATCCCCAATGAAAGTTGACAAATTTGTTTTGAGTGCAGTCAAGTTTCAATATACAGATCGTTTCGACTAAAGCGGTCAATTCCCCAGAGAAGTTGTTCCTTCCAAAGAAGAGTTCTCTTGCTTTATCTACAATAACATTTACACTTTGTAGAGACATCCTGAACAGTGATGCGACGTTGGCTTGTGTTTCCGGTTTGGTCACTTTGTCTGTCCATCGAAAGATGTTTCACATACAAACATATACACATACACTCATAACATACAAACATTCATACATACTTTCATATATTCAAACATAGCATTTATATGTGCCATCAACATTTACATCATTCATACATTACCACATCATATACAGATGTCTATCTCCTTCGTTTTGTCCGTGTCTACAAAAATAGAGTCGGGATGGGCATGTTGTTCTCCCCAATTAGAGTGTCAGCTTAGGCAGATAAGTGTACACCTCTTGTTTCAAAAATTCCCCACTAGACTCCTCTCTTGTGGAAGATGGTTGTTTCAGTTTTTCCTACAACAAAAGGAAAATTCCAGTTGAATTTATTCTTCAATTGGACACAGAGTCTTGTTTACAGTTTCCCTCCGGTTTGTTCTCGGATTGGACGTCAACCCAATTTTACAAGTGGCAGTCTCGTCGTTCGAGAAGCTTGTATCCAAGTTTACAAGTGGCAGTCTCGTCGTTCGAGAAGCTTGTATCCAAGTTTACAAGTGGCAATCTCGTCATTCGAGAAGCTTGTATTCATTTTACAAGTGGCAGTCTCGTCATCCGAGAAGCTTGTATGTCATCAGTCATGTTCACAAGTGGCAATCTCGTCATCTGAGAAGCTTGTACCCTTTCACCTCATAAGGACAAGAAGGGTTTTCACCTCATCATGGACAATTTGCAAGAACAGTTTGACATCCCGAAAGGCGAGGTAGCTCAGTTAGCCAAAAATGGATCAGATACTTAAGATGTTGGCTAGTCTGAACCTAGCAACACAGTCAGTTATGAATGAAGGGGCAGTTCCGGTGGTTTTGAAATTCCAAAGAGGGCCATCAGTGTCAAATGGGGCATGGCCGTGTTCTGTTTCACCAGTTGGGTATAACTCTTCAGTTAATGCTCAGTTTGTTCAAGGGGTAAGAAACAAAAACTCTGATATCCGCACAAGTCAGCTAAGATCAGAAAGGGCTCATCATCAGGCCAGAAAAGTCTTTGATTCAATTCCTATGATATATGGTCGGCTCCTTCCTCATCTGAAACATAGTGGAATGGACACTGCTCGAGCTATGAAACCCAAAGCTGCACCATTACTAGCCCGACACAATGTCAACGCTAAGTGTGGTTGTTATGATGGGACTGAAGGTCGTTCCACCAACGACTGCCAAGCCTTTAAGTACAAAGTGCAAGAGCTTATTGATCAGAAATTGTTATCCTTCAAGGAAGGTATGCCGTTTGTGGGAAGTAATCAGCTATCAAAGCCCGTTGAAAACGATGTGAGCCAGATGGAATCACAACAGGCTCAGTGGCCTAGATAGGTTTTTGATCTGATCCTTATGTCGTTCAATCGATTCCTTCTTTATCTTGTGCACAGTGGATTGGTAGTTCTTAAGGCTCAAAACCTATTAATTGCACCATTTTTCAGCTTGGTATGACGTTAACACCAAGTGTGGTTATCATGCCGGTATTGAGGAGCATACTATTGATAATTGCATATTTTTCAAGTATAAGGTGTGATTGCTTCTTGATAAGCAACTGTTGTCCTTCAAGGAAGGTGAGCCAATTGGGAAAAACAAAAAGTATTGGGGCATTCAGCGGATGACGTCAATCAAGTTGAAACCTCTGAAGAATTGACAAGAGACGTCTCCACAATTAAAACCCCTGAGTTATCTGTCACAGAAAGATTGTTCAATTATGACCAGTTTTTAGAGTGGCATCCTGATTGCAAAGTTTGTGAAAAGGATTCTAACCTGTGTACCTAGATGAAGAAGTGTCCACCACACTTAATGGATCAAGAGTTGATACAAATTGGGTACTCTCATAAAAAGACCCTGGTGACAACAATAAAACAACATAGCCATGAACAAAGAGCTTCCTTGAGTTTAGGGGCATGTGTTGACTATACCAGAGGAGAATGACCGATTTGGTTTGGATTATCAGTTGTCCAAGGGAATAGCAGTTCAAGAAAAAAGGTCAAAGGAAAATCTCGAGCACTTTAAGGAGTCTCTCTAGTGTTGGTTTTTAATGATGACCAGATTTCCGTCATAAGAGGCAAAGAGACTAATGGAAAGTCATGATGGGTTGCACCAGTGTTCTTCAGATACAATTCTTGCTGACTGGAAGACTGTTGGAATTTCTGAAATAATTTTATTTTCAAAATAATTTTGTTGTCTTCAAAACATGCTTGTAATGAACGCTTTGTTTGAATGTTTTAATTGTCAATAAATTAAAAATGCTTTTGTGCACAATTTCTGTCTTATTTATTCTTCTTTTTACAGTTTTAAAAAGATAACAATAAAATGGCAATAATTTCTTGCATATCATAAAACACTTTTGCATTCAATCAAATTCAAAAAAAAAATAATCATCATCATTCAGAAGTGAATCCATTAAATCATAACAGTGCCGTAATTCCTAATGGTTTCGGGTCGCAAACTTTGTCGAGGAGTCAGTCTGACTGTTGGATCAAGAACAAAGATGTTTAAACTTCATCGGTAACCAGTGGATGTGATCGATCTAGTAACTGAAGAATGGAGAGGTCAAATTGGGCGCCTCCCCACAACATGATATGAAAGAGTAAGTTGGTCAAGCTGCTTCAAGTGCACCAAGTGACTCGACCTCGTCAAGAACCAGTGGATGTGATCGATCTGGTAATTGATGAGAAACAGAAAAAGAGTCAAATCATATCCTAAGGGCCTGAAAGAAAACACTGTTGTTATTCAAGGGGCACCTTCTGATACAAGGTCATATCCTTCAATTCAAAATGATGGGGCAATATATCAGTGTGCCGTGATCACCGTGTTTGTCTTCAAGTTGTTGAAAATCAAAAGATTAGACTGTCAATGTCAAGGGGCATTTGACATTTTCTAGAACTTGCACTAATTCTCTGTTGATTAATTGGTTCAGACTTATGCGCATTGAGGCACTTCTCTTGGTGCCAAGAGCCTTTCAAGCCACCCTTACAAATGTTATTATCCTTTGCTTAACCCACTTTGAGCAGAAAAAGAAATATCCTTTTGTTTCGGTGACAAACCACATTACAAGCCTATAGACCAAAAGATTATCTGTTCACCTTCCTTGGAGTTAGGTAGAAACTGTGATACTCTTGTCTTTAAGCGGCAATCAAGATCAAGGTTGCTCATGGAACTAGCAACAATCAAAGTTTTAAGTGGTACACAAAGAAAGCTATCACATAGAAGAGAAGAAAAGTACGGAAAAGAGAGACAAAATTCATCAGAAATTTCAAAAGGAAATATGTCTCCATCAAAAAAAAAAAAAAAAAGAACAAAAGGGAGAAACAAAACAAAAGAGCAAAATATGTGATAGCAAGGAACCAATACATCCATATTAGGGTTCTTCACAACAGCGAAAACTTATCTTGTACAAGGTCATCAAAAGTACCGTAAGGTAAAATGTTTGATAATACTGAAAAGAAGAGTAGTGGATGCCTAACTCCACAAACAAGCCTACTTTCTCCAAAAAATATCCCACCTTCACCTAAGCCAAGCTACAACCCTCAAAGACCTCGAAAATGTGCATGAGTTTGAACTTCGATTAATCGCTTAGAATTCTTGCAAGCCTATGGCAAAGTGTCAAGTGAACATGATCACTTCGGCGCGCTACTCAAGAACCAGCAATGATGAAGACATACAAGGACAATCACGAAATATCTCCTTCGCACTTCACAGATACATAATCACAGATTGCACCTTAGTAGGGGCAACTCTTTTGTTATTAGTTCATGGCATAGAAGTTGTGTTCCCAGTGAAAATTGAGATTCCCTCATTAAGAGTCTTGATAGAAAACCAAGTTTGAAGAAGCGAATAGATTCATATCCAGCTTGATCAGCTCAATCTCATCTAAGAAAAAGAGAATGACAGCCTTGTGTCATGGTCAGTTGTACCAACAAAGAGTCAAGAGGGCATTCGACAAGAACGTTTGTCCAAGATAGTTCAAGGAAATCATACCGCTTGTTCACAAAGATATATGAGGAAAACGAACTCCTAACCATGATAGGACCATTTGTCGTGAAAAGGCCTTCGGTGAAGCCTTAATCCTTGCTACTATGGACAATGAAGAGTTTCCACTCTCAATGAACTCAGCCGCAGTCAAGAAATATTGTGCCTGAAGAAAAGAAGAAAAGAAAAAGCTCGCTAAGTTGAAAACCTGAAAGGGCGGTCCAAGCAAAAATTAGGGGCATCAAAAAAGGAAAATGAAACCCGTCAAGATGGGTACAAACAAATCAGAAAATGAAAAGGCACAGGACTGCGATACTTGACTCTGTACGGAAGTGGTACTTCAGACAGAAAAGATTGACTCAGTCTCCTTTCTCCAAAGCAAGGTCTTGTAAACTCGAGATCATGAAGAAGGATGGCATCGTTATGATTCAGTGGAATTCATTTATTTTCATTGCCATTATCTTAGCTTCAATTTGCAATTACCTCTTCAACAGATTTTGCATCCAGTTGAAAATTCTACACTTTTGCGCAATTAATAAAAATTCTCATTCATCTGTTTGTTAACTTGCTTTTACATTCCAATTGTGTGCATTAGTGCTACTTATTTATGACAAATAAAGCATTTAAACATTGCGAATAAGAAAAAGCATTTGAAAATAGCAAACTGTTTTGAAAACTGGAAGTGTCTGAAGGGAAACCCATGGCATACTGTAAGGTGCCCCGGTCCTAAATACACAAAATCATGGCAATCCTTTGATTCCATCAGATGAAGAAAGTTGTTGTTCCTCTTTGGGAACCTTTTTGAACACATGTCCCGCAACAGAAGCTTGCAAGGGTCCTCATCTCAACAATGTCAGAGTTACTCAAATTCTCGGTGCCGGGAAATTCAAACTCTCATCAACAGAAGCTCAGAAAGTCATGCATTCATGCATATAATTTCATGTATTCATCCATGTAGGTTCATGCATTCATACAAACCCAAAAAGGATCACACAAATCTCTGCATATGATCAGACAATTCATCTGCATTAGTTTTGCATTTAGGCATCAGATGTACACAATCATGCATTCATGAAGTACATGTTCAAAATTTTGTTTAACAGGTTGTGAACTTCGATCTCTCATTCAGTGAAGAAGGTCAGAGGACCTAATTCTCCAAACAAGAAAGATTTGTTTGACAAGAAAGATTGGTGAATCTTTAATCTCCCCAGTGAACTTACTTGATTTTATCATTACCACTAGTCTTCAGCAAACTGGTCAACAGAGTTTCATCCTTATCAGACGGATCCTCACTCTACACCTACCAGAAAAGGGTTGATGATTCTTTCTCCAGTGAATTGGTCAACAAGACGTCATCCCCAAGCAGATCGGTCAGTGCACCATATTCTCAATGAGAAAGGTTGATGAATCATTTCTTTCCCCAATGAGGCAGTTGATAATTGTTCATCTCCAGTAAGTCGGTTGGAACACCGCATTTTCAGCAAGTCGGTTGTTAAACCGTTTTCCCCAGTAAAGTTGACTTATGCACAACATCCCCGGCGAATGGATCAATAAGTCATTATCCCCAGTAAGCTGATCAACATACAGCATCTTGAGTAAAGTTGGTACTCCGTACCTCAGCAAGTTGGTTTCCCAAACCATATCCTCAATGGAGTTTCCGCATCTACAACAAGTTGATTGATGAACCATGTTTCTCAACAAGACAAGTGGCTGACAATTGCCAAGAATAATGGCAGAATGTTCAACTTTCTTTCCCCAGCGAGTACTCTTTTTCAAGATACCTCAAACCTCAGCAAATTACTCCAGCAAATTTTCAGTGAACTACGGTTCAGATTGTCAGTTCTCCAGATTGGATGGTGAATGATTCAAGTCAATACCTCATCTCACAATTTTCCGGATAGGGCGGGAAATTCTCTAATCTCAAGGTGATTTTTCGGATTGGTCGAAAAGTTATCTCACATTTTTCCGGATTGGTCGGAAGGTAAGCTTTTTCAAGGTTTTTCGGATTGGTCGATAAACCATTTCATATCATGGTTTTCCAGATTGGTTGGTAAGCTATGTTATCTCTTGATTTTCCGGATTGGTCGGAAGGTAAGCTTTTTCAAGGTTTTTCGGATTGGTCGATAAACCATTTCATATCATGGTTTTCCAGATTGGTTGGTAAGCTATGTTATCTCTTGATTTTCCGAATTGGTCGGAAGGTAAGCTTTTTCAAGGTTTTTCGGATTGGTCGATAAACCATTTCATATCATGGTTTTCCAGATTGGTTGGTAAGCTATGTTATCTCTTGATTTTTCGGATGGGTGATCGACGATTTGTGTATCAATAGATTTGATTGACCGCAAGTGCACAGTCTCGTCGTGTAGTTTTAAAAGATATCGAATCCACAGGGACCAATAATCGAACTACCGTATTTCTACCGTTACGGTGTAAATCTAAGGCTAATGAATTTTAGGGTTTGTTTAGAATTTTAGAAATTAAAGAAATTAAATTTAAGAGTTTAAATTAATTAAATAAAAGCGGGATATCGGTATGTAACTTAATTAACCATCGGGAATTTAATGAATTAATAGCGCGCGTGGAAAGGGTTTATTTTTCAGAAGAACTTTCTCGATTTAAAGGTCTAAACCTCACACTCTCGTTTTGTTGATAAAAACCATACAATCTAGACTAGGGGTTTTGCTGTCACTTTTATACCACCTCAGTTTCGAAAGTATATTTTGAAAATCAATTAGTTCTAATTAATCCTAACGTGGCTCTCCCTCGTTCAAAGATTAATATCAAATTCCTACTATCTGGTTAAAACCTCAAACTCTCGCTCTATTGATTTTAACCTTAGTTGCTTTGTTTTTCTCACTCAAAGCATAGGAGTTTTAAAATTAGGAATTCGAATAAGAAAAATAGTTTAAATGCGCGCGCTAAATCATCATTAAACTCCCTTCGGAGAATTAGTTTACATACCGATATCTAGGAAATTTAGCTAGACATAATTAAGAAATTAAATAAACAAAAACAGAAAATTAAATTGAACATAAATAAATAATTAAATAAAAACATTAAATAAAAACCTGGAGAGAATTGCTAAATAAACTTGCTTGAATTAAAGAAGGTAAAATTCTTGACAGGGAATTGAAAACGGAATTAAAATCGGACTTCCGATGTGGAAGAACCGAGACAGTTTACAATGCGGGGAATTTAAACTGACTGAAATAAAAGAAAATAAAGCGTAGTCTGATCTGAGAATCAAGCTTCTATTTATAGAGGATTTTTAACTTCTACGATCCATGAAAATAGGAAGGGATAAGCTCATATTTGATATCATCCAATTGCCACACGATAGGAACAGAAAACGGATCAGACGAATGCCACTTCCCCACGTCTCGTAAAAATCTGTTTCAATTGGTTTGGGCTTGGTGGCGCCCGCCACCACTTCTGTGGCGCCCGCCACAAGGTTTCTGGGGGCATTTGCCCCTTTCTGCTGGGCTCCTTTGGTGGGCTGCGCGGATTTGGGCTTTGCACCCCCTTTTTGCTGCGTTTTTGGCCCTTTTTGCTCAATTCTCTTCTCCGACCTATTTTATTAGACAAAACTAAAAACAAAACAAATACCCGCATAAAAAGACATAAATGAATTAAAAACATATGCAAATGCAACTAAAGTTCACCTAAACTAAGCTAAAAATACGATATGATTTCGTGTCATCAAATTCCCCCACACTTGAACCATTGCTTGTCCTCAAGCATGAAAGAATAGTGAATTGCATAGCACAAGTAAAAACACATGACACGATCATCCTACTCATACGTGGTTGCCGGCTAATCTATGAAAATCAAATAACAGTGCAAATAACAAAAACACCGCAATGACACAAAAGACTCCCATTACATGAGAACAGACCTGAAGCATTTCCTTTTGACTCTACCTCTCTCCTAAGTTTCATTTCCCCTTTTCATTCTAGCGCAATCACATTAAGCCCGTTATCTTGTACACGCCCATGGTAGGAAACCTGTTAGTGATTATGATCATCATATAGCGCGGGGTGCTGATAACATAAGTTTGGTAACCCCTATTTGCTTTACCCACTTCGCAGTTGCGGGGGATCGGATCGTAACCCGCCCTACCAAGTTCAGAATCAGACACCTCTGAACCAACTACTAATGAGTTTCTATACTATGTATTTTTTTCTTTCTCATGTTTCAACATTTGCTGAATTTTCATTAATTATTTCAAGGAATCAACCAATAGTATTCATAACATTTATAATCAAAATCATTCACTTATATTCTTCGGTTTCCCACTTAGTTTGTGCCTTGAGATGGTGCCGACTGCTTAGATAAACTACCGAGGGTTCATTAAAACTCAAGTTCAAGGTATTATCAAAACTAGTACTCAAATCAATTTTACACATTTCTGGGAATCTCGGGTGTTAAAACGGTATTGATTTTATCTAACCGTTACCCAACTTTCACAAAATAGCCTAGATAGTGCAAACAACCTATATACTTTCAGACAATCAACATCAAGCATCAGAACTTAATACTTTTGCTTTTCACAAGAAAATTTTTTGGTATGGCTCAAGAAATGAGAAAATCGGACAAAACAAAACCAACACTCAAAAACTACTCAATCTAAGTGAACTATCCTAAGGTTTTTATTATGCATGCTAAAATAAATGACTGAAAAGTAAAGGAAAGCGATAAAGCTTCCTCCCCCACACTTAAATCGAGCATTGTCCTCAATGCAACGACTAAAGGTAGGAAAGAAAGTGAAAACCTGGACAGCTAAGCTTCCGCAACTGTAAAGTCGGTGAGCGTGCTATCTCTTTATTACCTGCAAAATTTAGACACACTAAAAAGAAAACATTAGACTCAAAAACAGCGGGTTGCCTCCCACCAAGCGCTTTGTTTAATGTCGGTGAGCTCGACTTCAAAGAGGGTGAACTTAATTCACGTTTTATCGGGCAGGGCGGATAGGTTAAAATTTGCAAAAGTGTTGTCACTATCCTTAAGGTTGTAATGTTTCACCTCTGTCCATTAACCGTGAATGTATCACCGGAGTCATTCTTTATCTCAATCGCCCCATGAAGATATGTCTTAGAGATTGTAAAGGGGCCTGACCACTTTGAGCGAAGTTTTCCGGGAAAAAGTTTAAGTCACGAATTAAAAAGAAGTACTAGCTCTCCTACCCTAAACTCTCTCCTAGATAGACGCTTGTCATGCCATTTTTTTGTTCTTTCCTTATAGATTCGGGCATTCTCATAAGCATCTAACCTAAGCTCTTCTAGCTCATGGATATCCAAGATCCTTTTCCTACCGGCGGTGGTGTAATTAAAATTTAGTGCCTTGATAGCCCAATAAGCTTTGTGTTCTAGTTCCACCGGTAGATGGCATGATTTTCCATAAACAAGCTTGAAGGGAGTGGTCCCAATTGGGGTCTTATAGGCTGTCCTATATGCCCACAGTGCCTCATTTAATTTTAAAGACCAATCCTTCCTAGAGGTCGCAACTGTTTTTTCTAGAATTTGCTTGATCTCCCTATTGGAGACCTCCACTTTCCCACTTGTTTGTGGGTGATAGGGAGTTGCTACACGGTGTCGGACCCCATATTTAGATAAAAGCCTTTCAAAGATCCTAGAGATAAAATGGGAGCCACCATCGCTGATGACAAGTCTCGGCACACCGAACCTAGGGAAGATCTGGTTTTTAAACAATCTAATCACTACTTGGGCATCATTAGTTGGAGAGGCAACAGCCTCGATCCATTTGGACACGTAATCAACAGCCACGAGTATGTATTTGTTCCCAAAAGAAGTTGGGAATGGTCCCATGAAATCTATCCCCCATACATCAAATACTTCCACTTCAAGGATGCCATGTTGAGGCATTTCATCGCGCCTAGAGATGCCACCAGCGCGTTGGCACTGATCACAACTTTTTATGGCATTATGGACATCTCTCCAAAGAGTGGGCCAAAAGAGGCCGGCTTGTAAGATTTTAGCACAAGTTTTGGAAGTACTTGCGTGTCCTCCATAAGGCGCAGAATGGCAATGAGTGATAATGCTTTGCGCCTCATCTTCGGGGACACATCGACGGAAGATTCCATCGGCGCCTCTCTTGAAAAGAAGAGGGTCATCCCAATAGTAATGTTTTAGATCACTAAAGAACTTCTTCTTTTGCTGGTAAGTTAAATCAGGCGGAAGGACCCTTGCTGCTAAGTAGTTAACAAAATCAGCATACCATGGCAAAGGGTCTCTTCTGAAGACAGAGTTGACGACCTCGATGTCATCTTGAGTCAAATGGTACTCGGAGGCGACACTTTCCATAAGGGCTACTAGCCTCTCATACGGAAAGTCATCGTTTATGGGCACTTCTTCCGGCGCCATCCCCTCCATTCTTGACAAGTGGTCTGCAACTGTGTTGTCGATCCCTTTCTTATCTTGGATCTCTAAATCAAATTCTTGAAGGAGCAAGATCCATCTTAGGAGCCTTGGTTTGGCATCCTTTTTGTTCACAAGGTACCTAATTGCGGCATGGTCGGTATAGACAATGATTTTGGCCCCTATTAGGTAGGAACGAAATTTATCAACCGCAAATACAACAGCCAGGAGTTCTTTTTCTGTGGTAGCGTAGTTCATTTGCGCGGGGTCTAAGGTCCTACTAGCATAGTAGATAGCGTGAAGCTTCTTATCTTTTCTTTGACCTAGAACCGCGCCTATAGCATAGTCACTAGCGTCACACATGATCTCAAATGGTAGACTCCAATCGGGTGGCTGCATGATGGGGGCGGAAATGAGAGCTGCCTTTAATTGCTTGAATGCCGTTAGGCACTCCTCATCAAAAATGAACTCGGCATCTTTCATTAGCAGCCCGGTTAACGGCTTTGTGATTTTGGAGAAGTCCTTAATGAATCGCCGATAGAAACCGGCGTGTCCTAAAAAGCTTCGGACTTCTCTCACAGATTTGGGAGGTGGTAGATTCTCTATGACTTGGATTTTAGCTCTATCTACCTCAATCCCTTTGTTGGACACTATATGTCCAAGAACAATACCTTGACGAACCATGAAATGGCACTTTTCCCAATTAAGTACAAGATTGACTTTTTCACATCTTTCAAGTACCTTTTCAAGGTTTGTCAAGCATCCTTCAAAACTTTGGCCACATACGGAGAAATCATCCATGAAGACCTCCATAATGTCATTGATGTAATCGGCGAAGATTGCTTGCATACATCTTTGGAAAGTAGCAGGAGCATTACACAATCCAAATGGCATTCGCCTATATGCAAATGTGCCAAAAGGACAAGTGAAAGTCGTTTTCTCTTGGTCATCGGGATGAATAGGAATCTGGAAGAATCCCGAGTAACCATCTAGATAGCAGAAGTAGGAATGATTAGCCAGACGCTCAAGCATTTGATCAATGAAGGGCAAAGGGAAATGGTCCTTGCGCGTGGCTTTGTTGAGTTTCCTATAGTCAATGCACATTCTACTACCCGTTACGACTCTTTGTGCTACAGACTCTCCTTTCTCATTGGTAACTACAGTCACTCCACCTTTCTTAGGCACGACATGAACGGGGCTGACCCATTTACTGTCGGAGATCGGGTATATTATTCCTGCGTCCAGAAGTTTCTCAACTTCCTTCTTAACTACTTCAGTGAGAATGGGATTTATCCTTCTTTGCGGTTCTCGAGAGGTTTTGCAATCTTCCTCGAGGTAGATGCGGTGCATGCAAAGAGAAGGACTTATCCCTTTAAGATCAGATATGCTATATTCTAAAGCAGCTGGGAATTTTCTCAGGACTTTTAGTAGCTTTTCGGTTTCTGATTGTCCTAAATTGGCGCACACAATCACAGGGCGCTTAAGCTCTTGATCAAGGAATTCATACCTTAGACTCTCAGGTAGAGGTTTTAGTTCGAGAGAAGATTGATCGGGAGACGGCGTCGGGTTTGGTGTAATCTCAAAGCATTCACCGAGCTCGTCATCCTGAACTTCGAGAGTAGGAGTTGGAGAAGATGTGAGAATTTCAGTGTAAATGGTTTGATCATTCTCCATTTCCTTCCTGCATTCGTCAATGACGTCAAGCAGATAGCAAGTATCATCTATGGCGGGCGCACTTAGGAATTGAGTCAAAATGAATTCAACTTTTTCATCTCCCACTTCAAAGGTGAGCTTTCCTTTCTTGACATCAATTATTGCACCGGCCGTAGCAAGGAATGGCCTTCCTAAAATGATAGGCGTGTTAGAGTCCTCCCTAATATCCATGACTATGAAGTCGGTTGGGATAAAGAACTGACCTACACGCACTGGAACGTTTTCTAAGACCCCTATAGGCATTTTGACTGAACGATCGGCAAACTGTATAGACATTCCGGTGGGTCTTATCTCGCCTAGCTTGAGCCTTTCGCATATGGTCATGGGCATCAAACTAATGGTGGCACCTAAATCGCATAGGGCCTTATCAATGACAAACTTCCCTATGACACAGGGTATAGAGAAACTTCCTGGATCTTTGAGTTTGGGAGGCATCTTGTTTTGAAGGACAGCACTACACTCGGCGGTGAGTGTAACAGTTTCATCATCCTCAATCCTCTTTTTGTTAGTCAAGATTTCCTTGAGGAACTTAGCATACGCGGGCATTTGAGTAATAGCTTCGGTGAATGGAATGGTTATATTTAACTGCTTAAGAAGCTCCATGAATTTCTTGAATTGCCCCATGCTTTTGGTCTTTTCGAACCTTTGAGGATATGGAATGGGTGGTTTGTAAGGCGGCGGAGGCACATAGGGTGTTTCTTTTTCTTTTGCCTCGACGCCATTCCCTTCTTTCTCTTTCGGTTCACTCTCTTTCTCAACTGGTTCATCTGGCTTTTGCTGCATGGCAGGTCTCTCAATCCTAGGGTCAATTGGTTCATCATACTGTGTTCCACTTCGCAGTGTCACAGCGTTTACATGGGCTTTAGGATTGGGTTGAGGTTGGCCAGGAAATGTTCCTGCAGGAGCAGCCATGGATGATTGCTGTTGAGCCACCTGTGCAACTTGTGTTTCTAGTATCTTATGGTGGGTGGTCAAGATATCAACTTTACTATTTAATTGCTCGAACAGCTTAGTGAAATGCAGGTTTTGATTATTGATCCCCTCGTTAGCTTGCACTTGGGACGCCATGAAGGTTTCAAACATGGCGTAAAGGCTAGGCTTCCCAGGGTTATCTTGATTTGGCACAGGAGCTTTTTGAAAACCTGGTGGGCCAGAGGTTTGGCCTTGTCTAGGTGGATACAACGCATTGTTATTCTTGTATGAAAGATAGGGACTGTTCTTCCAAGCTGGGTTGTAGTTGTTGGAATATGGGCCTCCTTGGGCGTAGTTTACTTGATCGGGTGAAACTCCGGTCAAAAGTTGGCATTCAGCTATAGCATGCCCGGGAGCGCCACATATTTCACAGTTCGTGACTGCTGCTGCTACGGTAGCAGCAGGAGCATTGAGTAAGCTGTCTAATTTCTGAGTGAGTGCATCAACCTTGGCGCTAACGTGGTCAAGGTCGCTTATCTCATGCATTCCTCCTCTCGATAGAGGTTTTTCTATGGAGGTTCTTTCGCCTCCCCACTGGTAGTGATTCTGAGCCATACTCTCGATGAGTTGGTAGGCTTCATTGTAGGGCTTGTCCATTAGTGCGCCGCCCGCGGCAGCGTCTATTGTCATCCTTGTATTGTACAGGAGACCATTGTAGAAGGTGTGGATAATCAACCACTCCTCCAGACCGTGATGTGGACAGATCCTTAACATATCCTTGAACCTCTCCCATGCTTCATAGAGAGATTCATTGTCTTTCTGCCTGAATCCATTGATTTGGGTTCTTAGCATAGCAGTCTTGCTAGGTGGGAAATACCTAGCCAGAAAGACTTTCTTTAACTCTTCCCATGTAGTGACAGAGTTGGAAGGTAGAGACTGGAGCCAAGCACGGGCTCGATCTCTAAGAGAGAAAGGGAAGAGGCGAAGCCTAATTGCTTCGGGACTTACGCCATTAGCTTTCACTGTATCGGCGTATTGTAGGAAGACAGAGAGGTGGAGATTAGGGTCATCTGTAGGACTACCCGAGAACTGACTTTGCTGAACTGCTGAGAGAAGGGAAGGTTTAAGCTCAAAATTGTTGGCCTCTATCGCAGGGGCAACAATGCTGTTATGCGGTTCAGCATCAGAGGGGGTAGCGTAGTACCTTAGAGGACGGTTTTGAGGACCTATTTCCATTTCTAATTCCTCTTCGGATTGTTCCGAGTCTTCGTCTGTTTCGAGAAAGATGATTTGATTTTGGGGAACTATGTATCTTTCCCTAAACTGCTCAATTCGGCGTCTTACACTTAGTAGACGCTCAGGGTTGTCGATCGGGGTTTCTAATTCTTCGCTTTGAGAGCGGGTCTTTGGCATACAATCGACAAGCCAAAAAAGGGTAAATTTTTTTTTTTTTAGATTTTTTTCTTTTTTTAAATTTTTTTTCGATTTTTTAAATTTTTTAACAGAAAATTAAAGTTGCCTTAGTCTCTACGTTGTAACGACGGAGTTACAATATCGACTAAATTGGTCCCCGGCAACGGCGCCAAAAACTTGATCGACGATTTGTGTATCAATAGATTTGATTGACCGCAAGTGCACAGTCTCGTCGTGTAGTTTTAAAAGATATCGAATCCACAGGGACCAATAATCGAACTACCGTATTTCTACCGTTACGGTGTAAATCTAAGGCTAATGAATTTTAGGGTTTGTTTAGAATTTTAGAAATTAAAGAAATTAAATTTAAGAGTTTAAATTAATTAAATAAAAGCGGGATATCGGTATGTAACTTAATTAACCATCGGGAATTTAATGAATTAATAGCGCGCGTGGAAAGGGTTTATTTTTCAGAAGAACTTTCTCGATTTAAAGGTCTAAACCTCACACTCTCGTTTTGTTGATAAAAGCCATACAATCTAGACTAGGGGTTTTGCTGTCACTTTTATACCACCTCAGTTTCGAAAGTATATTTTGAAAATCAATTAGTTCTAATTAATCCTAACGTGGCTCTCGCTCGTTCAAAGATTAATATCAAATTCCTACTATCTGGTTAAAACCTCAAACTCTCGCTCTATTGATTTTAACCTTAGTTGCTTTGTTTTTCTCACTCAAAGCATAGGAGTTTTAAAATTAGGAATTCGAATAAGAAAAATAGTTTAAATGCGCGCGCTAAATCATCATTAAACTCCCTTCGGAGAATTAGTTTACATACCGATATCTAGGAAATTTAGCTAGACATAATTAAGAAATTAAATAAACAAAAACAGAAAATTAAATTGAACATAAATAAATAATTAAATAAAAACATTAAATAAAAACCTGGAGAGAATTGCTGAATAAACTTGCTTGAATTAAAGAAGGTAAAATTCTTGACAGGGAATTGAAAACGGAATTAAAATCGGACTTCCGATGTGGAAGAACCGAGACAGTTTACAATGCGGGGAATTTAAACTGACTGAAATAAAAGAAAATAAAGCGTAGTCTGATCTGAGAATCAAGCTTCTATTTATAGAGGATTTTTAACTTCTACGATCCATGAAAATAGGAAGGGATAAGCTCATATTTGATATCATCCAATTGCCACACGATAGGAACAGAAAACGGATCAGACGAATGCCACTTCCCCACGTCTCGCAAAAATCTGTTTCAATTGGTTTGGGCTTGGTGGCGCCCGCCACCACTTCTGTGGCGCCCACCACAAGGTTTCTGGGGGCATTTGCCCCTTTCTGCTGGGCTCCTTTGGTGGGCTGCGCGGATTTGGGCTTTGCACCCCCTTTTTGCTGCGTTTTTGGCCCTTTTTGCTCAATTCTCTTCTCCGACCTATTTTATTAGACAAAACTAAAAACAAAACAAATACCCGCATAAAAAGACATAAATGAATTAAAAACATATGCAAATGCAACTAAAGTTCACCTAAACTAAGCTAAAAATACGATATGATTTCGTGTCATCAATGGGTCGGAAGGTTGTCTTTTTCAAGGTTTTTCGGATTGGTCGATAAACCATTTTATATCATGGTTTTCCAGATTGGTTGGTAAGCTGTGTTATCTCTTGATCTTCCGGATTGCTCGGAAGGTTGTCCTTTTCATGGTTCTTCAGATTGGTAAAGAAAATATTTCAAATCATTGTTTGCTAGTAAGCTATATTATCTCATGATTTCTACGATCGACACACCTAGTGGAGAGGTAACGATCAGTTTTGGGAGTTCAGGTACCCTGAGGGGAGAAGACTTCATTTTTTTCTTATCGTCAACACACCAGTGAAGTTGTAATGATCAATTTTTGAGTTAATGCGCCCATATGGAGGGAGACAACTCAGCTTTTTTGGTCTATACACCCATAGGGCGGGTAATGATCAGTTTTCGAGTTAATGCGCCCATAGGGAGGGAGACAACTCAGCTTTTTATGGTCTATACACCCATAGGGCGGGTAATGATCAGTTTTGGAGATAACGCACCCTGAGGGGAGGCGACTCAGCTTTTTATGGTCTATACACCCATAGGGCGGGTAATGATCAGTTTTCGAGTTAATGCGCCCATAGGAAGGGAGACAACTCAGTTTTCATGGTCTATGCACCCATAAGGCGGGTAATGATCATTTCATTCTCAGGTATTCAGTTACTAGTTATTCCAGGTATGTTTCCACCTTCATCTTCCATATGCATTCATTATCATTACATCACATTCACACTACAAAATTAGGGTATTCATATTTAATTACCTTTTACTTCGAGTGCACAAAAGCGCAAGTCATTTATGCGCTCTAGTATAAGATAATTAAATAGGGGCAGCTGTGATACCCTAATTTTCCACTTTTGAAAATAAATATTTTATTAAAAAATTATTTCTTATTTTTATGAGAAATACCAAAAATACTAATTATGTACTTGCAATTTTTTTTTTCTTTATTTCTTTTTAATTGTTGCAATTTATCTTTTATGCGGAAAATAGCACAAAAATAGATAAGATCAGTTCATTAGCATTTTATTTGATTTTATATTTTATGTCTGCATTTTTCATAATTAAGGAAAAATATAATAAACTTAGTGCATTTTCTCAGTTAATTGCATTTCCATTTTTTTTGTTAGATTTATTTACATTTTTCTCGCATATGATAAAAACCATGCATTTAGACCAATTATATTATGCCACATAGCCATCTCAAACCACATCATCATTTTCATTACCAATTATGCTACCTAGCCTAATTTTCCTCTATAAATACTAAAATAATCACACCAATCATGGGAGCACAAATCCCAATAAAAATCAGAAAAAAAAGCTCCTCCCTCCTCCACCAACACATTTCCGGCGACCACCGCCGAAATTCCATTTTCCGGCCACCACCACCACTCAAATTCCGGCCACCCCAAAACTTCACAAAATCAAACATCAAACACACGTTTCTGAAGCTAAGGACCCCAATAAACACGATTCCACCGTCAAAATCGCCAAAAACTGACTGAAAACGTGTAGATCGGAGTTTCAAAATTCTGAAAAATTAGTTCCTCCGTTCCGGTCGATTTCGAACACCAAACAGAGTATATTGGTAGTGATTTTCGTTCCTTCAATCCTTCTAAACCTCTTACAACAATCAGTTACCTGCAAATCCACCGGCGTTTCGTTTTTCAGTTCAATTCGTTCCCGTCGTTTCCGTGATTGATTTCGTCGATACGAGCTTCGTTTGCAAAATCCGATATTAGAATCGTCATCCTTGGACGAAAACGAGTTGGATTGGTGTTAAGTTCGCAAGCTTTGGTGTTGGGATGTGTTTCCGGTGAAATTCCGGTGGAGATCACCACCGCGCGCGTCTCTGCAAGTTTGAGAGGAAGAAGAAGACGAACTGGACACGTGGCGCCTTCTTGTTGGTCAGCCGCACTTCTCCGCGCGCCCCCAGGCTGCTATGCGCGCCCCCCATCCGGTTTGTGGGTTGGGTCATTTCACCCGACCCGGTCCGCTCCGCTTCATCTGGATCTGAGTTTAATATTGGGCTGGTTCACTCATTGCCAGATTACTTTTATTGCACGCGTTTTTGCTTTCATACCCCCTCTAGCTGAATTAAATTTGGGCCTTGGGCCTAATGGTTGACAGATCTGTTTGCTGTTTGCTGCACCTATTTCAGGTTTGCACCCCCTGTTTCAACGTTGAATTTATTTATCAACGATGAATTTATTTATCATTCGATAAATTTATTTATCCTTCGATAAATCTATTTATCCTCCGATAGATTTATTTATCCTTCGATAAATTTATTTATCTTTTGATAGATTTATTTATCATTTGTACAATGTTACTTTATCATTTCTCAATTATTTGCTTGTCTGAATATTGAACTGTGATCTGTCTAAACTTGGTTTTTGAACTTTGTTTCTTTTCTATAAAGACTAAAACATTGACTTTTCAATTAAAGCGGAAAAGAGGGAGCGTGACGTACGTCTCGTTCGGCTTGAATAGTACAGTCTGTGACGTACATCTCAGATAGTGTACTATTCCCGTTTTAATCGATAAGCCATCAGTTGATTAATTAAAATGGAAAAGAGGGAGTGTGACGTACATCTCGTTCGGCTCGAATAGTACAGTCTGTGACGTACATCTCAGATGATGTACTATTCCCGTTTTAATCAATTAACTCTAATAACTGAATGGAAAAGAGGGAGCGTGACGTACGTCCCGTTCGGCTCGAATAGTACAGTTTGTGACGTATTTCTCAGATGGTGTACTATTCCCATTCACTAAATATTCTCAAAAACTCTAAAAATAACTCAACCCACTTCAATTCTGTTTTCCTGCCCTTGTGCAGTCAACTCTTTTTCAATTGTCCTTGTGCAGTCAAATCTTTTAACTGTTTTCTTAAACGGATGACGCTTTATCCATTCCCCTGCTACAGACAAACGCTTAAGCCTTAGTTGAGCATACAAGCATACTGTTGTATCACACTACTAGAAAAAGTTTAAATACCGACGGAATTTAGAGACGAGATTTATTTCATCTCTATTAGAGACGAAATTAGAGACAGAAAAAAATGTTTAGAGACAAAAATTAAAATATATGTACTAGTGACAGATTTTAGAGACAGAAAGATTTGTCTCAAAAATATTTTGTCTCTAAATATGTCTCTAGTTAATTAATTTTTTTAATTTATAATAAAAAAGTAATTGGAGATAGATGTTAGAGACAAATTTTTATTGTGTCTAATAGTTTTCGTCTCTGTATCCGTCTCTAATTAATCAACTTGTTATTATAGTAGTCAAACATCTGTCAGAGACAGAATTTATTCGTCTCTGAAATTATCTGTCTCTGAAGTCCATCTCTAAACGAAATAACATCGAAGATTCATCCCACCAAAATATTTCCACCAAATTTTTTATTGTCTGCCAAAATATTTAAGGTTAAATATGTTACTGCTCCTATAAAATGCGGCCTTCTAAATATTTGTTTTGATTGTCAAATTTATTTGTAAAAACATGATGTCTTACACACATAGTCTCTACACTAGGCGCGCTTTGTTTTATTTTTTTTAAACTGCAAATCAATTTATTAATAGGCAAATAGGTACACAAGTAGTACAACACAAACCTAACGAACAAGAAAAAGAAGGTATCAAGCCAAAAAGCCACCAAGAAGAACAAAACCCAGTGGCTGATACAAAAGAAAAACACAAGCACAAGCCAACACGTGCTCCAACAAACAACAAAAACTAAAGAAGGCAGAAAAGTCAAGATCACAACCGGAAACACAGAGAATAAAACCAAACCACATCAAGGAACAAAGTCTACAAAACATCACGCCCAGCAAAGCAACAAACACCCCAACAACCCCCACAAGCGCACACAACATCACTGGAGGATACAATCTCTCGAATTTCATATCCATCCATTTATACAATAAACACGGTCCTTTCACCGACTTGTGCACAAGGCCGGCCCAGAAGCAGAGCAACCAGGCCCACAGCCCTGCCCTCAATATTTTGAGGGCCTCATTAGTTTTTTTTTCAAGAGAAGAAATAAATTCAAAGTGGAATATTTGGTGTAGTGGCAGCTGTAATTACTTATTCTTAGCAATTAGCAATCTATTAGTGCGCGTGATCAATCCCCTCTATGGGTATTTTTGCTGTTTTTATTTTATTTTATTCCCTTTGAGTATTCGTGATGCTTTTTTATTTTAATAAATATGAAAAATTGAAGAAATAGCGGTCCACTTGTATTGTTTGCCCTGGACCTCCGAAATGACGGATAAAGGTTTTCCTTGTGCATAAACTATTGTCAAGAGTACCGTTGGAAACATTAACATAAAATGATTCATTTACTTGATTTTGATTCATGAAGAAGTAATTTATTCAAACTTTATTTGTTTGAATTGGATTGAATGTATTTTTGGAGAAATTTTTTTATTTGTTTGGAAGAGAACAAATATATTTTTGTTTGAACAATATTTGTTGGAAACAAATATTTGTTCCTATCTTTGAAGAAGATTATTTTTGTTCGTTTGGAAGCGAATAAATATATTTTTATTTGAAGATATATATTTAAAATTAAATATTTCAAACAAGTAATTTTTTGAAGATTGATTTTTATTTTATTTTAAGTATTCCAAACAAATATATTCCTTTGAAGAATTTTTTTTGGAAGCACAAATTGTTTTTGGAAGAACTTTGTCTTGTTTGAAAAAAAAAAAATCTTTGGGAAAAATTTAATGAAAAATTAGGTGCTAACAAACTTTATCAAATTGAAGTTAATCCTTTATGAAAGACTTGAATATTATCTGATAGTCTATTTTACTATAAATAGAGACTCAAGTTCAACAATAATACTAACCCAAAAATATTGTGAAAGTTTAAGAAATTTTAGAGTTTATATGAGTTTTTTTTTTTGTTCATTGTTTATTGAATGTTTTTTCTAACGTGTAATCTTGATAGAACTTTAATTGTATTTTTTTAGAAGGTTTGTGTTACATATTAATCAAAACTCTCCGGTTCAACTTGAAAGAAAAAGTTTTTTTTAACATCAAAAATATATATATATTAATAAGATTGTGGATGCACAAGGAGTACACCAATAATCCGAGAGCAAATACAAAGGATTAATACAGGGGAACATTCCAAAAAGAAAAGACAAGCTACAAACAAATACCACAAGAAGCTAACTTAAAAGCCAGCAAAAACCCATGCACCGACGAGAGCAGAAAAATCAGGCCGCACCAGCTGAACATACATAAAAAACCCTGCGCCCGCTCATCACCGAAGCAAAGAGCAGGTGACAACGAAAATAGCGAGAAGGGTGATGAATTTAGTTTTAGTTACTTTCTTTTATGTATTTTTGTTAAATTATTTAAATTTATTTTAAGTTTGATATTGATACTTTGTAAATATGACATATATTTTTATGTTAATGATTCAAATTTATTGTTAATCGAAATTTGATTTTCTCACATTGTAGAATTATATGCATTACATTTAGTAAATAAAAATTAATATTTGAAAAACTGTATGAGCATTTAATTGCTAAAAAGACAAAAATAATGCTAATAAGAGATGACAAATGTGTTTTGTGAGACAAAATTATTTGAATTCAAAGACAGATAATTCTATCTGTGATAGAGACAAACTTTTATGCTTAGAGACAAAATTATTTAAATTCAGAGACGGATAATTCTATCTCCAACAGAGACGAATTTTTTCGCTTAGAGACGGAATTTTCGAGACAGAATTATTTGAATTCAGAGACGGATAATTGTGTCTCTAACAGAGACAATTTTTATTTGCTTAGAGACAGAATTTTAGAGACAAAATAATTTGAATTTAGAGACGGAAATTATGTCTCCAATAGAGACAGATTTATTGTGTTTTGAATTCAACATTTAGAGACAGATATATAAAATTCGTCTCTGAATCAGAGACGGATAAATTTTGTCTCCAACCAGAGATGGAATATAAAATCCGTCTCTAATGGCTTAGAGACGAGAAAATTAACGACCAAATCAAATCCGTCTCTAATTCTGTCTCTAACGTGTTTAGTGATGGAATATTTGCCTTTTAGAGACAAATTTTGGCCGTCGGTATTTAAGATTTTTCTAGTAGTGTCAGTGGAATGCGACCTAAGCATCGTTCACTAAAAACAACCAACAAACAAAACCTTTTTCAGGAAGAACTACGTGAGCCTTGACTTCCTCATTGTACTTGGGGGATAAGTAGGAGCGAGAGCCTCTCTCGTCAAGCCAAATAATAAAAAACTCTTTTTTTCCCTTTTCTGTTCAGTATGCGGTAATTTAATTCTTTTTACACGGTTATCTCTGTTTATGCAAACCAAAATTCCTCAAATGGTTCCCGTTGAGTACAACGGATATGAGGGGGTGTTAACGTCTTCCCCTCATGTTACCAACTCCCGAACCTGATCTTTTCAAGGTATTATCATTATTTTCCTTTCCCCTCATGGGATAAATAAAATATGGTGGCGGCTTCATTGTTTACATTTGTGCATTGCATTTCATCATTGCATATCTGTATATTTTTTTGCGCCGGGTACTACACCCCCAAATAACCAAATGGGTTATTTGAGCGTTTATTGATTAAAAAACAATTTGATACTAGTGCACAATTTACAAAGACTCCAATAACCCTATATCGAATCTAATGTAAACTATGCGATATAACCTCAACTCGTAGCGAAGCTTCAACCTCTGATTCCAACGTTTCTTAACCTTGCGCCGTCTTCGATCGGAAAACCCCCGCAAAGAACGTCCAGCTGATTCCTTCGCTTCCTAGATGTTGAACCTTCAAGATTTTGCACAATCTTGAATCCTTGATGAGAAAACCCAAACCTTCTTCACAAACGAACCCGATCGTAATTCTGATTCACCACGAATTACACCGGATGTTATCGATCAACCGTACAATCACCACGAATTACACCGGACGTTATCGATCAACCGTACAATCACCTAACAGCGTACAAAATTTGAAAAAATTGAGCTATGTATTGATACAACAACGTGTTTGTATCAATACATACACCAGTATCTTGAAAATCTGACTGATATGTATCGATACAAGCGAGCATGATTCGATACACAATGCATTCTCTGGTCTTTTGAGAGAGTTTGGTGTCTATCGATACATGCAAGCATGATTCGATACACAAGAGACTCTCTGCCCATGAGAGACCAGTTTTGTATCTTTACAAAAGATATATGTATCGATACAAATTGCACAAAATCAGTCTGAAGTAGTTTCAGGACATTTGTATCGATACAAGTGATTATGTATCGATACAAGAGACCTTAAAATCATTTTTTCAAAGTTTAAAAATAGTTTTCCGCAGTCTAGTCATTTCCAATGTTGCCAAAATATGTTCTACTCTATTTTCAAGTGTTTTTACAATTATTAAAACATGGGAGTGAACCGGTGCACTTACAACAGATAATGGGTTAAACCTGAATAACAAGATGATGAAGGAATTATGCGAGGACTTCAAATTTGAACATCACAACTCCTCGCCATATCGGCCCAAATGAATGGCGCTGTAGAGGCAGCTAACAAGAATATCAAGAAGATTGTTCAGAAGATGGTAAAGACCTACAAAGACTAGCATGAGATGTTACCATTTGCACTACATGGCTATCGAACGACAATTCGCACCTCTACATGGGAAACTCCTTTCTTCTTGGTGTACGGTACGGACGCGGTGATTCCTATCGAAGTCGAAATTCCTTTGTTAAGAGTTTTGATAAAGACTAAGCTGGACGAGGCAGAATGGGTACGGGCAAGATATGACCAGTTAATTCTCATAGAAGAGAAACGGTTGACGATATTATGTCACGGGAAACTATACCAAAAGAGGCTCAAGAAGGCATTCGATAAAAAGGTTCATCCTCGAGTGTTGAAGGAAAGGGATCTAGTGCTGAAGAAGATATTACCCATCCACAAGGACCCACGTGGGAAATGGACGCCTAACTATGAAGGGCCATACGTCGTGAAGAAAGCTTTCTCCGGTGGAGCCTTGATTATCACTACCATGAATGGTCAGGAGCTTCCACTCTCTGAGAACTCCGATGCAGTTAAAAAGTATTATGCTTAAATAAAAGAAAACAAGAAATAAAAAATATAATCCCGGTGGGCTGAAAACTGGAAAGAGCGATCCAGGAAAAAGTTAGGAATATAAAATAAAGGCAAGTAACTGCAGCACATAGACCCATGGAAGGACTCGAACGGAAGGGAGTGATCCAATTATCATCTTCGGAGCAAAGTATCGCAAGTCCAAAGTCGATGGGATAGTAGCATGTGTTGTATTTCAGTAAAACCTTGAATAAAATTTTGTTGCCATTTTATTTTTTCTATTAGCTGCCACTTATAGGAGTTGCATCCTCAATGTATTATATGCCCATTCAGGGGTCCAAATTCATCAATAAAATTCCTTATGGCATTCCATTATTTCTTCTTTCTCACTTCTCCACAGAATGCTAATTTGTTTTTGATAAATAATGCATTGCAAGCACTAAAAATAATAAAAAGAAGTTTTCAAAGCATATTTTACTTCGACTTTTAAAAAATAATGAAAGAATAGCTTCGCTCTAGGGTTGAATGAGATGCTCAAGATATTACATATCTCATCAGCATCAATATTCCTTGATAAAAAAATGTGTCCTCCAAGGGGCATTTCAAACATACAGTCATCGGCTATTTGTCTCACGGCCAACGGTCGTCAAAGGTCCCAAATAACGGAGACGGAGAGCTCGCAAGAAAGGGTTTCCTCCTCGCATATTCAGTAGAGGCTAAATTTCAAGTGGCTACCGGATATGGCAACCATATGCACAAAAAAAGTTTCCCCGGCATTTCATCTCATGCATCAGTCATGCATGACATCACATAAAAGAATAGCTTGCATTCATATAAAATCTTCATGCATAGAATACAGCACACATTTACATGCATGCATGGCATAGCTAAAAAGAAAAATCCAAGTTTTCTCAAGGATCAACTCTAGGCATAAAGATATTAAATGAGTACCCCATATCCCTAACAAATCAAATCAGCCCGGCCACGAGCTGGTAACATTCATTCACACTTATTCTCAGGATCTAAGCACCTTACGGGTAAATATCTAATTCTTCACGAAGTGTAATACCCTAATTTTGAGCTTTTTAAAATAAATATTTTATTTAAAAATTATTTCTTATTCTTCTTAAGAAATACCAAAAATAGTTTTTTCAATAATTTTGTTTTACAATTTATTCATTTTCCTTTATTTATTTTAATTTGTCGCAATTTATCTTTTTATACGAAGAATAGCAAAATAATCAAAAATAGTTTTATCATCTTTATTTAAGTTTATATTTCATTTTTATATTTTTCTACATTTTTATTCATTTTTCCTATTGATTTTTACATTTTTTATCACTTTATAAAAAAATTGTTTGCTTTTGACCAATCACATTGCGACACCTCATCATCTCCACCTCATAATCATTTTCATTACTATTTTTCAGTGATGCACGGGTACACCGTTTTAAGTAGCGTACTAGTACCGGGTACGTACCGGGTACCGGTAAGCACCCGGTACTCAGTGGGTCCGCACCGACGCCGGACCCTTTTTTTCTTTTTTCTTTTTGGTCTGGGTACTCGCTGGGTGCTTACCGGGTACTCGAACGGCTCCTAAAATTAAAAAAATTGTTTTTTTTTTAAATATTTTTTAGGAATATTTTGTCAAAAAAAAAATCTTTGATCTGCTTATAAAAAGAATTATAACTTAGAATTGCAAGAAACTGTAAAATACTACTCCTACTCCTACAAGAAACCCGCCAATTGCTTATAAAAAGAGTATTGACTTAGAATAATCTTTCTCTCGATGAAGCTGAGCTAGAGGGCGCTCTTTTAGATGATGATGATGAAGGGGAAAATATATGATGGAGCTGGGATATTAGTTTTTAAATTGTTTTATTTTTGTTATTGCTTATAATTTGATTCTTTTTGAGCAAATTGTTTTTTAATTTTATATAATTATTTTGATGTGTTTGAACAATTTTAATTACTTTTAAAGTGTGATATTTTTTATGTTTAATTAAGTGTTTTAAAAGTTTGTTTTTATTATTTAATTTTTATAATTATATTAAAAAATTAATTTATACTAACGAACCCGTACTTTAGTTTTTTTAAAAATGCCGTACCCCGTACCCGTATCGGGTACCGGTACCGTACTCGTACCATGGCAACCCTGCTATTTTCCATTAATTTTCCCGTTAACCCAAAATTACACAATATCACAAAATTACCACTCACCTAATCCTACCTCTATAAATACACACCTCACATCACTCAATCATTACCAATCATTTTTTCACAAATTCCAATATACCAAAATCAGAAAAATCACATCCTCCTTCCTCCACCAACACTTCCGGCGCGCCACCGCCGGAATTCACTTTTCCGGTCAACTTCCGGTGACCCAAAAACTTCCAAAATCAACAATCAAACACTGAATCTTTATAGTTTGGACCATCCTGAGTCTGAATCTGCCGTCCGTTTCTTCAAAAAACCACCGGAAAAGCTCCAAAACCAACTCGAAGTCACGACCGAACAAAGAGGGGTTCGATCCGGTCATTTCGTGAACAATCAAAGGTAAAGGACGATAGATTCTTGCTATTTGGACTCTTCTGAACATTCCTATTCAATTACTTTTCACCAAAACTCACCGGAAAACATATTTGAAGGTTTGGATCCCATTTCTTTACGTGTTCGTTTTGCATTACCAGTTTGTTGTTTGTAAAAGATAATACTAGATTCGTATTCCTTGCGAAATTTCGTTCAAAATGATGTACTCATGGGTTTGTTTTGGTGATCGGAAGTGAGAATGGGTTCTTGGCCGCCGGTGGTTTGTTTTCCGGTCACTGGCTTCCGTTCGCTGGGTGAAGAAGAAGGAGACTTTGGTCTCCGCCACGTGTCGCGCGCGGAGAGGCTAAAAAGCTTCTCACGCGCGCCCACTGTTTCTCCCCACACCCCCCAGTTGGGTTGGTGGATGGTCTGGCTGGGTCTAATCCGACCCGTACGTTTGGCAGATTGGGCCTAAACCCTTTTTGGGCCCAGTTTTTTTGTTCTGTTCTGTTTTTTTTTAATTGTTAATGGTTGCACCCCTGTTTTACCTAATACACCCTGCTTTTAATTTTAATTAATTTATAATAGTTTAAACTCTAAAGTTTTCACAAATAAAATGAATAATGATAAATAAGCCCTTGACGGATGACTTGCGGTTTAATTTATCGTTATTCCGGAGTATTTTTTTAGTAAAGAAAATTGTTAATAAAAATGAATAATGATAAAAGACACTCAACTCACTCAACTGTTTTTCCCGCCCTTGTGTAGTCAACTGTTTTTTTCAACTTTCAATTTCTTTTAACTTGTTTTCTTAAACGGATGACGCTTTATCCATTCTCATGATACAGACAAACGCTTAAGCCTCCGAAGTGAGCATACAAGCATACTGTTGTATCAGTGGAATGCGACATAAGCATCGTTCACTAAAAACAACCAACACACAAAACCTTTTTCAGGAAGAACTACGTGAGCTTTGACTTCCTCATTGTACTTGGGGGATACGTAGGAGCGAGAGCCTCTCTCGTCAAGCCAAATAATAAAAAACTCTTTTTTCCCTTTTCTGTTCAATAAGCGGTAATTTAATTCTTTTTATGCGGTTATCTCTGTTTATGCAAACCAAAATTCCTCAAATGGTTCCCGTTGAGTACAACGGATATGAGGGGGTGTTAACGTCTTCCCCTAATGTAACCAACTCCCGAACCCGATCTTTTTAAGGTTTTGTCATTATTTTCCTTTCCCCTTACTGGATAAATAAAATGTGGTGGCGGCTTCATTGTTTACATTTGTGCATTGCATTTCATCATTGCATATCTGTATATCATTTGCGCCGGGTACTACAGCTGGCGACTTCACTGGGGATATGATTAGTGAGTTAAGCCTAATTTGGGGCTTTTGGTTTGCTTATACCAGGTTAGCCGTATCTGTCCTATCTTTTATTTTACCGCAAAATATTGAACTGTTTGGATTTGCTGGCTTTGTCTTCTCTTCTACTCTTTGTTTTTTCTTTTTGCCTTCATGGCTTGGTTCTTGGATACAGTGTGACTATGCTCCGTACCCGAGCTAGAGGGATACACAGGATTAGATGAGGGATTGTTATATTGGGCTCCCTGATTGATGTCTCTGGGCTTGGATATGACGGTCTCGACCAGAATAGATTCCCTTGGAATAATTGGACTCCTTGGCGGATGCCTTGTGGGATTCATGTTTCCTTGAGGGGTCCAGGACTCTGGTGGCTCTGGTGGCCTTATTAGGTGTCCGAAACTTTTTTAGGACCCGCTATTTAGAACCTGTGTCGAGGTTATAATGTTTACTCATCCAGTTGGCGTTATAATCTCGTCCAGATGAGGTTGCTTTTTGGGAAAAAGTAATCGAGGATTTTGGGAACCGTGTCAACCCTAGAACAACATGTGAGAGGGTGGGTTACAGGTAACTTTGAACTTTTGACCTCAGAGATTCCATTTTGAAAAGAACCCAGTTGTTATGAATATGGAAGATTTGGGATCAAGTTCGCCAGATGATATAATGTTACTTTGATCATATCCATGCATTTTGCATTCATACATCCATGCATCCATGAAAATAATCATGCATATTCATCTTTCATACATTTATAAAAAATGTGGAAAAAGTCTTTGAAAAAAAAATCATACATTTTCATTCATAAAAAAATCATGCATTTTCAATCATAAAAAATATCAAGCATTTTCGTCGTTTTTTTTTTTAAAAAAAAAATCTCATCTTCATTTATTCATTCCAACAGTTACCTTCCCGGCACTGGTATTTGGATTAGAAAGTTTACACTGCACCATGGACAATTGGAGAGAAGAACATGATGTCTTGCAAGGCGAAGTGAATCAGATGGGTGGAAAGTTGGACTGAGTTATGAAAATGCTGTCCAGTTTGAATTTGTCACCAAGACCGGTTATGAATGAGGTTCCAGCACCTACTGTTGAGGTCACACGGGAGAATGCTTCAGTGACTGCTGTGAATTGGCCACCTCATGGTGTACCGATTAGATATGCTTTACCTGAATATGTGCCGTTTGTGTTTGATGTTCCATCCGGTTCCCAAGCTGTCGAGAATCAGAATTGAGTACCTCCAGTTCGTCAAGGACTCAATCTGTAACAAGGAAATTTGGTTGACCCTATGAATGCTCACCAGGGTAATGTGATACATGTCGATGTGTCAAAAGTAGACTCTACCATCCCTCAGCTAGAGGAGACTATGCAGAAATTCCAAGCTCTAGAGGAGAGATTGAATCTGGTGGAAACAGGCAGCGATCCATTAGATTTCACAAAGATGTACTTGGTTTCTGATGTGGTGCTCCCACCAAAGTTCAAGATGTCTGACTTTAAGAAGTATAAAGGTCTGAGTTGTCCGAAGAATTATTTGGTCATGTATATCAGGAAAATGGATACTTATTCTCATGATGACAAGCTGATGATACATTACTTCCAAGATAGTCTTGCTGACGTGCCTCTCGACTGGTACATGCAACTCGAGGGTGGTAGTGTCCTTTTATGGAGAGATTTGGCCAATGCCTTCCTTAAGCAGTACCAATACAACATGGATATGGGTCCCAGTCGTACTCAACTTCAGAATACGACTCAAAATGATAATGAATCCTTCAAGGTATATGCACAAAGGCGGAGAGCATTGGTTTCTCAAGTACGTCCACCACTCCTAGAGACAGAACTTGCGGACATGTTCATCAACACTCTGCAAGGGGCATACTTTGAAAATATGATTGGTAGTACTTCATCGGACTTCTCTGACTTGCTTCGAATTGGGGAAAAAATTGAAATGGGGATCAAAAGTGGCAAGATTCAGCTTGTTGCTAGTTCTCAGAATGGAAAATGGAAGGCTAGTAATAACTTCACAGATGAAGAAGAGGAGGAAATTGATGCTGATACTTCTGAAAATGATCAGGCTTCTGTTCAGTTCCCATATTTTCCATATCCATGTGTGGCAACAATGCAACATCAACCAGTTCCAAGGATATCCTTTTCAAGTGCCAATGAGTCATGTGCCACAACAAGCTCAATAACCACAACAGGCCCAGCAGTGGCCTAGAAAAGTCTTTGATCCGGTCCCTATGTCGTTCAGTCGACTCCTTCCTTATCTTGTACACACTGGATTGGTGGTTCCCAAGGTCCAAAAGCCATTGACTGAACCATTCTCTGATTGGTATGACGTAGAGGCTAAGTGCGATTATCATGCCGGAATTGAGGGGCATACTACTGATAACTGCAGATTTTTCAAGTATAAGATACAAGAGCTTCGTGATAAACAATTGTTGTCCTTCGAGGATGGTGAACCGGTTATCAAAGATAAGCAGAAAGTGGGGCATTCAGCAAGTTTCTCAAATCTTGGTTTTTGAACAATTTGCTATGCCAAAAGATGAAGAGAATAATGGAAATAGTCAAGATAGGCTGCACCTGTGTTTTTCAAACATAGTCTTTGCAAACTAGCTTTTTATTTCCTTCTTGTCAAGCATTTGTTTGCTTTTAAGATTATGTATTTTGTCAAGTATTTTTAATATAATAAGCATGCATGTTTTTGGAATCAATCCATTTGTGTTCAACTTTTTTTTATTTTATTACTTACAAACTTGGAGCGAGGATGATGAAAACAAATAATTGATCTTTGCTGATTTATGCTAGTTGATGACGTAAGGCATCGTTTCACTTTCTTTCACAAAAAAAATTGATTTGAGCCGTTCTTGCATATGTTTGTTGTTATCTGATTCTCCTAGTTTCTTAAGACATGTCTTTTTTAGAAAGAAAAAAAAAACAATCAATTTTGGTTTGATTCTTGACCTGACACTTTAAGAGTATATAGGTTGTTTTGCACTTCAGGCTACGTTATGAAGGTTCATTAATGATTCAATAAAATCGGTAATGTCTTAATATCTTAGACTCTTAGAAGTATGTAAGATCAATTTGAGTACTGATTTTTACGAAGATCTGAACATAAGTTTTAAGTAACCCTGTGTAGTTTATCCTAGCAGTCGGCACCATCTTGAGCACAAACTAAGTAGGAAATCGATGAACATAAGTGAATGATCCAGAAATGAAAATTTGCATACTTTGGTTGATTCAAAAATGAGAATGCACTTATTGAGTTAGATGACCCTCACTCGGTTGTTTAACTCAGCAGTTGTTGAAAAACCATAGTAAATATACCCATTTAGTTGTTGGTTCAGAGGAGTCTGGGTCTGAACTTGGTAGGGCGGGTTGCTATCCGATCCCCCACAACTACATTTGGAAGTTAAAGATGGGTTTACCAAACTGATTTTACCAGCTCCCCTCGATATATGATCATAATCACTAACATATTTTTTCTACCATGGGCGTGTACAAGATAACGGGCTTAATGTGATTGCGCTTGAATGACAAGGGTGAATAAAATTTAAGCAAAAGTTAGAGTCACAATAAAATGCTTCAGATTTATCTTCATATGATGAGAGTCTTTGACTGCATTATGTTGTTTTGTGTTACTACAGTACTTTTGGTATTGATGTTTGTTACTTGGTTTTCCTTCTCTAGCAGGCAACCACGTATGATTAGAGTTGTCGTGTCTTGTTTCAAACCTGTGTTAAAAAGAGTCCTTATTTATGTGCTTAAAGACAAGCAAAGGTTCAAGTATAGGAAATCAGATAACATGAATTTATATCTTTTTTGGCTTGATTTACGTGAATCCTAATTGCATGTTATAACCCTCAAAAGACCTTATTGAAACTAGGTTCACCTTGAAAGCATTTAGCAAATTTATTGTTACGCTGAATCCTCCTGTTTGATTAATCAGTAATTATCTTTTGTACACACCATGTGTTACCTTTCAAAATATTCAATTCAAAAAACTTTCATGTGCCAAACGTTTTTCAAAAGAAATTATTTTACTTGCAAATTAATACTTGACATTAAAGAAATCTGAGCTGTGGTCTGATCAGGGGCAAAGCTGATTTGAGACACTCCTACCTAGGGGCAAGTTATCTATGAATTCTGCCAATTAGGGGCAAACAAGTTGAATACCCTGCTCATAAAGGTGAATTGGTTCAAGAATTGGTTACACTGCAAATTTCAGTTGGTCAGGGGCACACCCTTCATGGATTCAAGTGCTTGGGGCATACTTTGTCAAGATTATATCCTCATGAAAGGTGCAACCGTGGTTGTCAATAACATGGATGGTTAAGAGTTTCCACTCTTAGTGCACGTTGTTGCAGTCAAAGAAAACCGTTGTTTCTCTTTAGAAGCTTGTTTGAACACCTGTCCTGCAACAGAAGCTTGCAAGGGTCCTCATCTCAACAACGTCAGAGTTACTCAGATTCTTGGTGCCGGGAAATACAAACTCTCATCAACAGAAACTCATAAATTCTTGCATTCATGCATACATGCATTCACGCATACATGCATACAAACTCCTGCATATTGTCAGATAACTCATTCAAATTAGTTTTGCATTTAGGCATCAGAAATACATAATCATGCATTCATAAAACACAGGTTCAAGACATTGTTTTAACAGGTTGCAGACTTGGATCTCTCATTTAGTGAAAAAGGTTCATGTACCTAATTTTCCAACAAGACGGTTATTGAGTTGCAACTTCTCAACAAGAAGGGTTGGTGAATCTTTTCCCCAGTGAACTGGTCAACAAAGTGTCATCCCCGAGCAGATCAGTCAGTGCATCATGTTCTCAATGAGAAAGATTGAGGAATTGTTTTTTCCCCAGTGAGGCAGTTGATATTTGTTCATCTCCAGTAAGTCGGTTGGAACACCGCATTTTCAGCAAGTCGGTTGTTAAACCGCTTTCCCTAGTAAAGTTGGCTTAGGTACAACATCCCCAGCGAATGGATCAATAAGTCATCATCCCCAGTAAGCTAGTCAGCATACTGTATCCTCAGTAAAGTTGGTACTCTGTACCTCAGCAAGTTGGTTTCCCAAACCATATCCTCAATGTAGTTTCCGCATCTACAACAAGTTGATTGATGAACCATGTTTCTCAACAAGGCAGGTGCTTGACAGTTGTCAAGAATAATGACAGAATGTTCAACTTTCTTTTCCCAACGAGTACTCTTTTTCAAGATACCTCAAACCTCAGCAAATTACTCCAGCAAGTTTACAGTGAGCTACGATTCGGATTGTTAATTCTCCAGATTGGATGGGGAATGATTCAAGTCAGTATCTCATCTCACAATTTTCGGATTGGTCGAAAAGTTATCTCACATTTTTACGGATAGGTCGGAAAATTTTCTAATCTATAGGTGATTTTTCGGATTGGTCGAAAAGTTATCTCACATTTTTCCGGATAGGTCGGGAAATTCTTTTATTTCAAGGTGATTTTTCGGATTGGTCGGAAAGTTATCTCGCAGTTTTCCGGATAGGTCGGTAAGCTTTTTCAAGGTTTTTCGGATTGGTCGATAAACCATTTTATATCATGGTTTTCCAGATCGGTTGGTAAGCTATGTTATCTTTTGATTTTCCGGACTGGTCGGAAGGTAAGATTTTTCAAGGTTTTTCGGATTGGTCGATAAACCATTTTATATCATGATTTTCCAGATTGGTTGGTAAGCTATGTTATCTTTTGATTTTCCGGATTGGTCGGAAGGTAAGCTGTGTTATCTCTTGATTTTCCGATTGGTCGGATGGTAAACTTTTTCAAGGTTTTTCGGATTGGTCGATAAACCATTTCATATCATGGTTTTCCAGATTGGTTGGAAAGCTGTGTTATATCTTGATTTTCCGGATTGGTCGGAAGGTTGTCTTTTTCAAGGTTTTTTGGATTGGTCGATAAACCTTTTCATATCATGGTTTTCCAGATTGGTTGGTAAGCTATGTTATCTCATGATTTTTATGGTCGACACACCAGTAAAGTGGTAACGATCAATTTTGGAGTTCAGGTACCCTGAGGGGAGAAGACTTCGTTTTTCTTTTATGATCAATACACCCATAGGGCGGGTAATGATCAATTTTGGAGATAACGCACCCTGAGGGGAGGCGACTCAGCTTTTTATGGTCTATACACCCATAGGGCGGGTAATGATCAGTTTCGGAGAAAACGCACCCTGAGGGGAGGCGACTCAGTCTTTTATGGTCTATGCACCCATAAGGCAGGTAATCATCATTTCATTCTCAAATATCCAGTTACTAATCATTTCAGGTATGTTTCCACCTTCATCTTCCATATGCATTCATCATCATTACATCACTTTCACACCACAAAATTAGGGCATTTGTAATTAATTATCTTTTACTTCGAACGCATAAAGGCGCAAGTCATTTACGCATTCGAGTATAAGACAATTAAATATAGGCAGCTGTAATACCCTAATTTTGAGCTTTTTAAAATAAATATTTTATTTAAAAATTAATTCTTATTCTTCTTAAGAAATACCTAAAATAGTTTTTTCAATAATTTTGTTTTACAATTTATTCATTTTCCTTTATTTCTTTTAATTTGTCGCAATTTATCTTTTTATACGAAGAATAGCAAAATAATCAAAAATAGTTTTATCATCTTTCTTTAAGTTTATATTTCATTTTTATATTTTTCTACATTTTTATTCATTTTTCCTATTGATTTTTACATTTTTTATCACTTTATAAAAAAATTCTTTGCTTTTGACCAATCACATTGCGACACCTCATCATCTCCACCTCATAATCATTTTCATTTCTATTTTTCCATTAATTTTCCCGTTAACCCAAAATTACACAATATCACAAAATTACCACTCACCTAATCCTACCTCTATAAACACACACCTCACATCACTCAATCTTGACCAATCATTTTTTCACAAATCTCAATATACCAAAATCAGAAAAATCACATCCTCCTTCCTCCACCAACACTTCCGGCGCGCCACCGCCGGAATTCACTTTTCCGGTAAACTTCCGGTGACCCAAAAACTTCCAAAATCAACAATCAAACACTGAATCCTTATTGTTTGGACCCTCCTGAGTCCGAATCCGCCGTCCGTTTCTTCAAAAAACCACCGGAAAAGCTCCAAAACCAACTCGAAGTCACGGCCGAACAAAGAGGGGTTCGATCCGGTCATTTCGTGAACAATCAAAGGTAAAGGACGATAGATTCTTGCTATTGGGACTCTTCTGAACATTCCTATTCAATTACTTTTCACCAAAACTCACCGGAAAACATATTTGAAGGTTTGGATTTCGTTTCTTTACGTGTTCGTTTTGCTTTACCAGTTTGTTGTTTGTAAAAGATAATACTAGATTCGTATTCCTTGCAAAATTTCGTTCAAAATTATGTACTGTTCTGTTTTTTTGAGCCCAGTTTTTTTGTTCTGTTCTGTTTTTTTTAATTGCTAATGGCTGCACCCCTGTTTAACCTAATACACCCTGCTTTTTATTTTAACTAATTTATGATAGTTTAAACTTGAAAGTTTTCACAAATAAAATGAATAATGATAAATAAGCCCTTGACGGATGACTTGCGGTTTAATTTATCGTTATTCCGGAGTTTTTTTTAGTGAAGAAAATTGTTAATAAAAATGAATAATGATAAAATAAGCCCTTGACGGATGACTTTCGGTTTAATTTATCGTTATTCCGGAGCTTTCTTTTAGTGAAGAGAATTGTTAGTAAAAAATGAATAATGATAAATAAGCCCTTGACGGATGACTTGCGGTTTAATTTATCATTATTCTTAACTTTTAAAAAGTGAATAAAACACGTTAGTTAAAAAAGAATAAGAAGGAGCCTGACGGATGACTTTCTTTCGTCTTATTTTATTTTAATTAACCGTGTTCATTTATTTGTTTGACTGATATTTGTTGAATTATTATTGTTTGGATAATTTAATTATAACTGTTCAGCATCATCATTGTTTGTCATTCATGTGCATTCATCTGCATCTCTATCATCTTCTACCTCTTTCTTTTTCTTTTGTTTATCTGAACTGGAATCTGTGGTAATATCTTTTGCTAAGAAGTAGAATAAGAATAAACCAGTCCTTGACGGATGACTTGCGGCTTTGGGCTTATTCTCGTTCTAAAAACCTAAAATACTTATTAATTAAAAATGAGATAGAAGGAGCTTGACCGATGACTTGTTTTCGGCTATTCTCACTTTTTAATTAATTCGATAATAAACTGAATGAAACGGCGGAGCTTGATGGATGACTTGCCTTTGCTGGGATAACCTCGTCCTTGACGGATTACTTGTGGCAATGAGGTTATCCACATTCACTAAACAATATCTTACAATCTTAAAAGACACTCAACTCACTCAACTGTTTTTCCTGCCCTTGTGCAGTCAACTGTTTTTTTCAACTTTCAATTTCTTTTAACTTGTTTTCTTAAATGGATGACGCTTTATCCATTCCCCTGCTACAGACAAACGTTTAAGCCTCTGAAGCGAGCATACAAGCATACTATTGTATCAGTGGAATGCGACCTAAGCATCGTTCACTAAAAACAACCAACACACAAAACCTTTTTCAGGAAGAACTACGTGAGCTTTGACTTCCTCATTGTACTTGGGGGATACGTAGGAGCGAGAGCCTCTCTCGTCAAGCCAAATAATAAAAAACTATTTTTTCCCTTTTCTGTTCAATATGCGGTAATTTAATTCTTTTTATGCGGTTATCTCTGTTTATGCAAATGGTTCCCGTTGAGTACAACGGATATGAGGGGGTGTTAACGTCTTCCCCTCATGTAACCAACTCCCGAACCCGATCTTTTTAAGGTTTTGTCATTATTTTCCTTTCCCCTTACGGGATAATTAAAATGTGGTGGCGGCTTCATTGTTTACATTTGTGCATTGCATATCTTTATATCATTTGCGCTAGGTACTACACGAAGCACCCTACAGGGCGATGTCTTCCTCCTATTTTAATCACCCCGCATGGCAATGATTAGTACTTTTGATCAAAAATAATAAACCCGATAGTTTAGGCATCCTACGGGGCAATGACTTCTTCTTTGTTTAATCACCCTACGGGGCAATGATTACTCTTTAGGCACCCTATGGGGCAATGCCTACCTTTAGTTAATCACCCTACGGGGAAATGATTTCCTCTTAGTTTAATTACCCTGCGGGGCGATGGCTACCCTTTAATTTAGGCACCCTATGGGGCAATGCCTATTCGTTACCTTTAGGCACCTTGCGAGGAAATGTCTACCTTTGATCTAAGCACCTTCAAGGCAACGATTAGTCTTTCACTCTCATGGATTAAAATTTTGGGTCTTCTTATATTTATTTATCTTTCAAATCTAAAGATATTTAAATAGGGGCTGCTGTCATACCCCAAATTTTACTCACCTTATTTAATTACCATGTCAACTTTTTTTTTCAAATATGAAGGTTAGTTGTGTTGGTGATTATTTGAGAACAAGAGATTTAGTAGATTAGGGTCATGGGTTCAAGCCCCATTTGTGACTTTTTGTTTTTGATTATTTTTGTTTTTTTTGTTGTTTCTCACTTTTTCTGCTTCACGTTTTTTTTCCTATGTTTTTTATTTATACACATTTGTTTCTTTTTTGCATTTTATTTGTTTGGTCCATATAAGCAAAATAGATATAAAAAATATAATAACAAAAATGAAGTAAAATAGAAAGTGGTAACCGAAAAAAAACAAAGAAAAAAGAGTAAGCAAAGAACAGAAAATCAGAAACATGGGGAGAAGGAGAGAAAAATCAGATTAAGTAAAGTAGAAACAAATTTTCAGTTCATCTCAATCCATTAAAACAACAAAATTCAGGAAAAAGGGTAAATGATTTACATGGAACTTCTATCAGAATCAGTCCCAAAAAATAGGAAATTCAAGTCCAAACTCTCACTATAAATAGAGGACTACAAATCACACTCAAAAACACAAGAAAAATTCAGAAAACCTCTCAAAGAAACTCCCTACGATCTGAGCAAATACACACCCACAGTCTCGGAATTGAAGTTATCTTTCTACACACCGAGGAAAAATAACTCTAATCGAGTTCAACCACCATCTTCGAATTCAGCAGAACCTCGCACTGGAAAGAGGAAGGGAAGTCAGAACGGTACCAAAAACGCAAAAACAGAAACGGAAACAAAAAGAAAAATTACTTACTCGGGGGGAATTCACGGCACTCCGGGTAAGTGTTTTCGATCCTTTTAAACACGTAAAACTGTTTGTTTGCTCTCAAATTTATTTAAAATTCATGTATGTTTTGATTCTGGAATTCGAACTTAAGACTTGTTTATGACTGCTTAGATTGTTCTCTGTATGCAAAAACATATAATTAAAAGGCTAAAAACAGGTTCATATTTAAAAAGAAAGAAAAAACAGAACTTTGGATCTAAAATTTTCGGATTCGAAAATTTTTGGGTTTGATTTCGTGTTTTGAGGGCAAATGTGTGTTTAGAAGTGATTTAATCGGTTAAAATGTGTTAAAAATCAAGTTTTTGGTTGATTTTTGGGTTAGAAAATAATTCTGAAAATTTTCCGAAAAAATTAGTATGAAGGTATGAGTTTTCCGGTTGAAACTCAACCGGAAAACTCACCGGAAATTGGGTCTAGCGGTGGAGGACGGCGCCGCGGTGGCAGCCTGCCGGAATCTATGTTCGGCGCGGAGGACAGGTTAAATTTCAACCGGTGTTCTTCATGAATGAAGAACATTCATAGAAAATAGAGAGAGAATAGAGAGAGGGCAGAGAGAGTGAGAAAGAAGAGAGAGAAAAATTCTGAAAAATGAGAATTTTTTGGAGAAAATGAATATATACCTCCGCCTGATTCTGTACGTGCGCGCCCATGTGCTTACTATACGCCCTCCTCCGTTAATCACCCACCAAGTGACTTTGGCTTGCTGGCGCGCCCATGGTCGTTTGTTCCCAAACTGGGCCTTAGCTTTCCATTATTTACACCCCTGACTGCTGCATGCACCCCCCTGATCTTATTTGTTTAAATTTATGTAATTGATTTAATTCATTTAATTTATTTAAATTGATTCTGATTAATTATTTAATTTAAATATGGCATAAAAAATACAAACTTAATAACAACTATTATGGGATAAAAAAGAGATACACGGAAGTACATCCGTTCATCTCTCGAATAATGAAAGTCTTGTTGCACACCTTGCCGACTGATTATTCGTCTTCCATGAACATTCATCCTTCCCTCGAATAATCGAAGATTTAGCGCACTCTTCTTCTACCGATTAATTGTCTTCCACTCTTAAAAAACACCAACACAATTTATACCCAAAACTACGTAGCTTTGAATTCCTCATCGCACCGGAGGATACGTAGGAACAAGATTCAACATCTTGTCAAGCATAATAATAAAAAACCTTATTTCACCCCTTGTAAATAAAAAATTCAATAATAAAAAAATGTAAACAAATTTAAAAAAAATATTAAACCCTAGAATTAATTAGGAGGTTCATGTTGAGTACAACGGACGTGAGGGGTGCTAGTACCTTCCCCTTACATACCCAACTCCCGGACCCAAATCCGGTTGGCGACTCTGTGTCATTTCGGGTGTCCTAAATGCTCGGAGCAATTTTCGCAGGGTGACATCACTGATAATCAAGCAAATGATGAAAGTTCAGATGAAGAGCCACAACCACAGTTGAGACCTAGATCTCAGAGAACAATACAAATGCCAAGAAGATTGGAAGAATGTGATATAGTCTCAGACAATGTAGTAAATAATGAAGGTGAAGTTGTTCAGTATCCTATGCTTGCAGACATTGAGCCTTTAGATATTGGCAATGCAGTAAAGATCAAAGTGTGGATGTATGCAATGATTGATGAGTTGAAATCAATATAAAAGAACAAGACATGAGACTTATGCACATTATCTTCTGATAAAAAACTAATTGGTGTGAAATGGGTCTACAACGTGAAGCAGAATCTTGAAGGCAAAGTCATAAAGCACAAAGCAAGGCTGGTTACAAAGGGATTTCTACAGAAGCAAGGGTTAGACTATGATGAAGTTTTCTCTCCAGTTGCAAGGCATGAGACTATAAGGTTAGTAATTGCTCTAGCTTGTAGCAAGAAATGGCCTTTATTCCATTAAGATGTGAAATATGCATTTCTAAATGGACCACTAGTAAAAGATGTCTATGTGAAACAACCACCAAGATTTGAGCTGAAAGGTAAAGAAGACAAGGTACTAAAATTGAATAAATCCTTGTATAGGCTGAAACAAGATCCTAGAGCATGTAACAAGAGAATTGACCAATTCTTTATTGAACAAGGCTTCAGAAAATGCAGTGTAGAATAGGGTGTGTATGTGAAACATAGTGATGACAAACACATGTTGATCATATGTTTGTATGTGGAAACTCCAAATGGACTGATATTACATCAAGCCAAGTATGCTACTGAGATTTTGAAGAAGTTTAAAATGCTTGATTGTAATTCATCAGTCACACCTGCAAATACAAGAGCCAAAGCTAAAGAAACTATTACTGGTGACGAAGTGGATCCAACAAATTTTAGACAAATGATTTGTTCATTGAGATATTTGTGCCAAACAAGGCCAGATATTAGTTATGCAGTTGGCTATGTGAGCAGGTTTATGAGTAAACCACTGTTAGCCAATATTTTGGCTAAATCAAAATAAAGTTTGAATATTCTTCTGAATATATTTAATACGCCTTTAATCATGGGATTTTATATTTCCCAAGTATTGATTAATTATGAAGGTCAAAATTAAATATATTTTAAATATAAAAATTAAAGAATATTCATAACTGAAAAGAGTAAAAATAATCAAGTCCCAAGACTTGATTCGAGTTATCACTCATTAGAGTAAGACCAAGTTATCTCGAACTCGAATACAGATTTTTAACTTAGTAAATGGTAAAAGATTTGTCTGAAGATTCAAATATAAATTTCAAACCGTTGCAACGCTTCATTCAAGACTGATGGATTTTGACGTTCAAGATAAGGATGATGATGGATTTTGACGTTCAAGATAAGGATGAAGTGGCTGTACACATGTCAAATGGACATTCTATAGACGTTACTAGAACGTTGTAGGATTTAGCTATAAATATAAGTTCATTTGATGTAATTAGGATCACAAATTTTGATACTAACAAACCTTACAAATTCAGAGTAGCCATGCGTTCGAGTGAAAAGAAATTAAAAGGCAAAATGTATGATTCTGTGGTCACCATTTACTAATTCAATGCAATTAATCTTTTCATGCAATTTACTTGTTTTCATTTACATTCTTTGCATTTTAATTCATTGAATTCTTTACTTTTCTTGTCATACGTAATCACTTTGAGTATTTTTACATTTCTTGTCATTCAAGTTACATTTTTTTTTACTTTATTTTACTTTTTCAATCAAACTTCTTCATTTGCATTAATGAACATTGTTATTTTCAATTACAAACAATGAATGCACAAAACATGTCCCGAGATTCTCTAGTTGGTCTCTCAAGCATTGCAAACTAGCGCTTGTTTATCAAAAATCAGTGAAAACAAATTGGCACGCCCAGTGGGACTGTGTTTTGTGCGGTTTTCTTTAATTTCTTTAGGAAAATTTCTGAAAGGGCTTCATCTTTGAAGTTCGAAATTGTGTTTTGGAAATTTGTTACTTTGTTGTTTTTCAAAAATTGTATTTGTTTAGTGCATGCAATTAAGAAGTGGTAGAGTAAAACCAGAAATGGTGAGACCCAGAGGTAGTAACGCTTGTAACAATAACAATGAAAACAACAATAACAATGCCAACAACAGTGAGATCCAAAATCCCGATGATACTAACCCACTGTTAGGAAGAGTTATTGGCTCGATTCCTATGACAACATCAACCACAGATGCAGCAAGTATGGGGGCAACACAAACTATCCCAGTTTCTGTTAGCATGGCTTCATCAACTTCTCGTGTTGCAACAAGCTTGGTTGAAAATACTCCTACCATGCCCTTGTAAAAAAGTATGACAGTGGGGGTAACTTCTCCACTTTCAGGGGCTTCATTTGATTTTAGAAATCAATCAGAAGGTTTGTACCATTCGAGTCGAACTTACCCTTATGGGATGCCCAAATCCATGATGCAGAATGTGTATTCACATCCCTCAACATACTCTGATAGGGCAACAATTAGATCTCTATACCAAGTGGGACAAACTTCGAATAATCGTGCTCGAGTAATCCAACCAAGCATGACTACAGATTCTTTGTTGGCTATGAGACAACAAATGGATGATAGTAATCATGAAATGGTAAATTTACTCACCACACAGATGAGTACATTAATCAACCCTTTGATCCAAGATACCAATCGTAGTTATGAGGCTTTAGCCACCCAAATGGGGAGGATTGCTGACTTCTTTGGAGGGCCACAAGTGCCCATGCAACCCCCTCTTCAACCAATCCAAGCGCCTCGAGTGCCTAAACAACTGGTAGACAATCGAGTTGAGGATAACCAGAGGCAAATACCGAGGCCTCGAAGGGTTGAACAGCCTGTACCAAGAGAAATAGAACCAGAAGTTGTGTTGGTTAATCGAAACCAAAATGCTGATGAGGTTTTTAGAGAGGCCCACCACAATAACTTTGGGCAGAATAACTTAGCCAATTTGGTTGAAACTATTCTAGCCCAAAATGGTTTAAATGTAGGAAAATTTCTCTTTCGCCCCCCCCCTAATTTCTTTTAAACCCCCCTGAAATCCCAAAATGCCCTTGAAATTAGGCAAAGAAAAGAGTTCGGGACATACATCCCGAACCCAAGTTCGTGGCATACGTCCCGAACCATGGGCCTTGCTCCCCCCCATGGCGCTCGTGCAGCAGTACGTGATCTATAACACGAATCCCAGTTCGGGTTATACGTCACGTACTGACCCCTGGCGCACCCCCATTAGACGTATTTCGTGGACTATGCCACAAAGCCCAGTTCGGTATCTAAAACCCGAACTGGGGGTTATATTTGACAGAACAGAATCAAAACCCCCCACTCCCTTGTTTATTCAAAACCGTTCCAAACTCTCCTTTTGCTATTCTCTTCCATTTTTTCACCAAATCCATAGAGAAAAGTCCCAATCTTTCATACTACAACCACATTTTCGTTAGAATTCACACTATCAAGTAAGTTTCCATCAATTTGAAGTTTTGATTTATGGTTTTTGCTATTTTAGAGTGTTTAAGGTTTTCTTTATGAAAAAAATTGATATTAGTTATGTTGTTTAAATTGGTTAGTTTGTGAAGATGGAATTGAAGTGATTTAGTGTTGTTAGATGTTATTTGAACTTGTGTTTGTATGGGTATCATTGAGTACGAATTTGTAGTGATTTACTTTGTGTTTACAATGTGTGCTCATGGTAGTGATGTTAGTTTGTGCTTGAATGGGTTTGTTTGGGTTTGAATGTAGTGAATGTAGTTTGATTGGGTTTTTGATTTGGTTTGAATGTGATTTGGTTTTAGATCTCCAGAATCCATTCTCATATTTGAGAACCAATAATCCATTCTCATATTTGAGAATCAATTCTGACATTTCTAGAATCAATTCTCCATGATTTACTTTGTGTTTTGAATGTGTTTGCAGGTAGTGATGTTGGTTTGTGCTAGAATGGGTTTGTTTGGGTTTGAATGTAGTTAATGAGTTTGATTGGGTTTGAATGTAGTTATGTTATTTTGTGGTTGTTGCATTGTGTTGTGAATTGGTTTTTGATTCGGTTGAACATAAGTTATAGATATGTTATAGATAAGTTGTTGTTGTTTGTGGTTGTGAGTACTAACTTGTGTTTTTTGTTGTTTTTGTATAGATATGGAGCAAAATACTGTAACCGGAACCGGTAGGCACGGCCGCCCAAGCAGGGCCCATGTTTTTGGCCGTTCGACGGTTGTTCCTAAAAGACGTCAACGTAAAATGACCAGTCATGGAGAGGGTACTTCGGCCTCTGGTTCACGTAGGAGACCGTCACGGGAGGAACCGCGTTCTGATGATGAAGGATCTGAAGAACATAATGACAATGTTAACATGGCTGTAGAGGATGAGGATGTTGATGCTGAAGGTGGGGGTTATCCCGGTGGACCGATAGATACGTCCTTGCTTACTTTATACCATGAGCACAGGGCGATTAAAATTTGGAGTGCTGATGAACGTGATGAGGTATTAGATTTGTATTTTCATAAGTTGAATAATATTGATTGATATCTCTGATCTTGTGAAATTCTTATACGTTTTTTTGCACTTCAGATTATAAACAAATCACAAGTTCTGAGGACACACGGCAGGAAGTTGATTAGCTTAGAGCAACCGAGGCGTGTTCCGGGCTATGCGTGGTTTTGGGATGTTGTAGACAACTCTGGTCTAGAGCCATTGTTGCACACTAACTACAACGTCGTCAACCACGGTGTGATGACGGCTTTTGCTGAGAGGTGGTATCCGTAGACCGCTACCTTCCACCTTCCAGTCGGTGAGATGGGCATCACACTGGATGACATCCAGTGCCTTCTCCATATTCCAATCACCGGTCGACTTTTGGACCACAGGGCCATGAGTAGAGTGGAAGGAACAGAATTATGTATGCAACTTCTTGGACTTGAGTTCGACGAGGTGGACAACTGGTTTGTGATTACTCAGGGCCAACATTTGCCGATTGAGACTGTCAAATACATATACATTGAAAACTGGATGCAGGCTGATATAGCAGAGCGAAACGGATATGATTTAGATGTGATTCAACCACTTAGAGAGAGGTGCATCAGAGCGTTTTTGTTGTATATCTTAGGATGCTCGATATTCACAAACAAAAGTGATAACTACTTGGATATAGCTTATAACATGTGAAATTGATTTAGTTCATCCACAAGCTGCTAGCAACAGTACTTATGCCATATGAACTAAATCTATTACAACCATATAAGCTGTAATCAAAATAGGTATACAACTGTAAGCGATCTCATGATAGTGTGATGGGGTCATTATCGTGAAATCCAGTTCCAAAGCCAACCATTTGTGGTCTTTCAATGTTCATTAGCCTGACCCACTCAGCTTGCCTATCCACATATCTATCCTCCCACTCAGCAGCTTCCTCAGTCCGGTGTGATCTCCACTGAACACAGGTCTGAGGTAAAGGACAATCAGGCTTCAGCTTAACATTTAGAAAATGAATTCCATTCACAAATAAAAGGCACGTTAGTTGCGAAGAAGTGTTTGGCAGTGGCTTGCCTCGCAATGGGAAGAAAATTTCACAAGTACCGTATTTCTGCTCACACAACATTACTACAGGTTTTTTGTAGTAGCTAGCAACAATGTGGCCCATATCAGGGAAGGTAAACCAAAACTTTTCGGGACAAATCCCCCGTTTTGGAATGGCTGTAGGTGGTGTTAGAGCTTCCAATATTTCATCGTAGCGCTCCCTACCACTGTACAGGCTGATATATGCATCTCGGTGTTGATTTAACTCCCTTATCATGTCAAGCTCTATCAAAGGAAACTCATGTTCAAGTTTACCCCTGTCCACCGCAACCGAGCGATATCCACAGTATCCGTCTCCCTTGACGTCAATTATCTCATCAATCCACTCGTGCATAAAAAGAGGAATCGATCCAATGTGAGGGAACTTATTACGCAAGGATTGTGTAGAACCTCTTCTCGGCTTAGGCTTCGATACTGATGCTTGACTTTCCGGAATAGGCTTCGATTGTGATGTTTGAGTATCCGGAAAGAGCTTATCGACATGTTCCCAATACGAAGGGTCGCGTGTGGTGGAATTTTCCTTCTTCTTTTTCTTTGCGCCAGTTGACTTAGCACCACTTGATTTAACACGTTTTGATTTCACTTCTGGTACTGACACAAGTGTGGTCTCTGGCCATGCAAATTGACGCAGCCCTTTTTTGATTTGAGCTCTCATGGTCGGGTCTGCTGCTCTTAACCGTGCCTACAAAATTGAAGCTACTGTTAACCACATGTTTTTTAATCCCAAATAAACATTAACAAAAATTATAATAAAATTTAAATTACACTGACCTGAATAGCAATCCACTCTTCTATACACATCCAATCGTCTTCAACCTCACCAACTTCGCCCTCGTCAAAAACCAACTTCTTCCAAAGATCATCCACTTCATCAAGTGTAATAGGAAGGTTGTCGTTCATCTTTTTACCAATGAAACATGCACAAGGCAGCCCAAAAGTTGATCTCAACACGCACCCGCAATTTTCGCTCTCCATACCAACCTCCTCAACATCGGCAGCTTCCTTGTAAATTAATTTCAAAGCTTTTCTAGAAATCTTACACACCAATTGCTCATACAGTATAGACCCCGCATGTCTATGTTCAGCAACAGACAAGCTCTTACCAAAACTTGCTTGGATCTCAGTGAATTGGCCGATCAAATATTTCTCACAGCATTGCCATAACTTCAGGAAATCAATCTTGGTGTTTGTGATGTTTGACTTCAATCTACCATGTGCAGATTCAACTCTATTTGATGTAGTGTTTCCCAGATGCATAACGCGGTCAGTCCACGCTTAAACAAGTTTCTCTTTATCAGTTTTCCAAACAGTTTTTTGAACATATTTGAGAAACCTGGGCCACTGCGCACATATCTTGTTGAACTCATCAACAGTCTCCAAATATTCCTCTTCAGTCGACGAAAAAACAACGCTGTCAAAAGCTTTCATCACCCTCTTCACAACATCGGCCGCCTTCACCTCCTTGGTTTCCCGTACTTTGCACAATGTCTTCGCTTTAGCTTTAACATTCTTTCTAACGTGCAACGTACAAACCAACTGTTTTGACTTTGGAAAAACAACAGCATTAGAATTCATCAATGCAATACACCTGTCCGTCACAATGACGCTAGGTGACATGTCTTTACTCCTCAAAAGACCACGACAAGCTTCAAGCGCCCAAGTAAAATTATCTCTTTTTTCATTCTTCAGCAGAGCAAAACAAACCGTATATGTCTTCATAGTCGAAGTTACACCGACTATTTGAAACAACGGCATTTTGTACCGGTTTGTTTTGTAAGTGCAGTCCATCACCAAAACTGACGGAAATGAGTTGAACAGTTTTACAGATTTCGGATGTGCGAAGAATATGTCTTGAATACACGAAGTCTCACCAACCGTCCTGTATTGGTAAACATAATTTTTACCTTCGAAACATTTGATCAGATGTTGCATCTCCGTCATTGAACCCCTAACGGTAACCTTTGATCTGTAACGCGCGTTGTACACTTGCTTGATTTCTGTTGCATTTTGAGGATCTCTCTCTTTCAAAGTATTGATAATATTTCTTGGCGCGACCAAATTCCGGGTTAGTTCATCAACAAATTCTCTCTCAGGCCGTTTCAAGCGCCCCGCAAGCAAATGACCCTCCAAAGCAACATCCAACACATGGTTGTGTTCACCTCTTACAACCGATAGACTCCATTCTTGTTTGAGTGCGCGAAAATATCCACGGAGCCTAAAGGGACATCCACATTTCCTCGTGCCAAGCCCTTCCAACTTTGTCTTCTTCTTTGTCGGCTTGTACGTACCACCCCTTTCACACTCCAATACAAAGAACTTCTTTCTTCGATCTGAACCGTAGTCCGACTTAACAATAGCAACTGAAAACTTCAACTTCGCGGCTACAGACCTAACCCAGCCAATCAACTCATCCCGATCGGCGTATGTTTTATCCGTCTTAAAATGAGCGCCTGTATTGATTTCTATCGGCTCCTCTCTAGGTACAGCCGGTGCTTCAACTAATACCACATCCTCTATAGGTGCAGCCGGTGCTTCAGCTTCGTCAACCATAGAAAATCAAGACTGCAAACAAATTCAACAACATAGCAAATTTAATAAACTTAATCAAAATGGCCAAATATATGGGCAATGCAAAAACTAACCAATGCCTACATATTTTTTCTTTCTCTCTACAAAACATATTGATCATCATTTCAAAGTGCATCAATAATTAAAAAAATCAAATTGGTATGAATGAACACACTATAGCACAAAACATAACATTTTCAATGCACTCTGGGCAGCTGTTCGTGACTTACAGTCCGAACCACAGCACGCCCATGCCAAACTAGCACAAACCAGCACATTTTCCATGCAGGCTGGGCACCAGTTCGGGAAGTATATCCCGAACCAGTACGTGATCTAGATCACGAAAATAACCAGACTCTCCTCTGACATGACATGACAACTAAAACATCAAACAACAACAACAACACAAAATAATCGGTTGGAAGTAGACATTACCTTATGTAAACGCTTTAACGATTGTTTGTTACTCTAACAACAGCACCAATGTTGATTTGTGAACCCCAAGCTCCAAAATCGCCCAAGAGAGTAGAGAGATTGTGTGAAAGAGTGGTGAAGAAGGAAGAAAAAGTGAGCTGGGGGTTTGTATATAACAACATATTTCGTGAACTATAACCCGAACTGCAGTTCGTGGAATAGCTCACGAAATACGATGGGGGTGCAAGGTAAAAAAAGCACAATTCGTGATGTATTTCCCGAACTGCAGTTCGGGATATACGCCACGAAGTGCAGGCGTGGGGGGTTAAATTTGAACAATTTACGTGACGTATAACCCGAACTGCAGTTCGGGAAATACATCACGAATTGTGCATTTATGAGGGTAAAATTGGTAGTTAGGGGGGGGGGGAAAGAAATTAGGGGGGGTGATTGAGTAATTTTCTAAATGTAGGCCTGCATAGGCCTAATTTTGTGTCACCTTTGTCTGAATATGTGTTGCAGACAGAAATTCCAAGGGGTTGGTGATGACACGAAATCATATCATATTTTTAGCTTAATTTAGGTGAATTTTAGTTGCATTTGCGTATGTATTTATTTCATTTATGTCTTTTTATGTTAGAATTTGATTTGTTTTTAGTTTTGTCGAATAAAATAGGTCGGAGAAGATAATTGAGCAAAAAGTATCAAAAACGGAGCAAAAAGGGGGGTGCAAAGCCCAAATTCGCGCAGCCCACAAATGAGCATAGCAAAAATGGGCATTGGCCCAAATCTGCCCAGTGGCGAGCGCCACAGTGGTGGTGGTGAGCGCCACCAATTGAAGACCCAAGTGGCGAGCGCCACAGAATGGGTGGCGAGCGCCACCAAATGTGCAAAGCCCAGTAAAACTAAATTTGCGTGACGTGGGGAAGAAGTGCACCGTCTAATCCGTTTTCTGTTCCTAATCGGATGGCAATTGGATGAGATCAAAGTGAAGCTTATCTTCCCTACTTTTGTGGATCGTACTAGCAAACCCTCCCCTATAAATAGCAAGCTCATTTTCAGAATTCTCCACGCCTTATTTCCTTTATTTTCAGTACTGTTTTAGTTTCTTGTTACAGTAACTGTAACGGTATTTCCACACCGGGAATCTGTTTTCAGTTCTGTTTTCACTTTCCTGTCAAGAATATTATTCCGATTAATTCCAGCAGTTTTATTTCAAGTTTCCAGCAAATTCTATTTTCAGGTTTTATGTCGTTATTTAATTATTTATTTATTATGCTTTATTTAATTTTCTGTTTTTATTTCTTTATTTCCTTTGTCATGTCTAGCTAGATTCCTAGATATCGGTATGTGAATTAATTCTCCGAAGGGAATTTAATAATGATTTAGCGCGTATTTATTAAACTATTTTTCTGATTCAAATTCCTAATTTAATTCAAAGCTTTTGAACGAGAGTAAAAGAAAGCAACTAAAGTTAAAATCAATAGAGCGAGAGTTTGAGGTTTTAACTAGATAGTAGGAATTTCATATTAATCTTTGAACGAGCGAGAGCCACGTTAGGATTAATTAGAACTAATTGATTTTCAAAATATACTTTCGAAGCTAAGGTGGTAGAAAAGTGACAGTAAAACTCCTAGCTTAGAAAGTATGGTTTTTATCAACAAAACGAGAGTGTGAGGTTTAGACCTTTAAATTAAGAAAGTTCTTCTGAAAAATAAACCCTTTTTCGCGCGCTATTAATTTATTAAATTCCCGATGGTTAATTAAGTTACATACCGATATCCCGCTTTTATTAATTAATTTAATTCTTAATTTTAATTTAATTTCTAAACTTTCTAAACAAACCCTAATATTCAATAGCCTTAGATTTACAAAGTTACGACAGAAGTACGGTAGTTCGACTGTTGGTCTCTGTGGTTCGATATCTTTTAAAACTCAACAACGAAACTATGCACTTGCAGTTATAAAATATTTATTGATACACAAATCGTCGATCAAGTTTTTGGCGCCGTTGCCGGGGACCAATTTAGTCGATATCGTAACTCCGTCGTTACACCGTAGAGACTAAGGCGTGTTTAAATTTAAAAATCGAAAAAAAAATAATAACAAACTATTTTAGGATAAGTCCTTTGAGCTTAAATGTATAACTCAAACTCCTTTTATAATGACTATCCTCAAAATTTCAACTACCCTAACCATAACTTCCCATATAACTACCAGCCTCAACCGTCCCCATACTCTGAGGGACAATACCTTAATTCTCAGTACAATTACTATCCTCCATATCTAAATCCAAAAGAATCCGTCAGCCCTAGCCTATTAGTGGTATATAATGAATTTATGGAAAATTCCGCTAAGGCTAGTGGAGAGCAACGATTTAGAGAGATGATGAGGGAACAAGACCTCATAAATGAACGGATTAGACAAACCAATCTCGAAACCCAAAGGATGCTCGACGCCATGGTTGCCTCAACAGCGACTCCCCAAGAGTCGATGGAGACACTAATCTCCCAGTTCACCCAGTCAACCATAGAACCCTCTTACGAGAGACAAGTAGACGTCGTAGCAAACGTTAATGAAAGCGAGATTGAGAGGGCTAGTGAGGACAATAATGTTGTTGAGAGTTGCAGCGAGGAAAGAGTGGAGATCGAAGAAGCATCACCGATAATCCTCCCTAGTGAGGTAGTCGAAGAGGTAGAGAAGGGAACACTGCAAGTTTGCCCTGCTCCCTATATCCCACCAATCCTTGCTCCCCAAGGAATAGTAGAGGCTAGAGTAAACCCAACTCCCCAACCATGTGAAAAGAAAAGGAATGTAAAAATTAACACACATGGGGATGAGGGCGCAAATAGAAAGAGGAAAATAGGGGAAAGAGAAATTGAGAATGACGTTAGTACAAAGAGGATAAGGGTAACATTTGGAAAGGCAAGTAAAAGTCCTGAGTCCAAAGAACGAAGGACACTTGAAATTGAACCAGAACCCCCGCCTAAAATCAATAAATCTCCTTTTCTCCCAAATCACAAAACAATAGAAGAGGGCATGGAAGCTGAACCGCCCTATAGGAGAAAAAAGAGAAAGAGCGAGGGGTATGTGAGAATACTTGATAAGTGGCCGTGGAAATCATCCCCAACCCGGCCATCACAAGCAAGTTAAAAAAAAACACAAAACTGTCGAGCTCACCGACTTTAAACAAAGCGCTTGGTGGGAGGCAACCCACATGTAGGTTTAAGTTTTTTTTATTTTTTTAGTTGTTGCTTGTTTTCTGAATTATTATGTTTTTAAAATTTAGCGGTATTATTATATATCTTATTTCTCACTCATATTTTTTGGTATGTATTTTCAAATCTATTTTTTTAGATACCTTTCTTTCTTTCACGATGAATCGAGATGAGAATCATGATATCAAGTTCAGAGGAGTAGGACAGATCAAAGGCTATGAGATTCTAGCTCAGAGAGATATGCACCTATCCATCTACCCTGACAGCGCTACTATGGACAAGCTAGGGATCCGCGAAAGCGTGATGTTTTTGCTTAATGAAGTCGGATGGTCCGGCTTTGCTGTGGGGAGAAGATTTAGCTCTTACCGAAGCCTAACCCTCGAGTTCCTAAGCTCATTTTCCTATCACCCTGAGATCGGAAAAGGATTCAGAAGAGGCCTGATAAACTTTAGGATGTTTGGCATTGACTACACCTTCAACAACCTAGAAATGGCCAACCTCCTAGGTTTCCCGAGTGATCCACAGACTTTCACATCAGTTGAGGAGAGCACTTTCCCTTTCCGTGAGCTATACTATTTCTGGGGTAAAATCTCAGGAGAAGAACATGCTGAGTTTGGAAACATGTATTCTGAAAACATACACAACCCAGCCTTCCGCTACTTTCACAAAATCCTAGCCCACACCCTTTTTGGAAAGGAAGAGAACAACACCTCTGTGTCCCGTGAGGAGCTTTTTATCATGTTATGTGCTTCACAGTCCCGCCCTGTCAATGGGGCCACCTTTATGATGACCAACATGTACAATATAGCCCTTGACTGCTTGGGACCCATACTAGTTGGTGGGTTGGTTACAATGATTGCAGATGCCCTAGGCCTGAGAGTTCAACTTAATCAACTTCAACCCTTGGGAGGAATCCGATGCATGGACATAAACTTTTGCTTTAACCGTGGCATTATAGGGAACTTAGGACCCGACAGATTTGACCTCCTTATCAATCGCCAAGTTGTGCCCCACTTTACCTTGCCAAGCCCTAAAACCAGTGTCCATGACAGAAGGAATTGGCTCTATGATTTGGAACCTCAGTATACACCCTTGACACCTCCTTCTTCACCCCAAGCCTATGAAAACCCTGACACAGATCTCTCTGATGCTGATCCAAGTGAGTCTCCTGATTCTGATCCTGCTCTCTCTACTCCTACTCCTGCTGCTGATGCCCCAGTTGGGCCGCCGACCGTGACCGTTGCTATGTTCTAAGCATTGCAAGCGAAAACTAATGCAATGGAAGCCGAGCTGACTAAGTTGCGCGCGGAATTTTATGCTTTCTTGGATACCGCCGCTGCGCAAGTGGAAAATATTTGGGATGAGTTAGGTTTTGTTGTGAATGAAGTCGAACACCGTCGTAGTGGCTAGGACCGTCTCGGCGTATTTTACCGCATTCCTAGGATTTTCATTTACTTTTCTTTGCTTTAGAATAATAAATCCTAGGAAATTTTCTTTACTAGTACTTTTATTTGAATTTCAGAAATTAGCAATAACTATATTTACTTTCATTTAGTTCGTTAATAAAAACTCCTGATGAGAGACCGTTTGTTTTATGCTCTTGTGTGCTCATGTGAATTTTTCTTGTGAATAATTGCTCTATGTTAGAAATGTTCATTGGTGAAAATTTTTGTCCTGTTAGAACTTAATTCAACTGTATGGAAGCTGTACAATTTCCTTTAGACAGGTATAGGTACAAATGAACAACAACACGCTACAGGACGAAAAAAGGCCAAAATACAAATTTTGGCCTGGTGGCGCTCGCCATAAGCACAGTGGCGCTCGCCACAGAATGAGAACCCATGATTTTGGCAAAATTTTGTACAGGAAGCGTGTTACAAGGCTTCTTTCTTCCTTTCCTTCATCCTCTTCTAGTATTGCAAGCTAAGGTAAGTTCATGGCACAACAAGGGGAGTATGCAATCAACTTCCGAGATGGAGACCAAGCTAAGCTCTACCGACTCCTCCGCCGAAAGGAATACGAACCAACAAGGTATGCCGATGACTTTTGTCTCGAGACTCTAGGATTATCGGATAGTGTGCGCCATTTGGTTCGTTCATTTAAGCTTGATTTCTTACTTTCTTTTAAAGACCCCGTTCATGTCCAACTTACCGCAGAATTTCTTAGCTCTCTAGAACTAAACCCCACCCCCGACCGTGTGAGATTCCGTTTGTTTAATGTTGATTACAATTTTAGCTACGATGAGTTAGCCGAGTTGTTACACTTACCACACGGCGAGGGAGTGAAAGATGAGTTGCCTACTCAAGTGGGGTGGCCAAATGCCGCAAAGAAACTTTGGTGGGGATTAACTGGCAAGGATATGAGTAGTTTTGAGGGTAACAGAGCGTCATTAATCCAAAACCCCGCTATTCGCTACTTTCGCCATCTTTTGGCTTGCACTGTGTTTGGCCGCCTTGGTTCTAACAAGGTCAATGAAAAAGAGCTCTTTTTGTTGTTCACTTACAGCGTCTCAAAAGAAAAGGTCCATACTGCTCGCTTTATGATGTATCACATGTTTTCAATGGTTAAGTCCAAAGGGGCAATTGTTTTTGGTGGTCTGATCACAACCTTAGCACGCTTGCTAAACCACGGGGTGCAACTTTCTACCCTTACCCCACTTGACTCTCGTACCATTGATTTAGACGTGGCACGAAACATGAGGCTAGTAAAGCAGCGAGCTGATGGAAAATACATTCTCATGATAGATAACAAAGCATGCCCTGATATCACCCTCCCTGACCCTGCGCGTTTCAATGTGCGCTCGACAGACAATTTCCGTTGTCTCCCCGACTCTGATGAGGGAGAAAGTGACGGGTCTGAGGAGGAGGAGCACGAGGCTCCGGAAACTAATGCACACAGCACACACACTTCTTCTGGTTATTTTGCAGGTACTACTTCTGGAGCTGCCCATGAGAGTGGCACAGCCACGCTTGATACCGTTTTAGCTGAGATGAGGCAGCACTACACTTTGGATGCCCAGCGGGACCAGCATATCCAGGACATCCAGACTCGTCAGACAGAGATGATGAGCATGATGCAGCAGTTTCAGAGCGACCAGCGTGGCTTGATTGATGGCATGGCAGATATGTCCTTACGCATGGATGATTTTGATGGCTATTTCCAACAGCTAGGTGCAGGACCTCCACCACATGAGAGGCGCACGAGGAGGCGCGGCCTGGACCGCCAATAGTTACTTTCTCTCAGGTTGTACCCTTCCAAACTCACCTTTAATCGTTGCATTGGGGACAATGCTCGATTTAAGTGTGGGGGAGGAAGCTTTATCGCTTTCCTTTACTTTCAGTCATTTAGTTTTGCATGCATAATAAAACCTTAGGATAGTTCACTTAGATTGAGTTGATTTTGCGTAAAAGTGTTGAGTTCTGATGCTTGGTATTGACCGTTTGAAAGTATATAGGTTGTTTGCACTATCTAGGCTATTTTGTGAATTTGGGTAACGGTTAGATAAAATCTATACCGTTTTAACACCTTAGATTCCCGGAAGTGTGTAAAACTGATTTGAGTACTAGTCTTGACAAAGCTTTGAACTTGAGTTTTAATGAACCCTTAGTAGTTTATCTAGCAGTCGGCACCATCTCAAGGCACAAACTAAGTGGGAAACCGAAGAATATAAGTGAATGATTTTGATCATAAATGTTATAAATGCTATTGGTTGATTCCTTGAAATAATTGATGAAAATTCAGCGAATGTTGAAACATGAGAAGGAAAAAAATACCATAGTATAGAAACCCATTAGTAGTTGGTTCAGAGGTGTCTGATTCTGAACTTGGTAGGGCGGGTTACGATCCGATCCCCCGCAACTGCGAAGTGGGTAAAGCAAATAGGGGTTACCAAACTTATGTTATCAGCACCCCCTCGCTATATGATGATCATAATCACTAACAGGTTTCCTACCATGGGCGTGTACAAGATAACGGGCTTAATGTGATTGCGCTAGAATGAAAAGGGTGAATGAAACTTAGGTGAGAGGTAGAATCAAGAGGAAATGCTTCAGGTCTGTTTTCACATAACCGGGAGTCTCTTGTGTCATTACGGTGTTTTTGTTATTTGCACTGTTATTTGATTTTCATATTTTAGCCAGCAACCACGTACGAGTAAGATGATCGTGTCATGTGTTTTTATTTATGCTTTGTGATTCACTATTCTTTTATGCTTGAGGACAAGCAATGGTTCAAGTGTGGGGGAATTTGATGACACGAAATCGTATCGTATTTTTAGCTTAGTTTAGATGAATTTTAGTTGCATTTGCATATGTATTTATTTCATTTATGTCTTTTTATGCTAGTATTTGATATGTTTTTACTTTTGTCGAATAAAATAGGTCGGAGAAGAGAATTGAGCAAAAAGTGTCAAAAACGGAGCAAAAAGGGGGTGCAAAAGCCCAAATTCGCGCAGCCCACAAAGGAGCACAGCAAAAATGAGCACATGCCCAAAAACACAAAGTGGCGAGCGCCACAAGGAGGGTGGCGAGCGCCACCCAGCACAAGCCCACAGTGGCGAGCGCCACAGAATGGGTGGCGAGCGCCACCAAATGAGAAGCGCAGTGAAACTAATTTTGCGTGACGTGGGGAAGAGGCATTCGTCTGATCCGTAACTGTAACAGTATTTCCACACCGGGAATCCGTTTTCAGTTCTGTTTTCACTTTCCTGTCAAGAATATTATTCCAGTTATTTCAGTCAATTTAATTCAGCATTCATTCCAGGTTTTTTATTTAATGTTTTTACTCGTTTATTTAATTATGCTTTATTTAATTTTCTGTTTTTGTTTATTTAATTTCTTTACTATGTCTAGCTAGATTCCTAGATATCGGTATGTGAATTAATTCTCCGAAGGGAATTTAATAATGATTTAGCGCGTACTTATTAAACTATTTTTCTGATTCAAATTCCTAATTTAATTCAAAGCTTTTGAACGAGAGTAAAAGAAAGCAACTAAGGTTAAAATCAATAGAGCGAGAGTTTGAGGTTTTAACTAGATAGTAGGAATTTGATATTAATCTTTGAACGAGCGAGAGCCACGTTAGGATTAATTAGAACTAATTGATTTTCAAAATATACTTTCGAAGCTAAGGTGGTAGAAAAGTGACAGTAAAACTCCTAGCTTAGAAAGTATGGTTTTTATCAACAAAACGAGAGTGTGAGGTTTAGACCTTTAAATTAAGAAAGTTCTTCTGAAAAATAAACCCTTTTTCGCGCGCTATTAATTTATTAAATTCCCGATGGTTAATTAAGTTACATACCGATATCCCGCTTTTATTAATTAATTTAATTCTTAATTTTAATTTAATTTCTAAACTTTCTAAACAAACCCTAATATTCAATAGCCTTAGATTTACAAAGTTACGACAGAAGTACGGTAGTTCGACTGTTGGTCTCTGTGGTTCGATATCTTTTAAAACTCAACAACGAAACTATGCACTTGCAGTTATAAAATATTTATTGATACACAAATCGTCGATCACCCGCACAGATGCACTACGCCACCACAGAAAAAGAGCTCCTGGCTGTTGTGTTTGCGGTTGATAAATTTCGTTCCTACCTAATAGGGGCCAAAATCATTGTCTATACAGATCATGCCGCAATTAGGTACCTAGTGAACAAAAAGGACGCCAAACCAAGTCTCCTAAGATGGATCTTGCTCCTTCAAGAATTTGATTTAGAGATCCAAGATAAGAAAGGAATCGACAACACAGTCGCGGACCATTTGTCAAGAATGGAGGGGATGGTGCCCGAAACGGTACCCATAAATGATGACTTCCCGTATGAGAGGCTTGTAGCCCTTATGGAGAGTGTCGCCTCCGAGTGCCCTTTGTTTCAAGACGACATCGAAGTCGTCAACTCTGTCTTCACAAGAGACTCTTTGCCATGGTATGCTGATTTTGTTAATTATTTAGCGGCAAGAGTCCTACCGCCAGATTTAACTTACCAGCAAAAGAAGAAGTTCTTTAGTGATCTAAAACATTACTATTGGGACGACCCTCTTCTTTTCAAGAGAGGTGCCGATGGAATCTTCCGTCGATGTGTCCCCGAAGATGAGGCGCAAAGCATTATCACTCATTGTCATTCTGCGCCCTATGGAGGACATGCAAGTACTTCCAAAACCTGTGCTAAGATCTTACAAGCCGGCCTCTTTTGGCCCACTCTTTGGAAAGATGTCCACGCTGCCATAAGGAGTTGTGATCAGTGCCAACGCGCTGGTGGCATCTCTAGGCGTGATGAAATGCCGCAACATGGCATCCTTAAAGTGGAAGTATTTGATGTATAGGGGATAGATTTCATGGGACCATTCCCAATTTCTTTTGGGAATAACTACATACTTGTGGCTGTTGATTACGTGTCCAAATGGATCGAGGCTGTTGCCTCTCCAACTAATGACGTCCAAGTAGTGATTAGACTGTTTAAGAACCAGATATTCCCTAGGTTCGGTGTGCCGAGACTTGTCATCAGCGATGGTGGCTCCCATTTCATCTCTAGGATCTTTGAAAGATTGTTATTTAAATATGGGGTCCGACACCGTGTAGCAACTCCCTACCACCCGCAAACAAGTGGGCAAGTGGAGGTCTCTAATAGGGAGATCAAGCAAATTCTTGAAAAAACAGTCGCAACCTCTAGGAAGGATTGGTCTTTAAAATTGAATGAGGCATTGTGGGCATATAGGACAGCCTATAAGACCCCAATTGGGACCACTCCCTTCAAGCTTGTCTATGGAAAATCATGCCATCCACCGGTGGAACTGGAACACAAAGCTTATTGGGCTATCAAAGCCCTCAATTTTGATTACACCACCGCCGGTAGGAAGAGGACCTTGGATATCCATAAGTTGGAAGAGCTTAGGTTGGATGCCTATGAGAATGCCAGGATTTATAAAGAAAGAACAAAGAAATGGCATGACAAGCGTCTATCTAGGAGAGAGTTTAAGGTAGGACAGCTAGTACTTCTTTTCAATTCAAGACTTCAACTCTTTCCCGGAAAACTTCGCTCCAAGTGGTCAGGCCCCTTTACAATTTCTAAGACATATCCTCATGGGGCGATTGAGATAAAGAGTGACTCTGGTGATACATTCACAGTTAATGGGCAGCGGTTGAAACATTACAACCTTAGGGATAGTGACACTAATCTTGCAAATTTTAACCTATTCGCCATGTCCGCTGTCACGTGAACTAAGTCATCGTCTTTGAAGTCGAGCTAACCGACCATAAACAAAGCGCTTGGTGGGAGGCAACCCGCTGATTTTGAATTTAATGTTTTTCTTTTTAGTTCATTTTATTTTGCAGGTAATAAAGAGATAGCACGCTCGACGACTTTATAGTTGTGAAGGCTTCGCTACTCAGGTTGTACCCTTCCAAGCTCACCTTTAGTCGTTGCATTGGGGACAATGCTCGATTTAAGTGTGGGGGAGGAAGCTTTATCGCTTTCCTTTACTTACAGTCATTTAGTTTTGCATGCATAATAAAACCTTAGGTTAGTTCACTTAGATTGAGTTGATTTTGTGTGTTGGTTTTCATATTGTCTGATTTTCCCATCTCTTGAGCCATACCAGAAATTTTCTTGTGAAAAGCAAGTGTTGAGTTCTAATGCTTGATGTTGATTGTCTGAAAGTATATAGGTTGTTTGCATTATCTAGGCTATTTTGTGGAATTTGGGTAACGGTTAGATAAAATCAATACCGTTTTAACACCTTTGATTCCCTGAAGTGTGTAGAACTGATTTGAGTACTAGTTTTGAACAGACGAAGACGAAAGATACATAGTGCCCCAAAGTCAAATCATCTTTCCCGAAACAGACGAAGACTCGGAACAATCCGAAGAGGAATTAGAAATGGAAATAGGTCCTCAAAACCGCCCTCTAAAGTACTATGCTACCCCTACAGATGCTGAACCACATAACAACATTGTTGCCCCTGCGATAGAGGCTAACAATTTTGAGCTTAAACCTTCCCTGCTCTCAGCGGTTTTAGCAAAGTCAGTTCTCGGGTGGTCCTTTAGAAGACCCTAATCTCCACCTCTCTGTCTTCTTACAATACGCCGATACAGTGAAAGCTAATGGCGTAAGTCCCGAAGCGATGAGGCTGGGATATAGCAAACAATGAGAATTTGAGAATGAAATACTTCCCCAATTCTCTAACCAATAATGCTTTCACTTGGTTTACAACCTTACCCCCACATTCTGTGTTTAATTGGACCCAAATCGAAAGACTTTTTCATGAACAATTCTACATGGGTCAAACCAAAATGAGCCTTAAAGAGTTAGCAAGTGTGAGGCGTAAGACACCAGAATCTATTGATGATTATCTCAATAGATTTAGGCTTCTTAAAGCTAGATGTTTCACTCAGGTTCCTGAACATGAATTGGTAGAAATTGCTGCTGGTGGCCTAGACTACTCGATTCGAAAGAAATTAGATACTCAACATCTTAGAGATATAGCTCAACTTGCTGATAGGGTTAGACAAGTTGAAAGACTTATGAATGAATTAAAGCCTGAGGAGGTTGATCAAAGTGAAATAGACTTGGCTGAATTAAAGCCAGAGCCTCCTTATACTTGTAAATTATTAAAACCCTCGAATGGAAAAAATCCTATTGAACCCAAAAATGAAAAGTATGTTGCTAAAACCTACACATTTGATGTCTCCAAATGTGATGAGATTTTGGATTTATTGGTTACTGATGGCCAAATGATTGTTCAAAAGGGATTAAAAGTTCCTGCTTTAGAACAAAGAATGAAAAGAGGTTATTGCAAATTCATAACTTTTTAGGTCATAAAACTTCTCATTGTGTGGTTTTCAGGGACTTGGTGCAAAAAGCATTGAATGAGGGGAGGTTGAAGTTCAATGAAAAGGCTAAACAACCTATGAAGGTAGATACTGACCCCCTCCAAGTGGCTGAAACTTCCTATGTGGAGCCATTCGAGTGCTTAATGATAGATGCCATGGATGCCTCCCTAGTTCGAGCTGTTACGGATGGAGAATATGTTGAGAAAATCAAAGTGGTGTATCCTCGAGCTGAAGAGAACTCATTGATTTTCTGAATAGATGCAAGCTAAGCAACAAGGAAGTGATGTTGTGTCCTCGTTGCAGTGATGTATGTGACAAAGAGGCTACTGCAGGCCTTAGAAATGTTATGCCATACATGGATAACAAAATTAAATGGTCTACTGAAAGACCAGACAAGGGTAAGGCTACAAATCATGGCCTTACCATTCATGATAGGCTTGGAAGAAGGCAAACATATATGCCTTCCAACAGAATTCCTGTTAACCAATGGTCCTCTGGCCAACATCAGGCCTATCAAAAGAGGAGAATGGACGTTGGTGGCTCGAGTCAAGTTGCTTCTGAAATTCTGGCAACCAGACAGACAAATGCTGTGCACAACGTTAGAGCAATTGTCCGAGCACTTGTCACACAATAATAATAATCGTAGCGTTGCAGGTAAAATAATCGTGACTGAAAGATAAATAACACAGTAAGTTTGTTAACCCAGTTCGGCGCAACTTGCCCTAGTCTGGGGGATACCAATCCAGGAATGAACTCCACTATAATAGTTCTAGTGAAAAGCACAACGTAGACTCACTACTTGTCTTTGCACCACGACCCTACCAATGGCTGCTCTACCTAGGAACTCCTAAGTAAGAGACCCCGTCTCAATTCCCCACTAACAGTACAGACAGCACTGTTAAAACACACACTTGTTTGTTTGTTTGAATAAGAGTCACACTCTAAAGAACACAACTAACTCCGTACCTAAAGGCTTAGGAGAAGTACACAGTTACAACTCAATAACACAGAGAACTTGTCATGCATCAACAGATACAAGCAAGACTCACAACTAACAAGAAAACCTAAAACCTTAAGACACACGCTTTAGTACACACACGGTTTTCCACACAAAACTAGGGTTTGTGTCTTCACATATATATAGCACTGAGCAGTCATTGGTTTGGGCTTCAAAACATAGCTTGGACGTTGTCAGGTCCAGCTAACTATTCTTCATGTGCAAGAATATTGTTTCCAAAAATATATCATTATTAATTATGGAAATATACCAAAGCAAGACAACCTTTTACACTTCAGAAAACAAGCGCTTCTTGATCAACACGCTAGGTTAAATATAAAACTCCATAGAATCTTCAAAGATCTTGCTCATAAATATAACGCGTGTTGGCGCGCAACAATCAGATGACACAATGCTGTTCCACTTGCTACAGCATTTGTCGCAGCATTGGCTAATAGTTGTTTTTGCAAAATGTAGCCAACATGCAAAAACCCAACAATCTCCCCCTTTGGCAAAATTTTGGCTAAAACAATCTATAGCCAGTTCTTGGAGAGATACACATAGCTTCTTCAAAGCACATCATGTATAAACATACATACGACAACCAAAAACTATCATGGCATAAAACGCTACTACTTCCAAGGGAACTCTTCAAATAAGATAACTTGTAAATAGCAACAGAAGCATTCATCATTAATCATAATACACCTAGCCTCACAGAAATAGCCAGATAACTAGAACATATATAGTGGGTTCAGATAAAGAGATGGAGACATACTCTTAAATAAAATAGTACCACAACATAGAAGAGATAATCAGATAGAAGAACTCCCCCTCAACATATGCATGCATATAAAACATATAAGAACTTACTTCAAGAGACATATGTAGGAGCATCTGTCAGAGCAGTCTTCAAAAAAAAATATAATCTACTGTATCATCATTCTACTCCCCCTTTTTAGCCATAAATTCTGACAAACATAATAATTGCATATAAAGAAATCCAGAGAGTAGCACATCAGTTCAGATAGGTCATAGAGTCACATAGAGTCAGAGAGGCACAAGAGAGGCCACAAATATAGTTATTACAGACCATAAAGCACACTCAGGTGCATGAATAAAAGAAGAAAAAAATTAGAATCAGAAAGAGGCAGTTCCAACAGAGTCATCAGACACCTCCTCAGTGTCACCGGCAGCAGAAGCATTTCCATCACCTCCTTTTTCTTCCCTTGCATGGTCTTGAGCAGGAGCCTCACCCTCAGCTGCAACCTCAGCTTTCAGAGCAGCTATAACCCTGTCAACTTTCACCTTCTTCATTCCCAAATCAACACTCACAGCTGTAAGCTCAGCAATCATTTCCAGCTTACTCATACCAGATGACTGGACAGAAGTGCCAGCCAACTCTTCAGCTCGTGGCTGGGATATCAACCTGCAATCCAGATTAAGAGGACTAGGCCTCCTAACAGCCTCATCTGTGCTTACCAGAATATCAGGGTGTTGTTGCAGAATAACCCCACACACCAGAGTAGGAAAAGGAATAGGGAACTTCACAGCAAAAGACTTGGCTTGCTCCAAAAATTGATGATAAATATAATAACCAAAATCAAATGGAGACTTAGTACCAACAGCATAAATAAGCTTACCAAGCACAGTGGCCACAGAATTGGAATGAGTAGTAGGAGACCAATTATTGGCAGCAATTTTGTTCAGAGCAGCATACATGGGAGTCAGCTTTGCAAAGGACAGAAGCGCAGGCCAGTGTCTCAGCTTGTTACCTGTGATCGTCTTGCAGATGGTGTCATCTGTAACCTCCAATTCAGGGGTGTCTTCAAGAGATCTACCCAGATAAGCATTGATTACTTGAGGAGAAAAATTGACACATCTACCTCTCACATACACCTTCCTGTACTCAGCATACCTTGGATCATCACACTCCTCAGGAATGTTCACCACAAATTCTCTTACCAGCTTGTCATAGCAATTCCCAAGGTCCTTCACAGTCTTCATCATCCCAGCAAATTCCAGCACATCAACCAATTCCTTGCATTTGAACACATCAGCCTTCAAATTTCTTTCAAGTCCTAACCTCCTATGATAGACAAATTTCCAGCGAGTTGCTCCACTTTCCAGATGAAGAGAGACATTATCCGGAGGTGCTTTTTCTATCATCTGCACTTCCAGCCCAATCTGCATCACAATATCCTACCAACATAGTACTCTTTCCATGAGAATACAATAAGCCATAATCACTGGTATTGTTCACATATTTCAAAATTCTCTTCACTTGAGTCAGATGGCTAATCTTTGGCTCAGCTTGGTACCTAGCACATACTCCAACAGCAAATGTGATATCAGGTCTACTAGCGGTAAGATAGAGAAGACTTCCTATCGTACTCCTGTATAAACTTTGATCTACATCTTCACCCTTGTCATCTTTAGACAATTTGATATGTGTGGAAGCAGGAGTTCTTTTGGTGGCAGCATTCTCCATACCAAATTTCTTGACCATATTCTTAGCATACTTACTTTGAGATATAAATATGGTGTCTTCCATTTGTTTCACTTGAAGACCCAAAAAGAAATTCAACTCACCAACAAGACTCATTTCAAACTCAGATTGCATTTGCTGAACAAAATGTTGTACCATCTGGTTAGACATTCCACCAAATACTATGTCATCAACATATATTTGTGCAATAATAAGCTTTCCTCTCTCATCTTTCACAAATAGAGTTTTGTCATTACCTCCCTTCCTGTAGCCATTATTCACCAAGAATTCAGTCAATCTCTCATACCAAGCTCTCGGAGCTTGTTTCAAGCCATATAATGCCTTCTTCAACTTGTATACATGATTTGGGAAGGCAAGATCAACAAACCCCTTGGGTTGTTCCACATAGACCACTTCATTCAAGTACCCATTCAGAAAAGCACTCTTGACATCCATTTGATACAGCTTGAATTTAAGGACACAAGCAATTCCAAAAAGTAATCTTATAGCTTCTAGTCGTGCTACCGGTGCAAAAGTTTCACCAAAGTCTACTCCTTCAATTTGAGCATACCCTTGAGCAACCAATCTAGCTTTGTTTCTAGTGATGGTTCCATTCTCATCAGATTTATTCTTGTAAACCCATTTAGTTCCTATGATGTTTGCATTATCTGGCCTAGGAACTAGATCCCATACATCACTTCTCTTGAATTGAGTGAGTTCTTCTTGCATGGCATTGATCCAGAACTCATCAGTCAAAGCTTCTTTAACATTCTTGGGTTCAAAATTTGAGATGAAACAAGAATTTGATACCTCATAGGTTCTTCTCCTTGTTGTAATTCCTTGATGTGGACTACCAATAATTTGATCTATTGGATGGTTTTTCTGAACTCTGATGGATGGACCTTTGTCATTAGCTGTATCTTCAGAACTTCTCAAATCACTGTTTTCCTCATTAACAACTTCTTCTACTGTTTCTTCTTGTAAGTTAGATGTTGTGCCAAATGTACTATCTTCTGGTGCAGCATTCTTTCCCTTATCATCAATTACAACATTTATGGATTCCATCATGACTTTAGTCCTGGAGTTGAAGACTCTATAAGCTCTGCTATTTGTTGAGTAACCCAGGAATATACCTTCATCACTATTTACATCCATTTTCTTTCTTGGCTCCCTATCAGCTAAGATGTAACATTTACTTCCAAACACATGAAAGTATTTCACAGTTGGCTTTCTCTCTTTCCATAGCTCATACAGAGTTGTAGTTGTCCCTTTTCTCAAGGTTACTCTGTTATGTATATAGCAGGCCGTGTTCATAGCCTCAGCCCAAAAATGGAGAGGTAACTTCTTAGCATGTAACATTACTCTAGCAGACTCTTGTAAGGTTCTATTTTTCCTCTCTACTATTCCATTTTGTTGAGGAGTAATAGGAGCAGAAAACTCATGAAATATTCCTTCAGTTGTGCAAAACTCAGAGAATTTACTATTTTCAAACTCCTTACCATGATCACTTCTGATTCTAGTAATGCCACATTCTTTCTCTCTTTGAAGTTTTAAACAAAGATCCTTGAATTTTTCAAAGGTGTCAGACTTCTCCCTGATAAAATCAATCCAAGTATATCTAGAGAAATCATCTACAATGACAAACGCGTACTTCTTCCCACCTAAGCTCTCAACCTGCATGAATCCCATTAAATCCATGTGCAATAGTTCAAGCACTCTGGATGTGGTCAAATGCTGCAGCTTCTGGTGTGACGTTTTTGTCTGTTTGCCTATTTGACATTCTCCACATATATTTCCTTCTTGAATCTGGAGTCTGGGTAAGTCTCTAATAGCTCCTTCAGCAATAGCTTTCTTCATGCTTTTCAGATTTATGTGTCCAAGCTTTTGGTGCCACAACTTCACATCGTCTTCTTTAGTAACTAGACATGTAGATAACTCAGCTTTATCTTGAGATACCCATAGATAACAGTTATCCCTTGATCTTTCTCCCTTCATTAGTAGATCGCCTTTGCTATCAGTAACTAGGCACTCACTCTTTGAAAAGTTGACTTTCAGACCTTTGTCACATAGTTGACTAATGCTTATTAGATTTGCTTTCAACCCTTTCACATGAAGCACCTTGTCAAGTTTAGGTAGTCTTTCATTAATCAGTGTTCCTATGCCTTTGATTTCTCCCTTAGCTCCATCACCAAACGTTACAAAGCTTGTAGCATATGGCAAGACATCTGTCAAGTAATCTTTGTTTCCGGTCATATGTCTTGAACATCCACTATCAAAGTACCAATCGCTTCCAGAAGATGCTCGTAGAGATGTATGAGCAATTTGAGCAACTTCCACACCTACAGATTCTGTTAGACTAGGTTCCATAGTATTGGTCTTCAGTTTCCATTCCTGCTTGACACTCTTCTCTATAGCTTCACTTTTGGATGAATACATGTTGTCAGGGTATCCATACAATTTGAAGCAATAAGGTCTAATGTGTCCCTTTCTTCCACAGTGATAGCATACCCAGCCAGAATACCTTCTCTTTGGCTTAGTACTGTATCTGCTTGTCTGTTGTCTCACCTGATGCTGGGGCATCTGTCTTGACATTATTGGATCATAGGTAGTAGTAGCTGGAACAAACTTCATCACAGATGCAGGTTTCTAATGACGTAGTGAATGATAGTTGAAACCAATACCTTTGGAATCTTTTGAACTCTGTCCTATTTCTAGGATTTCATCTAACTTCTCAGTTCCTGTATTCAGCATTCTCACCTGTTTATTCATGTTATCCATCTTGGATTTGTATAGCTCCACTTCATCAGCTAGTCTTGAATTTTCTTCCTGAAGTTTGTTCTTCTCTGCTAGCAATATAGCAATGGTCTTCTTTTGCTTTAACATGGTGTCCCCAACTTCTAAGCTTTTAATCCACAATTCCTTATAGCACTCAACTAGTTCATCATAAGACATCTCACCTTCATGTGATTCAGTATCAGATGCACATGTCCCAGTTAAAGCAATTACATGGTTAGCAGATTCAGATTCTTCCTCAGATTCATCCTCATCTGACCAAGACACAGTCAATCCTTTCTTCTGCTTCTTAAGATATGTTGCACATTCAGTCCTGATATGCCCATATCCTTCACATTCATGACATTGAACTCCTTTGCCTTGGCTTGTCTTGTCATCTGCTTTTGATTTCCTCAGACTGTTGACATACCTGTTTATGCTGTGACTGTTGTCTGGAGCATTTGTCTTGGCCTGTCTATCAAACCTCTTGAAAGCTTTATTGAATTTCCTCCATAGCATCACCATAGTTTCAGATAGAGTGTCGTCACTCTCCATATCACTCTCCTCAGATTTGGAGGCAAATGCAATACTCTTTGTCTTCTTTTCAGATCTCTCATTTGCAATTACTTCAAAAGTTTGTAGAGACCCTACTAATTCACCCATTTTTATTTCCGAGATGTCCTTGGCTTCCTCTATAGCAGTCACCTTCATGTCAAACTTCTTTGGTAGAGACCTTAGCATTTTCTTTACCATGTTTTCTTCAGAGAGGTTTTCTCCCAAAGCATCAAACTGATTATCAAACTCAAGCAGTCTCATGTGGAAGTCTTGAATGCTTTCATCATCCTTCATCTTCAAGTTCTCAAACTTACTGGTTAATAATTGCAGTCTTGAGCTTTTTACCTTTGAGTTGCCCTCATGAACAGTTTGGAGTTTCATCCATGCCTCCTTTGCAACAGTACATTTTTTGATTAGCTTGAAAATGTGTGCATCAACTCCATTAGTTAGGGCATTTAGAGCTCTTGAATTTGCATTGGCTAATGCTTCTTCATCCTTGCTCCATTCATCCTCAGGTTTCAGCTTAGTAACAGTCTCCCCTTCCTTACCAGTAGTAACAACGGGTGGTTCCCATCCTACAACAACAGCTCTCCATGTTTTGTGATCCATGGACTTCAAAAACGTAGTCATTTTGGACTTCCAATCATCATAGTTAGAATCACCAACCAACAAAGGTGGTCGATTCATTAGTCCTCCTTCCTTGTCCATCTTAACCAGAAATATCTTCCCTGGAGCTCACCCAATCAGGCTGGGTGCCTGCTCTGATGCCAATTGAAATTCTGGCAACCAGACAGACAAATGCTGTGCACAACGTTAGAGCAATTGTCCGAGCACTTGTCACACAATAATAATTATCGTAGCGTTGCAGGTAAAATAATCGTGACTGAAAGATAAATAACACAGTAAGTTTGTTAACCCAGTTCGGCGCAACTTGCCCTAGTCTGGGGGATACCAATCCAGGAATGAACTCCACTATAATAGTTCTAGTGAAAAGCACAACGTAGACTCACTACTTGTCTTTGCACCACGACCCTACCAATGGCTGCTCTACCTAGGAACTCCTAAGTAAGAGACCCCGTCTCAATTCCCCACTAACAGTACAGACAGCACTGTTAAAACACACACTTGTTTGTTTGTTTGAATAAGAGTCACACTCTAAAGAACACAACTAACTCCGTACCTAAAGGCTTAGGAGAAGTACACAGTTACAACTCAATAACACAGAGAACTTGTCATGCATCAACAGATACAAGCAAGACTCACAACTAACAAGAAAACCTAAAACCTTAAGACACACGCTTTAGTACACACACGGTTTTCCACACAAAACTAGGGTTTGTGTCTTCACATATATATAGCACTGAGCAGTCATTGGTTTGGGCTTCAAAACATAGCTTGGACGTTGTCAGGTCCAGCTAACTATTCTTCATGTGCAAGAATATTGTTTCCAAAAATATATCAATATTAATTATGGAAATATACCAAAGCAAGACAACCTTTTACACTTCAGAAAACAAGCGCTTCTTGATCAACACGCTAGGTTAAATATAAAACTCCATAGAATCTTCAAAGATCTTGCTCATAAATATAACGCGTGTTGGTGCACAACAATCAGATGACACAATGTTGTTCCACTTGCTACAGCATTTGTCGCAGCATTGGCTAATTGTTGTTTTTGCAAAATGTAGCCAACATACAAAAACCCAACAGCTTCGAGTAACAGTGCTGAAAATAGAAAATACTCTTATAACAATAATTATAAGGGGAAGAACCCTATGACTCGAACTCAATGGCGCAGGTACCAATGCCTTAAGAAATTCGAGAGAGAGAGAGAGAGAGAGAGAGAATGCCCATGCTGGGGGCAACTCCAATTCGAATGCCCATGCTGAGGGCAACCACAGTGATGTTGGGAACAAAAAACAGTTTGTTCCAAAGAAGGCTGAAAAAGCCTTAATGATTGATGAAGGCTCTTCTTCAAAGAGGCCTGCCAAAGAAAGAATATCATTCCCTGATGACAATATGGAGGATGATATTCCAGATGAAGACCTGCTCGAATCTGGTTCTGAGCCAGATTTTGATGTCTTGGTCAATGTGGTATGTATTTTACCACGTGAGTATGATGTGAGGTCCACTTTTGATCCTTAGGAGGAGCTTGTGGAACCTGAACTTGAGGATTACACCCTTGTTTGCTACTATGTTATGAACAATGGGTGTATAGAACAACATAAGGATGTATTCGAACGGCCTCATGAAGCAATGAAAAACCATCTCAAGCCTTTATACATTAAGGCTAAGGTTGGGAATGTATGACACTGATATGCATTCCCAAAATATTGTTCTCTCGAATTATGAGGGAAAAAGTGGCCAATCTTTAGGTGCCATCCAAATGGATGTTGCTGTAGGCAGCACCATAAGGCCAACACTGTTTATAGTTGTGCCTTCGAGGGCTAACTTTAATCTACTCCTAGGAAGAGAATGGATTCATGGAGTGGGTGTTATACCTTCCACTCTCCACCAAAGACTTATACTTTGGAGGGAAGATAACATGGTGGAAAACATAGAGGCTGATCAAAGCTTCTATATGTCAGAAGTTGACCACATAACTAAAGCAACTTTTGACAAACACTTAGCCTCCATAGCACCATGTGGAGAAAGGGACAGTAGCTTTCGAGGAGCCACCAATAATGTCTACCATTTAGTGAGACTTTATCCTACTCATGGATTCTGTTGGGAGAGGGAAGAAATTGATAATTTCCCTCCTGAAGATGGAGTTATTCAACCATCTGGGTGGGATATAGACTACCTAGATAATGACTAAGCCCTCTTCTTGGGCAAAAATAACGGCATATATTGCTGAACGCAAGCTCGAAACGGCCCTAGAGGCTGCTGTAGAACAAAATATGGTTAATGAAACCATCACTGAAAATAATGGCAACATGTTGCCAAATGAACAAAGGTTGGACTGCATTTATGATGATGAACCTTTGGGATTCGAGCAAGATCCATTAAACTCGAACCCAAAAATGCAGGCTCAAGATCCTTTGCAAGAGGTGGATATTGGCGATGGCTCGATCAAAAGGACAACTTATATAAGTGCTAATCTGGACCTCAAATTTAAAACAAAAATGGTTAACCTGCTTAAAGAATTTAAAGATTGTTTTGCTTGGGACTACAACGAAATGCCAGGATTAAGTAGGGAAATGGTGGAACATAAGCTACCACTCAAACTAGGAAAGAAGCCAATAAAGCAATTGCCAATGAGATTTAACCCAGAGATTCTTTCAAAGATCAAGAATGAGATTGAAAGATTGCTGAGAAGCTAATTCATTCGAACTACAAGGTATGTTGAATGGTTAGCTAATATTGTTCCTGTTATTAAGAAAAATGGTAGTCTTAGGGTATGCATAGACTTTAGAGATTTAAACAATGCTACACCTAAGGATGAATACCCAATGCTAGTGGCAGAAATGCTAATCGATTCAGCAGCAGGGTTCGAGTACCTGAGCATGCTAGATGGCTATTCTGGCTATAACCAAATATTCATTGCTGTAGAAGATGTGGCTAAAACTGCATTTAGATGCCCTGGACATTAGGGACTTATGAATAGGTTGTGATGCCATTTGGTCTAAAGAATGCTGGTGCCACATATCAAAGAGCAATGAATTCTATATTTCATGACTTTATTGATGCCTTTATGCAAGTCTATATTGATGATATTGTTGTGAAGTCCTCTTCTAGTGATGATCATTTGAATCATCTTAGAAAATCATTCGAAAGGATGAGAAAATGTGGATTAAAAATGAATCCACTAAAATGTGCTTTTGGTGTACATGCAGGGGATTTCCTTGGCTTTGTAGTGCATAAAAAAGGCTTTGAAATAAATCAAAACAAGACAAAAGCTATTATGGAGACTCAGCCTACAAGAACAAAAAAGCAACTTCAGTCCTTGCTTGGGAAGATTAACTTTTTGAGAAGATTCATTTCGAATCGAAGTGGAAAAGCTCATCCTTTCTCTCCACTACTTAGAAAACAAAAGCGTTTCAAGAGCAAGAAAAAGCGTTTGAAGACATTAAGAATTAGTTATCACATCCACCAACGATAATGCCTCCTATTCGAAACAAAAATATGAAGTTGTACATAGAAGCATCTGATTCGACCATTGGTAGCATGCTCGCCCAAGAGGATGATAGCAACGTTGAAAGAGCTATCTATTATTTAAGTAGAGTGCTCAATGATGCTGAGACTAGATATAGTCCAATAGAAAAGCTTTGTGTTTGTTTATACTTTTCTTGTATTAAACTTAAGCAATAAATTAAGCCTATTGAAGTGTATGTGTATTCTCATTATGATATTATTAAACATATGCTTTCAAAACCTATTTTGCATAGTAGAATTGGAAAATGGGCTTTAGCTATAACTGAGTATTCACTAACTTATAAACCCTTGAGAGATAGAAAAGGTCAAATAGTGGCGGATTTTCTTGTTGATCATTCAGTGGTTGAAATGCCACTAAATTATGTTGATACTCAACCATGGACATTGTATTTCAATGGATCCAAGCATAAACATGGGACTGGAATTGGGATTTTGATAATTTCTCCAATCCAAATTCCCATTAAGTTTAAATACAAGATAAATGGATTTTGTTCCAATAATGAGGCAAAATATGAAGCCTTAATAGCAGGTCTTGCCCTTTTAATTGACTTGGGGGCAAAGAATATCAGAATTGGTAATTAAGAAATTAACAAAAGAGTACAAATGTATTAAAGAACATTTAGCTAAGGATTTTGTGATTGCAAGTTCTTTATTAGACCAATTCGAGTTAGTGCAATTCGAGCACATACCCAGATTACAAAATCAAGAAGCCAATGACTTGGCTCAAATAGCTTCTGGCTAGAAAGTGTCTCCTGAAAACTTAACCAAGTTAATTGAGATTAAGGAGAAATTGGTGTTCAATGAACCTTTGTCTTCAAGTTTGTCAATGGCAAAACTTGTGGGGGCAGATTGACCACATAGTGATGAAAATGACTCGAACAAGGAATTAGATGATGAAAATACTAACATTTTTACCATTAACAACTTGATAGACGGAGATTGGAGGAAACCAATTGTAGAATATTTACAAGATCCTAATGGTCAATATGATAGAAAGACCAAGTATAGGGCTCTAAGCTATGTCATAGGTGGAAATGAATTGTTTAAAAAGACAACTGAAGGTGTTTTACTAAAATGCCTAAGTGATTCTGAAGCTTTAATAGTTATCTCTGACATACATAGTGGAGCATGTGGTTCTCATCAAGCAGGCCACAAGATGAAGTGGTTATTGTTTAGACAAGGTTCATATTGGCCTTCTATGTTAAAAAATTGCATAGATTTTGCCAAAGGATGTCAAGAATGCCAAAAACATGCAGGAATACAACATGTACCTGCAAGTGAATTGCATTCTATAATTCAGAGGTATTGCTTCTATCCATTCAGAGGCTGGGCATTAGATTTGATTTGTGAAATTTAACCTGCTTCTTCAAAAAATCAACGTTACATTTTGGTTGGTATTGACTACTTTACAAAATGGATAGAAGCAATACCTCTACCTAATGTAGATCAAGAGGCAGTAATTAGTTTCATTGAAATTTACATTATTTATAGATATGGTATTCCAGAAACAATCACCACTGATCAAGGGTCAGTCTTCACTGGGAGGAAAATGCAAGAGTTTGCTAGTGAAACTTGTTTTAGATTGCTTACTTCAACACCATATTATGCTCAAGAAAATGTTCAAGTTGAAGCAGCCAACAAAATAATCATTAATTTGATTAAAAAACACATTGCTCAAAAGCCAAGAGGCATAAAACTTTAGATCAAGTTTTGTGGGCATGTAATCATTTCGAGTGCAAAGACAGATGGAAATATCAACTGACTAATATTGGGAAATGATGTTAGATGAATTGGTTGATCTAGATGAAGAAAGATTACAGGCTTTAGAATGCATGACTAGGCAAAAGGAAAGAGTTGCCAAAGCCTATAATAAAAGGGTAAAGTCAAAAGCTTTTAACTTAGGGGATTTAGTTTGGAAAGTTATCTTGCCTATGGATAAAAAAGATAGAGTTCTAGGCAAATGGTCCCCTCATTGGGAAAGTCCATTCAAAATTTTTCAAGTATTTTCAAATGGTGCTTATGAAATTGAAGAGTTAAGTCCTAAAAAACATGTTTTAGGGATAAATGGTAAGTATTTGAAAAAATACAAACCAGCTTTGCTCGAAGTAAACATAAGCGCAAAATAAAAACTTAGAACAAATAATATGGCAAGAAATAATAAATTGCCACAGAAGGGCATTGTCAAATTACATCCAAACGGTTCAAAAACAACATAATAAAATTGTTCAAGTGGTAATAAAAGTTACAAGGCTTCAGCAACATTGCGATACAAAGCATGCAAGGACATCTTATCTGCTCTAATGACTCGCTTGTTGTCCTCAAGAGTTCGAACTTCTGCTGCAACCACCTCAGAATCATCAAAGGCTCGAACTCCTTCTCTGCTTTTGGCGTCAATTTCTGCTTGAACAGATTGAACCATTTCAGCTTCTATTGTTGCTTGAGTTTTTTGTTCTTCAGCATTTTTCAAGCTGTACTCATCGATTTGAAGCTGGAGATCAACAACAATTGCATCCCAAGCAGCAATATTGTTCTTGCAAGATTGAGTCTGGGTGTTTGAGCTTCAGAAGCTTTGGCTCGAATCTTAGAAACCTCAAGATTGAACTCCTCAGCCATGGCCAGCAAAGAGGCATGAGTAGATGTTTGGACACATAATTTCGCCTCATTCTCCCTTTCTTTCTGCACCACCTTGGCATATTGATCGATTAAGCTCTCTAGTTGCATCACTTTGCACAAGGTAAATGTGTCGGTTGAAGGATTATGCAGCTTCCTTAAAAAGGTTAAGTACTCAAAGGCTTTCGAGGGGTTGGTCTCGAGTACATTCAGGATGTTGTGCAAGGCATACTCTTTCTTAAGTCTGTTGAGTAGTGAGTCTTGTCTTACATTTGCATTAATTTCAGCAGTGGAAGGGTGAGATGTGCCATCAGTTCTCTCACTCGAGGATTGAGATTGAGACTTGGATTGTAAGAGGAGATTTAAAGCATCTGCTGGGTCAGTCTTATGAATATTTGCAAAGGCTTCTTCTGGGACCCCAATGCTAGTAGAGAGCCTTCAAGTAGAAGATACTGATAGCAGTTCAGGCCCACCAGCCTTTGCATCCTTGATTACAGTATCATCTTCAGCTTCATCTTCCTCTTCCAATGACTCAGTCTCGATGGAATCACTCGAGTCACCCTTGCTAGGAGTTGGAGTTGGCAACTTTGTTTCAGCTTTGCTCATCCAATCACCTGGTCCTTTTTCCCTTTCGAACATAACATTGGCTTGAGCTTGAGTCATGTACACAGGGGGACCAATGTCAGGCTGAGCACTCGAATTCACCTAGAGATGGAGTATTGACATAGTTAAAACACTGTTGGAATCAAAATGGTAAATGTGTGGGCAAGGATTTAAAGTAATGCTTACCTGGCCATATTTAACTCCAATATATTTCTCCATTGGGGTGAGACTCTTATGTTGATTCTCTCCAGCAGGAGTTTCAATAACAGTTCCATTCTATAAATAAAAGGAGAGAGGGGATAAAGGCTGAGAAATTGGTTAACATGTTCATTCGAGTGTATGACCAAAAAGTGACTTACCTTGTCATTTTCAGCCTTGTTTGGATTCTTTGTTTCCTCGAGGACAGGAGTTGGGGAAGCTTGTTCTATCAATGGGGAAACTAGAGGATTGCCTTGATCATTTGCATCATCATTGATGACCCTCTCAGTATTTTCCTCATTCTCCACAGTGAGGTCATGATCCACTCGAGCAGTACTGGTGGTATCAGACTTAGAAGATCTGGAAGGCTTGAAATGTGCTTTCTTCTTCTTCTTCTTCTTCTTCTTCTTCTTCTTATTCTTCTTCTTCTTCTTCTTGTTTTTCTTTAAATCTTTCACCACTGTGGAGTCTTCCTTTTCTTTCCCAACGTTTTCCTCCTCATCATGTTTCTTGCTCGATTCAGCATTTGAAGAACTGTTCTTCTTGCTGTTTTGACTTTTCTTGTGTTTTTTGGATTGTTGGGGTGCAGGATCTGCTGCAACAGCGTTGCCTTGTGCACTACCACCCTCTGTGGTAATATGCTTGTGTTTCCTTTTCAAGGGTCTCTCAGGTTCAGTTTCCTGCAACAAGAATAAAAACATAAGAATAATAAAGCATAAGGATAGGTAGACTTGGTAAAACGTTAGACATTCGAGTGACTAACTTCATCCTCATGAACTATCACTTGTGGGAGTGTATTTTCTTTCAAAGGTCTAACGACGCTAGTAGCATGTTTCTCTCGCATTATCTAGCACAGTTTTAGAAGAAAGATTATTACATGTATGACTCGAATCAAAAGAAGAAGGTGAGAAGTTATTACCTTATCTGTATTTGCCTTGGTTCTGGTCTCTTCTCTCCTTCTTTCTTCTTCGTCATCTTCCTAAAAAGAAGTAACAGGTTGGAATTCGAATCATGGAAACATAAGAAATAAATAAAATTGGCTTTTAGTGCTAATAACGTACCTTTGTTCTTGTTATGTTCCTGTATGTCATGGATTTGCTGCCTTATGAACCCACTGTTCAACCTGATAATGTTTGATCGAATGTCACCAACAATGTACTTATTGTAGTGATTGTCCCACTAGTTGTAGAATTTTTCAGTGCAGTAATACAAGTGGTTGAATTCAATAGGATTAACATTATAGGCAAAGTTGGTCATCATTTTAAGATATTTTGCAAAAAGATCCTTGGAAACTTCATTGCCAATGACCATATTCTTTTCTCCCTCGAACAAGCTCTTGGGATAAACTTGAGACAATCCAAATTGTCTTGAAACCAAGTTTGGTTGGTACCCAACCAAGACTAGATGGTTCGATTTTGGACCAATCCTGCAACTAAGGACTGTTGGGTGCAAGTAGTGGTGCCATAGCTCATTTACATCATCAGCATTGTCAGGGTTGGTGGCTGGAAACTCATCTTGTAGCCAAGCTGGTCCTATCTCCCTCCTCATGATCGACGATTTATGTATCAAAAATATTTTATGACCGCAAGTGCACAGTCTCGTCGTGTAGTTTTAAAAGATATCGAATCCACAAAGACCAATAATCGACCTACCGTATTTCTATCGTTACGGTGTAAATCTAAGGTTGATGAATTTGGTTTTAAGATTGTTTTGAATTAAGAAGAAGTTAAATTAAAGAATTAATTAATTAAAGACGGATATCGTTATGTTACTTAATTAACCATCGGGAATTTAATAAATTAGTAGCGCGGGAAAAATAAGTTATGTTACTTAAAGGTTTAAACCTCACACTCTCGTTTTGTTGATAAAAACCATACTTTTCTAGGTTAGGAGTTTTACTGTCACTTTTCTACCACCTTAGCTTCGAAAGTATATTTTGAAAATCAATTAGTTCTAATTAATCCTAATGTGGCTCTCGCTCGTTCAAAGATTAATATCAAATTCCTACTATCTAGTTAAAACCTCAAACTCTCGCTCTATTGATTTTAACCTTAGTTGCTTTATTTTACTCTCGTTCAAAAGCTTTGAATAAAATTAGGAATTTGAATCAGAAAAATAATTTAAGTGTTACGCGCTAAATCATTATTAAATTCCCTTTGGAGAATTAATTTACATACCGGTATCTAGGAATTTAGCTAGACATGGCAAAGGAAATAAACAAATAAAAACAGAAAATTAAATAAGACATAAATAAATAATTAAATAAAGACATTAAAAAAACCTGGAAATAAATTTCTGAATAAACTTGAATTAAACTTGACGGAAATAACCGGTACAGAATTCTTGACAGGAAAGTGAAAACAGAACTGAAAACGGATTCCCGATGTGGAAATACCGTTACAGTTAATGAAACAAGAAATAGAAACTGACTGAAAGAAACAGAAAATAAGGCGTGGTCAGATCTGAAATTGAGTCTTCTATTTATAGGAGAATTTTGCCTCGTACGATCCATGAAAATAGGGAAGATATGCTTCACTTTTGATCTCATCCAATTGCCGTACGATTAGGGATAGGAACTGATCAGACGCGTGCTTTTTGCCCACGTCTCGCAAAATGCTGTTTCAATTGGGCTTGAATTTGGTGGCGCCCGCCACCACTTCTGTGGTGCCCGCCACCAGCTTGATGGAGCAAATGCCCCTTTCTGCTAGGCTCCTTTGTGGGCTGCGCGCATTTGTGCTTTGTACCCCCTTTTTGCTCTGTTTTTTACACTTTTTGATCAATTTTCTTCACCGACCTATTTTATTTGACTTTACTGAAAACAAAAATACCAACATAAAAACAGATAAAAGAATTAAAAACATATAAAAATACAACTAAAATTCACATAAATTGAACTAAAAATACGATATGATTTCGTGTCATCACCTCACAAAGGGGGCATGTTGGGGTAGAAATTGTTTCAAATTCAGAAAAACTTTCATGTCTTTAATGAAAAGTTTTTGTGGGTCAGTTTCACTCGAGTCATGGGTCAATACAGCCAATCTGACTCCCTCAATCGAGCGATTGTTTACAACTTCTTGATGTTTGGTGGGGATTGTAAGCCCCATTTCTCTAGTGAAAGTGGCATTCAGCCACAATTGTAGAAGCCAAAGTGGCCCTGAGACTGGGAAGGGTGCTCCATATTTGGACTTTTTCAAATTATCACAGAATTCACCCATTGATTCATACAAAACACCAAGTAGTAAACGACTAAGTGAAACTCCATGCCCTTCATGGATTTGGATTGCTAGAGGTATATACATTTGAGTCACTTGAAGTGACCTCGAACAGAAGACATAGTGGGATAACCACAAAGTTAGGAAAGCTACATGTTCTTCAGAGATACTGTACATTCATCTTGGTGTTCCTCAATAAACTTATAGAAAGCTGCAGCATTGAGTTTGATGTTGGTGTTCTCACTCGATTTGGCTGGATCAAAAGTTTCACCCTCTGGTCTCAAGCCAGTGATTGCTGCTACATCGAGCAAGGTTGGTGTCATCATTCCACAAGGAAAATGGAATGTGTGGGTACTCCTTTCATAGAACATCATGGCTGCTGTTAACATCTCATAATGATAAGGAAGGCCAAATTTAGACAACTGGATTATGTCATAAATTTCCGAGTTGTACCAATAAGTGCCCCAATCTTTTTCGACTCGAGTGAGCCATTTGGTATAAACCAAGTTGTCACCATTTGGGGCTGACCTCCACATATATTGAGGCTTTCGAATGAAGGTCAAGTTGAAAGGGTCAGTGCTAAAAATCTTAGGTTCACATGTTTTACGCATGGGAAAAAACTCAGAAATTTTGGGTTTTAGGGTGGTTTCATCTGGGAATGGACCTCCAAAAGCAAAAACATTGTTAGCAATCGAGAAGGGAATTACCAGTTCTTCTTCCCAACGCGGCTGGTCTTCATTTGTTCAATGAGGTTCTGGAATAACCTCAACACCATTAGATTTGACAATGGTTCGACTCCATTTCCCAGCGAAAGGAACAGGAATTAGTTCTTGATTTTGTTGTTCAGCCATTTTTAGAAAGAAAAAAAATGAAGATGAACAGTTGACGCAAAGGTTAGATTTTGAATAGATCTAATGCAGATCTGGTATGGAAATAAGGTATAGAATTCGCAAACTCAAATTAAGTGTCAACTTGTTGTTGTGATAAACAAAATAGATGGTATAATGTGTTTAAGAGATTCAAGAACAAGTTTGAAGGAAAAAGAGTTTGAGCGTAAGGAGAAAATGAGTTGAAGTTCGCAGAAAAAGTGTTAGAGTATTGATCTAATGCTATTTATAGTGTTGGTTTCAGCAGAATAAAATAATTGAAAAATAATTGAAAAATAATTGAAAAGTGTGCCATGATCACTGCAAAAAACGAAGTGGTGCTAGTAGTGGGAAAATGCGCTGACGGTAATAATCATGATTACCATCACGTGCCATAAATGTGGAATAAAAAACGCCAAGTTCTCCATTCGTTTCACTCGATTCGAAGTTGGCATTTTTTGGGGGCAATTTGTTAGCCAATATTTTGGCTAAATCAAAATAAAGTTTGAATATTCTTTTGAATATATTTAATACGCTGATCGACGATTTGTGTATCAATAAATATTTACGACCGCAAGTGCACAGTCTCGTCATGTAGTTTTAAAAGATATCGAATCCACAGGGACCAATAGTTGAACTACCGTAATCCGTTGTCACGGTGTAAATCTAAGGCTAGTAATTTTTAGGGGTTTTTGGAATGTTTAGAAATTTTAAATTAAAATTAAGAATTGAAATTAATTAATAAAGCGGGATATCGGTATGTAACTAATTAACCATCGGGGATTTAATAAATTAATAGTGCGCGGATAGGTGTTTACTTTTCAGAAGAACTTTCTTAATTTAAAGGTTTAAACCTCACACTCTCGTTTTGTTGATAAAAACCATGCTTCCTAAGCTAGGAGTTTTACTGTCACTTTTCTACCACCTTAGCCTCGAAAGTATATTTTGAAAACCAATGAGTTCTAATTAATCCCAACGTGGCTCTCGCTCGTTCAAAGATTAATATCAAATTCCTACTATCTAGTTAAAACCTCAAAACTCTCGCTCTATTGATTTTAACCTTAGTTGCTTTATTTTACTCTCGTTCAAAAGCTTTGAATTTAAATTAGGAATTTGAATCAGAAAGGTAGTGTGTGTGCACGCGCTATGTCATCATTAAATCCCCTTCGGAGAATTAAATTACATACCGATATCTAGGAATTTAGCTAGACATGGTAAAGGAAGTAAAGAAATAAAAACAGTAAATAAAACAAGACATAATAATTAAATAAATAAATGAACGCATAAAAACCTGGAAATAAAAGTTGCTGGAAACTTGAATTAAACTTGCTTGAATTAAAGGAAATATAATTCTTGACAGGAAATTGAAAACGGATCTGAAATCGGATTCCCGGTGTGGAAATACCGACACAGTTTACAAAGCGGGAAATATAAACTGACTGAAAGAAAAGGAAGTAAGGTGTAGAAAAATCTGAGAAATGAGCTTACTATTTATAGTAGGGGATTGGCTAGTACGATCCACAAAAAGAGGGAGGATAAGCTTCATTTTTGATCTCATCCGATTGCCATCCGATTAGGAACAGAAAACGGATCAGACGTGCACTTCTTCCCCACGTCACGCAAATTCAGTTGCTATGGGCTTTCTCACTGGGTGGCGCTCGCCACCCATTCTGTGGCGCTCGCCACTAGGTCAATTGGTGGCGCTCGCCACCCCCACTGTGGCGCTCGCCACCCCCACTGTGGCGCTCGCCACTGTGCAAAAATGGGCCAATGCCCGTTTTTGCTATGCTCCTTTGTGGGCTGCGCGAATTTGGGCTTTGCACCCCCTTTTTGCTCCGTTTTTGACACTTTTTGCTCAATTCTCTTCTCCGGCCTATTTTATTTAACAAAAGTAAAAACAAATCAAATTCTACTATAAAAAGACATAAATGAAATAAATACTTATGCAAATGCAACTAAAATTCACTTAAATTAAGCTAAAAATACGATATGATTTCGTGTCATCAAATTCCCCCACACTTGAACCATTGCTTGTCCTCAAGCATAAAAGAGTAGTGAATCGCAAAGCATAAGTAAAAACACATGACACGATCATCTTACTCGTACGTGGTTGCTGGCTAAACTATGAAAATCAAATAACAGTGCAAATAACAAAAACACCGTAATGACACAAGAGACTCCCGGTTATGTGAAAAAAGACCTGAAGCATTTCCTCTTGATTCTACCTCTCTCCTAAGTTTCATTCACCCTTTTCATTCTAGCGCAATCACATTAAGCCCGTTATCTTGTACACGCCCATGGTAGGAAACCTGTAAGTGATTATGATCATCATATAGCGAGGGGTGCTGATAACATAAGTTTGGTAACCCTTATTTGCTTTACCCATTTCGCAGTTGCGGGGGATCGGATCGTAACCCGCCCTACCAAGTTCAGAATCAGACACCTCTGAACAACCTACTAATGAGTTTTTATACTATGGTATTTTTTTCCTTCCTCATGTTTCAACATTTGCTGAATTTTCATTAATTATTTAAAGGAATCAACCAATAGCATTCATTTATAATCAAAATCATTCACTTATATTCTTCGGTTTCCCACTTAGTTTGTGCCTTGAGATGGTGCCGACTGCTAGATAAACTACTAAGGGTTCATTAAAACTCAAGTTCAAAGCTTTGTCAAAACTAGTACTCAAATCAGTTTTACACACTTCCGGGAATCTAAGGTGTTAAAACGGTATTGATTTTATCTAACCGTTACCCAAATTCCACAAAATAGCCTAGATAGTGCAAACAACCTATATACTTTCAAACAACCAACACCAAGCATCAGAACTCAATACTTTTGCTTTTCACAAGAAAATTTTTGGTATGGCTCAAGAAATGGGAAAATCAGACAATTACAAGACCAACACGCAAAATCGACTCAATCTAAGTGAACTAACCTAAGGTTTTATTATGCATGCAAAACTAAATGACTGAAAAATAAAGGGAAAGCGATAAAGCTTCCTCCCCCACACTTAAATCGAGCATTGTCCCCAATGCAACGACTAAAGGTGAGCTTGGAAGGGTACAACCTGAGTAGCGAAGCTTTCACAACTTGTAAAGTCGTCGAGCGTGCTATCTCTTTATTACCTGCAAAATAAATTGAACTAAAAAGAGAAACATTAAATTCAAAATCAGCGGGTTGCCTCCCACCAAGCGCTTTGTTTAAAGTCGGTTAGCTCGACTTCAAAGACGGTGACTTAGTTCACGTGACAGCGGACAGGGCGGATAGGTTGAAATTTGTGAATGTATCCTTCAGGTTGTAATGTTTCAACCGCTGCCCATTAACTGTGAATGTATCACCAGAGTCACTCTTTATCTCAATCGCCCCATGAGGATATGTCTTAGAAATTGTAAAGGGGCCTGACCACTTTGATCGCAGTTTGCCAGGAAAAAGTTTAAGTCTTGAATTAAAAAGCAGTACTAATTGTCCTACCTTAAACTCTCTCCTAGATAGACGCTTATCATGCCATTTCTTTGTTCTTTCTTTATAGATTCTGGCATTCTCATAGGCGTCCAACCTGAGCTCTTCTAACTCATGGATGTCCAAGGTCCTTTTCCTACCGGCGGTGGTGTAGTCAAGATTGAGGGCTTTGATAGCCCAATAAGCTTTGTGTTCCAGTTCCACCGGCAGATGGCATGATGTGCCATAAACGAGCTTGAAAGGAGTGGTCCCAATCGGGGTCTTGTAGGCTGTCCTATATGCCCACAGTGCCTCATTCAGTTTTAAGGACCAATCCTTCTTAGAGGTTACAACCGTTTTTTCAAGGATTTGCTTGATCTCCCTATTGGAGACCTCCACTTGTCCGCTTGTTTGCGGGTGGTAGGGAGTTGCTATACGGTGTCGGACCCCATATTTTGATAACAATCTTTCAAAGATCCTAGAGATAAAATGGGAGCCACCATCGCTGATGACAAGTCTCGGCACACCGAACCTAGGGAAGATCTGGTTTTTGAACAGTCGAATTACTACTTTGGCGTCATTAGTTGGAGAGGCGACAGCCTCAATCCATTTGGACACGTAATCGACAGCCACAAGTATGTATTTGTTCCCAAAAGAAGTTGGGAATGGTCCCATGAAATCTATCCCCCAAACATCAAATACTTCCACTTCTAGGATGCCATGTTGAGGCATCTCATCGCGCCTAGAGATGCCACCAGCGCGTTGGCACTGATCACAACTCCTTATGGCAGCGTGGACATCTTTCCAAAGAGTGGGCCAAAAGAGGCCTGCTTGTAAGATCTTAGCACAGGTTTTGGAAGTACTTGCATGTCCTCCATAGGGCGCAGAATGACAATGAGTGATAATGCTTTGCGCCTCATCTTAGGGGACACATCGACGGAAGATTCCATCGGCACCTCTCTTGAAAAGAAGAGGGTCATCCCAATAGTAATGTTTTAGGTCACTGAAGAACTTCTTCTTTTGCTGGTAAGTTAAGTCAGGAGGAAGGACTCTTGCTGCTAAGTAATTAACAATATCAGCATACCATGGCAAAGAGTCTCTTGAGAAGACAGAGTTGACGACTTCGATGTCGTCTTGAAACAAAGGGCACTCGGAGGCGACACTCTCCATAAGGGCTACGAGCCTCTCATACGGGAAGTCATCATTTATGGGTACCGTTTCGGGCATCATTCCCTCCATTCTTGACAAGTGGTCAGCGACTGTGTTGTCGATTCCTTTCTTGTCTTGGATCTCTAAATCGAATTCTTGAAGGAGCAAGATCCATCTTAGGAGCCTTGGTTTGGCGTCCTTTTTGTTCACTAGGTACCTAATTGCGGCATGATCTGTATAGACAATGATTTTGGCCCCTATTAGGTAAGAATGAAATTTGTCAACCGCGAACACAACAGCCAGGAGTTCTTTTTCTGTGGTGGCGTAGTTCATTTGCGCAGGGTCTAAGGTCCTACTAACATAGTAGATAGCATGAAGCTTCTTATCCTTCCTTTGACCTAGAACTGCGCCTATAGCATAGTCACTAGCGTCACACATGATCTCAAATGGTAGATTCCAATCAGGTGGCTGCATGATGGGGGCAGAAATGAGAGCTGCCTTTAATTGCTTGAATGCCGTTAGGCACTCCTCATCAAAAATGAACTCGGCATCTTTCATTAGCAGCCCGGTTAACGGCTTTGTGATTTTGGAGAAGTCTTTAATGAATCGCCGATAGAAGCCGGCGTGTCCTAAAAAACTTCGGACTTCTCTCACAGATTTGGGAGGCGGTAGATTCTCTATAACTTGAATTTTTGCTCTATCTACCTCAATCCCTTTGTCGGACACTATATGTCCAAGAACAATTCCTTGACGAACCATGAAATGGCACTTTTCCCAATTAAGCACAAGATTGACTTTTTCACATCTTTCTAGTACCTTCTCAAGGTTTGTCAAGCATCCTTCAAAACTTTGCCCGCATACGGAGAAATCATCCATGAAGACCTCCATAATGTCATTGATGTAATCGGCGAAGATTGCTTGCATACATCTTTGGAAAGTAGCGGGGGCATTACACAATCCAAATGGCATTCGCCTATATGCAAATGTACCAAAAGGACAAGTGAAGGTCGTTTTCTCTTGGTCATCGGGATGAATGGGAATCTGGAAGAATCCCGAATAACCATCTAGATAGCAGAAGTAGGAATGATTAGCCAGACGCTCAAGCATTTGATCAATGAAGGGCAAAGGGAAATGATCCATGCGTGTGGCTTTGTTGAGTTTCCTATAGTCAATGCACATTCTACTACCCGTTACGACTCTTTGTGCTACAGACTCTCCTTTCTCATTCGTAACTACAGTCACTCCACCTTTCTTAGGCACGACATGAACGGGACTGACCCATTTACTGTCGGAGATCGGGTATATTATTCCTGCATCCAGAAGTTTTTCAACTTCCTTTTTAACTACTTCAGTGAGAATGGGATTTATCCTTCTTTGCGGTTCTCGAGAGGTTTTGCAATCTTCCTCGAGGTAGATGCGGTGCATGCAAAGAGAAGGACTTATCCCTTTAAGATCAGATATGCTATATCCTAAAGCAGCTGGGAATTTTCTTAGGACCTTTAGCAATTCTTTGGTTTCTGATTGTCCTAAATCGGCGCACACAATCACTGGGCGCTTAAGCTCTTGGTCAAGGAATTCATGCCTTAGACTCTCAGGTAGAGGTTTTAGTTCGAGAGAAGATTGATCAGGAGACGGAGTCGGGTTTGGTGTAATCTCAAAGCATTCGCCGAGCTCGTCATCCTGAACTTCGAGAGTAGGAGTTGGAGAAGATGTGAGAATTTCAGTGTAAATGGTTTGATCATTCTCCATTTCCTTTCTGCATTCGTCAATGACGTCAAGCAGATAGCAAGTATCATCTATAGCAGGCGCGCTTAGGAATTGAGTCAAAATGAATTCAACTTTTTCATCTCCTACTTCAAAGGTGAGCTTTCCCTTTTTGACATCAATTATCGCACCGGCTGTAGCGAGGAATGGCCTTCCTAAAATGATAGGTGTGTTAGAGTCTTCCTTAATATCCATGACTATGAAGTCGGTTGGAATAAAGAACTGACCTACACGCACTGGCACATTTTCTAAGACTCCTATAGGCATCTTGACCGAACGGTCGTCAAACTGAATGGACATTCTGGTGGGTCTTAGCTCGCCTAGCTTGAGTCTCTCACATATGGTCATGGGCATCAAACTAATGCTAGAACCTAAATCGCATAGGGCTTTGTCAATAACAAACTTCCCAATGACACAGGGTATGGAGAAACTTCCTGGATCCTTGAGTTTAGGGGGCATATTGTTTTGAAGGATAGCACTACACTCGGCAGTGAGTGTAACAGTTTCGTTATCCTCAATCCTCTTTTTGTTGGTCAAGATCTCCTTGAGAAACTTAGCATATGCGGGCATTTGTGTGATAGCTTCAGTGAATGGGATGGTGATATTCAATTGCTTGAGAAGCTCCACAAATTTCTTGAATTGCCCCATGCTTTTGGTCTTTTCCAACCTTTGAGGATAAGGAATGGGTGGTTTGTAAGGTGGCGGAGGCACATAGGGTGTTTCTTTTTCTTTTGCCTCGACGCCATTTCCTTCTTTCTCTTTGGGTTCACTTTCTTTCTCAGCTGGTTCATCTGGCTTTTGCTGCATGGCAGGCCTCTCAATCCTAGGGTCAACTGGTTCATCATACTGTGTTCCACTTCGCAGTGTTACAGCGTTTACATGGGCTTTAGGATTGGGCTGAGGTTGGCCAGGAAATGTTCATGTAGGAGCAGACATGGATGATTGCTGTTGGGCCACCTGTGCAACTTGAGTTTCTAGTATCTTATGATGGGTGGTCAAAACATCAACTTTACTGTTCAATTGCTCGAACATCTTGGCGAAATGCAGATTTTGATTCTTGATCCCCTCGTTAGTTTGCATTTGGGACGCCATGAAGGTTTCAAACATGGCGCCAAGGCTAGACTTCCCAGAGTTTTCTTGATTTAGCACTGGAGTTTTCTGAAAACCTGGTGGACCAGAGGATTGGCCTTGTCTAGGTGGGTACAACGCATTGTTGTTCTTGTATGAGAGATAGGGACTGTTTTTCCAAGCTGAGTTGTAGTTGTTGGAATATGGGCCTCCTTGGGCGTAGTTTACTTGATCGGAAGGAGTTTCGGCCAAGAGTTGGCATTCAGCTGCAGCATGCCCTAGGGCGCCACATATCTCACAACTAGAGACGGTTGCTGCTACGGTAGCAGCAGGAGCATTGAGTAAGCTGTCTAATTTCAGAGTGAGTGCATCAACCTTGGCACTGACGTGGTCAAGGCCGCTTATCTCATGCATTCCTCCTCTCGATAGAGGTTTTTCTGCGGAGGTTCTTTCGCCTCCCCATTGGTAGTGATTCTGAGCCATGCTCTCAATGAGCTGATAGGCATCAGTGTAGGGCTTGTCCATGAGGGCGCCACCCGTGGCAGCGTCTATGGTCATCCTTGTATTGTACAAGAGACCGTTGTAGAAGGTGTGGATAATTAGCCACTCCTCTAAACCATGGTGTGGACAGAGCCTCAACATGTCCTTAAATCTCTCCCATGCTTCATAAAGAGATTCGTTGTCTTTCTGCTTAAATCCATTGATTTGTGCTCTTAGCATAGCAGTCTTGCGAGGTGGGAAATACCTAGCCAGAAAGACTTTCTTCAATCCTTCCCATGTAGTGACGGAGTTGGAAGGTAGGGACTGAAGCCAAGCACGGGCTCGATCTCTTAGAGAGAAGGGGAAGAGACGAAGCCTTATCGCTTCGGGACTTACGCCATTAGCTTTCACTGTATCGGCGTATTGTAAGAAGACAGAGAGGTGGAGATTAGGGTCTTCTGAAGGACCACCCGAGAACTGACTTTGCTGAACTGCTGAGAGTAGGGAAGGTTTAAGCTCAAAATTGTTGGCCTCTATCGCAGGGGCAACAATGTTGTTATGTGGTTCAGCATCTGTAGGGGTAGCATAGTACTTCAGAGGGCGGTTTTGAGGACCTATTTCCATTTCTAATTCCTCTTCGGATTGTTCCGAGTCTTCGTCTGTTTCGGGAAAGATGATTTGACTTTGGGGCACTATGTATCTTTCCCAGAACTGTTCAATTCGGCGTTTTACACTTAGTAGACGCTCTGGGTTGTCGACTGGAGTTTCTAATTCTTCGCTATTAGAGCGGGTACTTAGCATACAATCGACAAGCCAAAAGGGTAAATTTTTTTTCTTTTTTTTAGATTTTTTTTTTGAATTTTTGACAGAAAAATAAAGGTTGCCTTAGTCTCTACGTTGTAACGACGGAGTTACAATATCGACTAATTTGGTCCCCGGCAACGGCGCCAAAAACTTGATCGACGATTTATGTATCAATAAATATTTATGACCGCAAGTGCACAGTCTCGTCGTGTAGTTTTAAAAGATATCGAATCCCCAGGGACCAATAGTTGAACTACCGTAATCCGTTGTCACGGTGTAAATCTAAGGCTAGTAATCTTTAGGGTTTTAGGAATGTTTAGAAATTTTTAAATTAAAATTAAGAATTAAAATTAATTAATAAAGCGGGATATCGGTATGTAACTAATTAACCATCGGGGATTTAGTAAATTAATAGTGCGCGGATAGGTGTTTACTTTTCAGAAGAACTTTCTTAATTTAAAGGTTTAAACCTCACACTCTCGTTTTGTTGATAAAAACCATACTTCCTAAGCTAGGAGTTTTACTGTCACTTTTCTACCACCTTAGCCTCGAAAGTATATTTTGAAAACCAATGAGTTCTAATTAATCCTAACGTGGCTCTCGCTCGTTCAAAGATTAATATCAAATTCCTACTATCTAGTTAAAACCTCAAACTCTCGCTCTATTGATTTTAACCTTAGTTGCTTTATTTTACTCTCGTTCAAAAGCTTTGAATTAAATTAGGAATTTGAATCAGAAAAGTAGTGTGTGTGCGCGCGCTATGTCATCATTAAATCCCATTCGGAGAATTAAATTACATACCGATATCTAGGAATTTAGCTAGACATGGTAAAGGAAGTAAAGAAATAAAAACAGTAAATAAAACAAGACATAATAATTAAATAAATAAATGAACGCATAAAAACCTGGAAATAAAATTTGCTGGAAACTTGAATTAAACTTGCTTGAATTAAAGGAAATATAATTCTTGACAGGAAATTGAAAACGGATCTGAAATCGGATTCCCGGTGTGGAAATACCGACACAGTTTACAAAGCGGGAAATATAAACTGACTGAAAGAAAAGGAAAATAAGGCGTATGAAAGAAGAGAATCACGTCCTCTATTTATAGAGGGATTTTTCTGGTTACGATCCACAAAAATAGGAGATGATAAGCTCTCTTTTGTTTTTATCCAATAGCCATACGATTAGGAGAAACGGTGTATCGAACGCCTGCTTGCTCCCCGCGTTGCGCAAAAACAGTTGCCACTGGGCTTTCACTGGGTGGCGCTCGCCACCCATTCTGTGGCGCTCGCCACTGGGTCTTCAATTGGTGGCGCTCGCCACCACCACTGTGGCGCTCGCCACTGGGCAGATTTGGGCCAATGCCCATTTCTGCCATGCTCCTTTGTGGGCTGCGCGAATTTGGGCTTTGCACCCCCCTTTTTTCTCCGTTTTTGACACTTTTTGCTCAATTCTCTTCTTCGACCTATTTTATTCGACAAAACTAAAAACAAATCAAATAATGACATAAAAACACATAAAAGAAATAAATACGTATGAAAATGCACCTAAAGTTCACTTAAATTAAGCTAAAAATACGATATGATTTCGTGTCATCAATAGTCAATGCACATTCTACTACCCATTATGTCTCTTTGTGCTACAGACTCTCCTTTCTCATTCGTAACTACAGTCACTCCACCTTTCTTAGGCACGACATGAACGGGACTGACCCATTTACTGTCGGAGATCGGGTATATTATTCCTGCATCCAGAAGTTTTTCAACTTCCTTCTTAACTACTTCAGTGAGAATGGGATTTATCCTTCTTTGGGGTTCTCGAGAGGTTTTGCAATCTGCCTCGAGGTAGATGCGGTGCATGCATAGAGAAGGACTTATCCCTTTAAGATCAGATATGCTATATCCTAAAGCAGCTGGGAATTTTCTTAGGACTTTTAGCAATTCTTTGGTTTCTGATTGTCCTAAATCGGCGCACACAATCACTGGGCGCTTAAGCTCTTGATCAAGGAATTCATACCTTAGACTCTCAGGTAGAGGTTTTAGTTCGAGAGAAGATTGATTAGGAGACGGTGTCGGGTTTGGTGTAATCTCAAAGCATTCGCCGAGCTCGTCATCCTGAACTTCGAGAGTAGGAGTTGGAGAAGATGTGAGAATTTCAGTGTAAATGGTTTGATCATTCTCCATTTCTTTTCTGCATTCGTCAATGACGTCAAGCAGATATCAAGTATCATCTATAGCAGGCGCGCTTAGGAATTGAGTCAAAATGAATTCAACTTTTTCATCTCCCACTTCAAAGGTGAGCTTTCCCTTTTTGACATCAATTATCGCACCGGCTGTAGCAAGGAATGGCCTTCCTAAAATGATAGGCGTGTTAGAGTCTTCCTTAATATCCATGACTATGAAGTCGGTTGGAATAAAGAACTGACCTACACGTACCGGCACATTTTCTAAGACTCCTATAGGCATCTTGACCGAACTGTCGGCAAACTGAATGGACATTCTGGTGGGTCTTAGCTCGCCTAGCTTGAGTCTCTCACATATGGTCATGGGCATCAAACTAATGCTAGCACCTAAATCACATAGGGCTTTGTCAATAACAAACTTCCCAATGACACAGGGTATGGAGAAACTTCCTGGATCCTTGAGTTTAGGAGGCATATTGTTTTGAAGGATAGCACTACACTCGGCAGTGAGTGTAACAATTTCGTTATCCTCAATCCTCTTTTTGTTGGTTAGGATCTCCTTGAGAAACTTAGCATATGCGGGCATTTGTGTGATAACTTCAGTGAATGGGATGGTGAGATTCAACTGCTTGAGAAGCTCCACAAATTTCTTGAATTGCCCCATGCTTTTGGTCTTTTCCAACCTTTGAGGATAAGGGATGGGTGGTTTGTAAGGTGGCGGAGGCACATAGGGTGTTTCTTTTTCTTTTGCCTCGACTCCATTTCCTTCTTTCTCTTTGGGTTCACTCTCTTTCTCAGCTGGTTCATCTGGCTTTTGCTGCATGGCAGGCCTCTCAATCCTAGGGTCAATTGGTTCATCATACTGTGTTCCACTTCGCAGTGTTACAGCGTTTACATGGGCTTTAGGATTGGGCTGAGGTTGGCCAGGAAATGTTCCTGCAGGAGCAGACATGGATGATTGCTGTTGGGCCACCTGTGCAACTTGAGTTTCTAGTATCTTATGATGGGTGGTCAAAACATCGACTTTACTGTTCAATTGCTCGAACATCTTGGCGAAATGCAGGTTTTGATTCTTGATCCCCTCGTTAGTTTGCATTTGGGACGCCATGAAGGTTTCAAACATGGCGCCAAGGCTAGACTTCCTAGAGTTTTCTTGATTTAGCACTGGAGTTTTCTGAAAACCTGGTGGACCAGAGGATTGGCCTTGTCTAGGTGGGTACAATGCATTGTTGTTCTTGTATGAGAGATAGGGACTGTTTTTCCAAGCTGAGTTGTAGTTGTTGGAATATGGGCCTCCTTGGGCGTAGTTTACTTGATCGGAAGGAGTTCCGGCCAAGAGTTGGCATTCAGCTGTAGCATGCCCTGGGGCGCCACATATCTCACAACTAGAGACGGTTGCTGCTACGGTAGCAGCAGGAGCATTGAGTAAGCTGTCTAATTTCAGAGTGAGTGCATCAACCTTGGCACTGACGTGGTCAAGGCCGCTTATCTCATGCATTCCTCCTCTCGATAGAGGTTTTTCCGCGGAGGTTCTTTCGCCTCCCCACTGGTAGTGATTCTGAGCCATGCTCTCGATGAGCTGATAGGCATCAGTGTAGGGCTTGTCCATGAGGGCGCCACCTGCGGCAGCGTCTATGGTCATCCTTGTATTGTACAGGAGACCGTTGTAGAAGGTGTGGATAATTAGCCACTCTTCTAAACCATGATGTGGACAGAGCCTCAACATGTCCTTATATCTCTCCCACGCTTCATAAAGAGATTCGTTGTCTTTCTGCTTAAATCCATTGATTTGTGCTCTTAGCATAGCAGTCTTGCTAGGTGGGAAATACCTAGCCAGAAAGACTTTCTTCAATCCTTCCCATGTAGTGACGGAGTTGGAAGGTAGGGACTGGAGCCAAGCACGGGCTCGATCTCTTAGAGAGAAGGGGAAGAGACGAAGCCTTATCGCTTCGGGACTTACGCCAGTAGCCTTCACTGTATCGGCGTATTGTAAGAAGACAGAGAGGTGGAGATTAGGATCTTCTGAAGGACCACCCGAGAACTGACTTTGCTGAACTGCTGAGAGTAGGGAAGGTTTAAGCTCAAAATTGTTGGCCTCTATCGCAGGGGCAACAATGCTGTTATGTGGTTCAGCATCTGTAGGGGTAGCATAGTACTTCAGAGGGCGGTTTTGAGGACCTATTTCCATTTCTAATTCCTCTTCGGATTGTTCCGAGTCTTCGTCTGTTTCGGGAAAGATGATTTGACTTTGGGGCACTATGTATCTCTCCCGGAACTGTTCAATTTTGCGTCTTACACTTAGTAGACGCTCTGGGTTGTCGACTGGAGTTTCTAATTCTTCGCTATTAGAGCGGGTACTTGGCATACAATCGACAAGCCAAAAGGGTAAATTTTTTTTCTTTTTTTTTAGATTTTTTTTTTGAATTTTTGACAGAAAAATAAAGGTTGCCTTAGTCTCTACGTTGTAACGACGGAGTTACAATATCGACTAAATTGGTCCCCGGCAACGGCGCCAAAAACTTGATCGACGATTTGTGTATCAATAAATATTTACGACCGCAAGTGCACAGTCTCGTCGTGTAGTTTTAAAAGATATCGAATCCACAGGGACCAATAGTTGAACTACCGTAATCCGTTGTCACGGTGTAAATCTAAGGCTAGTAATTTTTAGGGGTTTTTGGAATGTTTAGAAATTTTAAATTAAAATTAAGAATTGAAATTAATTAATAAAGCGGGATATCGGTATGCAACTAATTAACCATCGGGGATTTAATAAATTAATAGTGCGCGGATAGGTGTTTACTTTTCAGAAGAACTTTCTTAATTTAAAGGTTTAAACCTCACACTCTCGTTTTGTTGATAAAAACCATGCTTCCTAAGCTAGGAGTTTTACTGTCACTTTTCTACCACCTTAGCCTCAAAAGTATATTTTGAAAACCAATGAGTTCTAATTAATCCCAACGTGGCTCTCGCTCGTTCAAAGATTAATATCAAATTCCTACTATCTAGTTAAAACCTCAAACTCTCGCTCTATTGATTTTAACCTTAGTTGCTTTATTTTACTCTCGTTCAAAAGCTTTGAATTTAAATTAGGAATTTGAATCAGAAAAGTAGTGTGTGTGCGCGCGCTATGTCATCATTAAATCCCCTTCGGAGAATTAAATTACATACCGATATCTAGGAATTTAGCTAGACATGGTAAAGGAAGTAAAGAAATAAAAACAGTAAATAAAACAAGACATAATAATTAAATAAATAAATGAACGCATAAAAACCTGGAAATAAAAGTTGCTGGAAACTTGAATTAAACTTGCTTGAATTAAAGGAAATATAATTCTTGACAGGAAATTGAAAACGGATCTGAAATCGGATTTCCGGTGTGGAAATACCGACATAGTTTACAAAGCGGGAAATATAAACTGATTGAAAGAAAAGGAAGTAAGGCGTAGAAAAATCTGAGAAATGAGCTTGCTATTTATAGGAGGGGATTGGCTAGTACGATCCACAAAAAGAGGGAGGATAAGCTTCATTTTTGATCTCATCCGATTGCCATCCGATTAGGAACAGAAAACGGATCAGACGTGCACTTCTTCCCCACGTCACGCAAATTCAGTTGCTATGGGCTTTCTCACTGGGTGGCGCTCGCCACCCATTCTGTTGCGCTCGCCACTAGGTCTATTGGTGGCGCTCGCCACCCCCACTGTGGCGCTCGCCACTGTGCAAAAATGGGCCAATGCCCGTTTTTGCTATGCTCCTTTGTGGGCTGCGCGAATTTGGGCTTTGCACCCCCTTTTAGCTCCGTTTTTGACACTTTTTGCTCAATTCTCTTCTCCGGCCTATTTTATTTAACAAAAGTAAAAACAAATCAAATTCTACTATAAAAAGACATAAATGAAATAAATACATATGCAAATGCAACTAAAATTCACTTAAATTAAGCTAAAAATACGATATGATTTCGTGTCATCATACGCCTTTAATCATGGGATTTTATATTTCCCAGGTATTGATTAATTATGAAGGTCAAAATTAAATATATTTTAAATATAACAATTAAAGAATATTCATAACTGAAAAGAGTAAAAATAATTAAGTCCCAAGACTTGATTCGAGTTATCACTCATTCGAGTAAGACCAAGTTATCTCGAACTCGAATACATATTTTTAACTTAGTAAATGGTTAAAGATTTGTCTGAAGATTCAAATTCAAATTTCAAACCATTGCAACGCTTCATTCAAGACTGATGGCTTTTGACGTTCAAGATAAGGATGAAGTGACTGTACACATGTCAAATGGACATTCTATAGACATTACTAGAACGTTGTAGGATTTAGCTATAAATATAAGTTCATTTGATGTAATTAGGATCACAAATTCTCATACTAACAAACCTTACAAATTCTGAGTACCCATGCGTTTGAGTGAAAAGAATACAAAAGGCAAAATGTATGATTATGTGGTCACTGTAACACCCCAATTTTTGAATAAAAATGTCATATCATCTGTTCTTTTTCGCCGTTTTGCTTAAGTTCCTTTTAATCACGTTTTTGTGGTCGTACTTTTTTTTCTAATCATTTATCATCGTTTATTCTTAACCATTATGATTACTATTATCATTATTATTCTTATTATCACTATTATCCTTTTTCTACTATTACTTTTTTATCAAAAAATCCTTTTCCAAAAAAAGAGAGTTTCACTTTATTTATTTTTTACATTATTTATTATCATTAATCCAATTTCTACTTTTTTACTTGAAAATATAATCATAAAAAGATAAAAAAAAGATAGTTTTGTTTTTACCCTCTCCTCTCTTATATTTTCGGTCATGTTTTATTATTACTAACTATTATTAATATTATCACTAATTGTTATTATTGTTATTATTATTATTATTACCATTACCATTATTTTAAAAAAAGAAAAAAACACAAAAAATAGTATCTTTTTTCCTTCTTCGTTCTATTTTCTTTTTTTCTTCTCTTTTGTTTTTTTGGTCAACACATGGAAGAAAACAGGAATAGAAAGAAAGCAGAGACAAGAAGTGAATACAGAGGAAAATATCACAAGATTGCAAAAAATCCAAAGGGGTTTAAACAAATTTTCTGAGGATCAAAGCACAAGACAGTGACATTGTTGTCTCTTTCCCCATGTCCTTTTCCCTTTTGATACAAATTTCTCAACCAAAAACCTGATAACAAAAAGTGGTTCTGCCCTTTTTTCTTATTCAATTTCTCAAACCCTAAAAAAAAAATTACATAACAGAGGCATTTTCACAACAACAAGAGAACAACAACAGAAACGGCCGAGAAAGAAAAAATAGAAACCTAAGCAAAAAACTAAAACATTTTCTTCCATCATCGAAACAAAAAACCAGATACACAAACAGAAGCAACAAATCACAAAACCAAAACCTAGCCTTTTCATTTCCAATCATCAAAACAAAAAAAAAAACAAATTTACAAAAAAACACAAAAATCACAAAAAAAACATAAAAATCAAACCCTAAGTTCTACCTAAACCTTCAAATCGATTTTTCTACATACTGTAGAAAAAGCTTTCATTTCCACCAACACCTTGCATAAACAAAAAAGAAAGGGTCAGAGAAGGAAAGAGAGATCGAGACAGAGGAGGAAAGAATCAAGGCAAAAAAAACGAAATCGAAAAAGGGAAGAAGGAGGTGACTTACTCGAAGTTTCACTGCAAGGAAGGTGAGTTTATCTTCATTTCCTCTTTTCATTTTCATTCTGACTTGCATGAACATATAGATCTAGGGTTAGAACTTAATTTTTTCGGTATGATTGAACGACTGTTTGTTGCTGATTGTTGTTGAATCGAACGTTAAATGCATGATTGAAACGAATTTGAGTGTTAGGGTTTTCAATTTGGGAATTTTGGTTCTAGATCTAGGAGTCCGATCTGTTCATTTGGTGGTTTGTTTGGGTTTTCTGTTTGTAGAATCACGTTTAGGGGAGGTTTTCATGTAGGGTTAATGTTTTGAGTTTTCGGATTTGGAGTTGATAGAGAAGGTCTTGGGTTCATGGTTAAGGGTTACATAATGAAAAATGAGAAAAAACACAGAGGAAGAGAGTGGAGAACGGAGAGAAAAATAAAATGATGGAAAAATTAACCAATTTGGGAAAAGAAAACATTTTATTTTCCTCCCACCGTTTTACTCCACGCGCCCCCCTAGGGTTTACTCGCCCCCCCCCCCAACCGGTTCTGTGAATGGGCCTTACACCAGGTCGGGTTTGACCCGGTTTCCTCTAAACTGGACCTGGGCTTAGCTCTAACAGCCCAATTTCGCCCCATTTTCTGTTTTTTATGTTTTGTGCCTCTTTTATTTGTTTATTTATTTATCTATAATATTTTTAGTTTGTTATTTTATTTATTATTATCTCTTTTTATCATTTGCATGAATGTCTATTTATTTGCACTCATATGTATGTATTATATGCTTTGCCATAAAAAATGTATATGTGTGAATTTATTTTCTTTTTTGTGAAAAATTACTAAGTTTAACTACTAAAATACAAAAAATTCAAAAAAAAAACTTCTAATAAAAAAATTCATCTTTAAAAATAAAAATACCTTTTTTAGTATTTTGATGTCAAAAAGCGAAAATTAGTTTGTTAGTTATTTTTATTTATTTATTTAGAATGCAAAAAATATGAAAATAACAAAAATATTAGAGAAATTTAAATATGATATGTTTGATTTCTTTTTCTTGTGATGATTGATTATGTCTTTGTTAATTCCATTTTTATGAAAATATAATATGCTTTTATTACAAATTTTCATGCATACATGCATTTAAAATTTTACATTTTTGCATTACATCGCATTATGCATTTTTTAGTCGCATAACTTTTTTTACAAAATTTCTACATCACATTTTTTATATCACATATTCACTACACATTTTCATGCATACATGCATTTGCAACATTACATTTTTTTTACTACATCACAATCTACATTTTTTTGCAATTTTACATGACATTGACACTAATTTTTGCATCACACTACAATTTCACATTACAATTTCACTTTACATTTTTTTTCTACATGCATACATGCATTGCATTTAGATTAGGACAATGCATCATTTTAAAAATGCATGTTAGAGACAATATTTTAATTAATAAAATCATTGAGCTCTAACATTAGCATTAATAGTTAAGGGCCTTTTGGCCTAAATTCATTCTCTTCATTAAAATAAAAACTTTTCTTTTTGCTAAATAAAATGTTTTTGCTTGTATATGTTAATTAGGATTGTTTGCTTTTATGAATGACTTTCAAAATTTCCATTATCATGTCTTTGCCTCCCACACATTTCTTTCACACACTCCACTTTTAATTAGGATGTTATTTTGTGATGTTTTTTTTTCCTCTCGTATGTGCATTTTATTATCATATTTATTTCTCCGCATTTGCATTTTTACTTTTATGCATTGTTATTTATTTATTTATTGCTTATTATCATTATTCATTCATTCGATTCGATATGGTTGTAAATTAATTATTCAATTAGGTTGTAATAGCGTAGGACTTTATTTATTGTTATTGCTTTCCTAGCTCACACATCACACACAACGCCAAAAAAATTCATTTCCAAGGGTGAGGACTCGTAATTGATTCAAATTGATTACGAGACTTTTCTTGAAACGAAAAAACCCTTTCAAAACAAACGTACGATCTTTTTATAAGACAAGCGCAAGTTCATCTTAATCTCAACGTCACTACAATCATTTTAACATGCTTTTATCACAACATTTTTTTTACATCTTTTCTTACATTTTTTGGCAACAAGAACTTCTTTTCTTTACAACACACTTTTTCCAACACCAAAAAGCAAATACACTTTCGTTCTCAAACGACAACTTTTTTACAACATCTTTTCTCATAACCTCTTTCTCTCAACAACTACAATTCTCTCAAAAATCTTTTTTTACAAAAAAAAAACATTTACACTTCTTTTCTTTTATTTACTTTATGAAATAAAATTTTCTTAACTTTTACCCACTTTCCTTTCTTTCTTCTATACAATTTCTCCCTCTATTCTCAAAAGCATGTATATAAAAAGCACTAAAAAACATATAAGAGGTTACCATGGAGTACCATGGGCGCTTGAGGTGCTAATACCTTCCTCAAGTGCAACTAACCCCCGTACCTTAGAATCTCTTTCTTTTAAAAGGTTTTCAATTTTTCCCCTCCCTTTGGAAATGAAAAAATAAAACTGTAGTGGGGTATGTCTCAAAAATCCCGCAACAGAAAAATGGCGACTTCACTAGGGATACTCTCCTTAAGAGGGTTGAACCTAACTTATGTGTTTATATGTGTTATTTATTTACATGCTTCATATATTGTGGGGGGATTCATGAGTTGAGATAAGCTTGACCCGAGCTTGAGTGAACCATAAGTTAGTTGTGGTATGATCATAGTGAATGGGCGAATGTTCAGTCTCGCACATAATCACAAGTGATGAAATCACGCACAATGGAGGGATCATGTTGTAGTATTCTTTTCGACGTGAGGCTCACGTAGATGTTGCTATGATGTGTATTCCGAGGATGTTGTGGACCTTTAGACACCTTTAACCCATCTTGGCCTTTTTAGGTTGTGGTGCGATGGCTAAGCCGAGAGGTTCTCGGATTAGTTGTTCCGCGATACCACGCTCAATCGAGACTTTCCCTTGGATATTTCATTTGGCCGTGAGTTCAGTCGTGGACATTGGTATTCAATAAGGAAAGTTGATGACGTTGGGAACTTTGTAGAACCCGTGTTACGAAAAGAAGATAAACCAATAGTTCATACATTTTGGGTGGTTCTTACCTTTGGCTCCAACATTATGATATCTCAAAACCAACCATGTTTGCTTATGTTTGTGATTGTTGCATCCATACATTCATACATCCATTCATCCATAAAAAAAAAAAACTTTTCCCATTAGTTTTCAAAGGACTTGAAAGATTTCTTTACAAACACTACAATCATCATGGATATCAGAAAAGGAGAAAGTTTCTCTCAAAAAAAAAATTTTTTGATCATCAAAACAAAAATCCCATATGATTGTTGTCATAAAAAGTCCTTTGAAAGCCAAAAACAAAAAAAAACTTTTTTTTCTCCAAAGGACTTAAAGTAATCTTTATGTAATCTTAGATATGGACCGTGAAAGAAGGCTTACCAAGAAGTATGATTTCAAGAACCCTGATTTGACAAAGTTGAAGAGGTTGGCGGCTCATATACCTGATCGTGAAGGTTTCCGACACCGTCATGGAAGACTTCTGGGTATTCTTGGTACTAAGGTTGAAGAGGGGCTCCTCAACACACTTGTCCAGTTTTATGACCCGCTTTACCATTGCTTCACTTTTAGGGATTATCAGCTTGTCCCTACCTTGGAAGAGTATGCGTATTATCTTGGTTTGTCAGTGAATGAGAAAGCACCCTATAGTGGTTGTGGAGATGAATTGGGTTTGGAAGTCATTGCCAAAGCTCTTTCTTTGGATGCATCTGATCTTCAACAGAATTGGGTTAACAACAAACGCAAAGGTTTGAAGGCGGGTTTTCTATTCCGAAAGGCTTCCAATTTTGTTGATAAAAAGAACTATCATGCGTTTGAGACCATATTTGCTCTGCTCGTGTATGGGTTGGTGTTGTTCCCCGATGATCCTGATTTTATTAATCACAAGGCTATTCAGATCTTCTTGATTGGGAATCCTGCACCGACTTTGCTTGTTGATGCTTACTATGCCATCCATCATAAGACCTTGAAAGGAAGTGGGGTCATTGTTTGCTGCACTCAGTTATTGCGCAATTGGTATGTTCATTATTTGCCTAAAACTTCTGCTTTTGAGAAAAATCCTAGGGGGCTATGCTGGTCTCAGAGAATCATGTCTATCACTTCCAAAGATGTGAATTGGCGCAGTGATTGCTATGGTGGTAAGACAGTGATTGACAGTTGTGGAAAATTCCCTAATGTTCCTCTCATTGGCACATGTGGAGGAATTACTTACAATCCCTCCCTTGCTAGGCGCCAGTTTGGGCTTCCAATGGTGAAGGCTCCTAACAACCTTTTGTTAGAAAGACATTTCTACACTGAAGGAAAAGAAAGTTTAGCTTTAAAAGGGGAATTCATGCTTGCTTGGGAAGAAGTGCATAGGGAGGAACAACATGTGTTAGGAAAGGTGATTTGCGCGGCCAGTAAATCATATTCTGAGTGGATTGCTGCCAGAGTCGCTCGGTTCAAGATGCCTTACCCGCTTGAAGAGCCGATTCGTGATGTTGAATTACCACCACCTACTGAGCTTATATTCAAGACTACAGATGAACTCTCAAAGTTGTTGGAAGAAATGGCGGAAGATAGAGACATGTGGAAGGCAAAGTACTTTGAGGAAGGAAAGATGTGGAAGGAAATGTATGACAGCCTTGACGCGGAAAGGTTAGCTTGGGAAGAGACGGATCGTGCACAAGCGGAAGAAATAGCTGCTTTAAAGAAAAGGGCTAGGAACAAGTGAAGATTTGAGGACAGAATAAATTAGGACCAGTTGTTTTTATTTCTGATTATTTGTAATGTCAAGGTGTCAGTTGTAATGTCAAGTTGTTTGTAACGCCAAATTATTATGTCAAATGTACTTTTTCTTTTATTTCCATCTAATTTTTCTTTCTTGGTTGTATTTTTTTTTTCCTTTTAGTTATGTATGCTTCAAACAGTTGTAATCCCTTTTATTTAATGAATCAAGGTCCTTATTTTGATTACATTTGTTATATTACTTTAAAGTCCTTTGAGAAAAAAAAAACAAAAAAATAATGATCATAATTTTCACATAACATATCATGCATCATTTGCATTCATATTTCTATTTTCAAAGGTTCTGAGTCTCTCATTCTCAACAGATTCTGGCCCGACGTAGTCGCTACAAGCCAACTCGTACCTATAATACTCGTGCAAACTTCAAGAAGAAAATGGAAGGACTTGAACAAGAGAATCAACAGTTGCAAGAACAGGTCACCGCTCTGCAGGCTAGTGTAGCCCAATTGACGGCTATGTTTGAATCTTTGAATGCGGCGGGGGCTATCCCTATTCTGCCTCCTCCAACACAGGGTTTGAATGTCTCTATCCCAGGAAACATCCCGGTCTCAGCTCCATTGGTCTTCGTCAGTCAACCAATGTCCACTGCTCCAATGCATTTCTCGTGGGGTACGCCTGCTAATTTTGGCGAAGGGTCTCAGCAGAATCATCCCAATGTTCAATTCCAGGCTGTTACCATTCCACAGGTTACAGTTCCTATTCCGCCTCCTGCAATGACTACTGCACCTCTCACTATGAATGTAAGGCCGTTCGAGACAGAACCTATCTACCATGCTAATCGAGCTGAAAGCGTGATATCTGTTGGTCACAATGAAGAAATTCAGAATCAGGTCGACGAAATCCAGCGAGAACTTCGTGCTCTCCGCGGTAAAGAGTTGTTTGGAAAGAATGCTCATGACATGTGCTTAGTTCCAGATGTTGACATGCCTCCTAAATTCAAAATGCCTGACTTTGAGAAATACAAGGGGGATTCTTGCCCACAGAGTCATTTGATCATGTATTCCAGGAAAATGGCTGCATATACAAGAAAGGACCCGCTGTTAATTCATTGCTTTCAAGATAGTTTGACTGGTGCTGCTCTGAAGTGGTATGTGAGCTTAGATCGTGAGAAGATTCAATCTTTTACTGATGTGTGTGAAGCATTCATGCAGCAATATAAATACAATGTTGACTTGGCACCTGATAGAGATCAGCTTCGCTCTCTGTCCCAAAAAGAACGGGAAAGCTTCAAAGAGTATGCTCAGAGGTGGCGCGGACTGGCCGCACAGGTTAACCCGCCTTTGGATGAAAAAGAGATGACGAAGACTTTCCTGAAAACACTCGACCCATTCTACTTTGATAGGATGATCTCCAGTAACCACCGTGATTTTACTGATGTGGTGGAAACTGGCGTGCGTATGGAAGAAGCGATTAGAGAAGGACGTTTGATGAAAGATGCTTCTGGTTCTGGTGGAAATGGCAAAAGGTACGGTGCTGGATTCGGGAAGAAGAAGGAACAAGAAGTGGGCATGGTCGCCCATGGTAGGCCAAGGGGAAATTATTTTCATCATCCTCAACATCATGTAGCTGCCGTTACAGCTCCTCTGAATGTTAGCTATCATCAAAACCCACATAATCGACAACCATATAATCAACAACCACAAAATCAACAAACATATAATCAACAACCACAAAATCAAAGACCACAAAATCCACCACAAAACAATAATCGTACTCAAGGACCTCCTAAATTTGATCCAATCCCTTTGAAATATGCTGATTTGTTACCCGCCCTACTTGCGAATAATTCTGTTCAGCTCAGGCCACCCCCACAACTGCCTAATCCTTTGCCATACTGGTATAGGACTGATCTTACCTGTGCATACCATTCACGAGCACCAGGTCATGACATTGAGCATTGTTATGCTTTGAAGAATCAGGTACAAACTCTGTTGATGAAAGGTGCTTTGAAGTTCAAAGATACGAACCCAAATGTGCAGGCAAACCCACTCCCTCCTCATGGCACTGCCAATATTAATATGGTACAAGTAGACTCAAGTTGTTATCGGGTGTTCAATATTCGCCAGATTAAAGAGTCTTTGGTTCAGATTCATGTGGACCTATGTAAACTGTCTCTGTTCCAACATAACCACGCTGCTTGTATGACTTGCCCGAGAAACCCAAGGGGATGCCAGAAGGTGAGGGATGATTTACAAACTCTATTGAACAAAAGGGAGTTGGTTATTGCGTACAAGAAAAAAGGTGTTGAGGAATCCGATGATGAGTTCGAATTTGACAGCAGTGATGATGAGGTCTTTGTAATCACTCCGGAGTTCACTAATTCCGGATGTCTTGAGTTGACTTATAATAGTCAAGAATTTGCTGCTGAGCCTTTGGTGATATGTTTGCCCGGTCCTGTGCCGTATACTTCTGACAAGGCAATTCCATACAAATACAATGCTACCATGATGAGGGGTAACGAAGAGGTTCCCATTCCTGCTTTGTCCTCGGTTGCCAATATTGTGGGATCAAGTAAGATGATGAGAAGCGGTCGTGTTTTGCCACCTCCTACTTTGAGAAAGACTAATGATCTTACAAATGAGCCATTGGTGGTGGAAAAGCCCGAAGTATGTGTTGATCTTGACAAGGGTAAGACCAGTGTTGGTTCCGATGCTGATGAAGTGTTGAAGTTGATAAAGAAGAGCGAGTACAAGATTGTTGATCAGTTGATTCAAACGCCTGCCAAAATCTCTATGTTATCCCTCCTGCTGAACTCCGAAGCTCATAGAGACGCTCTGATGAAAGTGCTCGACCAGGCTTATGTTGATCACGATGTGACAGTTGGCCGTTTTGACGGCATTGTGGGAAATATTACTGCTTGTAACAATCTGAGTTTCAGTGATGAAGACCTTCCCGTTGAGGGGAGAAGCCACAACCTTGCTTTGCACATATCCGTGAATTGCCAATTTGATGCTTTATCCAATGTGCTTGTTGATACCGGCTCATCTCTGAATGTAATGCCGAAGACTACTCTTGACCAGCTGAGTTATAAAGGTGCTCCGATGCGGCGAAGTGGTTTGGTTGTCAAAGCTTTCGATGGAACGAGGAAGACGGTGATGGGTGAGGTTGATTTGCCCATTACCATTGGACCGAATACTTTTCAGATTACTTTCCAAGTTATGGATGTCAATGCTGCTTACAGTTGTTTATTAGGGCGCCCTTGGATTCATGATGCGGGTGCTGTGACTTCGACTTTGCACCAAAAGCTGAAGTTTGAAAAGAATGGCAAGATCGTAACTGTGTGTGGCGAGCAAGCTCTGTTGGTAAGCCAACTATCATCATACTCTTGTATCAGTGGTAGCATTGTGGATGGAACCCTATTCCAGGGTCTAACTATTGATGAAGGAACAAATGATAGGAGAGGTAGTGTGTGTATGGCCTCCTTGAAGGATGCACAACAGGTGCTATCTAATGAATCTACTACAGGCTGGGGCAAGTTGGTTGAATTGCCAGAAAACAAGAATCGAGAAGGTCTAGGGTTTGGCTCGATTGGTAAGGCTCCTGAATCTTCTAATATTGTCAAACCTCTTAAAGATATGTTCAAGAGTGCTGGTTTCATCTACCCAAATGTTTCAGATGAGAAGGTGAATGCCGTGATTGATGAAGAGCCCGAGGAAATTGCTGACTTGGTGGAGCGTGGAGGAATCTGCTGCAATTGGAGTGTTGTGGATGCTCCTTCTGTTGTATCTCGTTCTGAGTAATGTCTTGTCGTTGTTTTCTTTTTTCAAAATCTTTCATTCTGCCCAAGATGAAAGTATGCATTGTTTTACGGCCTACGTTTAAGAAATAAATATTCCTATCGCTATGCCCAAAGCGAAGGTAGAACAATTGTCGGGCTTTATTTTAATGAAATCATCAATAATAAAGATTTATTCAGTATCCACTTTATTCGTACATTAGTTTTATTGCTTTCTGCTTTTTTCTGGAATATGGTAACACAAAGAACATAACAATATACCTTTTTTTTTTTTTTTTAAAAAAAAAAAAAAAATCTGCATATGCTCATTCTTTTATATCTGTTTTCTAAAAATCAAGCATAAATCATAATTGCAGATTAGTTGTTGATAAACCCGTTGAACACAATGAACCTATGCCCTCTCCCAACTTTGAGTTCCCTGTGTTTGAAGCTGAAGAGGAGATTGAGGATGACATTCCTGATGAGATTACCCGGTTACTTGAGCATGAAGAAAGAACCATTCAGCCTCATGAAGAGCCTACAGAAGTAGTTAATTTGGGTACTGAAGAAGATAAGAAAGAAGTCAAGATCGGTGCATTGTTGGATGCTAGTGTCAAAGACAGATTGATAGAACTTCTCAGAGAATACATGGAAGTGTTTGCTTGGTCTTATCAAGATATGCCAGGGTTGGACACCAGTATTGTGGAGCACCATTTGCCGTTGAAGCCTGAATGTCCGCCGGTTAAGCAGAAATTGAGAAGAACACGTCCGGATATGGCGATCAAGATAAAAGAAGAGGTTCAGAAACAGATTGATGCGGGTTTCCTGATTACATCGGAGTATCCTCAGTGGTTGGCCAACATAGTACCAGTTCCGAAGAAAGATGGTAAGGTCAGAATGTGTGTTGATTACAGAGATTTGAACAAGGCGAGTCCGAAAGATGATTTTCCTTTGCCTCACATTGATATGCTGGTTGACAATACAGCAAAGTTCAAAGTTTTCTCCTTCATGGATGGTTTCTCTGGTTACAATCAGATACGGATGGCTCAAGAAGATAGAGAGAAGACTTCCTTTATTACACCATGGGGGACTTTCTGTTACAAAGTAATGCCTTTTGGTTTGAAAAATGCGGGTGCTACATATCAAAGAGCAATGACAACGCTGTTCCACGATATGATGCACAAAGAGATCGAGGTTTATGTTGATGACATGATTGCCAAGTCCAACACTGAAGAAGAACATGTTGATAATCTACTGAAATTGTTCCAACGGTTAAAGAAATACAAGCTTCGTTTGAACCCCAACAAATGCACTTTCGGCGTTCGGTCTGGAAAACTCTTGGGGTTTGTGGTTAGTCAGAAAGGTATTGAGGTGGATCCTAGCAAAGTGAAAGCCATTCGTGAAATGCCTGCACCAAGAACTGAAAAGCAAGTAAGAGGGTTCCTTGGTCGATTGAATTACATATCCAGATTTATTTCTCACATGACTGCTACCTGTGGACCAATATTCAAGCTTCTCCGAAAAGACCAAGGAGTGGTGTGGACGGAAGATTGTCAGAAGGCTTTTGACAGTATTAAAGATTATCTCTTGGAACCTCCTATTCTGATTCCTCCTGTTGAAGGAAGGCCTTTGATCATGTACCTGACTGTGTTAGAAGATTCCATGGGTTGTGTGCTTGGACAACAAGATGAGACTGGTAAGAAGGAACATGCTATTTATTATCTGAGTAAGAAGTTTACAGACTGTGAATCTCGCTACTCCATGCTTGAAAAGACTTGTTGTGCCCTGGCTTGGGCTGCTAAACGTCTCCGCCAGTATATGATTAATCACACTTCTTGGTTGATATCTAAAATGGATCCAATCAAGTATATTTTTGAGAAACCCGCTTTGACAGGAAGGATTGCACGCTGGCAGATGTTGTTATCTGAGTATGACATTGAATACCGCACTCAGAAAACAATAAAAGGAAGTATTCTTGCTGATCATTTGGCACACCAGCCAATTGATGATTATCAGTCTCTCAAGTTTGATTTTCCTGATGAAGATGTCATGTAACTGAAAATGAAAGATTGTGATGAACCATTGTTTGGAGAAGGCCCTGATCCTGAATCCAGATGGGGTTTGGTCTTTGACGGAGCTGTCAACGTTTATGGCAATGGAATTGGTGCAGTTCTTATTGCTCCTATGGGTAATCATATTCCATTCACTGCCAGGTTACTCTTTGATTGTACAAACAACATGGCAGAGTACGAAGCGTGTATTATGGGTATTGAAGAAGCTATTGATTTGAGGATCAAGATCCTTGATATATATGGAGATTCAGCTCTTGTAGTTAATCAGATCAAAGGAGAATGGGAAACTCGCCACCCTGGCTTGATTCCATACAGAGATTATGCAAGACGCTTGTTGACTTTCTTCAATAAAGTTGAATTACACCACATTCCTCGTGATGAGAATCAGATGGCAGATGCTCTTGCTACTTTATCATCCATGTTCCAAGTGAATCGATGGAATGACTTGCCTCGTGTTAATATTAGTCGCCTTGAGAGGCCTGCTTATGTGTTCACAATTGAAGAAGCGATTGATGATAAGCCGTGGTTTTATGATATTAAGAATTTCCTACAACATCAAGAGTACCCGCCTGGGGCGTCTAGAAAAGACAGGAAAACTCTGAGAAGGTTGTCTGGCAGTTTCTTTCTGAATGGTGATGTTCTTTACAAGAGAAATTTTGATATGGTTTTGCTTCGGTGTGTGGACAAGCGTGAAGCCGACCAACTAATGTATGAAGTGCACGAAGGTTCCTTTGGTACCCATGCCAATGGACATGCTATGGCTAAGAAGATGTTGAGAGCAGGTTACTATTGGATGACAATGGAATCTGACTGTTGCAAATATGTGAGAAAATGTCATAAGTGTCAGATTTATGCTGATAAGATACATGTGCCACCGACTCTGTTGAATGTTATGTCTTCTCCTTGGCCTTTCTCTATGTGGGGGATTGATATGATCGGAATGATTGAACCAAAAGCTTCGAATGGTCATCGTTTCATCTTAGTGGCTATTGATTATTTCACCAAGTGGGTTGAAGCGGCTTCCTATGCTAATGTTACAAAGCAAGTGGTTGTCAGATTTATCAAGAATCAGATCATTTGTCGATACGGTATTCCAAGCAGAATCATCACTGATAATGGATCGAACTTGAACAACAAGATGATGAAAGAGCTGTGCGACGAGTTCAAGATTGAGCATCACAACTCTTCTCCTTACAGGCCTAAGATGAACGGTGCTGTTGAAGCTGCAAACAAGAATATCAAGAAGATTGTGCAGAAAATGGTTGTCACTTACAAAGACTGGCACGAGATGTTGCCTTTTGCTTTATACGGATACCGCAATTCAGTTCGCACATCGACTGGGGCAACTCCATTTTCTTTGGTATACGGTATGGAAGCAGTACTCCCCGTAGAGGTTGAGATCCCGTCAATGAGAGTTTTGATGGAAGCAAAGTTGACAGAGGCTGAATGGTGTCAGACCCGGCACGATCAGCTGAATATGATTGAAGAGAAGCGCATGACTGCTTTGTGTCATGGGCAGTTATATCAGAACAGGATGAAAATGGCTTTTGACAAGAAAGTTCGACCTAGAGAGTTTAAAGAAGGTGATCTTGTGCTCAAGAAGGTCTTGTCTTTTCAACCAGATGCTAGGGGCAAGTGGACTCCCAATTATGAAGGCCCATATGTTGTCAAGAAAGCTTTTTCTGGTGGTGCCATGATTCTTACAAACATGGATGGTGATGAACTCCCTCGTCCAGTGAATGCAGATGCAGTCAAGAAGTACTTTGTCTAAACAAAAATAAAAACAAAAAAAGTGTATATAGCTTGTCAAGCTGAAAACCTGAAAGGGCGGCTTAGTCAAAAAAGAGGGCGTCTTGGTGGATCGAAAACCCGAAAGGGCGGTTCATACAAAAATGAGACAAAAAAAAAAAAAAAAAGAATATATACACTTCCCGGTAGATCAAAAACCTGAAAGGGCGATCTAGGCAAAAGTTAGGGAAACAAGACAAAGTAACTGCATTCGCTTGAGTTCGATCATTTGGGGCACATGTTGGCCAATGAAGAAGTTATGATTAAAATCATTTGTACTTGGAAGCTGAGGACACAGTGGAATTCAAAAGTTGTTAGGGAGAATAGATTTATTGTGTTCAATGTACCCTTTCCATTTTAATTACCAATTCCAATTTTGTAATGATCCATGGAGTCACGCTATTGGCAGACTACCATTCTTATACATGAATTTGAGCCTTACTCTCATTGTTTGGATTTCATATTTTAGTCTTACAAAATTTCTTTATGTTTTGATGATTTCAATTAGAATGAAAAAGGACATATTTCAAAATATACATATACTTTTAAAATAAAAACATAAACAAGTGCGCTTTTGATTAAAAGTAACGACAAGCGTTTTCTTTAGAGCGAATACAAAAAGAAGGAATATCCGCGACTACTCCAATTGTGGTTAATTCTAATACGCAAGTTTGATTCTGATGAGGGGGGCATTTTGCTGAAAGGAGGATACATCCCCTATGAAAGTTAACGATGTTGTTTTGAGTACAATCAAGCTTTGATATACAGATCGTTTCGGATAAAATGGTCATTTCCCCAGAGAAATTGTTCCTTCCCCAAGAAGATTTCTCTTACTTTATCTACAATAATATTTTACACTTTGTCGAGATAACCTGAGCAGTGATGCGACGTTGGCTTGTGTTTCCGGTTTGGTCACTTTGTTTGTCCATCAAAAGATGTTTCACATATAAACATATACACATACATTCATAACATACAAACATTCCATACATACTTTCATATATTCAAACATAGCATTTATATGTGCCATCAACATTTACATCATTCATACATTACTACATCATATACAGATGTCTATCTCTTTCGTTTTGTCCGTGTCTACAAAAATAGAGTCGGGATGGGCATGTTGTTCTCCCCAATTAGAGTGTCAGCTTAGGCAGATAAGTGTACACCTCTTGTTTCAAAAATTCCCCACTAGACTCCTCTCTTGTGGAAGATGGTTGTTTCAGTTTTCCTACAACAAAAGGAAATTTCCAGTTGAATTTATTCTTCAATTGGACACAAAGTCTTGTTTACAGTTTCCCTCCGGTTTGTTCCCGGATTATACATCAATTCAAAACAACAAGTGGCAGTCTCGTCGTCCGAGAAGCTTGTATCCAATTCAAACAAGTGGCAATCTCGTTATCTGAGAAGCTTGTATCCTTTCAAACAAGTGGCAATCTCGTTATCTGAGAAGCTTGTATCCTTTGAACAAGTGGCAATCTCGTTATCTGAGAAGCTTGTATCCTTTCAAACAAGTGGCAATCTCGTTATCTGAGAAGCTTGTATCCTTTGAACAAGTGGCAATCTCATCATCTGAGAAGCTTGTACCCTTTCAACAAGTGGCAGTCTCGTCGTTCGAGAAGCTTGTACCCATCAACAAGTGGCAGTCTCGTCATCCGAAAAGCTCGTAAAAATTTTACAAGTGGCAGTCTCGGCATCTGAGAAGCTTGTACACCATCAATTACATCCTCAAGACAACAAGTGACAAATTTCCACACAAGAAGCTTGTGTTTTACCAGACACACTTTACAGTTCCTCAGGTGGTTTTATCCCCAGTGAATCCTTTCCAAAAAAACATTAGACCAAAAGATCACACAAATCTTTTCCTATAAATGCATACATGATACTAAGTAACATTTTCTCCCCAGTGTTTTCCTGTTCCCCAGTGGAGTTCGTTCTTCCAATGGACTTGGGGCACGTATTGTTTTTTTCCCAGTCAGGCCATGTTATATTCCTCCCCTGTGGAGTCTTAACCATGCTCTTCTTCCTTTGTTTGTCTTTTACAACATTCATACAAAAATTCAAAAAAAATCATCATCTGCATCTCATATGCATTGTTAGAGGATTCGAGGTCCAAAATGGCGCATATCTTATATTTAAGTTTCTTCAATCCCGTCTAGACAAAGATTTTAATCTTCATCTTTCCGGGTGAAGAAACTTAAATAGGGGCAACTGTAACACCCCAATTTTTGACCTCGAATCCGTTTTCTGTTTTATGATAAAAATATCAAGAGCATCTTTTGAATAAAAATGTCATATCATCTGTTCTTTTTCGCCGTTTTGCTTAAGTTCCTTTTAATCACTTTTTTGTAGTCGTACTTTTTTTTCTAATCATTTATCATCGTTTATTCTTAACCATTATGATTACTATTATCATTATTATTCTTATTATCACTATTATCCTTTTTCTACTATTACTTTTTTATCAAAAAATCCTTTTCCAAAAAAAGAGAGTTTCACTTTATTTATTTTTTACATTATTTATTATCATTAATCCAATTTCTACTTTTTTACTTGAAAATATAATCATAAAAAGATAAAAAAAAGATAGTTTTGTTTTTACCCTCTCCTCTCTTATATTTTCGGTCATGTTTTATTATTACTAACTATTATTAATATTATCACTAATTGTTATTATTGTTATTATTATTATTATTACCATTACCATTATTTTAAAAAAAGAAAAAAACACAAAAAATAGTATCTTTTTTCCTTCTTCGTTCTATTTTCTTTTTTTCTTCTCTTTTGTTTTTTTGGTCAACACATGGAAGAAAACAGGAATAGAAAGAAAGCAGAGACAAGAAGTGAATACAGAGGAAAATATCACAAGATTGCAAAAAATCCAAAGGGGTTTAAACAAATTTTCTGAGGATCAAAGCACAAGACAGTGACATTGTTGTCTCTTTCCCCATGTCCTTTTCCCTTTTGATACAAATTTCTCAACCAAAAACCTGATAACAAAAAGTGGTTCTGCCCTTTTTTCTAATTCAATTTCTCAAACCCTAAAAAAAAAATTACATAACAGAGGCATTTTCACAACAACAAGAGAACAACAACAGAAACGGCCGAGAAAGAAAAAATAGAAACCTAAGCAAAAAACTAAAACATTTTCTTCCATCATCGAAACAAAAAAACCAGATACACAAACAGAAGCAACAAATCACAAAACCAAAACCTAGCCTTTTCATTTCCAATCATCAAAACAAAAAAAAACAAATTTACAAAAAAACACAAAAATCACAAAAAAAACATAAAAATCAAACCCTAAGTTCTACCTAAACCTTCAAATCGATTTTTCTACATACTGTAGAAAAAGCTTTCATTTCCACCAACACCTTGCATAAACAAAAAAGAAAGGGTCAGAGAAGGAAAGAGAGATCGAGACAGAGGAGGAAAGAATCAAGGCAAAAAAAACGAAATCGAAAAAGGGAAGAAGGAGGTGACTTACTCGAAGTTTCACTGCAAGGAAGGTGAGTTTATCTTCATTTCCTCTTTTCATTTTCATTCTGACTTGCATGAACATATAGATCTAGGGTTAGAACTTAATTTTTTCGGTATGATTGAACGACTGTTTGTTGCTGATTGTTGTTGAATCGAACGTTAAATGCATGATTGAAACGAATTTGAGTGTTAGGGTTTTCAATTTGGGAATTTTGGTTCTAGATCTAGGAGTCCGATCTGTTCATTTGGTGGTTTGTTTGGGTTTTCTGTTTGTAGAATCACGTTTAGGGGAGGTTTTCATGTAGGGTTAATGTTTTGAGTTTTCGGATTTGGAGTTGATAGAGAAGGTCTTGGGTTCATGGTTAAGGGTTACAGAATGAAAAATGAGAAAAAACACAGAGGAAGAGAGTGGAGAACGGAGAGAAAAATAAAATGATGGAAAAATTAACCAATTTGGGAAAAGAAAACATTATATTTTCCTCCCACCGTTTTACTCCACGCGCCCCCCTAGGGTTTACTCGACCCCCCCCAACCGGTTCTGTGAATGGGCCTTACACCGGGTCGGGTTTGACCCGGTTTCCTCTAAACTGGACCTGGGCTTAGCTCTAACAGCCCAATTTCGCCCCATTTTCTGTTTTTTTTGTTTTGTGCCTCTTTTATTTGTTTATTTATTTATCTATTTTATTTTTAGTTTGTTATTTTATTTATTATTATCTCTTTTTATCATTTGCATGAATGTCTATTTATTTGCACTCATATGTATGTATTATATGCTTTGCCATAAAAAATGTATATGTGTGAATTTATTTTCTTTTTTGTGAAAAATTACTAAGTTTAACTACTAAAATACAAAAAATTCAAAAAAAAACTTCTAATAAAAAAATTCATCTTTAAAAATAAAAATACCTTTTTTAGTATTTTGATGTCAAAAAGCGAAAATTAGTTTGTTAGTTATTTTTATTTATTTATTTAGAATGCAAAAAATATGAAAATAACAAAAATATTAGAGAAATTTAAATATGATATGTTTGATTTCTTTTTCTTGTGATGATTGATTATGTCTTTGTTAATTCCATTTTATGAAAATATAATATGCTTTTATTAGAAATTTTCATGCATACATGCATTTAAAATTTTACATTTTTGCATTACATTGTATTATGCATTTTTTAGTCGCATAACTTTTTTTACAAAATTTCTACATCACATTTTTTATATCACATATTCACTACACATTTTCATGCATACATGCATTTGCAACATTACATTTTTTTTACTACATCACAATCTACATTTTTTTGCAATTTTACATGACATTGACACTAATTTTTGCATCACACTACAATTTCACATTACAATTTCACTTTACATTTTTTTTCTACATGCATACATGCATTGCATTTAGATTAGGACAATGCATCATTTTAAAAATGCATGTTAGAGACAATATTTTAATTAATAAAATCATTGAGCTCTAACATTAGCATTAATAGTTAAGGGCCTTTTGGCCTAAATTCATTCTCTTCATTAAAATAAAAACTTTTCTTTTTGCTAAATAAAATGTTTTTGCTTGTATATGTTAATTAGGATTGTTTGCTATTATGAATGACTTTCAAAATTTCCATTATCATGTCTTTGCCTCCCACACATTTCTTTCACACACTCCACTTTTAATTAGGATGTTATTTTGTGATGTTTTTTTTTCCTCTCGTATGTGCATTTTATTATCATATTTATTTCTCCGCACTTGCATTTTTACTTTTATGCATTGTTATTTATTTATTTATTGCTTATTATCATTATTCATTCATTCGATTCGATATGGTTGTAAATTAATTATTCAATTGGGTTGTAATAGCGTAGGACTTTATTTATTGTTATTGCTTTCCTAGCTCACACATCACACACAACGCCAAAAAAATTCATTTCCAAGGGAGAGGACTCGTAATTGATTCAAATTGATTACGAGACTTTTCTTGAAACGAAAAAACCCTTTCAAAACAAACGTACGATCTTTTTATAAGACAAGCGCAAGTTCATCTTAATCTCAACGTCACTTCAATCATTTTAACATGCTTTTATCACAACATTTTTTTTACATCTTTTCTTACATTTTTTGGCAACAAGAACTTCTTTTCTTTACAACACACTTTTTCCAACACCAAAAAGCAAATACACTTTCGTTCTCAAACGACAACTTTTTTACAACATCTTTTCTCATAACCTCTTTCTCTCAACAACTACAATTCTCTCAAAAATCTTTTTTTACAAAAAAAAAACATTTACACTTCTTTTCTTTTATTTACTTTATGAAATAAAATTTTCTTAACTTTTACCCACTTTCCTTTCTTTCTTCTATACAATTTCTCCCTCTATTCTCAAAAGCATGTATATAAAAAGCACTAAAAAACATATAAGAGGTTACCATGGAGTACCATGGGCGCTTGAGGTGCTAATACCTTCCTCAAGTGCAACTAACCCCCGTACCTTAGAATCTCTTTCTTTTAAAAGGTTTTCAATTTTTCCCCTCCCTTTGGAAATGAAAAAATAAAACTGTAGTGGGGTATGTCTCAAAAATCCCGCAACAGTCACCATTTACTAATTCAATGCAATTTATCTTTTCATGCAACTTACTTGTTTTCATTTACATTCTTTACATTTTAATTCATTGAATTCTTTACTTTTCTTGTCAATACGTACTCACTCTGAGTATTTTTACATTTCTTGTCATTCAAGTTACATTTTCTTTACTTTATTTTCCTTTTTCAATCAAACTTGTTCATTTGCATTAATGAACATTGTTATTTTCAATTACAAACAATGAATGAACAAAACATGTACCGAGATTCTCTAGTTGGTCTCTCAAGCATTGCAAACTAGCGCTTGTTTACCAAAAATCAGTGTAAACAACCACTGAAGACTTATCTACTGTTAGCAAAGAGGATACTCAGGTACATTAATGGTACCATTCACTTTGGTGTTATATTTCCATTTGCAAAGGATAAAGGAAAGTTGGAGCTAGTAGGCTTCTTAGATGCTGACTGGTGTGGCGACAAGGTAGATAGAAGGAGCACAAGTGGTTATTTGTTCAAGTTTCAAGGTGCACCAGTGTCATGGTGTTCAAAGAAGCAAAATGTCATAGTACTCTCTAGCTGTGAAGCTGAGTATGTGGCAGGGTCATTTGCAGCTTGCCAAGCAAATTGGCTTCAATCACTTCTTAGTGAAGAGAGTATTGTGGAAGGAATGACTGTGGTATTATAAATTTAGAACAAATGAGCAATAAACTTAGCAAAGAACCCAGTCAGTAATGACAAAAGCAAACACATTGAAACCAAGTTTCACTGCATTATAGACCAAGTCACTAAAGGGAAATTGTGTTTGAAGTATTGTGCTACAAATGATCAACAAGCTGATATCCTAACCAAAGCAGTGAAAAGGGATCAGTTTCTCAAGCTTAGAAGGGAGCTTGGAGTGGTTAATTTTGACAGCTTGGAGTGGTTCTGATGTATAATTCAAGTTGTTGCATACGAAGCTAGTGCGTTTTTCTAGTTTATTTTATTTGTTTCTTTTAAGGTTGTTAGTTACCTAGATTTTATGAAGTAGACAGAATTAATTAGATGGTAGTTATCTAGATTTAAGGAAGTTGATAGAATTAATTAATTACCAGTAAATACAATCACTTTTCAATATATTTTTTCAATAATATGTTCAGTCAATTTATTTTTTCAAAGTTCATTCTCTTATTATTCTTTGTTTGTTGTTCTTTGTTTATTGTTCTTTACCTTTTATGCTTATTTTTTATTTCACCTTTTTCGCTATTTGTTTTTATTTTTTACTTTTTTTTATCTTTTTTCTGTTTTTATATATTTTTTTTTTACTAATATATTATTATTATTATGATAGCTAAATAAATAGAAAAAAGGAATGTATAAAAAGAGAGAGAATTGCTACGGAAAAAAAAAAAGAGAGAGAGATCAAAAAAAGAAGGAACAAAAAACGTGAATGAAGGGAGGGAAAAAACAGAAAATCAAAACTTGGAGAAAAGGAAAAGAGAAATTCAGAAGCAATTTGAATCTATATCCATTAACAACTGAATTCAGCAGAAGCTGGAGTAGATTTACATCAACAATTCTACCCAAAAAATAGCAACAAAAAGCCCAACCTTTACTATAAATAGAGAAGCTAATACACAAAAAAGGGGAATCCCGAAGAAACACATTCTTCAGAATGAAAATTCTGCACGACACAATCTAAAACCAAAATTCTGCAACGCGGCCAAACACAAATATCACACAATTTTCTAAGTATGCCCTAACTCGACCATTAATGGGTTAAAACTAATTTGGTCCATTAAATATGCCCTAACTCGACCATTAATGGGTTAAGACTTTAGGTTGTGCTCTCTCAACTCAACAAGGCTCAAAATATTTTCAAAACAACTCCTAACATATTAACACTTAAATAAATAGTTTTCATGTGAAAATGTTGTTCAAAAAAGTTTTCATCTGAAAAAGGCGATTAGATAAAACTCAACTATTTTGAAATTTTTCGAAAAGCAAACCCTTTTTCGAACACTTATACTTTAAATCATAAGTTCAAAACTTTTCAAAACTAAACAAATCCAAATTAAAACTTTTCTCAATAAACTTAAAACAAATTACTTTTTGTGCGTACGTTACTAAAACATTTCTCTAAATATTTCACAAGCATCAATTTTTTAAAAGTATACCACGACAAAAAGTTTCAGACTAAAATGGTCATAACTTATTCAATCTTAATCCGATCGAGACGAACCATACGCCGAAGTCTTTCTCTCAAAAAGGAGGATCAAATGGTTAGATTTCTAGGACTCAAAAACAATTTTATAATAACCTAAATTCCCTCACACATTCGGCCAGACTTTAAATCACACCAAAAACATTATTTTCTAAAAACAATCATGGTTAAAATATTTAAATCCTTACTAATGTCTTAAAAGATTTCCAACGTGATGAAGCTTTTGTTAGACTACTTGGCTTCAACTTAGAAGGGAGGGTTGAATAAGTGGCCCATTTAAACAATGTATTTTTCAAAAGGGAATGCGCAGAAGTCCCACCAGATCGGTAGTCTCTTTGAACCCACTTGATCAAAGGAAAGGTAGTATAGCCTTTGGATCGTATGATGATAAACCAATTAAGTAAATGCTTTGTAATCAAATAATCTAAGACAATAACCAATCAAGTTTGACAATCAAGTCTAAATCAATCACAATTCAAGTAGTATTCAATTGACTTTTTGTGAAAACTTACGATCACAAAAATTCAATTGATTCGAAATTAAAAGCAATGTGTAAAGTAAAGAGTTAAGGAAGAAAATACACAAACGATTGATTACGGAGTTCCCAACGGCTTTCGTGTCGTCCTCGCGGTCGGCCGGGTACGTCTCCCCCCAAATAACCAAACGGGTTATTTGAGCGTTTATTATTAAAAACGGTTCTTTGATACTAGTGCACAATTTACAAGACTCCAAATAAGCCTATATTGAATCTATGCAAATTGAGCGATTCAACCTCAACACGTCGCGGAGCTTCTACCTCTGATTCCAATGATCAATCCTTACGCTTTCTTCAACCCGAAAACCCCCGTAATGATCGTCCAGCTGACTACCTCGCTCCCTAAGTGTTGATCCTTCAAGAATTACACAATCTTGAATGCTTGATGAGAAACCAAAAATTCAACGCGAATCAACCCGATCGTAATTCTGATTCACCAGGAATTACACCGAACGTTATCGACCAATAGCACTAACAACCTTCAATTGATCCCACACTCAATCTTCAATTGATAGCGAATTGATGGAAGATGATGATCTTGTGTTGAATGAAGCTTTGATCCAGAATTCCTCTTAAATTATGATCACAAGTGTTTTCCCAATGGTTTCTCACAATTACAACAAAAACTCATATTGCTATTAATAGAGAAAATAGAATTGAGCAAATTTAGGCAAAACATAACAGAAGTGTATCGATACAAACATATGTGTGTATCGATCGATACACACTCCTGACAACATACAAAATTTGAAAGAATTGAGCTATGTATCAATACAAAAACGTCTTTGTATCGATACATACACCAGTATCTTGAAAATCTTACAGATATGTATCGATACATGCAAGCATGATTCGATACATGATGCAATCTCTGGTCTTTTGAGAGAGTTTGATGTGTATCGATACATGCAAGCATGATTCGATACACAGGAGACTCTTTGCCCCTGAGAGCCCAGACTTGTATCGATACAAGTCAATTATGTATCGATACACAATGCACAAAATCAGCCTGAAGGATTTTAGGACATTTGTATCGATACAAGTGATTATGTATCGATACAAAATACCTCAAAATTAGTTTTTCAAAGTTTAAAAATAGTTTTTCGCTGTCAAGACTTTTATAATGTTGCCAAAATATGTTCCACACTATTTCCATGGGTTTTGACAATTATTAAAACATGGGAGTGAACTGGTGCACTTACAGCTCTTATACCAAAATCTTTTTGAAACAAAACTCTTTTTTTACAAATTTTCACAAAATAAAGTTTACTTGTATCACAACTTACAAGCTACTAAAATAATGGCTATTTCGGGCAATTCATAAACCAAAAGAAAACATTTTCAATACACTTTCGACAAAAGATTTTCAATGAAGTCTTCTTTGTGGTTACATCATTTTTCCGAACGTCAAGTTCCGACAGTTTACACATTATCACAGACAAAACTATATTTTTATCAATGACACGTCCGCTACTCTATTTCAATAAAAAAAAATTTATTTAAACAACGACGGTAAAATAGTTTTAAAATTAAAACGACTGTAACTCGGTCATTTCTTATCTGATCGAGGCGTAGCATTCTTCCATTTTCATCGTTTCAAAAAGACGGATCTAATGGTTCACGTTTTAGGACGACATAAAAATTTTCAAAGGAAGAAAATACCCCTCCAAAATTCGGGCAGAAGCAAAATCATCTCAAAATCATTGTTTTCAAAAATCATAGTTAAATTCTTATACAATTACTAATTACACAAATACAATTTCAAATTAAATAGATTTCCAAAAACATAATCAAATTCTAAAACCCTAACTTCACAAATCATAAAAATTGGGCTTTTCTCTTCTAACCATTTATTTCACAAATTGCACTCTTAAAACATTTATGCTACTTTCAATTACAAGAAAACTATAACATAATTTTTTTTTCATCACTGTTGAAAAATTACCAACTTTCTAAAATTCTCTTAATCAAAATTTTGATTTTCTTTTAGATCTAACACTAATTTGCATGGATCTACAATGTTATCAAAGGAAAATTTAAAATCTACACTAAACTTAACAAAATGGCCATGCGGTCTAGAATTAAAGAGGGAGGAAAAGATTTTTTTTACAAAAATTTAGCTCACAAGGTCCACCATGATGAGAGGAACAACTTTTCTCTTAATCATTTGTCCTAATTTCTCTTAGATCTTGATCAAAATAAGTTTTTGTGTGTTCTAACACTTAGGAAAATTTAAAATGAAAGAAGAGAAAGGAAGGAGAGAGTAACGGGTAAGAGAAAATGAGAGAAAAATCTTTGCTATTCACTTCCTTAAATAAGTGTCTTGAATTCATCTAAGCCCTTGGATCATATAGTAATAGTTCCAAGATTAAATCCTAGCCATCCATCCAATCTTCGTCACAAAATAACCTCACATAAATATCTAGATATTTTGTGATCTTGCCAACACATCTCGCTCAATCCCCGCGTACGTTCATTAACGAGTTGTATTTCGCGTATCCATAAACTTTATGGAAACATAAAAATTCTACCGTAAACAATTTAATTAAAACAAATCATAAACTTTCAAATAAATTTTATTCCGAACAAATTTTCACTCCTAAGCTCGGAAAAATAAGATGAGATTAAATTCTCATTACAGACGATATATAAAGTCTCAGTTTAGATTTTGACGACAATCGGAAACCGTAAAATTTTCAAACAACGGGTATATCTTGCTCGTTTTCTCAAAAATCTATAGTTAATTATTTTCAAAATTCCGACGAGCCGAAATTGTTTCTAAACTCATTTAAAGTATATAAAATCATTGTGCCAATTTTTTAAATGCTAAAATAAAGGTTTATAAACTCATTTAAATGCGACTACCGTCTTTCCATTAACCACAAGGGTTTTATCGTTATTTTCCCTTAAATAAAATTCGGCGGCGACTCTTTAGTCATTCCGAGTGCACATACGCTCAGGCGTTTTTGGAGGCGCAACAGAAGGGTTTCAGTGAAGAAGATCAAAGGGTGTTTATGGGTTTGCTCAAGGTATCGTTTGTAAAACCATACTATACTTTTTTTTTATAGAATATTATTTGTTTCAAATTTTAATTTTAATTTGTATTCGATGTAGACAGCGCTTTTATTATATCAACAAGTGCTATCTAATGCTACCCAAGAGAAATTGCCTTTTTTTCATACTTAAGCGTTGTCTAATGTATACCCCAAAAGATAGCGCTCTTTTTAATATTATATGATAGACTACTTGGCTCCCACTTAGAAGGGGGGGTTGAATAAATGACCTTTTTAAATAATGTAAATTTCAAAATTGTTTTTAAAAGGAATGCGTGGAAGTCCCACCGGATCGGTAGTCTCTTTGCACCCACTTGATCAAAGGAAAAATAGTATAGCCTTGAACGTATGATGATAACAATTAAGCAAATGATCGAATTCAATATATCCGAAATAAAGTTCCAAACAAGTTTCACAGATCAAACCTAAATCAATCACAATCAAGTCTTAACACAATTGAATTTTTATGCACACTTACGAACACAAAAATTCCATCGATTCGGAAATTAAAAGCAATTGCATAAAGTAAAGAGTATAAGGAATAAAGACCCAAACAATTGATTAGGGAGTTCCCAACGGCTTTCTTGTCGTCCTCGCGGTCGGCCGGGTACGTCTCCCACCAAATAATCAAACGGGTTATTTGAGCGTTTATTGATAAAAACTTTTGGTACTAGTGCACAATTTACAAAGACTCCAATAACCCTATATCGAATCTAATGCAAATTATGCAATACAACCTTAACATGTAGCGAAGCTTCTACCTCTGATTCCAACGATCAAAACCTTGCGCCGTCTTCGACCCGAAAACCCCCACAAAGATTGTCCAGCTGATTACCTCGCTTCCTAGATGTTGATCCTTCAAGAAATCGCACAGTCTTGAATCCTTTGATGAGAAACCAAACCTTCAACGCAAATCAACTCCATCGTAATTCTGATTCACCGCGAATTACACCGAACGTTATCAACCAATCGTACTACCAATCTTCAATTGAATAGCAAATTGATGATCTTGTGTTGAATGAACCCTTGGATCCAAATTTTCTTCCAAAATCTGATCACAATTGTTTTCTCTAATGGTATTTCACATTTACAATGGTTTCTCACACTTACAACAAAAACTCATATTGCTATTTATAGAGAAAATAGAATTGAGCAAATTTAGGCAAAACAAAACAGACTTGTATCGATACATATGATGGTATGTATCGATACAACCACTTGACAGCGTTATAAAATTTGAAATTTTTGACCTATGTATCGATACAAACACGAATATGTATCGATACATACACTAGTTTCTTGAAAACTGACTGATATGTATCGAAGCATGAAAGCATAATTCGATACACAATGTGTTCTCTGGTCTTTTGAAAGAGTTTGGTGTGTATTGATACATGCAAGCATGATTCGATACACAAGAGACTCTCTGCCCCTGAGAGACCAGTTTTGTATCAATACAAATGAAATATTCATCAATACAAATTGCACAAAATCAGTCTGAAGTATTTTCAGGACATTTGTATCGATAAGCGTGATTATGTATCGATACAAAATACCTCAAAATCAATTTTTCAAAGTTTAAAAATAGTTTTTAGCTGTCAATTTATTTCTAATGTTGCCAAAATATGTTCTACACTATTTTTCATGGGTTTTGACAATTATTAAAACATGGGAGTGAACTGGAGCACTTACATTATAAGCGTTGTCTAATGTTGTACACTACAAAAAAAAAATTAATGAAAGACAACGTTTTTCTTTCCTTCCTAAGCGCTGTCTAATGTAACACATAAGACAACGCTTTTTGTAACCCATCAGCCCTATCTATTGATGAACCTAAGACAACACTTTTTTTTATGTAAGGGCTATCTAAGGTGAAACTTTTTATCTTTTTGATACATTTTTTTTTTAAGATTTTAAAAGCACTTGTACAAAATAAGTGTTGTAATATGGGAGACCTTTAGACAACGCTTTTTCAACAAGCGCTGTCTAAGGCCGCGCGTGTCTTTTTAGCAGCGCTTGTTGAGAAACGTTGTCTAAGGGGCGCTGTTATTTCAACTTTGTGTTGTAGTGATTCCAAACTTAGTCACCAAGTAACTTCACAAAAATATCTAGATATTTTGTGATCTGGTCAACTCATCTCGCTCAATTCCCGTGCTCGTTCTTAAGGGAGTCGTATTTCGCGTACCGATAAATTGTACAAAAACAGAAAAAATCTATCTTATACAATTTAATTAAAACAATTCGCAAACATTTGAATAAATTTTATTCCGAATAAATTTACTCTCCTTAGCTCGGAAAAATATAATGACATCAAATTTTCATCATTGTCGATATATAAAGTCTCCATTTAAATTTTAACAGAAATCGAAAACCGTAAAATTTTCAAACAACAGGTATATTTTTCCTGTGTTCTCAAAATCCACTAGAAAATTAGTTTCGAAATTCCAATGAGACAAATTTTTTTCTAAACTCATTTATAACTTATAAAATCGTTTTGTCAATTTTTCGAATGTTAAATTAACTCGCATGCTCAATCTCAACAACTTGTTGTTATTATAGACAACACTATAGGCAAACCTATCATTAAAAACCCCACTCTCTTAGCCGCTATTCAAAAATCCTGACACATTATGGTACTATAGAGTTATGGGTCTTACATAGTGAATGGAACTCTTTCACTAGTGCAAAAAAGGGTTTTAACACCCTTTTTTTGGAGATATTACACCGTTTTGGATTCGGTGTAAATTCAACCGGTGAGATATGTATGAAGAATTAACACCGATAAAAAAAAGGTGTAAAAAAATATATATTTCACCATTTTTTATTTATATCGGGTGTAAAATTTTCATTATTTACATTGAATTACAACTATTTTACACCGGTTTTTAATTATATTAGGTCTAAATTATTTGTTATTTAGACTATTTTTAATAAATTTACACCTTATTGTATATATGAATAATGGGTGTAAAATACTAGTATTTCACGCTAAAATTTAGAGCTTCGAAACTGTTTTTCCCAAAATAGTGGTGTGAAATATTAAAAAAATATATTATCTTTTACATTAATCAAACAAAACTATTATCAAAATAAACAAAAATACGCCAATTATTCAATTACATGTAAACTTGGAAAAATTATTATCATATCACATACAAATTGAAAACATCAAAATTCCAAATAAGTCTTCATATAATATTCCTAATCTCTAAATGGAACTAGACATGGCTCATAGACCTAAAAATTTAGATAAATAAGTAAGAAATATCCCAAGGAGAAGATGTTGGGTTCTTGTCGATCAGTGCGGTTGCTGATTATGTTGTTGTCCTAGTGCTTCGGAAGATGGAGAAGATGATTGGGAGAGAGACTTACACCTAATAAATCACAAGCCATCAAAAAATACTTATAATACATGAATCCTATGTAGTTAATCTTGGATAGCGGCGTGTAACACATAAAAGAGAAATAACACATATAAGAGAAAACCTAAGGTTCAACGTAGAAGAACCCTTCTTATTGTAGATACATGGATGAAGAGATAAAAATAAAGATTAAGGAAGAAGTTCACCAATATATTAGAGGTGACGTTAGTGGATGAGAGCGGACGGAGAGAAACGGCAACCCCGGTGGGGTGATTGGTGAGGTAGGATGACGGTGGTGGGAGAGAAGGGTTTAAGTAAGATATATAGAAAGGGTTGATAGAGAGAAAGTGTTTTTGAAGTTTAGAATTTGTTTCCTTTTTTTCTATTTATAAAGATTTGTTAGTCAAAAAAAAAAAAAAGATTTGTTTGTTTATGTTCACAATATTGTAAAAAAAAAAAAATTGTTTTGGTACAATATAAAAGTTTGTTTCTATTTTTAAGGAATAATGTGCAATTTATTGTTAAATTTCTTTTGAATCAAGTTATTATTAAATAAGTTTAATTTTCTCACATTTTTTATATAACAAGTGTATTATAAATTTTAAGTGACTAGTCTTTCACTATTACACCTATTTTCTTTAAATATAGTGTCTAAAATATAATTTTTCTCACCTCTTTTTATATAACAAGTGTATTATAAATTTTAGGTGACTAGTCTTTCACTATAACACCTATTTTCTTTAAACATAGTGTCTAAAGTATAGTTTATCTCACCTTTTTTTATATAACAAGTGTATTATAAATTTTAGATGACTAATATTTCACTATTACACCTATTTTCTTTAAACATGGTGTCTAAAGTTACAACATAACTCTATTACACCCGTTTTTAATTAAAGAGGTGTAAGATATCTAATTATATTCTTACTTTTGTACTAGTGTTTCTACTCTTTTTAGGGCTGCTCTTAAAAAGAATTTGAGAACGTGGAAAGAATGGTTGCTCATGTAGGGTTTGCTTACAATAGGGTTGTCCATTGCACTACACAACATTCACATTTTGAGATTGTGTTTGGTTTTAATCCCTTAACACCTCTTAAATTATTACCATTACCTAACACATCTCTTTTGAAGCTTAAAGATGGCAAAAATAAAGCTGAATTTGTGAGAAAATTGCTTTAGAAAGTTATAATGCAAATTAAAAAGAAAAATGAAAGTTATGCAAGAAATGCCAACAAAGGTCAAATGAAAGTTGTTTTTGAACCCATAGATTGGGTTTGGGTACATATGTGAAAGAATACAAAGCTATAATTGCAAGGTCCAACACATTAGAAAATACAATTATTATGTGAAAAACAAAATCTTAATGGAAACTCATTATTTTTTATTAGGTGAAATACAATATACATTATTGCATATATAGATTTATTTTCTTATTTTATTATATAATTCGTCCTTGCATAACATTTTATACGATACTAGTTTGGTACTATTCATCATCTTTAACTTTGTAACACCTTTTATTATAGCACATCCACTTATAAGGAACCTCGGGTATACCATTTTCTAGGCAATCATCGAGTGTTTCACATTTAAAAAAGGAATCTCCTGTAATTCAAAAAGATAATAAATTAATGTTACTAAAAATGGATAAATATTATGGACAGATCACTCACATAGTGAAAAAGGAAACATGAAAAGAATGAAAAGTGTTTTACCATCAACGTAAAGTGTTTTCCCATCAACGTTCTTTATAACAAATAGAAGGGACATAACTAAAAGCAACACATAAACAAACTTGATAGTTTTAACCATATTTTTGTCTCTTTGAATGAATGTAATAAATAGAACATGATTCGATTATTTATAGTGAATAGAAATCAAATTATATTATAAAATATTTTTATAATGGTTTTGTAGTTTTAAAAATAGTTTTATAATGCCCGTAAAAAAAAATAGTTTTATAATTATGGACATTGTTAAATGTCTATTAAGTATATCAATGTGTTGTGCTTGACCCTTTAGCACAATTAGTGATGGAATAACGTAAAAACAACTAGAATTAATTAGTTTTTAATTAACTTTTTAACCTTTGATGAAATATATTACTCCCTCCGTTCCATTATATAAGCACTTTTACTACAAAAGTCTAGTCCCAAAATATAAGCCCCTTTACAATTTACTAGATACATTTATTACTTTTTTGCTTACACATACCCCTAATTATTACTACTAAGTTGCATTGGAATACAAAAATTGTAAAGTGGCTTATATTTTGGGACTAGACTTTTGTAGTAAAGGTGCTTATATAATAGGACGGATGGAGTATCATTTTAGACCCTTTATATATAAAATAAGATATAAATTTATTAAAATGCATGACTGGGTTCTAGAAAGTGCACCGGTACTTCCTTGCGTAATAGTATATAAGATATCATCTCAATAGGGATCGCCATGGTAACTAATGTATTCTTGGAATTAAAGAATTAAAAGACTTTGCATTCTCTTTGGGTTTTAGTTTGGCTAGGCATTTTTTGAATCCTTCCCCTATTACTATTTGGTAATTAGCGTTATACTACTATGCAATTCTATTTATTATCTAAGAGGATTAACTAAGTGGAAAAATGTGTTTTCACATACGAAAATTACTTTATACATACATTATACCAAGACATTAGGTGTTTACTGCCCTAATGTGGAATAAATTAATTATCTCAGATCCAGATTCCCGGCTCAACTATAATGACCTGATTCCGAACAGTACTTCTTAAATATGCCCATTATTCATAGAGTAGGATAAACGAACATAATATAATTAAAGAATAATAAACTAAATTGCAAGTAGTATAAACTTTTTCAAACCAAATTACATGTTTCAAATCATGATAGTCATGGGCAGATTCACCATTAAGGCTGTGAGGATAGTATAAACTTTTAGGGTTAAATTGATATTTTTAGAGATTAATTTATGGTAAAAGACAAGAAATTTGGTGTTTTAAGGGTTAATTTAAGGATTAATTTAGTTCAAAACTGAGATTTTATTTTTAAAACTGAAATTTTTTATTGCAAAACTAAACTTTTTGTTTAAATTTGATATTTTACTCGGGGTTTATAATTTTTTTGGCTCCGCCACTGATGATAGAGGAGTTTATCTACTAGACCTAAACTAAGGAGTTTATTTACTCATAGACATAATTTTTACAATATATTTAAGAAGTTATGCATACAAAATATCCTCGACACCACCTCCCATAAACGTAAGAAGAATATTTTCTTAGGACATGCAAGATCATTATATTTATAGATCATGCTGCACTGAAATATTTACTAACTGTTCTGGACTGGCCAAAGGCCCAATACAAGCATTAGTCCAAGCCCACTAACATGGCATTCCATCCTAAAGCTACAGTGCACGCGCTGTAGCCGGATCAAGCAATATCTTGGGATCTCCACCGTTGGATAAACCGTCACAAACTCCAATGGTCAAGATTCCTACACGGAATCCTTCTTGCCCCCCAAGGCAAAATGCTTATAAATAGGTGGTTTCACACCACCTCATGGTATGATTCTGAACCCTAATATTCTCTTCTTGCACATTTACTGACTTGAGCGTCGGAGTCCCTTTCGTGCAGGTACCCCCCCCCCCCCCCCCCCCGTGTCAAGGAGCTGAGCCACCATTGTAATCACCTATCACCACCGTGGCATCAACACTTGGAGTTAAGACTTTGGACTAGATAGAACAGTGGCGCCGTCTGTGGGGAATCTTTTATTGATTTTCTCGTACTCACTGTCTCATTTATCAGTATCAGATCTGATAAATCTGTTCTAGTTATCACTCCAAATCTCTTAACCATGGTTGCGACTAAAGGATCGAAGTCTAGCAAGGCAACCCCTTCCGCGAGCCAGCGGAACGTCTCAGAATCTATTCCAAACGTTCTATCACCAGTTCACGAAGAATCAGATACCGCTCCTTCTCTGAGCACACACAGCAGAGTTCGGAGCGAAATTAGAGTCGCTGAAATCGACGACGTCGTTCAGAATCAGACCACTGGCAATACTCGATCCCGTCAACAGAATCCTCCCGTTCAGCGGGTGAACGAGAGAGGGAATGAGGAGTTGGCCGTAGCTACTGTTCCTGCACCAGATGACAACCCCTTGGCTGCAATTTTGGCTCTATTACAGGAACAGAAGGAAAGACTGGTGAGAGTTGAGCAGATGCAAGCTCAAGCTCGAAGTGAAACCGTTATACCGGAGTCAACAAGGAGCAGATCCGGCAAGGTAAGATCCAAGCCGGATGATGAAGCAGAGTCCAGGAGGACACAAATCCCAAAAGATCTTGGTATGCCTCTGTCCAAGTACCAAGGTGGTGGCGGACATGCCGGCGGAGATGGCGGAAACCACGGCAGGAGAGGAGTACATAGGGGAAATGGTGGAGGTTCGCCTTCCCATCGACTTGAACGCGGGGAAGATCGTTCTAACCCATCGCGTCCTCCCCGTACCCGGGGACCTTTCGCCACCAGGATCTCTAGCTGTACGATACCAAGGATTCTTGAAAAACCCCCGAAGCTGGAAAGCTACGATGGAATCACCGACCCGGACGAACACATTCAGCACGTAGATACCATTTTGGATTACTACGGTGCACGTGGGGATGTCAAATGCAAACTGTTCGTCCTAACGCTTAAAGCTGCCGCTATGACTTGGTTCAAAGTGTTGCCGGAAGGATCAATCGATTCCTGGAAGAATCTCTGCAAAGAGTTTACTTCCCATTTCACTTCAAGGCGGAAACAGCCCAAATCTGTTGCCACTTTGAGTGCCATCGTTCAGGGGAGGAAGGAGACCTTCAGGGAGTATATTGAGAGGTTTACTTCTGCAGCCGTTGATGTAAAAGGGGCTGACGACACGCTAAAATGCTTTATTTTTGAGAAAGGCCTTAAACCGGATTCAATGTTTAAGGAAAAGCTGGGGTTGGAAGAACCGCCGAATATGAGCAAATTACTAAGACGCGCTCAGTCATACATCAACTATGAGGAAAAGCTCATCTCTGAAGGGATAGAGAAAGGGAAATCCACTGACAAACACCATGACGGGAAGAAAGAGCATGAAAGGTATAGAAAAGGGAAGATGAGAATGCCCAAACCCAGATTCTCGGATTACACTCCCCTCAACACCTCCATAGATAAGATTCTAGGAGAGTGTATAAATACGGAGTTCCGGGATAAAGGAGTAAGATTTCCTCAAACAATCAAAGAATCTCCCAAAGCCGACAAGAGCAAGTATTGCCGTTTTCACAGATGCTATGGGCACGACACGGATGATTGCATACACCTAAAAGATGCGATTGAAGATCTGATAAGAAAGGGGAAGCTGAGCCGTTATACTAAAGACGGACAGAAAGACCGGAATGATGGGAAACGTTACCGAGACAACAATAGCCGAAGCCGGAAGAGAAGTGAATCCCCTAAGCGAAGACGTTCACTAAGGAAAGAAGAATCTAGCCGGAAGGTTATAGATTCCGTATCAAAGAAGAAGGGCAAAGAGAGAGAAGATTCCAGTTCTGGTGATGAAGAGATAACCAAGAGCAAAGGCAAGCGTCCTTTAATTGGCTCCATTACCGAAGGGATTTTGACTTCGGGTAAACCGTCAAAAGGAACCATCAAGAGAACAATAGCAGAAATCTTTTCCGTGTCAAAGATAGAAGATACTCCGTCAACAAGCACCGCACCCAGAAGACCCATCCTTGGATTTTCTGATGACGAAAGAGTCGGCAACAAACCAAACAAACTTCTTCCTTTAATAATCATGGCCACCATTGCTAGTTTTGATGTATCCCGGATTCTAATTGATGAAGGAAGCTCGTGCGACATCATGTACGAGGATTTGTTTGACAAAATGGGATTGAAGCAGGAAGATCTATTTCCATATGAAGGTTCAGATTTGAAGGGATTCAATGGTACTCTGACAAAACTATTGGGATTCTTGACGTTGAAAGTAACATTCGGAGACGGAAAGAATGAAGAGAATGACATGACCATCCCAGTTCAGTTCCTGGTAGTACCATGCAAAGCCGTATACAACTGTATATTGGGAAGAACTACGCTAGCTGCCCTTGGAGCCGTACCTTCAACTGTTCATTTAAAAATGAAATACCACGGCAAGAAGAACCAAGTGGTCACGGTTATGGCAGATCTAGCCGGAACCAAAAACTGCTACAAAGAGTTGCAGAAGGAGTTGGATGCAGTAGATATGGTAGAAGCTGAAGGAATTCCCCGGGTAGATGTGCCAGAGAAGGTAACACCACCACGATCCGAACTATTAGATGTCACTATCGCAAAGATCGATATACATACTAATGACCGCGCATCTGGTGATGAGAGTTACCAACAGAAACTGCTCCCGGGAGAATTTAGTAGGCCTATACCAGACGGTGAGTTTGAAGAGGTGCAGCTGGATGAACATCCGGACAGAAAGGTTAAAATTGGGACAAATTTACCAACAAATGTCCGGAAAGATCTTATCCAATGCTTGAAAAAGAATGCTGATTTATTTGCTATTTCACCTAGTGAAAGGTGAAATGCCGGGGATTGATGCTAAAGTAGCATGCCATGAGTTGAATGTTAGTGAAAGATACCCATACGTGGCCCAGAGACGGAGAAGGCAATCCCCGGAAAAGGCAAAAGCTGCACAAGAGATTGTAGACGGACTTTTGAAGGCGGAATTCATTTCAGAACTTCACTACACAGAATGGCTTTCTAACGTCGTGTTAGTGAAGAAATCTTCTGGAAAATGGAGGATCTGTGTAGACTACACGGACCTCAACAAAGCTTGCCCTAAGGATTCGTATCCACTTCCAAACATTGACAAACTGGTTGACAATTCAGCAGGTTACAAACTGCTAAGTTTTCTAGACGCTTATTCCGGCTACAACCAGATTCCTATGTCCATTAAAGACCGTGATAAAACAGCTTTCATGACGGAAGGAGCAAATTACCGGTATAATGTAATACCGTTTGGGCTAAAGAATGATGAACAAAGTTTTTGAAGGTGAGATTGGCAAGATGCTGGAGGTCTATATGGACGATATGATCGTCAAATCTGCAGAAGAGAATCTACACAACACCCACCTAGAGGCGATTTTTCTAAAAGTCAGAGAATTTAACATGAGGCTGAACCCGGAGAAGTGCACCTTCGCTGTGAAGGCGGGAAAATTCCTGGGTTTTTATTTGACTGAAAGAGGAATTGAAGCAAATCTGGATAAATGTGATGCCGTCATCAGGATGGAAGCTCCGTCTACAAAGCAGGGAATTATGAAGCTAAACGGAATGCTCATTGCGTTAAACAGATTCATTTCAAGATCCGCACAGCATGCGTTACCGTTCTACAAGTTGCTGAGAAAGGAAACAGAGTTTGCATGGACAGAAGAATGCGAAAAGGCTTTTATTCAAATGAAAGCAATTTTGTCTCAACCACCAGTACTATCTAGACCAATGAAAGACGAGATTTTATACTTGTACCTAGCAATCTCAGCGGAAGCTGTAAGTGCTGCCTTGATATGGGAGAACGGTGCCATCCAATATCCAGTATATTTCATCTCAAAAGCTCTAGCCGGACCTGAGGTTAGATATCAGAAGATAGAGAAAGTGGCACTAGCATTGGTGACGGCAGCAAGAAAGTTGAGAAGATATTTCCTAGCACATTCAATCGTGGTAAGGACGGATCAACCTATCAAGCAAGTGCTGTTCAGACCGGACCTAGCTGGGCGAATGACAAAATGGTCTGTGGAACTCTCAGAATTTGACATCTCGTTCGAAAGCAGGAAAGCTTTAAAGGCTCAAACCTTTGTTGATTTCTTGGCGGAAATGACACCGGTAACAGATGAACCGTGTACTAAGTGGACCATCTTCACGGATGGTTCATCAAACAGCAAAGGAAGCGGAGCAGGATTGATTCTAGAAAGCAGTGAGGGTTTAATGATTAAAGTATCCTTATGATTCTCATTCAACACCACCAACAACCAAGCCGAATACGAAGCTTGCATTGCCGGCTTGAAGTTAGCACAAGAACTTGGGGCAAAAGAAGTAAAACTGAGGACAGATTCTCAGTTGGTGGTAACACAGGTGAAAGGAGAAGCACAAGCCAAGGAACCTTTGCTGCAGAAGTACCTGTTGGTGATCAGAAGAACTATTGAATCTTTCGAGAACTTTGAGATCATGCATGTTCCAAGAGAACAAAATACCAGAGCTGACGTCCTATCAAAGTTAGCCAGCACAAGAAGAAGCGGAGTGAATCACTCCTTCATCCAGGAAACGCTAGAAAAGCCAAGCATTACTGAAGAAATAACAATTATGGTCCTTGACGGAAGCAACGGAAAGAGTTCTTGGATCTCGCCCGTCATGAAATTCATTGAAACCGGGGAGCTACCAACGAACAAAGAAGAAGCAGCATTAATCAGAAGAAGAGCTCCATCTCACACTATAGTCTCTGGGCAACTTTACAAAAGAGGGTTCTCTACGCCCCTGCTTAAATGCCTTGACGGAGATGAAGCTGCTTACGCCTTAGAAGAGGTACACGAAGGAATTGCTAGCCAACACCTTGGCGGGAGAGCATTGGCGAGGAAAGTGCTCCGTGCAGGATACTATTGGCCTACGATGGTCGCAGACGCTAGAGAATTCGTAAGAACCTGTGAGAAATGCCAGAAACACGGGGACGTGTACAATTCTCCGCCTTCAGAACTCCACACCTTGACCATTCCATGTCCATTCTATCAATGGGGGATGGATATATTGGGACCTTTCCAAATGACAGCCGGACAGGTGAAATTCTTGATTGTTGCTGTTGATTACTTCACCAAGTGGATAGAGGCTGAAGCTCTAGCAAAGATCACAGCTGCTAACGTAATCAAGTTCTTCAAAAGAAACATTTTAGCAAGGTTTGGAGTCCCCCGTTCTGTCGTTATCGATAACGGAACACAGTTCGCTGACAAGAATATGAAGAAACTCATGGAGGATTTCAAAATAATTCAACATTTCTCATCTGTTGAACATCCCCAGACTAACGGACAAGCTGAAGCAGCTAACCGTGTCATTCTGAGAGGATTGAAACGAAGGTTAGAAGACGCCAAAGGAAACTGGGCTGAGGAACTCTGCCATGTGTTGTGGGAATACCGGACCACACCCCATTCCACCACGGGAGAAACTCCATTCAGGCTTACTTATGGAACTGAAGCCGTAATCCCGGTGGAGATCGGGGAGTTAAGTTGGAGAACAACTTACCCTCTAAATGAGGCTGACAATTCCATGGCTATCCAAGAAGAATTGGATTTCCTTGATGAAAAAAGAAATTACGCTGCGTTGACAGAAGCTGCCGTTAAGAAAATAACGGCTTCAAGGTACCACAAGAGAGTTCGATCACGAGATTTCCATCCCGGAGATCTTGTGCTCCGCCGTGCAGATGTTGGCGGGAAGAATGCCTCTAAAGGGAAGTTAGCAGCTAATTGGGAAGGACCATACAAGATCATAGCTTCTACAGGCCAAGGAGCCTACAAAATTGAGACTCTCAAAGGGGAAAAGATCCCAAGAACTTGGAATGCTGCTAAACTGAAGAAATACTACAGTTGAAACTCTGTCTTTTGATTTCCGCTTACCGTTATAACGGAAGCTATTGTACCCGTCTTAGAACGGAAGATATTATGCCCGTCTTGGAACGGAAGCCTTCATGTAATAACTTAATGAATTAATGAAGTGACGAATATTCAGAAATCAATTTTATCCATTGTTTTTCAACAAACTTATAATATCTTAAGATAGATATTGACACATGAACTTTGAAAAAATCAAAGTATAAATGCTATAATCAATTTGCGTTAAGAAAAGTAACAGCCCTTCAAGGAAAGGCAAAAGACCTTCTCAATGGAGGCAATTTAATGAATGGCTTTTTCGGCTAGCCACCTGAAAGTAGTGCGCATCCATAGGGGAAGAAGGAGAATCTTGGCTAGATCATCCCATAACTAAAGTAAGACCTTAAAAATAAGGCTAAAAATCAAGCCCTATTGAACATAGGCACCCACACAATTGCTACTAAGTAATCCTAAGACGGAATACATGCAAATCCTAGACGGGACATGCATTAAGAAACTCATGACGAAATCTTTTCAAAACGGATTTAATTTTAAAGTACTTTCCTATGATGGAATTATTTTTAATAGGAATCTATTCATAGCACAAGCTAAACAAACAAGTTTATCGCTAATAGATAAACGTTCCTAAGATGGAATAATTCTCAAGTGTATACACTAAAAATATTCCCATGACGGAATTTTCTCTTCACACCGGGACGTCTTCGTTATATTCCACAAAATATTTGCAAGATAAATACTGAATACGTTCATAAGTATAAATTCCTAAAATGGAATCCCAAAATCAAGAATAAAGTCCTTTAAAAGGAACTTATACGCCCTAACGGAAACGTTTTATCCGTCAAAGATAAACACACATACCTGTGAAAACAAATTCTAAAATGAAATTTGAAAATAACACGCAGGATACATAAAAGCATAAGATTGCATTTTGGATTAACAGGAATATTGTACTTATATTACAAAACAAGCCTCCAAACCGGGAACACTCTCACCGGGAGGACAAATATTCAAGAAAAATAATAAGTTACAAATCAAACAATTTTCTCCTCTACAACTTCAGCGGGAGCCTTAACGGCAACATCCTCTCCTTCAGCAGTAACATCCTGTCCTTCGGTGTTGACTGGCTCTTGATGAACTGGAGCAGTGGAATCATCAGGCTTATCCTCAGTTGGCTTTTCCACATTTTGCTCTTCACCCGCAGCCAAAGGAGCTTGCTCTTCCACAGTAGCGTCAACAAGCTTCCCGTCAACCACTTTCTTGAACGGGTCAATTGCATCCAAGTCAATTGCCGCCCCGGGAAGAAGCAAAGCTACTTGGCTCAGAATGTTGGGGACAATAGTGGAAAAGACAAGATCATTGGTTTCCGTTATCTGTTGATCCAATGCTTCATCCTTCTCAGCCTCAAGTCTTTTCACCTCCTCCTTCTGCTCCGCCTTCATTTTCTACATTTCAGCACTTTGGGCAGCCAATTTTTTATCTTTTGCCATAACTTGCCCCGCCAGAACAGAGGGTTCCCCATACATTTCTACAACTTTCACATGTTGAGTCAGGGAACCCATCAATCCGTCGTAGGCAGCTTTATTCTTGGCTGCCTCTTCCCGCTCCCTAGCAAGCAACTCATCCCGCCTCTTCCTCACTCCGGATAGCTCCTCCTGATGCTTCTTCTTGGCGGTTTCATATTTCCCTTTTTCAGCAGCCAAGTCATCCTTCAACTTTTGGATGAGAGCATCTTTGGAAGTAACATCTTCCAAAGCAAGATCCCGCTCAGTCAAAGCCGTCTTCAGTTGACTGTCCAAGAGGATTAGCTTGTCTAGAGATTTTTGCAATTCACCCCGGAGCTCTACAACCAAAGCTTCAGACTTATGATACTCCTTGATGGCCATGTTACCAGAGAAGATGTCATAATCCTCACAAGCCATCATGTGAGCAATGGTGCTTGCACGCTGAAGATCAAAAGCCATCCTGGCGAGGTCATCCTGGCGTTGAGCCACAGACATGGCACCAACGTGTTCAAAATCTTCGTTGGACACCATACCCCGGAGCGTTTTAGGATGAAGTGCAGCAGAGCTGTGAAGAACTGGAGGAAGCTTGTATGGAGGAGGAGGGGCACGAACAGTAGCAGTCACCTAGGCAGGAGGGGTCGTCTTAGAGTCACGACTGCTGCTACCCTCGCGGGTTGCCCTACTCCGTTTAGGAGACTTCCCGGCAGCAGCATGATCTCTTCCCCTTTTATGTTGAAGCTTCTCCCTGTTTCCAGTAGCAAGAGGGGGTTTGTTTGTTGAAGGAGGGAGGGTTCGTGAAGAAGGTTTGGTGGGAGAAACCTTAGCCTGTGGTTGAGGGCCAGCACCCAATTGAGAAACAAGCTTTTCCGTAATAGCTTGGACAGGGATTATCGACAGGATACTGGTCTCACTCGCCACCGCCTTCCCTTTGTCTTCTCCGTCAAGAGGTTGTGGTGTGGACTCAGGAGCAAGCTCGTTGACAGGAGTGGGCACCTGAATCTCAACTGAATCAGTAGCAGGAGTAGGCTGAACCACACTTTGAGTATTCTCCGGTTGAGACCCAGCGCCACGAGAAGTTTGGCCTTGATTTTGGGCAGCCTGCCTCTTTCTCTTCATCCTAGCCAAAAGATCGTTCTTCATTTTATCTACAAAGACAAAGAAAGAAAAACGTTAGTAAATACAACATCACCAAACACATCCGTCAAGAGAATGGTTTAAAAAATCCTAACCCAAGGCTTTATTACGGGCATCTACAGACTTGCAGCCCATTAATCTCTTTGTGTCAATAAAACCATACACTCTTCCGTCAGAAGTTTGACCACAAAACTTGTGAATTTCTGTCTTCAACCGGCGTTCCGCCTTATTCAACTCCCCTTCCGTATACAAGTACTCCTTAGAGAGGAGCAAAAAATGCCTTTGGTACCAATGTTTGGGGAATTTGGATCTACAAGGAGCGATTACTTCGTTATTAACAACAATGGGGGTTACCTCTTCAACGAGTAGTTGACGAGGGATCTCCCCGGGTTCGCTGGTGTGAATCTCTTCCTCGTCATCAGATAACCCCGTGATGACGGAATAATCATCAAAATTTACTGTGCCAACAGGGTGGGCTTGACCATCCACTGGTAAATGACAAAGACTCCGGTGTGCACCCTCCGAAGCCGGAACTACAAAGTAATATTCACCCTGTTTCCATTTGAAAGAGTCTTGGTATACTTCAAAGTATTTCGTTCTTTGACGGAAAGAAACGAAACCTTGTGGATCAGAAGTATCCTTGCTGGTCCTATTCAAGGCAAATAGGTTCATGAATAAAGGAACAGTAGCGTTCCCACCAGCATAAGTACAAAAGAATTGAAACGCCTTTATAAACCCCCACGACGACGGGTGAATTTGTGAAGGAGCAAGACGGAGATGAGCCATCAAACCAGCCTCAAACTCCGTGAAGGGAAGACGAACCTGGAAAGTACTGACTAGTACTTCCGGCAAAGAAACCCCACACTCTGCATATGTTGAACAGAGTCTCTTCTCTATTGCCGGAATAATGATTTTCCAATCTTCAGAAGAACCCACATTTTTGCATGCGCCGGTAAGAGACTTTTTCCGGGCATAGTCACAGGGTACGCCAAGAACACTTGGTACCACCCACTGATATTTACTGGCATCTGCTGGCAAGACGAAAGCCGTTTTAACCTCTTTCACCATTTCTTCCACTTCTTTTGTTTTCTTCGCTGCAAGCCTGGCAAGTTCAACACTAGTGTCAGCCATGGCGTCATTTCCTTTAAAAAGAAGATGCTGAAAATTTACATTGGAAATCCCAATAGACAATTGCTCCTCAAAGTACTTTTTATACTTCTGGATCCGGTCATTACTAAACCTAATAACAGCCATCTCACAGTCATGGTTATAATAGGTACGGGTTAAACCATCCGTCAAGATATACTCAGCATCCTTGGGATAAAATTTCCTCAAACACTCAACATTCACGGTGAAAACATCAAGATCATCATAACGGGCTTGTTCATAGGTCATTCCTTCACCATCCTCTGGAATGACCACCGTTTCATATCTCCTCCTACAAACTGGCCCCTCAAAATACTCCTGATCAGAGAGTATCTCATCATCCCTCAAGAACAAAGACTCACTGTCGCTCATAAAACTCTCATCACTATCGGTCAAAACTATCAACTCTCCTGTATTGGCCATAATGATACAAACAGAGAGAAAATAAATTGATAAAGAAGAAAGGTCAGCGAAAGTACCTCGCAAATTGAAGATGGCTTTCTGAAGAAGTAGTGATTACTGGAAACGAACCGGAATCAACGAAAATCCAGGAAGCAAGGAGAGAAAAATCACCGAAAATAAAGAACAGTAGAGGTCCAGAAGCGAAGATGCGAAAAATATAAATGTACTAACCACCAAGTATTTATAAGTCACAAAGAGGCACGTTTAACGGCCTGGATGGAGGGAAGATGAAAAATTGAAATCAACGGCCCAGATTCAACCTCGAACAACGGATACTTGAGTACCCTACGACAGCTAGTGACATGCGCGCAGTAAATGCGCAGTAAAAGAGGACACACGTGCGCTTTTAATGCTACCACGACGTTTTAGTAACTCACAGCTGTCCCACACTTCCATTAAAGATGAAACGATTCAGTTTCTCAACGGGTATAAATTCACCCCAGATACGGCAAGCATAAACCCGGCAACAAAACACTGCATCAAAGACGGAATGACACGTCATCACCATATTAAGACGGAACCGTACCCGGGGGCATATAAATAGGGTACGGGATTCCACACGGTATGACCAGTTTCTTTTCCCAAAAAACTTTTTCTTCACTTTATTACCATTATGGGACTAACCCTTGTAGGAACTCCTTGACGGAAATATGCATAATTAAGCCAATGCTTAGACTTCATCTGCAGCAATTGACTTCGGGGGCAACTGTTCTGGACTGGCCAAAGGCCCAATACAAGCATTAGTCCAAGCCCACTAACATGTGGGGACCCGTCTCGCATCCCAAAGTCATTCCATCCTAAAGCTACAGTGCACGCGCTGTAGCCGGATCAAGCAATATCTTGGGATCTCCACCGTTGGATAAACCGTCACAAACTCCAATGGTCAAGATTCCTACACGGAATCCTTCTTGCCCCCCAAGGCAAAATGCTTATAAATAGGTGGTTTCACACCACCTCATGGTATGATTCTGAACCCTAATACTCTCTTCCTGCACACTTACTGACTTGAGCGTCGGAGTCCCTTTCGTGCAGGTACCCCCCCCCCCCCCCCCGTGTCAAGGAGCTGAGCCACCATTGTAATCACCTATCACCACCGTGGCATCAACACTTGGAGTTAAGACTTTGGACTGGATAGAACACTAACCAAAGAGAAATCAAAGCCTCGACTAATGCGGTGGATTTTATTAGTGCATAAATTTGACTTAGAAATCAAGGACAAGAAAGGAGTGGAAAATGTCGTACCGACCACTTGTCAAGACTAGACAAGTTGTACAAGCTCCAAGAGAAATCAAGGACAAGAAAGGAGTGGAAAATGTCGTACTGACCACTTGTTAAGACTAGACAAGAAAGGAGCGGAAAATGTCATACCGACCACTTGTCAAGGCTTTGTTGACTATAATCACCCTGACTATGTGTACAAGCTAAAAAAGCCTTATATGGTTTAAAACAAGCTCCAAGAGCTTGGTATGAGAAGTTGACTGAATTTCTTGTAACATCTAACTCAGAAGCTTTTATCATTAAACGTTAACAAGAAAGAATAACACCAACCAAGAAATAAATCTTAAAAATATAGTTAGATGTCTAAAAATTGACATTATAAAATCTAAGATAAATATTGTACCTCTAAAAAAATCCACAAAATATTAAAATACTCAAAACGAACATTTAGTAACTAATTTCCATGATAAAAGTACTATGTATATTTTCTATCTACTTATTCTCAAACTTCAAACCTAGTCATAAAGGACTAAATCTTCTAAGATGTTGAACTCTTCAATCCTCGACGTCCTCAACAGTCTTCGTCTCAATTAGTGTATCTGAAAACAACACTTTAATGATATACATAATCCAAGTGAATAAAACACACAGTTAAAGAAAATAAGTGTTGTTCTCAACCGGTGCAGTAGCCGGAAAAATCAACCATGGTATTCGCTTTCTTTCAAAATAGTCTTTAAAATACATAAGTAACATAAATAGTTTATCTAGCTCAAAATAATCAATTTCTCATAATCAATCCAAACTCTTACCTTTATAAATTAGTAATTAGTAATGTTCCGTAGTTACAATAAATAAAAGAATTCAGCTCAAGTCTCATTATTATATGAAGATGTACTCTTTTCGTTGAAGTGAATATCATCTTATCATGTAGAGCTCTAGCTATCTAATACGGAGTATAAAACTCATCTGATATGGGGTACAAGACCCATCTATATGAAGTATAAAACTCATCTGATATGCGGTACAAGACCCATCTATATGGAGTATAAAACTCATCTGATAAGGAGTACAAGACTCATCTATATGGAGTTTAAAACTTATAATAACAATTCATGAAATCTCAACCTCTTATAATAACAATTCAATAAATCTCAATCAACCTCTTACGCTGACAATTCAATAAATATATGATAGCACTACAACTAGCTACATGATATAACCTTGCATATACTAACACTATTATTTCAATCTAACCAAAATCATTTGTTCAAGCCCTGTACGAAGATAATAAAGAAACTCTTTATCAAATTTCAACCAATCAAATAGCTAGTATACAAATTCTAATATAGGAACGTGAGTGAGGTTTTCATGATAATAAATATATTATATTGAGAATTATATGTCATGTTCTCTAATCCCTTCCGATCTCTTCTATGTTATCAATCTAAGATTCCATTACTTCAATTGTACATCAACATATGATGTCGTCGCTAGATTAATAGTTAACGGCGAGAAAATGTTAGAAAATGTTTTTAATGGTTATCAATCAGAAATTATCATTCAGGTGTATATATAATTAAGATACAAACTATTTTGTTTTGCATCTCCTTAACATAAAAATAAGTGTATTAATCTTTAAGATTCATTCAATACAAGAGTAATAAAGCAACAAAGTATACTAGCACTAGTACAAATATGACATTTGCTTATGAGATTTTACATCAGTGTTGGAATACCTGATAGGAAAAGTAAGATGTAGTAGTTTTCACATCAGTGCAAATAATACCTGATGGAAAATATAACTATGCGACACATTTCACATCAGTTAAAATTGTACCTGAAAGAAAAACTCCACGCGGTGGCATGGATGTAATTAAGTTGAAATTTGTTATAACCTCTTATCCCTTCGGTGCATTTCTCCACTGATAGGAAAAGCAATTCCTTCACTATTCAAGAGCAAATTTTTCTCTTATTCCTCATTCATGCCCTAACCCATTCACGACCTCAAATCCCTAACTCAAATCCTCAATACCCAAATCCGTCAAACTTTGAATCGCATATCCGCAATACCCAAATCCGTCAAATTGCAAATCATTCATGAATTCATGAAACTGTCAAACGTCAAAACACAAATCTGTTTCGTTCAATGTATACATCAGTTGCTGGTTCGTTCAATCGTGAAATCAATTTATGTTTCGTGTTCGTCTTCGTGAATCATTTGCTGGTTCGTGTTTGTGTTTCACTCCATTTCATTCATGCTAATCTGTTTGTGCTGTGTTCTCCGCCACCGGTCGACGATTTCAGATCTGTTCAGTTCGTGTTACCGCCGCCATTCGAAGATTTCTGTTCTTTTCTGTTCGTTTAAGCCGATGATAATGATAGCTGCTAGGTCAAATTTGAATTTACTTACTACAACTTACAAGGTTCGTAAATTCATCTCATGTTCAATACTCATCCATATGTGAATCCTTCTCATGAAATTCGTGGTATTGCTCTGAATCTCCTGTGTAGTTCGAAACTTTCATTATCCAACTTCATTTTCTAGGAATTTGTGGTATATTGCTTTGAATCCATAGTATGTTGTGTCCATTTTTCAGAATCTACCTTGTTTAGGTTTTGATTTTCTAATTTGATGCTAAGTTGATTCTTAACTTTGATATTTGTAAGTTATATTATCATATTCTTAGTTTCAATTTCAATTGTTAATTGTTAATTATAAGATTTATTTTGTTAATTATTAATTTTGATTTTCTGTATTTGATGTCTTTAGTTTCAATACAAATTGTGATCGGAAACATTTTGACACCAATTGATTGAGTTGTTTTTGTCTGAAATTAAGGGTAAAGATTTAGCTGAGGTTATTGCATCTGGTAGGGAAAAGTTGGCGTCAGTGCCTTCTGGTGGTGGTGTTGCTGTTGCCGCTGCACCTGCTAGTGGTGGTGGTGCTGCTCCTGCAGCTGCTGAGGCAAAGAAGGAGGAGAAGGTTGAGGAGAAAGAGGAATCTGATGATGATATGGGTTTCAGTACTGGCGTATAATCTCTAGCAACCTTGGTGTAAGTAGATCTCCTTTCGTTTTGTATTATAAGCAACTATGTGTAATTTTTTTGGACATCTAGAAATAGGATGATTGGGTGGTCTCTCAAATATCTTCAAAGAAATTAAGGAATCTGAATTACTGAATCTTTTTAATTATTCCAAAAGAAATTATCATGTGCTTTGTAATGGAATTTAGAAAATCATAATAATGGTTAAAGTATAAAATTGATTTCAATTCTATTCATATTTTGCCTATATGGTGTAATGTTGGTTCTAATGATGCACACTTAGATTGCATTGGTTTGTTCCTGGGTTTCAGGTATGGAGTGTTTTGACATCTGGAAGAAGATATCATGGTGCACTGCCTAGACGGATTAAGGCATTGGTGTGTGTGTCTAACTCTATTGTTTAGCTTTTGAGGCACTCGTTAAATTGAGGCTTAATTCACTTTAATGAATAATCATACCTCTGTCAAGATTCTTCTTTTATGAAAAGCATAAGAAAATGGAAAGAATAAAGTAAGGAAAAAGGGGAGGATATTTATCTATTTTATTGTCAATGCAGTTAGTGTAAGTGAGATTGAAACACTTTATGAACTGTTCAAGAAGATCAGCTGGGCCTTCATTGTATTTTTCTTCTGATTTATCATCTAGATGCTCTTTTTTAGGTCCTTTTTTATTAAGTCTACAGTTGCTGAGTCTGTTGAAGTTTTGATTAAGTCTACAGTCCCAGGAATATATTTATTATCCCCGAAACAAACGCCCCCTAAAGTAATTTTTTTGTTTGTAAATATTCTTACCCGTCAATTCCTAATTGTTCTTTTGCTAACTTTTGTTAATATAGCCCTGCAATTCAAGAGAACGAGACTAGCACTATTCAAGGCTTATTTGGTACTGGTTCACTAAGAGTTGGAGGTGAACTTTACTTTTAATAAATTAATATTTTAAATTCATTTCATCTTTGTTATACATATGTCAAGTGTACACGCTCTGGATCCGTGAGTAGGCCTATTTAATTAATGTGTGTGTTATTTAATTATAGTCTTTAAGCCTATTAAGTATAATTCATGAAAGGGACACTAAACTAATTGCTTAAAACATAGCTTTGGTTTTAAGCTTTTAGCTACCTATATGGTTTTAGCCTTTCAATAATATTAACTTCTGTTCAAATGTGCAAATGATATATGGTATGCAGCAATTTAGCAGACTGATCATTATGTAGTTTTCCATAGGAAAATGTTTTATTTCAATTTCTGGAATGTGTGGTGTAGAATCAGAATGAATGCTAAATAAGAGATGTCTCATACAAATACTACTTATAACTTGGTTTTTATCTTTACCTCGTCCTACCAAAGTGAGCCAATCTCCCATTTAGTATAGATGTTCTTAATCAATGATAATTTAGTTTGTTTTGTATTCACTTTACTTCTTTATTGGTTTTTGATTGATTTACCTTTGAACAATTGGTAGTTATATAATGTAGTTGCAAGTTTGTCATCAGATATTTAAGTTGTATTCGTCGTGCACATTCTGTCTTTAATTAGTGATGCTATACAGTTATTGTTAGTTAATTTTTTAAATTGTGTGAATGGATGTTCAGTCATAAGCCTTAGGAATGATTCTTGTGAACTATTCATGTGATTTAGCATGTTCCTTATAATTAAATTTGAGTATTTGACATGTTTTTATACAAGAGTTATGTGAGATTAAGGTACGCCAAATGTCATCATGGCTGTCTCTTAGATAATATAGTCGTAACTAATATAATTTTGAATGAGAAACATGATAACTTAATTCGACCAGTTGCTTTATATATTGCTAATTTTTAAAGATTTGAAGTTGTCTTGAGACAATTGTTCTGTGGTTGAATAGTCTCTCTTGCTACTTGCCTTTCAGGTCACCACAAAGAGCTCTTGACAGAAGACTCTACTTTCTTCTATATGGACTAGATTTGGAGTAATAATGAATTTAGCATGTTGATTCATAAGTTTACATGAAAGAAGAATTGGTAATGTGGATTTTCGTGTAGACATACTGTCAGTATATTGGATATAACTTTTTGTGTGTAGCTCTATTTTATGTGAAACTTAAACCATTAGAAACTAGACACAATTTGACACGCATTAGGCACTGGAATCATGAATTTTTGTTGAGTATAGCTATAGAAATTCTGTGTGCAAGTTGATAAAATAGTCTGCCCTGAATGTTGGACCTGTCATCATTGTTTTTGCCATAGCTGCTACCCTGCACCTGATAATTGAATGATTGTTGGATTTTTGGAAACTAGATAAAATTCTCTTCACTTTGAGCATAAGTTTCGTAATATTTGGATTAGTAATGAAGTTTATAATTGTGTTTGAAGTTATGACACGAAGGTAGAAAGTTGCAGAATTTCTGATTACAAATTTGCTTACTTAAAGTCACAAATCGACGGAAAGGCGAATAGATCGAACCGGAATCGACGATGTTTCAAGCTTTCATATTTTGTTTAGGTGAGTTCCTTAGATAGAACCTACCTTTCGGAAGCTTTGTATGACTAGAAATTGGTTAGAGCTAGTACATTGCAAAGTAGTTATTAGAATATAGATTAGAAATGAGAAACTCAATGACATAGATTGACATGAACATAGATGTAAGATCAGTACCCTTGAAACTCATGCAAGAAATCCCTTCCCTTCACTTGCATATAGATTCTAGCAAATGTCATGAATTATAATTAAGAGTTTATGTATGATAGGCCTTGAACGTGTATGCTACGTGATGCAAAAAATTTAGATTTTTTTTATAAAAATGACATGTGCCCTGAAATAGTTTTAACAACCGATGTTGTGCCTGTTTTACTGAGATACTGAGATACTGTTTTTCTGTTTTGGTTCCCTTGTTTACTCAACAAGACAAAGCTGTGTTTGTTGTTGTTGATCTCGTATACTCAATTTATCATGTATTCTTTACCGGATAATTAGTTAGTTGAGTAAAAAAAACACCTCAATTTGAATGTTTGATGTTTGTTAAATTGGTCTAATTTATGTTTCAGGTTAACAAAGTTTTAAAGCCCGGAGAAAAGTTTTGGTGCCTTACATTTTTCGAAATTTTTGGTACTAAGTTAAATTCTTCATTTATTCGATTTTTTTTTATCTGTTTGATATAACTTAATGTGAAATATATGATGTCACTGTGAAAAATGTAATTGAACACACTAAGTTGGTTACGACAGTGTTCTATTTTTCGTTGATTGGTTCTTTGGTAAATATTTTGTATATTTGCTACTATGACTAATAAACATCTTGGTTTTATTATGTGCTGCTTATGTAGCTTTGGCTTATTCGCTTGTATGTTGGATTAGTATTATGACAATGATTTGTAACTTCATTAATATTGCTACAATCATAAATATATATTGTGTTGAATTTGGATACAAAATAGCAGGGGCTTATTCGCTTGTATGTTGGATTAGTATTATGACAATGATTTGTAACTTCATTAATATTGCTACAATCATAAATATATATTGTGTTGAATTTGGATACAAAATAGCAGGGCAAAAAAACTGAATAATTTTTTTTTTAAAAAAAATATAACATTTCACATCGGTTGATAATACAACTGATGTTAAAATTATACTTTTCACATCGGTGGTATCAATGTAACCGATGTGAAAACTAGCGCGGTGTATTCCAGACCAACCCTTTTCCCTTCGGCCCATCCTCAAACCCGATGTGAAATATACCTTTTCACATCGGTTGACGACCCGATGTGAAAGGTACCTGACTTACCATTACACCTTTCCACACATCGGTTGGCCAACCGATGTAAAAAGTCCATTTCAACCGATGTGAAATGTCATTTCTGCACTAGTGTAGTTAGGGAACAATAAACCTAATGAATAAAATAATATACTATGGAAGGTTTAAAAAGTGTGATTACTCACGTCTTAGAACAATCGATATTGATGCTTCCTTTCTTATGAAGGTTGACAACATGGACAGTTGAGCAGCGGTGGTAGTGAGAAATATCTAGAGATGTATTTTGGATGTAGGAATTTACGCTAAGGATTAGATGTTGGAACAAACAAGAATAGTTAGGGTGATAAGTTCTTGTGAAGAAAAGAGAATTTAATAGTAAGAGGGAAGAAACTTTATAGTTCAGAAATAGTGGGGATATGATGTAAGATGATGTATGGCAACGGTGACAGTCATGGAAGAGAAATGTTGTGTGTTAAGAAATGCAAGAGTAAGCTAAGTGTTCGATTTGGAAATAATATGGACACATAAGAGATTGACTTTTGGGAATTTGAGATTTGGATAAATGAAGTCCAATAGAAGTAGATGATAAGTTGGTGAGTGCCAAAAAAAGAAAAAGAAAAATTGTGGAGCTTTGTTTACCAACAGGATGTTGGGATGGTCTTATAAAGATTGTGATTTGAACGAGATTTAGAAGTGAGAGTTGATAGTTCATTTCAGCACAATTACGAGAGTTTAAGTGACTTGTTAGCATTGTGTCTCGTCGACGAGATCGAGGTACTAATTGCTCGAGGAAACATGTAGAAAACCTCGAAGGAATTGTTGGACCATTGTGCCTTGGAGGACCTTGAACACGAATGGAAGGGAGCATTATTAAAGTTAGGTAAATATGGTATATGCCACCATCATGATTGTTGGCTACCTATTGACAAATTAAGGAACTGATCATCCTTAATCTCTTGTTAATAGTAGACATAATCGTGTTGACTGGAATCGACTAGAGTTGCTAGCTTTTATATTGTGTAGAAAGTTTTCAGAATTTCTTTTTGGAGGATAGCCGGTCACCACTTCGCGTGAACCAAGTAGAATTCGCTATGCTTCGGAGGCGGAAAAAAAAAGCAAGTAACTCTCAGAATTTGTTCTGTTGACCATACGATCCTTAGTGAACTAGAGTTGGTGAACTAGAATTTGTGGGTTAGAGTGGTGAACCGTTTAGTAAAGTTTATTTTGAGTGGTAAACTATTTGAGGGATGTCTAGATTGTGTCTAGAGTTGAGACTAGTGCGACTTTGTAGAGGGTTGCAATAGGTGCACAATTGTGCTAATGTTGATGTTAGTTATAACTTGTTTGGTTGTTACTCTTGCCTTTAGTTTCGAGGACGAAACTTCTTTTTGGAGGGTAGTAATGTAAGACCTGTAATTTTGTACCTGCTAAGTAATTAAGGCTTAGAAATAACTAGTGAATTACTACCGTTTTTGTTGTTTGTTTTCTATTTATTATCTGTTGTACCAGAATTTTTGCTGAGATTGAGTCTGCGCGTTAGTTTAACATTTGAAAAATGGGCACAATGATTTTATAAAATTTAAATGAGTTTAGAAACATTTTTCTCTCATCGGAATTTCAAAAATAAATTACTTTAGATTTTTGAGAAAACGGGCAAGATATACCCGCTATTTGAAAATTTTACATTTCCGATTTTCTTCAAACTTTAAATCGAGACTTTATATATCGTCTGTAATGAGAATTTTATTTCATTATATTTTTCTGAGATAAGGAGCAAAAATATATTTAGAATAAAATTTATTCGAGAAATTATGAATTCTTTTTATTAAATTGTTTACGGTAGAATTTTCTATTTATGTAAATTTTATCCGCGAGCGAATTACGACTCGTTTAAGAACGATCGCGAGGACTGAACGAGATGAGTTGGCAAGATCACAAATATTTATTAGAGGAAACTTAGTGACCAAGTAAGAATGAATGGCTAGGATTTACTCTTGTTCTTTATACTATTAGATCCAATGGCTCTCATGTAGCAAGACATTGACTTAAGGGATGACTTTGATCATTTGAGAAACTTAGAAAAAAATCACAAAACCTCAGCCACTCTTCTCTCTTCGGCAGAACCACCCTCCCATCTCCTTTCTTCACAATGTTTTTCTATTCTCCACCATTTCTACTCATTAGAAGCTTTAATTCTTCAAAGGTTTGTGAACAAACTCTCCTTTATTTATTCTCCTCTTTCTACTCATATGTATTTTGGCATGAGAAAGTTTAGATCTCCCATCTTATTTTCTTGGCTGAACCTAGTTTATTTTGGGAGACCAAATCCTAAAACTTTCACTTTGTCAAAAAGTTGTAGATCCATGATAATCATGGATGAATATCAAGAGAAAGTTTTGTTTAAAACAACTTTGGACAAATCAAACTTTTAGAACTTGTGTTGAATCTTGATTCATGAAAGAAATTAGTTTGAGTATTATTTTATAATCACCATGATTTTGTGAACCATGTAATAAAATTTTGATAAAAGAAAGTTCTTTTTCCCATATTGTTTTTGGTCGTGAGGCCACATTAGATGAGAGGATGATGTATTCAACTGTTTTTTTTTTAAAATAGCATATAGATTCAACTGATTTTGTGAACCATGTATTCAACTTTTGAGAAAAATTGTTAGAAAACTTTGTTTTTATTTGATTTAATTCAATTAGAGCTAACACTAGTTGATTTAGTAGATCAATTTTTGATTGAAATGCAAATAAAAGTTACAGCCCCAATTTTTGTGAAGTTTTAAAGTTAGGATTATGGAAATTTTTAAAATTGAATTTATTGATGTGAAATTGATAATTTTATAAGTGATTTAACTAAGTTTGATTCTCGAAAAAGATGACTTTGAGTTAAGTTTAATTCTTGCCGAATTTCTTGAGGATATTTTCGTCCTTTTAAAATTTAAATATTTTCATAAAAAGTGAACCATTAGATCCGCCTTTTTAAAACGATGAAAATGGATATATGGTTTGCGACGATCGGACAAAGAATGACTGAGTTATGGTCGTTTCAAGTTTGTAACTATTTATCGTCGTTTTTGGATTTAAAATATAGTAGTAGAAAAATAATAGAGATTATTTTCTATGAAAACGGAAAAATATTTGAGAATCGATTTATAAATTGAAATGAAAATTCTTTTGTCGAAGATTATATTATAATGATTTTGATGTTATGAAAAATGTCATGAAAAATAGTTAAGTGTGAGTTGTGCTTGAAACTTTTATGTTTTAAATCAATTTAGCTCGTTTAGTCAAAAACAATTTGTTTGTGTTTTAGAAAAGTTTAACATATGTGAACGATTTCAAAAAGGGTTAAGTTATGTGTGTTCGTTAAAGGATTTTGCTTAAGGTTATTAAGAAAAGACTTAGTTTGAATTTGTTTAGTTTTGAAAAGATTTTAACTTATAATTAAAGTATAAGTTGTCTGCAAAAAATATTCTTGCTTTTAGAAAAGCTTTAAAATAGTTTGAATTTATTTGATGACGATTTTGGATAAAAATATTTGCTATAGCACTTTTAGGAGAAGCACTATTTATTTAAGTGTTAATATTTTTAAGAGTTGTTTTGAAAACAATTTGAACTTCAGTAATTGAGAGAGAACAATCATAGGTCTTGATCCATTAGTAACCGAGCTAGGACTATTAGAGTAAGCAATTAGAATGTGGTATTAACTGAGATAAGTTGTATGTTTTAAAAGGTTAAGTGGATTAGCGTTGAGAGAGAGACGGACGTTGCTCACATAGCGTAAGTGAATGTGTTGGAAGCTTGCTAAGGTAGGGGCACTTTCTAACGATTTCATATACCTCGAAATATCGAGTGCTTTTTATGCATGTGTAATTGTTGCTTGAATATGTCTATTTGCTTGATGTGTTGCAATATGATTTTTGAGCATGTTGTTGTGCGATGTATTCTTGTCACGAGAAGTTGTTGAGAACATGCTATATTTTACACATGTTTGACTGGTTGTTGTGAATTTCATATGTTTGAATAATATGAATTGTTGATACATGTGCTTGATTGAATGTCTTGTTGTACATGATTTTTAGTTGTCTTACATACGATTTTGTTATAAATATATTGTAGTACCCCAATTTTGGACCCACAAATCCAATTTTGCGTTTATTGCATAAAAATATACAAAAAATATATTTTATTTCTTTTTCATGCATTTTTCTTTCGTTTTTCATATTTTTATCATTTTTCCTTAATTTTCTTTTATTTCTAAATATTTTGTTTTATTTCACTTTATTTTAAATAGTTCGCATTTTAGCGTAAAAGTCCAAAAATATCAAAAATAGTCTTTTTCTTATTTTACGCGCATTTTAGATTTTATTATCATATATTTAAAAATATCAAAAAAGATTTATATTTTATTACATTTTATCACATTTATTTCATCTTCACCTTTTTATCTCAAAGTTTACCAAAAATAGTAAAAATATCATACCATTCCACCTCATCATCTCTATTTCATTTTCATTTAACATTATTTTTTTATTTACCCTTTTCACACATATTACAAAAATACCATTTACCCTAATTTTCTTCTATAAATACAAATCTCACATCACTCAATAAAAAACAATCACTCTCTACACAATTTCCCATAAAAAGATAATCAATTCTTCAAAATTCCCAACACCACAAAAATCAGAGCACAAACTTCAAAATATCAGAAAAAGTTTTCCAGCGCCGGAAAACCACAACCACCACACCCATTTTTCAAGGTTGGAAAGTTCGGAAAATTGAAGGTGTTTCAAGGATCCGTTTATGCGATTTATACGTTGTTGTGTTCGCAATTAAGCATAGATCATTTCTCATTGACAAATTTCTGCAAATCTCACATGTAAAGCACTTTTCCCGTTTTGGTACCTCGTCGGATTCGCTTCGACTGAGGGTTATCTAAGCTTCCAATGCAAAATCTGGGAACGAAAATAGAATCATTGGAGAAAATCGAGTGGAACGGTATATGGCTTTGCAATTTTTGTGACCGGAAGACTTAGGTACGGTGGCGCCGGTGAGAAAATGATACACGCCGACGAACTGGTTCAGTTCAGAGGTTGAAGAAGATGGAAATCACAGTTGCCACGTGTCACCATCATACTGGTCCTTAAATTACTTCGCGCGCCCTCCTTCATTTTCATGCGCGCCCCCCAACCGGTTTTTTTTTGTGAACCGGGTCAATGGATGTGGTTTGGGTTGAACCGGTTCGTTTTGATTGGGCTTGGTTATTCATTGGACTTGGGCTTCTTCTTATCTGCACACGCGCGTGATTCTATTTACACTCCCAGGCTAGATAGCATGAATTGGGCCTTGGGCCTCTTGCTGATTTTCTGTTCTACTTTACTGTTATTACCTCTTATTTCAGGTTTGCACTCCTTTTTTCTCTCTTCACTCATTTTACATACATTTTATTATCATCATATTTGTTTTAGCTTATTTGAATAAGTGATTATTTGGGATAATAGCTCATTTTACACTAATATTTTAGGTACTTATTTTGAGATTATTTTAATTTCTTTTCTTTTTAGTTGTTTATTTTGATTATGTGTTAGTAGTAGCTTATTTTCAAATAAGTGATTATTTGGGACAATAGCTTAATTAAGCTTATTGGGTCCAAATCTTACACTAATATTTTAGCTTATTTCTAAGTTCTCATTGATGTGTGCTTTGCATAAGTTTGTGATTATCATTTATTTGATCTTTTCATGTTATGTGTTTCATGTCCGCATTTTACATCATATTGCATCACATTTATATGCTATATTTTTCTACATTGCATTACATTACATTTTGCATATTACATGACATTCAACACTTTTTTACATCACACTACAATTTCACAATACATGTTTCACTACACTTTTTGACATGCATACATGCATTTGCATTTAGATTAGGACAATACATCATTTAAAATGCATGTTAGAGACAATATTTTGCTTTATAAAATCATTGAGCTCTAACACTAGCATTAATAGTTAAGGACCATTTTTGGCCTAAATTCTTTTTTATTTTGTCATGTTTGTTATTTGTTTCTTTTTTCTCGTTAGTTTAAAAAATGTGCGATGATGTTTTTACATAACTTTGTGCTCTTTGCATTTTTTCACCCTTTGTCACATTCACATTATAATTCACATTGTATTTTTACACACACACTTCACATCAATATTTGACATTTTGTTTTCTTTTCTTCGTAAGTGCATTTCATATTCATGTTTATTTCTCCGCTTGCATTTTTATTGCCTTTTATTATTTTTTCATTTGATTCGATATGGTTGTAATAATTATTCGATTTGGTTGTAATAGCGTAGGACTTTATTGCTTTTGACACATCACACACAACGCTAAAAAACCAAGAAAAAACGAACTTTCATTTCCGAAGAGGCGCGTTAGTAATTTTCTTTAGAAAATAATAGAAAACAATAACAAAAACATCTCCTTTCTCTAAATAAAAATTCTTTAGTCCAAATCCAAATTAGTCGCACGATTAGTTTAGGATTAAACTAAGTTTTCTTTTTATGTCGTAACTTTCTTTTCTCAACCCAATCTCCACATGCACACACTTTTCTTTCTATACATCTTCTCCCTCCATTTCTTACCACTTCTTTCTCATTTCTTAAGCACATAAAAAAGTAAATAAAAAGTAATAAATTAGAGGTTACCATGTAGTACCATGGGCGTTTAGGATGCTAATACCTTCCCTAGGCGTAACTAACCCCAGAGCTTAGAATCTCTCTCTTTAAATGGTTTTCGACACTTTCCCCTCTTTGGATATGAAAGGTCAATGTAGTGGTGGAAATCCCAAAATCCCTGCAACAGAAAAATGGCGACTTCACTGGGGATATCTCTCCTTAAGAGGGTTGAACCTATCTAGTTTATGTTTATTTATTGCTTTCATATGTGCTTAATTGTTTACATTCTTTATATATATTATGGAGGGGTTTTTGTGAGTGAGATAAGCTTGACCTGAGCTTGAGTTACCTTGAGATAGATTGTGGAAGGATCATAGTGAGTGGGCAGAAGGCAAAACTCCGCACATATCCACATGTGATGAAACCACGCACAATTGAGGGTCATGTTTGTAGTATTCTTTTCGACTTGATGTTTCGCGTAGATTGTTGCTATGACATGTATCCAAGGATGTTGTGGATCCCTTTAGTCACCTTTAACCCATCTTGGAATAGTTGACTCCACGATACCACGCTCAATCGAGACTTTCCCTTGGATATTTCATTTGGCCGTAAGTTATGTCGTGGACATTGGTATTCAAGAAGGAAAGTTGATGACGTTGGGAACTTTGTAGAACCCGTGTTACGAAAAGAAGAAAACCAATAGTTCATACATTGTGGGTGGTTTACCTTTTGACTCCAACTTTGTGATATCTCAACCAACCATGTTTGCTTATGTTTGTGATTGTTGCATCCCTACATCCATGCATCCATGAAAATCTCTTTTCATTAGTTTTCAAAGGACTTAGAGGAATTTCTTTATAAACTTCACAATCATCATGGACCTTGAAAAAAAAAAGATTGTTTTGAAAACAAATTCTTTGATCATTTACAAACAAAAATGATGTCCTTTATGATTCATATCCTAAAGTCTTTTGAAAATAAAAAAAAGAAAACAAAACAAAACTTTCTTTACATGCATCATTTTACATTCATGGTTCTATTTCCAAATGTTTGAGTCTCACACCTTGTTCAGTCAGAAATCAAGTTGTCTTGCTTAAGTGGTCCGACGCTCTTGTCAAAAGTCAACTCGCCAGTACAACACTTTGTTGGAACAAAGGATGTTCAGAATCTGACTCTTAGTGTTTTGATGATAACAAAGTATTAATGAACAATAGGGTATTTTAATGTTTAATTTTAAGTGTGCAGATTAAATATATTATGTTGATTAAATTAAGCTCTGAAACAAAGCTTTAGCATGGATATCAGAAGCATAGATATCAGAAGCATAGATATCAGAAGCATGGACATCAGAAGCATGGACATCAGAAGCTAAGATATCAGAAGATATGCCAATCAGAAGCAAGTCATCTCAGAAGCTATGTTGAATCAGAAGCAACGCATTGAGAAGACCAACAGTTTCAGAAGCTGAAGACTCAGAAGCATATGTCCAATACATAGGCTCTGAATGACAAGCCAGGAATGTCAGTGTTAACTGATAATGATTCAATGATTGGAAATCATTTGAATTAAAGGCTGTGATTGATTGATACATCATAGTACTACAACCTTATCATCAAGGATTGTGACGTTAGTACTATTTTACTCCATAAGGACGAATATTCTCAAGCAAAAGGAATAACAGGATAAGCATTACCAAAATTGGCAAATATCCCATGTTACCTTGTCCTTTTCACAGCTGGCTTGAAAATGACCTCTGCAACGGTCATTATCTTCAAACGTCTCTATTTCCTCTTCACATATAAATAGAGAATCTCTTCTTGAAGATCAAGGTTACAACAATATAACAACAACGCACGCACTGATACAACTTTACTCCTTTACATAAGAGTGAAAGCACTGCTTCTGAAACTATTTCTGTTGTGCTTCTGACACTCTGTTTTTCTAATTCATTAGGAATTCTGTGTTAGAGTCTTAAGAGTCTTGAGTTGTAATCTTAAGAAAACTCTTGATTTTTATAATCAAGTGTTTATCACTTTCTATCTTATTTCTTTTATATTAGGAAGCCTCTTGCAAGTGTGCTTGAGCAAGTAGGAAGTCTCTTACTAGTGTGTTTGAGCATTGTAATAGTCTAGGTGATTATAGTGAAATCCCTTGGAAGTGCAAGGGGACTGGACTACTCTCGATTTGTGAGAGGAACCAGTATAAAATTGCTTGTCTCGCCTCTCTCTCTATCTTTACTCTTTTGTGTGAGTGTGTTATTTGTGTTTCTTTATCCGCTGGTACTTCTGATAGGCTTCAGAACTTAGCAGAAGTTTTCAAAATACCAAAACACAATTCAACCCCCCCCCCCTTCTTGTGTTTTTCACACCTTCAATTGGTATCTAGAGCTCCGGTTTGTTACGCATCACTTAACAGTGAGACATAAAGATCCTGAAAAACACAATGTCTGAAGATTCAAGTTCAAAGAATGTTGCTATTCCATATGATTACAATTCTGAAAAGTCTGAGAAAACTGGTGGAACTTATAGCAAAGCACCCAAGTTCAATGGTGATCAATCAACCTTCAACTGGTGGAAATACAAAATTTATCCTCATATCATTGCTGAAGATGAAGGTTTGTGGGATATCATTGAAGAAGGTGTTAGTTTTCAAGATAAGCTTGATGAAGATGGTAAGACAACAGCAGCTGTAAAGAAGACCTTCACAGCTGAACAAAAGAAAGAATGGAAGAGACACAACAGAGCTATTTCTATCCTTGCTAGCTGTATCACTCATGATGAGTTTTTGAAACTTGGAAACAGATCTAGTGCTAAGGGTATTTATGACTCTTTGTGTGCTACTTATGAAGGAAACCAACAAGTGAAAGAAGCAAAAGCTAATCTTCTGGTTCATCAGTATGAAATGTTTAAGATGAAAGACACAGAAAGCATTGAAGAAATGTATGCAAGGTTTAAAATCTTGGTTTCTGGTCTTGGAGTCTTAAAGAAAAGTTATACCACTGCTGATCATGTTAAGAAGATTCTGAGGTGTTTACCACCCAAGTGGAGACCTAAGGTCACTGCTATACAAGAAGCAAAAGATCTCAATACCTTAAGCCTAGAAGAGTTAACTAGTTCTCTCATAAGTCACGAGATGGAATTAGCTTCTGATGAGCCTAAGAAGAAGTCAAAGTCATTGGCTTTGCCAGCAACTTTGAAATCTCCTAAAGCTTTAAAGGCTAAAGTTATTGAATCTGATGCTAATGAATCTTCTGTAGATGAACAGGAGGATGGATCAGATGAGGAACTCTTTGCTCTGCTTTCAAAGTTCAGGAAATGGAATAAGTACAAAAACAACAAAGCTTCTGGAAGAAGTTCTGGTTCTAAGAGTTATGGGAACAAAAGCTCCAATTCTAAAGACAAGAAAGATGGTTCCAAAAATAGCTGTTTCAACTGCAAGAAGACTGGTCATTTTATTGTTGATTGTCCTGATTTGAACTCAAACGATAAAGGGAAAAAGGGCAACTTCAAGAACAGAATGAAGAAAAGTCTTATGGCTACTTTTGAAGATCTTGAGAAGTTATCAGATACTGAAGAAGATGATGAGGAAGCAAATATAGCACTTATGGCTACAACATCTTCTGATAATGAATCTGATATGGAGAATGAATCTGATACTGATGATATTGATGAGGTAATTTCTAAACTTCCTCATGATAAGCTTCTTATTGCTCTCAGAGACATTATGAAGCAATACATAAACAAGTCAAATGATTTCAAAAGTTTAAAAACTAAAATTGACTTGCTTACAGAGAAATCTGACCAACTTCAATCTCAATATAATGAATCTCTTTTGAAAATTAAAGAGCTTGAAGAAGGTTGTGTTGCTTGTAACAAATCACATGATAAGCATGAAGTTGCTCTTCATGAGTTTGTTAAACAAAATGTTAACAAGAGCAAAGTTGCTTCCATGATTTACAGTGTGAGCAAGAACAAAGGATATGGACTTGGTTATTCTGCATCTTCTGATAAAGAAAAATCAAGTCAGTCTGTTTGTTTGAGCAAAACACCTCCTCCTCTCTATTCTACTTTCATATCAAAAACTGGTAACTTTGAGAAAGTTTCACAAACTTCTGTTTTGAATAAGGGCAAATCAAAAGTCTCAGAAGATAACAATTCAGTGATTCTTGATAACTCAAATTCAAAAATGAGATACTCAGAAGTTAAGATTCTGAAGAGACTAGTTCCTAAACCAACTAAGGTTCTGAGAACTTCAGAAGCTAGTACTTCTGATACAAAGTCTGTGAAACCTATTAGAAGTTTTGGCAAGAAGAAGTATGCTCCTCAAACTGGTTTTCAAAAATCATACTTCCACAAGGCCTACACTAACCCATCGGGACCCAACAAGTTGTGGGTACCAAAATCTGAAATAGTTTATGTTGCAGGTTTGCACTCAAAAAGAGAAAAACTCAAGTACATGGTACCTGGACAGTGGCTGCTCTCGACACATGACGGGAGAAAAGCATTTATTCCTCACCCTGACTCTGAAAAAGGGAGGATCTGTAGGATTTGGTGGGAACCAAAAAGGCACAATAATTGGTACTGGTACAGTAGGTAATTCCTTTTCTACTATTTCTGATGTTCTTCTTGTTGATGGACTTTATCATAACCTTCTTAGCATAAGCCAATTATGTGATAATGGTTATGAAGTTGTTTTTAATAAAAACACATGTACTGTAAACAGATATTCTGATAAGTCTGTAGTTTTCAAAGGAAAAAGGAAAGGCAATGTTTACAAAATCAATCTTTTTGAATTAGTAGAACAACAAGTTGTTTGTCTTCTGACTCTGAGTGAAGAAAAGTGGGTCTGGCACAAAAGATTAGGACATGCTAACTGGAGATTAATCTCTAAGCTAAGTAGTCAAGATCTTGTGAGAGGCCTACCTGTTTTAAAATATCAGTCAGACACAATTTGTGGTCCTTGTCAAAAAGGAAAGCTTTTCAAAAGCTCTTTTAAGGATAAAAACATTGTCTCTACCACAAGACCTTTGGAACTGCTTCATATTGATTTATTTGGACCAGTTAGTACTGCTTCAATAAATGGTAAGAAGTATGGACTTGTCATTGTAGATGATTTCAGTAGATGGACATGGGTTAGATTCCTGAGATCCAAGGAGGATACATATTATGTGTTTAAAACCTTCTGCACTCAAATACAAGTTGAAAAAGACTTGAAAATTGTCAAGGTTAGAAGTGATCATGGTGGTGAGTTTGAAAATGAACCTTTTGAAATCTATTGTGAAAACAATGGAATTCTTCATGAGTTCTCATCTCCTAGAACTCCACAGCAAAATAGGGTTGTAGAAAGAAAGAACAGATCTTTACAAGAAATGGCCAGAACCATGATGCATGAAACTAACCTAGCAAAACATTTTTGGGCAGAAACAATAAACACTGCTTGTTATATTCAAAATAGGATCTATATCAGACCTTTATTGAATAAAACAGCATATGAATTGTTCAAAGGAAGAAAACCTGATATTTCTTATTTTCATCAATTTGGTTGTACATGTTACATTCTGAATTCTAAAGTTCATTTAAAGAAATTTGACTCTAAAGCTTCTAAGGGTATCTTTATTGGATATTCTGAACGCTCTAAGTCATACAGAGTGTATAATTCTGAAACTAACACTGTTGAAGAATCTATGCATGTAAGATTTGATGACAAAGAGCCTGATGATGATAAGTCAGAGCTAGTTGAAGTTATTGCAGATAATCCAGATTCAGAAGTTGAAACTGTAGAGGTTAACAAGAGTTCAGAACCTGAGACAACTTCTGATGATCAAGAAACTGCTCCTTCTGAAGATGTTCCAACTCCTCAAATTGATAGTGATTCTGATGCTGAGATTGAAGAAGTTATTAAGAAGAATTCATTCAAATATAAGTCATCTCATCCAGAAGATTTGATCATTGGAAACAAAGAAAGTCCTAGAAAAACAAGATCAAGTTCACACAATGAAGATGCAATGGTCAGTTTGGTTTCTCTCAATGAACCAAAGACTATTGATGAAGCTCTCAAAGAAAAAGCTTGGATCTTAGCTATGAAAGATGAACTACATCAGTTTGACAGAAATGAAGTTTGGAATCTAGTTCCTAGACCAAAAGACAAGAACATTATTGGAACAAAATGGGTATTCAGAAACAAGCTCAATGAGAAAGGAGAAGTAACTAGAAACAAAGCAAGATTAGTTGCACAAGGTTACAGTCAACAGGAAGGAATTGATTACACAGAAACTTTTGCTCAAGTTGCAAGATTGGATGCAATCAGGTTATTTCTTTCCTATGCAGTTAACCTTGGTATTACTTTATATCAAATGGATGTGAAGAGTGCATTTCTTAAAGGTTTTATTACTGAAGAAGTATATGTCAAACAACCTCCTGGTTTTGAAAATATTCAAAATCCTGATCATGTTTATAAACTGCAAAAGTCACTTTATGGTCTTAAACAAGCTCCTAGAGCTTGGTATGATAGACTGAGTAACTTTTTGGTTGATAATGGTTTTGAAAAAGGACAAGTTGACTGTACACTATTTAGAAAAACCTTGAAGAAAGACATTCTGATCGTTCAGATCTATGTTGATGATATTGTTTTTGGTTCAACTAATGCTACTCTATGCAAGAATTTCTCTAAGTTAATGGAAAAAGAATTTGAAATGAGCATGATGGGAGAGATGAAGATCTTTCTTGGAATTCAAATCAATCAAACAAAGGAAGGAACTTACATTCATCAAACCAAATATACAAAGGATCTCTTGAAGAAGTTCAATCTTGAAGATTGTAAGCCAATGAATACTCCAATGCATCCAACAACAAGCATGAGTCTGGATGAATCTGAAGGCAAAGTTGATCAGAAGTTATACAGAGGTATGATTGGTTCTCTACTCTATCTAACTGCATCTAGACCTGATATTATGTTCTCTGTATGCTTGTGTGCAAGATTTCAATCAGATCCTAGAGAATCTCATCTCACTGCTGTGAAGAGAATCTTTAGATATCTGAAAGCTACTTGTAATTTTGGATTACTTTATAAGAAATCCAAGAAATATGAGTTAAATGGATTCTGTGACGCTGATTATGCTGGAGATAAACTTGAAAGAAAATCAACAAGTGGCAGTTGCCAATTTATGGGTGAAAATCTTATCTCCTGGTGTAGCAAGAGGCAGACCACCATTGCTATGTCCACAGCAGAAGCAGAATACATTTCAGCTGCAAAATGTTGCACACAACTTCTTTGGATGAAATATCAATTAGAAGATTATCATATAAGCAGTCACTATATACCTTTATATTGTGATAACACTGCAGCCATTCAGCATTCTAAAAATCCTATTTTACACTCTAGAGCAAAACATATTGAGATCAAACATCATTTTATAAGAGATTATGTTGAGAAAGGTGTTATAGATATCAAGTTTGTTGATACTGAAAAACAATGGGCTGATATTTGTACAAAACCTTTGGCTGTTGAAAGATTTGATTTCATAAAGAAAAATCTCAACATGGTGTTTGTTCCTGATTGTTAAGTTCTTTTGAGTAAAACTGTTTTTAAAAAAAAAATCTGATAAGGATCAGAAGATGTTGAACCTCAGAACCTCAAGGTCAGAAGTTCTGATGAGTAACTACTTCTGATAAGTATCAGAATCAAAAGAATGGTTCTGATGTGGTAGTGGAACAGTTTACAACCTTTTTTTTTTTTTAACTGCTGTCCACTAACGCACCAGTTATTTAAATAATTTTCTAATACACGTGTCGTTTTGCAATTAGATGAGTATTGGTTTATGATGAGTTTAGCGCTTAAAATGAATATGACTACTCTGTCCTTTTGTGTGTTGTACTGTTTGTTTGTTTTCTAAAAATATACACTTATATCACTTGCACACAAACACGTTCACAACCCACACTTTTTCATATTCTCTCTAAACTTCCAACGCTTCAGTTTTCTTTCTTCCCTCTCTAGCAAAACCAAAACCCTAACCCTCAACAATGGCAGCATCATCTGCTCTCCCTCCTTCTGTTAAACCTATCGTTGATTTGGAAAATCAAAGGAAGTACAAGATCAGAAAGGATACTATGGTTTTCAAGTTTGAAAGTTTAAAGAGCATTGTAGAGAAACGGGTCGATTTTGAAAGTCTAAAAGCTAATGGATTCGATTTACAAGAAATGTTCTACTATCAAGGGTTAGAACGTTACTTCAATATTCTGAATGGTCCTATCTATGAAGATATGGTTAAAGAGTTTTGGATGAAAGCATACATTTTTAACAAACAATCTGCGTATGTTGAAGTTCAAAATCTGGTGAAGAAAAACCCTACTCTGAAAGGGAAATCTAGAAAGGAATTGGGTCTTCCTGAGATAACCCAAACGGAAATAAGGTCAAACATTGCTGGAATGGATATCAAGATTACTGCTGATCACATTGCAAAAGCTTTGAATCTACCAAATCATGGTATTCAACTGTCTGGTTTCAAGACTAAACCACAAGATCCAACAGTTCAAGCAGCCTTGTTTGAAAATGTTAACTCAAATGTACAGAGAGATTTGAAACCTTTCTTCAAATCTGTTTACAAGGTGATGTTTGAATCAATTGCTACAAAGGTTGGTGGCACTGACTGTATTTCTTCTGAACAGAAATACTTCATGCATTTTCTTCATGGTATGATCAGAATGAATATAGCAAAATACATTTTTGATCATCTGTGTGAAGTTATCAAAAATAGCATTGAAAAAGGTCATGCCAACTGTCATCATGTTAGATTGCTGTCACACATCTTTTATCTAAGCAACTTCCATGAGATTCTGAAAAAGAATTATCCAACTTTTGTCAAGTCTTCTTATATGGAATCAAGGATTGTTGATGGTAAGTCCTTGAAGAAGATGTTCTTAATCAAAGGGAAAGTTGTTGTTCCTAACAACCCTTTGCTTATGAACAAGCAAGAAGAAGAGTTTGAATCAACCTTTCCTGCTGTGGATATTGAACAAGGAAAGAAGATTGCTGATGGTCTGTTGAATCATTGGAATGAGGAGTATGGTCTGGAAACTCCTGGAAACGAGGTTGATATAACCAAGTTGGGATTTGATCAGAAACAAGATTTTGTGATGAAGACTGCTGTCACCAGAGATAGAGTCAAAATCAAACAACCTTCTGTTGGTGGTGTTAAGATCATGACAGAACAAGAGCTTGAAGATAAGGAAAAGGAAGCAAGGTCTAAGAAGCTTGAGGACAAGAACAAAAACAAGAGGAGAATGGTTGATGTGTCTGTTGAAGAATCTGATGATGATGATGAACCCTTGGTAACAAAGAGGGAGAGAATTGCCAGAGAAAGAGCTGCTCACAAACGTCAGAAGCATCAAGGTACATCTTCTAACACTATTAGTAATGAGCCTGCAGAATCTCAATTTAGAAATGAACCTGCTTCTGAGCCTGTTTTTAAAATTCCTTCTCCAATCAAACCATCATCTGACCCTGTATCAGAACCAAATGTTTTAGATATGCTATCTGAACATTTGTCACCTCAAACCATTCATGCAGAAACTAAGAGCTTACCTGAAACTCCATCCAAACCTTCTGTTGTTATACTTTCTCCTTCTGAGAAATCAGGTCTTGATAAGCTTAAAGAAAAATATGGCGATCCTCTTAGTGATGTTAGTTCTGATTCTGATACTGAATTTGATCACACAAATCCCATTCCCACTCCAATTCATGTTGACACTCCTCCACATGTCACTCAACCTTCCATCCCAATCATAGAGATTGTTAATCCTTTAACAGAATCATCTTCACAAACTCAACCTGCTTTCACAGTCAGCTTACCTGAATCACCTCAACCCGTCTTTGAGCCTAATCTTAATCCTGAGCAACATATAAGCCAAACCTTCTCTGAGCCTGAAATAACTTATCAATCCATTCTTGAAAGCATTCAAACCCAACACTCTAACCAAACAGTTTCTAGCATTGAGATTCTAGCTAGGCTTGTTAATAATGATGTTAGAAGAATGCACAGCTTAAAGTCTGAACGAGGCATTATGCCAAGTCAGATTGTTGAGAAGTTTGATGAGATTGACAATGCTCAAAGGTTAATAATAGCTGCTCTGAAGAAGAAGTATGTTGATGAGTTAGTTTATGAACATCTGCAGTTTACTGATTCTTTTGAAAATGCATTTGAAAATGCTCTTCAAAAAGAAAAACTGATGTTAACTAACTTATCACATGATGAGATGGAAGCTCTGAGGGCTGAAGAAAGGAAACAAAGATTACTAGAACAGGAGCTGATGATGAAAGAAGATGTAAATGTTTTGACTACTAGTGACTTTGATACTGTTATGGTTGAAAGTTCTGATGCTGCTGCAACTAGGATTCTAAAGGTTGAACAGATTCAAAGAGATAAACTCTTAGTGCTGGAAGCTGGATTGGAAGAAGTCAAGACTAATCAGATGGATCGGAAAGAAACTATCAACAAGAATGCTGAGAAGTCTGACAAAGCTCTTGAGAAGATGATGATGTTGCTTATCTCAAGACTTCCTTCTAACCCCTCCTCATCTCAACCCTAGGATTGTATGTTTGCGCACATAATTGTTTTTAAGTGGTTGTAATATTTGAACAAGTTTTATTTCTGTTAATTGCATGAACATCTTTTGTTTACTTAATTTGTTTTGATTGCTGTTAACTGTTTGCATTGTTTTGTTTAATTATGTCTTTGAAAATTATGTCAAACACAAAGAAATTATAGAAAAAGATTTCAAAACAGAACCATAAATCTTTATTGATTAAATAGAATATCATTACATAAGGTCCTAAATCTATTTAGAATCTAAATCTGACTTCTGTGAGTCACCAGAGCCTGAGGTTTCTGTTGGAGAATGATAATTTTCCAAGTACCTCAGATAATCAAAATCTGGCTTATTAGAACCAGAAGAGGATCCTTCTGAAGAACATTCACACTGTTCTGGATCATATGTTCTGAGAAATTCTCTATAATCAGAATCAGTATCATCAGAATCTGATGAGAGATTGATGTATACTGGTGGTTGTGGCTTTGTTTTTGATCTGGTTTTATAACTTCTTCTTAATGGAACTGAAGAAGATGCCTCACCCTTAACCTTCTTTGCCTTTGGTTTTGTTTTCTGTGGTGATTCTTCTTTCTTCACTTCTTGGGGAGCCTTACCCTTATTTGCTCTTCTATCCTTATCCATTATTTCTGATAATAATGTGTGGAAGTGTTGAGTGAATTGTAATGGTGTTGCGCTCTTCTTTTATAGACTTTTATAGAGTCAAAGTCTCTCAGTTCTTGGAATCAGACAATCCCTTTAATGGAGTTGTTGTAACTGTTTTTCCTGACTTGACTCCTTGAAAATTGTGTTTTTGACTGATCTTTTTACGCGCTTTTTAAATGTCTTTACTTCTTTTTATACAAACTGTTTTTGTTTGATGACAAAAGGGGGAGTAATAGTCATTAATTAATGAGATTAGAAGCGCTAATGACTAAATCCAATTAAAAGAATCTGTTTATTTATTTTGTTTACGTATTTGTTGATTATGTTATCTGTTTATTTATTCTGGAGAATTATATTTTATGTTGAACTAAGTTCTTCATATGATGATAAATGGAAAGAGTGCAATTTTTCCATTAATTATCAGACTCAGGGGGAGAGCTTACAAAACTAGTCTCTAAGAGTCAAAATATGAAGAATTTGAGTCATAATAAAATTATATTCTTAAACTATTTTAATTACTAAATGTTACAACTTAGGGGGAGCGTGCAAAGCTTATGAACCTCTGTTGAACATAGTAAATCAAAATAACAACCATTGTTAATTAATACTAGATTTGTCATCAATCAAAAAGGGGGAGATTGTTGGAACAAAGGATGTTCAGAATCTGACTCTTAGTGTTTTGATGATAACAAAGTATTAATGAACAATAGGGTATTTTAATGTTTAATTTTAAGTGTGCAGATTAAATATATTATGTTGATTAAATTAAGCTCTGAAACAAAGCTTTAGCATGGATATCAGAAGCATAGATATCAGAAGCATAGATATCAGAAGCATGGACATCAGAAGCATGGACATCAGAAGCTAAGATATCAGAAGATATGCCAATCAGAAGCAAGTCATCTCAGAAGCTATGTTGAATCAGAAGCAACGCATTGAGAAGACCAACAGTTTCAGAAGCTGAAGACTCAGAAGCATATGTCCAATACATAGGCTCTGAATGACAAGCCAGGAATGTCAGTGTTAACTGATAGTGATTCAATGATTGGAAATCATTTGAATTAAAGGCTGTGATTGATTGATACATCATAGTACTACAACCTTATCATCAAGGATTGTGACGTTAGTACTATTTTACTCCATAAGGACGAATATTCTCAAGCAAAAGGAATAACAGGATAAGCATTACCAGAATTGGCAAATATCCCATGTTACCTTGTCCTTTTCACAGCTGGCTTGAAAATGACGTCTGCAACGGTCATTATCTTCAAACGTCTCTATTTCCTCTTCACATATAAATAGAGAATCTCTTCTTGAAGATCAAGGTTACAACAATATAACAACAACGCACGCACTGATACAACTTTACTCCTTTACATAAGACTGAAAGCACTGCTTCTGAAACTATTTCTGTTGTGCTTCTGACACTCTGTTTTTCTAATTCATTAGGAATTCTGTGTTAGAGTCTTAAGAGTCTTGAGTTGTAATCTTAAGAAAACTCTTGATTTTTATAATCAAGTGTTTATCACTTTCTATCTTATTTCTTTTATATTAGGAAGCCTCTTGCAAGTGTGCTTGAGCAAGTAAGAAGTCTCTTACTAGTGTGTTTGAGCATTGTAATAGTCTAGGTGATTATAGTGAAATCCCTTGGAAGTACAAGGGGACTGGACTACTCTCGATTTGTAAGAGGAACCAGTATAAAATTGCTTGTCTCGCCTCTCTCTCTATCTTTACTCTTTTGTGTGAGTGTGTTATTTGTGTTTCTTTATCCGCTGGTACTTCTGATAGGCTTCAGAACTTAGCAGAAGTTTTCAAAATACCAAAACACAATTCAACCCCCCCCCTTCTTGTGTTTTTCAAACCTTCACACTTGTGTCAAAAAAAGAAAAGAATGGAAGTATTATGCAAGAGAAGATTCAGCTTCGTGAAGAAATCACCACACTTCGGGCAGAATTCGAAAAGAAAAATGCCCTGATCACTCCATTAATGATGGCACAAAATAACCACCATCTCACTCCTTGAGCAACTGTTTTTGCCTTTCCAGTCTCAACAAAGGCATCAGATTCAACAATAGTCTCGATAACAATCTCTATAAAAGTCAACAACAAGGGGCACCTGGCCATAGTATTGAATATTGTCTGACTTTGAAGGGCGAAGTCCAAAAGTTGATTGAGGCTAACAAATTGCTTTTGAGGATATAGACCCAGCTCTGTTATGCATGGATATGGTTTGATACCATTAGGTTGTTCTTGATGTTACCTCTGCTACTCTCTTATCTAAGGAAGCTCATCCTTATGGTCGCTAAGCTTTTATTTCTTTCTTGTCAAGTATTTGTCTGCTTTTAAAATTATGTCTTTTGTCAAGTATTTTCAATACAATAAACATGCATGTTTTTAATCAATCAATTCATATTCACTCTCTTCTCTTACTTTATTACTTACAAACTTGGAGCGAGGATGATGAAAACAAATAACTGACTTTTGCTGATATGCTTTCAATGGTGAAAAATCAAGTTGATGATGTAAGGCATTGCTTCACTTCCTTTCACTGTTTCATGCAAAAAAACAAAACAACAAATTTTTTTAAATCATGCTAAATTGAGCCATTCTTGCATATGTTTTCGATGTTATCTGATTCTCCCAGTTTCTTGAGATATATCCTTTTGAAACAAAAAAACAATTTTGGTTTGACACTTGACATGACACTTTAAGAGTATATAGGTTGCTTTTGCACTTTTAGGCTTAAGTTTGAAGGTTTAGTAATGATTCAATAAAACTGGTACTGTCTTAACACCTTAGACTCTCAGAAGTATGCAAGATTAATTCGAGTACTAATTTTGACAAAGTCTTGAATTTAAGTTTTAAGGTAACCCTTAGTAGTTTATCTTAGCAGTCGGCACCATCTTTGGCACAAACTAAGTGGGAAATCGATGAACATAAGTGAATGATCCAAAAATGAAAGTTTGTATACTTTGGTTGATTGGGAATACACTTATTGAGTTAGATGACCCTCACTCGGTCGTTTAACCCAACAGTTGTTGCACATACAAATAAAAACCATTGGAAGTACACCCATTAGTAGTTGGTTCAAAGGAGTCAAATTCTGAACTTGGTAGGGCGGGTTACGATCCGATCCCCCACAACTGCATTTTGGGAAAGAGAAAAAGGGGTTTACCAAACTTATGTTATCAGCACCCCTCGACATATGATCATAATCACTAACAGATGTTCTCACCATGAGCGTGTACAAGATAACGGGCTTAATGTGATTGCACTTGAATGAAAAGGGTGAATAAAACTTAAACAAAAGTTAGAGTTACAATAAAATACTTCAGATTTGTCTTCATATGATGGAAGTCTTTGACTGCAATGTGTGGTTTTCTGTTACTACAGTACCCTTGGTTTTGATATCAATTACTTGATTTTCCTATCTAGCCGACAACCATGTATGATTAGGGTTGTCATGTCCTGTTTCAAACTTGTGCTGAAAAGAGTCACTATTTTTATGCTTAAAGACAGCAAGCAATGTACAAGTATGGGGGAATTTGATAACACAAATTTATATCACTTCTTGGCTTGATTTACATGAATTATTTTTGCATACTATAATACTCAAAAGACCTAATTAAAGTTAGGTTCACTGTGAAGGCATGCTCAGCAAGTTTATTGTTACGCTGACTCCTCCTGTTTGATTAATCAGTAATAACCTTTTGTACACATCATATGTGTTTCCATTCAAAAATACAAAAAAAATATATATGTTCAATTTCAAAAAAAAAAAGAAGTTTCAATTTCAAAAACTTGCATGTTCATGATATGAAAATACTTTTCAAAAGAAATAATTTTATTTGCAAATTAATACTTGACATCAAAGAAATTTGAGTTGTGGTCTGAAATCAAGGGCAAAGCTGATTCATGACGCTCCTAGGCAAGGGCGAGTTATCTGTGGATTCTGCCAATCAGGGGAAAACAAGTTGAATACCCTGCTAATCAAGGTTGAATTGGTTCTAGGGTTGGTTATACTACAAATATCAATTGCTCAGGGGCATACCCTTCAAGGTTTCAAACACTTGGGGAATACTATGTCAAGATCATATCTTCCTGAACAGTAACATGTTGTGAAACATGACAGAACCTTAGTTGTAAATACCATGGATGATAAAGAGTTTTCACTCTCAGTGCACGTTGTTGCAGTTAGTAGATATAATGCCTAAGTATAAAAGGTCAACCAGTCACGCTCTTCAAGTAGTTCTTTCAAAGATTTATCAGGCTGATGCAAGAATCTAAAAGCAAGGGGCAAGTCGTCTCCATTTTCTCAAGTTCTTTATCAACAACAAACATGTTTTGTCTAAGAGAATGTCAACAATCATTTCAAGAAGAGGGTACATCCCCAATGAAGATTGACAATTTTGGTCTTAGGTACAATCAAGTTTGAAAACAGATCGTTCGGTTAACACGGTCATTTTCCAGAGAAGTTGTTCCTTCCCCAAGAAGAGGTTCTCTTGCTTCATCTATAGCAACATATACACCTTGTTGAGATACTTTGAGTTGTACTGCGACGTTGACTTGTCTCCAGTCTCGTTCATCCTGTCTGTTTTGTCAGCAAATATTCACAGCATACATTTTCATACATTCATTCATACATTCATACATACATTCATACATTCAAACATATCATTTACATGAACTATAAACATTTACATCATTCATACATTGCTACATTATATACAGATTTCTGTCTCTTTTGTCTTGTCTGTGTCTACAAAATAGAGTCGGGATGGACATGTTGTTCTCTTCAATTAGAGTGTCAGCTTAGGCAGATAAGTGTACACCTCTTATTTCAAAAATTCCCCACTAGACTCTTCTCTTGTGGATGATGGTTGTTTCAGTTTTTCCTACAACAAAAGGAAAATTCCAGTTGAATTTATTCTTCAATTGGACACAGAGTCTTGTTTTACAGTTTCCCTCCGGTTTGTTCCCGGATTGGATGTCTTTTCAAAAAAGTGACAAGTTTTCCACACAAGAAGCTTGTGTTTTATGAGATACACTTTACAATTCCTCAGGTGGTTTATCCCCAATGAGCTTCACAGACATAATATAAAAGATCATACAAATCTTTCCGCTTTACAAAAGATCCTACAAGTCTCATACTGTTCAGCCTACCTATGTTACTGTCTGAAGTACTTCGTAGAGTTGATTACACCCCAAAAAGTTTGTGTTACCTTTTTCTCACTTTACTGTCGGTCAGTCGATAGTTAGTGCTAACATCCCTTCTGTCGGTCAGTCGATGGTCGGTGGTTTTTTTTTTTTAAAAAAAACATTGTATGTCAGTATAGAATGCTCAAGCCGTCGGTCAGTCGATAGTTGATTATCTTTTAAATGTTGTATGTCAGTGTACAACGTTCTTACTGTCGGTCAGTCGATAGTAGTTGATTCTTAAACATTGTATGTCAGTGTGCGATGTTCCAGCTGTCGGTCAGTCGATAGTTAATGCTAACATCCCTTCTGTCGGTCAGTCGATGGTCGGTGATTTCTTTAAACATTGTATGTCAGTGTACAACATCCCTTCTGTCGGTCAGCTGATAGTCAGTGTTTTTTTTAAAACATTGTGCGTCAGTGTACTACGTTCCTGCTGTCGGTCAGTCGATAGTAGTTTATTCTTCAACAGTGTATGTTAGTGTACAATATTCCAGTTGTCGGTCAGTCGATAGTTGATGATCTTTTCAATGTTGTATGTCAGTGTACAAGGTCCCTGCTGTCGGTCAGTCGATAGTAGTTGATTCTTTAAAACATTGTGCGTCAGTGTACAACGTTCCTGCCGTCGGTCAGTCGATAGTACAAAGAGATACTCCTACAAAGAGTTTAGCTCAGAATGAGCATAAAAACAACAACAATAATAACAAGTAAAGTAGTGATACCCATTACAATGCAATAGATACTCCTACAGACACTGTCGTGCCTCTCGTTATCACGGGCCGCCTCCTGCGATAGCTCTTCAAACGGCGCAGCAGCTCTTCTTCTTCTCAGATCTATTCTCTAAGTTTCAAGCATGCATTTTTAGGTTTAGGGACGTGTATTTATAGGACAATCCTTCTTGGATCGGGTGCAACCTTAATTGTGACTACTAGGCCCAAGGAATAAAGGATATTCCATTTGCAAGGACCACTAATCATAGTACAATCATTTGTGATGTTGACAGCTGGCGAGCCAGCCAATTCATCCTTATCTTCCAAAGATGCCTTTCACAATGTTCTAGTACATTCCCAGATTTGTCTTCTAGCAGCGCTTGACTTGTTGACTTGTGCGGAACTCAATGTCTTGACAGTCATTATCAGTAGATGCCTTTTGATGACGATCCAGAACCAAATAACATGCCTTGACATAAGTTGCCTCTAAACTAACTCTTTTTCATCAAAATTATATAATTATTCCTAATACATAATTCTAGACTCAAAACTAAATAAACTAATGAAATTGCATTAAAACATGGTTTGATCACCATATTGGCAGGAAATAACTCATGAATAAAGGCCTAAATAACACACAAATAATGTGTCATCATTGTAAAATGTTCCCGCTGTCGGTCAGTCGATAGTTTATAACATCTTTCCTCTTTACAAATAAATACACTAATACAGTTAATCAAATTGAATCACTTTTCAAAGTGCTTGTCAGAGTTACTTCCCTTTCAGAGGATCCTGTTACTTGTGGATGACATGTAGACGTTGTTTTTTTTCTACAATCCGTCTCTTTGTAAGGCGGTGGACAATGTTCTTGTTCTCTGTAGACGTTGTCTTTTTTCTACAATCAGTCTCTCTGTAAGGCGGTGGACAATGTTCTTGTTCCCTGTGGGTATTGTCTTCTTTATACAATTCGTCTCTTTGTAAGGCGGTGGACAATATTCCTGACGTTGTCTTTTTTCTACAACCCGTCTCTCTGTAAGGCGGTGGACAATGTTCTTGTTCCCTATGGGTATTGTCTTCTTTATACAATCTGTCTCTTTGTAAGGCGGTGGACAATATTCCTAACATTGTCTTTTTTCTACAACCCGTCTCTTTGTAAGGCGGTGGACAATGTTTTGGGTTTTGTACGGGCTTTGTCTTTTTTCTACAATCCGTCTCTTCGTAAGGCGGTGGACAATGTTCCTGTTCTCGTGTAGGCTTTGTCTTCTTTCTACAATCCGTCTCTTTGTAAGGCGGTGGACAATGGTCTTGCGTTTTTTCCCCAGTGTTTTACTCTGTTCCCAGTGGAGTTCGTCCTCCCAATGGATTCAGGATACTTTTTGTTGCTTTCTTTTCCCAGTCGGGCCATGTTTTGTTCTTCTCCTGTGGATTCTCAACTATGCTTGTCTTTTATCTGTCTTTTACAACATTCAAACAAAATTCAAAAAAAATTCATCATCTGCATTTTTGCATTAGCATTTGCATCATAAGCATTGTTAGAGGATTTTAGATCCAAAAATGGTGCATGTTTTTATATTTAAGTCTCTTCAATCCCGTCTAAACAAAGATTTCAATCTTCATTTCTCCGATTGAAGAAACTTAAATAGGGGCAGCTGTAGTACCCCAATTTTGGACCCACAAATCCAATTTTGCGTTTATTGCATAAAAATATACAAAAAAAATATTTTACTTCTTTTTCATGCATTTTTCTTTCGTTTTTCATATTTTTATCATTTTTCCTAAATTTTCTTTTATTTCTAAATATTTTGTTTTATTTCACTTTATTTTAAATAGTTCGCATTTTAGCGTAAAAGTCCAAAAATATCAAAAATAGTATTTTTCTTATTTTACGCGCATTTTAGATTTTATTATCAAATATTTAAAAATATCAAAAAGATTTATATTTTATTACATTTTATCACATTTATTTCATCTTCACCTTTTTATCTCAAAGTTTACCAAAAATAGTAAAAATATCATACCATTCCACCTCATCATCTCTATTTCATTTTCATTTAACATTATTTTTTTATTTACCCTTTTCACACATATTACAAAAATACCATTTACCCTAATTTTCTTCTATAAATACAAACCTCACATCACTCAATCAAAAACAATCACTCTCTACACAATTTCCCATAAAAAGAGAATCAATTCTTCAAAATTCCCAACCCCACAAAAATCAGAGCACAAACTTCAAAATATCAGAAAAAGTTTTCCGGCGCCGGAAAACCACCTCCGGTCGCCGGAAAACCACAACCACCACACCCATTTTTCGAAATTTCTCCAAATCAAAATCCGATTATACCATTAGCTTCCTCATCACTTCCTCGACACAAATCCATCACCCGTTTCATCAAAAACCGATTATACCAGCACTGTTATCAATTGGAGAGTTCGGTTGAAGGTGTTTCAAGGATCCGTTTTAAGCGATTTATATGTTGTTGTGTTCGCAATCAAGCATAGATCATTTCTCATTGACAAATTTCTGCAAATCTCACATGAAAAGCACTTTTCCCGTTTTGGTACCTCGTCGGATTCGCTTCAACTGAGGGTTATCTAAGCTTCCAATGCAAAATCTGGGAACGAAAATAGAATCACTGGAGAAAATCAAGTGGAACGGTATATGGCTTTGTAATTTTCGTGACCGGAAGACTTAGGTACGGTGGCACCGGTGAGAAAATGATACACGCCGGCGAACTCGTTCAGTTCAGAGGTTGAAGAAGATGGAAATCACAGTTGCCACGTGTCACCATCATACTAGTCCTTAAATTACATGCGCGCCCCCCAACCGGTTTTTTTTTGTGAACCTGGTCAATGGATGTGGTTTGGGTTGAACCGGTTCGTTTGGATTGGGCTTGGTTATTCATTGGACTTGGGCTGCTTCTTATCTGCACACGCGCGTGATTCTATTTACACCCCTAGGCAGGATAGCATGAATTGGGCCTTGGGCCTCTTGCTGATTTTCTGTTCTACTTTACTGCTATTACCTCTTATTTCAGGTTTGCACTCCTTTTTTCTCTCTTCACTCATTTTACATACATTTTGTTGGGTTTTTGTGTATTGCCCTCATTTTTGTGCGTACAGCATCAGGACGTACGCGTATTTTTGTGCGAGATATTTTTAAAGATTTGCTTCAGTTTTATCTCAATTACTTGTGCACTAAGTCTCGCCTTTTTGTGTAGAACCTTCAGGAGGTGGCGTTTTGCCCTGATTGCTTCATAAAATATGTTTTTCCATTTATGGAAACATATTATATGTTTCTAAAATATATTTGCAAGATTTATCAGTTGGACCTGACAACGTCCAAGCTCTGTTTTAAAGCCCAAACCCGTGCTATCTTAGTATTATATATATGTGAAGACAAACCCTAGTTTTGGGTGGGTAGAAAACCGTGTGTGTACTAAAGCGTGTGTTTTAGGTTTTCTTGTTAGTTGTGAGTCTTGCTTGTATCTGCTGATTCAAGTCAAGTACTCTGTGTTTAAGTTGTAATTGTGTACTGCTCCTAAGCTGTGAAGTACGGAATTAGTTGTGTCTTTAGAGTGTGACTCTTCAAACAAACAAACGAAAAGAACAATTGATAACAGTGCTGGTTGTACTGTTTGGTAGGAATTGAGACGGGGTCTCATATCTAGGAGTTCCTAGGTAGAGCAGCACGGGATAGGGTCTAGGTGTATAACCAAGTAGTGAGGCTACGTTGGTGTATTTCACTAGAACTATTATAGTGGGTTCATTCCTGGATTGGTATCCCCCAGACTAGGGCAGTTGCGTCGAACTGGGTTAACAAACTCATTGTGTTCTTTACTTTTCAGTCACGCTTATTTTACTTTGCTACGCTAAGTTATTTTATTATTGTGTGACAAATGCTCGGACACTAGTGCTAACATTGTGCACAACATTTGTCTATCTGGTTGCCAGAATTTCAATTGGTGTCAGAGCAGGCACCCTGCCTGATTGGGTGAGCTCCAGGGAAGATATTTCTGGCTAAGATGGACAAAGAAGGAGGAACTATGAACAGACCACCACTTCTGGTTGGTGACTCTAATTATGATAATTGGAAGTCCCGTATGACAACGTTTCTGAAATCCATGGACCACAAAATATGGAGATCTGTTTTGAAAGGATGGGAACATCCAGTGATTACTGGCAAAGATGGAGAAGTTACCACTATACTAAAACCTGAGGAGGAATGGAACAAAGAGGAGGAGGTATTGGCTAATGCAAATTCAAAAGCTTTAAATGCTCTATTTAATGGAGTTGACGCCCACATCTTCAAACTAATAAAAAGATGCACGGTTGCAAAGAAGGCTTGGAAAATACTTGAAACTCTTCATGAAGGCACCTCTAAGGTGAAAAGCTCAAGGTTGCAACTATTGACTAGTAAATTTGAGAAGTTGAGAATGAAGGATTATGAAAGCATTCAAAAATTTCACATGACAATTCTTGATTATGACAATCAATTTGATGCCTTGGGTGAGAAGATATTTGAAGAAACTCTAGTAAGAAAAATGCTTAGGTCCCTGCCTAAGAAGTTTGATATGAAGATCACTGCAATAGAGGAAGCCAAGGACATTTCAGAATTGAAAATGGATGAATTAGTAGGTTCTCTACAAACTTTTGAGATGTCCGCTAATGAGAGATCTGAAAAGAAAACAAAAAACATTGCTTTTGTCTCTAATGTTGAGGAGACTAATCAACAAAGTGATATGGAGACTGATGAGAGCATCTCTGAAGCTATTATGCGGTTGAGTAAGCAACTTAATAATGTCTTGGAATGGATGGACAGACGCCCTAGGACATATGCTCCGACAACAGTCGCAGCATCAATAGAAATGCCAACAATCAAAACAAAGGGGTCCAATGCAATGAATGTGAAGGATATGGCCACACCAGAACTGAGTGTACGACATATCTGAAGAAACAAAAGAAGGGGATGACTATTTCTTGGTATGATGAAGATAACTCAGAAGAAGAACCTGAAACTGCTAAACATGTGATTGCCTTGACTAGAGTGTGTACATCTGATATTGAATCACACGATGGAGAAATGACATATGATGAATTATCTGATTCCTATAGGGAACTATGGCTCAGGAGTGTAGAAGTTTGTAAAGCTCGGACAAAGCAAAAGAAGACCATTGCTCTATTGCAAGCTGAGAAGGACAAACTTTTGGAAGAGAATTCAAGACTAGATGGTGAGGTTACTTTATACAAATCCAAAATTGACAACATGAATAAGCAATTAAGGATGCTCAACACAGGTACTGATACTTTAGACGAAATCCTAGTGATGGGACAGAACTCTAATGATACTAAAGGTATTAGATTTAACTACAATTCATTATATCATCAGAAACAAATGCCTGTGAGAGAATTTGTGCCATCTGTTGGTACTTATGATCCAACTATGCCAAGACAGATGCCCCAGCATCAGGTGAGACAATAGACAACCAGATACAGGACCAAATCAAAAAATAAATACTCTGGTTGGGTATGCCACCACTGTGGAAAAAAGGGACACATTAGACCTTACTGCTTCAAATCATATGGTTATCCTGACATAACTTATTCATCAAGACCTGAGTCTACAAAGAAAAATATCAAGAAAGAGTGGAAGCAAAAGAATGACAAACCCACAATGCAAGATCAATCATCCACTCTTCCGTCCGATCCTGTTTCTAATCCCATCGCTCAACAAGTGAATCAATCAACAGTTATTACTGATGCTCAACCTCTTGCTATGGTTCCTAGTTCTGATTTAACTAGACAACATGCTAAAATGTTGGTGTCGAGGAAGAAGAGTACAAGAAAAGGCTCTTCATCTTCTGCGACGAATAGGGGTTCTAAATCTAAAGGTAAGAAATCAAAACCCTCCCCTACTAAGTGTGTAGGATTAGGCATGAATGATCTCTATTGTAAGGAAAATCCTTTCCAATCGACTATTGTAGAACCAAATGTTGACACTTCTGTCAACGGATCTGATGAAAAGACCTCTGAGGGAGCTGAAACGATTGTTGAAATTCTAGGTTCGATAAATCCTAAGGTAGATGAAAAATTAGATGCTGATCAGTCAAATTTGCATGTTGAAAATGTTGACCATGCTGATGATAATAACAAGACTGTTGCTGATGATGTTAATGTTGCTGAGAAAGTTGATGTGACAGAGGACAATGTTGAACCCTCTGCTGATGTGTCAGATGATGTGCCAGATGCTCAAGCATCTTTGGCACAAGCCAATATGGAGTCTTTGGTTGTTCCAGACACTCCTGAAACTGTGAGCGTTCATGAGAACGACTGTTTCAAGTCTCAAGACCAAAATGCTGAGATTCAGAAGGATGTGAGTCAGGTTGAGATTGTGAATGTTGAACCAACTGAGGTGGTTCATGTTGATGAAATGCGGAGTCTGGAGATAGACCCTTTGAAAAGACTCCTGCTATGGGTGTTGCTCAAAGGACAAGGAGCAAATCCATCAATGTTGCATCTACTGCTGGTAAAGATGCTAAGGGAGGAAAGAAGAAAACTGCTGAAACTGGGAAGAAGCCCATTGGTCCCCCCAAGTCTTGGAGTAAATTAACTCCCAAGCCTGATCAGAAGAAAAAGAACCTCAAAAGAAAAGATCATCCTACTTTGAGGTTGCTGAGACAGATGCTACCACTTCTGGCAAAGCGTCTCATGAAACTATCGAAGGTATGAAAGTACCTCTGACTATTCCTCCAGCACCTTTTGGACAATGTATCTTTCCATCAGGAAAGTGTTTCTGCTAGGTTGAAATTTATTTACCACAGAAGGCTTGGTTTAGAAAGGAATTTAAAGGACGATGTGTTCAAATGTAAGGAGCTTGTGGATCTTTTATCTCATGATGGTGTGATAAAGACTGTGAAAAATATGAGTTTTTGCTATGATAAATCTGATTATTTCTGTTTTGTGGAAATCTATCCTGTTCAAGAGTATGTTTTCATCTCTTTATATGAATCCACTATAAGTGAGTTTTTATCTGGCTATCTCTGTGAGGCTAGTTGTATTGTGATTCTTGCTGGTGAAAGAGTTTTTAGTTAGTATCTTTAATGATAGTGATGATTCAAGGAATCCGGTGCACAAGAAAGTTTTTATTAGGGGTAGGTGTATCAATTTCTCTCCTCTTGATTATTAACACTTATCTTGAGAGGACTGTTAAGGAGACTCCTGAGCTGGAGATGACTTATGACACCATTTGCAAGACAATCACAAGTAACAAGGTTAAGCATTGGCCTAGACATTTGTCTTCTACTTAACTATCTTCATTGTATGCTTTTTAAACAAGATTGCTGCTCAGAACTGGTCTCCAACCACTCATTCTAATTCTGTTGTTACTGGTTTGGCTAAACTTGTTTATGATGTTGGTACAAAGTCTACTTTTGATTGTGGCTCCTACATCTATTATTAGTTTTTGGAGCATGCTAAGTTTTATGCTATCAAGTTCCCTATTGCCTTTCCCACTCTTTTGTGTGGTATTATTCTTCAGCAACATCCAGATATTTCGACGAGTCCTGTAAGTGGCCTAGTCCTCTGTCCTTAGATTACAAGTCGCTTTGTGGTTCACATGCTGTTTACTTAGCTGGCACTTCTGTCCAGCCAACATGTGTTCTCAGTAGAAAACAAATGAAAGCTGATCTTACTGAGACTAGTATGGCTCTTGGTGTTAGAAAAATGAAAATTGACAGGATTATTGTAGCCTTGAAGGTTTAAGGTGAAGTTAAGGGTGAAGATATTGAGGGAGCGCAGGAAGAAGAAGAAGAAGAAGGAAATAAATGCTTCTGCTGCTGGTGATACTGATGAATTGTCAATTGACTCTGATGAGACTGCCTCTTTCTGATCTTGATGTTTACCCATTTCTTATGCACTTGTGTGTGGCTTATGGTTTGTAATAAGTACTCTATTTGTGGCTTCTCTGTGACTCTGTGACTCTTTGGTACTCTGTGATCTTCTTTTATGCATGAATGTTGTTTGTCAGAATTTGTGGCTAAATTGGGAGAGTAGAAGTTGCTGGGTTATTTTATATGTGTATGATGCATAAAGCTCTGACAGATGCTCTAACATATGTCTTGTACTACTAGCTTAATATTGTGTGTAGGTGAGTATGATGCATGAAGCAGTGACAGTGACATCTGACCTATTGTAGTAGATGAGTTTATGAAATACGCATGCATGTTTTGAGGGGGAGAAATTATATTTGATTATCTCCTATTATCTACCTGTTGATTATCTGAGGGAGAGTAGTAAGTGCCTCTTGCCTATCTATCTGTGAGTGGAGTGTTTGTGCTTGTTTTGACGGGGATCAAATGCATCTTGTGTGATGATGTATGTTGTGTGATGATGACTACGTAGAATAATTTTCTACAATACTCTAGTGATTGCATGAATTAAGGGGGAGGAATTTATTTTTCCTAGTCCTTAAGGAGGAGTAGTAGTAATTACTTACTTGTTATGATGTTAGTTGTATGATGTGCTTGATGATGATGCAGCATGTTACATATGAGCAGTTGTGGTTATCTGAGTATGCTGATAAATGGAGATGATATGATACTATGGTATATGCCTATTTCAAATTCTCATATGAAGTTTGGCAATTTTTGTGGCTAAAAAGGGGGAGAAGTTAGATGATATTGGTTGATATGCCTGATGCTCTACTTCATGTTGACACATCTGTCTATATGGTGATATGAAGTAGTTTATGTTGCTCTGTCATGGCAAATATCCATGTGTTGTCTCTTTATTCTTTATGGTATACATGAGATATTGTTCTCAAGGAGAGTGTTGATGTTTGCTGATGTTGAAGGAGAATGTTATGCTTATGCTTGCATGAGAATGCTATATTAGATGTTGAAGCATTCAGTTTTTATGTCTGAGGCTATTTTATGTCATCTGCTGCTATATGCCTCTGATGTTTGTGTGTTGAAGCTTATTTGTAAGCACTTTTATTGGAAATCTACTATATGAAGATGGTTCTTGTTCTCCTTCAAAGTTTCTATGTTTTGATTGATTAGAAGGAGTGTGCTGTGTATATCTCTCTGGCTTTCATATATGGCCCAAGATTGTTTTAGCCAAAAATTTGCCAAAGGGGGAGATTGTTGGGTTTTTGTGTATTGGCCTCATTTTTGCTACAACACTAACTAGCCAGATGCTGGACCAGATGCTAACTGGTTAGATGCTGGACCAGATGCTCCAGCATGTGCGTACAGCATCAGGACGTACGCGTATTTTTGTGCGAGATATTTTTAAAGATTTGCTTCAGTTTTATCTCAATTACTTGTGCACTAAGTCTCGCCTTTTTGTGTAGAACCTTCAGGAGGTGGCGTTTTGCCCTGATTGCTTCATAAAATATGTTTTTCCATTTATGGAAACATATTATATGTTTCTAAAATATATTTGCAAGATTTATCAGTTGGACCTGACAACGTCCAAGCTCTGTTTTGAAGCCCAAACCCGTGCTATCTCAGTATTATATATATGTGAAGACAAACCCTAGTTTTGGGTGGGTGGAAAACCGTGTGTGTACTAAAGCGTGTGTTTTAGGTTTTCTTGTTAGTTGTGAGTCTTGCTTGTATCTGCTGATTCAAGTCAAGTACTCTGTGTTTAAGTTGTAATTGTGTACTGCTCCTAAGCTGTGAAGTACGGAGTTAGTTGTGTCTTTAGAGTGTGACTCTTCAAACAAACAAACGAAAAGAACAATTGATAACAGTGCTGGTTGTACTGTTTGGTAGGAATTGAGACGGGGTCTCATATCTAGGAGTTCCTAGGTAGAGCAGCACGGGATAGGGTCTAGGTGCATAACCAAGTAGTGAGGCTACGTTGGTGTATTTCACTAGAACTATTATAGTGGGTTTATTCCTGGATTGGTATCCCCCAGACTAGGGCAGTTGCGCCGAACTGGGTAAACAAACTCATTGTGTTCTTTACTTTTCAGTCACGCTTATTTTACTTTGCTACGCTAAGTTACTTTATTATTGTGTGACAAATGCTCGGACACTAGTGCTAACATTGTGCACAACATTTGTCTATTTGGTCGCAAAAATTTCACATTTTATTATCATCATATTTTTTTTAGCTTATTTGAATAAGTGATTATTTGGGATAATAGCTTATTTAAGCTTATTAAGTCCAAATTTTACACTAATATTTTAGGTACTTATTTTGAGATTATTTTAATTTCTTTTCTTTTTAGTTGTTTATTTTGATTATGTGTTAGTAGTAGCTTATTTTCAAATAAGTGATTATTTGGGACAATAGCTTAATTAAGTTTATTGGGTCCAAATCTTACACTAATATTTTAGCTTATTTCTAAGTTCTCATTGATGTGTGCTTTGCATAAGTTTGTGATTATCATTTATTTGATCTTTTCATGTTATGTGTTTCATGTCCGCATTTTACATCATATTGCATCACATTTATATGCTATATTTTTCTACATTGCATTACATTACATTTTGCATATTACATGACATTCAACACTTTTTTACATCACACTACAATTTCACAATACATGTTTCACTACACTTTTTGACATGCATACATGCATTTGCATTTAGATTAGGACAATACATCATTTAAAATGCATGTTAGAGACAATATTTTGCTTTATAAAATCATTGAGCTCTAACACTAGCATTAATAGTTAAGGACCATTTTTGGCCTAAATTCATTTGTTTTTGTCATGTTTGTTATTTGTTTCTTTTTTCTCGTTAGTGTAAAAAATGTGCGATGATGTTTTTACATAACTTTGTGCTCTTTGCATTTTTTCACCCTTTGTCACATTCACATTATAATTCACATTGTATTTTTACACACACACTTCACATCAATATTTGACATTTTGTTTTCTTTTCTTTGCAAGTGCATTTCATATTCATGTTTATTTCTCCGCTTGCATTTTTATTGCCTTTTATTATTTTTTCATTTGATTCGATATGGTTGTAATAATTATTCGATTTGGTTGTAATAGGGTAGGACTTTATTGCTTTTGACACATCACACACAACGCTAAAAAACCAAGAAAAAACGAACTTTGATTTCCGAAGAGGCGCGTTAGTAATTTTCTTTAGAAAAAAATAGAAAACATTAACAAAAACATCTCCTTTCTCTAAATAAAAATTCTTTAGTCCAAATCCAAATTAGTCGCACGATTAGTTTAGGATTAAACTAAATTTTCTTTTTTTGTCGTAACTTTCTTTTCTCAATCCAATTTCCACATGCACACACTTTTCTTTCTATACATCTTCTCCCTCCATTTCTTACAACTTCTCTCTCATTTCTTAAGCACATAAAAAAGTATATAAAAAGTAATAAATTAGAGGTTACCATGGAGTACCATGGGCATTTAGGATGCTAATACCTTCCCTTGGCGTAACTAACCCCCGAGCTTAGAATCTCTCTCTTTAAACGGTTTTCGACACTTTCCCCTCTTTGGAAATAAAAGGTCAATGTAGTGGTGGAAATCCTAAAATCCCCGCAACATATATGTATTGACATGTGGTTGTGAATTACATATGCTTGTATGATATGTAAATTGTTGCATGAGCATATAAGAACGTGTATGTCAGATGGGACTGCATGGGGTCTGTCAGATGGAGACTGCCCGATATATGTGAATTAGATTGTATTATGCTCATGCATTTCATAGTCGTGTATGTCTGATGGAGACTACACGGGGTGCTCGTCCTGGGGACTTCACCTAATCCTGCGGGATTTTATTGAGTCGGTGTTTGTCAGATGGAGATTTCACTTGCCCTGCGGGGTTTAGTAGGAGATGGACCTACGACTCTCTGCGGAGAGGTTAAATTCCGGAATTTGATCGACGATTTGTGTATCAATAAATATTTTATAACTGCAAGTGCACAGTTTCGTCGTTGAGTTTTAAAAGATATCGAACCACAGAGACCAACAGTCGAACTACCGTATTTCTGTCGTTACGGTGTAAATCTAAGGCTAATAGATGTTTAGGGTTGATTGGAATTTTAAAAGAAAATTAAAATTAAGATTTAAATTAATTAAAGCGGGATATCGGTATGTAACTTAATTAACCTTCGGGAATTTAATAAATTAATAGCCCGCGAAAAAGGGTTTATTTTTCAGAAGAACTTTCTCAATTTATAGGTCTAAACCACACACTCTCGTTTTGTTGATAAAAACCATACTTTCTAAACTAGGAGTTTTACTGTCACTTTTCTACCATCTTAGCTTCGAAAGTATATTTTGAAAATCAATTAGTTCTAATTAATCCTAACGTGGCTCTCGCTCGTTCAAAGATTAATATCAAATTCCTACTATCTAGTTAAAACCTCAAACTCTCGCTCTATTGATTTTGACCTTAGTTGCTTTCTTTTACTCTCGTTCAAAAGCTTTGAATTAAATTAGGAATTTGAATCAGAAAAATAGTTTAATAAGTACGCGCTAAATCATTATTAAATCCCCTTCGGAGAATTAGTTTACATACCGATATCTAGGAAATTTAGCTAGACATAATTAAGAAATTAAACAAACAAAAACAGGAAATTAAATAAAGCATAATTAAATAATTAAATAAAAACATTAAATAAAAACCTGGAAGTAAATGCTGAATGAACTTGATATAAATAACTGGAATAATAATCTTGACAGGAAAGTGAAAACAGAACTGAAAACGGATTTCCGGTGTGGATATATCGTTACAGTTACTGTAACAAGAAACTAAACCTGGCAGAAAAGTAAAGAAAATAAGGCGTGGAGAATTGTGAATCTGAGTCTTCTATTTATAGGGGAGGATTTGCTAGTATGATCCACCAAAGTAGGAAAGATAAGCTTCACTTTGATCTTATCCAATTGCCATCCGATTAGGAACATAAAACGGATCAGACGGTGTACCTCTTCCGCACTTCACGCAAAATTCAGTTTCACCGGGCTTTGCAATTTGGTGGCGCTCGCCACCACTTCTGTGGCGCTCGCCACTGAGCTGTGTGGTCGGTGGCGCTCGCCACCCTTCCTGTGGCGCTCTCCACTGAGCAGATTTGGGCAAAAATGAATGCCGTTAGGCACTCCTCGTCAAAAATGAACTCGGCATCTTTCATTAGCAGCCCGGTTAACGGCTTTGTAATTTTGGAGAAGTCTTTAATAAATCGCCGATAGAAACCGGCGTGTCCTAAAAAGCTTTGGACTTCTCTCACAGATTTGGGAGGTGGTAGATTCTCTATGACTTGGATTTTAGCTCTATCTACCTCAATCCCTTTGTTGGACACTATATGTCCAAGAACAATTCCTTGACGAACCATGAAATGGCACTTTTCCCAATTAAGCACAAGATTAACCTTTTCACATCTTTCAAGTACCTTTTCTAGGTTTGTCAAGCATCCTTCAAAACTTTGCCCGCATACGGAGAAATCGTCCATGAAGACCTCCATAATGTCATTGATGTAATCGGCAAAGATTGCTGTCATACATCTTTGGAAAGTCGCGGGGGCATTACACAATCCAAATGGCATTCGCCTATATGCAAATGTGCCAAAAGGACAGGTGAAGGTTGTTTTCTCTTGGTCATCGGGATGAATAGGGATTTGAAAGAATCCCGAATAACCATCTAGATAGCAGAAATAGGAATGATTCGCCAAACGCTCAAGCATTTGATCAATGAAGGGCAAAGGGAAATGATCCTTGCGCGTGGCTTTGTTGAGTTTCCTATAGTCAATGCACATTCTACTACCCGTTACGACTCTTTATGCTACAGACTCTCCTTTCTCATTGGTAACTACAGTCACCACACCTTTCTTAGGCAACACATGAACGGGACTGACCTATTTACTGTCGGAGATCGGGTATATGATTCCTGCATCCAGAAGTTTTTCAACTTCTTTCTTAACTACTTCAGTAAGAATGGGATTTATCCTTCTTTGCGGTTCTCGAGAGGTCTTGCAATCTTCCTCGAGATAGATGCGATGCATGCAAAGAGAGGGACTTATCCTTTAAGATCAGATATGCTATATCCTAAAGCAGCTGGGAATTTTCTTAGGACATTCAGCAACTTCTCGGTCTCTGACTGTCCTAGATCGGCGCACACAATTACAGGGCGCTTAAGCTCTTGATCAAGGAATTCATACCTTAGACTCTCAGGTAGAGGTTTTAGTTCGAGAGACGATTGATCAGGAGACGGCGTCGGGTTTGGTGTAATCTCAAAGCATTCACCGAGCTCGTCATCATGAACTTCGAGAGTAGGAGTTGGAGAAGATGTTAGAATTTCAGTGTAAACATTTTGATCATTCTCCATTTCTTTTCTGCATTCGTCAATGACGTCAAGCAGACAGCAAGTATCATATATAGCAGACGCACTTAGGAATTGAGTCAAAATGAATTCAACTTTTTCATCTCCCACTTCAAAGGTGAGCTTTCCCTTTTTGACATCAAGTATCGCACCGGCTGTAGCAAGGAATGGCCTTCCTAAAATGATAGGCGTGTTAGAGTCTTCCTTAATATCCATGACTATGAAGTCGGTTGGAATGAAGAACTGACCTACATGCACCGGAACATTTTCCAAGACTCCTATAGGCATCTTGACCGAACGGTCGGCAAACTAGATAGACATTCTGGTGGATCTTAGCTCGCCTAGCTTGAGTCTCTCGCATATGGTCATGGGCATCAAACTAATGCTGGCACCTAAATCACATAGGGCTTTATCAATAACAAACTTCCCAATGACGCAGGGTATGGAGAAACTTCCTGGATCTTTGTCTTTAGGAGGCATTTTGTTTTGAAGGATAGCACTACACTCGGCAGTGAGTGTAACAGTTTCGTTATCCTCAATCCTCTTTTTGTTGGTTAGGATCTCCTTGAGAAACTTAGCATATGCGGGCATTTGTGTGATAGCTTCAGTGAATGGGATGGTGATATTTAACTACTTGAGAAGCTCCACAAATTTCTTGAATTGCCCCATGCTTTTTGTCTTTTCCAACCTTTGAGGATAAGGAATCGGTGGTTTGTAAGGTGGCGGAGGCACATAGGGTGTTTCTTTTTCTTTTGCCTCGACGCCATTTCCTTCTTTCTCTTTGGGTTCACTATCTTTCTCAGCTGGTTCATCTGGCTTTTGCTGCATGGCAGGCCTCTCAATCCTAGGATCAACTGGTTCATCATACTATGTTCCACTTCGCAGTGTCACAGCGTTTACTGTGTCACAATGTCACAGTGTCCACTTCTTTCTCTTGCACCCCCTTTTTGCTCCGTTTTTGATACTTTTTGCTCAATTCTCTTCTCCGACCTATTTTATTCGACAAAACTAAAAACAAATCAAATACAAACATAAAAAGACATAAATGAAGTAAAAGCATATGCAAATGCAACTAAAATTCACCTAATTTAAGCTAAAAATACGATATGATTTCGTGTCATCAGAATTCATGGATGTGGAAGTGATCTGAATAAGATAGCCACCATGTGGAAGTGATTTGAATAAGATAGCCACCATGTGGAAGAGATCTGAATAAGATGGCCACACTCATATAGAGTCTGCATTGATAGGCTAAATGCGCATTTGAATATTGTTGTGAGTGATTGATAGACTATTCGTGTAATTACTTTCTATAATGTATGATTCATATGATTAAATGCGTAAATGATGTCATGTATTGTGTATCTTACGCTGCGTATTTTTGGTTATATGTTAATTTCAGTTGGTGACCCTCTATGAGCATTTTTAGATAATCACTTGTACCGTGTTGAGAAGCGGCGAAGCTTGAAGTTGTCGGTGGGTCTTCGTCACTCAATCATCTTCAGTTAGAGTTTAAAGATCAGCTTAGGAGTGGTAGTTTTAGAGTCTTGTCTACTCTTATTTATAGTCCGCTGTAATTATACTTTCAAAATTGTATTATGGTTTAATTATAATAAATGGGGCCAATGTGTATGTTTAGACATAGCGTCTGGTTTTTTATTCTTGAGCTTTTATTGTGAAAACAATTTATAAAACAGGCATTTAATCTCGATCGCTATTTTGAAAAGTATTTACTCTGATTTAATTTAAGGGCGATCGTGAATGTTTTATTTCAAAGGCTTTGTTTATGGAATCAGAATATATATATATATATATATATATATATATATATATATATATATATATATATATATATATGAATAGATAATTACATATGAATAAAAGGTAGACGGGCAACAAGCTGCGCCGCTAAACATTTATTTAAAAAAAAAAAAAAAAATAGACCCACTCTTGAGTTATGAAAAATGGGGTGTTACACGGTTAGCCCTTCCAAAACCACTTTTACCAATAAAATCCCCTTGTTTCTTAGAATTTTAGCACTCTCATCAAAGATCTAAGTACGTCTAGGCTTAAAATTAAGTTATCTTTCAATGTACCGACTCAAAAGAGTTTTCAAATGAGATTTATCCGACACATATATTTGAAGTTGAGAAACAATGAATACAATGTGAAGATTAGATAATGGTTGTGGGAGAGCCAACTGATAACAACTGTACAGACTCATTTTAAAATTTATAAAGAGGATTTAACTTCTTGACATTCATTGTCCTTCCCACCCTAATCTTAGGAGTGATTCTCAAGAATACACGTGCCGCTTAATAATTTAATACCAACTCCATTTTATTTCAAAATATTTCCTTCCTATCTACTCACTAAATTTATTATGAAAATAATTATTTAAAATTCATTAACCAAACACACCAATTAAACACCTTATCAATGTATGTATCATAACTTTATCTACAAGTATCTGCTTGAGGGGCACAAATATGTGTTAGAAAGCTAAGACAAAAGCTACAAGTTTCATGTAGGTGTCAGAAGCCAAATCGGATGTTTTGATAATAAAAAATGTGGTTCTTTGATACACTAAAGCTGACTGCGGATTTTTAAGCTACAAACCTCAAATTTTAACTTTTCCAAAATCCGAATTTGATATGACATGTAAACGCAATTATAATCAAGTTTCTAACGCATATATGAACATTTGGATCCCTATTCCATCTCTACAACTCTATAATTAATCTCTATTAATCTGCGATATTATCAATTCATCAAAACTCAACATTTACCGTTTTTATATTGATTAAATTTTCACCTATTCAGCATCTTTAAGAATAAGAACAAAACAACTCCATCTAGGAATACAAACACAATTCATAGAGGAGATTGTATGTAAAATAGGCACAAAACAGAAACAATGATTCACAAAGAATAAAAACTAATTAAAGAAATCATAGCATAGATTCAAAACAAGGAGAAAAGAGATTCCTATGGTTACTAAAACTTTTAGATTGAGATTCCTATGGTTACAAAAATCTCTTGATTCAGAAGTTGCTCTTGTTATTTTTCTCTTTCCCTCGTAAGTCCTCAAGTTCTATATTCTTCACTCTCTTTTGCACTCTCTAAGTTTTCTCCCTTTTTTTTTTCTTCTTATTTTTTTTTCTGTGAATTAAGATAATGCTAATTCTGAATTATGTTAATGTGTATATGAATCTTAGGTTTTCTTTCTCTATAAATAAAGAGTATCTTAACATATTCGTTTCCACTTTTAATTTTCAATAAAATTCTAAAAGATATATTATTTTTATCGTTCATACTAATCCATTTGATTTAGAATTATTCATCACCTCCTCCTACTAGTGCCTCGCACGCCCTCTTCTCTCTTACTACCTTCTTTTAATTTTTATTTTTCTACTTTTTCCTTATATTATTTTTGTTCTTACAATAACCTAAGATTCTATTTAGTTACTTACTTTTAATTTTCTCTATTCACACCACAATAATTGATTAGATGCCAAATATTAGTACTAAATTAGTTAAAAAAAATAATGCAAATGTTCAAAAAAATAATATTATACTAAAATATTACTTAACTAGTTCATAATAAATTAAAATTTTCTAAAATTTGGTGGTACGACTCTCCCCTTTAAGATTTTTCTCCCTCGAAAATTGTCTATTGGTCCCACAAAGTAACTATCTAACACCCACTTCTTAAACAAGCCTATTGTCACCAACCCACTTTAACTAAACTATTTTAATGAATAAAGGAAGTAAGATCAGATGATAATAATAATAATAATAATAATAATAATAATAATAATAATATAACACACTAGCAATAATCTTCAGTATTTATAACAATTAAAATTAGGCAAGAGTCACAATTTTCAAGCAATCATAAATTAAGAACAAATGCTCAATGGAAATATCAAGTAGGAAATTAAGTTAGTTAACAACATCTAATGATATCCATCATTAAGTATTTCGCAAAAGTGCTAGTGGCTAATTGAAAATATGTTTATAAGCCAAAATTAGTACATAGAAAACATAACAACCGTTAGACGCGACTGACACACAACGACAGATAATGTTGACTAAACGTCGACGGTGTTTGCACACCTGTCATCTACAAAGAAGAGACACTATGAAACTTGGCTCTATAGACTGACCTGCTTTGATACCAAAAATGTAACGTCTAAATCTAAAGCTTTTATCATTAAACGTTAACAAGAAAGAATAACACAAACCATCAAAATACGCAGAACGAACATTTAGTAACTAATTTCCATGATAAAAGTACTGTGTATATTTTTTATCTACTTATTCTCAAACTTTCAACCTAGTCATAAAGGACTAAATCTTCTAAGATGTCGAACTCTTCAGTCCTCAACGGTCTTCGTCTCAATTAGTGTCTCTGAAAACAACACTTTAATGAGATACATAATCCTAGTGAATAAAACACACAGTTAAAGAAAATAAATGTTGTTCTCACCCGGTGCGGTAGCCGGAAAAATCAACCATGGTATCCGCTTTCTTTCAAAATAGTCTTTAAAATACATAAGTAACATAAATAGTTTATCTAGCTCAAAATAATCAATTTCTCTTAATCAATACAAACTCTTACCTTTATAAATTAGTATTTAGTAATGTTCCGTAGTTATAATAAATAAAAGAATTCAACTCAAGTCTCATTATTATATGAAGATGTACTCTTTTCGTTGAAGTGAATATCATCTTATCATGTAGAGCTCTAGCTATCTAATACGGAGTATAAAACTCATCTGATATGGGGTACAAGACCCATCTATATAGAGTATAAAACTCATCTGTTATGCGGTACAAGACCCATCTATATGGAGTATTAAACTCATCTGATAAAGAGTACAAGACTCATCTATATGGAGTTTAAAACTCATCTAATATGGAGTACAATACTCATCTATACGGAGTATAAAATTCATCTGATATGGAGTACAAGACTCATCTATATGGAGTATAAAACTCATCTGATATGGAGTACAAGACTCATCTATATGCATTATAAAACTCATCTGATATGGGGTACAAGACCCATCCATATGGAGCATAAGCTCATCTCAAACACTTATAATAACAATTCATGAAATCTCAACCTCTTATAATAACAATTCAATAAATCTCAATCAACCTCTTACGCTGACAATTCAATAAATATATGATAGCACTACAACTAGCTACATGATATAACCTTCCATATACTAACACTATTATTTCAATCTAACCAAAATCATTTGTTCAAGCCCTGTACGAAGATAATAAAGAAACTCTTTATCAAATTTCAACCAATCAAATAGCTTGTATACAAATTCTAATATAGGAACGTGAGTGAGGTTTTCATGATAATAAATATATTATATGAGAATTATATGTCATGTTCTCTAATCCCTTCCGATCTCTTGTATGTTATAAATCTAAGATTCCATTACTTCAATTGTACATCAACATATGATGTCGTCGCTAGGTAACAGCGAGATAACGTTTTTAATGGTTATCAATCAGAATATATCATTCAGGTGTGTATATAATTAAGGTACAAACTATTTTGTTTTGCAAATCCTAAAACAAAAATAAATGTATTATTCTTTAAGATTCATTCAATACTAGTGTAATAAAGCAACAAAGTATATTGTTTAGGGAACAACAAACCTAATGAATAAAATAATATACCAAGAAAGCTTTAAAAGATGTGATTACTCACATCTTAGAACAATCGATATTGATGCTTCCTTTTTTATGAATCTTCTCACTACTAATGTATGTAGACCTCTTGTTTCTCTATGTTTCTTTTTACTTCCTTTTGTATGTGTTCTCTCGTTTTCTTCTATTGTGTTTTTACGGTTCCTTTCTTTTCACGTACTAGTCTCCCACTAACCCTATAATTTTTGTTTAACACTTTTAATATTCCTATATTTATGCTAATCACCTCCACTAATTTTTTTTTGACATGGAACACATACATATCGGTATTTATTTATTTATTAATTCTAAATACTATCAATTTATGGCTATTAGTTAGCTACCCTACTCTCATTCTAATGCTACTAAATTATTACTAGGATTAGTACTAAAAATAGTATGACTAAATAAGAATAAAATAATATATAATTTTTCTTAGACTATTTTCAAATTAAAATTAATATGTTTATGTATAAGTATACAAATTTTGGGATGTTACATTGCTGAAAAACAAAGAGGTCATGGACTTAATTGAAAAGGCTCGGTTAATGAAGATTATCACTGAATTAGGAAGCTGCTATGAACAACTGGTAAAAGAATTTTTGGTGAACATTCCCACTGAGTGTGGAAACCCTCTGAGCAAAGAACATCACAAGGGATATGTCAGAGGTAAATGTGTAGAGTTCTCTCCTAGTGTCATAAATAAATTCCTAGGAAGAGATTAATATCATCAAGCTGAGTTAGAGGTAACTAACAATGAAGTGTGGAAGGATCTGACTGGGAATAAAGTCAAAGTGTGGCCAAAGAAGGACAAACTCTTTGTTGCCAAGCTCACATTGAAGTATGGAATTCTAAATAGGATAACTGCTGCTAACTGGGTACCTACTCATCACTACTCCAATGTGGTTACTGCTCTAGGTAAGTTCATTTATGTTGTTGGCAATACCATTCCATTTGACTATGGAGATTACATTTTTCTGCAAACTATCAAACAAGCCAAAAATTCTATTGTTGTCAAATTGCTTGCTGCTTTTCCTTCACTACTGTGTGAAATTATGTTGTACCAACATTCATCTCTCAAGAGGGATGGTGAATTTGCTCTGAAGAGGGGTTGCAAGCTGAATGTTATCCTTCAAACTCTTGGCAAGCATAATGTGGAGGATGATGTGGGCACATCTGCACCTAGCTCTCTTTCCAGACCTGATATGATTGCAAAGCTGAAAGCTACCTGCAAAGAGTTTTATGAGAGGAAGAGAAGGCTTGAGTTGTTTATAGCTGCACTAGAGAAGGAATAAGTTGGTCAAGGTGTTGATGACAAGGGTGAGAAAACTGACTAGGAGGTTGATTAGTCTGATGCTGGTAATGGTTCTGAGGAAGATAAAGAAAAGGAAAATGATGAAGAGTTGGTGGAAGAAAGCCCCTCTGCCTAATTTTATTTGATGAATGTATAATTTTATTTTTCTTGTGGATTATTCATTTTCCCTTTAGGGCACTTGCCCTGGATATTATGCAGCACTATCATGTGCTTATGGTCTGTACTCTCTACATATTCTACATCTTAAGACTTATTTTGTTGTATGATCTATTTGGCAAAATTTTATGTCTAAAAAGGGGGAGTAGTTGCTGATATTGTTTGTTAGTTGTTTCTTATAGCTCTACTGTTGATCTGATGTGAATTGTTATTTGTCTCTACCTACCTTTATTTATGTGAGCCATGAAGATCTGAAGATGGTAATTTATGTTGCATGATGTGCATGAAGAAGTGGGCACATCATTGTTGTCACATGATATGTGAGTTGTTAGTTGTTGCATGTGAGTGATGTTAGTACTTGTAGTATGATGTGCATGATAATGTAGGCACGTTGTTGGTGTCACTATGAATTGTGAATTGTTTGCATGATCTGAGGATGAAATATGTATGCATGATTTGAGGGGGAGAAAATAATTTTCTTGTTAATGTTATATGAAGCTGTTGTTGAGGGGGAGTGTTGAGTGTTTCTTGTTACGTATGTGCTTGCATGCGTATGTGCTACTCTAAGCATGTCAAGCCTTGTGTGTGTTTTCTTAAACACTGATGTGAGGATATCTCTATCCTTTAGTTCTCTTGTGTGAGGCTGTTTATTGTCCGCTGATGTGTGCCTCTGATGTTGAATGTCGAAAGCTTATTTTGTTAGCATTTTTATAAGGAATCCACTATGTGAATTGTTAAATGTTCTCCTTCAAGTTGCTATTCTCTGATTAATATAAAGGAGTATGTTATATGTATCTCTCTGGCGTTATTGTATGGTCGAATATTGTTTTAGCCAAAAATTTGCCAAATGGGGAGATTGTTAGTGTTTTTGTGTTGGCCTCATTTTTGGCAAAACACAATGTCGAGGATAATGTGTGCACATCATTGAAGATGTGGTGAACAATGTGTGCACATCATGCGACTCCGGAAGTTTTGATTATAATTACGCGCCATATCTCTTTGAGAAGATTTGTTTTCTTTTTGCCTCGCTTGATTGCATGCTAAGTCGCGCGCGTTACATGAACCATTAGGATTACTTGTTAACCTAATTTTATTTGTAAAAAGTATTTTCCATGTATGGAAATATTTTATATGATTCATATTTATAATTCTTGGGTCAGAATTATTACAAGAAGTTACTTGTAGCCCAAGACACGTCTGAAGACCTAGAATATTTTGAAGACTATATATATGTGTGAAGACCAAACCAATTACTCACTTAAGCCGTTATTGTAGATTAGAGTTTTTAGGGTTTGAATCTTGTGTTGTTGTTATTTGTGACCTAGATGCTTGCATAAAGACTGAGTTATTTGAGTTTTAATCCAAAGTGTCGCGCCGCAAAAATCGCCCGAGCGTTTAGGACACTCGGAATGACACAGAGTCGCCACCAAATTTTATTTATTAAAGGAAAATATTGATAAAACCTTAAAAACAATGGAAAGATGGTCATCGCAACCATTTCCAGGTTCGGGAGTTGGTTATGCAAGGGGAAGGTATTAGCACCCCTCACATCCGTTGTACTCAACGGGAACCTCCTAATTAGTTCTAGGGTATTAGCAATTTTTAGAGTTTTATTTACATGTTTTTTATTAGATTTTTATTTATTAAGAAATATTTACAAAGAAAATTTACATTTTTTATTACTATGCTTGACAAGATGACTCTTGCTCCTACGTATCCTCCGGTGCGATGAGGAAATCAAAGCTACGTAGTTCTGGGTATTAATTTTTTGTTGGTGTTTTTTAAGGAAGGATGTTTTAATCGCATTCTAGTGGTTAAACTCAACTTGTATGCTCACACAGTGGAGGCTTAAGCTTTATTTGTATCACGTTCGAATTGATTGAAAACATGTTCGTTTATGAAAAAGATTTTAAATTTGATTTTTACAATTGGCCCGAAGGCGAAAAATTTAGTTTGATATGTGTTGGTATTTTTTAATAGTGGAAGACGACTAAAAGTCGGATAAACTGTGCACTAAGCCCCCAATTAGTCGAAAGCGAACGGATGTGCATCCGCCTCCTTCTTTTCATCCATGATTTGTGATTTATTAATTGTTAATGGAAGACGACGAAAAGTTGGACAAAGTGTGCACTAAGCCCCCAATTAGTCGAGAAGCGAACGGATGTGCATCCGCCTCCTCATTTGTTATGATATTAATTATTATATTTTTTTATTGTGTTAAAGATGAATTTTTATAAAAGTAAAAAAAAACTTAGTTTCTGTCTGATTTATTTTTTATTACTATTGTGAATAAATTAAAAAGGGTGTACATTATTTTTAACATTGTGAATTACATGTTGCAATAAATTAATTAAGTTGAAGGGGTCAACCAAAACTAAATGCCTAGACCGAACAAGACAAAAAGAAAATCAAAATAAGGCAAGGAACATCCCCTAATTTAAGCTAAAAGCCAATAGGGCTTGGGCACATGGCAATTATTATTTGAAGCAAAAAATAAATAACAACAAAAAACAATATACAAAACAAAGCAATAACAACAAACGCAAACCTCCATCGTTGATCTCCTTCTCCCCTCAACTCGATGGTCCCACGGCGGCTACAATAGGCAGCGATGGTGCTGTCAGAGACGACGAAGGTAGCTTCAGTCAGAATCGACGGCGGTCTCCGTTAAATACGATACCCTTCTTCTCTTGCCGTTCCGCTTCCGCCGCTTTTGTGTTGTCGTCGGAGGTTGATGTTATTGTAGCAGCGGTAATGTGATTGAGGTGAGGTTGGGGATGACTGTGAATGGTGTTTTGATGGTGATTGCAATGATAGTGTTGTTACTATGATTTTCTTTCCCCTGTAAAAACAATATGCGTGCATGTGTTTTTGGGTTGCAGATTTTTTTCTATTTTTTGTTCCCTTTTCTTTGTGAAAACCAATTCTATTTATAGTGTTAGAATTAGGTTTGAGAATTAAAGTTTGAGATCAATTTTGTTTGATTTGATTTGTGTAAATTAGGAATGTTCTTTATAACTTTTGCAAGTAATTCCAATTTGTAGAAGATTTGATTACTTTTTGTGTTTGATTTGTTGTAGAAATAAAAATTCAGTGTTAATTTGCTTGCTTGGTGACCAAGACCAAAGGTTTGATGAAGAAATATCAATTATATTTTTTTGCTCTGCCACTGTTTACACTGATTTTTGGTAATCAAGCGCGCTAGTTTGCAATGCTTGAGAGACCAACTAGAGAATCTTGGGACATGTTTGTGCATTTATTGTTCAAAATTGAAAATAACAATGTTCATTAATGCAAATGAACAAGTTTGATTGAAAAAGTAAAATAAAATAAAGAAAATGTAACTTGAATGACAAGAAATGTAAAAATACGCAAAATGAGTACGTATGGACGAGAAAAGTAAATATTTCAATGAATTAAAAGGCAAAGAATGTAAATGAAAGCATGTAAATTGCATGAAATGTAAATTGCATTGAATTTAAAAGAGTTTGATCACAAGATCATACATTTTGCCTTGTTTACTCGTTTCTCTCGAACGCTGGGTACTTTGAGTTTGTAAGGTTTGTTAGTATGAGAAATTTGTGATGTGATTTACAACAAATGAACTAGTATTTATAGATTTAAATCTAGTGCTATCTAATAACGACTAAATAATGACCAACTGACAAGTGTCTTGCCACATAACCTTCATTCCTGAATGCCAATAGTTGTCAATCTTGAATGAAACATTATAATGGTTTAAAATTTGAATTTGAATCTTCGGACAACTTTCAACCATTTTACCAAGTTAAAAACTATGGTTCGAGTTCGAGCCACTCGAATGGTATAAACTCGAACCAAGTCTTAGTATCTTGTGCGTTCTCTAAAGTCATAGATATTCATCTGATTTGACTTTTATTAAAATATATATTTAATTTTGACCTTTATATTTAATTAATGACTGGAAAACTAAATTTCCATAATTAAAGGTATATTAAATATATTCAGAAGAATATTTTAACGGTATAATTTATTTAGCCAAAATATTGGCTAACAAATTGCCCCCAAAAAATGCCAATTTCAATTCGAGTGATTCGAATGAAGAATTTGGCGTTTTTTACTCCACATTTAATGGCACGTGACAGTAATGATGATCATAACCGTCAGCGCGTTTCCCACTACTGACACCACTTCGCTTTTTCAGCCATTATGGGACACGTGGCGAGCGCGGAAGTTGAAAGAAATAGTGAATTTCTTTTTTATTTATTTAATTCAGTCGAAAAAGAACCCTATAAATAGGATTAGGTCACCACTTCAACACTTTTCTGAACCTTTCAACTCACTTTCTCCTCCCGTCTCAATCACTTTTCATCAATTTTGTTCTTGAATCTTGCAAAGACATTGCATAATCTGCTTGATTTGTCATATTGTTGAACCAAAACTTGATTTTACTTTACAGATCTCAAACCTCTTCGTTATTCCAGATCTGCATTTGATCTCTTTAAAAATCACTCCTTTTTTCTTAACTGTTCATCTTCTTCGAACCTTTTAATGGCTGAACAACAAGAACTGACTTATGTCCCCTTTGCTGGAAAATGGAATCAAACCATTGTTATGTCTAATGGGGTTGAAGTTGTTCCTGAACCTCATGGGACCAACGCATAACAAACACGCTGGGAAGATGAATTGGTCATTCCTTTTTCTATTGCTGACAACGTTTACGCGTTTGGAGGTCCATTCCTAGATGAAACCACTTTAAAACCCACTATTTCAGAGTTTTTCCCTATGCGTAAAACATGCGAACCCAAGATCTTCAGTACTGACCCCTTTAATTTTGCTTTCCTTCGAAAGCCTCACAATATGTGGAGATCAGCTCCAAATTGCAACAGTTCAGCTTATATCGAGTGGCTTGCTCGAGTTGAGAAAGACTGGGGTTCCTTTTGGCAACGCTTAGGAATCTATGATATTATCCAATTGTCAAAGTTTGGCCCAGCTTATCATTATGAAATGTTGACAGCTGCCAAGATGTTCTATGAGAGGAGCACCCACACCTTCCATTTTCCTTGTGGAATGATGACACCTACTCTGCTCGATGTAGCAGCAATTACTGACTTGAGACCAGAAGGTGAGACTTTCGATCCAGCCAAATCGAGTGAGAATGTTTATTTTAAACTCAATGTTGCAACTTTCTCCAAATTCATCGAGGAGCATCAGGATGAAGGCGAGGTATCTGCTGAGGAACATGTGGCTTTCCTAACCTTGTGGTTATGCCAATATGTTTTCTGCTCGAGATCACTTCAAGTGACTCAAATGTACATTCCTTTGGCAATCCAAATTCATGAGGGTCATGGATTTTCACTTAGTCGTCTGCTCTTGGGTGTTCTATATGAATCAATGGGTGAATTCTGTGATAACTTGAAGAAATCTAAAGATGGAGCACCCTTCCCAGTCTCAGGACCACTCTGGCTCCTGCAATTGTGGCTGAATGCCACATTTACTAGGGAAAAGGGACTAAAGATTCCCAAAAAATTCAAAGATGATGTGAACAATCGTTCGATTGAGGGAGTTAGGTTGGCTGTACTAACTCCTAGCTCGAATGAAACTGACCCTTAGGAGCTCTTCATTAAGTACATGAAGATTTTTCTTAATTTCAACAAATTCCTACCACATCATGCTCCATTTGTTAACAGAAAAGTAGGACCAGCTTGGCTACAGGATGAGTTCCCAGCCAATAACCCAGACAATGCTGATGATATGAATGAGTTATGGCAGCATTACTTACACCCAATCGTCCTTAGTTGCAGGATTGGGTCAAAATCGAACCACTTAGTCCTTGTTGGGTACCAACCAAACTTGGTCTCGAGGCAATTTGGGTTATGTCAAGTGTACCCCAAGAGTCTGTTCGAAGGAGAAAAGAACATGGTCATTGGTAATGAGGTTTCCAAAGACCTTTTTGCCAAATATCTCAAAATGATGGCTAATTTTGCTTATAATGTCAATCCCATCGAATTCAACCACTCATACTATTGTACTGAAAAATTCCACAACTAGTGGGACAATCACTACAATAAGTACATTGTTGGTGATGTTCGATCAAACATTATAAGGCTGAACAATGGGTTTATAAGGCAGCAAATCCATGACATACAAGCACAACAAAAGAATAAAGGTACGTTGTTTAGCAATAGATACCAAATTGTTTATTTATTACATTCCCCTTATTCGAATTCTAATCTGTTACCTCCTTTCAAGGGAAAGAAGTGACTGGAGGATCATCACAGCCTACTGCTCGAATGGTAAAGCCTAAAAGTAATAGAGGCATTCACCTGGCTGATGATGAGGATAGAAGGCAAGCTGATGAAGAAGAAAGACGGAAGGAGGAAACCAGAACCAAAGCAAAAAAAGACAAGGTAAAATTTCTCACCTTTTCTTTTGATTCGAGCCATGCCTAAATACTCTTTCTTCTACGCTTGTGCTAGATAATGAGAGAGAAACACACTACTAGCATTGTTAGGCCTTCTAAAGAAAACAACCTTCCACATATAATAGTTCATGAAGATGAAGTTAGTCACTCGAATACCTACTGTTTTAATAAGCTTTTCCTTCCTCATGCTTTATCATTCTTATGTTTTTTACCCTTGTTGTAGGAAACTGAACCTGAAAGACCCTTGAAAAGGAAGCATAAGCATATTACCCAAGAGGATAATAGTGCACAAGGCCATACAGTTGCAGCAGGTCCAGAAGACTCCACAGTGGTGAAAGAATTGAAGAAGAAAAAGAAGAAGAAAAGTCATTCCAAGCCTTCCATATCTTCTAAGTCTGATACCACTAGTACTGCTCGAGTGGATCATGACCTCACTGTGGAGGATGAGGACAATGCTGAGAGGGTCATTCATGATGATGTAACTGATCAAGGCAATCCTCCACTTTCTCCAGTGCTAGAACAAATTTCTCCAACTCCTGCTCTCAAGGAAACAGAAAATTTAACCAAGGCTGAAAATGACAAGGTGAGTAATTTCTTGGTTCATATATTTGAATGAACATGTTAACCAATTTTTCTCAATCTTTACACCCTTTTTTTTTTTAGAATAAAACTGCTAGTGAGCCTTCTGCTGGGAAAAATAGGAGTCCTTCCCCAATGGAGAAGTACATTGGAGCTAAGTATGGCCAGGTAACCATTTTTTAAATCCTTGCCAATATATTCAACATTTTGATCCCAGTAGTGTTTAAGTGTGTAAGTATTTCTACTTCCAGGTTAATTCGAGTGCTCAACCTGATATCCAACCTGATATTGGTCCCCCTGTGTATAGGACTCAGGCTGAAGCCAACGTTATATTCGAAAGGGAAACAGGACCAGTCGATTGGACGAGCAAGGCTGAGACAAAGTTGCCAACTGCAACCCCTAGCAAAGACGATTCGAGTGAATCCATTGAGACTGAATCAGAAGAGGAAGATGAAATCGAAGATGATACTAAGATTGAGGAGGCTAAGGCTGGTGGGCCTGAGTTATTATCAGAGTCTTCTACTTCGAGGTTGTATGCTAGCATTGGAGTTCCAGAGGAAGCCTTTGCTAAAATTCACAAGACTGACCCAGCAGCTGCCCTCAAACTTCTCCTACAATCCAAGTCTCAGTCTCAAACTTCGAGTGAGAAAACTAATGGCACATCTCGTCCCTCTACTGCTGCTATTAATGCTACTGTTAGGCAAGATTCTTTACTTAACAGATTGAAAACAGATTTTGGGATGCAGAATGTATTAGATGTGCTCGAAACCAACCCCTCGAAAGCTTTTGAGTACTTGGCTTTCCTGAAAAAATTGCACAATTCTTCCACCGACACTCTTACTTTATGTAAAGTCATGCAATTAGAAAGCCTGATTGATCAGTATGCCAAGGTAGTACAAAAAGAGAGGGAGAATGAAGCTAGGCTAAATGTTCAAATAGCTGCTTATGATGATTTGATAGCTAAGGCTGCTGGATTAAACCAAGAAGTCTCTGCAATTCGAGCCAAAGCTGCTGAAGCCAGACACCTAGACTTGATGCTTGTAAGAACAACATTGCTGCTTGGGAGGCTATCATAATGGATCTTCAACGTCAAATTGATGAATATAAGGAAAAGATAGCTGAAGAACAACAAACCCAAGCAACAATTGAGGCTGAAATGATTCAATCTGTTCAAGCAGATATTGATGCTAAGAGCAGAGAAGGGGTTCGAGCTATAGATGACTCTGAAGTGGTGGCAACAGAAATCAAAGCCCTCGAGGATAACAAACGAGTCATTAGGGCAGAAAAAATGTCTTTAGATGCCTTGTATCGTAATGTTGCTGAGGCTTTGTAATTCTTTTTGTCCTACTTGAACAATTTATGTTATTATGCTATTCGAATTATTTTGGTTGTAATTTGACAATGCCCTTCTGTGGCAAAATATTTTCTTTTATGTTTGCCATATCTTTATTTGTTCTAAGTTTTATTCTGCACTCATGTTCAATTCGAGCAAAGCTGGTTTATATTTTTTTAAATATTTACCATTTATTCCCAACACATGTTTTTCAGGACTTAACTCTTCAATTTCATAAGCACCATTTGAAAAAACTCGAACAATTTTAAATGGACATTCCCAATGAGGTGACCATTTGCCTAAAACTCTATCTTTTTTATCCATAGGCAAGATAACTTTCCAAACTAAATCTCCTAAGTTAAAAGCTTTTGACTTAACCCTTTTATTATAGGCTTTGGCAACTCTATCCTTTTGCCTAGTCATATACTCTAAAGCTTGTAAGCTTTCTTCATCTAAATCCATTAACTCATCTAACATCATTTCCCAATATTTGTCATGAGGTATTTCCATCTGTCTTTGTATTCGAAATAATTGCATATTGATTTCAAAAGGTAGAACTGCATCATGACCATATGTTAATCGAAATGGTGTAGTATTAGTTGATTCTCTAGGAGAACTTCTACATGCCCATAAAACTTGATCTAAAGTTTTATGCCAATTTCTTGGCTTTTGAGCAATGTGTTTTTAATCAAATTAATGATGATTTTGTTTGCTGCCTCAACCTGACCATTTGCTTGAGCATAATATGGTGTTGAAGTAAGTAATTTGAATCCAGTTTCACTAGCAAACTCTTGCATTTTTCTTCCAGTGAAAACTGAACCTTGATCAGTGGTAATTGTCTCTGGAATACCATATCTATAAATAATATAATTTTGAATGAAATTAATCACTGCCTCTTGATCCACATTAGGTAAGGGTATTGCTTCAATCCACTTTGTGAAATAATCAATACCAACTAAAATATAACGTTGGTTTTTTGATGAAGCAGGTTTAATTTCACCAATTAAACCCAAAGCCCATCCTCGAAATGGCCATGGCTTAATTATAGAATGTAATTCACTTGCAGGGACATGTTGAATTCCTGCATGCATTTGGCATTCTTTACAACCTTTGGCAAATTCTATGCAATTTTTTAGCATAGAAGGCCAATATAGACCTTGTCTAAACAATAACCATTTCATTTTGTGGCCTGCTTGGTGAGCACCACAAACTCCACTATGCACATCAGAAATTGAAATGAAGGCTTCGGATTCACTAAGACATTTTAGCAACACACCTTCAGTTGTCTTTTTAAACAACTCATTTCCAATGATTTCATAACTCAAAGCCCTGTATTTAATTTTTCTATCAACTTGACCCACAGGGTTTTGTAAATATTCTACTATTGGTTTTCCCCAATCACCATCTATCAAGTTATCAATGGTAAAAATGTCAGCACTTTCATATTCTTCTATATTCGAGTAGCCATCAACATTTGGTGGTGAAGTTGCCCCCACATATTTTGCCATTGATAATTCTGAAGCTAATGGCTCATGGAAAACCAATTTTTCTTTAATCTCTATTAATTTATTCAAGTTTTCTGGAGAAACTTTGTAACCAGAGGCTATTTCAGCAAAATCATTGGCTTCTTGATTTTGTAGCCTAAGAATATGTTCGAACTCCACAGACTCGAATCGATCCAGCAAGGTACTTACAATCACAAAATACTTAGCCAAATGTTCTTTAATACATTTGTATTCTTTTGTTAATTGCTTAATTACCAATTCTGAATCGCCTCGAATGATAATGTTTTTTGCCCCCAAGTCTATCAATAGTGCAAGACCTACTATTAAGGCTTCATATTCTGCCTCATTATTGGAACAAAACCCATTTATTTTGTATTTAAACTTAGTTGGAATTTGTATTGGAGATATTATTAAAATCCCAATTCCAGTCCCATATTTGTGTTTAGAACCATCGAAATACAAAATCCATGGTTGTGTTTCCACATAACTTAGTGGCATTTCAATCACTGAATGATCAACAATAAAATTTGCCACTATTTGACCTTTTTTATCTCTTAAAGGTTTATATGTTAATGAGTATTCAGTTAGAGCTAGAGCCCATTTACCAATTCTACTATGTAAAATAGGTTTCAGAAGCATATGTTTAATAACATCAAAATGAGAATAGACATAAACTTCAATAGGCTTTATATGATGCTTAAGTTTGATACAAGAGAAATATAAACACAAACATAATTTTTCTATAGCACTATATCTAGTTTCAGCATCATTTAATACTCTACTTAAATAATATATAGCTTTTTCAACACCATTTTCATCTTCTTGGGCAAGCATGCTACCAATAGTTGAATCAGATGCTGAAATATACAACTTCATTGCTTTGTTTCGAATAGGAGGCATTAACGTTGGTGGATGAGCCAAATAAGCTTTGATATCTTCAAACGCCTTTTGTTGATCTTGCCCCCAATGAAATTGATCACCTTTTTGCTTTCTAAGTAGTGGAGAGAAAGGATGAGATTTTCCACTTAGATTCGAAATGAACCTTCTCAAGAAGTTGATCTTTCCCAATAGGGATTGAAGTTGTTTCTTTGTTCTTGGAGGCTGAGTTTCCATAATAGCCTTCGTTTTGTTTTGATTTATCTCTATGCCTTTTTTATGCACCACAAAACCAAGGAAATCCCCTGCATGTACACCAAAAGCACATTTTAGTGGATTCATTTTCAATCCACATTTTCTCATTCTCTCGAATGATTGTCTAAGATGATTCAAATGATCATCACTAGATGAGGATTTCACAACAATATCATCAATATAAACTTGCATAAAGGCATCAATGAAATCATGAAAAATAAGATTCATTGCTCTTTGCTATGTGGCTCCAGCATTTTTTAAACCAAATGGCATAACAACCCATTCATAAGTCCCTAATGCCCCAGGGCATCGAAACGCTGTTTTAGCCACATCCTCTTCAGCAATGAAAATCTGATTATAGACAAAATAACTGATCGACGATTTGTGTATCAATAAATATTTATAACTGCAAGTGCACAGTTTCGTCGTTGAGTTTTAAAAGATATCGAACCACAGAGACCAACAGTCGAACTACCGTACTTCTGTCGTAACTTTGTAAATCTAAGGCTATTGAATATTAGGGTTTGTTTAGAAAGTTTAGAAATTAAATTAAAATTAAGAATTAAATTAATTAATAAAAGCGGGATATCGGTATGTAACTTAATTAACCATCGGGAATTTAATAAATTAATAGCGCGCGAAAAAGGGTTTATTTTTCAGAAGGACTTTCTCAATTTGAAGGTTTAAATCTCACACTCTCGTTTTGTTGATAAAAACCATACTATCTAGACCAGGAGTTTTACTGTCACTTTTCTACCACCTCAGTTTCGAAAGTATATTTTGAAAATCAATTAGTCCTAATTAATCCTAACGTGGCTCTCGCTCGTTCAAAGATTAATATCAAATTCCTACTATCTAGTTAAAACCTCAAACTCTCGCTCTATTGATTTTAACCTTAATCGCTTTATATTACTCTCGTTCAAAAGCTTAGGAGTTTTAAAATTTGGAATTTGAATCAGAAAAATAGTTTAGGAAGTGCGCGCTAAATCATTATTAAATTCCCTTCGGAGAATTAATTCACATACCGATATCTAGGAATCTAGCTAGACATAGTAAAGAAATTAAATAAACAAAAACAGAAAATTAAATAAAGCATAATTAAATAAACGAATAAAAACATTAAATAAAAAACCTGGAATGAATGCTGAATTAAATTGACTGAAATAACTGGAATAATATTCTTCACAGGAAAGTGAAAACAGAACTGAAAACGGATTCCCGGTGTGGAAATACCGTTACAGTTACTGTAACAAGAAATAAAAACTGACTGAAAAGTAAAGAAAATAAAGCGTGATCGGTTCTGAGACTTGAGCTTCTATTTATAGGAGAGATTTGGCTTCTACGATCCATGATTTAAGGAAAAGATAGGCTTCATTTGATATCATCCAGTAGCCATACGATTAGGAACTGAAACGGATCAGACGGTGTGCTTCTTCCCCACGTCACGCAAAATTCAGTTTGTACTGGGCCTTGATTCTGTGGCGCTCGCCACCCATTCTGTGGCGCTCGCCACTTTGGGCTTGCGCTGGGTGGCGCTCGCCACTATGCAAATCTGGGCAAATGCCCATTTTTGCTAGGCTCCTTTGTGGGCTGCGCGAATTTGGGCTTTGCACCCCCTTTTTGCTCCATTTTTGATACTTTTTGCTCAATTTCCTTCTCCGACCTATTTTATTCGACAAAAGTAAAAACATATCAAATTCTAACATAAAAAGACATAAATGAAATAAATACATATGCAAATGCAACTAAAATTCACCTAAATTAAGCTAAAAATACGATATGATTTCGTGTCATCAAATTCCCCCACACTTGAACCATTGCTTGTCCTCAAGCATAAAAGAATAGTGAATCACAAAGCATAGGTAAAAACACATGACACGATCATCTCACTCGTACGTGGTTGCTGGCTACACTTGTGAAAATCAAATAACAGTACAAATAACAAGAACACCGTAATGACACAAGAGACTCCCGGTTATGTGAAAACAGACCTGAAGCATTTCCTCTTGATTCTACCTCTCACCTAAGTTTCATTCACCCTTTTCATTCTAGCGCAATCACATTAAGCCTGTTATCTTGTACACGCCCATGGTAGGAAACCTGTTAGTGATTATGATCATCATATAGCGAGGGGTGCTGATAACATAAATTTGGTAACCCCTATTTGCTTTACCCACTTCGCAGTTGCGGGGGATCGGATCGTAACCCGCCCTACCAAGTTCAGAATCAGACACCTCTGAACCAACTACTAATGGGTTTCTATACTATGGTATTTTTTTCCTTCTCATGTTTCAACATTTGCTGAATTTTCATCAATTATTTCAAGGAATCAACCAATAGCATTTATAACATTTATAATCAAAATCATTCACTTATATTCTTCGGTTTCCCACTTAGTTTGTGCCTTGAGATGGTGCCAACTGCTAGATAAACTACTAAGGGTTCATTAAAACTCAAGTTCAAAGCTTTGTCAAAATTAGTACTCAAATCAGTTTTACACACTTCCGGGAATCTAAGGTGTTAAAACGGTATTGATTTTATCTAACCGTTACCCAAATTCCACAAAATAGCCTAGATAGTGCAAACAACCTATGTACTTTCAGACAATCAACATCACGCATCAGAATTCAACACTTGCTTTTCACAAGAAATTTTTTGGTTATGGCTCAAGAAATGGGAAAATCAGACAATAACAAGACCATCACGCAAAATCAACTCAATCTAAGTGAACTATCCTAAGGTTTTATTATGCATGCAAAACTAAATGACTGTAAGTAAAGGAAAGCGATAAAGCTTCCTCCCCCACACTTAAATCGAGCATTGTCCTCAATGCAACGACTAAAGGTGAGTTTGGAAGGGTACAACATGAGAGAAAGTAACTACTGGCGGTCTGGGCCGCGCCTCCTCGTGCGCCTCTCATGTGGTGGAGGTCCTGCACCTAGCTGCTGAAAATAGCCATCAAAATCATCCATGCGTAAGGACATATCTGCCATGCCATCAATCAAGCCACGCTGGTCGCTCTGAAACTGCTGCATCATGCTCATCATCTCTGTCTGACGAGTCTGGATGTCCTGGATATGCTGGTCCCTCTGGGCATCTAAGGTGTAGTGCTGCCTCATCTCAGCTAAAACAGTATCAAGTGTGGTAGTGCCACTCTCATGGGCAGCTCCAGAAGTAGTACCTACAAAATAACCAGAAGAAGTGTGTGTGCTGTGTGCATTAGTTTCCGGAGCCTCGTGCTCCTCCTCCTCAGATCCGTCACTTTCTCCCTCATCAGAGTCGGGGAGACAACGGAAGTTGTCTATCAAGCGCACATTGAAACGCGCAGGGTCAGGGAGGGTGATATCAGGGCAGGCTTTGTTATCTATCATGAGAATGTATTTTCCATCAGCCCGCTGCTTTACTAGCCTCATGTTTCGTGCCACGTCTAAATCAATGGTACGAGGGTCAAGTGGGGTAAGGGTAGAAAGTTGCGCCCCGTGGTTTAGCAAGCGTGCTAAGGTTGTGATCAGACCACCAAAAACAATTGCCCCTTTGGACTTAACCATTGAAAACATGTGATACATCATAAAGCGAGCAGTATGGACCTTTTCTTTTGAGACGCTGTAAGTGAACAGCAGAAAGAGCTCTTTTTCATTGACCTTGTTAGAACCAAGGCGGCCAAACACAGTGCAAGCCAAAAGATGGCGAAAGTAGCGAATAACGGGGTTTTGGATTAATGACGCTCTGTTACCCTCAAAACTACTCATATCCTTGCCAGTTAATCCCCACCAAAGTTTCTTTGCGGCATTTGGCCACCCCACTTGAGTAGGCAACTCATCTTTCACTCCCTCGCCGTGTGGTAAGTGTAACAACTCGGCTAACTCATCGTAGCTAAAATTGTAATCAACATTAAACAAACGGAATCTCACACGGTCGGGGGTGGGGTTTAGTTCTAGAGAGCTAAGAAATTCGGCGGTAAGTTGGACATGAACGGGGTCTTTAAAAGAAAGTAAGAAATCAAGCTTAAATGAACGAACCAAATGGCGCACACTATCCGATAATCCTAGAGTCTCGAGACAAAAGTCATCGGCATACCTAGTTGGTTCGTATTCCTTTCGGCGGAGGAGTCGGTAGAGCTTAGCTTGGTCTCCATCTCGGAAGTTGATTTCATACTCCCCTTGTTGTGCCATGAACTCACCTTAGCTTGCAATTCTAGAAGAAAATGAAGGAAAGAAAGAAAGAAGCCTCTGTGAAAGAGAATTGTGTTGTGAAGTGAATGTGTTATGGTGTGTGTATTTATAATGGAATGAAGATGAATGTAGTGATGTGTAGTTGAAAATTTAATGGAACATAATGATGGTGTCTACATTTCACAAAGAATCAATTCCTTTCCAAAACTCTAAAAACAAAACCATTGAATACAAGCTTACTGTAACACGCTTCCTGTACAAAATTTTGCCAAAATCATGGGTTCTCATTCTGTGGCGAGCGCCACTGTGCTTATGGCGAGCGCCACCAGGCCAAAATTTGCATTTTGGCCTTTTTCGTCCTGTAGCGTGTTGTTGTTCATTTGTACCTATACCTGTCTAAAGGAAATTGTACAGCTTGCATACAGTTGAATTAAGTTCTAACAGGACAAAAATTTTTCACCAAATTAAATTTCTAACATAGAGCAAATATTTATAAGAAAAATTCACATGAGCACACAAGAGCATAAAACAAACGGTCTCTCATCAGGAGTTTTTATTAATCAAACGAACTAAATGAAAGTAAATATAGTTATTGCTAATATCTGAAATTCAAATTAAAGTAGTAGTAAAGAAAATTTCCTAGGATTTATTATTCTAAAGCAAAGAAAAGTAAATGAAAATCCTAGGAATACGGTAAAATACGCCGAGACGGTCCTAGCCACTACGACGATGTTCGACTTCATTCACAACAAAGCCCAACTCATCCCAAATATTCTCTACTTGCGCAGCGGCGGTATCCAAGAAAGCATAAAATTTCGCGCGCAACTTAGTCAGCTCGGCTTCCATTGCATTAGTTTTTGCTTGCAATGCTTCGAACATAGCGACGGTCACGGTCGGCGGCCCAACTGGGGCATCAGCAGCAGGAGTAGGAGTAGAGAAAGCAGGATCAGAATCAGGAGACTCACTTGGATCAGCATCAGAGAGATCTGTGTCAGGGTTTTCATAGGCTTGGGGTGAAGAAGGAGGTGTCAAGGGTGTATACTGAGGTTCCAAATCATAGAGCCAATTCCTTCTGTCATGAACACTGGTTTTATGGCTAGGCAAGGTAAAGTGGGGCACGACTTGGCGATTGATAAGGAGGTCAAATCTGTCGGGTCCTAAGTTCCCTATAATGCCACGGTTAAAGCAAAAGTTTATGTCCATGCATCGGATTCCTCCCAAGGGTTGAAGTTGATTAAGTTGAACTCTAAGGCCTAGGGCATCTGCAATCATTGTAACCAACCCACCAACTAGTATGGGTCCCAGGCAGTCAAGGGCTATATTGTACATGTTGGTCATCATAAAGGTGGCCCCATTGACAGGGCGGGACTGTGAAGCACATAACATGATAAAAAGCTCCTCACGGGACACAGAGGTGTTGTTCTCTTCCTTTCCAAAAAGAGTGTGGGCTAGGATTTTGTGAAAGTAGCGGAGGGCTGGGTTGTGTATGTTTTCAGAATACATGTTTCCAAAATCAGCATGTCCTTCTCTTGAGATTTTACCCCAGAAATAGTCTAGCTCACGGAAAGGGAAAGTGCTCTCCTCAACTGATGTGAAAGTATGTGGATCACTCGGGAAACCTAGGAGGTTGGCCATTTATAGGTTGTTGAAGGTGTAGTCAATGCCGAACATCCTAAAGTTTATCAGGCCTCTTTTGAATCCTTTTCCGATCTCAGGGTGATAGGAAAACGAGCTTAGGAACTCGAGGGTTAGGCTTCGGTAAGAGCTAAATCTTCTCCCCACAGCAAAGCCGGACCATCCGACTTCATTAAGCAAGAACATCACGCTTTCGCGGATCCCTAGCTTGTCCATAGTAGCGCTGTCAGGGTAGATGCATAGGTGCATATCTCTCTGAGCTAGAATCTCATAGCCTTTGATCTGTCCTACTCCTCTGAACTTGATATCATGATTCTCATCTCGATTCATCGTGAAAGAAAGAAAGGTATCTAAAAAGAAATAGATTTGAAAATACATACCAAAAAATATGAGTGAGAAATAATAATACCGCTTAATTTTAAAAACATAATAATTCAGAAAAACAAGCAACAACTAATGACATAAAAAAAATTAACAAAATTAAACCTACATGTGGGTTGCCTCCCACCAAGCGCTTTGTTTAAAGTCGGTGAGCTCGACAGTTTTGTGTTTTTTAACTTGCTTGTGATGGCCGGATTGGAAACGATTTCCACGGCCACTTATCACGCACTCTCACATACCCCTCGCTCTTTCTCTTTTTTCTCCTATAGGGCGGTTCAGATTCCTTGCCCTCTTCTATTATTCTGTGGTTTGGGAGAAAAGGAATTTTATCAATTTCAGGCGGGGGTTTTGGTTCAATTTCAAGTGTCCTTCGTTCTTTGGACTTAGGACTTTCACTCGCCTTTCCAAATGTCACTCTCATCCTCTTTGTACTAACGTCATTCTCAATTTCTCTTTCCCCTAATTTCCTTTTTCTATTTGCGCCCTCATCCCCATGTGTGTTAATTTTTACATTCCTTTTCTTTTCACATGGTTGGGGAGTTGGGTTTACTCTAGCCTCTACTATTCCTTGGGGAGCAAGGATTGGTGGGATATATGGAGCAGGGAAAACTTGTAGTGTTCCCTTCTCTACCTCTTCGACTACCTCACTAGGGAGGATTCTCGGTGATGCTTCTTCGATCTCCACTCTTTCCTCGCTGCAACTCTCAACAACGTTACTGTCCTCACTAGCCCTCTCAATCTCGCTTTCATTAACGTTTGCTACGACGTCTACTTGTCTCTCGTAAGAGGGTTCTATGGTTGACTGGGTGAACTGGGAGATTAGTGTCTCCATCGACTCTTGGGGAGTCGCTGTTGAGGCAACCATGGCATCGAGCATCCTTTGGGTTTCGAGATTGGTTTGTCTAATTCGTTCATTTATGAGGTCTTGTTCCCTCATCATCTCTCTAAATTGTTGCTCTCGACTAGCCTTAGCGGAATTTTCCATAAATTCATTATATACCACTAATAGGCTAGGACTGACGGATTCTTTTGGATTTAAATATGGAGGATAGTAATTGTACTGAGAGTTAAGGTATTGTCCCTCAGAGTATGGGGACGGCTGAGGCTGGTAGTTATATTGGAAATTATGGTTAGGGTGGTTGAAATTTTGAGGATAGTCATTATAAAAGGAGTTTGAGTTATACATTTAAGCTCAAAGGACTTATCCTAAAATTGTTTGTTATTATTTTTTTTCGATTTTTAAATTTAAAAACGCCTTAGTCTCTACGGTGTAACGACGGAGTTACGATATCGACTAAATTGGTCCCCGGCAACGGCGCCAAAAACTTGATCGACGATTTGTGTATCAATAAATATTTATAACTGCAAGTGCACAGTTTCGTCGTTGAGTTTTAAAAGATATCGAACCACAAAGACCAACAGTCGAACTACCGTACTTCTGTCGTAACTTTGTAAATCTAAGGCTATTGAATATTAGGGTTTGTTTAGAAAGTTTAGAAATTAAATTAAAATTAAGAATTAAATTAATTAATAAAAGCGGGATATCGGTATGTAACTTAATTAACCATCGGGAATTTAATAAATTAATAGCGCGCGAAAAAGGGTTTATTTTTCAGAAGGACTTTCTCAATTTGAAGGTTTAAACCTCACACTCTCGTTTTGTTGATAAAAACCATACTATCTAGACCAGGAGTTTTACTGTCACTTTTCTACCACCTCAGTTTCGAAAGTATATTTTGAAAATCAATTAGTCCTAATTAATCCTAACGTGGCTCTCGCTCGTTCAAAGATTAATATCAAATTCCTACTATCTAGTTAAAACCTCAAACTCTCGCTCTATTGATTTTAACCTTAATCGCTTTATATTACTCTCGTTCAAAAGCTTAGGAGTTTTAAAATTTGGAATTTGAATCAGAAAAATAGTTTAGGAAGTGCGCGCTAAATCATTATTAAATTCCCTTCGGAGAATTAATTCACATACCGATATCTAGGAATCTAGCTAGACATAGTAAAGAAATTAAATAAACAAAAACAGAAAATTAAATAAAGCATAATTAAATAAACGAATAAAAACATTAAATAAAAAACCTGGAATGAATGCTGAATTAAATTGACTGAAATAACTGGAATAATATTCTTCACAGGAAAGTGAAAGCAGAACTGAAAACGGATTCCCGGTGTGGAAATACCGTTACAGTTACTGTAACAAGAAATAAAAACTGACTGAAAAGTAAAGAAAATAAAGCGTGATCGGTTCTGAGACTTGAGCTTCTATTTATAGAAGAGATTTGGCTTCTACGATCCATGATTTAAGGAAAGGATAGGCTTCATTTGATATCATCCAGTAGCCATACGATTAGGAACTGAAACGGATCAGACGGTGTGCTTCTTCCCCACGTCACGCAAAATTCAGTTTGTACTGGGCCTTGATTCTGTGGCGCTCGCCACCCATTCTGTGGCGCTCGCCACTTTGGGCTTGAGCTGGGTGGCGCTCGCCACCCTCCTGTGGCGCTCGCCACTATGCAAATCTGGGCAAATGCCCATTTTTGCTAGGCTCCTTTGTGGGCTGCGCGAATTTGGGCTTTGCACCCCCTTTTTGCTCCATTTTTGATACTTTTTGCTCAATTTCCTTCTCCGACCTATTTTATTCGACAAAAGTAAAAACATATCAAATTCTAACATAAAAAGACATAAATGAAATAAATACATATGCAAATGCAACTAAAATTCACCTAAATTAAGCTAAAAATACGATATGATTTCGTGTCATCAATAACCATCTAACATACTCAAGTATTCGAACCCTGCTGCTGAATCAATTAACATTTCTGCCACTGGCTTTGGATATTCATCCTTAGGTGTTGCATTATTTAAGTCTCTAAAATCTATGCATACTCTAAGGCTACCATTTTTCTTAATGACGGGCACAATATTTGTTAACCATTCAACATACCTGGCAGTTCGAATGAATTTGCTTTTCAGTAATCTTTCAATCTCACTTTTGATCTTTGAGAGGATCTCAGGGTTGAATCTCCTTGGTAATTGTTTGATAGGCTTCTTCCCTGGCTTGAGTGGTAGTCTATGTTCCACCAAATCTCTACTCAATCCTGGCATTTCATTATCGTCCTAGGCAAAGCAATCTTTAAATTTTTTGAGTAGATCAACCAGTTTTTGCTTTAACTCGAAATCAATATTGGCACTAATATATGTTGGCCTCTTTATAGAGCCATCTCCAATATCAATCTCTTACAAAGGATCTTATGCTTGCATTTTAGGATTCGAACTTAATGGATTCTTTTCGAATCCTAGAGGTTCATCATCATAAATGCAATCCAACCTCTGATCATTTGGCAATAACTTGCCATTATTTCCATCTATGGTTTCTTCAACCATATTTTGTTCGAATGCAGCCTCTAAGGCCGTTTCGATCTTTTTCTCGGCAATATATGCCGTTATCTTGGCCCAAGCAGAGGGCTCATACATTGCTTGATTCTGCATCATCATCCCATCCAGATGGTGGGATTACTCCATCTTCAGGAGGGAATTCTTCAATCACTTCCCTTTCCCAACAGAAACCATGTGTTGGATGGAGTTTCACAGAATGGTACACATTGTTGGTGGCTCCTCGAAAGCCACTATCTCTATCTCCACAAGGAGAAATTGAGGCTAAGTTTCTATCAAAGGTCTGCTTTGTAATGTGATCCACCTCACACCTATAGAAACTTTGGTCAGCCTCAATGTTTTCCACAATCTTGTCTTCCCTCCAAAGTAATAACCTTTGGTGAAGGGTGGAGGGTACAACACCCACTCCATGAATCCATTCCCTTCCTAGAAGCAAGTTGAAACTAGCCCTTGATGGCACAACTATGAATAAAGTTGGCCTAATAGTGTTGCCCACAGCAACATCCATTTGAATGGCACCAAGTGATTTGCCAATTTTTCCCTCATAGTTAGAGAGAACAATATTGTGAGAATGCATATCAGTATCATACATTCCCAACTTCCTTAACATTAAATGGGGCATTAAATTAACTACAGCACCCCCATCCACAAGGACTTTATTTACACCAACACCACCAACTTTAGCCTTAATGTATAAAGGCTTTAGGTGATTTTTCATCCCTTCATGAGGCCACTCGAATGTAGTCTTCTGTTGTTCAATACACCCATTATTCATAACATAGTAGCATACAGGGGTGTAATCATCTAATTCAGGCTCTTCAAACTCTTCATCAGGGTCTGAAGTGGACCTCTGATCATACTCACGTGGCAGAATAGACACCACATTGACCAACACATCGAAGTCTGGTTCAGAGCCAGATTCGAGCAAGTCTTCATCTGGAATATCATCCTCCATGTTGTCATCTGGGAATGATATTCTTTCTTTGGCTGACCTCTTTGAAGAGGACACTTCCTCAATTACCAAGGCTTTTTTAGCCTTTTTAGGAACAAACTCCTTCTTATTCCTTGCATCACTGTGGTTGCCTTCAGTATATGCAACCTTGGTAATGCCCCTAGCATGGACAACTTTGTTAGTGCCCCCAGCATGGGCACTTGAATTGGAATTGCCCCCAGCATGGGCATTCGGATGAGATTTGCCCCCAACATGGGCATTCGAACTCGAGTTGCCCCCAGCTTGGGCATTCGAACTCGAGTTGCCCCCAGCTTGGGCATTCTCTCTTTCCAATTTCTTAAGGCGTTGGTACCTACGCCACTGGGTTCGAGTCATAGGATTTTTCCCCTTATAGTTATTGTTGTAAGAGTACTTCCTATTTTCAGCATTGTTGCTCGAAGCAACTAGACTCGAGCCACCTAAGTCCATCCTCCTTTTTTGATAGACTTGGTGTTGGCCTGATGACCATTGGTTGACTGGAATTCTATTTGAAGGCACATATGTTTGCCTCCTTCCAAGCCTGTCATGGATAGTAGGGCCTTGACTTGTGGCCTTACCCTTGTTTGGTCTTTCAGTAGACCACTTGTTCTTGTTATCCACATATGGCATAAGATTTTTGAGGCCTGCAGTAGCCTCTTTGTCACATACAGCACTGCAACGAGGACACAGCATCACTTCCTTGTTTCTTAGCTTGCATCTATTCAGAAAATCAATGAGTTCCTCTTCAGCTCGAGGATACACCACTTTGATTTTCTCAGCGTATTCTCCCTCAGTAACAGCTCGAACTGGGGAGGCTTCCATAGCATCTATCATTAAGCACTCAAATGGCTCCACATAGGAAGTCTCAGCCACTTGGAGGGGGTCAGTATCTACCTTCATGGGCTGCTTAGCTTTTTCATCGAACTTCAATCTCCCCTCATCCAATGCTTTTGGCACTAAGTCCCTGAAAACAACACAATGAGAAGTTTTATGACCCAAAAAGTTATGAAATTTGCAATAACCTCTTTTTTTCTTTGTTCTAAAGCAGGAACTTTTAACCCTTTTTGAATAATTATTTGGCCATCAGTGACCAATAAATCCAAAATTTCATCACATTTGGTAACATCAAATGTGTAGGTTTTAGCAACATACTTTTCATTTTTGGGTTCACTAGGATTTTTTCCATTCGAGGATTTTAATAATTTACAAGTATAAGGAGGTCCTGGTTTTAATTCAGCCAAGTCTATTTCATTTGGGTCAACTTCACCAATCTCTAACTCATACTCATCATCACTCTCATAGTTCCCAACATAGGTTATTTTTCTCTTTCTTATGGAACTTATTATTTTTGGTTTTTTCATTTCTAAGTCTTTCAACTTGTCTAACCCTATCAGCCAATTGAGCCATATCCCTGAGATGTTGTGTATCTAATTTCTTTCGAATCGAGTAGTCTAGGCCACCAGCAGCCATTTCTACCAATTCATGTTCAGGAACCTGAGTGAAACATCTAGCTTTGAGAAGCCTAAACCTATTGAGGTAGTCATCAATAGATTCTGGTGTTTTGCGTCTAACACTTGCTAATTCTTTGAGGCTTATTTTTGTTTGACCCATGTAGAATTGCTCATGAAATAGTCTTTCAAGTTGGGTCCAAGTAAATACAGAGTGTGGGGGTAAAGTTGTGAACCAAGTGAAAACATTTTTGGTTAGAGAATTGGGAAAATACTTCATCCTTAAATTCTCATTATTTGCTATGTCCCCAGCCTCAGTCAAATACCTAGCAATCTGCTCGACTGTAGACTCTGTTGTATCACCAGCAAACTTGGTAAATTTTGGGGTTTTCCAATCCCTTGGAATTTTTGTTTGCAAAACAAACTCAGATAGAGGTGATACAAAATTAGGTCTATGCAAACCTACATTTAGACCATTTTGGGCAAGGATGGTTTCTACCAAATTGGCTAAGTTATTTTGCCCAAAATCATTATGTTGAACGTTTCTCAAAACCTCATCAGCATTTTGGTTTCGATGATCAAGCACCACTTCAGGTTCAACATTTCTTTGTACAAGTTGGTTAACAATCTGTGGTTCTTGTTGCTGGCCCCGAGCCTCCTCGATTCGATTATCAGCAACTTGTCCAGGCCTTGGTCTAGGGGCCTGTAATTGTTGAAGTGGTTGTTGGATGGGCACTTGTGCCCCTCCAAAGAAATCAGCATTTCTACCCATTTGGGTAGCCATGGTTTGGTAAGTCTGATTGGTATCTCGAATCAATGGGATGATTATTGTGCCCATTTGTTCAGTGAGTAAATTCACCATGTCATAATTACTCTCATCCATTTGTTGCCTCATAGATAAAAGTGAATCTGTAGTGAGGGCTGGTTGGTTCACTCGAACTCTAGCATTATTAGAGTTTTGCCCTTGTGGAAAGGGAGACCTCACTGCTCTTATCAGAGTGTATTGCAGGGTGTGAATACACGTTCTGCATCATGGCTGTAGGCATTCCATATGGATAAGATCTTTGGGACTGATACAAACCCCCTGATTGACTTCGAAAGTCAAATGAAGATCCTGAGAATGGAGGTGTAACCCCAACAACAGTTTGTAAAGGCATGGTCGTTGTATTTTCAGCCATTGTGGTTGCAGCATTAGATTTTAATGAGGGCATAGAAGAAGACACAGGGATTGCCTGTGTTGCCCCCACAGATGTTGCATCTGTGGCTGATGTTGTCAGAGCGCTCGAAGCGACTACATGCCCCAATAATGGTTTAACATCATCAGGATCCTGATTGTTTTGGTTATTGACATTATTATTGTCATTACTATTGTTGTTGTTGTTGCTAGTACTAGCGTTAGTGCCTCTAGGTCTCACCATCTCTGGTTTTATCCTACCACTTCTCAATTGCATGCACTAAACAATATAAATTCTTTGAAAACAACACACACAACTTTCCAAAACAACAAAGAAGAAAATTTTTAAGAAAGCTTTGAAAATAAGAACGCACAAAACCAGTCCCACTGGGCGTGCCAATTTGTTTACACTGATTTTTAGTAAACAAGCGCTAGTTTGCAATGCTTGAGAGACCAACTAGAGAATCTCGGGACATGTTTGTGCATTTATTGTTCAAAATTGAAAATAACAATGTTCATTAATGCAAATGAACAAGTTTGATTGAAAAAGTAAAATAAAATAAAGAAAATGTAACTTGAATGACAAGAAATGTAAAAATACTCATAATGAGTACGTATGGACGAGAAAAGTAAATATTTCAATGAATTAAAAGGCAAAGAATGTAAATGAAAGCATGTAAATTGCATGAAATGTAAATTGCATTGAATTTAAAAGAGTTTGATCACAAGATCATACATTTTGCCTTGTTTACTCGTTTCTCTCGAACGCTGGGTACTTTGAGTTTGTAAGGTTTGTTAGTATGAGAAATTTGTGATGTGATTTACAACAAATGAACTAGTATTTATAGATTTAAATCTAGTGCTATCTAATAACGACTAAATAATGACCAACTGACAAGTGTCTTGCCACATAATCTTCATTCCTGAATGCCAATAGTTGTCAATCTTGAATGAAACATTATAATGGTTTAAAATTTGAATTTGAATCTTCTGACAACTTTCAACCATTTTACCAAGTTAAAAACTATGGTTCGAGTTCGAGCCACTCGAATGGTATAAACTCGAACCAAGTCATTGTACCTTGTGCGTTCTCTAAAGTCATAGATATTCATCTGATTTGACTTTTATTAAAATATATATTTAATTTTGACCTTTATATTTAATTAATGACTGGAAAACTAAATTTCCATAATTAAAGATATATTAAATATATTCAGAAGAATAATTTAACTTTATAATTTATTTAACCAAAATATTGGCTAACAGCCACGTTTTGTTCCTTTGTGCACAAGATGAGAGATTTCCTCAAAAATATATATATTCTCCCTTTTTATCTTTATTTTCAGTCACCTAAGAAACAAGAATATTTATTAATAAAGAAAAGTCCCTTCTTGAGAAAACAAATCCAAAAAACGCATTAGCTAGGGGTTGAACCCCTAACCTCACAAACAAACCAACTTATACTCAATCTGCTTGTTACCAGCCCAACTGCTTCTTTATTCTAAAATTAACTTGTACTAACAATAATATGTACCAAAATTGGTGGGTAAAATGTGGGATATGACACAAAGCTTTTAAGCAAGGAATATTGTTCACTACTCTAAACTTTGAAGAACAAGTAGTGTATTATTGTTTGGGGAGTGTTCTCTAAATCTTTTATTGTATTTTTCATATATAACACTGATATGTGTTTAGTATTGGGAGTGAGATGAGTTTCTCTTACCTATGGGGTACCTAGGTAGAAATATAGCACGTGTATTGGCGAGTTCTTAAGTTGTAAACCGAGGTGTAAACCGAATAGCTGAGGAATAGCATTACACTAGTGGATTTCCTTTCTGGCTTGGTATGCCCCCAGATTAGATGACGTTGCATCGAACTGGGTTAACAATTTCCTTGTATTATTTACTACTTTTATTATTAGTTGCTTTATTACTTGTACTGCAAGTCTGGTTAATGTGCGCACATTATGCCGCACATTATTTTATCATAATATAAATTATAAATAGTACACCATAATTTCATATCATGAAAGGGTAAAACAAATAAATTATTTCCTGTAATTAAATTAATTTTACAACCTCCTTTCTAAGTGTATTAAAGGGACAAACACTATTCTTAATTGTAATTAAGAAACATTGTATAACCAATATAATTTTATGATAGTTTATTTTACAATTTTATAAATGCTAAAATAGCATTTTATCCGTGTAAAGCAAATTGAGTTGTCATCAAACTCTTTTCCACTAGTTTCATATAAAGGGAAAATTGTATGGCTAAACTTATGAAGTTTGTGTTTGTTATGATCCTATTTCTTTCCCTATATTTTATAGAAGCGGACTATGATAGTAATATTTTTTTTTCATTCTTTTAAAAAATTCATTTACTTATCATATAATATTTTCTCCCCTTAATGAATAACAATTTTATATTCTCTTTTTATTATAGGATATTTTGAATGTAACGATGACTCTACATGTGAAAAAAGAATTAAGTGTAAACCTAAAACCACTCCACGGTGTAGCAATAACAAATGTATTTGTGGATATCCAAATGGTTCAAGAAATACATGGAGTACAAGACCAAAGAGAATGTAAGGTAGAATTATTTCTTTCTCTAGCAAAAGATCTAATAAATATCGCTTATGATCAAATATTCCATGACATGTAATTTAATTATTTTAATATTATGTCGACCCCCAATAATTGAATTTATTTTGTATTTATTTTTCCATTGTTAATTTCAAAGACTGTGAAATTATGGCTGTGTATGTACTTTAAAATGATGGTAATGAAATGAAATAAAGTAGCAAATATTATTATATAAATTGCATCTACACTGTAAAACCATATTTTCTTATTTTATTATTTTGGCCAAATTAAATTTTTCGCCTCTTAAGTTAATTTTAAATTTCACTTTTTATTTCTTTTTTATTTTGGTCCCATAAGTTGCAAACATTAAAGGATTTAGTCCACTAAATTGTTTCGTTTTGTTTTGGTTGCTTAATTAAGTTACAAATATTATACAACATATATACTGCACATGTTGTTTTGGCTTAATCTTGTTGATCAACATGTTGCACTAGGACATTTGTATTGCACATCATGTTGTTTTAGCTTAATGCAGCCAACCAATAGGAACTACAGTTAGAGCTTTTAGAATTTATACAAATGATTTTTCACCCATAATTCTTATATAGAAACTCGTATTTATACTACAACTGGTACGGATCTCACGCCATGTGCGGTTAGTGCGACATTAATTTATATAATCATTTTGTTTCATATTATAAGATAATATATATAGTGAATGTTAAATTTATATTCATGCATAGTAGTCATGTATGAACCACTAACTTAAATCAACTTCAAAATTATTCCTTAAGTAGACATTATATTCTGTAAGTTCTTTTCAAACTTAAAAATTAAAGTTTGATGTACTTTGTCATGAATCTTGTTGCTCTGTACAATACAATGAATTTCTTTGATATAATACATGATAAAAACAATATCATTAGTGTTTATAGGAAACTAAATTTATATAACCATTTTAATAGTTGAATTCATAAGTGTAAGTGCACCAGTTCACTCCCATGTTTTAATAATTGTCAAAACCCATGAAAAATAGTATAGAAAATATTTTGGCAACATTAGAAATAACTTGACAGCTAAAAACTATTTTAAAACTTTGAAAAATTAATTTTGAGGTATTTTGTATCGATACATAATCACTTGTATCGATACAAATGTCCTGAAACTACTTCAGACTGATTTTGTTCAATTTGTATCGATACATATTTCATTTGTATCGATACAAAACTGGTCTCTCAAGGGCAGAGAGTCTCTTGTGTATCGAATCATGCTTGCATGTATCGAGACACACCAAACTCTTTTAAAAGACCAGAGAACGCATTGTGTATCGAATCATGCTTGCATGCTTCGATACATATCAGTCAGTTTTCAAGAAACTGGTGTATGTATCGATACATATTCGTGTTTGTATCGATACATAGGTAAAAAATTTCAAAATTTACAACGTTGTCAAGTGTTTTTATCGATGCATACCATCATATGTACCGATACAAGTCTGTTCTATTTTGCATAAATTTGCTCTATTGTATTTTCTATATAAATAGCAATATGAGTTTTTGTTGTAAGTGTGAGAAACCAATGTAAATGTGAAATACCATTAGAGAAAACACTTGTGATCATATTTTGGAAGAAAATTTGGATCAAAAGGTTCATTCAACACAAGATCATCAATTTCCTAAAACAAAAAACAGATCATACATTCAACATCATCTTAACATCCTTCATCACAAAGAAAAAAAACAGTAACAAAGAACAAAACACCAAAACTCAAACTTTCATCATTCAAAAAAACCCTAGATCAAAAATAAAAAGAAAAAAACAGATCTCTTGCACACTGTGAAGGTTTTGTTTTTACATTCAACATCATCTTTGTCCATCACTGTCACCAGTACCTTGCCAAACAGAGAAAAAAAAGGGGGTCAAAGGGAGGGAAACTAAACAAGCAGAAGAAGAAGCGAAGAAGCAAAGACCGGAAAGAGAAAGAAGGAGATCAAGAACACTTACCTAGAAGAATCACTGCAGGTGTGGTACGTTTTTTTCCCGTTTTCATCATCATTATTCGCATCAAAATACATTTGATTTCGTATTTGAGAGTTAGGGTTTGAATTTGGGGATTTAGGGATTCGGCCACCTTCCGATCCGGCCATGTGGTTGAGTTTTTGTTGATTCTGACCCCAGATTTGTGTTTAGAAGGGTTTTTTAGGTTGGGTTAGTGTAGAAACTTTTCTATTTTTGTGATTTTCCGGTGGCGACGCCGCCACCTTGTTGGCCGACCGCCGCGCCGGAATCTAGGCTTTGCGGTGGTCTGGTTTGAGCTTCAACCGGAAAGCTCATTGTTCTTGAGTTTGTTCTTATTTTTTTTCCAGATTTTTGAGAGAAAGATTGAGAGAAAATTAGAGAGAATAATAGAAGAGAGAGAGAAAAACAAATGAGAAATGAAACAAAATTTTGTAAAAAGCCAATTTATACTCCATCCTTACCTTCTCCACGCGCCCCCTATTTTTCTCAGTTCCCCCCCTCTCTGAATTGCTCGGCGCGCCCCCCATTTGTATTACTCTGCGCGCCCCCCAGGGTTGCTGCGTGCACTCCCCACGGGCTGTGAAGCTGATCAAGGATTTGGGCTTCAACATAAGCCCAATCCGCCCCCTTTTTTCCTTTTATTTGTGTGTTGTGATTTTGTTTTTTTGTAATTGTTGTTTTTATTATTTTTATCTGTTTCTTTTCATTTTGTTTTCTAGTTTTAATGTCCATTTATTTGCACTCACATATATACATTATATTTATATGCTTTAGATGTTTTGCTATGGAAAATATATGTGTGAGTTTATTGTTTCTTTTGAAATTATTAAGTTCAAGTATTAATGTAAAAATTTGAAAAAAATCTTCCAAGTAAAAAATTTCTCTAATAGAAAAAAAAAAAAAAACTTTCTTTTCTAACTATTTTAATGTCAAAAAAAAATAAAAAAAAGTTTGCTTATTTGTCATGACTTCACTTTTTTTTTAATTAGTTATTAGAATATGATATGAATGAAAAAGTTTAATTGTGATGATTGATTTACATGATTATATCCTTGTTTAATTTCATTCCATGAAAACACATAACATGTTCTACCCCTTTTAAAAAAATTAATTACATGCATACATGCATTTGAAACATTACACTTTTTACTACATCACATTGTGCATTTTTGCATGCCACATGACATCTTTACACAATTTTCTATATCACAATACAATTTTATATCACATGTTCACTACACATTCCTACATGCATACATGCATTTGAAACACTACCTTTTACATTTATATCACAATCTATATTTTGCATTTTTACATGACATTGACACTAATTTTTACATCACACAACAATTTCACATTACAACTTCACTTTACATTTTTTTACATGCATACATGCATTTGCATTTAGGTTAGGACATTGCACCATTCAAAAATGCATGTTAGCGACAATATTTTACTTTATAAAATCATTGAGCTCTAACAATTGGCATTAATAGTTAACGACCTTTTTGGCCTAAATTCATTCCAAAAAAAAAAAATTTATTTTGCTAAATAAAATTACATCTTTGCTTGTGTGTTTTAGTTAGAATTATTTGTTGTTGTGAGTGACTTTCAAAAGTGCTATTACTATGTTTTTCATCTCCGACACATTTTTTACACACACTCCACCTTTAAGTTAGAATGTAATATTTTTTTGCTATGACTTCTTTCCTTGATTGTTTCTTTTTCCTTTCTTTTTGTGTGCATCCCATCCTCATATTTATTTTTGAACTTGCATTTTATTTATATCTTTGTGCATTTTACTTATTTATTGCTTATTATTATATATTTATTTGATTCGATATGGTTGTAAATATTAATTGGGTTGTAATAGCGTAGGACTTTATTTTATCGCTTTTATTGCTTTCTAGCTTTCACAATACACACACAAAGCTAAAAAATTTGATTTCCAAGCGAGGGGACTTGTAATTAAATTTCAATTGATTATGAGATCTCTTGCAATAAAAACTCCTTTTAACCTCAAAACGCGATATTTTATAAAGATAAGAAAAAATAATCGTAGGTCCATTCTAGTCCCGACGTCACTATATCATTTGACTATATTATTTATTTACACTTAACACCTTTTTTACATGACAATATTTATACTTTTTTAGAACTTCTTTCTCTCAGCAATATTTTCCTAACAATACAACAACTACACTTCTCTCAAAAAAAAAAAAAAACTTTTACAAACAAAAAAATATTTACACCATTTTTCTTTTATTTACTTTATGAAAGAAATTTTTCTCAATTTTTACTACTTTACTTTCATTAGACTTTTATCATTCTTAGTCTCAAATTTTAACGATTCTTATAAACATTGCAAGAATTCAATCATTCTCTTTACAAAGGGGAATGGTTTAGTGTGTTTATATTGAATCTTTAAAAAGTGAGACTTAAAATGACATTTGTCTCCTTCTCTTTTATTCTATACAACTTCTCCCTCCATTCTTAAAGCATGTATAAAAAAGCACAAAAACATAAAAGAGGTTACCATGGAGTACCATGGGCGCTTGAGGTGCTAACACCTTCCTTGAGCGCAACTAACCCCCGTACCCTAGAATCTCAATTAAAAAGGTTTTTTATTTTTTCCCCTCCTTTGGAAATGAAAAAATAAACTATAGTGGGGAATGTCTCAAAAATCCCGCAACACACATATTAGCCAAAATAGTGACACAATTGCATCCATCATGACACGATTTTGACAGCACCAGCACATGAAATATATTATATCATATATACTCTATTTGCACCAATAACGACTACGTGATTTTAATGGATGAAATATATTATATCATATATACTCTATTTGCATCATGTTCACTCATATCATATATAAGTCTTGATCAATGAAAATTTAATTCCTCAATTTTATCTTGTTAAAGTTTCAATCATGTTAAAACATGATATAAACAAACATGATAATTGATGAGCACCAATTGATGAGAATTGTGCATTACCTTCACAAATTCATAAACTAGTTTTTGTGAACATCGAACTTGTGAATTCTTGTGTTTCAATAGGAAATAAAGAAGTTAGACAATGAAAATATGATTCAAAAATTAGTAAATGATAGAACTGGAGACAAACACATTTAAGAACAAAAATTCAAACCAAGTAAAGAAAATAGAAGAAATGGACCATTTTTCACATTATTACACAAATGTCATTTAACCTAATTAGTCTCCTATAAATATCCCATCACATTACTCAATCATTAACAATCAATTCTCACAATTCCCAATTCTCAAAAAAATCAAAGAATAATTACATAGATCAGAAATCAGATTCCAGCGCCAGAATCTACCTCTGGTCGCCAGAAAACCACAACCACCACACCCATTTTTCAAAACTCCTCCAAATCAAAATCTAATTACACCATTAGCTTCCTCATCATTTCCCCATCACAACTTCATCATTACTTTCAGCAAAAACGCATCCAAAACCACCGGAAACCACCGCGTCCGAAACTAACCTCGCCGGAAAATTTAAAGCACTTGGTGAGAACGTTTGAAAGCGTTATTTTGACTGATTTTTGCTGCTGTAGGCTCGCCTTAACGTGCTGATTTGTTTCCTGTAACCATCCTTCGCCAATACTCATTGAAATGCGAGATTGAGTTTTTTGAATCTCATCGGATTCGCTCTGATTCAAAGAGATCTAAGCTTCCAATGCAAAATCTAAACACGGATTTGAATTCAGAGGCCGAAAACGAGTGGGATTAGTGTACGCTTTGCAAAATTTGGTAATCTAAAACTATAACCACCGTCCCTCCACCGTGCCGGTTTCGGTTTGCTTCGCCGGAGAAGAAGAAGGAAGAAGAAGGTCAAGCGCCATGTGGCACGTTCTGGTTGGCCGGATTATGTTACTCGCGTGCCCCCTTTTTTTTCTACACGTGCCCCCCAAATGGGTTATTGGTCCGGTTCGGGTCGGAAGATTGGTTCGGCTCGGGTTGGACAGTCACCTGGTTCGTTTTCTACATGGATTGGGCTTGCTTGGTCTATTTTCTATTTGCACCTGCGCGTTTGCTGCATACACCTCCTGTATGGCTGAAACTTCAATTGGGCCTTGGGCCTATTTTTCTTTGTTGATTTTTTGTTTTTATTTTCTGCTGCACACCTTTTTCAGGTTAGCACCCCCTTACTCACTTAATTCATTTTACATGCATTTATCATCATTATGTTTTTTTAGCTTATCTGAATAAGTGATTATTTGGGAGAATAGCTTATTTAAGCTTATTGAGTCCAAATTTTTACCTTAATATTTAGGGATTTATTTTGAGACTTATTTTATTTTTAACTTCGTTGCTTATTTTGATTATTTGTTAGTACTAGCTTATTCAATAAGTGTTTGTTTGGGACAATAGCTTATTTTAAGCTTATTGATCTTAAACTCTTACACTAATATTTAAAGACCTCTTTTAGGGTTTAATTTTTAATTTCTACGTTCTCATTGATGTGTTTTGCATCGGTTTGATTATCATTTTTCTGCTCTTCTCATGATATGTGTTTCATGTTCCCATTTTTGCATCATACTTTACATTACATTTTCATGCCACTTTACACCACATCTCACATCATATTCTACAATTACATGCCACATTTTTCTACATTTCTACATTACACACTACATCATATTTTTACATGACATTTCACACTACAACTTCATTTTACATTTTTTTACATGCATACATGCATTTGCATTTAGGTTAGGACAATTTGAGACAATATTTTGCTTTATAAAATCATTGAGCTCTAGCATTAGCATTAATAGTTAAGGACATTTTTTTGGCCTAAATTCATTTCTTTCATGCTTGTTAATTGATTCTTTTTTTCCTCGCTAGTTTTAAAAGTGTGTGCTCATATGCGAGGATGTTTGACACGACTTTGTGCTCTTTGCATTTTTTTCACTTTGTCACATTCACATTATACTCCACATTGCATTTTCACCCGCACACTTCCCATCAATATTTGACATTTGTTTTCTTTTCTTCGTAAGTGCATTTCATACTCGTGTTTATTTCCCCGCTTGCATTTTTATTGCTTTTTATTTTTTATTTTTTTTCATTTGATTCGATATGATTGTAATAATTATTCAATTTGGCTGTAATAGCGTAGGATTTTATTGCTTTCTTTATTGCTTTTGACACATCACACACAACGCTAAAAAACCAAGTATAAAAACGAACTTTAGCCTTCTTTATTGCTTGTTACATGCCTCCTTTATATAGGATTGGCTTATGATGGAAAACACATAAAAGTTAATTAAAAATAACTCAAGAGACTTTAGCCACTTATTATCATGATAGCGGACTAAATTATTACAATGGGAAAATGGAAAATAACTAAGGGATAGTGGTGGTTTAGTGGAGCATTTTAATTTGCCACTATCTCATGCTTAGTGGAGCCTTTATTGACCACTATCACTTGCTTAGTGGAACTCTTTATTTGTCCCTATAACAGGCTTGTATGACAATCACCAACTTTGGTTCTCTTCCTTCAACTTGGGCCATACCTTCTCCAACTTAGGTCGGACCTTCTCTTGATTTGATCATGAAGTGAACTAAGACATCATGGGCTCTTCTTGTATGTGCCCTTGTTATAGGACCTCCTAAGCTTTGAATTGCTTCATTTCTGTCTTCTTGGCTTATGTCCCCATCAATAATCATGATTTCGTAAGTGGCTCTGATACTATTGAAGGAAAATAGTAATAGTTTAAGCAGCGGAATTCAAAAAATTCCTTAAGATGATCCTGTAACACCCGGCGCAAAAAAATATATATACAGATATGCAATGATGAAATGCAATGCACAAATGTAAACAATGAAGCCGCCACCATACTTTATTTATCCCGTGAGGGGAAAGAAAAATAATGATAAAACCTTGAAAAGATCAGGTTCGGGAGTTGGTTACATGAGGTGAAGACGTTAACACCCCCTCATATCCGTTGTACTCAACGGGAACCATTTGAGGAATTTTGGTTTGCTTAAAAAGAAATTAGCCTTATAAAAGAAAGATTACCGCATATTGAATAGAAAAGGGAAAAAAGAGTTTTTTATTATTTGGCTTGACGAGAGAGGCTCTCGCTCCTACGTATCCCCCAAGTACAATGAGGAAGTCAAAGCTCACGTAGTTCTTCCTGAAAAAAAGGTTTGTTTGTTGGTTATTTTTAGTGAACGATGCTTAGGTCGCATTCCACTGAGACAACAATATTGCTTGTATACTCAACTTAGGTTTAAGCGTTTGTCAGTATCAGGGGAATGGATAAAGCACCATCTATTTAGAAAAAAGAAGTAAAAATGATTTAACTGCGCAAGAGCAGAAAAGCTATTGAGTGGGATGATTGTCTTTTAGATTAAAAAGAGATGAAAGTTATGCGTCAGACATCTCTCTTTTCATTCAATAAGTTATTTAAGCTATTTTCAGAGTTTTCCAATTTCAGAAAAGAAAAAGAAAAAGAAAGGTAGAAGAGGAGAGAAATGCAAATGCATGAATGTAAATGACATATAATCAATGTACTGAATAATTAAAAAGAATAATTAAAAATGCATCAGATATGAGCATATAAACAAGTAATCATGTATCAGACAAAGAGATATAAATTATCAAGCAATTAGGCATTTTGCATAACTCAGTCAAAAAGAGAAAAGTCAACTATCAGAAGTCGATAGAAAAAGTCAACCTAAAAGTCAAACTAAAGGTAAAGGCAAAAGTCAACCAAAAGTTAAACTAAGAAGTCAAAGTAAAAGTCAACCTAAAAGTCAAGTCAAAAGTCGAGACAGAGACAAGTCATGCGTCAGACTCTGCCTCGTGGTTTTTTCAAAGAGATTCTAATTTTAAAGTTTTTAAAGTTTTGAATTAAAAATAAATTAGCCAAACTCATGCATCAGAGACTAATTATTTTTAATTCATTTTTCATATCCAAGTTCTAAATTCAAAAGCTCTGAATTAAAAATAAATTAGCCAAAGTCAAGTGTCAGAGACTAATTATTTTTAATCCGTTTTTCATATTCAAGTTCTAAATTCAAAAGCTCCGAATTAAAAATAAATTAGCCAAAGTCATCCGTCAGAGACTAATTATTTTTAATCCGTTTTTCATTTCAAAGTTTCATAATCTAATTGATAAAAGACTCTCAAAATTTTAAATAAACAAATAATCAAACAGCAGGGGTGCATTAGCAAAAACAGTTGTGTGCAAGCAACAAATAAAAAAAAGAAGCAAAACAAACAAAAAGAAACTGGGCCCAAAACCAAGCCCAATCACCAAATACCAGACCGAACCGGGTCTGGTTTAGAACATGGTCAACCGACCCGCTCCAACACCCACTGGGGGTGTGGAAAAAATGAGGGGGGCGCACGTGAGAAAATGCAGCAGCCACTCAAGGAGCGCCACGTGGCGCATCACCTTCTTCCTCCAGCCAAACAGAACACAGGGACGGACGGAACAATCTCGTCATCGGCGCCGTTGTCAGAATACCTCTCGGTCACCAAATTACACAAGTGAATATACGATTTCGCACGGATTTTCATAAGGATTACAAATCTGCAAACAATTTCATCAAATAGTGCACAAATAAGGCAAAACGAACGAAACAAGAATATAGATCTAAAAAATAAACCGATTCATTCCGGCAAGATATGGCAAAAACGACCAATGAGGAACAATCAGAGACATTCCCGGAGCAGTTATAAACCGTTTTCTACCTTCAATTGAGCTCGACACGTCCGGGAACGAAGCTTTTGTACCGGCCGTGACTTTGCTTTCTTTTTTGAGCTTTTCCAGTCGTTTTCTTGCGAAACAAAGTTCGGAAATGGATTTAGAAGGGTCTTTAGCTTTGGAAAAGTGGGTTTGAATGTTGATTTGATGAGGATTTGTGGTGGCCGGAAGTTGGCCTGAAAAAGGAATTATGGCGGTGGCGCCCGAAAAGTGTTGGTGAAGGAGGGAGGAGTGATTTTCTGGTTTTTTGGGATTTGTGATAAATAATTGTTAATGATTGAGTGATGTGAGATTTGTATTTATTGGGGAATAATTGGGGTAAATGGTATTTGTGTAATAATGGTATAATTTTGGGTTAAGAAAATGAATTAAAGAGAAAATGATAATGAAAATGATTATGAGGTGGAGGTAGTGAGGTGTCAAGATCTAATTGGATACAAGAAATGTTACATGTTCAAATTATTGTTTATGTCATGAAATAAAAACAACATAAATGCAACTAAACTATTTTTTTGTTATTTTTCTTGTAAAAAGAGATAAATTGTATTAACTAAAAATTAAGAGAAAAGAAATAAAAATGCCAGCATATTAAATTTCTAAAATCTTTTTGATATTTCTTATAACAATAAGAAATAATTTTCAGAATAAAATATTTATTTACAAAAACTAAAAATTAGGGTATTACAGCTGTCCTATTTAATTGTCTTATACTCGAATGCGTAAATGACCTGCGTCTTTACGCATTCGAAGTAAAAGGTAATTAAATACAAATACCCTAATTTTGTGGTGTGAATGTGATGTAATTATAATGAATGCATGTGGAAGATGAGGGTAGAAATCATACGTGGAAAAATTTGGAAGATACCTGAGAAAGAAATGATCGTCTCCCGTCTGGGTGCTTTGATCTTAAAAACGGGTCGTCTCCCATCCGGGTGTTTTAACTCAAAAGAAAAAACTTAATCGTCTTGAATAATTATCCACTTAGTCTGTAGAAGTTGCAATCCAAACTCTACTTCCACTGAAAACATGAGAGTGATTTGAATCTATCCATCATTCTTAAGAAACTACAATCGAAATACTGCGCCCATTGAAACATTAAGACTGACTTGAATCTATCCTTCATCCTGAAGAAACTGCAATACAAATATTGCGCCCACTGAGATCTATCTGAATCTATCCTCTACCGAGGAAACTGCGATCCAAACTCTGCAGTCACTGAAAACTGAGACTGGTCTGAATCTATCCTTCATTCCGAAGAAACTATAATCCAAATTTTGCGCCCACTGAGATCTATTTGAATCTATACTCTACTGAGGAAGATGCGATCCAAACATCTACTTTCACTGAGTTCTACCTGAATCTATCCTCTATTGAGGAAACTGCGATCCAAACATCTACTTCCCTTGAGATCTATCTGAATCTATCCTCTACTGAGGAAGTTGCGATCCAAACATCTACTTCCATTGAGATCTACCTGAATCTATCATCTACTAAAGAAGTTGTTCCATTGAGATCTATCTGAACCTATCCTCTACTGAGGAAGCTGCGATCCAATCATCTACTTCCATTGAGATCTACCTGAATCTATCCTCTACTAAGGAAGCTACGATCCAAACTCTGCGATCATTGAAAACTTGCTGAAGTTTGAGGTATCTTGAAAAAGAGTACTCGCTGTGAAGAGACAGTTGAATATTCTGTCATTATTCTTGGCAATTACCAAGCAACTGTCTTGCTGAGGAACATGATTCATCAATCAATTTATTGAAGATGCATTGTGCTAACTGCAATGGGGATATGGTTCGGAAACCAACTTGCTGAGGTACGGATTACCAACTCTACTGAGGATACAGTATGCCGAAGGGGTTACTGGAGTAATAACTTATTCATCCATTCACTAGGGATGTTATGTATAAGCCAACTTTACTGGGAAAACGGCTTTCCAGCCGACTTACTAGGGATGAAATGTCAACTGACTCACTAGGAAAAGAAAATATTCTTAACCTTTCTCATTGAGAATATGGTGCACTAACCGATCTGCTTAGGGATGACACTTTGTTGACCAATTCACTGGGGAAAAGATTCATCAACCCTTTTTGTTGAGAAATTACGATTCAATAACCGTCTTGTTGGAGAATTAGGTACATCAACCTTTTTCACTGAATGAGAGATCGAAGTTCGGAACCTGTTAAAACAACATTTTGAACTTGTGTTTTATGAATGCATGGTAACATATATCTGATGCCTAAATGCAAAAATAATGCAGAAGAAACGTCTGATAATATGCAGGAGTTTGTATGCATGTATGCGTGAATGCGTGAATGCACGTATGCATGAATGCACAAATTTATGAGTTTCTGTTGATGAAAGTTTGTATTTCCCGGCACCGAGAATCTGAGTAACTCTGACATTGTTGAGATGAGGACCCTTGCAAGCTTCTGTTGCGGAACAGGTGTTCAAATGGGTTTCCAAAGAGGAATAACATTTTTCTTTGACTGCCAACGTGCACTGAGAGTGGAAACTCTTCATCATCCATGTTATTGACAACCACGGTTCTGCCATATTTCACCACATGTAGCTTTTCAGGAAGATGTAATCTTGACATAGTATGCCCCAAGCACTCGAATCCATGACGGATATGCCCCTGACCAACTGATATTTGTAGTGTAACCAATTCTTGAACCAATTTGACCTTGATAAGCAGGGTATTCAACTTGTTTTCCCCTGATTGGCAAAATCCATAGATAACTTGCCACTAGCTAAGAGCGCCTCAAATCGTTTTTGCCTTTGATCAGACCACAGCTCAGATTTCTTTAATGTCAAGTATTAATTTGCAAGTAAAATCATTTCTTTTGAAAAGTATTTTGCACATGCAAGTTTTTTGAAACACACATGATGTGTAGAAAAGAGAGATAATTATTAATTACGCAACAAACTGGAGGAGTCAGCTTAACAATACATTTGATGAATGTTCTTTCATAGTGAACCTAGCTTTAATTAGGTCTTGCAACCAGAATTCATGTAAATCAAGCCAAAAAAGATATAAATTTGTGTTATCTGAATTCCTATACTTGAACCTTTGCTTGTCCTTAAGCACATAAATAGTGACTCTTTTTAGTACAAGTTTGAAACTGGACACGACAACTCTAATCATACATGGTTGCCGGCTAGTAAAGAAAATCAAAAAATAGATATCAATACCAAGGGTACTGTAATAACACAAAACCACACATTGCGGTCAAAGACTCTCATCATATGAAGACAAATCTGCAGTATTTTATTGTGACTCTAACTTTTGCTTAAATTTTATTCACCCTCTTCATTCAAGTGCAATCACATTAAGCCTGTTATCTTGTACACGCTCATGGTAGAAAAATCTGTTAGTGATTATGATCATATGTCGAGGGGAACTGATAATATCGGTTTGGTAAACCCCTTTTTCTCTTCCAAATGTAGTTGTGGGGGATCGGATCGTAACCTGCCCTACCAAGTTCAGAACTAGACTCCTCTGAACCAACTACTAAATGGGTACACTACTATGGTTTTTCTTTGTATGCTCAACAACTGTTGAATTAAACAACCGAGTGAGGTTCATCTAATTCAATAAGTGCATTCCCACTTTCGAAATCAACCAAAGTATGAAAATTTCATTTCTGGATCATTCACTTATGTTCATTGATTTCCTACTTAGTTTGTGCCCAAGATGGTGGCGACTGCTAAGATAAACTACTAAGTGTTACCTTAAAACTTAAAATCAAGACTTTGTCAAAATTAGTACTCAAATTGATCATACATACTTCTAAGAGTCTAAGGTGTTAAGACAGTACCAATTTTATTGAATCATTACTGAACCTTCATAATATAGCCTAAAGTGCAAAACGACCTATATACTCTTAAAGTGTCATGTCAAGTATCAAACCAAAATTACTTGTTTTTTTTTATAAAAAAAGATATATTTCAAGAAACTAGGAGAATCAGATAACAACAAAACATATGCAAGAACGGCTCAATTCAATATTTTTTTTTTTGAAATAATGAAAGAAAGTGAAACAATGCCATACATCATCAACTAGGTTTTATCACCATTGAAAGCATATATCAGCAAAGATCAGTTATTCGTTTTTATCATCCTCGCTCCAAGTTTGTAAGCAATAAGAAAGAGAAAAGAGATGGATACAAATGGATTGATTCCAAAATACATAATTTTAAAAGCAAACAAATGTTTGATAAGAAAGAAATAAAAAGCCTAGCGATCATAAGAATGAGCTTCCTAGTATCACCGACTTTGACTAGATAACTTCTTTTCTACAATACCCAATTTGAACAAACCCTTGATCCATCAGTTTTTGCAGACACTCTTTCATCTTGATGTAGTGATCAGGATTCTTTTCACAGACTTCACAATCCGGATGCAACTCCAAGAACTGGTCATAACTGAGCAACATTTTTCTAACAGATGACTTAAGAGTCTTGACCATAGGAAAATCTTTTATCAACTACTTGAACATTAACTGAAGAGATATGCCTAACTGGTGAATCAGAACATGGCCATGCCCCATTTGACGTAGATGGCCCTTTTTGGAATTTCAAAACCACGGGAATTGCCCCTTCATTCATAACTGACTATGTTGTTAGGTTCACACTGGCCATCATATTAAGTATCTGATCCACTTTTTTGGCCAATTGAGGTACCTCAACCTTCAAAGTATCAAACTGTTCTTGTAAATTGTCCATGACGTGGTGAGAAACTTTTCTTTTCCAGATACCGGTAACGAGAAAGTAACTGTTGGAATGAATGATCGAAAATGAGATTTTTGTGATTTGAAAAATGCATGATTTTTATGATTGAAAATGCATGATTTTTTCAAAGACTTTTTCCACATTTAATTTTGTAAATGTATGAACGATGCATATGCATAGTTACTTTCATGGATGCATGGATGTATGGATGCAATGAATGTACGGATGCATTGTCATATCCGTCACCATGTCACATTATTCAGAGAACTCGGTCACAGAATAACATATTCTTTCACAACCACAACAAACTAGTATTTTCAAAGTGGAATCTCTGAGGCCAAAAGTTCAAAGCTACATGTAACCCATCCCTCTCACATGTTGTTCTAGGCTGACACGGTTACCCAAAACCCTTGATTACTTTTTCCCAAAAAGCAACCTTATCTGGGCGAGATTATAATACCAACTGGATGAGTCGACATCATAACCTCGACACAGGTTCTAAACGGTGGTCCCTAGACAAAAGGTTCGGATACCTAAACTGGATAAAAAGGTCCCCGAAGTCCTGGACCCCGCATGGAAAAAACTGAACCCAAAGCCATGCGGCAGAGAGCCCAACCTTTCCAAGGGAATCTATTCCGAGCGGAAGTTTTACACTGGAACTCACAGTCACATGTCATACAGCCCAATGCAAAAATCCCTCAACTAATCCTAAGTTTCTCTCAGGTCCGGTGATGAACCATAACACACAGTAACCAAGAACTAAGCCATAAAGGCAAAAGAAAAAAAGGAGTAAAAGAGAAGACAAAGCTAGCAAATCCAGACAGTTCAATATTTTGCGATAATATAAAAGATAGGACAGATAAGGCTAACCTGGCATAAGCAAACCAAAAGCACCAAATTAGGCTTAACTCTCTATACAAATGTCCCCAATGAAGTCGCCAAGCTGTAACACCCGGCGCAAAAAATATATATATACAGATATGCCATGATGAAATGCAATGCACAAATGTAAACAATTAAGCCGCCACTATACTTTATTTATCCCGTGAGGGGAAAGGAAAATAATGATAAAACCTTGAAAAGATCGGGTTCGGGAGTTGGTTACATGAGGGGAAGATGTTAACAACCCCTCATATCCGTTGTACTCAACGGGAACCATTTGAGGAATTTTGGTTATCTTAAAAAGAAATTAGCCGCATAAAAGAAAGATTACCGCATATTGAACAGAAAAGGGAAAAAAGAGTTTTTTATTATTTGGCTTGACGGGAGAGGCTCTCGCTCCTACGTATCCCCGAAGTACAATGTGGAAGTCAAAGCTCACGTAGTTCTTCCTGGAAAAAAAAAGGTTTGTTTGTTGGTTGTTTTTAGTGAACAATGTTTAGGTCGCATTCCACTGAGACAACAGTATTGCTTGTATACTTAACTGAGGTTTAAGCGTTTGTCTGTATCAGGGGAATGGATAAAGCACCATCCATTTAGGAAAAAGAAGTAAAAAAGATTTAACTTCGCAAGAGAAGAAAAGCTATTGAGTGGGTTGATTGTCTTTTAAATTTTCTGAGGAGTTATTCAGTGAATAAGAATAGTAATCGGTCGCGAGCCATGCGGCAGATACTTGGACTATTCAAGAGATGAAAGTCCTGTGTCAGACATCTCTCTTTTCATTCAATAGTTTATTTAAGTTATTCTCAGAGTTTTCCAGTTTCAGAAAAGAAAAAGAAAAAGAAAGGTAGAAGAGGAGAAAAATGCAAATGTATGAATGCAAATGACATATAATCAATGTACTGAATAATTAAAAAAGCATAAGATATGAGCATATAAACAAGTAATCATCAAGCAATTAGGCATTTTGCATAACTGAGTCAAAAAGAGAAAAGTCAACTATCAGAAGTCGACAGAAAAAGTCAACCTAAAGTCAAACTAAAGGTCATGGCAAAAGTCAACCAAAAGTCAAACTAAGAAGTCAAAGTAAAAGTCAACATAAAAGTCAACTTAAATGTCAAGTCAAAAGTCGAGACAGAGACAAGTCATGCGTCAGGCTCTGCCTCGTGGTTTTTTCAAAGAGATTCTAATTTTAAAGTTTTGAATTAAAAATAAATTAGCCAAAGTCATACGTCAGAGACTAATTATTTTTAATTCATTTTTCATATTCAAGTTCTAAATTCAAAAGCTCTTAATTAAAAATAAATTAGCCAAAGTCATGCGTCAGAGACTAATTATTTTTAATCCGTTTTTCATTTCAAAGTTTCATAATCTAATTGATAAAAGACTCTCAAAATTTTAAATAAACAAATAATCAAACAGCAGGGGTGCATTAGCAAAAAAATTGTGTGCAAGCAGCAAATAAAAAAAAAAGAAGCAACACAAACAAAAGAAACTGGGCCCAAAACCAAGCCCAATCACCAAATACCAGACCGGGCCAGGTCTGGTTTAGAACCGGGTCAACCGATCCGCTCCAACACCCAGTTGGGGGGTGTCAGAGAAATGAGGGGGGCGCGCGTGAGAAAACGCAGCAGCCAATCAAGGAGCGCCACGTGGCGCATCACCTTCTTCCTGAACACAGGGACGGACGAAACAATCTCGTCCTCGGCGCTGTCGTCAGAATACCTCCCGGTCACCAAAATACACAAGTGAATATACCATTTCGCACAGATTTTCATAAGGATTACAAATCTGCAAATAATTTCATCAAATAGTGCACAAATAAGGCAAAACGAACGAAAAAAGAATATAGATCTAAAAAATAAACGGATTCATTCCGGCGAGATATGGCGAAAACGACTAATGAGGAACAACCAGAGAGACGTTCCCGGAGAAGTCATAAACCGTTTTCTACCTTCGCTTGTGCTCGAGACGTCCGGGAACGAAGCTTTTGTACCGGCAGCGACTTTGCTTTCTTTTTTGAGCTTTTCCAGTCGTTTTCTCGCGAAACAAAGTCCAGAAATGGATTTAGAAGGGTGTTTAGCTTTGGAAAAGTGGGTTTGAATGTTGATTTGATGAGGATTTGTGGTGGCCGGAAGTTGGCCAGAAAAAGGAATTCCGGCGGTGGCGCCGGAAAAGTGTTGGTGGAGGAGGGAGGAGTGATTTTCTGATTTTTTGGGATTTATGATAAATGATTGTTAATGATTGAGTGATGTGAGGTTTGTATTTATACGGGAATAATTAGGGTAAATGATATTTGTGTAATAATGGTTTAATTTTGGGTTAAGAAAATGAATTAATGAGAAAATGATAATGAAAATGATTATGAGGTGGAGGTAGTGAGGTGTCAAGATCTAATTGAATACAAGAAATGTGACATGTTCAATTTATTGTTTATGTCATGAAATAAAACAACATAAATGCAATTAAACTATTTTTTTTGTTATTTTTCTTGTAAAAAGAGATAAATTGTATTAACTAAAAATTAAGAGAAAAGAAGTAAAAATGCCAGCATATTAAATTTCTAAAATCTTTTTGATATTTCTTATAACAATAAAAAATAATTTTCAGAATAAAATATTTATTTATAAATGAATTAGTTATGGCCCCTAGGGCAGATGTTCTCTCAAGTCAATGATAGAACCTAAACTAGCTTAACAATGATCTACTTCTCCAAGCATGATCTTCAAGGTTGTCCTCCTATGTTCCTATGTAATTGATACTTTAATATTACATCTTGAAAAGTCGTTTTACATACGAGGGAGTGAGATGAGAAGAGAATTTACATCAACAAATTTAAATTCAAAATAAACAAAAGGTAAACTAAGGCCATAACCAACCACTACAAGATAATAATAACAAACATACTTTATTATAATTTTTGGTCCAAGTCATGTTACTTAAAATTAAATTTCTACAACTAATCATGCTGATCATATCAGCCAAAATCGTGTCACGATTTCACAAATCGTGTCACGATTGCACATATCAGCCAAAATCGTGACACAATTGCATCCATCGTGACACGATTTTGACAACACCAGCACATGAAAAATTTCAGAAACTTAGCCTGTCTTATTGTGACCAAATCGTGTCACGATTTCACAAATTGTGTCACGATTATGGAAGTCAGAAAAACAGAAACTTTCTGTCAGAAAATCATGTCACGATTTCGGCAATTCTTGAGCAAATTTTCTGGATAGCACAACCCTTGTGTTATCTTGAACCCTAATGCAACAACTTCATGCCATCAAAATCACCATACAAACGTAGGTTCCGAAACAATTTAACATGGATCGTTCAATACCAATAACGACTACGTGAATTTAATGGATGAAATATAGTATATCATATATACTCTATTTGCATCATGTTCACTCATATCATATATAAATCTTGATCAATTAAAATTTAATTCCTCGATTTTATCTTGTTAAAGTTTTAATTAGATTAAAACATGATATAAACAAACATCATAATCATAATATCGTAAGTAGCTCAGATACCACTGAAGGAAAATTGTAATAATTTAAGCAGCAGAATTTAAAAATTTTCCTTAAGATGATCCTTACAAATAAGCATGATCATGTGTTTTAAGGTTTACCTCTTGTAGAGAAGAAACCTTTGATTCACGAACGGAGGATGATCACGATCGATGATGACGAAGAACAACGCCTCTAGTCAGTCCACACGAACAGCTACCTTCAAGAGAGCGCTAGGTCCTTTGTATGAAGGCTTATGTGAATAGAGATGTAGGAATATAATTTTAGGGTTTTCTCAAGAGTTTCTTTTGAGTTTTCTAATGTTTCTTTTTTTTTTTCTAGTGTTTTTAAAACTCTAGTACAAGGGTTCTATTTATAGAACATCTTGTCTTGTGCACCAAGACAAACACTTGTCTTAGGCAATAAGTAAGAGAAATGCAATTTATAGCGAAAAACCACATCACGATGCTATTTTCACTATACCCTGCTCCACCTCTTTATATTAAGCCACCCATGTATTCTAATACAGCTGGAAGATCCAACGCATGAAAACATTTCGGGATGATGTTTATTGGGACAAATAGCACTTCTCAATAAGTAAACAAAAAGCCCATTAAACAAACACTAGGGTGTGCACGCCTCACATGAGAGCATGCTCATGCGCGCGCACGCCTACCCTATCTTACATTGTGCTTGTTTGTTTATTTACCGTGATACTCTTATCAAATTCCATATTCCTCTTGGGTACACCGTACCTTATGGTGTTCCTTAATTATCTTAATCTCATATTAGACTGTCCTTATGTGTGTAACCCTGTAGCCTGTAGATTTCCTTAATGTTAGCAACAATATTAAATCTTCTATTTAATATAATAAACAGTGATCGGTATCTAGAAACACATCACTGCTACCCAAGTTACAATAAATTAACATGTGTTCTAAACATAACCTTTTGTGATAATACAAGTGTGTAGAATTACCCCTTTGCCCCTATGTCTATATTGAACACAAGACATACTTGGTATCATCATTGTCTAGTTCAATATTGGTACAAAGACATTTATCCTGTTATGCAGGATTGGAAAATTCCATCTAGGTCACTAGTGTCCCTCAGCATGCTTTGTGAAGCACCCATCAACTGCCTTTATGATTATCCAATTACGGACAATGTTATATCAGCAACAAAGTACTCAACTCCACACATCTAGGGTCCAAAGTGGTTTCAATTCTAAGGGCGGTTTATACCATTATCACCATGAGAGTTACTTATGACACTTTGCATAACATTGCATGTAGTACTCTCAGAGCGGGTCAATTCAGTTAAATATTACTCCTAATATTTATACCTATGTCAAGACTTGATAAATCCTTATCTTATGATCCATGAGATGTGATCATCAGTTTTTCTTCATAATAGTCTTTATGCTTTAAGGTTATCCCATTTCACCATAAAGCTTTAATAGTCTTTATGCTTTAAGGTTAATCTCATGATTAAGTCACACTTAATATTAAACGGACTATCTATTCTAGGGACTTCATTATTTTGGACTCTTACAAACATAATAAAGAAATATCATATTTATATTCAAACTCCTAAAACAAATACTATGAAAATAGATTGGCTCTTAGGGCTTACTCCAATAGTACTCAATAAAATACTACCGAAATAGTTAATAACAAAGAAATACCAAAAAATGACCGTTTATTAGCATAAATTGGTATGTTTATATTCTCACCTAATAATGCATCAAAAGGGGAACAATTTGTAGACAACACCAAATTTTGTTGGTTATAATTTGCATTACGCCATGAAATCCCTTGTTAACATGAAACAAAACCACCATAATATTAATAAATTAAATTTCAAATCTCAAATTGAATTCACATCACATGCCATGTCTCAAAATACAATGTTTAAATTGTCATTTAGTTATATCATTTCATGTGCATAAAATTGATAAATAGTTGAACAAGATAATTGCTATAACGACATAATCCTAAGGTTGGCCCCAAGAATGTACATGCATATAAACACAAGTCCACTATTTGTACAGTATAGTCAAAGGAATGGGTAAATTGATATATAATGTGGCCCTGTGAACAAGTAATACCAAAAAGCAAAAGCTTTTATTTTTCAGCACATTTTCCGTTGTGAGGAAGCATATAGCTCGTGGATTGCAGCTTATTGAGACCAGAAGCAATGTAAAAGAACAATTGAGAATGGGGCACATAACTTCTCCCATTACATTATAAGAAAACATGTCATGTGTGTTCTAAATATTGTTATAATTTGAATTGAACATATGGTTCGGTTCACCCACATGATCATGTTCAAAAGTAGTCCTAAAGAAATTAAAGTTTTTTCTTTCCTTGTAATTGTATAAATAAATAAATGATGCAATTTTGCATATAACGCGTCTTTAAAACGAATCACTAAAAAGTGTTGCTTGTAGCAAAAGTTATAAGAGAAAAATATAATAATTTTCTTCTCTAGATAGATACATGAATAGTAATTAAATCCAAACAATGTTGGCCCTATTGAAGAAAAATAAACTCAAAAAATTATCATACAAACGTTTGATCTGCTAAAAAATAGAGAATTCGATAGAACAACTTCTGTTATACTGTGTTTGATTTGAAACTGTCACAAATTGGAGGTCAAGAGACTCAACAAAATCAGATATTATGGTCCTCCCACTGAACCAGGGGATAGCTTTTTGTCTTCAGCACAACTTTCTTAAATTACCAAAATAACAATCCATCAAACATCATACAAAATAAATTTTGTTTAATACCGTAAATATTTGTCTTGTACTGTTCTATCTTGTACTGTTCTATTTAATACTTTCATTTTGCAGATCAAACGGACCCTAAGGATATCTAAGATATGTGAAAAATATCTATGTAAAAATTAATTTGGGTAGGAAACTGCGGTTATTATAATATTTGACACTTTATAGAGTATTCTTGCAAGCTTCAATCATTTAGAACATTCTTATGAAACTAATTTTTGTTTGATTGGTTATCTCGCAACTTAAAACTCTTTGATCATTCTGATCAAGAATATATTCTGCAAGAATTAAACCTTTTGTTCTTCTCACAAAGTTCAGCATTTTTTAATTAACTGAGTTATACCTATTCAGTTAAATAAATTTAATTAGTTAAATAAAGAAATTGAATTAATTAAATACAATTCCCGCAAACAAGGGGGAACATTTGATTCTTATGTTGAGATTTGATTATTAATATATTTACTGTTAAAAAAAATTAGATAAATGAGAAAATATTATGTTTATATTTAGTATCACGGTGTATATGTCAGAATTGCGGTAACTCACCGTGATTTAACAGAAACTACAATTTATAACTTTCAAAAATTATGGTGAACAACTGTGATTCTGACACATTTATCGTAATAACAAACATGCACTATATACTAGTATATTCAACCTATTGATCAATATAATGGCTTATCATCAAAATCAGTTCCATTTTTGCACATAATTGATGGAAGGAACTATGGGCACAAATTATATATACATATCTAAATTTCTTATTATTAAGAAGTAAAAGCATATAATACCAAACTTAAAACATTGAAACAAGGAAAGCCATTTTTTTCTTTAGGAGGCACCAAGAGGCCGACAAAAGAAACACTTTTCAATGGTTCAAGTTTCCACAATCTGACACCTTGGCATGCAATATAGGGCTTTCTAGATCCTCTTCTTAGCATAAAAACGACATAACCTTTTATTCTGTAAAATTGGTGAAATATTCCCTACATCACATATTTATTGATTTTGACCGTCTAATTATCTAAATTAATAATCCAAATTGAATAACAAAAGTTTAGAGATGGACTACCTCCGTACCAAAATATATGTCGTTTTGACCAAATCACACAAATTAAGAAATGTAATCATTGTTGTATGGAAAAGGTAAATTATGGGTTAGTTTACAAGATTATCCCTCATTAATGGTATGTGAGAGATAAATTATAGAATTGAAAGAAGAAAGAGAAATAAATAATTAAGGGTATAAGAGGAAAAAGAGCATTAAATGCTTCATTGGTAATGTAAAACGACATATATTGTGGTACAAATTTTTTTCTCAAAACGACATATATTTTGGTACGGAGGAAGTATAATTTAAAGTGCTCGATCATAGATCAATGTTCAAAATTAAATACAACATGTTATTAATTTGATAATATTACTGCAGCAAACTCAAATCTAAAAACCAAGCGTTAGTATGTTTATTTGGTGGGTATTGACATTAGACTTGAATAAAAGAATTATTATTCGATCTTCTGCAACTACGTTTGAGAGATAGTGATCTATTAGTACTCCATTCCTGTAAGAACTAGAAGGTAAAAAAAAACTCAAATCTAAAAGAAATTCAATATAATTGAGACATTGATGCACATATATTCCTTATTTTCTTTTTCCTTCATATATGTAAATTACATAAGGTAAATAATTGTAAAATAGATAACAAGCCTAATTTGATTCAATAGTACTTATAATAATCTTACAAATTTAGACATTCACAAAAGAGAGACCAAAAATTGTCTTTTCTCTTTATGAATATCTTCTAGTGTATCTATATAATCTTAATTTTTTATCACAGTCAGTAATAATAACTTCAACAACTAGCACTGTTGGAAATAACAAATATGAAATTTTGAAAAGGAAAGAAAAAAAGAATATGGGTAATTTTATCTTGTTAGAAGCTCCACAAACTAATGTCACCTTCTTCATACCAATCACTAAGAAGTACTTGAGTTGAATCAATATCAAAAAAAGCACCATTTAGCATCTGATCAACATGTTTTGGTGATTGTAAACCATCAAAACCATACCAAGAATCCATCATAGCCATTGATTCATTTGCTTGATAATCACCACCACAGGTAGTGTGGACCCCAAAAGATGAAAAAAGTGAAACATCATCATCAATTTGATCAGAAGGAGAAGAAGATGACATTGATGGAGATGAAACAAATGAAGATGAAGTTGTTGTTGAAACAAGATTAGAAGGAGAAAGTGGTGGGGTGCTAATAGCAATAATATCGTTGTTACTAGCAGTAGTTGCGGCCGCTGCAGCTGCTACTCTTTGGATTGATTTAGGTGACATAGAAGTGTTGTCTTGAGGAATGAAATGTGAAGATTTTTCTAAAGGGAAATTAAGATTTGCTGCAGAAGAACCTTTAAGGCATAAAAGTGCTGCATCATAAGCTCTAGCTGCAGCTTCTGCAGTTGAATATGAACCTAACCATATTCTTGTTTTTTGATTTGGTGCTCTAATTTCTGATACCCAAGAACCCCAACTCCTCATTCTCACACCTTTGTACTTTTTCTTCATCTCATTTTGTTGCATTGACCTTGATTTTTCTTTGTTGATCTCTGTCTTCACCATGATATTTATAGATGCAAAGATAATTTATTTATTTTAGTGAACTAAAAAATATCACTTTGATGTAAAGGGTATGTGTGTGATGAGAGTTTTGATATGTTTTAACGTGTGTGTGACTTTTAATGGTTTTCTTAGTTGTTGTTTACAAAGTGGAGTGATGAATGATGTATGTGGTAGTGGTACTAAATTTGGGGAAGTAAAGATGGTGTATTTATAGATAGAGACTTTCATTTTAAGGTAGTGTCAAACAAAAATCTCCTATAGTCAAAATATGAGATTGTTGCCAGATGGATTTTAGTTCATCTGAATTTAATGAGTAGAGACTAAAGTATTAATATTTAATGGCGTATTTGTCCTTTAACTGAGTGAAGCTTCCTTCAATGCAGTATTATATGATATAAAATAGGTCTCTTGGGCATTTGTTAAAGAATTTAAAAGAGAATTCTACCAAAAAAAAGAAAAAAAATACTTATGTACTGAAAAAAAAATTAAAGTTTTGACGACACAATTTTTTATAAAATATTTTTATATTTGAATTTTTAACAAGTGTCTTTAAGACATTGATAAGCTTCTGTAATATAATGTGAAATAAATGTTTAGTGTCTCCCGCATTGTTCAAACTAAAAAAATAAAAAATATTACAAAAATATATCTCTTTGTAAGGTTTGCACTACTAAAAATTATCTTCATGTAAAATTTGTATTACGGAAGTATTTATTTATTTATTTTTTGATTAATTGTATTACGGAAGTTAACTTCTTATACGAGGGGGTATGGATGAATTTTTCAATTCAGGGGATCTTGAGGAACTGTTAAAATATAATGGTAAAAAATTATATCCAATAAATAATGTTAAACATATAAAGGAGTTTAAATTCACAATACCTCTTTATATTTTTAATACAAATAAAATCTCTGTTTTATACATTGGTGTGTATGAATATTGCTGCTATATAATATAAAAATTATAAAATAATAATAGTACTTAGTAATACTTACTTTATCAGAAAAACAACATAGTGTGACATAAGTGGTAGATACTTGAGCCTTTTAATTATTTGGTCCTGGATTTGATCCCTGACCGGTGCGTATGGAGAAGCATTTGTTGGAAGAGATTAACCTCTTAAATGGATCTCAGTTACCTTGAAGGTATTAGTCTCTACAGTTGCGCGTAGAGGATACTTTTCGTTTATAAAAAAAAATACTTACTATAACAATATTATTTCTGATCAGGTGGAGGCTAACTACTATTGAAAGCCTATGCCAGCAAGTAGAGCGAGGCCACACATTTCCCATCTTCTATTTGTTAACGAATTACTTGTTTTTGGAAGCTAACATTACCACAGGGAGCATCAAAATAGATTAAGTGGTTGGAAGCATCAATGTCTTAGTTTTGTTGGAAGACTCACCCTCACCAAGTCCGTACTTAGTTCTATCTCTTACTACCACATGCAATATGCCAAGCTCCCAAAGACTTTTTGTGATGAGATGGAAAAGACTCACAAACCTCATTTGATTAATTGAGAGGTTTGTTGTCTACCTAAAATTGATGGACGGTTTGGCATTAGAAGTTCTCATGAAATGAATCAAAGCATTCCTTATGAAAATGGTTGGGAATATGATCAACCGCTCTGATGATCTTTGGTGCAAAGTTTTTTTTATAGCAAATAGTAAAATACGGCAGAAATACTGACCTTTCGAGTATCTATGCAGGGATTAAATTGTTGTCCTCTCTACCAAGTTTAGTGCAATCAATTTTTTTTTAAAGCAGTAAAAATAATTTTAAATAAAAGAAAAATAATGTAAAAAAAGATGGGGACATAAATTAAAACCCTAAATAAAAAAAGTAAAAGACGAAAAAATTAGAAGACATAAAGATCAACTCTCCAAATGAAATTTTTTTTACAGTATATACTCTGAACCTAATAGAGTAATTCTCTATGCTAGCATTAAACCGCTATTTTTTTTTCTTGTTCTTCTTTTCCTTTGAAACAATCAATTGAAATTGGTTTAAATGAATTTCATTCATGTTAGCCCAAGAATCTTTTAAAAATTCTTGCACCATAATAGATGAGTCTAGAGCAATAGCAGTTGTGTCTTCAACTTCCTCATTTCAAATCTCCTAATGTGCACATGTCTTAAATAACAATTGCATTGAAATTTGACATGTCGGAATCTGTCACCACTATAGAATTACAAAACATGTTCTTTTAAAGGAATTGTATCTACTACTACTTTCTCATATGACGCTCCTCATGAAAAAAGTGTTAATTGAATCAGTATCAGATACTTGATCATGATTGTTATCATTTTTTATCTAAGGGAGAAAATTATTGAATAACTTTATTGCCTCTTATCGGAATATTAGAAATATGATCAATAACGTGAGTAACTTCTCTGCATTTGCTGATGATGAAGGTAGTGAGGCAATCTCTGCAGGCGTAACTGCAAATATATATATATATATATATATATATATACTGGAGGTTCTTTGTCCATAATTGGATGCTGACTTGGTAGTCCCAATAACTATTGGACCTACTAAAGTTTGTAAAAAAGTAAAATTTTAACTATTAAAGTACTTCATAAAAAAAAACCTTAACTCGAGTGTCATTTTAATTTGACTGAAATAACTTTTTTTTAACGGATAATACATTATTATATATAATTAATCAGGTCTTTGCACAAGACGAATAGAGACCGTTAAAGAGAAACTACAAAACAAAAGCGGCGTATATAAGCGGAACAAATAGAGTGAGGTCCACTTGTATTCTTATTTTTAAAAAGACACTCCTCAGCTTCAACACCATCAGAGAAGACTTCAACACGACACAAAAATGTGCACTAGACACTAACTCCCGATCTCGAATCAAAAGTAATCGAATCACTAAAATTCAAAAAGAAGCAATGTGTCAAAAGTTGATGGGGGGTCAACGGTAGAATAAAAACGTAGGCAAATAAGTATCAACTCATAATCCATCTCCAAATAGTCAATACTACTGGCGCGGTAGATGACAAACATATATAGTCAATTGCAAAAATATAGTCGATCACAAAATTGCATCTAATTAAAGTGAAATAGATCAATACTCCCTCCATCTCAAAACTATTGTCCTTTTAGAGTTATGCACCTGGATTATGAAACAACAAAAATTGATAACTAAAACAAGTCTCTTTTACTCTTACTTTATTAAGAAAGAGAAAATATATTTAATTAATGTTTTAACTTTTGTAAGGGTACAAATGGTAAACTAACATTACTTTTACATTGATTTTCGAAAAGAACAATAGTTTTGGGACAAAATAAAAAAGTTAAAAGGATAATAGTTTTGAGACGGAGAGAGTATAATGAAAATAAAAATGAAAAAGAGTAAAGACATTTTTGAGTTTTGACTAAAAAAATAAGTAAAGATGGATAACATTAATTTGAATAATAATAATGATAAAATAAATAAATAAATGTAGCCAAAGATAAAGAGAAATTAAGGTCAACATGAGTGACACAAATTAGAGAGGTAGCTTCTAGGATATGATGCTTAAACACAAGCAGTTGGTGTAAACTGTAAAGTAAGTCGTTAGCAAGGAAATAACCACGGCTAGCTGTTGCGTCTCTGTACTCACCTCTCCAAAACCGCGTTGATGTGCCCTTTTCACATTTAACTCATCAACTCTTATGTTTTGTGTCAACAAAAAAATCTCTTATGTTTCTATTACTCTAACTTACTTCCCAAAAAGAAAAATTATCTCCCTACCAATTTTTTTTATTTTTTTTCTCATTACATCCCTCACTATCAAATTACGTAAAATTATATTTTAATATAAGTTTAATAGATATGAAAAAAAAAAACTGTTGGTTTGTTATACCTTATATTTAATTGAGTTGAAATTTGATAACTACACTTTTTTTTTTGTAATAACAATTTTCTTTATTGATTCTCCATGGTACGGAGAAGGATCAATTAATTATTGTTTTAGTTTTTTTGATAAAAATGCCAGAACATATGCACACATGAATTCATTATTGATTGTGTAAAAAAAATGAATTCATTGATATACGTGTGGAAAACAAGCTTCTTATTTTGTTGTCTGTTTTTTCGAGGGGAGGAGGGCGGGGGGGGATACCAATCTAAACAAACACAACAGCAAATTGATTATATATGGAAAAACATATGGACCAAAAATATTATTTCTTAATAGAGATGGTTATTTTAAGAAATTTTTTAATATGTTATATATAATAAAATAGTAGGATCTTAGGAAGTTTTTTGAGAATTCATTTTCGAAAGAAAAAACACTTAGAGCCTAAAATAGAAAAACATCTTCATGTGATAGGCTAACAACTACAAGTGCACAGTTCTTTTGTCATAATAAAAATTAGTATGAAAGTCCGTGCGATACACAGCAAAAAAATTCGATTATATAAATAAAAATATGAAAAATATTCCTGTTAACATATACTTTAATGACACATATTATGATTGACTCCATATTATGATTGACTCCATAATATGTGTCATAAAAATACATGTAAATTTTTTCAAAAAATAAATACTTTAATTGATGATTGAATTTAACGAAAATTGCTCTTCCCGCCCCTCAATATGCTCCCACACCCCCCAAACTGACAAAAATACCCTTCGCATCCTAAAATACGAAATAGAATTTGGTTCGTATTATACAAAACGAAATCAATATAACATACAAAACGCATTGATTTTGAAAAATCGAAGTGCTTTATTTTTAAGCTATGTTGATTGATTTCGCATTTTAACATGCGAACTGAAACTTGATTTCGCATTTTAAAATGCGAACTGAAACTTGGTTTCATATTTTAAAATACGAAATGAATCCAGTTCGTATTTTAAAATACGAACTCGCTCAATTTCGTACCGCAAAATACGAACGCTTCTGTTATATGACAGTTGCAGGCCTGACATGTTCATTGTCCACTCGAACACTCAATCTCACACCAGACCTTAGATTTGCAATTTTTTGAGCGATTTTTGTGTGTTCAAGCTTGAATTCAACATTTCTTCACTCATTTGGATGATCTTACACCTATTTTGAGTCATAGAACATGTATTGTGTGCTTTAACCATTTATGTTGTCATTATTCATCTTCTTTTTATTGTTTTTCTTGTAGAGGGAGATTCGAAACTTATATGCAGGCTTGAAGATGGAAACTTGGTTATCAAGTGAACACAATTTATTTTTTTACATTGTTATATATAATACTTTGTACGCACATTATATGTTCAGAAGACTATATTTTTGTTATAATGCTATATTATATTCTGGGATTGACATTATTAACTTTATGTTTGTAAGACCTTATGTTAAATTTCAGTATATATAGCATAGTTCATTTACCTTACTAAATTTTCCTTTTTGTTTGGAGTATGTTTTATTGGATTGCATAGTTAGTTTGTAATTTCATTGATTTTGTAAAACAAATTTTCAATAATTAAACACCATGAATTGGATGTGTGTATATAGCCATGAAAATTGATAATGAATATTGATAGGAAAAAAACTGTTGCAATTTGTACCAACGGAAAAAGAGTCGTAGGTGAAAACGTTTTCGTATTTTAAAATACAAATGGAATTTGGTTCGTATTATACAAAACGAAATCAGTATAACATACAAAACGCATTCACCTTGAAAAATCGAAGTGCTTTATTTTTAAGCTATGTTGATTGATTTCGCATTTTAAAATGCGAACTGAAACTTGATTTCGCATTTTAAAATACGAAATTGAGCGAGTTCGTATTTTAAAATACGAACCAAAAACATTTTCGTATTTTAAAATACAATGCAGATTTAGGTCAAATTTTAAGGGTATTTTAGGATTATTGGGGGGTGTGGGAGCAAAATGAGGGGAAGAGCAATTTTCGAATTTAACCGCTAAACAGGCCCATGAGTTTTTGTTCCCTACTCCTCTCTCGGGAAAATTGCTCTTCTCACCCCTTGAGTTACTCCCAAACCCCCCATAAATCCCAAAATACCCTCAAAATTTGATCTGGCTATCTATCGTATTATAAAAAATAAAGGTGTAAACGCTTCACGTTTTAAAACAAGAACTCGCTTAGTTTCGTTTTTTATAATGTGAAATGACATCTCATTTCATGTTTTAAAATAAGAATAGAGATTTCGTATTTTACGCGGCAAAAGTTTAGCTCATTTCGTTTTTTAAAATACGAATCATGGTTTTTCTGCTAAATTTTTTTTGCACAATTTGTAAAGAACGGATTTTCCGTGTTATACTTAACTTGTTCATCTCGAACCTTATACTTCACATTTGTAAGGAACGGATTTGCTGTGTTATACCTAACTTGTTCGACGGGTTGAAGCGGATCAATAATATTTTCAGGATCAACATTGTCAGATATATTTGTCGGAGGTTCAGTCATGCCTATATCAACGAAAACAAACAACTACAATCAGCAAATGTGCACGAAAACAAAAGATTTTTAACGCAGCACCAATTTCGAATCAAGTTTTACGAATGGGTTTACATATTTCTTCAAAAAATACAAAAAATAAACGGTTAAAGCACACATTACCTATTATATTACTCGAAATAGGTGTAGGATCATCCAAATGAGTGAAGAAATGTTGGATCCAAGCTTGAAAATGCAAAAATCACTCAAAAAATCGCAAATCTCTTCTATGGTGTGAGGTTGAGTGTTGGAGTGGAGAATGAAACTGTCAGGTCTGCTAACTGTCATATAACATACACTTCACTTTTTACGAAACGAAATTGAGCGCGTTCTTATTTTAAAATACGAAGTTTACATATTTCTTATTTTAAAATACGAAATAGAATTTGATTTCTTATAATAAAATGCGAACCAACTTAAAAAAAAAACCAGTTTGTTGTTTCACTTTGCATGCGTTTTGTATGTTATAGGGGTTCGTTTTTTATGATAAGAACCATAATCCAATTCGTATTTTATGATGAGAAGGGTATTTTCGTCAATTTGGGGGGCCTGGGAGCAATTTGAGGGGCCTAAAGAGCAATTTTCCTCTCTCGGTTGACTGGGCTGTTTGGCTTTGGAGCAACGCGGTCCCACCTTCGGCTTCCTTTGTGGTATGGTGTTGTATTCAAAATAAGATGCCAACAGATGACACTCTAATAAAATACAGTTGTACTATTGTTTCGGTATGCATTCTTTGCTATTCACATATTGAAACCACATATCTTTTTCTTCGTTGTCCTTTTGCGACACATCTTTGGCATTGGTTAGGCACTCTGGTGCAGTATGTGCTTTAGACATATTCAACTCTATCTTTATTTGAGAACTTGCCTCTGTGGTGGAGTGATTTTATGTTAAATCTTGCACGCGCGTCTATTATCCATAAATATCATTCAATCTGAATCGGCAGAAATGGGGCTCAATTTAATGATTCTGTCATTACGCTCCACACTGTGCCGGCTCCGACATTTTGGAGGTCCCAAGCAAATAATAAAAATGGATCTCTAAAAAAAAATTGTACCAAGAAAATATACAACTTTTTTTAAGAGAACATCATATATTAAAATAAAACTATTTAATAACTTCAAAATTACATAAACAAAATGTCATTTTTTAATCAACATTTTAGTTACTTAAAAAAAGTCTCCCTCCTAACATTTTTTAAAGCAAATTCTTCAATCAAGTCTTCATATCCTTCTCAATTGTTATGATTACCAACTCATCAAACCAAATATAGATTGAATCTAATACTATAAATAACTAATAATTTTTTTTGAGGCCCCATTAATTTGGAAGCCCCAAGCAGCAGCACAACTTGCTTGGGGTGAGGGACGACCCTGGCTCCACACGACAAAGACAAAGATTCTCACGGCTATGGCAATGACCGGCCCACTGTTAAAAGGTTTTACTTCTAATGCACAAATGGAACATCAAATACTACACCACTTTCATATACCTCCTTGGCTTTGTAAAGCACCACATATAACATTGGTTTATGGACAGCCCCGAACATCTCGTGGTACAAAGTGAATACAGATGGTTCAGTACTTGGTAATGTGGCAGCTTGTGGTGGCATTTTTCGAGCCTCTAGGGTGGATCATCTAGGTAGTTTTGCTCATCACATTGGGGAAGGCTCGGTTTTACATGCGGAAATCATGGCTATCATTTTAGAGATTGCGGTAAACCGGGGCTGTCACTATATATGGGTGAAGAGTGATTCATTGGGGGCTTTAGCATCTTTTGCTTTGCCTTCTATCATACCCTGGACCCTCCGCAACCGTTGGCACAATGCTTTGTCACTTGGACTACATATTTGACATACACATATTTTTCGGGAAGGCAATTTGTGTGTGGATCGGCTAGCTAACCATGGTACACAATTTCTGATTTTATTTGGTGGGATGCCATACCAGAGTGAAGAACTCTTTTGTACATGACAAGATGGGTTTGCCTTATTATCGTTTTTCTTAGGTTTTATTTTGTTGGGTTCTTGGGGTATGGTATAGCCCCCCCATTTTTTGTCCATATTTTTTTTCTTTATTAATATATTATTACGAGATATAGACATAGGACAGGTATGCCTAGAGATGCCAATATAGTTGGGATGTCTATTCATATCCCAATGCCTATATGCTCTTAATTTATCAAAAAAAAAAAAGATTGAATTTAATTATTTTTAGAAACAATAATGTTTAGATAAATTATTTTTCTAATTTAATTTATTGATAATCATAAATAATATCTTATTTTGACCAAAATTTATTAACTCATATTTTTTATTTTATAAAATGAATTTATTTGGACGTCAATTTTTATAAGTATAGATTTTAAGTGACACTTAAGGTACTAGTTATGTATTGAATATTAAATATAAATATTTAATATTATATTTATGTAGAAGCCCGTGCAATGCACATCTAAAATTTCGTTTTAAAAAATATTATAAATAGAATGTTTTAATTAACAAAAGATTTTTTTAATTTATTATTATTATATTATGTTGACTATATTAACTTTTGACATAAATTATATATATATATATATATATATATATATATATATATATATATATATATATAGTAGAGTGCATTTGAAAATTTACTTTTTCTATGTATTAAGTTATATCTTTTAGACGTAGTCCCCCTTATTGTTAAATTTCTGGCTCTGCCACTGCTTATGTTGATTGAGATTTCATATTTATTGTATCATAATCTCAGGGCCGGCCTAAGGATAACGTAACCTAAGTAAGGGTTTTAGGCCTCCGAAAAAAGGCCTCTCACCGGTCTAAGTTCAATAGTCCATAGTAGGAAAAAGGTCTGGTGGAAAAATATAAAGGCCTCAAAGATAAAAATTTATAAATTCAGACGAAAGTTTTCAACTCTTCAAGAATTAAAATCGCATATTTTTGTCCACTTTAGGTTTCGTTTGTTCTTGGGCCGGCACTCCATAATCTACAAGAGCAATATTCATATCTTAGGATCACCTAGTGTTCTGATCATAGATATAGGACTCGTCGTAACAGTCGTGCTTAGGCTGAGTGTTCGATTAATCGCCTTTAATCGGGCCTATGGAACATGTACAATTTTTCCATCCCTTTGCAGCACTTTGTTTATAAATTAGTTTCTCACATTAACACTTGTTGATTGTGGTAGTCTGATAGAGTTAGAATCTAAATCATGTTTAGGATTGTTAGACTACTTGGCGAACTTAGAAGGGGGTTGAATAAGTGGCCCTTTTAAACAATGTATTTTTCAAAACTTTTTTAAAAGGGAATGCGCGGAAGTCCCACCGGATCGGTAGTATCTTTGCACCCACTTGATCAAAGGAAAGGTAGTATAAGCCTTTGGATCGTATGATGATAATTCGATAAGGCAAATGTTTGAATTCAAATTATCTAAAACAATACGCAACAAGTTTCACAATCAAGTCTAAATCAATCACAATTCAAGTAATTTTCAATTGACTTTTTATGAACACTTACGATCACAAAAACTCAATTGATTCGAAAATTAAAAGCAATGCGTAAAGTAAAGAGTTAAGGAAGAGAATACACAAACGATTGATTAGGGAGTTCCCAACGGCTTTTGTGTCGTCCTCGCGGTTGATCGACGATTTGTGTATCAATAAATATTTATAACTGCAAGTGCACAGTTTCGTCGTTGAGTTTTAAAAGATATCGAACCACAAAGACCAACAGTCGAACTACCGTACTTCTGTCGTAACTTTGTAAATCTAAGGCTATTGAATATTAGGGTTTGTTTAGAAAGTTTAGAAATTAAATTAAAATTAAGAATTAAATTAATTAATATAAGCGGGATATCGGTATGTAACTTAATTAACCATCGGGAATTTAATAAATTAATAGCGCGCGAAAAAGGGTTTATTTTTCAGAAGGACTTTCTCAATTTGAAGGTTTAAACCTCACACTCTCGTTTTGTTGATAAAAACCATACTATCTAGACCAGGAGTTTTACTGTCACTTTTCTACCACCTCAGTTTCGAAAGTATATTTTGAAAATCAATTAGTCCTAATTAATCCTAACGTGGCTCTCGCTCGTTCAAAGATTAATATCAAATTCCTACTATCTAGTTAAAACTTCAAACTCTCGCTCTATTGATTTTAACCTTAGTTGCTTTCTTTTACTCTCGTTCAAAAGCTTTGAATTAAATTAGGAATTTGAATCAGAAAAATAGTTTAATAAGTACGCGCTAAATCATTATTAAATTCCCTTCGGAGAATTAATTCACATACCGATATCTAGGAATCTAGCTAGACATAGTAAAGAAATTAAATAAACAAAAACAGAAAATTAAATAAAGCATAATTAAATAAACGAATAAAAACATTAAATAAAAACCTGGAATGAATGCTGAATTAAATTGACTGAAATAACTGGAATAATATTCTTGACAGGAAAGTGAAAACAGAACTGAAAACGGATTCCCGGTGTGGAAATACCGTTATAGTTACTGTAACAAGAAATAAAAACTGACTGAAAAGTAAAGAAAATAAAGCGTGATCGGTTCTGAGACTTGAGCTTCTATTTATAGGAGAGATTTGGCTTCTACGATCCATGATTTAAGGAAAGGATAGGCTTCATTTGATATCATCCAGTAGCCATACGATTAGGAACTGAAACGGATCAGACGGTGTGCTTCTTCCCCACGTCACGCAAAATTCAGTTTGTACTGGGCCTTGATTCTGTGGCGCTCGCCACCCATTCTGTGGCGCTCGCCACTTTGGGCTTGCGCTGGGTGGCGCTCGCCACTATGCAAATCTGGGCAAATGCCCATTTTTGCTAGGCTCCTTTGTGGGCCGCGCGAATTTGGGCTTTGCACCCCCTTTTTGCTCCATTTTTTATACTTTTTGCTCAATTTCCTTCTCCGACCTATTTTATTCGACAAAAGTAAAAACATATCAAATTCTAACATAAAAAGACATAAATGAAATAAATACATATGCAAATGCAACTAAAATTCACCTAAATTAAGCTAAAAATACGATATGATTTCGTGTCATCAGCGGTCGGCCGGGTACGTCTCCTCCCAAATAACGAAACGGGTTATTTGAGCGTTTATTATTAAAAACGATTGTTTGATACTAGTGCACAATTTACAAGACTCCAATAACCCTATATCGAATCTATGCAAATTGAACGATTCAACCTCAACACGTCGTGGAGCTTCTACCTTTGATTCCAACGATCAATCATTACGCCGTCTTCAACCTGAAAACCCCCATAATGATTGTCCAGGTGATTACCTCGCTCCCTAAGTGTTGATCCTTCAAGAATTACACAATCTTGAATGCTTGATGAGAAACCAAACCTTCAACGCAAATCAACCCGATCGTAATTCTGATTCACCGCAAATTACACCGAACGTTATCGACCAATCGTACTACCAATCATCAATTGATCCCATACTCAATTTTAATTGAAAGCAAATTGATGGAAGATGATGATCTTGTGTTGAAAGAAGATTTGATCCAAAATTTCTCTCAAGTTCTGATCACAAGGGTTTTCCAATGGTTTTTCACAGGTTTCTCACAATTACAACAAAAACTCATATTGCTATTTATAGAGAAAATAGAATTGAGCAAATTTAGGCAAAACAGAACAAACTTGGATCGATACAAATGATGGTGTGTATCGATACAATCACTTCACAACGTACAAAATTTGAAATATTTCAGCTATGTATCGATACAAAAACGTGTTTGTATTGATACATACACCAGTATCTTGAAAAATTGACTGATATGTATCGATACATGCAAGCATGATTCTACATGATGCATTCTCTGGTGTTTTGAGAGAGTTTGATGTGTATCGATACATGCAAGAATGATTCGATACACAGGAGACTCTCTGCCCCTGAGATCCCAGACTTGTATCGATACAAGTGATATATGTATCGATACAAAATGCACAAAATCAGCCTGAAGGTTTTTCAGGACATTTGTATCGATACGAGTATGTATCGATACAAAATACCTCAAAATCAATTTTTCAAAGTTTAAAAATAGTTTTTCGCTGTCAAGTCATTTCTAATGTTGCCAAAATATGTTCTACACTATTTTCATGGGTTTTGACAATTATTAAAACATGGGAGTGAACTGGTGCACTTACAAGGATGAAATCTATGATTTCTAAGATGCTTTTTTATTTAATTGTTATTTCTTGTTTTAGATGAACATGTTAATAGTATAACTGACTCGTGCAATGCACATGTTAATATTCAAAATTATAATATATGTTATTAAAGTTAAAATAGATTAGTTGAGATATTAGTCTTTTTAATTTAATATTAATTAATAAATATTTATTGTCAAATAATTTTATTTTTCCAATTACTTGTGAAATTGATTTTATATTTCTATTATTTAAATATGAAAATTAATATATATTTAACAATTTTAAAGAGATAAAATAGGGTGGAGAGTGATCTCCCGCTCCCTAATTCGAATAATATCGTGTTTTGTTTCTAGACCCCATTAAAATTACAACAAAAATAGGATCGTATACTAATATATGAGTTTAAATATTGATCCTCGTGTAAATTATAAAATCAAAATACACTCGTATATATTAATATGAGTGTAAATATAAGTCATAGTAAAAAAAAATATGTTTTTCGTATTAATATGTGTATAAATATTTAAGTTCCTATAGAAAAAGTCTTTCGGCTCCAATTAATAAATTTTGTAGTAAAACATTCGTTGAAATATAATTTCGTAAAATTACAAAAAAAAAACCGTACATGAGTATAAATATAGCTCGTGTAGAAATTTTAAAAAAATAGTCCTCGTATTAATATATGGGTGAAAATATAGGTCTTCATAGAAATATACGTTCTAGTATATGGTTTTTATTTTTAAATTACATAGACATTAATTTTATATTGATTTTATTCAAATATGAAAAATAATACAAATGTCAAGATTTAAAAGGATAAAATACTCTAGAGAGTGATCTCCACTTTCCGTTGTCAACAATATGATGTTTTTTTCGCGTCATCGTAGAAATTATAAAAAAAAAATAGACCTTGTATTGATATATGAATATAAATAGGCACTTGTATTAATGTATTAGTATAAATATTGATCCCATGTAAATTACAAAAAAAATACAATCATATTAATATAAGTGTAAATAATTTTCATAAGCAATAAAATAAAATATCATAAAATTTCTTAAAAAAATCATTAAATATAGTTTTAGTTGTTGGTGGAAATTGAACCATGTACCTCACACTAAAGTTTGTTCGTGAGAGAGACATAGATGACAAACATAAACTTTAGTTCATTAGAGATTTTCACGTGAAATTTTGTTTTTGAGAGAGACATTCATAAATATATATTAAAGAGATAGAGATTATAGAGATTAGTAACTTTTTAAAAATTATGGTTAGTAACAATTAAGTAAAAAAATATATCATAAAAATAAATTTTTAATTGTTGGTGGAAATTGAACCATGTTTCTTTTGCTAAAACTCCTAATTAAATCTATGTAGTATAAGTAAAAAAGTAAAAATATATATCATTAAAATAGATTTTTTGTTGTTGGTAGGAATTGAACCATGTTACTCTTGCTAAAGCTCTTAACTAAATTTAAGTAAAAAAATTATAAAAATTAGAAAAATGTTGCTGGAGTGAATCAAAGGGAGTGCATTTCTATATTGTAGCTTGTGTGGTTGCTTAAAACTTAAAGCCTTGAAATTTTGCCACATAGACATATGAAGACTTGGTTGCTTGCCACATTGGATGATGATCAGGAGAGATACATCCGTAATTATATTATATAGAGATAGAGAGATATATTATTACTACTTTATTTTACAATTCTTGGTTCTATAAAAATCACATGATCTTATAAAAATCACATGATATAATTAGAGTTTTCTTATAATAAAATTAGTGTTCAAAACATATAATAATATAATTCAACACATAATCTTGTAATAGCCCATGTAGTACAATGCATGTGTAAAAATTCAAATGGTCTTACAACACCCGTATCTATATATCATTTTCCCTTTCCAAATCAAATTTAGATTTACTTAAAATTTAGTTGAGAACTTATTTATTGTTTAAATATTTCATATGGAAGTCTAACATTTGAAAAAGATATAGAGATATCAAGTTAGTTTTGAGAGTTAGTACTAATAATAAATTGAAGACCAAACAAAAATGTACCCAAATTGTTTTCCTTATATAGAGTGTTGAGGAATCAACTACATTTGGCAAAATTAAACTATCCAACTGTTTATACTGATTTTTGGTAAACAAGTGCTAGTTTGGAATGCTTAAAAGACCAACTAGAGAATCTTGGAACATGTTTGTGCAATTATTGTTTGTGATTGAAAATGACAATGTTCATTAATTGCAAAGAAAAAGTTTCTTTAAAAAGAAACTTAAATGACAAGATAGATAAAAAATACTTTAAATGAAAATGCAAGAAAATTAAAGTTTCAATGAATTAGAATGCAGATAAAAGTAAATGAAAACAAGTAAATTGCATAAATGATAAATTGCATTGAAATTAAAAGAAAGTGATCACAACAAGATCATACATTGTGTCTTTATCACTCTTTTCACTCGAACGCATGGGCACTCATAGTTTGCAAGGATTTTTAGTATGAGAATTTGTGATAGAAAATACATCAAATTAACTAGTATTTATAGAGAGACACTATCACAACCTAGTTAACGTCTATAAAACGTTCACTTGACACGTGTCATGCCACCTAATATTCATTCTTGAATGTCAATAACTGCCAATTTGAATGAAGCGTTGCAACGATTCGAACTTGAGTCTCCGGGAAACCATGATAATTTGCTAAGTTACGAGTAGCATTCGAATTCGAATGATTCTGATGGCTACTCGAATTGATGATTCGAAGTTGATTTTGCCTTATTTCTTGGACTTGTGAATGCTTTCCATCTTCTTACACTTATGAATTTTCTCCATAAGAACCCTCTTGTTCTTAAATATGTTACCCTTACCCTTCATATTAAAGTGAAGAACCTAGAAACATTAATTTCCATGATTGAAGGTTCATCAATTATGTTCAAAAGAATATTGAGTGCATATTTTGACTTAACCAAAATATGGGTTAACAAATTGCCCCCAAAAAGTGCCAATTTCGATTCGAATCGAATGAGAGAAGAATTTAGCGTTTTTTATTCCACAATAATGGCACGTGCTTAGTAATGATGATTATAACCGTCAGCGCGTTTCCCACTACTTTCACGATAATGGCACGTGGCAAGTGCGGAAGTTGAAAGAAATTTCGAATTTCTTTTTTATTTAATTAATTCCACTGAAACAACACCTATAAATGGGTTATTTCCAACACTTCTCCACTTTTCTGCATTTGCTAACCTAGTTCCTCTCCTTTCAAGGCATTTTCTTCAATCTTGTTATTGATTTGCTTACGATCCATTGCGCCATCTGTGTAATTTGATTAAAACACTGAACTGGTATTTGTTTTGATTCCACAAAACTTAGATCTTATCACTGTTCCATATCTAAACTTGACCCATTTCAAATCAAACCCTTTCGTTGTACTGTTCATCTTCTCAACTGTTAGAATGGCTTCTTCACAAAATCAAGAATAAGTTGCAGTTCCATTAGCTGGGAAGTGGAACAAAACGATAGTAAAATCCAACGGTGCAGAGGTAGTTCCTGAGCCTCATGGTACGAAAGAACAACAAACTCGTTGGGAAGGTGAACTCGCAATCCCTTTCTCAATTGGTAGCAATGTGTTTGCGTTTGGTGGTCCTGTACTAGATGAAAGTGCATTGAGATCCCAAATGTCAGAGATTTTCCTAATCTATAAAACCTGTGAATCCAGAATTTTCAGCACTGATCCATTCAACTTCACTTTCATTCAAAAGCCACACAATATGTGGATATCAACTCCATATTGTGGAAATCCCAACTATGTTTCTTGGCTAACTGGAGTCGAGAAAGAATTTGGTGAATTCTGGAAGAATTATGGCATCTATGACCTCATTCAGTTCTTGAGGCATGGACCTGTCTATCAACACGAGATGCTGACAGCTGCTTTGATATTTTATGAGAGAAGCACTCATACATTCAAATTTTTGTGCGGAATGATGACTCCAACACTCCTGGATGTAGCTGTAATTACTGGCCTTAGGCCATCTGGTGAGACTTTTGATCCTGCTCGAACTAGTAAGAACATTAATTTCTCACTTAATGAAAAATCTTTCAACAAGTATATACTCGAGCATCATCAGGAAGGTGAAGTTTCTATTAAAGAGCATGTAGCTTTTTTAACTTTGTGGCTAGCACACTTTATTTTTTGCTCGAAGTCATTACAAGTGGCTCAGATGTACATCCCGCTAGCCATTCAAATCTATGAAGGCATTCCATTTGGACTGGGACGTCTCTTATTGACTGTTTTATATGAGTCCATGGGAGAATTTTGTGATTGACTCAAAAAGATGAAGGATAGATCCCATTTCCCTATATCAGGACCTTTGTGGCTGTTACAATTATGGCTGAATGCCACATTCTCTAAGGAAATGGGATTGTTCATCCCAACTGATTTCTAAACAGAAGTTAACAATCGTTCGATTGAAGGACTGAGATTGATTCGATTAATCCACAATCCAATCGAACACGATCCACAAAAGCTATTCATGAAGTATATGAAAATTTTCTTGAACTTGACTCATTGTTTACCTCACCATGCTCCATTTGTGACAAGAACAGTTGGCCCAGCTTGGCTACAGGATGAATTCCCAACAACCAATCAAGATAATGCTGATGAAGTGAATGAACTATGGAAACACTATTTGCACCCAACAATACTCTCCTGTAGGATTGGAAGTACTTCAAAACATTATGTTTTGGTTGGTTACCAACCCAACTTAGTTTCGAGACAATTTGGCTTGTCTCAAACTTTTCTTAAGAGTTTGTTCGAAGGAAAGAAGAATTTGGTGATGGGTTTAGAAGTCTCGAAAGATGTGTATGCCAAATATATGAGATATACTGAAAACTTTGCTTATAATTTGAATTCCATTGAATTTAATCATTCTTACTACTGCACAAAGAAATTCTTTTCATGGTGGGAAAATCACTACAACAAGTATTTGGTTGGGGATATTCCTACCAACATCACTAGGTTGAATAGTGATTTTCTTCAAGAACAAATTGAAGATATCAAAGCCAAACATAAAAATAAAGGTAAATTCTTAGCAATGAGTGCCAATTTTTATTTTATGTGTATTTAAGCTTATTTCACCTAACTTAGTAGCTTTCTACTTTTCTCATGTCAAGCAAAGGATTATTAAAGCAGACAACACAACCAGAAGCTCGAACGGTAGTGAAACCAAAGAAAGCTAGTGGTGTTCACATGATGGATGATGAGGACAGAAGGAGGGAAGAAACTAGGACCAAAGCAAAAACAGATAAGGTAATATTTTTTTTCACCTTTTCCCTTCGTTCGAGCCATGCCTCTATATTGACTTTCATAATTTTCTTTCTGAAATCATGATAGATCATACGAGAGAAACACGTCACTAGCATTGTTAAGCATTCGAGAGAAAATAAGCTCCCACACTTCATAGTGCATGATAATGAAGAAGTTACTCATTTGAATGCTTTAAGTTTAACATTTTACTAACTCTTCACATACTATTTATCTTATACTTTCTTGCTCATATAGGAACATGAACCAGAGAAACCTCTGAAAATAAAGCATAAACATTTGTCCACTAACTCTGAAAGTGGTGAGGCACAAGGACAACCTGATGCAACAGACCCTGCACCCCATAAACCCATAAAATTGAAAAGGAGCAAAGAGAGCAAGAAGGATAACTCCTCATATGCTGAAGTAGCCAGCAAAGAGAGAAATGTTGATGAAGAGAGCACTGTAAGTGCACCAGTTCACCCTTATGTTTTACTAATTGTCAAAACACATGAAAATAAAGTAGAACATATTTTGGCAACATTACAAATCACTTGACAGCGAAAAACCATTTTTAAACTTTGAAAAATTGATTTTGAGGTATTTTGTATCGATACATAATCACTTGTATCGATACAAATGTCCTGAAACTACTTCAGACTGATTTTGTGCAATTTGTATCGATACATATATCCTTTGTATCGATACAAAACTGGTCTCTCAGGGGCAGAGAGTCACTTGTGTATCAAATCATGCTTGCATGTATCGATACACACCTAACTCTCTCTGAAAACCAGAGAATGCATGATGTATCGAATCATGCTTGCATGCTTCGATACATATCAGTCAGTTTTTCAAGAAACTGATATATGTATCGATACATACTCGTACTTGTATCGATACATAGGTCAAATATTTCAAATTTGAACGCTGGTCAAGGTGTTTGTATCGATACAAACCATCATTTGTATCGATACATGTCTGTTCTGTTTTGCCTAAATTTGCTAATTCTATTTTCTCTATAAATAGCAATGTGCTTTGTTGATGTAAAAGAGAGAAAATCTGTGAGAAAGTGAAATAGCTTTGAAAACCTCTTTGGATATCAAATTTGGTGAATAATTTGGATCAAATGGTCATTCTTCACAAGATCATCATCTTCCATCAAATTGCAATTCATTGAAGAGTAAGTATGGGATCATTCGGATAAAGATTGTACATTTTATCGATAACGTTCGGTACGGCTTGCGGTGAATTAGAGTTTGTGACCGGGTTGATTTGTGACAAAGGTTTTGGGTTTTCTCGGTGATTCAAGATTGTGCGATATCGTGAAGGATCAACAACGAAGGAGCGAGGTACTCAGCTGGACGATCATTGCGAGGTTTTGCTTACGGATAGGATCGTTGGAATTAGAGGGAGAAGCTTCATTATTTGTTGAGGTTATTTCGCATAGTTTACATTAGATTCGATATAGGGTTATTGGAGTCTTTGTAAATTGTGCACTAGTATCAAATCGTTTTAAATCAATAAACGCTCAAATAACCCGTTTGGTTATTTGGGGGGAGACGTACCCGGCCCGAAGCAAGGACGACGTGAAATCCGTTGGGAACTCTCTAATCAATCATTTGTGTCTTTCTTCCTTAATCTTTTACTTTACGAATTTTCTTTATTTTTCCGATTCAATTGAATTTTCGTGTTCGTAAGTGTACACTATATTTAATTGTTTAATTTGAATATTTTACACGATCGTTTCTTATTGATTATCATTGCACGTTCAACGCTATACTACTTTTTCAGTGATCAATCGGGTGGAAAAAGACTACCGATCCGGTGGGACTTCCGCGCATACCTTTTAAACTAAATTTTTTGAAAACTACATTGTTTAAAAGGGCCACTTATTCAACCCCCCCCCCCCCCCCCCCTTATAAGTGGGTTAGCCAAGTAGTCTAACAAGTGGTATCAAAGCCTGGTTCGATTTTAAACGATTAAACCGAGTAATTCATGCCAATTATTAGAAAACATGGCTTTTGCACCTAAAGGGGCTTACAATAGGGCACCTATATTCAATGGATACCATTTTGATTATTGGAAAAGTAGTACGCGCATACACATCAATTCTTTTGATGGTGAAGTGTGGAATACCATTGAGAACGGTCCATTTGTTCCGACAAATACCGATCAAAATGGTGTTTTCACCAATAAGCCTATGGCACAATGGACGGACGATGATAAGAAAAAGGTCAATTACGATGCAAAGGCACAAAACATACTTATATCATTCCTTGGGATAGATCAATTTTATCATGTGTCGCATTGTTTATCGACCAAGGAAATGTGGGACACGTTGGTTAACCATTTTGAGGGAACTAACGAGGTTAAAATATCCAACATAAACACCTTAACGCAAGAGTTCGAATTGTTTCATATGCAAGATGGTGAATCCATTGCGGATATGCAATAACATTTTGTGAAAATTACAAACAAGTTACATGGTTTAGGTAAACTAATAACTAATCAAGATGCTGCTAATAAGATTTTGAGATGTCTTAATAGGTCATGGCAACCAAAGGTCACCGCAATCAAAGAAGCGAATGATCTTACAACTTTGAGGCTCTCAACTTTATGGTAAGCTAACGGAACATGAACAAGTGCTTAACTTGTTGGAAAAACATGAAAAAGGTGGGAAAAAGGAGAAACATGGAGATAGAAAAAGAGAAGGAAAACAAGTTCATTGCTCTAAAGACTTCAAGTTCCAAGTCCAAAGGTAAAGAGCAAGTGGAAAGTAGCTCAAGCAAAGACGATTCCGATGATGAGGAAATGGGGCTCTTCGTTCGACGCTACAACCGTTATATGAGAAAGAATGGGATAAGGCATTCCGATGACAATCTTAAGAAGTTTCGGAAAGATAGTGGTTACCGGAAGAATGAAGGTACTAGGAACTCCAAGAAAGGGACATGCTATGAGTGCGGCCAAGTTGGTCACTACAAGCCGGATTGTCCTAAGCTCAAGAGAAAAGAGAAGGAGTCATCATCATTCAAAAAGGGAAGCAAGTCTAAGGGAAAGAAAGCTTATGTTGCATGGGAGAGCGGAAGCGCATCTTCTTCTTCATCATCAAGCTCTAGTTCAAGCGGTGAAGATGAATTCGCAAGTATGTGCTTGACATCCCACGATCGTAAGAAACTTGTTCCTAAAAAGGTAAATCAAAATCCCTCTAGCTCATATACGCTTTTAGAATATCATGAGTTACAAGTTGCTTTTGAAAAGTTGCACAAAGAAACTCAAGAGGCTTTTCAACGTTTAAAAGGTTTAATGCAAGTCAATAAATACCTTGAGGCGAAAGTTTCGGAAACGGAACTTGAATAGAAAATCCTCAAAGGGTCTATGATTCAAAAACCTCTTGTAACTTTTGATGAATACGGAAATGATAGGACCGGATGCGATGGATGCTTTTACTTATATAGGGATTTACGAAAATTACAAGATAAGCTAAAAGAGCCATCAAAACCGGAGATTACGTTTTCAATTGATCCATCTAAATTTAACAAACCTTTGAAACCTAGAAATAAAAAGTATAGTTTGTTAAGAAGGATCGTAAGAAATGTAGTTCTCATATCATTTGTCACTATTGTTGTGATAAGGGTCATACAATTGCAAAATACCATGCTCGAAAAACATTAGTACCAAAAGGCAAAATGCAATGGATACCTAAGTCAAACAATAGTGTTGTTACTAACCAACTAGGACCCAACATGAGTTGTGTCACGACCCTATTTACAATCATGACCGGCGCGCAGACTAAAATTCAGTAAACAAACAAATAAGTCTGGCAAGCCTAACATAACAACAAATACTTTTTTATAATACATAATCTACCGAAAATTCGGCAGAGTTTACTTTGTTTATACTACAATTCCAAAATATGAAACATATCCTGCATTATATTTACAACAAAACATCATCCAACACAGTTACATTTTTCATACATCCATGATTTTATCTATTCAAAAGGGTAAGACCACACTAGAAGTATTTTACATAAAACTACATAGAGCCCCAAAATATCGAACATATCCTGACTAACATAGCTGCATTATACTGAAGTCATTACATAACGGCCACTACAAAAGATAGAGGCCTACCAAAAGAGAGCAAACACTTTGAGATGTTTCCAAGATCGAGAGAGAACTATTCAGCAAGCTGTGAATCTGGAAAAAAAAATAGAAAAGAAAGAGGGATGAGTCACATAGACTCAGTGAGAGCATAAAATACCAAGTGACCGGAAAGGAGAAACAATCATTCGCACGAACCGAAAAAAACGAATAGAAAATAGATTATAGAAAATAAAATTCACTTTATAACCAAATATGAGTTTTATGTTAAAACACTTTTGTAAACTTGAGACTTTTTTTCTAAAACCAAGTATTACACATTTTCCGACTTAAGCTTCATATCACAATCTCTACATTTCACTATGTGCACATAGACCACATTTTCTCTTCGTTGTGGCGAACGGCTTTTCTGATTCCTTTCTTATAACTACCATGAAACTACGAGCACTTTGCGCGTAGGCTGCATTATCTCTTCGTTGCAGCAAACGGAAACCATATTTTTCACTATAAGCACATTACTCATAGGCTGCATTATCTCTTCGTTGCAGCAAACGGAAACCATATTTTTACTATGAGCACGTTACTCATAGGCTGCATTATCTCTTCGTTGCAGCGAACGGTAAAATCTATATTTTTTATTATTTAAAAGCAAATAAAATAACTTTGATTGAAACAAAACTTTCTCTAAAAAAAAGATACATTTAGTTTCTCCCATAAAATAATTGTAACTTAGAAAAACTTGGCACAAGGTAAATTAGCTACTCACAACTATGAAAAGTCAATTCCTTTTTCTAGCAATGTCTTCCGGAACGACCACTGGAGCAGTTTCCATCGAATCTGAACATTATGCAATAACTTTAACACTTTAGAAAACTCAATTAAGGCAAAACTAACATTAGATAAATGAGTTGAACAAAACCCCCAAATTTTCTATACTTAGGGTTTAAAGAGACCCATGAAAGTCTAAGATTATACTATTTACACTAGTTTCTACTACTTCTCAAAGCTAGAAATCATCTCTAAATTCCATAATCATAAAATTTTACCTCAAAACACAAAAGAGTAAAATTCTCATGAATGTATAACTTTACTTCTCACTCCATGTCTTTTTCCAATCTAAATTCACAATGAATGAAAGGAATTTGATGAAAAATTAAAGGAAGTAATGTGGGTGAGAAGAATGGTAGAATAGAAGAATAAGGAGGAGAATACGCATGTGAAGGAAAATTTTTTACGGGAGAGAGAAAAAGAAGTTGGGAGGTGAATTCTAGAAAGTAGAAAATGTGAGATAAAGTAAGTGGGTTTTTATCCGCCGGAAAATAAAAAAAAAAAATTTATTACTTTATCTATTTACTTCTAATTATTATTATATAAATATATCAATTGTTTCAAGTTAGGGACCTATTTCAAATGTCTAAGTATGTAGGGAAGCGTCTTGAACCATTGACGAGAGACACCGACAACAATGGAGTTCAAGACATTGTTAGCCAATATTTTGGCTAAATCAGAATAAATTTGAATATTCTTTCTGAATATATTTAATGCACCTTTAATCATGGGAATTTATGTTCCCAATTGTTAATTAATTATAAAGGTCAAAATTAAATATATTTTAAATATAAAGTCAAATGGAAGAACATTCATAACCCTGTAAAGAGCAAAAATGTTCAAGTCTCAAGGTTTTGACTCGAGTAACTACCTATTCGAGTATCACCAAGGGTTGCCTCAAACTCGAGTAGCAGTTTATAAATTAGCAAATGGTTAAAGTTGTCAGAAGATTCAAATTCAAATTTCAAACCATTGCAACGCTTCATTCAAGACTGATGGCTTTTGACGTTCAAGATAAGGATGAAGTGGCTGTACACATGTGAAATGGACAGTTTATAGGCGTTACTAGAACGTTGTAGATTTTAGCTATAAATATAGGATTCATTTGATGTAATGAGGATCACAAATTTCTCATACTAGCAAACCTTACAAACTCAAAGTACCCAGCGTTCGAGAGAAACGAGTAAACAAGGCAATAATGTATGATCTTGTGATCAATATCTTTTAAATTCAATGCAATTTACATTCTTATGCAATTTACATGTTTTCATTTAAATTTTCTGCCTTTTATTCCATTGAATTATTTACTTTTCTTGTCCATACGTACTCACTTTGAGTATTTTTACATTTCTTGTCAAGCAAGTTACATTTTCTTTGCTTTATTTTATTTTTCCAATCAAACTTGTTCATTTACATTAATGAACATTGTCATTTTCAATTACAAACAATGAATGCACAAAACATGTCCCGAGATTATCTAGTTGGTCTCTCAAGCATTGCAAACTAGCGCTTGTTTACCAAAATTCAGTGTAAACAGACATATGAAAAAGTAAACTGATGAGAAAAGCTTCAACTCGATACTTACAAAGTTGCGGAAATTGATCACTTCCTCCACTTAACACTTAAGGGAAGATTCTAATCTCTATCTTTGCTCTTATACTTTTTCTTAGCATTTGTACATTGGTTTCATATACATATATATTTTCACTTTAATATGAAGTTTGTATTGATAGTTGTCTAATCCTCCATTTCCAAGAATTTTGCTCAAAAATATTTATAAGTTTTTGAGACTCATATGTTTAAAATGGGAATTTGACAAAGATCATTACAAATGCCATATTAAGTTCATACTTGTTTTGTATATGTTTGTTTTAATTCTTATATGTGACTTTGTGTGCATACATACACATATATCTACATGTGATTAATCTTGGTACTTTGATACATCTATGTGAAGGTTTTATCTTGCATCTATGGTTTAACATGTGTTCTCATGTTATGATATGCTTTGATATGGTTTTGCTCACATACATAAGTATGTACCTTGTTGATTATATGTTTTTCATACATACATACTATTTGGAAGTCATAAAAATCATTTTTCAAACTTATAAATTCATGTGTTTTGAGAAAATTTGACAATAATGCATTTTGGATCGATACAAATGAAATTTGTATTGATTCATGTTAGTTATTCTGCAAAATTTCAAAATGAACTGATATGTATCGATACATATGATGATTGTATCGATACATAGCTCTTCAGTTTGGGACAGACAAGGTCTGATGTATCAATACATGCACGCATGCTTCGATACATGCTGCAGAACACTTACTTGTATCGATACATACACGAGTTTGTATCGATACATTTGCGCGAAAATAGTTATTTGTATCAGTTTTCATTCATTCATCAAACATCACAATTCCTCTTCTTCTAAACCGAGCCACACAACAAACCCTCATTCCCAATTCCTCAATCTCCCTCTAAACTCAATCAAATTCAACAAAACTTGAACCTAAACCACTTCGAATTCAATACCCATTCATAATCCTTCATCAATTTCGTGATTCAAGCTTCAAATTCTTCACATTCAAGACAAGGGTTTCAATTTGGGTTTGTGGATCTTTCAAGTTTTCAAACTTTCATCAAGGTAACATAGCTCTTTTTCTCTCTTTAAGAATGTCTACAAGCAATAGAAGTAAGAATGGTGGTAGGACTAAGAATACTTCTAAGAATACTTCTAAGATAATAAGTGATTCTGATAACGATTTTAGGGAAGAAAATTGTATCCATGAAAATTACTTGAACTTCTATATTAGAACTGCAGGGAAAAGAAAGTAATTCCTCAATATGCTGTTAAAGTTGAGAACCTTGAGGAATTACATCTAAGTGAAGTTGTTGAGATCATTAAGAGAGAAAACCTTACTACCTTTTGTAACTTGACAAGACCTTACATGGAGGACCTAATTAGAATTTATTACTCTAGATTACAAGGACAGAAAGGTGCTGAGTTTGAGTTATGTATAGGAAAGAAGGTTTACAAGTTCACTAACAATCTTTGGTTCAAACTATTTGGCTTGGTAACTGATAAGAACTTGAAAAAGTTCAACGATGTTGATGGTCCTAAGTACAAAATGACTGAGTTTGCAACCACTCTAACTAGGAACGGTAAAAGTCCTAATGGAAAGGCGGGTAGACTCAAGAAAGGTCCAAGAGTTTTACTTTGGATTGTGAATCACATTCTAAGTCCTAGAGGTGGATCTTACTCTAGACTTGATTGGAAGGACATTGATCTTATGTACATTATGATGGAAAGAAAGAAAATGGATTGGCCACACTACATCGTGAACCGTCTATTTGCTTTAAGAGATTCTAAAAAGGATCATTGCTTCAGATATTCAAGTTGGATCTCCACTACTTTAGATCACTTCAAAATAGACCAAGTAGCGGGATACTGAACAAAACCAAAAAGAGATCAAATCTTCAGCATGACTCAAATGAAAAAGATGGATTATAAGTGGAATGATGAGATTGAAGACAATGAGTTTTGTGGAAAGGAAGATGAAGATGAAGAACCAATACATGGTAATCAAGAAGGAAGGGGTAAGAGACCAAGAGTGGAACCTCATTGAAGTGAAAGCATGGAGAGTGGTCCTTCAGAAATAAGTAATGGTGCAATTATGGAAATGTTAAAAAAAATGAGCTTAAGACAAGTTGAGTTCCAAAATGAAGTCACCATTAGACTTGATGATATGCATGCTTATAACGTCTCAAGGTTTGATCATCTACAAAATCAATTGGATTAATGCATCAAGCAACAAACTCCCGTTGACCAATACTTCAATCCTAACCCAAACCCGGACGGCTTGAATGAATGATGGTGTTGACACTTAACTTTGTTTTCGTTGCATTTTATTTCTTGTACCGCATGAACTATTTACTCTGTTATTTCTTATGACTTTCTTATTTCGATTTGGTTGTACGGATATTTCAATGTTGTCATGTTTTGGACAACATTACATTTTGGCTTGTATGACTTTATATTTTGGATAATCTTTTTTATGTATGGATTATTGGTTATGTTTATGTATTTGTTGCATTGTTTTGTTTATATCGTCTCATATTTGGATATGATATTCAGTTTAAAATGTCGATGTTTTACAATATTCATGCGATGGTTTTGGTTTGTTGTTCTACATTCCATATTTGTCATGATATTTGGTATTCGTCATTGATATATTTTGGCATATCTTTGTATGTATTTATTTTGATTAGGAAATTTCATCATATAGTGCATTTCGACAAATGTAAGTGCACGATATGACTATGGTTAAAACGTTTTGAACTTAATACTTCTAATGAGTTCTCTTCTTCTTTTTGATATTGTCAAAGGGGGAGAGATTTGGATTGCACAAGCTAAGGATGAATAGCTAAAGAAGTTTTGAATCTTATCAACATATCAAACTCGTTATGGCATCAACTCAGGGGGAGCGTGCTTATGGTTAGCCTTGGTGTTATTGAGTCTGTATAGATATTGCTATTTTATTGCATATTAGGTATAGACTTAGTTAGCTTATGCAACGTTTTGACAATTATCAAAAAGGGGGAGAATGTAAGTGCATCAGTTCACCCTTGTGTTTTAATAATTGTCAAAATACATGAAAATAGAGTAGAACATATTTTGGCAACATTACAAATCACTTGACAGCGAAAAACCATTTTTAAACTTTGAAAAATTGATTTTGAGGTGATTTGTATCGATACATAATCACTTGTATCAATACAAATGTCCTGAAACTACTTCAGACTGATTTTGTGCAATTTGTATCGATACATATATCATTTGTATCGATACAAAACTGGTCTCTCAGGGGCAGAGAGTCACTTGTGTATCGAATCATGCTTGCATGTATCGATACACACCTAACTCTCTCTGAAAACCAGAGAATGCATGATGTATCGAATCATGCTTGCATGCTTCGATACATATCAGTCAGTTTTTCAAGAAACTGATATATGTATCGATACATACTCGTACTTATATCGATACATAGGTCAAATATTTCAAATTTGAACGCTGGTCTAGGTGTTTGTATCGATACAAACCATCATTTGAATCGATACATGTCTGTTCTATTTTTCCTAAATTTGCTTAATTCTATTTTCTCTATAAATAGCAATGTGCTTTGTTGATGTAGAAGAGAGAAAACCTGTGAGAAAGTGAAATAGCTTTGAAAAACTCTTTGGATATCAAATATGGTGAATAATTTGGATCAAAGGGTCATTCTTCACAAGATCATCATCTTCCATCAAATTGCAATTCATTGAAGAGTGAGTATGGGATCATTCAGATAAAGATTGTACATTTGATCGATAACGTTCAATACTGCTTGCGATGAATCAGAGTTCGTGACCGGGTTGATTTGTGACGAAGGTTTTGGGTTTTCTCGGTGATTCAAGATTGTGCGATATCATGAAGGATCAACAACGAAGGAGCGAGGTACTCAGCTGGACGATCATTGCGAGGTTTTGCTTACGGATAGGATCGTTGGAATTAGAGGGAGAAGCTTCATTATTTGTTGAGGTTATTTCGCATAGTTTACATTAGATTCGATATAGGGTTATTGGAGTCTTTGTAAATTGTGCACTAGTATCAAATCGTTTTAAATCAATAAACGCTCAAATAACCCGTTTGGTTATTTGGGGGGAGACGTACCCAGCCCGAAGCGAGGACGACGTGAAAGCCGTTGGGAACTCCCTAATCAATCGTTTGTGTCTTTCTTCCTTAATCTTTTACTTTACGAATTTGCTTTATTTTTCCGATTCAATTGAATTTTCGTGTTCGTAAGTGTACACTAAAATTCAATTGACACATATCTTGATTATGATTGGATTAGCTTTGAATTCTTGTAACTTTATTTGATTGTGTTATTGAATTGTTTAATTTGAATATTTTACACGATCGTTTCTTATTGATTATCATTGCACGTTCAAGGCTATACTACTTTTTCAGTGATCAATCGGGTGCAAAGAGACTACCGATCCGGTGGGACTTCCTCGCATACCTTTTAAACTAAATTTTTTGAAAACTACATTGTTTAAAAGGGCCACTTATTCAACCCCCCCTCTTATAAGTGGGTTAGCCAGTCTAACAAGCACTAGGAAAGGAAATGAGGATCCCACAGCAGCTGGAGACTTGAAGAAAAAGAAGAAGAAGAAAAAGAGCAAATCCTCAAGATCTTCAAAGTCTGATCAACCTAGTACAACTCGAGTTGATTATGACTTCACTGTGGAGACCAATGAGGAAAATATCCTTGAAAAAGAAGTTGACTTTGACAAGATGATCAATCAGGATAATCCTCATATTTCACCAGTTGCAGAAAACAAGGTAATTCTCCATCTCCAACTTCAAAAAGATCTCCTCTTAAGGAAATTTCTCTAAAAGGAGATACTAGCTCTCTTCAAGGACAAAAAGAAAAAGAATTCGAACAAGAAAATGACAAGGTATGTCATTTTATTGGCTTTTGTTTCCTCGAACAAAATTTATACTTAAGAAATTTTCTGATTCCATTTATCCTTTTGTCACACTAGGATGAATCTGTTCCCAAAGAAACTGCTGAGAAGAATGAATCTCCTACTCCCATGAAGAAATATATTGGAGCAAAGTATGGCAAGGTCAATAATCATTTAGTTTTCCTTTAACCATTTATTTTATATTTTTATGATCATGTCTCACTCCATTATTTTCTTCTTTTAGAATTGCTCGAATACATGTGAGCAGAAAGACAATATTAACTTTGGTGCTCCCATTTTTATGACTCAGAGCCAAGTTAATGACGTTGAGCTTGAAGAAAATCCTAATAGTTGGAAATTTGAGGCTGAAACCCATTGGCTCAACAAGAAACCAATTCAAACTGTTCTGCCAACTAAATTGCCTAAGACTCTGTCTTTTTTATCCATAGGCAAAATAACTTTCCAAACCAAATCTCCCAAGTTAAAAGCTTTTGAGTTAACCTTTTTATAATAAGCTTTGGCAACTCTTTTTTTTTGCCTGGTCAAATTTTCTACAGCTTGTAACCTTTCTTTATCTAAATCAACTAATTCATCTAACATCATTTCCCAATATTGGCCAATTGGGATCTCCAACTGCCTTTGCACTCGAACTGATTGCAAATTAATCTCAACTAGCAGAACAACATCATGACCATATGTTAATCGAAATGGTGTAGTATTAGTTGATTCCTTAGGAGAATTTTTTCATGACCATATTATGGTTGTTATTATTATTATTATTTTTATTATTTTTTTTACTAAAACACTTTGACAAATATCAGTGTGAATAAATTGTATGAATCAATGTTTATAATCATGGCTGAAATTAAATCTATTGATGATGGTGTTTGGTGGTATCAGTCGTGTTAAAAGACAGAGTACTAATGCAAGCAGTGTCAAAGACATACATCAAAAGTAATTCCACGGTAAACACATAGAATTTTCATTTAAAAAACTAACTTTCAAAGATTAACTATTTCATCTTAACTTATTAAATCTATAGATTAACTTTTTCTTCTTGACTTATTACTACTAATAATTTTGTGTACTAATACGTTTCATACTCTATATTTTCTAATTTTTTATCATTGCAATTCATACTTTATATGTTATAATTTTTATCTGTGCATGGAACACCTCGACATATATGTTTTGTACTAGAGACCAAGAAAATGAATTTAGAAAAGTCTTTGCTATTTCAAAAATAATTATACAACAATTATATTAAATACAACCAAATCAAACAATAAAAAAAAAACATTATTTTCAATTATGACCCTGACTGTGATCCGGTAACATAGAAGCTCTATACATTGAACTGCTGACGAGTGGTTCGGACATACTTTTCAACTTTTCAATGTCAACTTAAACCTGGAAACATCATCCCAAACATAGTGAGCACAAAAACTCAGTAACATAGAATATAAAATAACTTTGATGTTCCCAGCCATGTCTGGTGTACTAGACATGGAGAAATCCTCTCATGAAAATCTTAAATAGACGACTCTTGCTTCTAATATGTAAGTAACTATGTAATATTGATTCTTTGTATAAGAAGTCCTATTACTATATTTTGAAAATAATTATTTACTATACTTAAATACTCAGGATTTGCCTTTTCACTAGATGTAATAATTAATCTAGGTTTGCCCTGCAGTACTTATCATATAATACTCAGGATTTGCCTTTTCACTGGATATAATAATTCATCCAGGTTTGCCCTGCAGTATTCATCATAGAGTATTCAGGATTTGCCTTTTCACTGGATATAATAATTCATCCAGGTTTATCCTGCAATGCTCGTCATCTAGTATTTAGGATTTGCCTTTTCACTGGTTATGATAACTTACCAGGTTTGCCCTGCAATACTCATCATATAGTATTCAGGATTTGCCTTTTCACTGGTTATGATAACTTACCAGGTTTGCCCTGCAATACTCATCATATAGTACTCAGGATTTGCCTTTTCACTGGATATAAATCCAGGTTTGCCCTGCAGTACCTATCTTTTAACATCTAGTACTCATTATATAGCATGTCCTATTTAGATTAGTTAAGGATACAAATAGAAATCTCATACTTAGTGACTTGATTCCCTATACAAACAAACAATTCACTTATATATTTATCAATTATCTAATAATTTGTATTAAGGGTTAATATTATGCATTTCACCTCTTGATCATATGATAAATGTAAGGATGATCATGCACTCATCTTTATTCTTATTCCTAAATATTACATAACACCTATACACAATACATGTTTTAACAAGTCAAACATTTTATCAAACATCGTGCATGCGTGCAAATATACTCAAACAGTCCACAATCTAGTGTTTCGACAATCAGACCTTAACTTCGACAATTTAATTAAAATATCAAACAATATCCGATTTGAGTAAATGACCCCTCTTTAGAAAGCTTAGAACGTCTAGATTATAAATATAATTTTTATTTTGGGTTTTAAGCATCAAATTCGTTCAGATTAATTACTGAACGTGTTAAGGTACAAAAACAGGACAGCAATTATTGACTAACTTGTAACACATTTTTAAGCATCAATACTAAGTCAAATCCAACGAAATTTGTGTCTAACCTGAAGGGAAATGAGTCTACTTCCTAATGGCGAAAGAATCAATTCAAAAGGATGTGCGTGGAGAAAGTTATAGGCAAAATACTGACAGGGGGTCATTACGGGATTGAAGTAATTAACCTTTCACTTATCAATTTCACATAAATTAGTACATAATCGTTGCATACACTAAAATAGTAACACTACACATCATATAGCAAATATCGTACTACCAAACATGCTCACATCCATCTCTTAAATTATTATTAAAGTCACAATAGAACCCTTCTTTCTTAAATAAGCCCCAATTTCAACATACCTAATCTCTTAGATGCAAAAATATCAAGAATCCAATGCATGCAAAAATTAAAGAAATTCCTATGTACACCCTAAGAGAGATTTAGATTTTGGGATTAAGACTATGTTACCTTGATTTGAAGGATTAATGATGAACTACCCATTTGCTCTTGATCTCTTTCACTTTAACTTGAAACCCTATTCTTCTTTCTATCTTCTCCTTGTCTAATCTAGAGTTATTTTGGAGTAACTATGTTTTTCTTTGTGAAGAGGAAAGATGATGGGTTTGTGATAGAACATACAATGGATTGAATCACTTCTCTCTTTTTCCTTTTCTTCCCTCCCTCACGTTACCCTCTTCTTCTTCTTTTCACGTTCTCACTCTCTCTGTTTCTTTTTTTTTAATTTTATTTTCTATCTTATAAAAGACTACTGGTGGGTTATAGTAAATAATGGAGAGTGGGTCACTTATCAATTGGGCTTGGGTCAATTATTGGTTAAATTCTTGAAACTTCTACAAAGGCTATACTAAGAAATATTTTCAATCTAATACTCATTTAGGTCACTAACAATTATTTATAATTAATTAATTAATTAAGGTCCAAAATTCAACATGAATTTCTAAATTTCGATAGTAGTAGAACTAACAAAAATATTTATAATGCATAATAATTGGTTGTCCTACACGCAGGGTGTTACACTCTTCCCCCCTTCAAGAATTTTGTCCACAAAATTGTGTGGCTCTCTATCTTATATCATTTCGACTAACCTTGAGTGTAAGTAACTTACACTAGTTTATATATCCGGTTAATTTATATACATAAGTCCATATTCACCGTGATTATATTTAATATTAACATTAAGGGTCCTACTCAACCCACAATCACATGCATATTTACTATAGTTGAATTAATCTAACACATGATAACATTAGAGGGAAAAAAAACTTATATAATATTCATCTTAAATTTATAAAGCAAATTCATATAATGTGTCTATGCTTCAGTTGCGTACTCTAATCACCACAACTTAATCTTCCCTAAATGCATGCTTGAGGTAAAAGTATTAGAAAATAGACATGCATGAGTTTGTTTATTCAATTCAATATTATTTCATGATATGAACTTCAGATCTTATATCATAGCATGTATGTTCTTAATTTCAACTCATACTCCTCTTAACTAGAGTATGCAACACTTCTATTGCACCACCCAAAACTTAATGTATTTAAATTTTGCACTTACTATATCTATCATAAATCTAATTGTAAACGATCTACATAAAAATTTATTTTATTTTATTTTTCAACTTAAAACATGAAAAGAGGATGAATATGACTCTTATATGACTTTTATATGGTAGCATTTAAGAAAGTTGAGAAAAGGCCTTTGCAAAACATTGATTAAGAAAATCAATGTTAAATTAATTTCCGTATTATAGAAAATATAGTGCAAGTTTAGCAATAACAACAACTTAGCAATTTCATTGCAGTTTAATTACAATCTAACCCTTGAATTGAATTTAAAGCCACAAAAACTATGAAGAAGAAGAAGAAGAAGAAGAAGAAGAAAAACATCAAACCATAAGAGGCACTTAAATACTTTACATAAACCAATTCATAGAAAACTAAGAAATTTATGATTTATAATTAATAGGGCACAAAATAAGACTAGATTTGACAATATAATTTGAGTTCTTTTAACCTTGTCAAAACTGATTTAGAAAGAAGACTTTTTATTCAAATTTAAAGAATTTGTATTTTCTAATTCTAAAAATCACAAATAGATTCTTACTCCAATTACACTCATTTTATGTTTTATAGATAGATTTTATATTGAAATATAAACATATCGCCAACTAAAAAATAAAAAACTCAACATCGTTTAAGTTATTATAAAGATTAGCATTAGCAAGGACAAGTGTAACATCAACCTATATCAATCAAGCATATAAAAAGTCAACACAAATTATCAAAATATAATGCACTAGAACTAATATAGGTTTAAGATAAAAGAGACCAGCAATTGAAATCTACCATTGTTCTATCATGGTTTCTACGCATGTTACAACACTATTTCCAGGACCCCTTATCAGATTTCACTAATGTTTCAAATCATTCAATTCAAATAATTTCTTAATCCCTTGCCCAGAGAATCCACTTCTCATTCATAATTAGCAACATAACTTTACTTAGTCAAACAAAATTAGAATCAATGTATCGAGAAAGTTAAGTACCAACAAATAAGAACATGTCAAGTTTTATAAAACTTTGCATCAAAACTAAGACGAGATTTAGAAAATAACAAAGGAGGCCAACATTATAAATATATCATTAATCTATTATTTATCTAAAACTTGTCCTATGTATGTTACATCACAGAACCTTCAAAAACCTTTAAAATAGAAATAAGTCTGCTATTTCTACATCAAAGTTGCTACACCAGACTCCCTATATTCTCATTTAATAAAATTTCTTCCACTTTTAATAAGATAACACAAATCACAAACACACTAAGAAGACAAAATTGAGGAGAAGGGGAATTTACCAACACACAATTTTATTCCCTAGTTGATATACAAATGAGGGGGGATACTTGAACTTTGGTAGACTTGTGATTCTTAGGTAAGGATGAAATGAACTTGTAGAGTAAATAATCTGAATGCAATTTAAGTTCGATTTTAAATTATTTCATCTTAATGATAACAAATAAAAAGAGTAGGTACTTAATGTACAAGTCCAATTCAATGACTCAAACATAAGTACAAAAGATAGAAGAAACTTGTTCTAAATGCACAAGGAAAGATAGATGAGAAACATAGACAATTCCTTTTTCATAATCAACAAAAGACAAATTAACATATATAGATCAATATCTTCATTTTAACCAAGCTCGACATGCCAGAATAAAGAGGTAAAAGAACATAAGAACTTGTGTACTAGCAATCAAATATTTCTTGCAACACGGAAAATATTATTATATGATTTTATGTTAAAACTAATACATTAAAATAAAACAATAAGAGAAAGCAAGTTAGTCTTGAACTAAGATAAAGTATACAACTTTATCTACACATACTACTTACTATGAATAAAAGAATTCAAACAACCACCTTTTATTATGCTTAAAGCTTAAAACATATCAAGATGTTATTTATCATATGTAATTATTTAATGATCCACACGTACACGTATATAAACAATGTCAAAAATAAGTAATAATCATGTTTAATATAGCATGCACACATGACATATTGAGAATTTATAAACTATAACACCAAAAATGCATAAGTCTTTTACACCCTCTTTTTTTTATTTTTTTATATTAGCAAATTTGTATATGTGAAACTAGCCTTAAACTCTTTCTACATTACTTTTGAATTAATAACTAATCAGAAATCACAATCACACATAGTAAGAATACAAGCTCAATTCTATTTAGATCATGTAAACACATGTCATGTATATGATCCCACACACATCAACAACTAATAAAAACAATTATGATTCAAATTAACCATTTCAAAGACTCAATAAAAAGAAAGTGGATAAACCCTTTTCAAAAAATAGTTTTAACTTGAAATATCCACTAAAAGTGGGTTTGATATAATTTGGTTCTATGAGTTAATAACATTCCCTCTTCTTTGTACGATTTCATGGGCGGCCTTTCCCACTAAATCTTACCAAGAATATGAAAATGTTATCAAACAATAGAACAGTACACGTAACTTTCCTAACCGGATCACTTCTAGACTTAAGACTCACAGACCGATTGAACCGACATGCTCTGATACCAATTGTAACACCTCGACATATATGTTTTGTACTAGAGACCAAGAAAACAGGAAAATAGCGGCAGTCGAATAGTGGCGGTTTTTTCTAAACCGCCGCTGCTTTCCTTATTTTCCTGCGGTTTTTCAACCGTCGCATTTATCAGTGTATTACCGGCGGTTCAAACCGCCGCTGTTTGAGTCTTTGCAGATGGTAATGTATACCGGCGGTTGGAACCGCCGCGGTTTGCGTATTTTATTTATTTATTTTTTTAGATGTTTACTGGTTCGCTTCACCCTAATTAAATTTCACCAATTTGACCCAAATCACAATTTCAAAAACACCATGAGCTTTATCGCACTTCCACTAAAATCACCTTACGATTTTATTCACTCAAACCCATAATCTCGTTCCCAATCTGTTTGTGCTCTGTACTTGTCGCTCCGTTCTCATGCTTGTTGTTGCTGTGTTTGATTTCACTCACCTGTTTGTTGTTGCCCACTGTGATTTCGTGTTCCCCATTTTTCTCAGATCACAACCACCAAACCAACACTGTTTGAGACAAGTTTTCCGGCACTTGTTCGAGACCAACAATCACACCGGAGTCATTCTCACATACACCACGTCCTTCTTCAAGGGTAAGTGACATTCTTTCATTATCTCGCTAAGATTTCACCGTTAAATAAAAAAGCCCCAATTTATACTTGAAACCCTAGCTCAGTTTCCTTAAAATCTGAAATTTATCATATTCTTAAGATAATTTCTTTCCTTGTTTTGGTCGATAATTTTGTGTTTGATTTTTTGGACTGTTCCTCAATTATTGCTGCGAACCCTTTGCCATTGTAATGGAATTTGTCGTTTGATTTTAGAACCAGATAAGGTATTGTACATTTGTATTGATGCCTCTCCTCTCCTAAAGTAACATTATTGTATGAATTTGTTTTCACATATTGACTATGGTTTCAGCCATTCACTTGTTTAGCATAAATACGAGTTATTATACATAAGCTCATTCTTAAGTTGGTGTGTAGTGCTGAGGATGCACTACAAGAAAAAGACTAAACAACGATAGTCCATTCACGGCGGTTGTGATAATGATTATGATAATTTTCTGAATGTGGCTTTTTCTCCTCTGTTGCATTTCACTTAACCACACATTATTATTATGGGCTATTGGAACTTTTATTTTATTTTGTTGAACGGTAAAATATTATTAATAAGATCAAATTTCGGCATAAGATGAACTGAGATTGGTATAAAACAGTATTGGAACTTTTATTCTAAGGTTGTCTTCTGTATGGGTGGAAAATTTTCAGTATTTTTAGTCTAAAAATATACAAAACCGTTAGTTGTCAAAAAAAAAATTTGTCTTCGAATTTCTTTCTACAATCCTACTAATTAAGTCCACTATAATCTCAATGCTCCATTATTCCTCTCTTGAGACTTTATCACTATGTCCCTTTCAATGTGATTTTTGTAACTATTGGTGTGCTCTTAAAATAAATTGTTGTACGTATATATCCTAATACATACCTAAGATCAAACTAAAGATGGTCATAATAGACTCATAGTTCATCTTACAAAAATCGAGAATACTATATTTAATTAACGTCCTCTTGTGAATTTGCACTTAAAATTTTGTAGTTGTATGTAAATTTTAGTGGTTCTTATATGATAGATCAGTACTCTAGATTATATGTATATGTAGATGCTTCTCATGACATGGATTAGGAAAATATATCTAATACAATTGAGAATTAAAATAATATATTTTGGCATTTCATCATAGAGACAATTGTATGAATAAATTGATGACTTGATTAACCAAACCATATAACTTATATATGAAGAATAAGTTGATATAATTATAAACATTTCATTGATTCTTTTTTCATCCATATATAAATAACATATATACTCTATTCTATAGAACTTAATTATGCACCAATGTTGATGATATTCTCTACCTGTTCACTCCATTTTTCCCTTTCACTTTCTCTTCAGGTAGATTATTGGTAGCAACATTCTTATTAGAAGAATTCATTCCCATTTTAGGTGGAACAGAATGCCTTCTAGAACAAGATGAAGAAGAATCGATGAAAGATAGCTGCTTCTTTACAGAAGAACTTTGCACTTTGGTTTTAGTCTTTGCAGCAGCCTTTGCAGGTGAGTTTACAAAGCTTTCGTCGTCTTTCACCATCGTTGCCGCAATACTATGTCTTCGATTGCTTTCAGTTTTTTTGTTGTTTAAATCGATTTTCGAGTCATCATCTCCTCCCCAAGAACCACCTCTTAAACTTGATGTCTTTGATTTTCCTTTTGGTGTTGAAGCCCTTGAAGATAGATTTGAATTACTTGGTTTTAGGCTTCTAGGAGAATTTTGGCTATTAGGAGAATTTTGTTTATCTTGATTTTGATCTCTTAAAGCATATAATTTGGAGATTTCTCCAACTGACATAGTATTGCTTGCAGCACCTTTTGCTGATTTATGATTCTCTTGATCCTTATTTGTTTGTCCTTCCCATGGTCTTTGTTGTACCCTAAATTTGGACCTCAAATCTATTTTCTTTTTTTCATTCATGTTAAAATACTAAAATATGTTAAAAATATTTATATATCATCGCATTCATTTTCACCGTAATATTTGCGTTTATTTTGTCCTTTAAGAGGTTGTCCGTCACATTTTTTATCGCACTTTTATTTCCACCTATTTATTATCATTATTATTTATCATTTATCATCATTATTTCACCAATCATTTTACTATCTACTTTCTATTTTATCATCACTATTATCATTTATCATTATTATTATTAGTATAATATTATTATTATTATTATTATTATTATTATTATTATTATTCAAAACAAAAAACAAAACAACACATTTTGAAAGAAAAACAATTTGAAAGAGGATCCAAGGTATTCACAGATTTTTTTTGAAAAAAGCCAGTACATTAACAACAACAAGCTTTGTCTTCTTGCTCATTTGAGATAAATTCTTCTAACAAAAATTCTGGTACAACAAAGTGATTCTACAAATTTCCTCATCTATCTTTCTAAACCCTAATTTCTACATATAATTTGGGAGAACAATTCTGAACAAAGGGAGGCGGATTCATAAAACACAACAACAACAACATTATCTTCAATCAACTTCACAACACCATTTCACCTTCATCATTCCATCATCAATCTTCAATATTCATTCATACACCATTCCAAGCTAATCCTTCACCAAACTCATTTCTAACATTTTCATCATCCTCAAATCAAATTCAAAACACATAAATTAACACCAAACATAAGCAAAAACACCAAATCAAAATCATTCAAACCATTTTTTTCTTAAGTTCATCAAAATCTCAAATCCACCAAAACCTTCTCAAATATAAAAACAATTGATTCCACAAGCCTCCTACTACATCCAGTAACGTGGAAACAACACCAAACCATCATCAAAACACATAAAAAATACTCAAACCCGAAATCACTTTTAGTGAGGGTTTTGAAATTTTCATTTCACTCAAACTTCAATCAAATCTCCTCCAAACCGGTCCACAAGTTCACAAACGAACTCAGGAGCTCAAAAGGGACATCAATCCAACCGGAAACGCGAGCTGGAGCGCCGGAGTCAACAACTTCAAAACCGTTTTGGATGCTATTTTGAGGTAACTATTTCGACCTTCATAGACATCCATTTCGCATCATTTTTGTTGCTGTGAACTTATGACATAGTGTATTATCTTTTCCTACAAGTAATTTCTTCTAATTTGATGTGGATCTTGTTTTCCATTTTTTGAGTTTGAACTTTGGAGCTTCATTTTTCAAAAACCATGTATCTATTTCAAAAAATAATTACATATTCATGATCTATGTGGAAAATACTATGAGATAGAGTATTCATTTGCTTGATTTGGTGTCTGTTTGAGTTTTGTGTTTTGTGAGCTTTCATGTTCTTAGTTTTGTTATCGTGTACCGGTGGTTGTTGTTGTAAGGTAGAAGAAAGCTTCTCCTGCCACGTGTCGCGCCCCCATTGGGCCACGGTTTTTTTTTCTTTTCTTTTCTTGTTTATGGTTTGTGACCGGGTTCGGGTTAACCCATGGGTCGAACCGACCCGGTCCTGTTTAAGAAGTTTATGGGCTGGGCCTCTGTTTGGTTTTTTTTTCTATGTGCTGTTTTTTTTTACTTATATATACACCTCATTTTACTGCTACACCACTACAATTTTATTTGCTTATACTAGCTTATTTTAATAAGTGTTTGTTTGGGACAATAGCTTATTTTAAGCTTATTGAGCTCAAACTCTTACACTAATATTTAAAGATCTCTTTTAAGGTTTAAATTTTAATTTCTAAAATTTTCATTGATATGTTTTGTTTTTTGCATATGTTTGATTATCATTTCTTTGTTTTTTTTCATAATACATGTTTCATCTTCCTTTCATTATTTTCCATGATTCTCCACTATATGTCTTTTTACATTTGCATATGCTTTGTCACTACTTATGTTTTAGCTTATCATATAGTTGCACATATTCATGTTTATGGACATTTGCATTGTGCATTTTTTTTTTACAATCATTCACATTTGCATAATATTTTATCATCACTACATTTTCACATCACATTTACACTACACAATTTTCTACGTTTCTATATTACATTACATCACAATCTACATTTTGCATTTTACATGACATTGAAACTAATTTTTGCATCACACTACAATTTCACATTACAATTTCACTTTCCATTTTTCTACATGCATAAATGCATTGCATTTAGGTTAGGACATTGCACCATTTAAAAATGCATGTTAGAGACAATATTGTACTTCATAAAATCATTGAGCTCTAACATTAGCATTAATAGTGAAGGACCTTTTTGGCCTAAATTCATACTCTTCATAAAAATAAAAATAAAACATAAAAATTGCTTTTGCTAAATAAAATCACTTTTTTGCTTGTGTTTTAGTTTGATTTGTTTGTTACTACGGATGACTCTAAAAATTTCCATTATCATGTCTTTGCCTCCCATACCTTTTTTCACACACTTCACCTCGCATTTGCATTTTACTTCTATGCATTGCTATTTATTTATTTATTTAGTTACTGCCTCTTATTATTATTTATTCATTCGATTCGATATGGTTGTAAATATTAATTATTCAATTGGGTTGTAATAGCGTAGGACTTTGTTTATTGCTTTTTTATTGCTTTCTAGTTTACACATTACACACAACGTCAAAAATTCATTTCCAAGGGAGAGGACTCATAATTGATTTTAAATTGATTACGAGACTTTTATCGAAACAAAAAACCTTTTTCAAAACAAACATGCGATCCTTTTACAAAATAAACGCAAGCTCACCTTACAATCATCTTTAATATGATATTACTTACAATTTGTTTTTCTTTACAATACCTTTTTTCAAACACACAAAAGAAACAAATACACTTTCGTTTTCAAATATTTAACTTCTTTTCTTTTTTACACAACAATATTTATACTTTTCTTACAATCTCTCTCTCTCTCTTAACAATTACACTTCTCTCAAAAATCTTTTTTTACAAACAAAAATTTTTACACTTCTTTTCTTTTATTTACTTTATGATATAAAATTTCCTTATTTTTTGTCCACTTTCTTTTCTTTCTTCTATACAACTTCTCCCTCAATTCTCAAAGCATGTATATAAAAAAGCACAAAAACATATAAAAGGTTACCATGGAGTACCATGGGCGCTTGGGGTGCTAATACCTTCCTCGAGTGCAACTAACCCCCGTACCTTAGAATCTCAATTTAAAAGGTTTTCAATTTTTCCCCTCCTTTGGAAATGAAAAATAAAACTGTAGTGGGGTATGTCTCAAAAATCCCGCAACAGTCTTGAAGCCATCCATCTATCAAGCCAATTCCATCCCCAATGAGGATTGTTTGGATCCATAATTGTTGCATCTGTTGGTTTTGAAGAGTTCCTCCATGTTTGCTGTTACACAAATTAAGTTATATGTTATTATCCATATGATTCGCGAAACAGTATGTATTGAACAAAACAGTTTATTATAGGACAAAGTAGTATAAGACAAGATAAAACTGTATCAAATAGATAGCGAGATAATATTCCTTAAGTTGGAAAATAAAAAAAAAAATTCATTATTTTTTATAGACCATATTGTAGACAAAAAGTCATCCAATAAGGGACAAACATTATTGATTTTGTTCGGTTCTTTGTTACCTGTTTTGTCTAGTCTCGCGACCAATTTCTAAATCAAACATGGTATAGTCCAGTCCCTAGTTTTTTAGTGGATCAAACGCACTATGTTTTGTGTAAAATTATTTTACATTGAGAACTATCATAACTTGTCAACAAAACAATCAATTACAAAACTGCTTAGTACCTGATGTGTTGATGCATAGACCAAAGCCTTTTCTCTTCTCATAGCAGCTATTTGTTTGTTCAACAATTTGGACCCTTTATCTCAACACATTGATCAGGAAATATGGGAGGCAAAATATGATACAAAACAATCTATTTATCTCGACTTAACCTAGAAAATGTGGACAAATTTTTCGTCAATTAAAGGTTTTGGGGAAGTGTCAATTGCGAGATGTTGTCCAAGGAAAAGAAGAGGGCTTAAACTCCTCAGGTACACTACTTTTTTAAGTTTCATTTTTATAGCTATGTTGGAAGGAAGTACATTTTTTATCGAAGTTAGTAAGTCCAATGAAAATTGTTACACAGTTGTTGAAGATGGATCAAACTGGACCATGGGACAAAGGCAGTTATTCTGTTTGGGGCGCGCTCTTTTGAGGAGAAGTAGGATATTGGTATTGGACGAAGCAACTGCTTCAATTGATAATTCTACTGATCTAATTCTGCAGAAGATCATTAGGGCTGAGTTTGCAGATTGTACGGTGATCACAGTTGCACACAGGATACCGACTGTGATGGATTGCAGTATGGTTCTCGCTATAAGTGTTGGTAAATTTCTTTTTGAGTTTTACTGCTTTAAGTGATTACACTATGTTTGACCATTTACTTGTTTTTTTTTTCAAAAAAATGAAGCCACTGATTGTGTTTACAGGAAAACTGGCGGAGTATGACGAGCCAATGAGCTTGATGAAGAGAGATGAATCGATGTTCAGGACACTTGTCAAGGAATACTGGTCTCATTTTCAGTCTGCAAAATCGCATTGTTCACGACACTTGTGTTTTCATTTTCTTCTGTCCCGAAGAAAAATCTGATACATGGTAATATAAAGAAAGGTGAGCAAAGAAAGACCCTTATTCATGCATACATTGTTCTAGACTCTAGAGTCCAATTAGTTAGATCCATGATAAAATTTGGTGGAATATAATTTACATAGTTAGAGCAGAAAAACACAAACCTTTGCGTAGATTGCAGTAATGACTCCAATCCTTGTGTGTCTTGGTCTGTATTTGAATTTTGAAATGATAACTCAGATAATCAGAGGCATGTTAAATTACGGTTTGCATGTTTTTTAAGTCTATTTTAGTTTACACAAGTCTTCAGGGATATTATGAGGATCATGATGTGACATATTTGTGTGTATGGAGGGTGTGTCATATTCTGTATTCGAAATGATAACTTAGAAAATATATTAGAGAACTTCAGGCATTTTAAAACTAAGATTTGTATATTTGTGTATATCATGTAGTTTAATAGAAGTATTCGGGAACTGTTAAGAGGATCGGTATGTGAGATATTTATGTTAGGAGAATTGTGTGGTCTTGTTCTGTATGCCAAATGTGTGATTAGAATATTATAATTTATAACTAATTGAATAAATTGTTACTGAAGTGCAAGTTTGATGTTATTTCAATTTCTTGTGGAGCAGCTTCATTAGTTCATATTTCAGTATTTATTCCAACTTGTTGAATATTTTTACTATTATACAGGAGTTAGAAATACATCATAAAGCAAATTCTTCTGTAAATGATGATGCATACACTGCAGTTTTTGGAAAAGAACATCTAGGACATGTTCGAGGCGTGTGTTATGGTCCTGTCCCATCTCAATACCATGGAAGGTCATCAAGAGCTCCAACATCAACTAGTGGTGGTAACGACTTTACTACGAGACATGAGTTGGATGCAAGTAATGCTAACATTGGATTAGGGTGGTTATGGAGTACTTTAGTAGATTGGTTTAGTATATTTTGAAATATATTGATATCTTTTGAAGGATGTTTTAGATGTGAACGATTTAATATTAATATATTTTCCTTAGGGAAACATGCATTAATATTTTGAAGTACTTTGATAGTATAAAATTTCTTGTTATTGTTTACCTTATTATTTTTTTGACTTATTTAGTTTGAATGTTAAAATAAAATACAAAGATATTTTTTTATATATCATTACATTATGAAAATGCAATCCATGAAAAAAAAAAAAGTGGGAAACCAAAAAAAAATTTGTGGCAAACAAATGAAAATATTCCAAACAAAAACTGAGGGAAACCAAAAAAAAAATTGTGGAAAAAAAAAACTGGAAAAGGTAATTAGCGGCGGTTGAAACCGTCGCATAATGTGTATCAAAATTGGTAAAACCAGGTCAAATAGTGGCGGTTTAGAACCGCCGCAAAATTGACTGTAACCGACGCTAAAATACTAGCGGCGGTTATACCAACGGTTCCTCAGAACCGCCGCAGAATGACCTAGCAACGCCTCTTCCTGCGACGCTTTTGAAACCGACCCTGTATGAATTTAGCGGCGGTTTGAACCGCCGCTGCTTACCAGTACAACCGCCGCCGCTTTCCTGTTTTTTTGTAGTGTAACACATCATAATCCAACTGGACTGCAATCATTTTAGTTTTCAAACCATTTCGTTCGTACTCTTTATGAATATCAACTCCGGTTAGCATTCCCATAACATCTATAAAATATGATTATATAAATTTTGATTTATTAATATAACATGATGACAATGTTTAATGATAAATAGAAAATTATACATAAAATATATAAATTTCTTGTCAGAAAGATAATTTGTATCGTAATCAGGAGCAAACGTTGGAAGAAGACTACCAATCTTATAAAGATAATTCCCATAACCTTTGTGTGGAGTTGAAAGTTAAGTTTATATTCATGTCTAATAGTCTTGTATGAACCACCATTATCAGTCAGTTAAGAATTAGTAATTAAATAAACATTACCTTCTTACCTTTTAATCCATTAGTATCATTCTTACCTTTGAATCCATTCTTACCATTGAATCCAGTAGTATCATGTCTAATGAAAAAGTTTGGTTGTTGCGAGCCAATCTCAAACAAACCATAGTCGAATTACATGAATTACAACATGCAAACTCTCATTACTTGCGTTGATTTCAGGTTTTTGATTAAATTTAGAAGTCATTTTGTATTGACTTAAGCAAATGAGAAACCCAAAAATAATAAACACAAAAATGTAATTGGATATGAAATGAAATTGTGAAGTTGTTGTGTAAATATACATTATATTTATAGTGAGTTTGAGAAATACAAAAATAAATTTAATTCATTAAAATTTAAAATAATATTTATAGTGAGTTATGATTTTTACGTAACTGACAAATATGTTTATGAAACATAAATTGATATTGTAACGTTTATCATTATTAACTTAATTCTTTTTTAACTGACAAATATGTTTATGAAACATAAAATTTTTGGTGTATATATATTGTTTTCGATAATACATTTTGATTATTTTCAAATGTGCTTTAATACTCTCTCCATTCCTTTTTATTTGTCGTTTTAAAAAAAATAGTTTCTAATCATTTGTCGTTTTGGCAATTTAGGTTATATATTACCTATTATACCTTCCTTTCTAATTTTTTGTAACAAAATTTGTTTGTTTTTATTTTACATAAAGTTTGTTACAAATTTTGCAACAAATAAATAAAAGTTTGTTACAATTTTTTATTTGGTGGTTTTAGTTTTTTCAAAGAGAAAGTATGTGTGCAAAAAAATAGAAATTTATTGGTGGATTAAAATTATGATATATATTCTAAAAAGAAGGGTAAAATCGGAAAATAAGGTGCAAAAATACACCTAATTTAGTCTTTTTTCTCTCTTTCTTTCTAAACCGACCAATAAAAAGGAATAGAGAGAATATCAATTATGAGACATATTTTTTTGGTAAGAAATAAAAGACATAGTTGTCATTTGTTATAGTTTTTTTTAAATAATAATTTCTTATTTTTAAAAAACAATCACAAGTGTCTAATGAGCTTAGTTCAATTGATTGGACATTGCATTATACATGTAGTGGGCAGGGGTTCAAACCCTAGTCATCTCATTTCTCCACTTTAAAAGTGGAATTACTAGCCGCTACTACTTGACCAAAAAAAAAAACAATCACTTTTTATAAAATAACATATGTTTGTTATAACGTTTAAAAATGATCAGAATCTAAAAATATTCTAAAAATTGCTAAAAAATTGAATGTGATATTATTAGCTTTTTATATAGATTTTATTATAGGAAATAGAAAACAAGTGTCAAAAAATTTCAAACAAATAATTTAGAAATTTGTTGGGATATATTTATTTTATATGATATATTATATTTGGATGTTCTTTATGTTAATTTTGTTATACAAAATCACTTTTATATGGTTGCATTCAAACAAGTTAAAGATTTTTTTTTATAAAAAGTAATTTTTATAAAGGTAAACAAACACAAAATATATTCTATATTTTTGTAAAATCTCTAAAAAATAATCTCTAAATTATTTAATGTCAAAATCACTTATTTTTTAGTGTCCGTTTGTAACATATTAAAATATAAGTGATTTTGATATTAAATAATTTAGAGATTATTTTTTAGAGATTTTACAAAAAATCAGAAGCTATTTTGTGTTTGTTTATTACCATTAAAAAAAATTACTTTTATAAAAAAAATCTTTACTTGTTTGAATGCAACCATATAAAAGTGATTTTACATCACAAAATTACTATAAAGTACAATTATATAAATATAATATACCATATAAAATAAATATATGAAAAATACTCAAGTTCTTGTTTTTGGTTATGGTCATAACACTTTATATATAGCTACAAATAAAACAAATTTCTAAATCTTATCTTCTGAAAATAACAAACTAATCTTATAAATTCTAAACAGGATATTATTGGAATATTAGAATAATATTAAGGATATTTTTGTCTGAAATTTTTTGTCACTTATTTTCTTAAAAATGATTATTTTTTAAAAGTAAGTGATTTTTTTTTGAAAAAACTATAACAAACGGGCACTTAATCTGTAATAAAAGGTAATTATTTTAAATCACAAATATTTTTCATATCAAAAAGTTCTAAACTATTAATGGATGACTTTAACACTTTATAACAGAAAACCTAGTGAGGTTTTTGTGATATGCAAGGTTATCAAGGAATTGTACTTTTTCTTTTTTGTTAATTGAAATTTACATCTAGATTAGTGCCAAATAGATTGAACAGAGAAAGTGAGAGAACGGTGGAAAATATATTTAAATATACACTGTATTTAAAAAAATATGTAGTTTTTTTTTTGTACAAAAAAAATGTAGTTTGATGAGATTTAGTTGAATAAATTTACAATAAACATTTATAAAAAAATATATAGTTTGATGAGATTCAGTTGAATAAATCTTGAATAAACATTTTTAAAAAATAACTATTATAAAAGTAATTTAATTCTAAAACCTTAACATAAACGCTCTATACCTTACAAAAAAAACTTAACATAAACACTCTACTAAAGGAAATTGTTCTAAATCACAAAAAAAAATTATATTAAAAAGTTATACAATATCAAGGAACGATTTTTGACACTTAATTCTAATAAAAAAAACAGTGGCGAATTAGTTTATTGAAACACGAGTGATACACCAAACTTATCAATGAATAAAAATATGTAGTCTTATGAAATTCAGTTGAATAAATCTATAATAAACTTAGGAACATTATTGAATATGAAAGTTTTTTATTTGACAAAAAAAGGGGTTTCTAATATTCAAGGTTGTATATTTTCTTATTTTTATATTTTATTTTGGAAATTCATACGTGGATTACTATGAAACAAGGTGAGAGAATGATGAGAAAAGAGATATCTTAAATTTCACAAAAAAAGTAGTTTGATGAAATTCAAATGAATAAATATATAATAAATGTAGGAAGATGACTGAATCTTATTTTTTTTTGCGAAAAATTGTGGGAGTTTTTTGATATACAAAGTTTTCTATTTATTTGTATTATTTTCTTGAAATTTGTATGTAGATCATTACGAAACAAGTTGAAAAAAAGTGAGATAACGATGAAAAAAATATCTTAATTTACATTGTATTTAAAAAATACAGTTTGATGAGATTAATTTGAATAAATCCATAATAAACGTAGGAAGATCACTGAATGTGAGAGGGTTATTGTTTACAATAAAATGTGGAAGTTCTTTAATATGCATGATTTTCTATTTCTTTGTATTTTTTTGTTGTTCTTGAAATTTACATGTGAATTACTACGAAATATGTTGAAATTAGATGAAAGAACATTGGGAAAATATATCTTAATTTGCACTATATTTAACAAAAAAATGTAGTTTGATGAGATTCAAATGAATAAATCTACAATAAATGTAGGAAGATCACTCAATATGAGATTTTTTTTACAAAAAAATGTGGATTTTTGTTATATGCAAAGTTGTCTAATTATACGTTGTTTTTTCTTCTTGAAATTAACTTGTGGGGATTACTACGAAAAAAATTGAGAGAACGATGAAAAAAATTTTTTTTATAAGGATGAAAAAAGATATATTTAAGCAACTCATAAGATATAATATCCCAAACTCACTATTTAATATTAAAATAAATTAATCGAATAATAATTTAAAATAAACTAAAAAATAATGTAAAAAGAAAATAATCCCGTGTATGACGCGGGCTAACATACTAGTAATAATAATAATAGAGCAAAATTACACCATTGGGCTTATAAAAAAATTACACCATTGGTCATTTATCTTTTACAATTTTAACAAATTTGTCCTTTTATCTTTCAGGTGTAACAAATTGTACCTTTATCTTTTTTATTTGTAACAAATTGGTCTTTTATCTATTTTTTGTAACAAATTGGTCATTTATCTTTACTAACATTTGCATCGTTGGTCCTTTATCTTATATTATTTATTACAAACAAGATGCACTACGACGCAAATGTTAATAAAGATAAAGAACCAATTTGTTACAAATAAAAAAGATAAATGATCAATTTGTTACAAACAAAAGATAAAGGACCAATTTATTATAAATAAAAAAGATAAATGACTAATTTATTACAAATGAAAAAGATAAAGGACCAATGGTGTAATTTTGCCTAATAATAATAGTAATAACATTATTATTATTAATTATTTTTTGGTGCAATTATTATTATTATTATTATTATTATTATTATTATTATTATTATTATTATTATTATTATTATATTGTAATGTGACAAGTGATAAATTTTTAAGAAATTTTGATTCACATAAGGCTAAGGTAGGGATGTGCACTAAGGATTTCATATTTAGAACGTTGTTGGTGGGAGGGGGATAAAGAGGCAAGATCCATGTGGGGAGGGGGATAAGATATATATTCTTAAAATTAAAAGAATCAAATCTGAATTTTTCTGTTATCCTACAGTGAAAGGATATATAGTGAAACTTCCTAGAAAAAATTGTAGTAGCAAATGGCATTGTCAAATAAATCAACAACCGTGTCATATAGTGATAGCCAGTGTTTGATAGCTGTTTCTATATGATGCAATAATTAATAGTATAATGAATAATGGGCCAATAACACAAACTTCTTGAATCTCGATGCACTACGAGGCACAATTGCATCGCACAAGTGACCTTCGTAAGCTACTTCGTACTACACAAAATATTCTCATTTTTTTTTACAAAAATAATTATACTTATTTTTTATTTAAACCAGATATTCTCTATTGACTATTGAGTTGGACCAGAAAATATGACAAGACTCTTCCTAGATAAAATCTAACACTGCTACATTTATAATTCTATCAATTTTTTTTGGTAAGGTCTAGTTGTACTAATTGAATTGCCATAAGATATTCCAATCTTTATATTTGAAATATTGTTGTCCTCGTTTTTTTTAAGAATCTAGTGGCGGTCAATTTTAGAATCCAACTTCAATCACTACATATATAATGTGACTCTCTATCAATTGAGTTTAAGAAAACTTTTTGTCGCGTTCCTCTGCATTTGTCGTGCGCCTTCAGAAATTATACAAATGTCCCGCTCGCTATTTATCCAGGGAACCAACCATTCGCGAGTTAAGATGTGAATCAACAATTTTTTTGAATTTCTTTTTAACGATAAACTCTTAACCCCCCAGACTGCATAAAGTCATTCGCCGAATACTATGTCCAAACCAAGTCAAATCACTTGATTTATGTGTGTTTGTGGCCAGAATTACTCAAGGGGTTAAGGTCGAACGCATCTATCAAGAGGTTAGTTCAAATTTTCTTGAATTTACGTTGTTTGGGTTTTATGTTTGCGAAGTTTTTTTTGTCTCTGTACTGGTATGGTCCGCTACTTATAATGCGAACGTTGCTCTGCTATGGTTCGCACTTTAGGATGCGAACTGTATATTGAATTATGATGTTGTTTCTGTTTGTCTGATTGTCTGATTTATTTTTGTTTGTGTTTGTCTGCAATTGTTATGCATGTCTGATTTTTGAACCAATTTAGTTGTATTGTGTAGCAATGGGTAGGCCATTGACCCGTGTTAGTGGGGATAAAGAATCAGCCCCTGCATCTTCTAGAAGAGAAAGAGCTGATAAGACTCAGCCTAAGGCTAAGCTTAGGCGTTAGGCTGAGCGTTAGCCTGAGCAGCAACAAATGCCATTTGAGGATGAGGATGAAGAAACGGACAACGAGGAGATGCACGAGGAGGATGAGGAGGAGAATGACTTGGAGGTGCATGCGGTGGCGGTGGTAGAGGATGAGGAGGAGAATGACTTGGAGGTGTTGACTACTGCAAACAGGTTCCCCGCAAGCCGCGTATACCTTTCGAGAATCCTTTTGAGGGTGTGCCAGATCTTGAGGTATTTCTAGGAGGTCTAACTAATAAGTCAGTGCTTATGAGTTATGGCGGCCACATTGCTAGGTGTATATACGCCGGTCATGTAAGTTTACTTTACCTTCACTGATAATTTGTTTTTTGTTGCAAATTATTTGTTTTTAGGATCATGATTTGCTAACAATCGTCAGCAACAAGAGCAAGCTGACGAAGATGACATTTCTTCTAAAAGATGAGGATTTGTGGCCACTTTTGTAGATAGGTGGCACAGTGAGACGAGCAGTTTTCATCTGCCTGCTGGGAGATAATAGTTATGTTAGACGACTTGAACTGTCTTCTGCATCACCCCATTGAAGGAAGTCTACTTAACCACTAGGGCATTGTATCGAAACATGATGGCATTGAGCTAATGGTTACCAATCTAGGAGTAGATGCAAACAATAAAGTTATGATCATCAGGGGGCTCATGCCCGGTTTGTTTATCTTAGAAGACTCCTTCAAGCTCACCTTAGAAATGCACGCATATCTGAAAGGGAAGGAGAAGAGCCTAACATGCATATGTATCGGGACTATGCCATAAGAACATATCTTCTGTTCTTGTTGGGGACCACCATCTTCTCCAAAAAAGCCAAAAATCATGTTGATGTAACTTACCTGAATTATTTGTCAGACCTTGATTTGGTCCCTAGCTATGCGTGGGGCCCTTTTGCACTTGCATTTCTCTATCGGGAGCTTACAAATGCCACAGTCCCACACTGTAGGTATTTGTCAAGTTACGCTACACTTCTTCAAGAAACTATAATGTTTTGAATTCTATTTTCGAGTTTAAATTCACATTCCTTTTTTCTTTTTTTCTATGTTACTATTGCTTTAATGGGTTTTTTTTGGATAGAATGTGTCTAACCCCACACAACATAGAAATTAAAAAAAAAAAAAAAACCTAAAGGTTCCAAAAATGCTAAAAAAATATATCAACCAAGGTCTTATAAATTTTATTAGTTTTGGCTTTCACCCTTTAGTTTCTAGAGGAAGGGACTCTAGTAGTCAGAAGTTCACGATGAGTTCTGGCATCAACTAGATCTAGTTCCTCCCAAACGCAGTTGTGGAGGATCGAACCATGGTCCTCCCTACCAAGTTCAACGCCAATTACCACTATACCAACTAACGCTTCTACACATGAGTAAGTATAGAAGAATAAATATGAAGGAGAGAAAAGTAGAAGAGAGACAGAATGGAGATTATATTATTCTCTTGAAGGTGTGATTTTACATTGTTAAAAACACTTCCCCTCATAAAAACATTTATATTTTAGGGTAAGAATTCATTCCATCTTCTTTGTCATACACTTCCCCAAATTAGTGATGCTTGCGGTATTATCTTCATATTGATTTGTTGCAAGAATGATCATTTTACAATAAAAACCTTAAGTTTATTGTATGTGCATAAATATAGAACTCAACAAAAATGCATTCCCAACTAGCTTGATAAATTATATCTTATTTCACACTTTCCATTAATCGGTAGATTTCAGAAAATGAGGTTTAATAATATTCAGAATAAATAGTTTCAGAGTAAATAATTAGTGATTTGGTTCTAGCAAGTGCACCAGTTCTTCGTCGAGTTATAGTATAAAAGATATCGTCTCCACAGGAATTGTGCCAAGATAACTAATTTCTTCTAGGAATTTATATAATTAGGTGGATCCCAGTTAGTTTGGTATAGATTTAGTTGATTTAAGTTTACACTCAAAAAGATAAGTAGGGACGAAGTTGGTTAGGTATTCTAGATTTCCTCCATAGTCCTATTTGGTAAATGGCATTGTATCTCATGTACAGTCTTAATTATTATCACAGCGAATTAACTATATATAGTAAGATTTTCTTTCACATAGAATCCTACCATTTATATATTCTTTATATCAGGTCAATAATCGCCAACAGAAGATATATAAGCATTACTAATTTTTGTTAATCCCCATTATTGTGGTTAGTGGCGCAAAAACAAACATCAAAAACAGAGTCACCACCGAACTTTTATTTATCCCAAAAGGAGAAAGGAAAATATCGATAAAACCTTTAAAAAATGGTCTGAGAACCATTGATGGGTTCAGAAGTTGATAATGTGAGAGGAAGATATTAACACCCCTCGCATCCGTTGTACCCAACGGGAACCATTTGGGGGAGGTTGCTTACTTTTACAGGTTTACCGAATAATTACTTAACTACTTGTTCTTCTACTCCATTATTAAACAAAAAAAGGTTTTTTTATTAGGTAGCTTGATGAGATGTTGATCTCGCTCCTATGTATTCCCCGCTGCAATGGGAAATTCAAAGCTTACGTAGTTCTTTGTATGAAAAGATTTACGTGTTAGTTGATTGTGCCAAGATAACTTATTTTCGCTGACACAACAATTACTTGTATGCTTGCTTTTCGGAGGCTTAAGCTTGTATGTGCCAGAAGAATGGATAAAGCGTTATCTGTTTCTGAAAAGAGTTTGAAAAAATTTGCTGCGCAAGGGAGGAGAAAAAAGGTTGACTGCGCACGGGACATGCACCAGGGGTCGGGCTCATCCGGGCCAAGAAAGACATACGTCAGACTCCCCCTTTTTCATTTAGTTTATTTAAAACATACCTATTAAAACAAGAATAGTCCAACTTCATGAGGCATACGTCAGAGACTGTTCTATTCAGGCTGAAAAAGACATACGTCAAACTCTCCCTTTTCACTTTAATTGATAAGTTTTCTTTTGATTTATTTGAGGAAAAGAAGTTTACAATTCAAGTTCCAGACAAATAACAAAAGAAAAAGAAAGTGAGAGGTGAGAGAGATACAAATGCAAATGCATGTGATAATGTTGATAAGCTTAAGTAAAGACATATAATAATGCGGAATTAAATAAGCGAGACGTAAATGACAAGGCATAAACTAAATAAACACTTGTTAAATAAGTGCTTACTTGAAAATAAGTACTTATTTAACAAGTCAAACATGAAACAAGTACAAGATCATCAATCAACAAAGAGAAGATAAGCACTTATTATATAAGTGATTATATGAATAATCAATTTTACAATAAAAGCTTATTAAAATAATCACTTATATTATAAGTGATTATGTGAACAATCACTTCTATAATAAGAATTTAGTGTCCGTTTGTTATAGCTTTTTTTAGAAAATAATCACTTATTTTAAAAAAATAATCACTTTTAAGAAAATAACATCCGTTTGTTATAGCTTTTAAAAATAATCAAAATCTGAAAATAATTTAAAAACTGCTAAAAATCTAAAGCTGATATATTAGTAGCTTATTTTTATAGATTTTTTTTAGAGGAGAGAGAAAACAAGTGTCAAAAAATTTCAGACAAAAATATCCTTAATATTATTCTAATATTCCAATAATATCCTATTTAGAATTTATAGGATTAGTTTGTTTTTTTTAGAAGATAAGATTTAGAATTTTTTTTTTTGGTACAATTTAGAAATTTTTTTTATTTGTAGCTATATATATAAAGTTATATGACCATAATGAAAAACAAAAACTTGAGTATTTTTCATATATTTATTTATATGATATATTATATTTGGATAATTTTACTTTATGGTAATTTTATGATGCAAAATCACTTTTATATAGTTTCATCCAAACAAGTTAAAGATTAATTTTTTATAGGCCAAATGAATCTCTAGGCCAAATGCATCTCCAGGTCCTATAGATGCATTTGGCCTTTTTTATAAAAAGTAATTTTTTACTAGTAAACAAACACAAATAGCTTTTGATTTTTTGTAAAATCTCTAAAAAATAATCTCTAAATTATTTGATGTCAAAATCACTTATTTTTTAATCTGTAACAAACGAGCCTTTATTTAAATAAATAGTGATTATATGATTAATCACTTTCACAAATAAGTAGTACTTATTTTCTATTAAGCACTTTTCACAAAAATAATAAAAAATTAGTAGAGAGGTGTAAAACTAAATCTAGGCGTGCAAATAATAAAATAAAATAAAAACATATTAAGAAAAACAAATAAACCCATGACCTAGTCTAACAAATAGGGAGGGGGTGCAAGTAGTAAAGAGTGAGGTGTGAAAAGAAAACTTGATACATGCCTAATGAATAAAGCCCAGATTCAAGCTAAACGAACCAGGTTCAACCTGGATCGGACCGGTTCAACTCAGATGGGAAACTCGATCCCATCCAGAGATTTAGTGCGTCAATCCAACGTTGTACCCCTTAAACCTCATCAGACCATCGCTTGGTCAGAAACTTAAAAACGATTAGAGGGTCGTGATTTAATCGAACCAGAGACAAGGTGTACCGTACACCCTTATCTTCTTCGATCAAACCAGAACGGTCGGTGCAGTGGTGCGATGCCGGAATTTGTTACAGGAGGACGAAGCTTGAAGAAAAAGGACCCATCTGACTCAAAATTCCACGTAGAACTCAAATTCGACCTTGATTTTATGATAAAATGCTTCAATCTTCAAGAACGAATGATCCGTACCCAATTTCAACGTCGCAAAATATTAGAGAGGAAATTTATCATCCGTCACAAATTGCGGCGAAATAAATTCGTCACAAAATATTTACCCGTGTAAAATAAAGATTGTGCGCGTAAATATGTGTACCACATATCCGGTATGCATATGTTGGAACATGTTGTTCAACATATTGCCAGTAGTTGTTTTAACAATAATGTAGCCAACAAGTTACCAACAAACTACTAAAAATTTACAAACTAACATTATTTTTAATTACTAATTTTAATATATTTATTAAATTACAAGTTTTTTTTTACAAAAACTAACATTATTTAACTATATTTTTACAATACTATATACACTACTCATACTATAAGTTACTAACAAACTTATTTTATTAAGTACACTTATAAAATCAAACACACCAAAATTGTTGTAGTGATTGTGGCTAAAAAATCCTTTGATTGGAGTGATATTTTGAACATACGTAGAAAAAATTCTCGAAGTGGCACCATATCAATCCACCTATCACACCAAAATCTAGTTCTCCACCACACCCCAACTTTTTCACAAATACATCTTGGATCCAATCCCCCACCCCGACATCGACGCCCTCAACCCCACTAGATCCTTCCACCAAAGAGAAAGCCTCTTCCCCCCTTCAATTGATAATTTCTCGCTTCCTACACATTTTCCCATTAAATCAAACTGTTATATCCTTATAAACTAAATATATCATGTCTGTGTTTGAATTCTTCGAACATCATTTCCTAGGATTAAACTATGGTGCGTTCACTTATTCTGCTTAAAAAATACTAACCGCTAAACTAGCTGACAAAAACAAATTCCCCAAATATCATAAATAAAAATTAAAAAGATAGCTTGCGTTTCTCTCTCTTTTGTGGAGAGCTTGTTCCTACTCTCTGATTTCTAGAGAGCTTGCTTTGTGAGTTGTTTTCTGTTTCGCACTACTAGATTATTAAGGCTTGGAGTTCGTTTCACAGTACTATGGCTGAGGGAGATTTTGCAAATCTATCGCTGAATGGAGATGATATCGAAGGCTTCGACTTTTCCTTTGAGGAGGAGACGGAGACGCCGGAGGAATTACGGTGGTGCTTGGTTAGAAGATTCCTATGTGATCGGGTAATTCATGTTACTTCCATGACGGTGAGAATGGCGAATCTGTGGCAACCGGTGAAAGGGGTTACAATAAAGGAAACCAGTCCTGGCTTATTCCTGTTCCGTTTCAACCACCCTCTTGACATGGAGGAGGTCTTGAAGAATGGCCCTTGGACTTTCGACAACAACACTCTAGTCTTGGAGAAAGTCCAGATTGGTACTCAGTTAGAGAGCATCCCACTCTACCATGTTGATTTTTGGGTGCAAATTCATGGCCTGCCAATGGGTCTCATGAAGGAAACTGTGGGAGACACGTTGAGGAATTACATAGGTTCCTTGGTGGAATATGACAAAAATAATAACACAAGTATATGGCGGCAGTATATGCGCTTGCGGGTTAAGCTGGATGTGCGGCAACCATTGAAAAAAGAAACCAGAGTCAAGGATCGATACGGAAATTGGTGTGTTGTGAAGTTCAAGTATGAAAAACTGGGTACGTTCTGTTTCATCTGTGGAGTTATGGGTCATGCGGAGAATCGTTGTCCGGTCCGTTTTGAGCAGGAGAAAGATAATGGTGTACGAGGGTGGAGTAATGAGATAAGAGCAGAGCCAAGAAGAGGAGCTGGGAGGCAAAATTCTCGGTGGCTGAAGGAGGAAGGTAGTGGAGTACGCGGTGTAGGAGGCAATGAGGAAGGCGGTGGCAGAAATGAAGGTGGTGGTGGTGGGGCGGCAGGGGCGGCGACAGCAACCCAGGGTCAGTCCAAGCATGCTCAAGCAGAGGTGGGGTCTACCAGCAATAAATTGCCCATCAATAATATTCCACAACCAGTAAACTTATCTCATAATAGCCAAATTAATCCTTTTACTACCCATCAAAACTCGGGCCCACACCAACCCCCTCTCTCCAAAAATTTATCAACACAAATCCCAAATCAAAAGTCACCAATCATTACTTGTCCTACCAGCAATTATTCCCCAAACCCACACATTAATGTTGACACAACCACCATTCAAATCACACCCATTCACATTAAAAATCTATCCCCCATCGGTTTCAGTGCCAGTCATAAAAATCAATCATTGTCCCATGATAACATGTCCCTAGCCTACCCTACTAATCAAGTAACCAATCCCTTTATTTTTACTCTTGACAGGCCCCACACGGTCAACACTTCTACAACTTTAACCCTCCCCAACCATACCCACCCACGTCAGCAATCAAAAATTCGCCCAACACATGTGAACCGGCCCAAACCTTCCCTGAACCAAACCCCGATTGAACCAGACCGAACCAACATGAACCCAGCTGAACCCAATGAACCAGAAACCCAATCTGAGAAGAAGAGACGCAAAGAAGAGAAAGAGGGGGAAAAAAATAACAGCAAAAATTTATCCCAACATTTTTATCGGCAGGTCCTGGCAGCCAGGACTGCCGGGACCAATGATTATTCTCAGCTGGAATTGTAGGGGATTGAGCAAACCTAATGCAATTCCTAACTTGAAGGGGCTTGCTCACTGTCACAAACCTGATATTATTTTCCTTTCTGAAACTTTATCGTATGGAAGATCTTTGGAGCATATTAGAATTCTTTTGGGATACGACTCGTGCTTATCTGTTGATGTAGTTGGAAGAAGTGGTGGGTTGGCCGTTTTATGGAAACATTCATGTAACTGCCGTGTGATGAACTATAGTAGAAATTTCATTAATTTATATATTGAGGATGAACTAAAAGGCAACTGGAGATTGACCTGCTATTACGGTTACCCTGAACGTGATAGAAGGCGTGATGCATGGAAATTACTTCATGAGCTGAAGGCGATGTCTAGCCTCCCATGGTGTATTGTAGGGGATTTTAATGATCTCCTTTCCCAAGCAGACAAGAGGGGCTTGCATCCACGTCCGACTTGGCTGTGTGACGGATTTAGATAGACAGTGGCTGATTGTGACTTATCTGATATTAACCTTGATGGTTATCCTTTTACATGGGTTAAGAGTAGAGGTGCACCCCACATGATTGAAGAAAGACTTGATAGAGCTATGGCCACTCCAGCTTGGCTGCAAATTTTCCCACAGGTGAAACTTATGAATTTACTAGCCTCACATTCTGATCATTACCCAATCCTGCTACAAACTGACCTTCTACCACCGAGACACTCTCATTACCGATTTAAGTTCAAAAATAGTTGGCTTTAGGAGGAGGGGATTAACGAGGTTGTTGGCGAGGGATGGGGGGTTGGTGAGATATGGCGGTTGAGGACAGAGTAGCCAGGTGTGCGAGCAAGTTAAGCAAATGGGGGCGGAGGAAGATAGGGCGGTTTCAAGAGGAGCTTCTTGAATGTCATAGGGCGATGGAGGAGTTTAGAGGAAGTAATAGTGAAGCTGGCCAACAACGTTACAAAGTGGCTGCCGACCGTCATGCCACAATTCTTTTAAGAAGAGACTTTTTGGAAGCAAAGGGCAAAAATGCACTGGCTTCAAGAGGGGGATATGAATACAAAATTTTTTCATATGTCGGCTACGGCAAGGAATGGTAGAAAGCGTGACAAAAAATTAGTCAATGGTCTTGGTAATGAAGTTATAGACCAGGCTGGCCTTTGTGAGTTAGCACATGTGTACTTTGAAGATGTGTTTCAACCGGATGTTGGGAACCATGACCCTGTTCTCAATTTGATTCAACAAAGAGTTACTGTTGAGGATAATCTTTCGCTTACAAAACCGCTAGAAAAGGCGGAAATTCGCCAGGCGTTGTTTCAAATGCATTCAGACAAAGCTCCGGGTCCAGATGGTTTCAACCCCGCTTTTTACAAATATTATTGGGACATGTGTGGAGAGGACATATGGCGGGTAGCAGCAAGATGTCTTGATAGAGGTTTTTTTCCGTCAAATCTCAATGACACCAATATTTGTCTAATTCCAAAATGTGATAATCCGGTGTCTCTCAAAGATATGAGACCGATCTCTTTGTGTAATGTTCTTTACAAGATGGTTTCCAAGGTGCTTGCTAACCGTCTAAAATTGATTCTTGACAAGATTATATCTCCGGAGCAATCGGCTTTTGTTGAAGGAAGGTCCATTACGGATAATGCTCTTGTTGCTATTGAAACCATTCATGCCATGAAAAGAAAGACTAGGGGTCGGCAAGGAGACTTGGCCCTTAATATTGATATCAGTAAGGCGTATGACCGTGTGGATTGGGGTTTCTTGAGAGGGATGTTTGAGAGGTTGGGGTTTAATGATACATGGATTAAGTGGATGATGATGTGTGTGAGTACGGTAAATTACTCGGTTCTTATGAATTTTGAGAGGGTGGGACTGATTTTGCAGAAGGGTTAACAGCTCTTATAAAGCAAGCAATAAGAACAGGCGATATCCATGGAGTGAGAGTATGCCGGGGGGCACCAGTGGTGTCTCACCTTCTTTTTGCTGATGATTGTTTCCTTTTCTACAGGGCTTCGGCGATGGAGGCTACTAATTTAATTAATCTCTTACATGTTTATGAGGTTGCAACAGGTCAACAGGTCAATTTATCCAAATCCGAGGTTTATGTTAGCCGTAATTTGAGTTTGGCGGCGCAGGCAGATCTTGCGTCTATCCTTGGTGTCAAACACGTGCTTAGGACCGGTTCTTACTTAGGACTACCTTCTATGGTGGGGCGAAGTAAGCGGGCTGTTTTCTCATTTTTGAAAGACCGCATCTGGAGGAGACTGAATTCTTGGCGGGGGCGTCCTTTATCTAAAGCAGGTAAAGAGGTGATGATAAAATCTGTTTTGCAGGCAATCCCGTCCTACACTATGAGTGTGTATTTGATCCCTGCTTCCGTTATTGAGGAAATTGAACGTATGATAAATTGTTTTTGGTGGGGAGGAGGAGATAATAACAAAGGGATAAGATGGATGGCGTGGGATAAGATGACTAGTCCAAAGGGTCTAGGAGGGTTGGGGTTTCGTGATTTTGGTGCTTTTAACAATGCCATGATAGCTAAACAAGGTTGGAGAATTTTGCAAAATCCGGAATCTCTAGTTTCCCAAGTTTTTAAGGCTAGATATTTCCCTAATTCTTCCTTTCTTAATGCTACGCTTGGTAACAATCCGAGTTTTTCTTGGAGGAGCTTGTGGAGCTCTAGAGAGGTGCTTATTAAAGGTTGTAGATGGTCTATAGGGGATGGTAGCAACGTGAGGGTGATGTTTGATGCTTGGTGTAGAGAAGAGGGGGGTCGGTGGTTGAGCTCACCACAAAGAGAGGAAGTCTACTCTCTTCGCGTTAATAACTTGATGCTTGAGGGTGAGAAGAAATGGGATAGAGCAAAAATTGAGAGCATATTCTCTACAGAAGATGCGAAAAAAATTCTGTCCACACCGCTCTTTGATTCGAACCAAGTTGATCGCTTAGTGTGGGAAGGTGACAAGGATGGTATTTACACGGTACGATTGGGGTACCGTCTTTTAATGAGGGAGAATTGGGCAACTAAACATGAATCAAGAGGTAAGGTATGGGACCATTTGTGGAATATCAATGGTCCGCCGAAGAGTCGTCACCTTTTATGGAGGTTGTGTAACGAGTGCATGCCTACACGCACGCGTTTAGCACAACGTCATGTCAATTGTCCTATCAACTATCCGATGTGTAACGATGATGTTGATGATGATTTCCATGTTTTTTTCACTTGTTCTTATGCTTTGAATTGTTGGGAAGCTGCTGGTCTTTTCCATATTGTTCATAACAGGGTGCAAAATCATAATAATACTCGGGATCTAATTCTGAATATATGCAGTCAAGAAGATGCAGATAGTGCTGGCCAAGCTGCGATGTTACTGAAGAATATATGGCAAAGTCGCAATGATACAGTCTGGAATGCTCATCAACTACCGTCTGCATCAGTTGGACAGCAAACAATCTTGGCATGGCAGTCCTGGAACAACGCGCAAATTCAGCGGCAGCAGCGTCATGAACCTTCGCGGCAGCAGCAGCAACAATCGCACGAAGAAATCAGGTGGATGCAGCCTCAAATTGGCTCCCTTAAATGCAACGTTGATGCGGCTTTTCCGAATATAGGCGGAAGAACCACGACTGCAGCTTGTGTCCGAGACCACCGAGGCAATTTTATATGTGCACAGGCTCAAAATTACACTGCAAGAATGACAACTCTTGAGGGTGAAGCAATGGCTCTACTTGATGCAATTCAACTTGTTTGTTCACAAGGTTTTAACAATGTAATTTTTGAAAGTGATTCCAAGACTCTTGTTCTTTGTATGAGAGACCATAGGATCAACAAAGGATCGTCCGAATTTAGATCTCTTGTTGATAGGATTAAGCATGAGCTACTTAGACTACCTAACTTTGAGGTGAAGTTTGTTAGGAGGCAAGCAAACATGGCTGCTCATACCTTAGCTAGGGCGGCCTGTTCTTGGTCTTGTCACCGCTTATTTGATTTTGTATCTCCGTGTATTGCTTCTTTGATTAATAATGAAAAGCATTGAGCTTGTTGTTTTCAAAATAAATAAATAAATAAATAAGAATTGATAAGTCAAATCTTCTCACCAAATATTCCCTCCATCTCAAAATAATAGTATTTTAACATTTTTTATTTTTTTCAAAATAATTGTCACTTTAAAATACCAATACAACATTTATTATTTTTTTGTTCATTATTATAACTTTATTTATTTAATTTCATATTACTTAACTACTAGCTCCTTAGTAAAAAAAAACTACTAACTCAATAACTACAATTAATAAGGATATTTTAATAAATAATATTAATTTTATCAATAAAATAAACACAATTAATCATTTTCTTAAAAACCTTATGCAAAATTATTTTGAGACAGAGAGAGTATCTCACTAAATTTCCAATATTTTCAAGACAAATTCTATGGTACAATAGACAAATTCTATTGCACCGATACAATAAGTTTAAAATAATAGAAAAATAAGTATTATTCGAAAAAAAATAAATTTTTTCTATCTTTTAAAATATTATAATAATTAAATATTATTCATTAAAATTGTTAAAAAAATAAATTTTGATTTTTTTTATTGTTTTTGAATTTTAATTATTCATAATAGTGAATATTAAATTTATTTATGAAAAAATTAGTATAATATTTATAAAAAATAAAATTTTGATTTTTCTTATGAAATTATGTTCTATAAAATATAAAATTATTTATTTATCATTTAGTATACCACCTATTGTACTGTAGTTCCCATATTTCAAATTTAATTAGTATGACTTAGTCAAAGTTTGGTCATTCTCAAGGCGGGGGATAACTAATACGCGTATACTCCTCTAAATCTTAAAGATTTTCATCCTTGCCATTTTAGTAGTAAGTAGTAACAACTTCTGTCCCAAACCAAAATCATTCGAAACAAATACAGCTTATCAACCTTTGTTGAAAAATAAAATAAAACTACAACTTATCCAAAAAAAAAAAACCAAACAAATACATTTTCTTATAGAAGGAACCAAAACAAAATGCTAACTAGTGAAAGTTTTTTTTTTTGACTCAACTAGTAGTGTAAGTTTTAATGTAGTACTTTTATTCTATTATTTGTACCTTGGTTTAATCCTACAAATTTTCCTAGGCGGTTCATTTGTTAAATAACTAGAAGAAAAAAGATATAAACTTTCAATAAATAGCAACTATATATTCTGCCACGCCACCCCCAATTCAATCCACTTTATTATATTTTTTGAAAAAAAATTGTTCCATTCAAAAATTGAACCCAGGTTCTCCCGAAAATTGTTCCGCGACGCCACCCCCAATTAAATCCACTTTATTATATGACATGGAGGATTAAACAAATATATTAGATATTTATGTAAAAATAAAGGTGACAACGTACCCCCTCAAGATTTGGAGGTATTTATCCTCAACCACCGTAAAAAGTTTTAAGCGATATATTTGTTTATAAAATACATTGTTGGATTGAAAATTTATATTATATAAATCATTTGTGTAAAATTTCTGCCAAATCTAAAATCATTTCATATATTATTAAGACACATAAAGATTAACAGTGTTTAATAAATCACGAAAACTGTTAATTTTGATATGCATCTCAATAACATATCAAATGATTTTAGATTTGTCCGAAATTTTACGCAAATGACTTATATGATTTAAACTTTTAATCCAACAGTGTAGTATTTTATAAAAATTTATATCGATTAAATTTTTTTTAAACAAATCTTGAACGGTAGACACGAAAAAACCAAAAATAATTAAACATTAATAACAGTGTAAATCGAAAGAAACAAACTTAGAGGAAAATTTGCCAAACATTGACTTACTTACCCACTCTCTCTCAAACAAACTTGCATTGCGCCTTATATCTCTCTAACCAACAGATTCACTAGATTCCCACTCATACAACTCCATCAAACTCCTATTTATTTATTTATTTATTGTTCTAATATTTCAAAATTTTATCAAACTTTATTCGCTTCACTATTCTTCTCTTTCTCCCTTGATCAATAACTAATTCTAACTCTTACAATTCTTCTGTTTGCAATATATCCACCATGTCTCCTCCTCAGCCACACCATGTCCTCCCCAAAATTTGGCAGGCATGCGCCGGCCCGGGTGTCACAATTCCGAAACTTCACTCTAAAGTTTACTACTTTTTACTACTTTCCGTTAGCCGTTAGGTCACTTGGAACACGCCTGTCTTTTTCCTAACCCTCATACAATCTCCACTATTAATGATCATCACCATCCTTACGTTCCATGCATCATCTCAGCGGTGGATCTCCTTGCTGATGCTGACACCGATGAGGTATTCGCCAAACTTCTCCTCACTCCTGTTAGTCACGACAGTGTCCAAGAACCTCATGTGGTTCCCGAAGAAGAAGACAAAGTTGTTTCGTTTTCCAAGATTCTAACGCAGTCTGATTCAAATAATGGTGGTGGATTCTCAGTACCTCGCGACTGTGTTACCAAGATCCTCCCCAAACTTGACTTTACCGATCCAATGCCGTCTAATCAACTCTTTGCCAACGATGTCCACGGCAAAGTTTGGGAGTACACCCATGTATATCGTGGAAAACCTAAGAGACACTTGTTCACTACTGGCTGGACTCCGTTTGTCAACAAGAAGAAACTCGTTGCAGGTGATACTGTTATTTTCATGAAAAATTTGGCAGGAGATGTATTCCTCGGAATCCGCCGGAACATGAAGTTTGCCGCAGCTGAAGCGGCGGCAGCAGCACAAAAAAAGAAGAAGGAAAAGGATGTTGAGGTTGAGAGTTTTTCAAGGAGCTGGACAAGGGGGAGTGTAACAGAAAAGGCAGTTATGGAAGCAGTGGAACTAGCAGAGAAGAAAATGGCGTTTGAAGTTGTATATTACCCGACGCCTAATTGGAGTGATTTTGTGGTGGATGCTAAGGTTGTGGATGAAGCTATGAAGATTGGTTGGGAAACTGGAATGAGTGTTAAGTTTATTGTGAAGAATGATGAATCTTCAAAGAAGTCATTGTCTTATCCTGGAGGGACAATCTCAAATGTATCTAATGCCCTTGATTGGCGCATGCTTCAGGTATATTCCTATTCTTTCACTTTTTTGTCTTATTTTATTTGAACAGCATAATGCTATAAAATATTAATGTTGAAGTTGATATATGATTCATTTAGATTTATTTTTGGCTTTTTCTTCTCTACCCCTTCAAGATTTAGGGGTATTTACCCCCTCACCCACTCAATAACCTCAATAATATTTTAATCGATATATATTTTTATAAAATGCACCGTTGGATTGAAAGTTTATATCATATAGATTATTTGTGTAAAATTTCAAACAAATCTAAAATCATGTGATATGTTATTGAGATACATCAAAATTAACGGTTTGTGTGATTTTGGTTAAACACCGTTAATTTTATGTGTCTCAATAGCATATTAAATGATTTTAGATTTCTCTAAAACTTTACACAAATGATCTATATGATATAAACTTTCAATCCAACGGTGTATTTTATAAAATTTATATCGATTAAAATATTATTGAGTAGTGTAGGGGTAAATACCCCCAAATCTTGAAGGGGTACACAAGTTGTCACCTTTATTTTTTGTACAAGGGAATGATTCATTTAGATGTTGAAACCATAAATAGATTATGGTTCACGATATAGATATATATATCTAAAATTATGATACTTAGGTTATACTACAATTTGGAACTTTAATTTATCTTATGATGTTGCACCATTTTGTCATTTTTTTTCGGTGAACCCCATGTTGTCATTTTTATAGAAACACTAGAAATAAACCTGTGCGTTGCACAGTTTGTTTAAAATGTTTTGTTTGTCAAAATTAATAAATTTAATATATTTATTGACCTATTGTTTTATCTATTTTTAAAAAAAATAAATATGATTATTAAAAATGTTATGTTTGATATTTTGTTTTTGACAAAAAATTGTTGGATATTTGCTATCTTAAAAACAGGAGAAATTTTAAAAAAGTTGTAAAGCATGTGATGTTCAGTTTATCTACCATTTACGTTAAATAATTTATTTAAATCTTGCAGATGTATTTTTTTTAAGATCATTTTACAGATATATTGAATATTTGTTACATTAAGAATATAAAAATATAATTTCTTTTTAAATATTTATATATTTTGATTTGAAACTTACAACCTTTTATTAACATTTTATCTCTTTTCATCTTTTTTACTATATATTGTTAGAAGAATAATTATTTGTTTACTCAATTTAAAATATTTTATTTGATCATTTTATTTATTTCATTTTTGATATATTTTTCTACTAAATTTTGTTGTTGTTCTTTAGCAATATTATTAGTTTGATTCACCGATTAATAATTATTTTGTAAACGAATGGATACAAAAATAATAAATAGTTGGTTCATGTTTAATATTTAGAAGATAAATGATTAAAAAATACTAAATCATTGGGTCATATTTAAATAGATAGAGAAACTTTTCTAAAACTTGTCATATAGGAAAAATAAAGGCTTATAAATACCTAAACTTCTCTTATACTTTTTTTTTTGCTAATCAATTTAATATTAAAATTTATTTTAATTTAGAACTTACAATCATTCATTAACCTTCTCAAATTGCGCCAATTTATTCATATTTTTCTACTATCATAATTATTTTTTATATATTTAATACAATATTTTTTGTTTTAGCAGTTGTGTATGTTTAGATTAGACTACAATTACTAAATTTATTCATAATTTTCTTTTTTATAATTCATAACTTACCATATTTCTATATTTATTATTTACATATTTATAATATATTATAGGAAAGTTTAATTTTTAATTATAAGTATTTGTTTTATTTAGATTTATTTTTGAATATTATGTTACCTCTTTTTTTTATATTTATGTTACATCTTACTATTGTCAAAAATAAAAATACTACTCCCTCCGTCCCAAAACTATTGTCCTTTTAGCATTTTAGTTTTGTCCCAAAACTATTGTCTTTTTCGCAAACCAATGTAAAGTTAATGTTAGTTTATCAATTGTACCCTTACAAAAGTTAAAGTATTAATTAAATATATTTTCTCTTTCTTAATAAAGTAAGGGTAAAATAGACTTAACTTATCAATCTTTATTGTTTCTTAATCCACGTGTATAACTCTAAAAGGACAATAGTTTTGGGACGGAGGGAGTAATATAGAAGGAAGTTTCATTTTTAATTATTTAGTTTGTATGTTAACTTTATAAGTAAATATATGATTAAAAAAAACTCTTGATTTACTTTTAATTGATACTTGTATAATCATGCATTAAATTAATTTATTAGAGAAGACATAGAGTTTTCACATAGCAAAATGAAAGCTTAAGAGCAACTATATGGAACTCATTTAGATATGCCACATAGGCAAAATGGAAGCATAGGAGCTAATAGAGCTTCCTTTTATAAGATAAGAGTTAAAAAAATGGATGTATTGTGTGCATGTTATGAGATACACCAAATTTTATTGCATCATCCATTTGTCTCTTATGTAAAAACAAGTGGCTTAAATAATGTTTAGGTCTCTGTAAGTTCGTACTTTTTTTTATATAAGTTCCTGTAAAAAAATTTGTTTTAAATAAGTCCCTGCAATTATATGTTTTTTTTTTAAATTAGTCCATAAAGTCAAAATCCGCAGGAAAATCTGCAGTTTTCGAGAAAATTTTCTTTCAAATTTTCATGCAGATTTTGACTTTACTTTTAGGGACTAATTTCAAAAAAACATATAATTGCAGGGACTTATTTAAAACAAAAAACTTACAGAGACTTATATAAAAGAAAGTACAAACTTACATGGACTTGAAGATTATTTAAGCCAAAATAAGTGAAAGTGGTGTTAATTAACTATACAATCAAAGGGTAATAATATTAAACATTAATGTCGTTTTGCCTATTTTTTTTTTTTTTTATAAGCGTCGTTTTGCCTATTAGAATTTATCATATATTTTAAGGGAGTTTCTACCATACATTCAAAAAATCGGATGTGCCAGTAAATTAAGCTTTTAAACTAATAAATTTACGATTATTTATATGAATTAAAAAGGTTATTTATGAACAATTTTATTTTAGAAAAAATAATTTCAAAACAAAAATTCAATATTTGCTATTAAGAATAATAAAAATTTTAAAAAAAAATTCAAATTTATTTTTTTGACAATTTGATGAATAGTATTTAGTTATTATGATGTTTTTAAATGATAGAGAATTTATTTATTTTAAAAAAAATATTATTTATCTGTTAATTTAAAAATTCAAAGTAACTTTTGAATGACTATAGAAATTGTCATATTTCAAATGACTGATTTCTTACTTTATTTTTATTTCGTTATCATAGGTTAAGTGGGATGAATCTGAAATCTCCCAATATCCAAACCGTGTCAATCCTTGGCAGGTTGAACATATTTTGCATGCACCTGCACTGTATCTACCATTCCACTCAGCAAAAAGGCCTAGACTTGCTCAAGATACAACAAAGAAAGACCCTTTCATTGCTATGATAGAGTTCCCTTATTCAACAATGGGATCCTTGATGAATCAAACATGGTTGAATTGTGATTCTTTTTCTTTTGGCATACAGGGAGCCAGGTATGATCATTTATCTGAATCAAGTTCTTCGAATGGTGTCTTTGTGAACAATATAATGGCAGGAGGGTTGACTATGTCAACAAGTCTAAACAATGTCATTTCTACATCTGAAACCATCAATGACAACACAAAAAAAGATAGTCATCGTTCAATTAAGCTATTTGGTAAGATCATACACGTTGTTGAAAGCGATTCTCGGGACTCTATTATCGTGGGATCGAAAGAAGGTTCTAATGGAAGCGGTGAAATTGAAAGTGTCGACAAAAGTTGCACAACAAATCTTCAATAGATGTACTCCCTTCATCTCAAAATATAAGAAAAAAAATAATCTTATTTATTAAGAAAACATAATCATAAGAATTTAAAATATGGTTTTGTAAGGTTTTTCTTGAAATAAGTTTCATAGATAAGTGTAAAACCATTTTTTATTGGTTATTGAGAAAGAAATTAAATGCAATTTACATTTAATTTTATGAGAATGAGAAAAAATACATTATTGAAAATGGTTTTACCTGACAAAAAAAAAATGTTTTTTTCCCTTATATTTCGGGACGGAGGAAGTATGATGCAAATAATCGTCATAAAAAAGATGTATGATGCAAATAGTTGACATCCAATGTGTGTATCATTTTTTTTATGAAGAAGAATGTGTGTATATAATTTTAAATTTCAAATTTTCTGTTTTTGGTGGGCACTTCATATTTTCTGTTTTTGGTGTGTATAATTTTAAATTTTAAATTTTCTGTTTTGACATCTTCCACTTTGGAATAATATATTTTAAAATTTCTATATTTATTTTTACTTTTGAATTTATGATTGTGTGTTTTTTGTAACTCATGCTTATGTTTTTTTAATGTACGTGAAAATTAGCATCTTAATTACCAAAAACTAAATACCATCTTGGATGAATATAAAAATACGAGTTGTCAAATTTAATAATTGATATTTTAACATAATATATTTAATGTATGTGTAAAATAACAGTATATCTATAGAGTATACAAATTAAACTCAAACAAATAGAGGAAAATTTTTATATTCATAAACCTTTGTAGGATCTTGTTTTTCTTTTCTATTCACTACAACATTTTTGAGTTTAGACCACGCTTAACATTGCCACATCTAGAAAAAGGTGGCCTAAACATAGAATAGGCCACCCTTTTACAACTGTTGACTAAAAGTATAAGTTTTTTTGTGCGTTTTCAAAATTCAGATAAAAGCGTAGCCTATTTAGAGGATAGACCACTGTTTTCTAGCCGTGGTAATTCGACTACGCTAAAAAATGATTGCCTTTAAAGATTTCACTCGCAACGCTTCAAACGTGTGTATACAACAATTACCCCACCCCTCTCTCTCTCTTTCTCTTTCGACAAAACCCTAACCCCATTTTTTTTTCCAGAAATTCAATCTCTCAATTAACAACAATTTTTCTCATAAATAATTCAATTTCTCAACTAGAAATCGAAATTGTAATCTCGCTCTTCCATTTTAATCTATCCAAACAAAGGGGAATTGTGGGTCAGAGAAAGAATGAAAACAAAAACGGCCTTAGGTAACCTGCTAACACTGGTTTAACGATGCATAAACGGCCTTAGGTAACCTGGAACGATCACCTTTAATCCTTGCTCTGGTTGCTACAAGCTGGAGCTAGAATTGCTGATTCGTCATAATTAGGTTTTCTTTACTTTTTCAATTTCGGAATTTCAGTTGTTAATGATTTTCTTTTTTCAATTTTTTAGTTTAATGGTTTTGATTTACAGACTTATCAATTACGTTCTCTTGTTTCCTTTCTATTAGATTAGATCCACACATTTCAATTGCTAGAAAGTTGTTGGTTAAGGTGTCAATTATACATGTTTGAAGTCAGGTTTAAAGTTTTTGTTTAATATTTGTGTTTGTAAGACATTCAAAAACTTGATTCAATTTGCTCCAAGATATTGTAGAAAGCATTTTGTGATTTAAACTGTTTTTTTTTTATCTTGAATTTCTGAAATGTCAGGGAGTTAAGCAAGCTCTTGTGATGGATGCATTGGTTTGGCTAATCTATTTGTAATAGTATGAAGAAATCAATTTACTATGTATGCATAGGTGATGTGGTGTTTGTGCCTCTGCTCGGCGGTTTTTTTATGTCTTAGGCGACTCTTTCTCATGCTGGAAACCTGTGAAAGTCTTAATCCTCTTTTGTTTTGGTTCGGTAGAATATCTCTAGTTTTGAATTGTGTAGTGGCTATAGGACTTTGCCTTCTTTTTCCTGTCTCTAGTTTGTCTTTGTTTGTTTTTCTTTTGTTTTTGAGAAGGCTTATGTACTTCTTGTACCAGCCCCAGAAAAAATTATCTTAAAAAAGTTTTCTTCCTGCCCCGTTATTATCTTAAAAAAGTTTTCTTTTGTATTTATGTTTATTGTCTGGTTGTGTTTTTCTTTTAAGACTTGTTGTACTTGTTGATTCTATCTTGACAATTTCTTATGCTTGGGTAGTTACTAATAATATATTTTCATTGTGGTTTGCCTTTTAACAAAAAAAGAAACAATAGACTAATTTTTTAGGCTAATTTTGTTGTGCAGGGGCTATTTAGTGATCATATGGAAGATTAAATAGAGACTAATTTGATAGCCTAATCGTTTTATTGTGCATGACCTTTTAATGTAGCATTCTCAATCAATATTTTTTATTGTTGTTGTTGTGGTCCGATTCATACTAGGTATGTTACTTTGACATTGTTGGTTTGAATCAATGTATTATTGGATCAGATTAACATATGCTAAGAAACTGAACAGCTCTTCTATATTGATCACTAGTATATAGGAAGTTTTTTCTTTAAAACTTGTCTTTGTTAAGGACTCCATATGCTCCAATCTTTGTTAATGACTAAATTAACAACCACAGTAGAGAAATTAACTTAGACTATTTTGGTATGAATCTTATTTTTTGTTACATTATATAGATGATTATAAATTTATGTAAGTTTTTGATTCATCTAGTTAATCCGCTGCAGATAAAATGGCCAAGCTAGTTTGGGGTGATTCTGTTAGAGTTGTTCAATTATGCAAATTTGATCAACTCAATCAAGTTTACTCTATGTAAGTACAAAATTGGTTTGAATTTGATAACATGTGATGTAGAGTACATTAACATAGTTGAGAATTGATTTTGTTAGGTAACTTATGCAGGTATGTTTGGTTGGTGAATATTTAATGTGACGCAGATGTCATGATATTAGATGTGGGTGGATGATTATTTATCCCTGCCTTGTAGCTAATCCTAATGCGACATTATCATTCTTTTGCATTTTAAATATGCTTAAAGGTATGTTGTTGTTGATATTAGCTTGGTATGTGATCGTGTGCTTGACAAGTATCTTATTGTTCTTAGTATTGACAATTATTTATATTTGTGACAAGTTAGGGTCTTGCATTTGATTTGAATTTATTTTAAGGTTATTTATAGTACTAACATCATATTTAATATTTGCAGTTTGGGCACAAAGATCATCTTCAAAATGAATTTAAGCTTATGAAAGTAAATTGAAGACTTAGATGTTACTAGAATTATCGTAATAATTGATGTAATTCGTTTTCTAGTTTTCTTCTTTTATGTTTACTCTGTAAGGTTATAATATATTGATATGTAAATAAATTAGATTTGTTTAACTTTGTTGAAAATAAATAAAGATTTGATTATTTACAAATTCTTCTTGCTTCTTTTATTTAATATCTATAAATAATAATTAATTATCTATAATTGGTCAGATTTTTAAAAATGTTATTTATATGTATAGGCAATCGTTTTTTGAGTGTTGTCTTTAAATTAAATGCAATATTGGCTACTTATAACAAACGGTGGTCTAAATCAAATGGTAGCCTAAAACCAATAAAAATAACCGTGGCTTCTTTACATGTTATACGCCACCGTTTTTTATTATGCGTAGGCTAAAGTGAAAAAACTGTAGCTTTAGAGAAAAGGCAACCGCTGCATACACCACCTGTGCTAAACTGTGGCCAAACGTGATTAAACCGTGGCCTAAACTTTAGGCCACTGTTTTTGGGGTTTTAATGAGGACATAAGCCAAGAAGACATAAATGAAGCAATTCAAAGTTTAGGAGGTCCTATAACAAGGGCACTTACAAGAAGAGCCCATGATGTCTTAGTTCACTTCATGATCAAATCAAGAGAAGGTCCGGCCCAAGTTGGATAAGGCATGGCCCAAGTTGAAAGAATAGAGTTAAAGTTGGTGATTGTCTTACAAACATGTGATAGTGACAAATATAGAGTTCTACTAAGCAAGTGATAGTGGTCAATAAAAAGCTCCACTAAGCATGAGATAGTGGCAAATAAAAATGCTACACTAAACCACCACTATCTCCTAGTTATTTTTCATTTTCTCATTGTAATAATTTAGTCCACTATCTTAATAATAAGTGGCTAATTTAGTCCATTGTAATAATTTAGTCCACTATCTTAAGTCAAAGTTGCTTGTAATTGAGAGTATTTGCTCTTAGGTTCTGGATTGGACTAAAATTGATCTTATCAAGAAATCCTTTTCTTGTGGTGATCTTAACTTCATAGGCTTATCATTCTCTCTTGGATTAGAAAGAGTGTGGCGCCTCTTCTATCTTATTCCATTTCTTCCATTTTCTTTGCTTTGTTTGAATTTTTGTTCTTAAATGTGTTTGTTTTCAATTCTATCATTTTCTAAATTTTGAGTCATATATTCATTGTTTAACTTGTTTATTTTCTATTGAAACACAAGAATTCACAAGTTCAAAGTTCACAAAAATAGTTTATGAATTTTTGAAGGTAATGCACAATTCTCATCAATTGGTGCTAATCAGGTTTGGACCACACTTTTTGACCGATTGTCTACAAGTAAAAATGTTGTAGTGATTTTAAAACAACAAATGTTTACGGTTTGACATCAAAAAAAATCAAATAAATTAAAACGATTGCCACGTACGCAATCACGCCATCAAAATGTACGGTCATTTGCCAACGTGTGGAGTGAAAGATCAAAAGGGGTGAATATACAATGGCTTCATCTATACATCTAATAAAGGGAAAACATGATTTTGGTGTAGCCTTTTTCAATAATACCCAAAATATTCTTAGTAGTTTTGTTTTCAAAATTATACAATTTTTTATTTTTCACAATTACTTTTTCACAATTTCAAACCTGTATCTCTACAATTTAAACTGAAGTGGATTTTTTTTTAAAAAGAAAGCTATTGTTTTTTTCTTTTTCTTTGTATGAAGATAAAAAAAATAATCTTAGAGGAGAAATGAGAGTGTAGGAGAAATGTGAATTTTTCGAGTTTTTGGATAGTTTTGATAGATTGTTCATGGAGATTTATACCAATAAAATTTTTTTCTTGTTGTATACATAAACTTTTTTTTTTGTTTTATCTTTTAAGACTTTGTTTTGATGTTTATTATTTTGCTTTTGTAGAAAATTAAAACAAAAAATAAATTGGGAAACCATAGCGTGTAAATTTTTTTTTACTCATCTAACATGGAAGACTGAAGACACTTATCCACCCTAAAAAGGGTCCAATTATAATTATCTTTAATGCATTAAGCTTATGAACCGAAAAAATTTCTAAAATCAAAAAATTAGAACAAAAATATAAAGGATTTGTTTGAATCACTTCTCAAAAACATTTTTTTTAATTTTTAAAAAAAAAAATTAAAAAACTTGTTTGATAATTCAATTTTATAAAATTAAAATCAAAAAAGTGCTACTGAAACAGGTTCTAGAAATTTTGCTTTTCTCATTTTAAAAACAAAAAACCAAAATTGTTTTAATTAAACCCTAAAATTTTAACAATGACTTCCATAAAATTAGGCAAATGCTAAATAATATCCTGAAGTACTCTTTAAGCATTTAAACAACAAATTTTTATAAAAAACAATTATAAAAATATATTGAATCAACATATTAGAAATTAAACCCATGGATGTGGTTGAACGGTTGTGGCTCATCCTCCCTTAACTAATGGTCGAGGGTTCGATTCTCACATTGGGTATGAAGCAACTTTAAATCCTTAGGCCAGCTATCCCACCCATCAAGGTGCCTCCAATCTAGCGATGGATTAGTCATTGTGTTCGGCGGCGGATACCCTGATCTCAACCAAAAAAAAAGAAAATTACATTAGAAATTAGAATAGATTCTTTAAATAATGCACAGGGATACCGATTATCGAGATTCTAAAATCTTCTTATAAGATAAATTAAATGGTAAGAGTTTAAAGACATGAGTAGGGTAGGAGAAGATTCAAGAAGCAATCTTTTTGATGTAAAAAAAAACTAGATTCTAAAATTAATGTGACCCACATTATTTTCATTTTCTGTAAGACTACCCACAATGGGGTGTTTAATTCTGACTTCAACAAAAAAAATCACTTCAATGGTGAGTTGAAGAAGTGCAGGCGGAGAGAGAAGATAAAGATACTAAACTTTGTTGAAGCCTGCCATTCTGGACACGCGGGCGCGTTTTATTGGCCGAAATCTGGCACTTGTAATACATGTGCAGACAGGGCGCGTCATAGTAGAAAGTACGCAGAGAGAGAAAATGGTGAATGGAAAGTGGGACACATGTCCTCGTTTGATTGGTTTACGGGATTTTAAATTTATCATTATCTTTAAACTCAATTATTTCATTGCAAATTATTTTTTTTTTTTTTTTATATTTTTTTTTATGAAAATTCGTAAAAAAAATTTCTCTATAAATAGCGACTTGGTTCATTTCATTTGGACAGAGAAAAAAGTTTGAATTTTTCACTACCTAATCATATTATTAGTGTTTATTAGTGTTAATTTTGAAGTTTAAATTTTTTTTAATGAAATGGATCCCAATAATTTTCTTATTTACAAAACACTAAAATATAAATTACTAAGTGTTAATTATTTTAATTTAATTTTAATCAATAATTAGAATTTTATATAATAATGAAAATAAAAATAAAAATTTAAATAATATAATGAAATAAAAAGTGGTGGTGTAAAGAAAGTAGTGGGGTAGAGTGTTGGAAAAAAACTATTAGAGAAGATAAAAATTGAATAAATGTTGAAAAATGATGTGAAGTATTAGAAATTAAAAAAATGGGTGCCGAAAATGGATTTTGTTGTTAAGCCATTGCTCATGGTTTCATAGTGAATATAAAGAGAAGACTTTGAGTCATGAATGCCATTGGTCAATGCGAAGCCATGTAAGCAGCAAATGCGTCATCACTTCCAAATCTCCTCCTTCACGCCACGCGCCTCATTGTTCCTTTTCAAACTACCCCAACCCAAACCAACAAATAAACATTAAACATTAACTCAACCAAACCCAAGAGACAAATACTGCAAGAAATTGTAATTGGATATTCTCTTGTTATAGCCTAGAAAATATTTCTTAGATCTAAAATCACACAGACACAGTGTCTTATTATTCTAAAGTGAAACTATGAAGTTAAGAGATGAAAGTGGAATAATCACTTTGCTATTGTTATTGTGCTTAACATCCAAATCTCTAAAAGTAGAAGCTATATGGTTAACCATTCCCAATTCAGGAACTAAGTGTGTGTCTGAGGATATCCAAACACATGTAGTTGTTTTAGCTGATTACTATGTAGTAACTGAGGAAGGTCCTCAACTTAAAACAGTTTCCGCAAAGGTATGTTTTATTAGTATTAATCTTCCCTAATCACTGCTTAGTTTAGATAAATTAACTAGCTTACTATTTTTTATGTTATTTAATTTAATTTCCTTTTACATATACCTCATTCAAGTCAACTAAGCATTACATTTTTGTTTTTTGAAAAATTAGGATATCATAAACTTGCTTTCTGTTTGGCCTGTTTGTTTTCTAATTTGTTGATTTGAATTTGGTAAAAAATTCTGGCTTGATTTGTTACTCTTCACATGCCCGATTGTAGATCCATCATAAGTCGTGGATCCTTTTCTTATGAGTAAATCGTCATATTTGTTCTTGTCTTTGTAACCCACTATTGAATAGGTCCATGACTCTATCAATATCTCAAATTGTCTCTGTTTTTGTCGAATGTTTCTCAATTTGGTCCCTCTGAATGACCAAATTGATAAACAATTGACAAAAAGAAGGATTAATTTGAGATATTGGTAGAATCAGTGACTATGAAGCACGGACACCAGACATGACACGAACACTAACAAATCGACACGGATACTTTTTTAGAAAAAATGATATAATTAAATGTAATTGTAAGTGTCAGTGTCGTGTCGGTGCCGGACATGTCCGACACGTGTCTGACACCGGGACACGCCTAATCCGAGGAGTGTCTGACCTTAGTGACGTATTTGAAAATGACTTACAAAGATAGGGACCAATTTAGTAGTTTACTCCTTTTACTTAGTGTATAATTTCTTAGTCTATAATGTTGTTAAAACAGGATATTATTAGTAAGTGAAGGAAAAACAATCAAAATTTCGAACACTTATTGAAGTTGGTAGTTCAATTCATAGTAATTTTTTTTTTGACAAAATTCATAGTAATTTTATGGTGATGGAATTTGGTATTTGATGTGAAAGTCTAGATTGAGTGATAGTTTTCAATGGCTTTGGTATTCATGAATGAAGACATCTATTTAAAAATAAATCAGCATTCTGTGGTCATTGAAATTATATGGGTTAGGGGCGAATATACCATATGGGCTGCCAAGGCACTAGTCCGGGCTCGCCCGAAATTTTTTGGTATTTAAGGGGGTTAATTTAGGGTAAAACTGATATTTTTAGGCATTAATTTAGGGCAAAATTTAGATTTTTTGGTTAACTGATATTTTTAGGCATTAATTTAGGGCAAAATTTAGATTTTTTGGTTCAAAAGTGAGATTTTTTATAGCAAAACAAATTTTTTGGTGTTTTAAGGGTTAGTTTATTGTAAAATTGAGATTCTTAAGGATTAATTTATGGCAAAACTGAGATTTTTTTTCAAAATTGAAATTTTTCATTGCGAAACCGAAATTTTTGTTTAAGTTTCAAATTTTGCCCGTGCTGTATAAATTTTCAAGCTCTGCCACTGATATGGGTATGACAATTTAATTTCGCGAATTTGTGAACACCACTCAGTTTATTACTATTTCCAAATTTAGAACCACAATTTTAAATCTTTTATCTTTGTCTTAATGAAACAATATACTATTCAATTCATTATTTAGATCTTTTATTGATTTTGAATCAACAGTTTTGATTGATATTATCTTAATAGACATTATGATTGATGGACGAAATCTACATAGATTCTTTAATTTAAAGTACTAATTTGCTATTTTGCAAATTTGAAGGGCTAAATTACCAGATCCTTAAAATTTAACAAACTAAAATGCTTATTTTCTCTATCTCTTCTGCATAAGGGTTTACTATGAAGAGTGAAAGCATCTGAGTCTAGAGGTCCTTGTGTTTCTTGTTATGGGTATAAGCTTTTGGGAATTCATAAGCTTCTTGGGGGAGCTTATGAAAAATAACTTATGATGGCTCATAACCTCTTATGATATTTTCTATCAAACAGGTTAATAAGCCCTTATGCTAGTAGATAAGTCTAAGTGTCAGTTTGGCCCAGCTTTATTTTATAAGCCCATTCTTTATTTTCATCCTCGAACTTTGTGGTGCGATTTTTCCATTGATTAAGTTGTTAAGTTTAATTATAAGTTTAAATTAAGGATTTAATTCATATACATCGTTAGTGATGTGTATACCGTCAATCCATAATAACTGTTAGATTATTAATCATATTCAAATTTAATCACAATTGCTTATAAAATCAAATCACATATATGATTGGTTGTAGTTCGGTGAGTTGTAATACTTTTTATGGTGACATTGTATCACATATAAACTTATAATTTAAAGGATATTTATTGATTATCTGCTTTTATTTAATTTTATATTTTTCCAGGTAACGTCTCCTTATGGAAACAACCTTCACCATAATGAAAATGTTACACAAGGTCAGTTTGCATTTACTACTACCGAAAGTGGAAATTATGTGGCGTGCTTTTGGATGGATGGTAAACAACAAGAAGGTAGTGCAAGTGTCAGCCTTGATTGGAAAACTGGAATTTCTGCCAAGGATTGGGATTCTGTTGCAAAGAAAGAAAAGATTGAGGTAACTGAAAATCTTCATTCATTCATGCTACGTCTTTTCCTTTTTGTAGTATATTAATGAAATTCATGTATATTTGTATTTATTAATGTTTTCTTTGTTTGTTCTCTTGCTTTGGTTCAAGGGCGTTGAACTTGAAATCAGGAAGCTTGAAGGACTAGTTGATGCAATCCACCAATATCTAATTTATTTGAAGGATAAGTAAGTTTCTTATTTCAATTTGATTAAATTAGGATTTATTATTAATTTTACATAGTTTTTGGATATATAGAATTTGTTATAGGTTCTTATTTGTACACAGAGCCAAGTTCTTAAGTTTTAACTACTTTAATATGCATCACATGTTCACATTACTCCAGAAAAAATGATGATTGGGTACAAAATTAACTGTTTGTTAATTCGATCATAAATTTGGTAAATTAGCTATTACTTTCATTGCACAAGCTTACTTTGTATGCACTATAATTTAGGAACTAATACAATAACGTGCCACAAAGATTGAATTTATTGAATACATGTGTAAAATGTTTTACAGTGTAGATAAATTAATTTCTTCACTTGATTAAATAAATATATCATATGTTAGTCGAATCACCATCTCAATATCAATAATTGTCAAATCAGTAGACTGTGAAATGTATCACACTGATTCAATTGTTGGTTTTATTTTAAAAAAAATACTTTGTAGAAGTGAAGTAGTTGAGTATCTTTGTTACACCAAAGAGTACTGTTAAGCTACCTGTTTGAAGCAAAAAAATGATTATGTCGAGTCTAGTCCTTCACATACCTGATAGTAAACTACTTTCCTTGATTATTGCATGTCAAAAATTAATTTTCATGTACATTGCTACAGGGAAGCAACCATGAGGGAAGTGAGTGAAAGAACTAATGCTAGAGTCGCTTGGTTTAGTATCATGTCATTAGGTCTCTGCGTTTTGGTTTCGGCGTTGCAACTTTGGTATCTGAAGAGCTACTTTCAAAAGAAGAAGCTGATATAAATATTACTAGAAACAAAGAAGGGGAAGTTACATTATTGTGCCTAACATAATGCTCAATGACTTTCAGGAATATAGTATATGATATGAATCGAGTTTTTGGTGTTTGTTGTACTATAGGTCAGCTATGATTTCTGTCTCATTGAATTTTACATTAACACAAATACAGCTACTGGATTCTTTCTTTAAGTGTATTTTCTCTACTCTAACTGTTATATTCCTATCACTTTGGTGCTCTCGTTGTGTATATCATGACCGAATACATGCGTCAATGACGTTCCAATTTATGCTGAGGGGCAGTAGTGTCCTTCACAAAACATACTTGCAAGATTAGCATTCCTCACCTCTTGCAAGTACTTTTAGATGAACGATGTACAAACTGAAATGATGTGTATGTATGATACTTAATCGATATGATTCATACTCTGTTCAAAAATGTCAATTCTTAAGAAAATGTAGCAGGATGAACCGGTGCATGTGCACTTTGAACCGGTGCATGATGGGTTTTGAATGAAAAGTTATTCGAAAACAAGCAGATGAACCGGTGCATTATTGCTTACTCCCTCCGGACACATATATAAGCAAAAAAAACTGTCTACGCGATGTTTAAGAAATTCTGTTAAGTGTAGTTAATTTTTTTGATTTGATGTAAAATATAAACTAAATTTACTGCATTGCCCTTTTTAAATTTAATTAAAAAAAAAATAGACATTAAAATTGTAGGTTTATGGTGTGGTTCATTGTTCAAAGCATAAAGCAAGACATTAAAATTGCATGTTTACTATGCATCGTTCCACATGTACCAAGGCATAAAAAGTTTAAAATTAATTTAACAACCACCGGTACTTACTCATTGTCTCATTCTATCCATATTCTCTAGCAACCGCCAAAATTCTCTAGCAGTAAATAAAGACATCAAACCATTTATATCTTTCCTTTGGAAATCACACACGTAAATAAAGTGGACTAGTAATTGCTTAAAAAGTAGTATTCCAAATTACAAGTAAATAAAGAAGAAGCAGTAGGAATAAATAAGGGTATATTTGGAATAGTAGTATTAATTAATTACAAAGGTAGTTAAATTTGTTTATAATAGTGTCCAAAATTTTAAGGAGTTTTTTGCTTATATTTGTGTCCGGAGGGAGTATGTTTTAAAAATGAAAAATTTATCATTTTTCAAATTCTCAACTAATTCATTCAAAGTCTTACTTTTCCAACCAAGGTGATGTATTGTTTCTTTAAAATATTTTGCTTTCTTGAAAGACTTTGATAACTTTTCAAAAGATCTTTCCAAAAGACTTTGATAACTTTTAAAGTGTTCAGGTTTGTCCTCCTTCTTCTCTTTTGAACTTGATCCTCACTCCTCAGGGACGGATCCATATATGATACTCCCTCCGTCCCTAAATATAAGATTCCGTTTGACCACTGCACTTACGCCAATGTATAATTTTGATCACAAATTTCTTTAATTATCTAGTAGTAAAAATTTTAAAAACTTGATATTTTGAAAGTACTCATCAAAACAAATCAAAAAAGATTTTATATGATAATATTTACATCTATGTATTATTAAAAAAATACGGTCAAAATATGATAAGTGAATAGTACAATTTTATCAAACAGGGTCTTATAAAATAGGACAGAGGGAGTATATTGGTGTGGCTAAATAGCACATAATGCACTATAAATTTTAACCTAAATAACACACAAAATGCAGCATGTCTTTTTCACTGTCACTTTTATTCCAAATAAACATCATACAATTCACTATCATTTTTTTCTTAATTGGAAAGTATACATATTGCTATATTCAAATTTATTTCATAGCTACATATCTTTTAATTAACACAAGGAAAAGAATCAAGTAAATCGCCAATTAGTCATTTAAAAATTCTCAAAACAAGAAACAAATAAATTTCAATACCTAAAAATTTATATCTATACTATTATTATTTAGGACCCTTTTTTCAAAGAAAATTGTACACGTGGCAGTCCCATATTGATTCTCCTCTCATATTATTTTAGCAATTAATATTTTCAAAGAATCTTCACATATTTATATGCAATTAATGGTATAATAATGGAGTATTATTTTTTTGGTACAAATGGTATAATAATATATAGATTCTCTCTTATTCTCACATATTTATTATGATTTTTCCGGCAGAATTATTATTTATGATTGAATCACTATTTTTTAGTTTTTCCATTTTTTATTGGTACGAGAGTCTTTTATCTACAACTATAAGCACAACCCTTTATGAAATCAAAATAATTAAAACCATAAATTTATTGTCAAAATAATACTATATATTTTTTTTTGACTAAATGTAAAAATATATTTTAAATAATACTATCAGATTATTGAATTAAAAAAACTAAAAATATATAAACAAAATAAAAATAATTAAAATGGCAATCTTTATTTTTTATTTGACAGACAATAACAATCTTTAATTCTTTACAAAAGAAAATGTTTTATTTACCTTTTTTTTTTTTTAACGATAATTTTTTTTCTTCTAGACACTAATGTTTTTTGAAGTTGATTTTAAAATTTGAAATTTTAATGCAACAATGCAACATAGATAAAAACGTATAGTATAATTGATATTAATAGTATAGATTGATTAGCATTCCTTTTTTTTTATTATGATTTATTGTCATTCCAAATCATATTGGTCAATAAAATATAAATGGAAATGCCATTGTAAATATTTATTGATTTCCAATTGCCAAAATTGATTGTCATTTGCAACAAATCGTGTTTCATCTTAACCATATTCCTTGCATTATATAAAGACATGTCATTTAGTAAAAATTGTACAACATTGCTCATTATTTTTCCATTTTTTTCTTCAGCTCTTTTCTTTCTTTCAATAATATATTTTTTTTCTTCTCTATTCTTTATTATTGAATTTTTGAATGGATTATTAATGTTTGTAATATATGATAGAATATCATTTTCATTTTTTATTATATTTTTTTTTCAAGTGGTCGTATCCATGCAATAGTTCAGAGGTCTCTGATTTACAAATAGGAAAAAGAAATTAAAGAGGGTAAAGTATACTACTTCATAGCTATTTTCAATTTTGTGTTGTTTCAAATATTGGTTCTTATCGAACTTCTAGACATTAGTGTAAACTCGCGCTTTAATTTGCTACTTAGATTGAAATATGTGAGTCAATTTGTATCCAACGTATTAATATATAACATTTTCATAATTGAAGCCGGATTCTAAAACTCTCTCTTAAGGCATGACATTTTGGAAAAATCCTCATGTATTCTTCATTTGATTATTTTCACAATATTTCAAATGTACAAATACTTTTTTTCCTAACTCTAGAAGGAAAATTCATATATTATTTATGAATGGAAATCGTGTTGGTGGATCAAATGTTTGAACTAATTTATCATCTTTGTGCATTTGTTGATTTTTTATCTTTCTAATTTTCAATATATATTTTTTTATCTTTTTAGTTTTTTATATGTCCAAAGACTATATTTTAGACGTGGAATTGCATACTTCTTTTGCTGACAAAACTCTGTGATAAATCTAATGTGCAACCTAAGCTGAAGCAGTGAAGATTGAGAAGGAGTGGTGACATATTGTCCTTTTTAAATAATTGAATGATGTTTTTATTTAAGATATTGGTTTTTTTTTACAATCATTTAAGATATTGGTTGTCTTTTGAATAAGTTTGAATATTTTTGTTGTTGTGTTTGGTTGGATAATAACATTTTAATTTATCATAGGATTTCTTTGTATGTATGTGATTTTGTATGTATGAAATATTTTTTAATGTTTCAATGTGTGTTTTAGGATAATTTAGTATTATTATATTATTATTTCTTAACATGTTCAAATAAATATTTCAACTAATGAATATGATCACGTAGAGTGTGATGAATAAAAAAAATGTCACACATAATTCCTTTATTTTTTTATTGTAGAATTATTTATCTTTATTTTATGTATCAATTAAAAGGGATTTCAATTGAATTTTTTTCGCAATTTTTATTTCTATCGCAAACACAATTTAATAAATTTTAAAATATATTAATTTCATAATTTAAAAAAGGCTTAAACATACATTTGGTCCCTGTATGTACACCAATTTTTCATTTTAGTCCCTGTATCGAAAATTTTGACAAAATAGTCCCTGTATCGCGCTTTTTTTTTTGACGTTGGTCCCTGCAGTCCAATTTCATCCAAGTGGCAAACGTTTTGCCACCTGGACCCTGCCACGTGGAATGCTAGAGGGACCAAAACCCAAAAATTGAACTGAATGTAGGGACCAAAACCAAAAAATTGAACTGAATGCTAGAGGGACTAAAACTAAAAAATTAAACTAATTGCAAAATGACCCATTTAAACTCTAAATCCCTAAATTGAAATTTGTTTCTCCACTCTTCTCTTCTCTTCTCAAAAACCAGCTTTCATGACAAAAATAACTTTGTGTTGATCATTGCGCCCCATTTGGATGAGTTTTTTGATGAAATTATGAGAGGCATTGCGAATGTTGACAACGTGATCAGAAAGCGCGTCGAGAAAACCACCACGATTGGGCGGTTGTTGATTGGGATCGTTGAAAGGGAAATTATCAGGATAATCTTTTTTAGCAATGAGTCTCTCTGTTGAAAGGTTGATGAGAAGAGAAGAGTAGATAAACAAATTTCAATTTAGGGATTTAGAGTTTAAACAGGTTATTTTGCAATTAGTTTAATTTTTTGGTTTTAGTCCCTCTAGCATTCAGTTCAATTTTTTGATTTTGGTCCCTGCATTCAGTTCAATTTTTTGGTTTTGGTCCCTCTAGCATTCATTAATCCAGTCAGCAACATTTTTTTGCCACGTGGCAGGGTTCAGGTGGCAAAACGTTTGCCACTTGGATGAAATTGGACTCAGGGACCAACGTCAAAAAAAAAAGTGCGATACAGGGACTATTTTGTCAAAATTTTCGATACAGGGACTAAAACGAAAAATTGGTGTACATACAGGGACCAAATGTATGTTTAAGCCTTTAAAAAAAGGGTTTGTTCAATTGATCTAAAGAGACACCACATCACACTGAACAAACAAAACTTCTGCATTAGTGATGACAAAATGGGTGCATCATTGGTTTGTTTTGAATTAAATTCCATCATCAATGAAAACTTTAAAACTAAGAGTAATTTAGTTCCGTGAAAACAGAGAGGAAATCGGGATAAAACTGTAGATGAATGTATAGGTACTATTGAACACGCGAGAGAAAGAAGAGATGAGACCGAGGAGATAGAAAGAGATATTAATTTTGTCAAAAAAAAAATTGAACTCAAGCATTTGTAGACGGATATTTTTATGTTTTGATTTTTAACGTATGTCTTAGTGCACATGATAATAAACTTATAAGCGTATTTTTTATCAGTGCTTGACACGGGCTCATAATCTAGTTCATTCAAAACAGCGCCATGTTACCCCAAATGTATTTTTGAAAAACAACATATTAAATTTTAAGGATTAAGAGGAATTTTTTACAATTTTAATCCTTTTTAGTAGAACGATATCAATGAACAAATCTTGATTAATTATACAATTAATCACAAATTAAAACAACGAATAAGTTTATAAACGATGATGGAACAATCACTAGATGATAACATGCTTGCCAAGATTTCATATTTTGAATTGTCCAGAGCTTTCACAAATGACAATGACTGTTATGATTTAAACACATGAGGAGAGCCAACCCAAAAGACTAGTCTAATAGGTAGGAGAGTCTCATGGTTTAAATACCATATTGAGTACTTTGAAATACTCAATGTGGGACTCATAACATTGCCGCACCCTTTAAGAGCCGACGTCCACGGCGGCTTTCACTCTATCGGCACTGACCCAACGGTAGCCCTTTCCTTTTCGGCGGCTTCACCCACCTATCAGTATTCGGTGAAACACCTTAATCCAGTCTATAGGTAGCCCTTTCCGTGGTCCAACTCTCAATGAAATCACCAATTGTTATGATTTAAGCACATGAGGAGAGCCAACCCAAAAGACTAGCGCAATAGGTAGGAGAGCCTCATGGTTTAAATACCATATTGAGTACTTTGAAATACTCAATGTGGGACTCATAACATTGACACTCATGTGCTAATTACTACTCCCCTCCGTAACAAAATATAAGTCATTTTGAGAAAAAAAATTGTAATAAAATATAAGTCACTTTACAATACCAATGCAACATTAAATAGTAATTTTTTTATTATACCCTTAACTATTTATTACTCTCTTTTCTTTTATTTCTACAATTTATCTTTTCTATACCATTAATGAAGGATAATTTCGTAAAGTAACTCATAATTTCTCTTTTCCACACAACAATGATTACGTTTCATAATTTGTATAATATGGTCAAAACGACTTATATTTTGGTACGGAGTTGGTACGGAGAGAGTAAATACCTAACTGGTTCATATAGTTAGGATTAATCCCGAGTAAGTAAAATAAAATTCAGTTCACAGTTAATATATGTTTAACTATAACATAGCATTGTTTTATTAATTTATACTGATTTTTTTTAATTAATTGGTAATTTCAATATTTTTCTCCTGGACTTTGAACTCACATTCTTTTTACACCTGAATTTTTATATATAATCTTTCTTACAGTATGGTGGTTAGCAACACAGCTTATTGTTCGCGCTTGTCTTTCATTCACGTCTAATAATCTTGGATATGGCTACAATTTTAAGCAACACTTCACTTTTAATATTAATTAAATTTTCATTAAATAATTAATATATCTAATCTATAAAATAATCATCTTAGTACGTGATGAAATCAAGAAATAATAAAGCACAATAACAAGATAGAAAGGGATATATATGAAGTACACAGTTTTTTTTACTTACTAAATAACCACTTGGGATATATATTCATTTTGATAATTGATAATAATGACATACCTGATGTTTTGGCTACATTATAAAAGACTAGATTTACTTGTTTTTATTTAAGTGAAGATTGAAGGATTTAGAAGCATACATCTAAATCACTTGAATGACAACAAGTTACAACTCATAGGTACAGCTAAACATCTAAAAAAACATGATTCATATTTCAACTCATAATAAAAGCCTTGTTCTTGTCTTGGCATTTTAAAATTGAAAAGAAACAAACTCTTGTAGCATATGGAAATCACAGTGGGTCACCGTGATTGTAACACATCCACCGTGATACCAAACATGCACTACGTTGAGACAATCTCAATCAATCTAAATTATCCCATTTTCCATGTCATAGCAAAGTTTTTACCAACAGGGATATTCAACCCTCTCAATGCAACCATCACAGTTTTACTTTCACCATTTCCTTCACCTTCCAAATGCACATGTTCAGATGTAGTAACATTCAAATCTGAACCACCAATTAATGGCTTTCCATTTAACTCAAGTGAAGCAATTGCACCAACATTCCCATCCAATCCCAACACAGAAATTGAATCAATAATCAAACCTTTGTCTAAAGCAAACTTACCCTCTTGAACTTCTGACCAAACTTTCACACCTCCTTGTTTAACACTGGCGTAGAGATTGGCATACGTCGAATATCCATTTCCAAGCTTTATCTCTGGCAATTCATCGTCGTCAATGAAGAGTGTTCCTTTAGCATCTCCTTCTGCTGCGCCGGCTGGGAACGTAACAATTAGTGTGAACGGCGTGGTTCTAGCTTCCTTAGAGATCAATCCACCTTGCTGCATTGGAAGAATTGTATTCTGATATAGATGAACATTCACCACATGAAGAGGAGCATCAAGTGTAACATAGGTTCCACTTTTCGATGATATGGTGTGAGTCCAATCAAGTAAACTGTACCAACTACCCGGAGGAAATAACGCTTTCACTTGCGTTTTTCCTTGCTCGAGCACCGGAGATATCAAGAGACTGCTTCCGAGTAAAAACTGAGTGCTAACATCGTAACATTTGGTGTAAGTCGGGAATGTGAAGAAAAGTGGTCTTGCAATTGGTGATCCACTAACATGAGCTTCATAGTTTAAGGTGTAAAGATATGGGAGAATCTTGTACCTTATACCTAAAGCATTTCTAGCAGATTGAGCTACTGAATCCCATTGGTAAAGCTCTTGTCTTGGGGAGTAATAGTTTGCATGATCTCTTGAAAAGGGGTAGAAAGCACCAACTTCAATCCATCTATTGCACAGTTCTTCAGTTGGTTGTGGATAGAATCCACATATGTCTGAACCAACCATCGGAACACCAAATATACCAAAATTCAGCATTGTGGATATTGAATACCTCAAATTCTCCCATGTTCCTTGATTGTCGCCGGTCCAATGTGCAGCATATTTGCCTGAACCGACGTAAGTGGATCGCGACAAAATAAAAGGCCTTTTTCCTTCAATTCCAAGAAGACCCTTGTGAGTTGCGACGGATTGCGAGAAACCGTAGATACTATGAGCATCATATTCCAAGACACCATTATAGTGGGTTGCACTAGTGGCTATTGTTTTGTATCCGATCGGTGCTTGTATTCCCGAAGCATTTATTTTGTAAGGAGGATCATCCCATCTTGTTTTGGTGATGTTCTTGCAATCCAAGCAACAGACCCATCCTGGTCCTGTTCCACTCGGACATATCTTTCCCTTTGGAATTTTGCACTTACCTGAACAGAAATTTGAAGCTTCATTCATGTCAATCCATAGGCCGTCAACAGGTACAAGTTCATGGAATCGGCGGATCTCATCGGCCCACCAAGATACTGTCTTTGGATTGAGAAAATCAGGAAAGTTTACCGCCCCAGGCCAAACTTGAGCCAAGAAAGGTTCACCTTCATACTTGATGAAAACATCGTTAGCTAAACCCCTTTGATATACACCGTAACTTGAGTTAACGCCAATTCCAGGATCAATAATGACAATATATTTCATGCCAATGCTGTGTATCTTGTTCAAGAAGTTTAGAAGCTTTGGACGAGGGTAGTTGTTTGGATTGAGTGTGAAGTCTTTGTGTCCATCCATATGATCATCGTCGTTCCAAATCACATCAAGTGGAATTTGAGCCTTCTTGTAATTCTCCACAACATCTTCCACTACTGATAGATTGTGATATCCCCATCTGCATTGGTGGAATCCTATAGCAACACCAAGAAGTGAGAATATCAGTTAAAATACTTTATGAAAGCTTCAGGGTACCATTTTTTCAACTTGAGGGATAGACAACAAAATCTTTCATGATTTTTATCCAATGCATTAAACTGTGTAAGCTCCTGTTTCCCTGTGTGTGTGGTTGTGACTTTTTCTTCATTAAATTAAGCAAATTATGTACTACTTTAAGGGCCGGCCCAACACATAATGAGGCCTAAAGAAAACTCTAAAGTGATGCCTTTTTCTCCGAGATATAAAAAACATTTTCTAATGGGTCATTTTTATAAAAAAACATTCTAAGAGGCCTTTATGTTTTTCTATGAGGCATTTTCTAATGGGTGTATGACTTATAAGATGTCTTTTTCCTTAGTAGTTTTTTTAATTTTTTCGGGGGCCCAAAGTCATTGTTTGGGTTGCCTTACCCTTACGCCGGTCCTCCTGACTACTTAAAAAGCTCTGTGTGTATTGTTATAAGAACATAAGGTTCTATTCTTATTATATTTTATACATTAATTAGATATACTTCTGTTCATCAGTATTTTACATTATAAATAAATTCTTCAATATTTAATAGTGTAAATACAAGATATGGTTTCTTTCTCTTAATCTAACGGTCCTTACAAATGGCACACCATACTGCAGCTGTAATCTTTAGAGGATTGAAACAGATAAATGCATGTGTTTACATCTAGTTGCAATTAAATCTGATAAGTGTATTTGTCACCTTAAATTCTTACCCATAAGTATAATGGACCACATTTTAATGATTGATCAATTAATTCCACCAACAAAGGAAGTTTATCTTTAAAAGACATTAAAACTCTTCCACATGGTTGGTGTTATTTACAACGTGCAAGTAATAATAATAAACATACAAAATTCTCCCCTAGGTAAAATAGAAAGGGGTGTTTGTTTCAAGATTACTAAATTTATTCTTGGGAATAACTTCTCTCAGGGATATAGCCATATAGGGATGGAAAAAAAATTCTTATCAATTTATTCCTATCTTCATAGGAACATTTTTTTCTACCATTTTCTTTGGGAAATTTTTTCTTTTGTTAGAAATGTTTTGTATCCAAGAAAAATTTAATATACTATTAACAAACATGATAATCCATTTTTCTATCATTTTATTTTTAAGAATCCACAAAGATAACTTAAATCAAACATAGCAAAAGAGTAATGAACAACATGTAAGTAATAATAATACTTGACAACCACCGACATATATTGCTTTACAGATTCATATCAAAAAGTTCAAAATCTTGACCCAAAAGTATAGCAAAACAGATAAATTATTATATTTATATATATAATAAAGTTAAGTTTCTATCTTTTATGTATGATATCATTCATGTGGACCTAAAAGGTATTCAATTATTCAACAACAAAAGCTGGACCATAAAAGATTTTGTTAGGATTCAAATCATGCAAACAGTGACAGGATTAAAAATAACTTTGCAAAGCCTAACTTTAGAAAAGAATTATATAGCACTCCCATTATACTTTAATATTCAGAAACCAAAAATAACTAGTTGGATAAACATGAATCATTTGGATTCTCAAAAGCATTTTGCACACTGTGAAAATGATCTCATAATAAAAAATCAAGAAAGTCATTGAATTACACAATCATAGATCTGAAAAAACTTGTCTTTTCCGTTTTGAAAAAACCCATTATGTTTTTTACAATGTATATAATAAAAAAAAAAATCTAACCAGACAAAGTTAAAAATGTTATCACGGTTTCTTACAGAAATCCTACTATCCTAGGAAAATATAGAACATAGTGAGCAAGATAGAATTTTTAATTAGTAAGTAAGGAAGCGGACACTAATAGACCCATGTGTCAATTTTTTTTTTTTAAAACTAGATATTCGGTCCAAGAATTAACCAAAGAAAGTGAGATCGTGTGCGAAACACACTCAAAGACTTCAAGTCAACACCATTAAACTAACTTAAGTGAGTTATTTGTCAACTATTCTATTCGAGAAGGGTTAGTAATAATCTCTTTCGAACATTTTTTTAACACTCATTTTTAATTGGATGAAACTTAGGTGGGTCTCACCACTTTATGTGAGACCTATTCTCAAAGGAAGTGTCCCGCATTGATTTCAATTGATGAAAGTGAGTGTTCAAAATAAAAAAAAAAAATACAGTGTTACACTAACACTCCTTTTTCTATTCAGCTTAACTGTGTACTAGTTTAACATATATATTATTGTAATAAAGATTAGTTATATTTTGAAAGTTAGATGATAAATTTTTATTTGTAGTAGAGGACAAATGTGAAAAAAATAAAGCTTAAACTAAAATTTAGTATCAATTTATATATAATAAGGCATAAACTAATAACAAATGGAAAAACATATTTAATTCATATATACTTAATGTAAGTAATTTTTATATTGTCAATTAATCATAATGGTCGGATCATTAAAAATGTTTGATTTTAATCATAACAACTTCTAAATCCCACATAAAATTGGTTTTGATAAGTTGATTTTACACTAATAAACTCAATAAAAATTACTCGCTTCCTTTAAACAAATGCAACATTTTATTTTTATCAATCAACCATTGGCATATTTGGTAAGCCCCAATTTTCACAAAGTGAAATAAATCGTTTACCCTTTTGATTTTTTTTTTAATCAATTCCCTTTTGTAATTAACAAAAAGGGTAAAGTCACAAAAATCAAAGTCACTAATATCTTGCATATCAAATAAAATAATCAAACATAAAAATATTAGCAAAGTGAAAAATGAAGAATCATACCAAAAGCCCAATAAGGCATAGGAGCAGGTCTTCCAATCAAAGAAGTATATTGATCAACAACATTCAAAGGAGTTGGCCCAGAAAAGAAGTAAAAATCAAAGACACCACCAATAACCTTGTAAGTAAGAGAATTTCCTCTATAGAAAACATCCATTCCATTACTATTCAACAATAGAACAGCATGTGTTGAAGCTTCACCACCATTATTTCTCAGATCCATATACATAGGATGTGAACCATACAAATCAGCATTAAGATTAATAGCTGAAATATCAGTTGTATACAAAGTATAAGGGTCACTTGGATATAATTTTATTCCATGTGGTTGTGTATTTTCTCCCAAACCATACAAAGATGCATCTTTTGGTAATTTAGTTGAAATCTCAAGGTATTGGTCTTTGAAAACAAGTGAACTAAATGGGTCTGAAGAAGTTGAAGTGGAATTGAAAAGGGTTTCACCATTTGATTTTCTTTTCACTGAAAAACTAAATGGGTTTGAAATGTAGCTGAATAGAAGCTCTGAACCTGAATACTCTGAGACATCAATTGGGTTCTTTCTGAACTTTCCTATAGTTTGTGTTAATGGTGGTGGTTGTTCCCTTGGTATTAGGTTGTAGGGTACTTCCCATCTTTGTTTATTTGCATCTGTTATGTGTACCCTTAAACGGTTATCTGTTTCATGCCTGCAAAAAAACAAGTACAACGAACAAGATTAGAGAAACAAAACCTCTATATAGCACAGATAGTACTAACATTAACATCGACTATGAAGGAGAAGAATGTTGGATTTATAAGAAAGGTGACTAATTAACGCTTTAAGATTTTGGGTGGATATGTGGCGTCTCCCTCTCTTGTGGTACTTCAAGTGCCGGACATTGACCCATTATTTCTCCCGACGTTACCCAGACTCCCCAACAATAGCAGCAAAATTGATTACTTTCAATTAATTATTTTAAAAAATTAATATTGATGTTAATGTTAATGGGTCAATGTTATGTTTGGTATCCAATATTTATGTTGTGTCCCGGAATCATGTCATGTCGGTTCATCATTCAAAATAAAAAATAAAAATAAAAAAAGATAAACTTTTCTGTTCATTGAAAATGAACCATACACATATCTCAAAAAAGAAGAACTAGATGTGGTTTTTTAGGACTTACTTGGCATAAAACCTAAGAAGGGGAATATCAGGGCCATAGATTTTGGTTTTCTGGTTAAGTTGAAGGAATCCAATAAGGGCACCATCAGAGGTTTCTTCAATGGAGATAAGACGATAGCCTTGGCCAATTTTGGTGGCATTTGAGGAAGAACACACCTCAGATGCAAATAGAACAAGAGATAGAAGAAAAGATGAAAGACATAGAAATGCTAAGCGGTGAGGATAAACCATAGCTCACTAAAAATGAGTGTAGTGTAGTGAGAGAAGTGAGCAGGGTAGTGAGGGTGTCAGGGTAGATATGTAGTATAAATAACAAACCTGATCCCATTAAAACAAGGTTTAATTGAAAATTTCTTTCTCTATTTAATTAAAGAGTTAAATATGTTTTGATTCATATAAAAATAGTCACTTATTTTTATAATAACTAACATAAAAAATAGTACACAAGAAACAAAACAAAACATGAAATTTATTTAGTAATAATAGCACAAATTTCAATTTTTTATTTTGATAGAACTACAAATTTCAATTTTATTTTGTATGAAACATTTACACAAATTGAAAAATAAACAATCAATAAAGAAGAGAAATTAAATGTACCAAAAATTACTTTGAAGTAGACATGTCCCATAAAAAAAGATGAAATTATCAATTAGAGAAGAAAAAAAATTGAGCAATTAGCAACTAACCTTAATTTTGTTTTTCCTTATTTATTTAATAATTTTTATAATAACTTAGTATAATTTAAATTAAATAAATAAAAAAGCTCAGAGGGCGGAAGGGTGGTTGAACTCACAACCTCCCTTTGATAATCATTTTCACTAACAACTTATTTTCCACCGCACCAACCAATATTTTGTGAAATAAGAAGCGCACAAATACTAGTTATTCTATATTGTAATTGATGGGTCTAAAAAAATGTATATATATATATATATATATATATGAGACTCCAAAAACTTTGAGGCCCAAGGCGACGGACCATGATGCTTGGTCCAAGACCGCCCCGGGATAAAGATAACAGATGATAGAGGGGAGTAGATTGTGCGTGGTGGCCGATCGCGATTGGCCTGAGTTGCAGTGGAAGCCTTGTGCACCGTGGTGATCTGCCCGTAGATGCCGGTGGCTGCGAGAGCTTTCTTCTTCTTCTTCTTCTTCTTTACCTCTGTTTTTTTGTTTTTATATGAGATTTTTATTTAATTATATTGTTCTATTTCTCTTTTTTATCCCCTTTTGCTTTGATTCTTATTTCCAATTTATGAGTTCTATTGGTCAATTTTTATGTCCAAGTCCAAGAAATAAAATTATAAACTAGATTTGTTTGCTTGCTTTGTCCAAAGAAATTTTCCATGCTCATGGTTCAATGTTTACACAACTTACTCATATTCACAATAATTTTAGCTTAATCTTTCTAATTTTATCATGATTAGGCTTTCTTAAGAAAGAAGAGAAATTGTATGAGGTTGGTTGTTTTGTGTTTATGATGATTTGGAAAGAATAATAAAAGTGGAGATGATGATGATCAGGGACAAATCCCTTTATGTGGATGTGTGGGCAAGTGCCTTCTCAAAGTTTTTAGAATTTTTTTTATTATGTGTATTATAGTATAATATAAATTGATTTTTTTGAACACAAATTATTACATTTAAAATCATTTTCATTATAAAGAAATTAAACACAAATTGACAATATTTTGCTTTTTATATTTGTGTTGACATATTTATTGTGTATTTTCATGTACCTTTGTTTTTTTCCTCAAAAAAATATGTACCTTTTTTTTTTTTTATGTTATCTGCATTAACAAGTCGTTGTCTTTTTAATTTGTGCCTTTTATATTAATTAGGATTTAATTTGCACTTACAATTTAGATAAAAAACCAATCCAAATTAAATCGCACTAAATTATATTGGATTAAATTTTTTAGTCAATCATTCAAATTCAAACCGAAACAAACCACTCTATCCTTTTGAGTCCCTTAGTTGAACTATAGATGGTTTATTTTTTATTTTTTGGTATATAGATGAGATGACAAAATTATCATAAACTCACATACATATATAAGTGGAGTGACTAAGGATCGAACTTCAATCATGAATGTCCAGTCTAACAATTTTGGGATTTTTTTTCACTTGAGTTATGACTTCTTGATACTATAGCTGATTTATTAAAGGTCAAATGCATCTATGGGTCATTTAAGTTTTCTGTTTGTACCACATAAGTCTTTTAAGTTTTAAAAATGTAACACATATATAAGTTCTTTCAAATTATATTCATCATCTAAATTTAAGTGATAAATGATATTTAAGTGATGAGGCCAAACTATTGAGAAACTTGGTGATAATGACGGATATTTAAATGATGTTAGATTTGAAAAACCTATGTTTTACAAAAAATATTAAAGAACATATATAGTACAAATTGAAAACTTAAATGAGACCTTTATTAAACTACAACTTATAAATCATATATAGAGTTTTTATTTATTTATGGGTCTTGTTAACTAGTGCCCCAAGGGCACTAGTTATTTATTTATATAAAAACCAAAAAACAAATATCAGCAACTCAACTCTATTACTCGAAACCATGGATAGAAACATTAATTTAGATATGGCAGTTAACAATATGAGATCTGGTAGTTGTGTATCAATCTGAAAATACGCCAAGATCTGCAAGTAAGTTTCAATAATAAAAAACAATATAATGAACACGATTCTTAAATATAAGTTGTCTTTACTAATATTTGTCTAAAATCTTTGGGAACCAAAACGTGCGAGAGGGTGTGAGTTATCAGATGCATGTGCTAATGTGGAGGACCAAGACAATTTTTCATGCACATTGGGCCGGCCGTGTATTGTTCCTCGTGACTCGTGAGTCACATTTGTTTGTTTCTTTATTATCCTTGGACCTTATCACCCTATTTTTTCAGCGGTTTATTTCATTCATTGCATTCAATTGTAAAAGAGAAAAAAATGATTACCTTTTTTTATTATTTTAGTGAGTAAAATATTTAACTTGAAGTTTAAAATGAATAATTGGTCTCCGTAGAATAGCTTAAGTGGTTAAAACTGAGAACATATGAGTTTGGTAAGGGGAGATTCAAGTTCGATCTCTAACAGAAATAATTTATATTTCTGATGTACCAAAAAAAAATAAAGTGAATAATTGCGGTATTTGGGGTTGAATTTGACCTCTGTATCTAATAAAAATAAGAAAAATGATTGTTAATTAACTATCTAAAATTGTAACTCTCCCTTACATTCATATTTGAATATATCAAAATTTTAATTTTATTTATAAATATCAATTTAGATTAGTTGCTTTGGTCTTAAATTCTATTTTTTAGATCGGATTGTTGGGCCGGAAACAATCTTGTTATTGTTGTTGTCCTCATAGTAATTTGGTTGGTGCTGGATTTGTTTTCATGTTGGCAATCGGATTCAACCGGCGGCTTGAAACGGCCTTTTGCTTGCTGTTGTTATCGGCTAGGAGCTGTGGTACGTGTACCCATTTGTGTTGGTGGGCAGTACATTCACCTTCTTGAGATGAAAAGACACACATCAGTTTTTTTTACTATTTGATTTCACGCCCGTACACGGATTCGCTGGATAGTGCCTATAATGTATGTAGATTTGATCTAGGTTTTTAAACCACTTTTGTTGTTTTTCGATTGTTGTAAACCCGCATTGGGCAGTCTTCGGTTTAATTTGACTGGGTCCATTTTATGTCCCTAGTATTTTGTACTATTTTTAATTTTAATTTTAATATACGGGGTTGCTTAAAAAAATTTCTATTTTTAGATACTTATTGTTTGTTTTTGTTAGTCAATTTAATGTGCATTTGGTATCACGGTAGATATGATAGAATCACGATGATCCATCGTAATTTTTTATATTAAGTGTAGTTTCTACAAAATCATATTTGAATCATAATGTGTTTGCAAGTTTGAAAATGTGACACAATATATTTTAATGGAACTAAAATGGTTCTTTGATGTTCATTGTTTACCAATTAGCATTACATTATTTAAATATTTGTTTTATTTTTGAGGGAATAAATATTTGTTTTTGTTATAGACCATGCTGTGTATCAATTCAATCTTCAATGTGATGTGATTACCGCAAACTAGATGCCATATCGTTGGTTTGGGAAAAGCAAAGAAACCGTGATTCTCGGAAGCATCCATCCCTTTATTGAAGGTTTGGGAGACTTCAAGTTCTCTCTATCTGACTATCTCTGTTCACATTTAACTTCTTCACCCACTTCAACCGTTAACGTGTTACTCTGATTTTTTGGGTCTGTTTGGTAAAAATAACTTATAGTTGATGACTGATAGTTTATATCTTATAACTACTGATGATTTATAGTTTATAGTTGATAGCTGATAGCTTATGACTTATAGCTGATAAGCTAATTGAAGTGTTTGGTAAAATTAGCAATTGAATTAGCTGATAAATTTAAAATGACATTTTTCATTCATAATAATCTCTTGTAAAAAATTATAATAAAATTTATAATAAATTAATATTTAAAATATTTAAATTTAATATAACTTTTATATACTTTTAAATATAATATTATTCCTTGAAATTTTATTTTAGTTTTTTTCCATTTCAATTTTTATATTAAATACATGAATAAAAAAAGAACTTATAACAAAAAAATCAAAAGAAGAACTTATAAAAAAATGAAAATAGGATGTATATTGATATGTTAGTCCACATAAATAAGATAAGCAACAGTACGTGTACCGTAACCAAAAAACGATACAGTGCCTACCTCAAAAATAAACATAAAGGTTTACTAAAAAAATAAAGGGGCTGTTACCAAAAAAAAATAATAAAATAAAGGTGCAGCCTATTAAAAAAACGTTAAAAAAAATAGAGAGAGAAAGTTTTGATGTTTAGCATACTTAATTAGCATTTAAAACATTGAGAAGGGTAAATGTGGACTTTAATCAATGTAATAAGGGTAAAAGTGGAAAAAAATTATGATAAGCTATAAGCTATAAGCTAAAACGGTATATGAAATAGCGTCTGGAAAATAAGCTAAAAATCAGTAAAATAAGCTATAAGCTAATTTTGAAAAACGCTTAACAAACAAGTCTTTTTTTTACGGATTAGCTTATAAGCTATAAGCTATAAGCTAAAAGTTCAAAATCATGCGTTACCAAACAAACCCTTTTTATGTCTTTTTAAACTATTTTTTTAAGATTAAATATGATTTTAATCTGTATAATTTAGTCTTTATTTAATTTTGATTATAATTTTAGATTCTATAATTTATTTTTTGTATATAGTTTAATCCCTATTAAAACTAAATTTTTTAGTTATATTTAAACTCATAAATTTTTTAATAATTTTTTTATGGACATGTTTAAAATATCATATAAAGTTTACTTATTAAAATTTAAAATTTTTCAACATCATATGAATTTTTCAAATAGCAAAAGTTTGAGATAAAAGTAACGAAAATCATGATTTTAAAACATATTTTGAGCTCATTTTTTTTGGAGAAACTTTTTAAGATGATATAAACATATCTGCGAAAAATCACTCAAAATTACACGTTGATTTATCAGTAGAGACCAAAATTGAGTGCATCATAATTTTTCAGGGAATAAAAATTTAATAAAAATTAAGTACGAAACAAACTTAGAAGGTCACCATTTTATAATGATTAAAAACATATTTAAACCCTTTTTTTTATCAATTGGATAGATTTAAATTAGCTTATAGTAGTAATAGATAAACTTATAATTTATAAATTAGTTTATAGTTGATAAACTATCATATTTATATCGAGTGGATTCATCCTCAAACGGGAACCACACACAAAATATAAAAAAAATATAACAAAAAATGTTTGAAAAAGAAATGGTTATCGTGCATCTTGGGCTTGGCCCTGTGTGTTGTTATAAAGGAAAATTTCTCTACCTCCCACATGTCTTTTTCCCCCTAAACTACCGTTTTTGTCTTTAGATATGAATTTGGGGTATTTAAGAAAAATTCGGATGTAGAAGCTGAATTGCTTTTTATTAGAGATTAGCTACGAATTAGCTACAAAAACCTTCGTAGCTACTAATTAGCTACAAAGTCCGGATTCTATAATCCGAACTTGTTAAATCCCTATAAAGTTCGGATTGCGGAATCCGAACTCCTTTTTACTATAGATTAGCTACGAATTACCTACAAAAATTGTCGTAGTTGCGAATTAGTTACAAAGTTTAGATTCTATAATTTGAATCTGTTAAACCCCCATAAAGTACGGATCGTAGAATCCGAATTATATTTTCATATGAAATTGAAGTATAATTTTAGATTTTAGGGGAAGTTAGAGAACTGTGGTAGGGGGGACGGAAATTTTTTGTTATAAAAGGGATATAATCCATAGTGTTGTTGGGAGCAAGCAATAGTGAAGAATAGTGCGTGAAATAAAAAGTGTGACACACTAAAAAAGAGAGAGAGTTTGAACAAAGAAGAAGGGAATTTGGTTTCTACTACAAAGTGTGTTCAACAAACTTTCTTTGTTTTAATTAAAATTAGAGTATGTTGTTTATGTCACTTTGTTAGTTACTTAGAAAATTGCTCTGAGTATGTTTTCTTCTCTTTGTGTCAGTTTAGAATACGCACTTGTTGTGAAGTTGTTAGCTCTTTTGATAATTTCACCATAGATGTTTGTGATTATTATATGTTTTTAATTCCTACAAAAGATAGGAAGACCTTGCTCTTAGTTTATTATAGTGGAGTTATTGTTGGAGTAAACCTTAAGAGTCAATCTATTTTCATAGTATTTGCTTTAGGAGTTTGAATATAAATATGGCATTTCTTTATTATGTTTGTAAGAGTCCAAAATAATGAAGTCCCTAGAATAGATAGTCCGTTTAATATTAGGTGTGACTTAATCATGAGATTAAATTAAACATAAGGACACTATTCTTAAAGTATTCGTAGTCGAGTTTTATGGTGAAATGAGATACCCTTAAAGCATAAAGACTATTATGAAGATAGATTGATGATCGCATCTCATGGATCATGGGATAAGAAGTTATCTAGTCTTGACATAGGTATAAATATTAGGAGTAATATTTATACTGGATTGACCCGCTATGAGAGTACTACATGGTATGTTATGTAATGTGTCATAAGTTACTCTCATGGTGATAATGGTGCAAACCACCCTTCGACCTTAAACCACTATGCACCCTAGATGTAGACTCAAGTGCTTTATCACTGATCTAACATTGTCCATAACTCGATAATCATAAAGGTGTAAGTGCACCAGTTCACCCTTGTGTTTTAATAATTGTCAAAACACATGAAAATAAAGTAGAACATATTTTGGCAACATTACAAATCACTTGACAGCGAAAAACTTTTTTTAAACTTTGAAAAATTGATTTTGAGGTGTTTTGTATCGATACATAATCACTTGTATCGATACAAATGTCCTTAAACTACTTCAGACTGATTTTGTGCAATTTGTATCGATACATATATCATTTGTATCAATACAAAACTGGTCTCTCAGGGGCAGAGAGTCACTTGTGTATCGAATCATGCTTGCATGTATCGATACACATCTAACTCTCTCAAAAGACTAGAGAACGCATGATGTATCGAATCATGCTTGCATGCTTTGATACATATCAGTCAATTTTCAAGAAACTGATATATCTATTGATACACATTCGTGTTTGTATCGATACATAGGTCAAATAATTCATATTTGAGCGCTGGTCAAATGGTTTGTATCTGTAGTACCCGACACAAAAAATATACAGATATGCAATGATGAAATGCACAAATGTAAACAATGAAGCCGCCACCATACTTTATTTATCCCATGAGGGGAAAGGAAAATAATGATAAAACCTTAAAAGATCGGGTTCGGGAGTTGGTTACATGAGGGGAAGACGTTAACACCCCTCATATCCGTTGTACTCAACGGGAACCATTTGAGGAATTTCGGTTTGCTTAAAAAGAACTAGCCGCATAAAAAGAATTAAATTACCGCATATTAAACAGAAAAAGGGAAAAAAAGAGTTTTTTATTATTTGGCTTGACGAGAGAGGCTCTCGCTCCTACGTATCCCCCAAGTACAATGAAGAAGTCAAAGCTCACGTAGTTCTTCCTGAAAAAAGGTTTGTTTGTTGGTTGTTTTTAGTGAACGATACTTAGGTCGCATTCCACTGAGACAACAGTATTGCTTGTATTCTCAACTGAGGTTTAAGCGTTTGTCTGTATCAGGGGAATGGATAAAGCACTGTCCGTTTAAGAAAACAGAAGTTGAAAAAGATTTGACTGCGCAAGGGCAGATGAAAAAGAGTTGACTGCACAAGGGCAGAAAAAAAATAGTTGAGTGGGTTGAGTGTTTTAGATTTTCTGAGGAATTATTCAGTGAATGAGAATAGTCCTCAGTCGCGAGCTATGCGGCAGGTATTTGGACTATTCAAGAAATGAAAGTCATGCATCAGACATCTCTCTTTTCATTCAATATATTATTTAAGCTGTTTTCAGAGTTTTCAAGTTTTAGAAAAGAAAAAGAAAAAGAAAGGTGGGAGAGGAGAGAAATGCAAATGCATGAATGCAAATGATATATAATCAATGATACTGAACAATTAAAAATGCATCAGATATGAGCATATAAACAAGTAATCATGTATCAGATAAAGATAAACAAGTCATCAGGCAATTACAAGCAATCGACATAACTCAATTAAAAGAGGAAAAGTCAACTATAAGAAGTCAACTGGAAAGTCAACGTAAAAGTCAAGCTAAAAGGTCAAGGCAAAAGTCAACCAAAAAGTCAAAGTAAAAGTCAACATAAAAGTCAACTTAAAAGTCACAGTCAAAAGTTGAGACAAAGACAAGTCATGCGTCAGGCTCTGCCTCGTTGTTTTAGAAGGTTTTGCTTTAAGTTATAAAGTTCCGAATTAAAAATAAATGAGTCAAAGTCATGCGTCAGAGACTATTTACTTTTAATCCTTTTTCATTTCGAAGTTTCAAAATCAAAAGCTCCGAATTAAAAATAAAATAGTCAAAGTCATGCGTCAGAAACTATTTATTTTTAATCCTTTTTATTGTAAAGTTTCAAATTAATCGAAAAAGAAAAAAAAAAACAAAATGATTAAATAAGCGCTTATTTCAAAAGTGCTTATTTGCATAAGCACTTTTGAGATAATCATTTATTTTTCATTAAGCACTTTCATTCAATAAAAGTCCTAAAATAATTAATTAAACAGCAGGGGTGCAGCAGCAATAAGGGTGTGTGAACAGAAAATAAAAAACAAACAAATAAACAAAACAGGGCCCAAAAAGAACCAAGCCCAAACCAACTACCAGACCGGGCCGGGTCTGGTTTAGAAACCGGGTCAAACGACCCGCTCCATCACCCAGTTGGGGGGTGTGGAGAGAAAAGAAAGGGGGCGCGCGTGGAAGGCCACTGGCCAACCAGCGCGCGCCACATTAGCGTCTTCTACCTCACACTAAAAACCAGAAAGAACAGAAATGGAGTCGCGCACGGTGGTTAACCGGCGACGGAGCTCCAACGGCGGCCCTTCAAGCCACCAAACCACTCATGTGAATACATGAAATTGATCAGAAAAACGCATAGATTATGAATCAAGCCTTAGTTTCATCCAAAAACGCGTGAATAAAACGAATCGAATGAAACTAACCCGCGGTTTCGAAAACGCAAATACGATCTTCCGGTCACGTTCGAACTCAAACGTTGAAGGGAAATAATACTAACAAGCTCCAGGACCACAAATATACCGTTATTCACCTTATTTGAGACTTGAATTGGCCGGAAACGAAGCTTTTGTACCGGCCGTGACTTTACTTTTGTTTTTGGAGATTTTCCAGTCGTTTTTTGACGAAACGAGTGGTGGATTCGTGTTCAGGAGGGTCCAAACTATAGGAATTGAGTATTTGATTGTTGATTTTAGATGGTTTTAGAGTGGTTGAATTTTCCGGCGAGGGTGGTTTCGGATCCGGCGGTTTCCGGCGTGTGTAATACCGTAATTTTGCGCTTTTTAAAATAAATATTTTATTTAAAAAATTATTTCTTATTTTTATGAGAAATACCAAAAAATGGTTTTTTCGATAATTTTGTTTTACAATTTATTCATTTTCCTTTATTTCTTTTAATTTGTCGCAATTTATCTTTTTATACGAAAAATAGCAAAAATAATCAAAAATAGTTTTTAGCTCTTTATATTTCATTTTTATATTTTTCTTATTGATTTTTTACATTTTTACCATTTTATAAAAATTCTTTGTTTTTCAAAACACATCATCCTCTTACACTTCATAATCTTTTTCATTATTATTTTACCATTAATTATCCCTTAACCTCAAAATTATACCAATATCACAAAAATGCCATCTAACCTAATTTTCTTCTATAAATACAGATCTCACATCACTCAATCATTTGGTCACAAAATTCCATTACAAGAAAAATCAGAAAAATCACTCCTCCCTCCACTACCAACACTTTTCCGGCGCCACCGCCGGAATTCCATTTTCCGGTCAAATTCCGGCGACCCAAAAATCATCCAAAATCAACAATCAAATACTCATTTCTTATAGTTCAGACCCTTCTGAACACGAATCTGCAACCCGTTTTGTCAAAAAGCCACCGGAAAGCAGCGCATCGGAGCTTCAAAGTAACGAAAAAACCAAGTTCTTCGATCTGGCCATTTCACTCACAACTAAATGTAGATACCGATCAATTCATGCTTCTGGAACATATATAAACCTATTCCAATCGTTGTTTCTACTCGATTTCGCTTGAAAATCATTTTTGAATTTTTGGGTTTAAACTTGCGTGGTCTTTTTCTCTCTGTGCGATCATCGATTGAGAAAACCGAACATATATTCGTGATCTACGCGAGGAGTACTATCAAATCGACTATTCACTCGTAAATTTCGGTGACCGTTTGAGATTTTTCATTTTTCAAAGTTGAGCTTCAACAACAACAACAATGGCGACGGGAATGGTTTGTTTGCAAGGTTGAAGAAACCTTCCTACCCCCGCCACGTGTCACGCTATGATAAGCCGGTACGTTTTTTGTTTGTTTGCTTGCTGAACCGGATCCGGTTCACTTTGGTTTAAACCGGTCCGGTTCAGGTGTGGTTTTGGGCCCTTTTTCTTTGGGCTTTGCTGTTTTTTTTTATTAATGTTTATTTTTTTTTGTCTTACTACTTGAACCCCTATTCTGCTATTTATACCCCCGCTGAAATTATATTTAATTATGACGTTAACTAACATATAAAAAAATGTTATTCTATTTTATGTTCGAAAACTCGTATTCAAAGTAAAAAATAAATCGGACTCTGACGTACGTCTCGTGTCCTTGATTTATTTTTTATCTTGAATATTTTAAACGATTTAATTAACGTAGAGTAAAAAGGGTTTGACTTACGACTTGTCTCTGTTTACTTTATTTTGGTTAAAATCGTTTAAATGACATTTTTCTCTGTTACGTCGACTCATCACTAAATACCTTTAACATATTAATTACTTTTTTCAATGTTCGACTCATAACGTCATAATTTAATAATATCGCATTTGTCTGTTAGATTTAATTTTGAGTGAAATAGAGATAAATTGGGCCCTGTCTTACGACTCGTGCTTTGAATTTATTTTTTTATTCCATTCAAAATATGACTTGATGTTTGACACGTAAGATAAGCGAGAGCCTGACGTACGACTCGTCTTGAGCTTATCTTACGCTTGCTTGCTAAAATGTTCATTAATTTGCCTCTCTAATTGTCAGTTTCATTTTATGTCTGATTACTGATTTATTTATGTGTCCGCATATTTATTTCGAGTATTATTTAATTGTCGCATTATTACACTGTCATTACCATACATCATGCATTTGCATCTCTCAGTCTCTGTCGTACGACTCTGGCTTCGAATTATTCGTATGCCATTTAAAACGGAACTGTTTTTAATTAAATGAAATGGGAAGGAGCCTGACTTACGACTCGCCTTCAGCTCGTTTCACTTTAATTAAAAAATGTTCAATTTAATAAATTGAATGAAAAGGAGGGAGCCTGTCGTACGACTCGTTTCTGCTCGGATGATCCGGTCCCTGACTGACGACTCGTGATTTAGGATCATTCTCATTCTCAACAATTTCTAAAATCATAAAAGACACTCAACCCACTCAACTCTTTTTGCCTGCCCTTGCGCAGTTAAGTCTTTTTTATCTGCTCTTGTGCAGTAAACTCTTTTTATCTGTTTTTCTAAACGGATGGCGCTTTATCCATTCCCCTGCTACAGACAAACGCTTAAGCCTCCGAAGCGAGCACACAAGCATACTGTTGTATCAGTGGAATGCGACCTAAGCATTGTTCACTAAAAACAACCAACAAACAAAGCCTTTTTCTGGAAGAACTACGTGAGCTTTGACTTCCTCATTGTACTTGGGGGATACGTAGGAGCGAGAGCATCTCTCGTCAAGCCAAATAATAAAAAACTCTTTTTTCCCTTTTCTGTTCAATGTGCGGTAATTTATTTCTTTTTATGCGGTTATCTCTGTTTATGCAAACCAAAATTCCTCAAATGGTTCCTGTTGAGTACAACGGATATGAGGGTGTGTTAACGTCTTCCCCTCATGTAACCAACTCCCGAACCCGATCTTTAAGGTTTTATCATTATTTTCCTTTCCCCTAATGGGATAAATAAAATATGGTGGCGGCTTCATTGTTTACATTTGTGCATTGCATTTCATCATTGCATATCTGTATATTTTTTGTGCCGGGTACAACAGCTGGCGACTTCACTGGGGACACTTGTGTAGAGAGTTAAGCCTAGTTTGAGGCTTTTTGGTTTGCTTATTCCAGGTTAGCCGTATCTGTCTTATCTTTTATTTTACCGCAAAATATTGAACTGTCTGGATTTGCTGGCTTTGTTTTCTCTTCTACTCTTTTTTTCTTTTTGCCTTTATGGCTTGGTTCTTGGTTACAGTGTGATTATGCTCCGTACCCGAGCTAGAGTGATACTCAGGATTAGATGAGGGATTGTCATATTGGGCTCCCTGACGTACGTCTCTGGGCTTGGATATGATGGTTTCGACCAGAATAGATTCACTTGGAATAATTGGACTCCTTGGCTTACGTCTTGCGGGCTTCATGTTTCCTTGTTGGGTCCGGGACTCTGGTGGCCTTTATTAGGTGTCCGAAATTTTGTCTAGGGACCACCGTTTAGAACATGTGTCAAGGTTATGATGTTGACTCATCCAGTTGGCATTATAATCTCGCTCAGATGAGGTTGCTTTTGGGAAAAGTAATCGAGGATTTTGGGAACCGTGTCAACCTAGAACAACATGTGAGAGGGGTGGGTTACAGGTAACTTTGAACTTTTGGCCTCAGAGATTCCATTTTGAAAAGAACCCTGTTGTTATGAATATGGAAGATTTATGACTTTGAGATCAAGTTCGCCAGATGATAAAATGCTACAGTGAATCTATACAGGCATTCCATTCATACATTTTGCATTCACGACATCCATGCATACATGAAAATAATCATGCATATTCATCTTTCATACATTTACAATAGATGAGAAAACTTGTTGAAAAAAATCATGCATTTTCAATCATAAAATAATCATGCATTTTTATCGATTAAAAAAAAAAAAATCTCATTTTCATTTATTCATTCCAACAGTTACCTTCCCGGCACCGGTATTTGGTCTAGAAAGTTTTACACTGCACCATGGACAACTGGAAGGAAAAACATGATGCCTTGCAAGGCAAAGTGAATCATATGGGTGGAAAGTTGGATAGAGTTATAGAGATGTTGTCCAGTTTGAATCTGCCACCAAGACCGGCTGTGAATGAGGTTCCGGTACCTATTGTTGAGATCCCACGAGAGAATGCTTCAGCGACTAATTTGAATTGGCCACCTCATGGTGTACCAATTAGATATGCTCTACCTGAATATGTGTCGTTTGTGTTTGATGTTCCATCCGGTTCCCAAGCTATCGAGAATCAGAATAGAGTACCTTCAGTTCGTCAAGGACTCAATCTGTCACAAGGGAATTTGGTTGACCCTATGAATGCTCACCAGGGTAATGTGATTCATACTGATGTGTCAAAAGTGGACTCTACTATCCCTCAGATAGAGGAGACTATGCAGAAATTCCAAGCTCTAGAGGAGAGATTGAATCTGGTAGAAACGGGTAGTGATCCGTTAGATTTCACAAAGATGTACTTGGTTTCTGATGTGGTGCTCCCACCAAAGTTCAAGATGACTGACTTCATAAAGTACAAGGGTCTGAGTTGCCCAAAGAACCATCTGATCATGTATATCAGGAAAATGACTTCTTATTCTCATGATGATAAGTTGATGATCCACTGTTTCCAAGACAGTCTTGCTGAGGTGCCTCTCAACTGGTACATGCAACTCAAGGGTGGTAGTATCCTTTCATGGAGAGATTTGGCTAATGCCTTCCTTAAGCAGTACCAATACAACATGGATATGGGTCCCAATCGTACTCAACTTCAGAATATGACTCAAAATGATAATGAATCCTTCAAGGTCTATGCACAAAGGTGGAGAACATTGGCTTCTCAAGTACGTCCACCACTCCTAGAGACAGAACTTGTGGACATGTTCATCAACACTCTGCAAGGGGCATACTTTGAAAATATGATTTGTAGTACTTCCACAGACTTCTCTGACTTAGTTCGAATTGGGGAAAAAATTGAAATGGCGATCAAAAGTGGCAAGATTCAGCTTACTGCTAATTCTCATAATGGAAAATGGAAGGCTAGTAATAACTTCACAGATGAAGAAAAGGAGGAAATTGATGCTGATACTTCTGAAAATGACCAGGCTTCTGTTCAGTTCCCATATTTTTCATATCCATATGTGGCAACAATGCAACATCAGCAGTTCCAAAGATATTCTTTTCAAGTGCCTGCGAATCATGTACCACAACGACCACAACAGGCTCAGCAGCGGCCTAGAAAAGTCTTTGATCCGGTCCCTATGTCGTTCAGTCGACTCCTTCCTTATCTTGTACACAATGGATTGGTGGTTCCTAAGGTTCAAAAGCCATTGACTGAACCATTCCCTGATTGGTATGACGCAGAGGCTAAGTGCGATTATCATGCCGGAACTGAGGGGCATACTACTGATAACTGCAGATCTTTCAAGTATAAGATACAAGAGCTTCGTGATAAACAATTGTTGTCCTTCGAGGATGGTGAACCGGTTATCAAAGATAAGCAGTGAATGGGGCATTCAACAAGTTCCTTGAATCTTGGGTTTTACAAGTGATGAACAAATTTCCATGCCAAAAGATGAAGAGAATAATGGAAATAGTCAAGATAGGCTGCACCTGTGTTTTTCAAACATAGTCTTTGCAAACTAGCTTTTTATTTCCTTCTTGTCAAGCATTTGTTTGCTTTTAAGATTATGTATTTTGTCAAGTACTCTTAATATAATAAACATGCATGTTTTTGAAATCAATCCATTTGTGTTCACCTCTTTTTTTTATTACTTGCAAATTTGGAGCGAGGATGATGAAAACAAATAACTGATCTTTGCTGATATATGCTTTCAATGGTGAAAAAAAAACCTAGTTGAGGATGTAAGGCATCGTTTTACTTTCTTTCATTATTTCATAAAATAAAAAAAATTGAATTGAGCCGTTCTTGCATATGTTTTGTTGTTATCTGATTCTCCTAGTTTCTTGAGATATATCTTTTAGAAAAGAAAGAATAAACAAGTAATTTTGGTTTGATACTTGACATGATACTTTAAGAGTATATAGGTTGTTTTGCACATTAGGCTACATTATGAAGGTTCAAAAATGATTCAATAAAATCGGTACTGTCTTAACATCTTAGACTCTTAGAAGTATGTAAGATCAATTTGAGTACTAATTTTGACGAAGACCTGAACATAAGTTTTTAGGTAACCCTCAGTAGTTTATCTTAGCAGTCGGCACCATCTTGGACACAAACTAAGTAGGAAATCGAGGAACATAAGTGAATGATCCAGAAATGAAATTTTGCATACCTTGGTTAATGCACTTATTGAGTTAGATGACCCTCACTCGGTTGTTTAACCCAGCAGTTGTTGAAAAACCATAGTAAATATACCCATTTAGTAGTTGGTTCAGAGGAGTCTGGTTCTGAACTTGGGAGGGCGGGTTGCTATCCGATCCCCCACAACTGCATTTGGAAGAGAAAAAGGGGTTTACCAAACTGATTTTACCAGCTCTCCTCGATATATGATCATAATCACTAACAGATTTTTCTACCATGAGCGTGTACTAGATAACGGGCTTAATGTGACTGCGCTTGAATGAAAAGGGTGAATAAAATTTAAGCAAAAGTTAGAGTCACAATAAAATGCTTCAGATTTGTCTTCATATGATGAGAGTCTTTGACTGCATTATGTTGTTTTGTGTTACTACAGTACCCTTGGTATTGATGTTTATTACTTGATTTTCTTTACTAGCCGGCAACCACGTATGATTAGAGTTGTCTGTCCTATTTCAAACCTGCGACTAAAAAAGAGTTACTATTTTTGTGCTTAAAGACAAACAAATGTTCAAGTATGGGAAATCAGATGACACAAATTTATATCATTTTCTGGCTTGATTTACATGAATCGTAATTGCATGTTATAATACTCAAAAGACCTAATTGAAGCTAGGTTCCCTTTGAAAGCATTCGGCAAATGTATTGTTAAGCTGACTCCTCCAGTTTGTTGAGTAATTAATAATCATCTCTCTACACATCATATGTGTTTCAAAAAAAAACTTGCATGTTCAAAAGAAATGATTTTTCTTGCAAATTAGTGCTTGACATTAAAGAAATTGGAACATTGGTCTGATCATGGACAAAGATGATTTGAAGACGCTCCTAGCTAACGGCAAGTCATCTATGGATTCTGCCAATCAGGGGCAAACAAGTTGAATACCCTGCTCATCAAGGTGAATTGGTTCGAGATTTGGTTACACTGCAAATATCAGTTGATCACGGACATATCCTTCATGGATTCAATTGCTTGGGGCAAACTATGTCAAGATTACATCTTCCTGAAAGTCACATGTGGTGAAATACGGCAGAACTGTGGTTCTCAATACAATGAATGGTAAAGAGTTTCCACTCTCAGTGCACGCTGTTGTAGTCAAAGAAAGTTGTTGTTCCTCTTTGGAAGCCTATTTGAACACCCGTCCTGCAACAGAAGCTTGCAAGGGTCCTCATCTCAACAACTTCAGAGTTACTCAGATTCTCGGTGACCGGGAAATTCAAATTCTCTTCAACAGAAACTCAGAAAATTCATGCATTCATGCATAACATGCATTCATGCATACGAACTCCTGCATATTATCAGATAATTCATACGCATTAGTTTTGCATTTAGGCATCAGAAATACATAATCATGCATTCATGAAGCACAAGTTCAAAATTTTGCTTTAACAGGTTGTGAACTTGGATCTCTCATTCAGTGAAAAGGTTGATGTACCTAATTCTCCAATAAGACGGTTATTGAATCGCAATTTCTCAACAAGAAGGGTTGATGAATCTTTTCCCCAGTGAACTGGTCAACAAAGTGTCATCCCCAAGCAGATCAGTCAGTGCAGCATATTCTCCATGAGAAAGGTTGAGGAATCGTTTCTTTCCCCAATGAGGCAGTTGATAATTGTTCATCTCCAGTAAGTCGGTTGGAACACCGCATTTTCAGCAAGTCGGTTGTTAAACCGTTTTCCCCAGTAAAGTTGACTTATGCACAACATCCCCAACGAATGGATCAATAAGTCATTATCCCCAGTAAGCTGATCAGCATACTGCATCCTGAGTAAAGTTGGTACTCCGTACCTCAGCAAGCTGGTTTCCCAAACCATATCCTCATTGGAGTTTCCGCATCTACAACAAGTTGATTGATGAACCATGTTTCTCAACAAGACAGGTGTCTGACAATTGCGAAGAATAATGGCAGAATGTTCAATTTTCTTTCCCCAGCGAGTACTCTTTTTCAAGATACCTCAAACCTCAGCAAATTACTCCAGCAAATTTTCAGTGAACTACGGTTCATATTGTCAGTTCCCCAGATTGGATGGTGAATGATTCAAGTCAATATCTCATCTCACAATTTTCCGGATAGGGAGGGAAATTCTCTAATCTCAAGGTGATTTTTCGGATTGGTCGAAAAGTTATCTCACATTTTTCCGGATTGGTCGGAAGGTAAGCTGTTTCAAGGTTTTTCGGATTGGTCGATAAACCATTTCATATCATGGTTTTCCAGATTGGTTGGTAAGCTATGTTATCTCTTGATTTTCCGGATTGGTCGGTGTAGTACCCCAATTTTGTCCCGACAAATTAAAACTTAAAAAAAAAATAGTTAATAATTTGATTAATTTTGTTACCATTTAGTCATTTTTTTTAATTTAGTCATGAAATCGAAAAATATGCATTTGTTTCCAAAATATGTCAAAATTGTTTAAGTTTTATTGTTTGTAATTAAAAAAATCATAAAAAAAAGAGTCTATTTGTTTAGCATTTTTTTGGTCTAGTCTATCATATTTGTTTAGTATGAGTTTCTGTCAAAAAAAATCATATTTGTCTAGAGTCCAATTTGTTTTTAAAACCTCATTATCCTTTCTTATATTTATTCTACTTCATTTTTATCACACTCTTTATTATTTTCATCACTCCATTGTCACTGCCGTAATTGTCATTAACTATCATTATTATTATTCCTACTTTTATTATTGTCATGATTATTATAATTATTATTGTTATTGATAAACAAAATAAATAAAAAAAAAGCAAAAAAAATAATAATAATTGTAACAACACAAGTTGTGCTGCGTCCACTCCCCTCCCACTTGTCCTTTTATTCTATTTTCTTTTAACAAAAGAACAAACACAAAAAAAAAAAAAAATCAGTCAAATAAATATTAAAAAAAATATGAACATCAACAACAACAGTACTGCTACTGCTGGCCGCCCCTCTCTTCCTTGATTTAAGCTTCACCAATTTTCAATTTGTCTCAAAAATAAGTTTCAACCTTCACTACTCACACAAATAATTGCCTAAGTTTCAACTATGCATTAATTCCAAATGGTAAAATTTCTTCCTCTAGCATAGCTATGATAGCTTGTGGTTCTGACATGGTAGAAGATTTGTATGAAGCAAAGATCTTACTTTGACATCAAGCAGCAATATGTGACCAAGAAACATTGAGTTCACATTACTTCATCTCTTCTATAAATAAAGCCTTGGCATGAGAGCCAAAGGGGGAGAAAAAAACAAGGTAGTAAGAATAAGAAAAAAAAAAAAGAACCAAAAAAGAGAAGGAGAATATGAAAAACCAGTAAAGCAAATCACAATATCATCATTCAATACTCAACACCTCCATAACAAACCAAAATCAACCACTTCCACCACCATATTCAACCATTCATAATCAAAACACAAAAAAAGTAGTCATAATAACAATAACAACAACAAATTGATCTCAAAACCATCACCGTAACCGCCGCCGCCGCCATCTTCTCCGCCGTCGCCGTCAAACACCTACCATCGCCCACCACCAACTCTGTTTCTCTCTTTTTCTGTCCTTCCGAAACTCTTCTCTGACATTCAATCTCTCTCTCTCTCTCTCTCTCGTGCCGACAATTTTTCTCTCTTGGTAAATAACTTCTCTCTCGTTTTGCTTTCCATGTATGTGTTCTGCTTTTGTTTAGAAAAGACCAGATATAGCTTTAGGTAGTTGTTTGTTTTATTTGTTTTAATTACGTTTAATTCTTAAGTGGGCTGATGGGTTCTAAACCCATTTCTTTTTTTCTTTTTTTCTTTAATCCACTCTTAATAATAACAAAAAACAAATGAAAGAAAAAACTCTTAAAAAAAAATATTTCTTTTTATAGTTTTTATTTTAAATAACAAAAAAACAACAAAAATATTAAAACAATTTTTTTAAGAGAGTGAAAAAGGAAAACTTGGATAGACATCCGATGCTTCCTCGAATATTCAGAAACGAGGTAGACACTTCGCTTTCGGTCGAATATTTGTCCTCCGCCTAAAATCAATCTCAGCTCATCAACTCTATTCTTTTCACGCCCATGTGCGTTTTATTTTTATTTTTATTTATTTAGCGGATATCATCGCCCAAGTGCGAATCCGTCTTTTTTTCAATCAAGCAAACTTTTTCGCCCAAGCGCGAACCTAAATCATTTTCATAAATAAAATCAACCAATACACAAACATTTTCTACCAAAGAACTACGTAGCTTTGATTTCTCCATCGCACCCGGAGATACGTAGGAGCAAGATACAAACTCTTGTCAAGCACACTAATAAAAAATCCATTTTTTGGTCTTCTAAATATTTTTCTTCCTTTGCAAACAATTTTCATAATAATAAAGAAACAAACATGAAACTAACACTTACATAAGTCCTAAACTAATTAACGGTTCCCATTGGATACAACGGATGTGAGGGGTGCTAACACCTTCCCCTCGCATAACCGACTCCCGAGCTCGAAATTTGGTTGCGATGACCTTGTTCTCGTTTTCAAAGGGGTTTATCGACGTTCCCCTTATAAAAAAATAAAACTTCGGTGGCGACTTTACTGTCTAGCGGGCGTTTTTAACCCGCGCATTTTTCCGGCCGCTTCAGCTGGCGACTCCACTTGGGACTGACTTTGTGAGTCAAACCTAGTTTGTTAGTTTAGCTTTTAGTGTTAGTTCATTTTCCTTCCATGTTTGTTTATCTGTTTGTCTTTTTTGCTTTATTTTATTTCCGCATTATTTATTATCTACCTTTATATTATTTTTGTGCTATTGTATCGGGATTATGTGGTTTAAAACACTTTGAGAGGAGCTCTATACCGGAGCTTGAAAAAAACCTAGGTTTAGGATGGTGGTTCGCGTAGTGTTGGCTACCGAGGTAGACACCTCGTTTAGTCAACATGAAGACCCCGCTTAGAGATGGTCCTCTTCGTTGAAAGGTCGTCCATATAATGGTTAACCCGTTATAATGGCGAAATTTTGAATTGGACCCCTAACTCTAAGAACCTTATTTTTAGAACATCTTCAAATTTTGGTGTTTGTATTGACTATCGAGGTAGACATCTCGTTTAGTTGGTGCAAACCCCGCCTAGAAGAGTCGCACTCGTTGAAAGGCCGTCCATATAATGGTTAACTCATTATTATGGCGAAATTCTGAGAAGCCTCCATGACTCTAGGTGCTCCTAATTTAGAAAAAAAACAAAAACCTTAGAACTATCCTTGGTGAGAACCTTGATATAAAAAGCACATAGAACTAAGCCCTCATAAGTAGCCTTCCTTTAAATTTTTGTTTCTCAGTCATTTATACCCACACAAAGCATGCATGCATTACATCACATGCACAAAATTATTTTCTTAGCATACAAATTTGTTTCAGGGAATTGCAAAGGTTTAAATTGTGTTGCAAGTATCTATTAAATTTACCATGGGATTTGAGAAAAGAAGAACTTTGCCATTAAAAGTCAAGCTACCAGATTTGAAAAGTCTTAGAGATTTAAGCGCCAAGTTAACAACAATTCCAAAGGGTGCTTTTGTCTTCAAGTATGGTAACATCCTCGACCTCTTGTTCACCAATGTCCAAGTTGAAGCTCTCACTGCATTAGCACAATTCTACGACCCTCCGATGAGATGTTTCCTATTCCAAGACTTCCAACTATCACCTACGCTTGAAGAGTTCGAGAGGCTTGTGGGCATTCCTCCAAAAGGCAAGGGTCCATATGTGGAAATAGGCCAACCTCCAAATGTTGAAAAATTGGCCGAAGCTATAAACATTGAGGTGCGCGAACTTTCAAACAATGTGAAGACTAAAGGGAAGGTTCCTGGTTTCTTCCGAAGTTATCTAGAGAAAAAGGCTCGTGATTTTGCCGCATCCCGAGATATGAAGTCCTTCAACAATGTGTTAGCACTCCTTGTTTATGGTTTGGTGTTGTTCCCATCAACGGAAAACTTTGTTGATTCTGCCGCAATCAGTGTCTTTTGGGCTGTCCTTACAAAAGACAAAGATCCAGTTCCCGCACTCTTGGCAGATGTGTACTACACTCATCACATGCGTCATGAAAAGCAAGGCGGTAGTCTCGTTTGTTGCTTCCCTTTGCTATATCATTGGTTCACATCTCACATGTGCAAGGACCAATCATTGATGAACAAGATGAATGGGTATGAATGGTCTCAATTTTTGGCATCCCTTACTGAAAATGAGATTCGTTGGTATCCAATGAAGCTCGACATCAAAGAAATCATCCTCAGTTGTGGAGGATTCCCAAACGTGCCACTCATAGGGTCCAAAGCATGCATAAGCTACAATCCACATTTGGCTCTAAGACAGTTGGGACGTCCTATGTGGGAAAAGCCAGAAAAGAAATCTTTGGAGTGTTTAGTTTTACATGACAAGGGTGCTAAAGACCCTAAAATGTTACAAAAGATTATTCAAGCTTGGGGAAAAGTTAACAAGAAAGGAAATGATTGGAAACGCAAAGTTGGTAAGGAGACTTACCGACAGTGGGTCAAAGAAAGAGTCCAAGAGGTGAAACTGCCATTCATTGTCAACTCCCTTATTCTGCCCAAGTCCCTAGAGCATATTCCTATCTCAATAGAGGAAGCAGACAAGCTCAAAGAAACCATTACACAACTCAACAAAGAAAAAGAAGAGTTGGAAGCTAGTCTTCTCAAAACTACTCAAGAAAATTGCGAGCTGAAATGGGAGGGAGTCCGAAAGGACAAAATCATCGAAGGTAGTAGAAAAAGGCTGAGGGTCGAGGAAGACGGAAAATACAAGGTGCAAGGATGTTTGGGAGGAGCAAATTCTCAACTCAAACATAAGAACCAAGAGAAAGATGAACTCTTAGGTAGAATTCAGGAGTGGAAAGAGTCTCACATTCAGGGAGAAATGCTCACATTCAGGGAGAAATGCTAAAAGAAGAACTCGAAAATGCAAGACAACAACTGAATACCATGGTCAATGAGTATGAAGGATATTTGTTGAGTGAGAGGCTACAAAGGGAAGTTTTGGAAAGAACACTTGTGAAGAATCAATTTGAATTGGAGAAGGAACAAGAGAATTTGGAGGAATACAAGAAGATCAGTGACCACCTAAATGAAGTTTGTGATGAGCTCAAAACAGAAAATGCAAAGTGGGAGCATCGCTATGTGAACTTGGTTAACTTGGTTGAAGGCGGAACCCTTTTCCGAATACTCCGTAACGAGGGTGAGCATTGGAAGAGTATGTTCGCAAAACTAGCAAAATTTGCTAATGATGTGATTGACACAATTCCCACAAAGTTGGAAGCAGCTAATGCAGTGATGCATCCCTTGAATACTCCTTTTGATGTCATTGATTTTATTGAGTTTTGTAAGGCTATGATAAGAGACTTTAGGGAGAAGATTGAGGCAATCTAAACATTATGTAACATGCTTGTTTGTATGACTTTTTGATTATGAATGAAAAATCTTCTATTTATCTCAATGTCTTAACAATTAGTAGATACTTGCGATAACATCAAAAACCTTGCAATTTCCTAAAAAAAAAAAATAGAAAAAATAATTCTCATGCATTTGCATTAAATTCATCCATAACATGCATACATTCTTCTTCATAAAAAAAACTCATTCATTTTCTTATTACCAGAAAATTCCTACAGCCAAACTGACTCATCGGCATTCGCATTACACTAGAAAAAACGCGTCAAGGATCATGGAAGTGATTGAGCAAAACCAAGAAGTCATGAGACAAGACCTCGACCAGTTGAATGGGAAGTTGGATCGACTAATGGAAACTCTCCAAGAGCTTGCAAGTAGAGAGCAAAACCCGCAGCCTCCAGTGGTGGAGAATGTTACCCCCGAGCAACAGCCAACCTCTGCAGCAGTTGTCGTTTGGCCTCCATTTGGTCTTCCTCAAGGCTACACCCCTCCCCAATTGGAGAACCCTACCGAAAATGGTCCGTCTCAACCTCGTCCTACCCAAGCATCAGTTCCTCATCCAAATGGAGTTCCTGTGGTACAAGAGAATGCTGATATTGCTACGGGATTTCCGATGCCTCAAGGTACGGTGGAAAACCCACTATTGGTGTATCATTCTTCCAACCCACCAGGCCCTCTGAGGGAACATACCGAACCTTCGTTAAGTGGAAGATCCCCTGCAACGGGTGAAAATGAAGAAGCTAGAGGAAAAATTCTTGCTTTAGAAGAACGAATCAAAGCAATGGAAGGGTATAGTGAATTTGGCTTGGATGCTCTTGATATGTGTTTGGTTTCAAATGTGGTACTTCCCCCCAAATTCAAAATACCAGATTTTGAGAAATACAAAGGCCTAACTTGTCCTCGCAATCACTTGATCATGTATTGCAGAAAGATGGGTATAGCTGCTCAAGATGATAAGCTCCTCATCCATCTCTTTCAAGACAGCCTCAGTGGAGCTTCTTTGAATTGGTATATGCATCTTGAGAAAAGTCGCATCCGAACTTGGAAAGACTTAGCAGAAGCCTTTGTCAAACAATACAAATACAACATGGGCATGGCGCCAGATAGGATGCAATTGCAAGATCTAATCAAGAAAGAATCTGAAACGTTCAAAGAATATGCACAACGATGGAGAGAATTAGCATCACAAGTTGAGCCACCTCTGTCTGAAAGAGAGTTGGTAAGAATTTTCATAGGCACCCTACAGGCTCCATACTATGAAAAAGTGATAGGAAGCGCCTCATCTGTTTTCTCTGATTTAGTCGTCATTGGGGAAATGGTGGAAGTAGGTTTGAAGAACGGAAAGATCCCAAATGTTCAAAATGGTCAAAATGTTGCGAGGAAATTTCAGACTTCTTTCCCCAAGAAGAAGGAAGGAGAAACCAATGCCGTAATGACAGATCCTCGGAATTCATATCGTCCTCCTGCAAATCCCTATCGTCATTCTACTCTTCAAGTACCATATCAAGATCAATGTTATGTTGCCGCCGCAGCACCTATGCAATATCAGCAACTAGCACCTCAGAGGCCTCAGTATCAACCTGCTCGTCCAACTCATTGGAGCCAAACCCCAAGTCAGAATCAATATCGATCTCCCAATAATCAAAGACCAAGTCGGATCGACCCGATCCCCATGTCGTACAACCAACTTTGGCCTCTCTTGATAAAGAATTATTTGGTAGTGCCTCGAAATGTCAGACCTTTGGAGCCACCATATCCACATTGGTACAATCCAAATGCCAAATGCGAGTTTCATTCTGGGGTAATTGGTCACTCTATTGAAGATTGTAGAGCACTAAAGGAGACAGTGCAAGAGCTAGTCAACAACAAGAGCTTGTCCTTCAAAGAGAAGGGGCCTGATGTGAAAAACAATCCTCTTCCAGGTTATAACGGCCCTAACGTCAATGCTGTGGAAGAAAGTGCAAGCTTTGAAAAGATCAAAAGAGTTGATGAAATAAGAACTTCTTTGCTAATGGTCCATGCCAAGCTAGCCAAGTGCGGTTTGATCAAAGGAACTCATGACAACTGTGAAGAATGCACCTTACGCCCTGAAGGTTGTCAATTAGTCAAAAAACAAATGCAAGAATTGATGAATCAAGGTATATTGCAAGTCGATAGAGTAAAGAAGATGGAAGATGTCTCTGTTATTGAGCCACATTTTGAAACCAACAAAGGAGTCCCGAAACCTCTCGAGGTCCTTTATCACAAAAAAGACTTTCAACCATCGATGAATCATAAAAAATCAGTTGTCATATGTATTCCATCACAATTTCCTTACAAAAGCTCTAAAGCTGTACCTTGGAATTATGATACAACTACCGCCTTTGTCCATGAATCTAAAGTCATAGCGGAATGTGAACCTACAAAAGCAACGGATAATGTTACCAACATTTCTGATGGTAGTGGTATGACCCGAAGTGGTCGAATCTTTGCTCCTAAACATCTCAGAAAAGAAACTAATGAGGTACCAGTAGAAGTTCAGAAAAGGAAAGAAATGAATAGTGAAGATGAGGGGCAGGAACCAAGTGCTCATTTAGCATCAAAGGAAGATGATGAGATCTTAAAAATAATCAAAAGGAGTGAATACAAAATAGTTGATCAATTGAATCAAACTCCTTCCAAGATATCTATCCTTTCGCTACTACTGAGCTCCGAGGCGCATAGACAAGCATTGCTTAAAGTGTTAAATCAAGCACATGTAACCCATGATTTTACAGTGGATCGTTTTGGTGGGATAGTTGCTAATATCACTGCTAATAGTGGCTTAAGTTTTAACGACGAAGACTTACCCGTGGAGGGGAATGCTCACAACAAGGCATTACACATATCCACTATGTGTCATGACAATGTCCTTGCAAGAGTATTGGTTGATACTGGGTCATCATTGAATGTTCTTCCAAAGTCCACTCTCAACAAGATATCTATTGATGGAGTTTATATGAAGCCCAACTCTTTAATCGTAAGAGCTTTTGATGGTTCTAAGAGATCCGTCATCGGAGAGGTATGTTTGCCGGTCCAAATAGGTCCACACACCTTTGATGTCACTTTCCAAGTGATGGATATCAACCCGGCATATAGCTGCCTGTTGGGACGCCCATGGATTCATGCGGCTGGAGCCGTGACATCTACCTTACACCAAAAATTGAAATTTGTGGTGGATGACAAATTGATCACTGTTGCTGGCGAAGAAGATATTTTTGTAAGCCATCTGTCTTCCTTCCAATATGTGGAAGCAGGTGAGGAACCTTTGGAAACTGCTTTCCAAGCCTTAGAGGTCGCCAATGCTATGGCAGTGTATGAGAAAACTTGTGCTAAGAAATCTAAAATCCCTACTACCTTTTGGAAGGATGATACACCGTTGGCAAGAATGGGAGACTCCAAAGGTTATGAGCAGCTGTGGGATATGCCTATGAAACGAGACAAATATGGATTGGGCTACAAACCATCCGCGGAAAAGAATGAGGCTGAAAAAATACATGTGGGTAACATTCAAGAAACTTTTCATAGTGCGGGTTTTGCTAATGAAGATCATGTAGCTACCATTGAAGTTGTTCCAGATGATGTGAAGATACCTTATTTGGTTTACCGTTGCTCTCTGAATACAAACCTTAACAATTGGACTGCTGTTGAAATCCCAGAGATATTTTCTTTTTCAAAGTAATTTTTTATTATGTTTTTCAAATCCTTTTGCTCTGCCCAAGGCATAAGGATAGCTTTGTAGGGCACCCCTTTTATTTCAGATGTTCAATCATCAACAATAAAAAGCAGTTTGTTTTCCATTACTCTTTATTCTTTCATTTTTGCATTTGTTTTTAAGAAAATGGCAATCCTTTCTATTATTTTATTTTTGTTTTGTTCATCCTTCTAAAAATAGAAATGATCATAAAAAATGCAGATCCCTGAATAAACCTGTTGATTATGATACCGCTACAATCCTGAATAACCTAGGACTCCCCATTAACCAAGCTGAAGAGGATTGTGAAAGTGATTGTGAACTGCCCGATGAATTGATGAGACTGTTAGAGCAAGAGTCTAAAGAGATTCAACCGAATCAAGAGCCTGTGGAGGTAATCAACTTAGGAACTGAACATGAAAGAAAAGAGGTCAAAATTGGTTTGTCTTTGAAGTCAAAAGAGCGTGAGAAGTTGGTCGAACTCTTAAGGGAATATGCCAATGTGTTTGCATGGTCATACCAAGACATGCCAGGTTTAGATACTCAGATTGTTGAGCACAAGCTTCCGCTCCGGCCAGAATGTTCGCCGGTAAAACAGAAGTTGAGAAGGACAAGGCCAGACATGTCACTCAAGATCAGGGAGGAAGTCAAAAGACAGTTTGATGCAGGATTCTTAGCCGTGTCAAAATATCCGCAATGGGTTGCTAATATAGTGCCAGTACCGAAGAAAGATGGTAAAGTTCGAATGTGTGTCGATTACCGAGATCTGAACAAAGCAAGTCCGAAGGATGACTTCCCATTACCTCACATTGACGTGTTGGTAGACAATACAGCCCAATATGCAGTTTTTTCATTCATGGATGGATTCTCCGGCTATAATCAAATCAAGATGGCTCAAGAAGACATGGAGAAGACTACCTTCATCACCCCATGGGGAACCTATTGTTACAAGGTGATGCCTTTCGGTTAGAAGAACGCCGGGGCAACCTATCAAAGGGCAATGATGGCTCTCTTCCATGACATGATGCACAAAGAAATAGAAGTCTATGTGGATGACATGATCGCCAAATCCAAGACTGAAGAAGACCACATCCTTCACATGCAAAAACTATTTGTACGTCTAAGGAAGTACAAACTGCGACTCAATCCAGCTAAGTGCACTTTTGGCGTCAGATCCGGAAAATTACTTGGTTTCATCGTTAGTCAACGAGGGATTGAAGTCGACCCAGACAAGGTACGTGCAATCCAAGATATGCCCGCTCCTCGTACCGAAAAAGAAGTCCGTGGTTTTCTAGGGAGATTAAACTACATCTCTAGATTCATTTCTCATCTCACCGCTACTTGTGAGCCAATCTTCAAATTGCTACGCAAAAATCAAGCCATCATATGGAATGAGAACTGCCAAGGGGCATTTGAGAAAATCAAAAAATACTTGCAAGAACCACCCATCTTGATTCCACCCGTTCCTGGAAGACCTCTCATTATGTACTTAACAGTATTAAATGGATCCATGGGATGTGTGTTGGGGCAACAAGATGAAACTGGTAGGAAGGAACATGCGATCTACTTTTTGAGCAAGAAGTTCACCGATTGTGAAACCAGATATACCATGTTAGAAAAAACTTGTTGCGCATTGGCATGGGCCGCCCGTCGTCTGAGGCAGTACATGATTTGTCACACCACATGGCTGATATCAAAGATGGATCCAATCAAGTACATATTTGAGAAACCCGCTCTGACCGGAAGGATTGCCCGTTGGCAAATGTTGTTATGCGAGTATGACATCGTGCACGTAACTCAGAAAGCTATCAAAGGAAGTGTGCTAGCAGATCACTTGGCTCACCAGCCAGTGGAAGAATATCAGCCCATACGCTTTGACTTCCCGGTTGAGGATATTATGGTTTTAAATGACTATGAGGTCATAGGAGATGATGAGGGACCTGAGCCAGGAGCTCGATGGAAGCTCGCATTTGATGGCGCATCTAACGCTATGGGGCATGGGATTGGAGCTGTTCTAATATCTCCAAAAGATGGATATACTCCCTTCACAGCAAGATTATGCTTTGATTGCACAAACAATATGGCAGAATATGAAGCATGTATCTTGGGCCTTGAAGCTGCCATCGACCTAAGAATCAAGATCTTGGAGGTGTATGGAGATTCAGCTTTAGTCATTTACCAAGTAAAAGGAGAATGGGAAACCCGTCATCCCAAGTTGATTCCGTATCGTGATCATGTCTTAAAGCTAACAAAGTACTTTGATGAGATCACCTTCCATCATATCCCTAGAGAAGAAAATCAAGTGGCAGATGCTTTGGCTACATTATCATCAATGTATAAAGTGAGATTTCACAACGAAGCACCACTTATCAAGGTGGAACGCAGAGATGAGCCGGCATTTTGTTTTTCAATCGAAGAGGAATCCGATGACAAGCCATGGTACCATGACATCAAGGTCTACCTCAAAACTCAAGAATATCCTGAAAACATCTCAAATAGGGATAAGAAAACCTTGAGACGACTAGCAGCTAAATTCTTCCTGAGTGGTGATGTGCTCTATAAAAGAAACCACGACATGGTTCTTCTCAGATGTGTGGACAAACCTGAAGCAAATTTGCTTATCAAGGAAATCCACGAAGGGGCTTTTGGTACTCATGCCAATGGACATGCAATGGCTAGAAAAATTCTAAGGGCTGGTTACTATTGGTTGACGATGGAATCTGATTGTTTCAGTTACGCAAGAAAATGCCACAAATGTCAAATTTACGCTGATAAGGTGCATGTGCCTCCCACTCCCTTGAATGTGATGGCATCACCTTGGCCGTTTTCTATGTGGGGCATCGACGTGATCGGACTCATCGAACCTCAAGCTTCAAATGGTCATCGATTCATCTTAGTCGCTATCGATTATTTCACTAAATGGGTTGAAGCTGCTTCATATGCCAATGTCACAAAGCAAGTGGTTGTTCGATTCATCAAAAAGGAGATAATTTGTCGCTACGGACTCCCCAGCAAAATCATCACTGATAATGGCACCAACCTGAACAACAAAATGATGAATGATTTGTGTGAAAGCTTCAAAATTGAACATCACAACTCTTCACCATACAGACCAAAGATGAATGGAGCCGTAGAAGCTGCAAACAAGAACATCAAGAAAATCCTACAAAAGATGGTGAAAACTTACAAAGATTGGCATGAGATGCTCCCTTTTGCCTTACATGGCTATAGAACATCGGTTCGCACCTCGACAGGGGCAACCCCATTCTCACTTGTATACGGCATGGAGGCAGTCCTCCCCATCGAGGTGGAAATTCCTTCCATGAGAGTCTTGATGGAGACCAAACTTGAAGAAGCAGAATGGGTCCAAGCAAGGTTCGACCAGCTAAATCTCATCGACGAGAAACGAATGATAGCATTATGTCATGGTCAATTATACCAAAGCAGACTCAAGAAGGCATTCGACAAGAAGGTCCGTCCTCGAGAGTTCCAAGAAGGCGACCTAGTGCTCAAAAAGATTTTACCCATACACAAGGATTCGCGCGGAAAGTGGACACCGAACTATGAAGGCCCTTATGTAGTGAAGAAAACTTTCTCTAGAGGAGCCTTGATTCTCACAACAATGGATGGTGAGGACTTTTCACTCCCTGTAAACTCCGATGCAGTCAAGAAATACTATGCCTAATAACAAAAGAACGCCCGCTAAGTTGAAAACCCGGAAGGGCAACTTAGGCAAAAAAGGGCATCCCGGTGGGCTGAAAACTCGAAAGGGCGGTCCACGCAAAAATTAGGGATATAAAAAACAAAAGAAAACCCGCTAAGTCGAAAACCTGTAAAGGCGACTTAGGCAAAAGTTGGGAAAAGAAAAAGGCAAGTAACTGCATCGAACACTCCGCTCCTAACATCAACTCAAGAACACATTTCTTTTCCACGATCCCTAGAAGCAAGGTGTTGTGGGTTTAAGTATTTTTAAGAAAGTAGCGGTCGTCATACTCAATGGAAACTTTCAATGTCTTTCATATTGTCATTTTCATTTCAGTTACTCATTTTTAAGGAGTTACACCTTTTGTGTGCTGCCATTCCATGTACTAAATCATGTTTGACCATCAATGAAATACATTTTTCTATTTACCTCTATCATTATGTTTCATTCCCAATAAATGTTATTTATTTTTGATGATGCGACTTTGAAATAAAAAAAGAATAATATAAAACATTTTTTTAAATTATGATCACTTTGATTTAAGGAAAATATCCAAAGGAAATAAACGATTCCCAATGGAATGTTGTATCTCGCAAAATTGTCAGAGCAAGCACGATTTGATTATCCTTTTGCAACTTACTACACAACATAGCAACTGCCCATTCAAGCACAAGAAGTCAAAAATTCCATGAGCAGTCTTCAATTTGAAGCTCCAAAAGCGCCTGGTGTTGCGAATGCCAAAGGTCCAGAAGCCCAAAAGTCCGAACATACTCGGCATCCAATCGCAATCAAGACCCAACATGTCATTGGCTTAACCCAGGAGCCAGCATATTGCATGCATCATATTGCACGCATTCATTAGCATGCATCTCATATTGCATCATACGTTTTCCTCCAAGAAACCCTTTCAACCATAAGGATTTGTTTTTACACTCCCTAGTGAGTAATTTGTGTTCCCAGTGTACCTCAATCAAACATTCCTTAAGGAGTATCAAATGTTCCCCAATGAACCTCCTTCAAACACTCCTTTGCGAGTCACCTTTTAATTCCTCCGGTGAACTTCATTCAAAATTTCCAAGCAGGTGTCAAATCAATGTTCCCTCAATGAACTTCTTTCAAAATCCCCAAGAATGTGTCAGCCATATTCCCCAAAGAACCTCATTCAAGAACTTCCCACAGTAAGTTTTTCTTGAAATTCCCTCTGCGGATTTCTTCCCAAACTATTCCAATCTCTTGTGGACTTACTCAAAGCCACTAAATCTCGCATTTTTAAAACTCCAATGAGTCTACGCAATCATATCATATCATTTATCATTTCACCAGCGTCAGACTAGCGATGATCATATCACCTTTTGTCGGCACCATTTGGCGATAATCGGTAATACAACACTTTTTCAAGTGAATCAACTTTCAGTGCAAGCGGTTGAATAAGATCACTTTATCCTCCTTAGGGATCTACCTTCAGTGCAAGCGGCTGAATTTGATCACCTTTTCAAGGATCGACCTTCAGCATAAGCGGCTGAATAAGATTAATTTTTTTTTTCTCCTTAGGGATCTACCTTCAGTGTAAGCGGCTGAATTTGATCACCTTTTCAAGGATCGACCTTCAGCATAAGCGGCTGAATAAGATTAATTTTTTTTCTCCTTAGGGATCTACCTTCAGTGCAAGCGGCTGAATTTGATCACCTTTTCAAGGATCGACCTTCAGCATAAGCGGCTGAATAAGATTAACTTTTTTCTCCTTAGGGATCTACCTTCAGTGCAAGCGGCTGAATATGATCACCTTTCCTAGTGAATCGACCTTTAGTGCATGCAGCTGAATAAGATCACTTAATCCTTAGGGATCCACCTCTAGCATAAGCGGCTGAATAAGATCACTTTATCCCTAGAGATCTACCTCCAGCATAAGCGGCTGGATACGATCAACCTTCCCCAGCGTCATACTGGTGAAAATAAATTTTGTATCGTTTCACCAGGATCCACCTGGCGACAATCATATCTTTACCTCCCATATTGATCTCTGTATTAGAGTTGACCTGTACCAAGTCAAGACACATCTCTCTTGTTTCATTCATATCTTTTTTTTCTTAGGACAAAATTTGAGTCCTTCATACTTAATTACCCTTTACGAAGAGTTTACGAATACACATGACTTTCGCATCCTTTACGTCAAGGGATAATGAAGTAGGGGCAGCTGTAGTACCCCAATTTTGTCCCGACAAATTAAAACTTAAAAAAAAATAGTTAATAATTTGATTAATTTTGTTACCATTTAGTCATTTTTTTTAATTTAGTCATGAAATCGAAAAATATGCATTTGTTTCCAAAATATGTCAAAATTGTTTAAGTTTTATTGTTTGTAATTAAAAAAATCATAAAAAAAAGAGTCTATTTGTTTAGCATTTTTTTGGTCTAGTCTATCATATTTGTTTAGTATGAGTTTCTGTCAAAAAAAATCATATTTGTCTAGAGTCCAATTTGTTTTTAAAACCTCATTATCCTTTCTTATATTTATTCTACTTCATTTTTATCACACTCTTTATTATTTTCATCACTCCATTGTCACTACCATAATTGTCATTAACTATCATTATTATTATTCCTACTTTTATTATTGTCATCATTATTATAATTATTATTGTTATTGATAAACAAAATAAAAAAAAAAAAAGCAAAAATAATAATAATAATTGTAACAACACAAGTTGTGCTGCGTCCACTCCCCTCCCACTTGTCCTTTTATTCTATTTTCTTTTAACAAAAGAACAAACACAAAAATAAAAAAAAAATCAGTCAAATAAATATTAAAAAAAATATGAACATCAACAACAACAGTACTGCTACTGCTGGCCGCCCCTCTCTTCCTTGATTTAAGCTTCACCAATTTTCAATTTGTCTCAAAAATAAGTTTCAACCTTCACTACTCACACAAATAATTGCCTAAGTTTCAACTATGCATTAATTCCAAATGGTAAAATTTCTTCCTCTAGCATAGCTATGATAGCTTGTGGTTCTGACATGGTAGAAGATTTGTATGAAGCAAAGATCTTACTTTGACATCAAGCAGCAATATGTGACCAAGAAACATTGAGTTCACATTACTTCATCTCTTCTATAAATAAAGCCTTGGCATGAGAGCCAAAGGGGGAGAAAAAAACAAGGTAGTAAGAATAAGAAAAAAAAAAAAGAACCAAAAAAGAGAAGGAGAATATGAAAAACCAGTAAAGCAAATCACAATATCATCATTCAATACTCAACACCTCCATAACAAACCAAAATCAACCACTTCCACCACCATATTCAACCATTCATAATCAAAACACAAAAAAAGTAGTCATAATAACAATAACAACAACAAATTGATCTCAAAACCATCACCGTAACCGCCGCCGCCGCCATCTTCTCCGCCGTCGCCGTCAAACACCTACCATCGCCCACCACCAACTCTGTTTCTCTCTTTTTCTGTCCTTCCGAAACTCTTCTCTGACATTCAATCTCTCTCTCTCTCTCTCTCTCTCGTGCCGGCAATTTTTCTCTCTTGGTAAATAACTTCTCTCTCGTTTTGCTTTCCATGTATGTGTTCTGCTTTTGTTTAGAAAAGACCAGATATAGCTTTAGGTAGTTGTTTGTTTTATTTGTTTTAATTACGTTTAATTCTTAAGTGGGCTGATGGGTTCTAAACCCATTTCTTTTTTTCTTTTTTTCTTTAATCCACTCTTAATAATAACAAAAACCAAATGAAAGAAAAAACTCTTAAAAAAAATATTTCTTTTTATAGTTTTTATTTTAAATAACAAAAAAACAACAAAAATATTAAAACAATTTTTTTAAGAGAGTGAAAAAGGAAAACTTGGATAGACATCCGATGCTTCCTCGAATATTCAGAAACGAGGTAGACACTTCGCTTTCGGTCGAATATTTGTCCTCCGCCTAAAATCAATCTCAGCTCATCAACTCTATTCTTTTCACGCCCATGTGCGTTTTATTTTTATTTTTATTTATTTAGCGGATATCATCGCCCAAGTACGAATCCGTCTTTTTTTCAATCAAGCAAACTTTTTCGCCCAAGCGCGAACCTAAATCATTTTCATAAATAAAATCAACCAATACACAAACATTTTCTACCAAAGAACTACGTAGCTTTGATTTCTCCATCGCACCCGGAGATACGTAGGAGCAAGATACAAACTCTTGTCAAGCACACTAATAAAAAATTCATTTTTTGGTCTTCTAAATATTTTTCTTCCTTTGCAAACAATTTTCATAATAATAAAGAAACAAACATGAAACTAACACTTACATAAGTCCTAAACTAATTAACGGTTCCCGTTGGATACAACGGATGTGAGGGGTGCTAACACCTTCCCCTCGCATAACCGACTCCCGAGCTCGAAATTTGGTTGCGATGACCTTGTTCTCGTTTTCAAAGGGGTTTATCGACGTTCCCATTATAAAAAAATAAAACTTCGGTGGAGACTTTACTGTCTAGCGGGCGTTTTTAACCCGCGCATTTTTCCGGCCGCTTCATTCGGAAGGTAATTTTTTTCAAGGTTTTTCGGATTGGTCGATAAATCATTTCATATCATGGTTTTCTAGATTGGTTGGTAAGCTATGTTATCTCTTGATTTTCCGGATTGGTCGGAAGGTAAGCGTTTTCAAGGTTTTTCGAATTGGTCGATAAACCATTTCATATCATGGTTTTCCAGATTGGTTGGTAAGCTGTGTTATCTCTTAATTTTCCGGATTGGTCGGAAGGTTGTCTTTTTCAAGGTTTTTCGGATTGGTCGATAAACCATTTTATATCATGGTTTTCCAGATTGGTTGGTAAGCTGTGTTATCTCTTGATCTTCCGGATTGGTCGGAAGGTTGTCCTTTTCATGGTTCTTCAGATTGGTAAAGAAAATATTTCAAATCATTGTTTGCTAGTAAGCTATATTATCTCATGATTTCTACGATCGACACACCAGTGAAGTGGTAACGATCAATTTTGGAGTTCAGGTACCCTGAGGGGAGAAGACTTCATTGTTTCTTTTTATGGTCGACACACCAGTGAAGTGGTAACGATCAGTTTTGGAGTTCAAGTACCCTGAGGGGAGAAGACTTCATTTTTCTTTTGTGGTCGACACACCAGTGAAGTGGTAACGTTCAGTTTAGGAGTTCAGGTACCCTGAGGGGAGAAGACTTCGTTTTTCTTTTATGGTCAACACACCCAGAGAAGAGGTAATGATCATTTTATTCTCAGGTATTCAGTTACTAGTGATTCCAGGTATGTTTCCACCTTCATCTTCCATATGCATTCATTACCATTACATCACATTCACACCACAAAATTAGGGCATTTGTATTTAATTATCTTTTACTTCGAACACGTAAAGACGCAAGTCATTTACGCATTCGAGTATAAGACAATTAAATAGGGGCAGCTGTAATACCCTAATTTTGCGCTTTTTAAAATAAATATTTTATTTAAAAAATTATTTCTTATTTTTATGAGAAATACCAAAAAATGGTTTTTTCGATAATTTTGTTTTACAATTTATTCATTTTCCTTTATTTCTTTTAATTTGTCGCAATTTATCTTTTTATACGAAAAATAGCAAAAATAATCAAAAATAGTTTTTAGCTCTTTATATTTCATTTTTATATTTTTCTACATTTTTATTCATTTTTTTTCTTATTGATTTTTTACATTTTTACCATTTTATAAAAATTCTTTGTTTTTCAAAACACATCATCCTCTTACACTTCATAATCTTTTTCATTATTATTTTACCATTAATTATCCCTTAACCTCAAAATTATACCAATATCACAAAAATGCCATCTAACCTAATTTTCTTCCATAAATACAAATCTCACATCACTCAATCATTTAGTCACAAAATTCCATTACAAGAAAAATCAGAAAAATCACTCCTCCCTCCACCACCAACACTTTTCCGGCGCCAACGCCGGAATTCTATTTTCCGGTCAAATTCCGGCGACCCAAAAATCATCCAAAATCAACAATCAAATACTCATTTCTTATAGTTCAGACCCTTCTGAACACGAATCTGCAACCCGTTTTGTCAAAAAGCCACCGGAAAGCAGCGCATCGGAGCTTCAAAGTAACGAAAAAACCAAGTTCTTCGATCTGGCCATTTCGCTCACAACTAAATGTAGATATCGATCAATTCATGCTTCTGGAACATATATAAACCTATTCCAATCGTTGTTTCTACTCGATTTCGCTTGAAAATCATTTTTGAATTTTTGGGTTCAAACTTGCGTGGTCTTTTTCTCTCTGTGCGATCATCGATTGAGAAAACCGAACATATATTCGTGATCTACGCGAGGAGTACTATCAAATCGACTATTCACTCGTAAATTTCGGTGACCGTTTGAGATTTTTCATTTTTCAAAGTTGAGCTTCAACAACAACAACAATGGCGACGGGAATGGTTTGTTTGCAAGGTTGAAGAAACCTTCCTACCCCCGCCATGTGTCACGCTGTGATAAGCCGGTACGTTTTTTGTTTGTTTGCTTGCTGAACCGGATCCGGTTCACCTTGGTTTAAACCGGTCCGGTTCAGGTGTGGTTTTGGGCCCTTTTTCTTTGGGCTTTGCTGTTTTTTTATTAATGTTTATTTTTTTTTGTCTTACTACTTGAACCCCTATTCTGCTATTTATACCCCCGCTGAAATTATATTTAATTATGACGTTAACTAACATATAAAAAAATGTTATTCTATTTTATGTTCGAAAACTCGTATTCGAAGTAAAAAATAAATCGGACTCTGACGTACGTCTCGTGTCCTTGATTTATTTTTTATCTTGAATATTTTAAACGATATAATTAACGTAGAGTAAAAAGGGTTTGACTTACGACTTGTCTCTGTTTACTTTATTTTGGTTAAAATCGTTTAAATGACATTTTTCTCTGTTACGTCGACTCATCACTAAATACCTTTAACATATTAATTACTTTTTTCAATGTTCGACTCATAACGTCATAATTTAATAATATCGCATTTGTCTGTTAGATTTAATTTTGAGTGAAATAGAGATAAATTGGGCCCTGTCTTACGACTCGTGCTTTGAATTTATTTTTTTATTCCATTCAAAATATGACTTGATGTTTGACACGTAAGATAAGCGAGAGCCTGACGTACGACTCGTCTTGAGCTTATCTTACGCTTGCTTGCTAAAATGTTCATTAATTTGCCTCTCTAATTGTCAGTTTCATTTTATGTCTGATTACTGATTTATTTATGTGTCCGCATATTTATTTCGAGTATTATTTATTTGTCGCATTATTACACTGTCATTACCATACATCATGCATTTGCATCTCTCAGCTTCTACCCTTTTCTTTTCTTTTCTGATCTGAAATCTGTTGTGAGAACTTGTCTTTGAATATGGAATATGAATAAATCAGTCTCTGTCGTACGACTCTGGCTTCGAATTATTCGTATGCCATTTAAAACGGAACTGTTTTTAATTAAATGAAATGGGAAGGAGCCTGACTTACGACTCGCCTTCAGCTCGTTTCACTTTAATTAAAAAATGTTCAATTTAATAAATTGAATGAAAAGGAGGGAGCCTGTCGTACGACTCGTTTTTGCTCGGATGATCCGGTCCCTGACTGACGACTCGTGATTTAGGATCATTCTCATTCTCAAAACAATTTCTAAAATCATAAAAGATACTCAACCCACTCAACTCTTTTTGCCTGCCCTTGCGCAGTTAAGTCTTTTTTATCTGCTCTTGTGCAGTAAACTCTTTTTATCTGTTTTTCTAAACGGATGGCGCTTTATCCATTCCCCTGCTACAGACAAACGCTTAAGCCTCCGAAGCGAACACACAAGCATACTGTTGTATCAGTGGAATGCGACCTAAGCATTGTTCACTAAAAACAACCAACAAACAAAGCCTTTTTCTGGAAGAACTATGTGAGCTTTGACTTCCTCATTGTACTTGGGGGATACGTAGGAGCGAGAGCATCTCTCGTCAAGCCAAATAATAAAAAACTCTTTTTTCCCTTTTCTGTTCAATGTGCGGTAATTTATTTCTTTTTATGCGGTTATCTCTGTTTATGCAAACCAAAATTCCTCAAATGGTTCCCGTTGAGTACAACGGATATGAGGGTGTGTTAACGTCTTCCCCTCATGTAACCAACTCCCGAACCCGATCTTTAAGGTTTTATCATTATTTTCCTTTCCCCTCATGGGATAAATAAAATATGGTGGCGGCTTCATTGTTTACATTTGTGCATTGCATTTCATCATTGCATATCTGTATATTTTTTGTGCCGGGTACAACAGCGTGTTTGGCGGTGTTTTTTGTGAAATTAACGATGGATTAGTGATGAGAAGATGATTAGGAAGCTAATGGTATTTTCGGATTTTGATTTAGATGAGTTTTGAAAAATGGGTGGTGGTTTTCCGGCGACCGGAGGTGGTTTTCCGGCGGTGGTCGCCGGAAAAGTGTTGGTGGAGGAAGGAGGAAAAATTTTCTGATTTTTTTGGGAATTGTGTAAAATGATTGGTGATGATTGACTGATGTGAGGTGTGTATTTATAGGGGTAGGATTAGGTGAGTGGTATTGGTGTAATAAAATGTAATTTTGGGTTAATGAGAAAATTAATAGAAAGATAGTAATGAAAATGATTATGAGGTGGAGAGGATGATGTGGCATAATGTGATTGGTTCATTGAAAATATGACATTTGTGTTGAAAAAGAATAAAAAGATAAAATGTAAATAAAATAGAAAAAGTGGAAGAAAAATACAAATGAAACATAGAAATAAATAGAAATAAAAATGTAAACTTAAATACAAAGGTAAAAACTATTTTTGAACATTTTTGCTATTTTTGATATCAAAAGATAAATTGCGACAATTAAAAGAAATAAAGAAAAAAGGATAAATTGTAAGCAAAAATTATCTAAAAAACTATTTTTGGTATTTCTTAAGAAGAATAAGAAATAATTTTTTAAATAAAATATTTATTTTCAAAAGTGGAAAATTAGGGTATTACAGCTGCCCCTATTTAATTATCTTATACTAGAGCGGATAAATGACTTGCGCTTTTGTGCACTCGAAGTAAAAGGTAATTAAATACAAATACCCTAATTTTGTAGTGTGAAGGTGATGTAATGATAATGAATGCATATGGAAGATGAATGTGAAAACATACCTGTAATAACTAGTAACTGAATACCTGAGAATGAAATGATCATTACCTGCCCTATGGGTGTATAGACCATAAAAAGCTGAGTCGTCTCCCTCCCTATGGGCGCATTAATTCAAAATACTGATCATTACCCGTCCTATGGGTGTATAGACCATAAAAAGCTGAGTCGCCTCCCCTCAGGGTGCGTTATCTCCAAAATTGATCATTACCTCTCATCCGGGTGTGTTGACCATAAAAGAAAAAGTGAAGTCTTCTCCCCTCAGGGTACATGAACTCCAAAACTGATCGTTACCACTCTACTGGTGTGTCGACCATAAAAGAAAGAACGAAGTCTTCTCCCCTCTGGGTACCTGAACTCCAAAACTGATCAATACCTCTCCTCCGGGTTTGTTGACCATAAAAGAAAAATGAAGTCTTCTCCCCTCAGGGTATCTGAACTCCAAAACTGATCATTACCTCTCCACCGGGTGTATTGATCATAAAAGAAAAACGAAGTCTTCTCCCCTCAAGGTACCTGAACTCCAAAACTGATCGTTACCACTTTACTGGTGTGCTGATCATAAAAGAAAAACGTAGTCTTCTCCCCTCAGGGTACCTGAACTCCAAAACTGATCGTTACAACTCTACTGGTGTGTCGACCATAAATGAAAGAACGAAGTCTTCTCCCCTCAGGGTTTCTGAACTCCAAAACTGATCATTACCTCTCCTCCGGGTGTGTTGACCATAAAAGAAAAAGTGAAGTCTTCTCCCCTCAGGGTACCTGAACTCCAAAACTAATCGTTACCACTCTACTGGTGTGTCGACCATAAAAGAAAGAACGAAGTCTTCTCCCCTCAGTGTACCTGAACTCCAAAACTGATCGTTACCACTTTACTGGTGTGTCGACCGTAGAAATCATGAGATAACATAGCTTACCAACTAAACTAGCAAACAATGATTTGAAATATTTTCTTGACCAATCTGAAGAACCATGAAAAGGACAACCTTCCGACCAATCCGGAAGATCAAGAGATAACATAGCTTACCAACCAATCTGGAAAACCATGATATGAAATGGTTTATCGACCAATCCGAAAAACCTTGAAAAAGCTTACCTTCCGACCAATCCGGAAAATCAAGAGATAACACAGCTTACCAACCAATCTGGAAAACCATGATATAAAAGGGTTTATCGACCAATCTGAAAAACCTTGAAAAAGACAACCTTCCAACCAATCCGGAAAATCAAGAGATAACACAGCTTACCAACCAATCTGGAAAACCATGATATGAAATGGTTTATCGACCAATCCGAAAACCTTGAAAAAGCTTAACTTTCGACCAATCCGAAAAATTAAGAGATAACACAGCTTACGAACCAATCTGGAAAACCATGATATAAAATGGTTTATCGACCAATCCGAAAAACCTTGCAAAAGCTTACCGACCTATCCGAAAAACTTCGAGATAACTTTTCGACCAATCCGAAAATATCACCTTGAGATAAAAGAATTTCCCGACCTATCCGGAAAAATGTGAGATAACTTTTCAACTAATCCGAAAAATCACCTTGAGATTAGAGAATTTCCCGCCCTATCCGGAAAATTGTGAGATGAGATACTGACTTGAATCATTCACCATCCAATCTGGAGAACTAACAATTTGGATTGTAGCTCACTAAAAACTTGTTGGGGTAATTTGCTGAGGTTTGAGGTATCTCTAAAAAGAGTACTCGCTAGGGAAGGAAAGTTGAACATTCTGCCATAATTCTTGGCAACTTTCAGGCACCTGTCTTGTTGAGAAACATGGTTCATCAATCAACTTGTTGTAGATGCGGAAACTCCATTGAGGATATGGTTTGGGAAACCAACTTGCTGAGGTACAGGTATTAACTTTACTGATGATGCAGTATGCTGACCATCTTACTAGGGATAATGACTTATTGATCCATTCACTAAGATACTGTGCATGAGCCAACTTTATTGGGAAAAACGGCTTAACAACCGACTTGTTGAAAATGCGGTGTTCCAACCGACTTACTAGGGATGAACAAATCAACTGCCTCACTGAGAATATGATGTACTGGCCGATCTGCTTGGAGATGACACTTTGTTGACCAGTTCACTGGGGAAAAGATTCATCAACCCTTCTTATTGAGAAATTACGATTCAATAACCGTCTTGTTGGAGAATTAGGCACATCAACATTTTTAACTGAAATAGAGATCTAAGTTTGCAACCTGTTAAAACAACATTTTGAACATGTGCTTCATGAACGTATGATTACGTATATCTGATGCCTAAATGCGAAACTAATGCGCATGAATTATCTGATAATATGCAGGAGTTTGTGTGCATGTATGCGTGAATGCATGTATGCATGAATGCATGAATTTATGAGTTTCTGTTGAAGAGAATTTGAATTTCCCGGCACCGAGAATCTGAGTAACTCTGGAATTGTTGAGATGAGGACCCTTGCAAGCTTCTGTTGCAGGACGGGTGTTCAAACAGGCTTCGAAAGAGGAACAACATCTTTATTAGATTACAACAGCGTGCACTGAGAGTGGAAACTCTTTACCATCCATGGTATTTACAACCACGGTTCTGCCGTATCTCACCACATGTAACTTTTCAGAAGGATATAATCTCGACATAGTATGCCCCAAGCACTTGAATTCATGCCGGATATGCCCGTGACCAACTGATATTTGCAGTGTAACCAATTCTTGAACCAATTCACCTTGATAAGCAGGGTATTCAACTTGTTTGCCCCTGATTGGCAGAATTCATAGATAACTTGCCCGTAGCTAGGAGCGTCTCAAATCAGCTTTGCTTGTGATCGGACTATAGCTCAAATTTCTTTGATGTCAAGTAATAATTTGCAAGTAAAATCATTTCTTTTGAAAAATGTTTTGGATATAATGCACATGCAAGTTTTTTGAAACACATATGATGTGTAGAAAAGAGAGATAATTATTAGTTACTCAACAAACTGGAGGAGTCAGCTTAACAATATAATTGCCGAATGCTTTTCAAAGTGAACCTAACTTCAATTAGGTCTTTTAAGGGTTATAACATGCAATTAGGATTCATGTAAATCAAGCCAAAAAAGATATAAATTTTTGTTATCAGATTACCCATACTTGAACCTTTGATTGTCCTTAAGCACTGTTTAGCCCAGGTTTGAAACATGACACAACAACTCTAATCATACGCGGTTGCCGGCTAGAGAAAAAAATCAAGTAATATAAATCAATACCAAAGGTACTGTAATAACACAAAACAACATAATGCAGTCAAAGACTCTCATCATATGAAGACAAATCTGAAGTATTTTATTGTGACTCTAATTTTTGCTTAAATTTTATTCACCCTTTTCATTCAGGCGCAATCACATTAAGCCCGTTATCTTGTACACGCTCATGGTAGAAAAATCTGTTAGTGATTATGATCATATATCGAGGGGAGCTGGTAAAATCAGTTTGGTAAACCCCTTTTTCTCTTCCAAATGCAGTTGTGGGGGATCGGATAGCAACCCGCCCTACCAAGTTCAGAACAAGACTCATCTGAACCAACTACTAAATGGGTATATTTACTATGGTTTTTCAACAACTGCTGGGTTAAACAACCGAGTGAGGGTCATCTAACTCAATAAGTGCATTAACCAAAGTATGCAAAATTTCATTTCTGGATCATTCACTTATGTTCATCGATTTCCTACTTAGTTTGTGCTCAAAATGGTACCAACTGCTAGGATAAACTACAGAGGGTTACTTAAAAACTGATGTTCAGGTCTTCGTCAAAATCAATACTCAAATTGATCTTACATACTTCTAAAAGTCTAAGGTGTTAAGACAGTACCGATTTTATTGAATCATTTCTGAACCTTCGTAGCCTAAAGTGCTAACAACCTATATACTCTTAAAGTGTCAGGTCAAGAATCAAACCAAAATTGATTTTTTTTTTCTCTAAAAAAGATATGTCTCAAGAACTAGGAGAATCAGATAACAACAAACCTATGCAAGAATGGCTCAATTCAATTTTTTTTTTATGCAATAATGAAAGAAAGTGAAACGATGCCTTACATCATCAACTAGGTTTTTTCACCATTGAAAGCATAAATCAGCAAAGACCAGTTATTTGTTTTCATCATCCTCGCTCCAAATTTGCAAGTAATAAGAAAAAGAGGTGAATACAAATGGATTGATTCCAAAAACATGCATGTTTATTATATTAAAAGTACTTGACAAAATACATAATCTTAAAAGCAAACAAATGCTTGACAAGAAGGAAATAAAAAGCTAGTTTGCAAAGACTATGTTTGAAAAACACAGGTGCAGCCTATCTTGACTATTTCCATTATTCTCTTCATCTTTTGGCATGGCAATTTGTTCATCACTTATAAAACCCAAGATTCAAGGAACTTGTTGAATGCCCCATTCACTGCTTATCTTTGATAACCGGTTCACCTTCCTCGAAGGACAACAATTGTTTATCACGAAGCCCTTATATCTTATACTTAAAAGATCTGCAATTATCAGTAGTATGCCCATTAGTTCCGACATGATAATCGCAGTTAGCCTCTGTGTCATACCAATCAGGGAATGGTTCAGTCAATGGATTTTGGACCTTAGGAACCACTAATCCATTGTGTACAAGATAAGGAAGGAGTCGACTGAACGACATAGGGACCGGATCAAAGACTTTTCTAGGCCGCTGTTGGGCCTGTTGTGGTTGTTGAGCTTGTTGAGGCACATGATTCACAGGCATTTGAACAGGAATTCTTGGAACTGCTGAAGTTGCATTGTTGCCACATATGGATATGGAAAATATGGGAACTGAATAAGAGCCTGGTCATTTTCAGAAGTATCAGCATCAATTTTCTCCTTTTCTTCATCTGTGAAGTTATTACTAGCCTTCCATTTTCCATTCTGAGAACTAGCAGTAAGCTGAATCTTGCCACTTTTGATCGCCATTTCAATTTTTTCCCCAATTCGAACCAAGTCAGAGAAGTCCGAGGAAGTACTACCAATCATATTTTCAAAGTATGCCCCTTGCAGAGTGTTGATGAACATGTCCACAAGTTCTGTCTCTAGGAGTGGTGGACGTACTTGAGAAGCCAATGTTCTCCACCTTTGTGCATAGACCTTGAAGGATTCATTATCATTTTGAGTCATATTCTGAAGTTGAGTACGACTGGGACCCATATCCATGTTGTATTGGTACTGCTTAAGGAAGGCATTAGCCAAATCTCTCCATGAAAGGATACTACCACCCTTGAGTTGCATGTACCAGTTGAGAGGCACCTCAGCAAGACTGTCTTGGAAACAGTGGATCATCAACTTATCATCATGAGAATAAGAAGCCATTTTCCTGATATACATGATCAGATGGTTCTTTAGGCAACTCAGACCCTTGTACTTTATGAAGTCAGGCATCTTGAACTTTGGTGGGAGCACCACATCAGAAACCAATAACATCTTTGTGAAATCTAATGGATCACTGCCTGTTTCCACCAGATTCAATCTTTCCTCTAGAGCCTGGAATTTCTGCATAGTCTCCTCTAGCTGAGGGATAGTAGAGTCCACTTTTGACACATCAACATGCATCACATTACCCTGGTGAGCATTCATAGGGTCAACCAGATTCCCTTGTGATAAATTGAGTCCTTGACGAACTGAAGGTACTCTATTCTGATTCTCGACAGCTTGGGAACCGGGTGGAACATCAAACACAAACGGCACATATTCAGGTAGAGCATATCTAATTGGTACACCATGAGGTCGCCAATTCACAGCAGTCACTGAAGCATTCTCTCGTGGGACCTCAATAGTAGGTGCAAGAACCTCATTCACAACCAATCTTGGTGGCAGATTCAAACCAGACAACATCTCTAGAACTCTGTCCAACTTTCCAACCATTTGATTCACTTCGCCTTACAAGACATCATGTTTTTCTCTCCAATTGTCCATGGTGCAGTGTAAACTTTCTAATCCAAATACCAGTGCCGGGAAGGTAACTGTCGGAATGAATAAATGAAAATGAGATTTTTTTTTTTGGTTGAAAAATGCATGATTTTTTTTTTATGAATGAAAATGCATGATTTTTTTTCAAAGACTGTTTCCAACTTTTTTTTTTTGTAATTGTATGAAAGATGAATATGCATGATTATTTTCATGGATGCATAGATGTATGAATGCAATGAATGTATGAATCCACCGTAGCATTATTGTATCATCTAGCGAACTTGATCTCAAAGTCACATATCTTCCATATTCACAACAATCGGGTTCTTTTCAAAATGGAATCTCTGAGGCCAAAAGTTCAAAGTTACCTGTAACCCATCCCTCTCACATGTTGTTCTAGGTTGACACGGTTTCTAAAATCCTTGATTACTTTTCCCAAAAGCAACCTCATCTGGTTGAGATTATAACGCCAACTAGATGAGTCAACATCATAACCTCGACACATGTTCTAAACGGTGGTCCCTAGACAAAAGTTTCGGATACCTAGACTGGATAAAAAGGCTCCCGGAGTCCTGGACCCCACATGGAAAAAACTGAACCCAAAGCCAGGCGGCAGAGAGCCCAACCTTTCCAAGGGAATCTATTCCGAGCGGAATTTTCACACCGGAACTCAAAGTCACATGTCAGAGAGCCCAATGCAAAAATCCCTCAACTAATCCTAAGTTTCTCTCTGGTCCGGTGATGAACCATAGCACACAGTAACCAAGAACCAAGCCATAAAGGCAAAAAGAAAAAAAAGGAGTAGAAGAGAAGACAAAGCCAGCAAATCCAGACAGTTCAATATTTTGCGACAATGTAAAAGATAGGACAGTTACGACTAACCTGTAATAAGCAAACAAAAAGCCTCAAACTAGGCTTAACTCTCTACACAAGTGTCCCAATGAAGTCGCCAGCTGTAGTACCCGGCGCAAAAAATATACAGATATGCAATGATGAAATGCAATGCACAAATGTAAACAATGAAGCCGCCACCATACTTTATTTATCCCATGAGGGGAAAGGAAAATAATGATAAAACCTTAAAAGATCGGGTTCGGGAGTTGGTTACATGAGGGGAAGACGTTAACACCCCCTCATATCCGTTGTACTCAACGGGAACCATTTGAGGAATTTCGGTTTGCTTAAAAAGAACTAGCCGCATAAAAAGAATTAAATTACCGCATATTAAATAGAAAAAGGGAAAAAAAAGAGTTTTTTTATTATTTGGCTTGACGAGAGAGGTTCTCGCTCCTACGTATCCCCCAAGTACAATGAGGAAGTCAAAGCTCACGTAGTTCTTCCTGAAAAAAGGTTTGTTTGTTGGTTGTTTTTAGTGAACGATACTTAGGTCGCATTCCACTGAGACAACAGTATTGCTTGTATACTCAACTGAGGTTTAAGCGTTTGTCTGTATCAGGGGAATGGATAAAGCACTGTCCGTTTAAGAAAACAGAAGTTGAAAAAGATTTGACTGCGCAAGGGCAGATGAAAAAGAGTTGACTGCACAAGGGCAGAAAAAAAACAGTTGAGTGGGTTGAGTGTCTTTTAGATTTTCTTAGGAATTATTCAGTGAATGAGAATAGTCCTCAGTCGCGAGCCATGCGGCAGGTACTTGGACTATTCAAGAAATGAAAGTCATGCGTCAGACATCTCTCTTTTCATTCAATATTTTATTTAAGCTGTTTTCAGAGTTTTCAAGTTTTAGAAAAGAAAAAGAAAATGAAAGGTGGGAGAGGAGAGAAATGCAAATGCATGAATGCAAATGACATATAATCAATGATACTGAACAATTAAAAATGCATCAGATATGAGCATATAAACAAGTAATCATGTATCAGATAAAGAGAAACAAGTCATCAGGCAATTACAAGCAATCAACTATAAGAAGTCAACTGGAAAGTCAACGTAAAAGTCCAGCTAAAAGGTCAAGGCAAAAGTCAACCAAAAAGTCAAAATAAAAGTCAACATAAAAGTCAACTTAAAAGTCACAGTCAAAAGTTGAGACAAAGACAAGTCATGCGTTAGGCTCCACTACCAAAAAAGTTAAATTTTGAGAGGGTATATTTCCGTCACAAATTGAAGAAATTCCGTCACAAACAACTTTAATGACGGAATTAGCGACGGAAACAAATCTGTCCCCAAAAACAGCGTCGCAAAATGTCAGAGAGGGAATCTCCAATCCGTCACAAATTGCGACGGCAAAAGCTCGTCAAAATGCATTGTAAGCCGTCACTAATGATGAACGAAGGCCTGACTCGTTAGAATTAATTTCCATCACTAATTAGTGTTGTTAGTGACAGATTTTATTACCCTCACTAATTTCAGTGACGGATTTTATTTTCCCTCAGTAATTTAGTGACGGATTTTCATTTCCCTCACTAATTTATGTGCATTGAGCAACACATAAATTTTATGAAGCAAATTTAATTTGGTTAATTTTTAAATTGCGTTAAAAGATAATATATATATATATATATATATATATATATATATATATGCACATGTTCATCAACAAAATACATGAAAATAGTATGTAGAAACTAAATTAACATTAAAAATATCAAAACAAGAGTTAAACACCAATTTAAATAATTTTTAATACATTTTCCAAGTTCCTAATTTGAATGGTGAATGATGCACATACCACACCAGTTCAACTACCACCATTTTTAAATACAATTTCTAAGGAAAACCAAACTTTATGAACAAGGTAAGAGAAAGGACATTTTGGAGAAGCATAACAGAACCAAGATTTATAACCTTCCCAAATCCTCTGATGGACACCAGCACCAATAGTTCCCATAGAATCTTGAAATTCAATCTCTAATCCAAGCTACAATGTGTGGAATGGCCTACAAGAATGAATTATTAGACAAAATGAGGTGCATGATATAAAACTAAAGCATGAACAAAACCACACAAACCGACATAGCAGAACAAGAAAAAGGTTGTTATGTTAATGTTGTTGGATCATTAATTACCTATAATCTATCATGAAATTTTGCTAAAGAAGTATGTTGTATAGTTTTACCATCCCAACGATAGAGCACTCTTACCTACGATTGGATCACCACCAACTAAAGTCAATAAGCTTCAAATATTTACACATCCTACATAAACAAAGTTAACCTTTGGATCAATATTTTAAATCCACTACCAAAGAATAAACAACTTAGTCTTAAAAATTAATTGAGAGAAAAAGTATCATTAGAAATTAAGCAAAAGAATTGAAGCAGAGGCCAATGGGTAAGATGATACATCTCAATCATCTTCAATTTATCATCAACAAGCTTCATTTTTCTCATTCATCATATCTGTGTCTTTCACAAGTCATTCAAAATAGTAAAAGAAATTAGCATATTAAACTTCTAATTGGGACAAGAGTAATTTGGTACTTTAGGAAAATAGAGAAAGGACACTCAACATTTAATGTGGAAAGGTTAGATATTTTTAGCAAATAATGATACTACCTTCAATCTATCAATAAACATACTAAAACCACACAGCCAACCTCCTACCTCAACTTCCACGTCATTATTTTTCTGTACACACATCTTTGGACCCTCCAACCTCTATAACAATCAAATGGAAATCTGCAGAGAAATGACCCAGAACAAAAGGATATCGAGATAGAATTAGACATTTTGAGAGAAGCACTTTCTTATTTATTATTTCTGCATATATCTAAACTCTAAAAGCACCGAGGGAAACAGAAAATTGTTGTGTGTAACAACTATCTCTTTCTCTATACGTGTACACAAGCTAAACCAATAAAGAGATTTTAGAAAAATATATCAGATAAGTTATTGCCATTCTGCCATTAGGTCACACTTGCAACAAATTGTCCACAAGAGATTCAAAATCATAATAGAAACATGTAATTCTAAGCTTAAACAAACTTAGAGTTCGTGAAAGAGAAAGAAAGGGAGAGCCATCATGTTTTAGATTTAAGTTAAGTATATTTGAGAATGTACAAGTTACTAAAGAAGGAAGAGTTGCTTACTTGAGAATTGAGATAACTGTACTTGTAGAACTGGAAGCGGACTTGTTCCGAATTTGATGGTGAAGGATGCAGACCACATCTAGTTCAACTACCACCATTACTGTGCACTAAACCTTGTTTGGATACTTAAAGAACAAAATAAGCTTGCAGTAAAACATTGAACCAATTAAATTAGCGTACATTCACGCTATCCCTATTTGCCATCAGCAGGTGCCTTATATAGTATAAGGCACAATGGGTGAACTGGTACATCTTGAGAAGGAATACTGAGCTCATCCAAAAGCTTCCTCTGAGCTGCATTTCTTACTCCTGGTAATACAAAGAGTTCATATCAAAAATCGGCAACGTGCCGTCTTTTCTATATATAATAAAAGGTACACAGTTTATACCAAGGGCATTCTCTTCAATCTCAGATTCTCAGTACAGTGGATGGCTGCAGCAGGTGTTTGTCCACACTAGAGGGAATGTTACCTTGCACCCTCCTCCATATTTTCACAATTGAGTAAGTGACAGCCCTGCAGTTGAGTTTTTGTGGATTGTATAAAGGCCTTGAACCAACCAGGTAAATAAATCTATGCAATCTCAGTCACTGAAATCTATGCAATCTTTTTAAAATGAAATTTGCACCATAAAAAGCCTAAGTCGTGACACACTGATGAATTGACACCTACTGTGAGTTAAACACCCTAAATTAGTAACATATTAAATACCAAACCAAACAAGATGGTTCAGCCTATTGAATCTTGAACTAAAAGTTTCTACTGTTTGGTTATTCGAGCGCTTTCATTGTTTTTTCATCCCCCGAGCTTTTATAGCATTTGAACCATAACCTAAAAGTCTTGCAACCTCGGTTTCTAAAACCTTTGACTTGATGATTCAACGTAGACTTCAATTTCTTCTTAGTATTATTTTTCTGAACAGTCATATTGCTTGACTCAACAAATTATTTAGAGGCTTCTACTTGTGATTGCCTCCTAATGTGCCTCCTAATGTTATTGTTGTGAACTCCTTTGTTTGCCTCAACATTTTGCATATTCGTGTCACAAGAATTGTCGTATCATGACAATTATTGAATGGATATTTAGGCAACGACACAACACAATGATCTAGATAATTATTCTAAAAGTGCCAAATGGTAGCATAAAATGATAGCAATGAAGTCAGAAGCTACAACACTATTATTGAAGTAATTTGAGCAATGTGAAGAAAACAATAACAAGAGAACTAAAGAAAAAGTGCAATGGACAAATAGTAAGAAACTATACTAGTCGAATATGCGTTGCCGAGAAGCACACTCCCGCGCCTGCTCCTACATCATATAAATATAGCATGCACCGGTAGCACCGCCAATATTGCTAGTCATGTTCTTGTTTTCCAATTGACAAGGCTCATATAAAAAGTGCAAAAGAGCAAAATTCTAGCTTCATGTTACAATCAATTGTAGAAACAAATCAATTCCACTCTACACATGGAAATATGTTATAATCAATTCTACACCTCTAAATCAATTTAACCTCATCTAAAAGTGAAATAAAACATACACTTATATAACTTAAAAGCTAATCTAAACAATACCACAATCAAAATCTAAATTCCATGCAAGTTTTTTGAGGTGAAGCAGAGCTAGAAAATTATTCACCTTATTGTCCTTATAGTGTTGATGAGCTATCTATCCCCTTCCGAACTGAATTTCCATCATCTTCACAACTTCTTCAACCTATCATAACAACAATTTCATAAAAACTTGTTCAATGCTTCAAATCATATCATGATAAACACCAAAATAGCTTTACCACTATTATGAGAAGAAATAATCCTTTTGTTACTCCAACCCTAGAAAAACAGAATCAAACCATGAAAATGAATAAAGAAGAAATTGACATAAGAATTAAATAGTAGAGATTACAAAAGAGTAAGTTAATAAATTACTCTGAATTGAATCAAATAGCACGTGGAATTCAACACCGCAAGTAGAACACGCACGTAACAGGAAATCGGAACGGCTGAATTCCAAATGGAATTGACGAAGTTGAGACACGAGAGAATAAGAATCTAGAAGAGATTAGATGTACGATCTTTTGAAGAATATTGGCGCGATTTTGAGCCTTGGTACGAGCTTGAACGGCGGGGTTATGATCTGCCACGGCGGCGTTATCAACGTATATACGTTCCGGTGTTGCCGATACTGAGGAGAAGCTTGAAGCTCGAAAGAAAGTGAAACGTCGAAATGAAATGAGTAGTGCAACTACCAACGCATGACTTTTTAGTAGTGCTCTTGCTCGTTGTTTTAGAAGGTTTTGCTTTAAGTTTAAAAGTTCCGAATTAAAAATAAATGAGTCAAAGTCATGCGTCAAAGACTATTTACTTTTAATCCTTTTTCATTTCGAAGTTTCAAAATCAAAAGCTCCGAATTAAAAAAAAATAGTCAAAGTCATGCGTCAGAGACTATTTATTTTTAATCCTTTTTATTGTAAAGTTTTAAATTAATCGAAAAAGAAAAAAAAAACAAAATGATTAAATAAGCGCTTATTTCAAAAGTGCTTATTTGCATAAGCACTTTTGAGATAATCATTTATTTTTCATTAAGCACTTTCATTCAATAAAAGTCCTAAAATAATTAATTAAACAACAGGGGTGCAACAGCAATAAGGGTGTGTGAACAGAAAATAAAAAACAAACAAATAAACAAAACCAACTACCAGACCGGGCCGGGTCTGGTTTAGAAACCGGGTCAAACGACCCGCTCCATCACCCAGCTGGGGGGTGTGGAGAGAAAAGAAGGGGGGGCGCGCGTGGAAGGCCACTGGCCAACCAGCGCGCGCCACATCAGCGTCTTCTACCTCACACTAAAAAACAGAAAGAACAGAAATGGAGTCGCGCGCGGTGGTTAACAGGCGACGGAGCTCCAACGGCGGCCCTTCAAGCCACCAAACCACTCATGTGAATACATGAAATTGATCAGAAAAACGCATAGATTATGAATCAAGCCTTAGTTTCATCCAAAAACGTGTGAATAAAACGAATCGAATGAAACTAACCCGCGGTTTCGAAAACGCAAATACGATCTTCCGGTCACGTTCGAACTCAAACGATGAAGGGAAATAATACTAACAAGCTCCAGAACCACAAATATACTGTTATTCACCTTATTTGAGACTTGAATTGGCCGGAAACGAAGCTTTTGTACCGGCCGTGACTTTACTTTTGTTTTTGGAGATTTTCCAGTCGTTTTTTGACGAAACGAGTGATGGATTCGTGTTCAGGAGGGTTCAAACTATAGGAATTGAGTATTTGATTGTTGATTTTAGATGGTTTTAGAGTGGTTGAATTTTCCGGCGAGGGTGGTTTCGGATCCGGTGGTTTCCGGCGTGTTTGGCGGCGTTTTTGGTGAAATTAACGATGGATTAGTGATGAGAAGATGATTAGGAAGCTAATGGTGTTTTCGGATTTTGATTTAGATGAGTTTTGAAAAATGGGTGGTGGTTTTCCGGCGACCGGAGGTGGTTTTCCGGTGGTGGTCGCCGGAAAAGTGTTGGTGGAGGAAGGAGGAAAGATTTTCTGATTTTTTTGGGAATTGTGTAAAATGATTTGTGATGATTGAGTGATGTGAGGTGTGTATTTATAGGGGTAGGATTAGGTGAGTGGTATTGGTGTAATAAAATGTAATTTTGGGTTAATGAGAAAATTAATAGAAAGATAGTAATGAAAATGATTATGAGGTGGAGAGTATGATGTGGCATAATGTGATTGGTTCATTGAAAATATGACTTTTGTGATGAAAAAGAATAAAAAGATAAAATGTAAATAAAATAGAAAAAGTGGAAGAAAAATACAAATAAAACATAGAAATAAATAGAAATAAAAATGTAAACTTAAATACAAAGGTAAAAACTATTTTTGAACATTTTTGCTATTTTTCATATCAAAAGATAAATTGCGACAATTAAAAGAAATAAAGAAAAAAGGATAAATTGTAAGTAAAAATTATCTAAAAAACTATTTTTGGTATTTCTTAAGAAGAACAAAAAATAATTTTTTAAATAAAATATTTATTTTCAAAAGATGAGAGAACCTGTGATAAAGTGAAATAGCTTTGAAAAACTTTGGATATCTGTAATACCCTAATTTTGCGCTTTTTAAAAATAAATATTTTATTTAAAAATTATTTCTTATTTTTATGAGAAATACCAAAAAATAGTTTTTTCGATAATTTTGTTTTACAATTTATTCATTTCCCTGAGGGGAGGCGACTCAGCTTTTTATGGTCTATACACTCATAGGGCGGGTAATGATCATTTTATTCTCAGGTACTCAGTTACTAATCATTCCAGGTATGTTTCCACTTTCATCTTCCATATGCATTCATTATCATTACATCACTTTCACACCACAAAATTAGGGCATTTGTATTTAATTATCTTTTACTTCGAATGCATAAAGGCGAAAGTCATTTACGCATGCGAATATAAGACAATTAAATAGGGGCAGCTGTAATACCCTAATTTTGCGCTTTTTAAAAATAAATATTTTATTTAAAAATTATTTCTTATTTTTATGAGAAATACCAAAAAATATTTTTTCGATAATTTTGTTTTACAATTTATTCATTTTCCTTTATTTCTTTTAATTTGTCGAAATTTATCGTTTTATACGAAGAATAGCAAAAATAATCAAAAATAGTTTTTATCTATTTATTTAAGTTTATATTTCATTTTTATATTTTTCTACATTTTTATTCATTTTTTTCTTATTGTTTTTTACATTTTTTTTACCATTTTTTTAAAAATTCTTTGCTTTTGACCAATCACATTGCGACACCTCATCATCTCCACCTCATAATCATTTTCATTACTATTTTTCCATTAATTTTCTCATTAACCCAAAATTACATTTTATTACACAAATACCACTCACCTAATCCTACCACTATAAATACAAACCTCACATCACTCAATCATTGGTCACAAATGCCAAAAAAATCAGAAAAGAGCTCTCCTCCTTCCTCCACCAACACTTCCGGCGCGCCACCGCCGGAATTCATCTTTCCGGCCAAATTCCGGCCACCATAAAAATCATCCAAAATCAACAATCAAATACCCTTTTCCTACTATTTCGACCCTTCTAAACACATATCCGCCATCAGTTTCACCAAAAAAAACCACCGGAAACGAGCAGATCGGAGCTCCATTTCTGGTCCGAAATTCAAGTTCCGTTTTAGACCGATTCAAACTCAAAATAAGGTGTATTGATGATGGTTTTTGCTTCTGGAACTGATTAGAACCTCTTCCAATCGTCGTTGTTGCTTGTTTTCGCGTGAATCACGCGTTTGAAATTTTGGATCCGAACTTGGTGTTCGTGTTTCTCTCTGTACGGTCACCGATTGAGAAAACTAATAACATATTCGTGATCTACGCGGAAAGTACTATCAAATCGACTATTCATTCGCTTGTTTCGGTGACCGTTTGATAACATTGCTATTTCAAAGTGTGAGCTCGTGGTGTTTCCATCCATGGCTGAACCGAGTCAATGAGTCACCGAGTTGGTGACTCGGTTAGATGAAGAAGGAAGTGGCCCTCGCCACGTGTCAGCGTATAGTTGGTCCATAGTTTTGCTTGCACGCGCCCCCTGATCTACTTGGTACATCCCCTCTCTTTTTTGTTTGGCTGATTTGTTATGAATTGGGCTTTAGCCCAGATTTCTATTTGCACACCAAGTTTACTGCTGCACCCCTGTGAATTAAATTAATTTTGTGCCAATTTAATTTTGAAAGACTTTGTTTATAAATAACTAGAATAATGATAATTAGCCCTTGACGGATGACTTGCGGTTAAATTTATCGTTATTCCGAAATTCTTTTTAAAAGTGAAGAAAGACTTGTTAGTAAAAATGAATAATGATAAATAGCCCTTGACGGATGACTTGCGGTTTAATTTATCGTTGTTCCGAAGCTTTTTTTTAGTGAAGAAAATTGTTAGTAAAAAATGAATAATGATAAATAAGCCCTTGACGGATGACTTGCGGTTTAATTTATCATTATTCCGAACTTTTAAAAAAGTGAATAAAACACGTGAGTTAAAAAAGAATAAGAAGGAGCCTGACGGATGACTCGCTTTCGTCTTATTTTATTTTAACTAACCGAGTGCAATTAATTGTTTGACTGATACTTGTTGAATTAATATTTGCTTCGATGATTTAATTTCGTATCATTATAACTGTTCAGCATCATTATCTGTCATTCATGTGCATTCATTCGCATCTCTATCATCTTCTACCTCTTTTTTTTCTTTTGTTTATCTGAACTGGAATCTGTGTTAATCTCTTTTGCTATAAAATAGAATAAGAATAAACCAGTCCTTGACGGATGACTTGCGGCTTTGGGTTTATTCTCATTCTAAAAACCTAAAATACTTATTAATTAAAAATGAGATAGAAGGAGCTTGACGGATGACTTGTTTTCGGCTATTCTCACTTTTTAATTAATTCGATAATGAACTGAATGAAACGGTGGAGCTTGACGGATGACTTGCCTCTGCTAGGATAACCTCGTCCTTGACGGATGACTTGTGGCAATGAGGTTATCCACATTCACTAAACAGTATCCAAAAATCTTAAAAGACACTCAACCCACACAACTGCTTTTCCTGCCCTTGTGCAGTCAACTCTTTTTCAACTTTCAAACTCTCTTTATCTGTTTTCATAAACGGATGGTGATTTATCTATTCCCCTGATACAGACAAACGCTTAAGCCTCTGAAGCGAGCATACAAGCATACTGTTGTATCAGTGGAATGCGACCTAAGCATCGTTCACTAAAAACAACCAACACACAAAACCTTTTTCAGGAAGAACTACGTGAGCTTTGACTTCCTCAAATGGTTCCCGTTGAGTACAACGGATATGAGGGGGTGTTAACGTCTTCCCCTCATGTAACCAACTCCCGAACCTGATATTTAAGGTTTTATCATTATTTTCCTTTCCCCTCATGGGATAAATAAAATATGGTGGCGGCTTCATTGTTTACATTTGTGCATTGCATTTCATCATTGCATATCTGTATATTTTTTGCGCTGGGTACTACAATATCAAATTTGGTGAATAATTTGGATCAAGGGGTCATTCTTCATAAGATCATCATCTTCTATCAAATTGCAATTCATTGAAGAGTGAGTATGGGATCATTCGGATAAAGATTATACATTTGATCGATAACGTTGGGTACGGCTTGCGGTGAATCAGAGTTCATGATCGAGTTGATTTGTGAGGAAGGTTTTGGGTTTTCTCGGTGATTCAAGATTGTGTGATATCTTGAAGGATCAACAACGAAGAAGCGAGGTACTCAGCTGGACGATCGGTGCGAGGTTTTGCGTACGGATAGGATCGTTGGAATCAGGGGGAGAAGCTTCATTACTTGTTGAGGTTTTTATGCATAGTTTACATTAGATTCGATATAGGCTTATTGGAGTCTTTGTAAATTGTGCACTATAGTTCAATCGTTTTAAATCAATAAACGCTCAAATAACCCGTTTGGTTATTTGGGGGAAGACGTACCTGGCCCGAAGCAAGGACGACGTGAAACCCGATGGGAACTCCCTAATCAATTGTTTGTGTCTTTCTTCCTTAATCTTTTACTTTACGCAATCGCTTTAATTTTCCGATTCAATTGAATTTTTGTGTTCGTAAGTGTTCATAGAAATTCAATTGACATATATCTTGATTGTGATTGTTTTGGAATTGAATTTGTGTAACTTAGTTGAATTGTGTTTGGATCGTTTAAATTGGATATATTGTACACGATCGTTTCTTATTTGTTATCATCGTAAGTTCAAGGCTTATACTACCTTTTCAGTGCAAAGAGACTACCGATCCGGTGGGACTTCCGCGCAAACCTTTAAACAATTTTTTTTTGAAAACGACATTGTTTAAAAGGGCCACTTATTCAACCCCCCCCTTCTAAGTGAGTTAGCCAAGTAGTCTAACAAAAGACAGTAGATTGGTACTTCACAAAGCATGCTGAGGGACAGTAGTGATCTAGATGGAATTTGTCAATCCTGCATAACAGGATAAATGTCTATGGGCCCAATATTGAACTGGACAAGGATGACACAATTTATGCCTTGTGTTCAATATAAACATAAGGGAAAAGGGGTAATTGTACATGACTAATATTATCACAAGAAATGTTTTGTTAAACATTTCGTAACTTGGGTATAGCAGTGATGTATTGCCAGAAACCTCTCACTGTTTATAATATTAAATAGATGATTAAATATTATTGCCAACGTTACGAAAACCTACAAGGTCACACACATAAGGACAATATAGTGTGAGATCGAGAATACAATAAGGTACGGTGCACTTGAGAAAAATATGCAGTGATGACAAAGTATCACAAATAAATGATAAGCGGTACACCATAGTGTATGGTGGACGCGCGCACACATGAGTATGATGACTCATGGGGCGCGCGCCCTAGACTAGCTTAGTGGGCTTTTGCTTCAACTTATCTTGGTGAACAAGACAAGAAGCTCTATAGATAGAGCCTTGTGCAAAAACTCCACACACAAGAGAAACTCATAAGAATTTTAGGGTTACTTGAATCCTAAAATTATTTCTCTAATTTTCTCTCTCACAAAAGTTCTTCATTCATAAGCTAGCACTTGGATTGAAGGAAAGTTGTTCGTGTGGACTAACTAGAGGCGTTTCTGTTCATCCTTCAACGCTCGTGATCATCTTGTTCATGATTCAAAGGGTTCTACTCTTCAAGAGGTTAAACCCTAAACACATGATCATGCCCATTCGTAAGGATCATTAAAGGAAATTTTTTGAATTCCGCTGTTTTCACTATTACAATTTTCCTTCAGTTATTTCTTTGGTCTACACGACACATGGAGTTTACAGAAGGAGTAAATATGTAATTTCCATGTGTCGTCTAGACCAAAGAAATAACTCCAAGATATAGAGGAGCTTCTTCCTCAAACCAATATTTCTCTCACAAATTTCAAAAAGGGAATCAACGTGTAGAATTTTTCATTAAACTTGGAGCATCCTTAGATCAAGACTTCTTGACTATACTTCTCCTCCCAAAGTTGTTCGTGATCTTCTTAGAAATGAGACAATGAGAATCTTCTTTCTTCGTAAATAGTTTTTCTTTTTAGTCTTGTTTTTTCTTTCTTTCTTTCTAGCTTCTTTACCAAAAACAAAAAAAATACAAGTTATATTTTTTATTTCTTTTTGTGTCTCCATTAGCTTAGCTCAATTGGTAGAGATATTGGACGAACCATTGTGCGTCAACTTATTCATCTTTAAAAAAAAAATTCTAGTTACTAGACTACCTGATTAGAAAAATAAATATTTTTGTTTTGGTCTTATAGTTTTCTGGCCATAATTCCATCTTAAATAAGTAGATATACACTGAGGTTCGAACATGATCCTTGAAAAAAGACACGTTTGGCCTTGTGGTTGGGAAAAAAATTTGTCCCACCCTTACAATTATCCCTTCACCCCTACAAATTATTTCACATTCCAATATTTCACCCTTTTTGCCAACAAAATTTTACATTTCATTTTCACACTTCTAGAATTCACCCGACAAGATTTCCACCTACGGATTTTAGACTTTTAGTGAGAGTTTTATCTGTCGCTATAAGTAAATTTTCTTTTAAATTAAATGATTAACCAGACTCTCAAAAAGGATTTTTCGGTAAGATGATGCAAACTGCAATGTTTTGAAAAATATTTCCGGTATCTGTCAGAATAAACACATTTCAGACTTTCAGTGATAGTTTTGTCTGCTGTCACTACATAAAATTTTCCGGTAAGAAGATTGAAATAGAATATTTTAATAAGGAGTTCTGGTATCAGTCTCAACGGGGTCTATTTACTTCTTTATGACGTTTAGTAATAATTTTGACTGTCACTATTGTTCTTGTAACAATATACTTATGATGCCTAACTTATGAAATCTTTTTGTGAGAAATATAAAAAAATGTTCATTAACGTGAATATTTAGACGACATAAAATTTTATAATGAGAAAACTTATTTTTCCCGCATATCACATTTGATGTACGAAACATCTAAAAATTTGCGTATGAGTTTAACAAGTCTGCCATGTAGTGACAGACAAAACTGTCAATAAAAGTTATAAACATGTACAAAGAGCTCATTCAGACAGGTACCATAACTCATTATCAATATATTCCGGTTTAGATCTTCTTACAGAAAAAAGATGTTTTGGAATTCCGATTTATCACTTGAGTTAAAGAAATTTGACTTATAGTGACAGACAAAGTTGTCAGTAAAAGTCTAAAATCTGTACAATGAGCTCGTTCTGAAAGTTTCTAAAATATTTTTCAAAATTTTTTCGTTTAGATCTTCTTAACGGAAAATCTTTTTTGAAAATCTGGTTAATCACTTAATTTTAAAAAAAATTGACTTAATTGACAAACAAAACTGTCAATAAAAGTCAAAATTCCGTAGGTAAATATTTTGTGGAGTTGAAGTGATAATTATAGAGGTGGGAGGAAAATTTTCTGTGGTAGGGCGTGAAGGCCCAAAGCCTAGAGCTCCAAAAATTAGGCCCTCAATTGTTTAATTTTAGATTAATTATAGTCCAATTTAAATTATAAAACAATTAAATATAAAATATATAAGGACTATAATATAACTCTTTTTATAATTCAAGGGGTGTGGTTGAGTGGTTGAGGCTCATCCTCTCTTAACCAAGAGTCGATGGTTCGATCCTCATTGGGTATGAAGTAGTTTTAAATCTTTGGGTCAGCTATCCCATCCATTGAAGTGCCTCCAATCTAGCGAGTGAATAGTCACTACGTTCGGAGGTGGATTACCCGGTCTCGACAAAAAAATAACTCTTTTTTTTACAAAGATGAATGATTAATTTTTATGTTATTTACAAATTAAACTGATTTTTTATTTTTTACTTTTTTAAGAGTTTATTTTTACTATTGCATCATGGCCTCAAAATAGTCAGGAACAATTTGCTCACAGAGACAATTATCTTTTTATATTCTTGTGTTTCAGTCAAACAAATATTAATAAAGTTATTATTTTAATAATCAATAATAAATTGGTCCAAGTGGTAAAATAGAAAAAAATTAGTTGAAAAGGAAACCGGTAACTAAAAAATTATTTTAATTTTTTATGGTACAAAAAATATATTATTTTAATTGTAAAAGGAATTTGTAGTAAAAATATTATAAAAGGAAAACTTAGTCAAAAAATAATTAAAAATTTCTTTTAATGGAATATTTAGTCAAAATAATTATAAAAGGAATATGTTATAATTTTGTTTTGAAGAAAATACTTAATCGATTACTAAGGAAATTATTCAGCGTAACGGACAAGCTATATATACTTATGGAAACCATTGTGTATACTATGCTCATTAAAATCAAGAAGACAACTAAAAAATAATTCAGCCACGTAGTGATCATAAAATTACTCACATCACAGGTATAAAATTTTCTTTCAACTTTCTTCACATTCTTAAATGGTTACGAAAAGTTTTTTTTTTTTTTTTGCTTTTTCAAAATCATTATTTGTATCTTGATGTTTCATTTCGGAAAGATTTTCACGGAATTGTAGCTTGTTACAAAGATTTTCATGAAAATATATTCTGTGTGTGTTTGATCCCTTAAAAAATAAGGGATTAGACGAGACAATTCTAGTTGTACTGTGTTTGATTGTAAAATTGTTTCAAGGATTGAACAATTTAGGGGGCAAGAGACTAGACAAAACTAGACATTTTTGTCCTCTACTAATCCAGAACACAACTTTTTGTGCTTCAAAAGTGTCTAAAATCCAAAATACATTTTTTCCTATAAAACATGGATAAAACAAAAAATTATTCAACACTATAAAAGTTTGTGCTTTTATCTTGTTCTGTGCAAACATAATTTTCTCTCATTTTAAGAGTGAATCTCTCAATTGATGTCTTTAAAATTTTACTTATTTTATTCCTTTTTTGATATTTAGATTCCAAAAATTTTTTGTCGGTATTTGTAGGGATTCTGCGAAAATTATCACTGCAACTATACTATACAGTCCCATCCCAGATTATAAGCGAAAAAACTTCAGTTTTGAGTAGTCCTACACTCCTGCTCACAAACACAAAAAAGATTTGTTATTAATTTTCATCATGGGTCCTTCATCAAATCGCAAACACAAGCCATATCATGTCTTTGATAGTACAAGAAGATTGAAAGTTATCGTTGATGATGACCCTGATGCGACTGATTCATCATCAGATGAAGAAAATTATGTTTTGGAGCAATCAATGAAGATAAATAGAGTTGTGCTTGAAGTTGCAATCCCTGATGTTCCTTCTGATCACAATGTTTGTGTCAATGAAACAAAAGTTGTAAATGGATTGAACAAGAATAAGAGTTCTAAAATTGGGAAAGAACAATCATGCAAATACAAAGGTGTTCGAATGAGGAAATGGGGAAGATGGGCTGCAGAGATTCGTAACCCGATCAAAGGTACACGCGAATGGTTGGGAACTTTTAATACGGCAGAAGAGGCTTCGAAAGCATATGAAACTAAGAAACTTGAGTTTGAAGCTATAACTAAGAAGGGTATGTGTAAAGTGAAGAGGAACAATAACAGTTTCAATAGTGTTGTTACTACTGAGAATATGGTTCCTTCTTTGAATGGCTCAAAAAGTGATACTGATACGTCAAATACATCGTCGCCTTTGCCTGAATTGGAAAACTGTGTTTCAGATTTGACCGAGAGTGGCAAGGTTTCGAGCGATGAAGCTATTGTTGAGAGTCTTAAGACTATTCCTTTGCAAGGTGAATTTTTGGAACAAAATGTGCAGCCGTTGAACGTAGTGCAGCAACCAGACGTCATTGAGAATTCGGATATGTCATGCATTGTCATGGATTGGTTAACATTCGATGGTTCGGGGCAAGGGTTGGATGATCTTGGTTGCCTTGATGATCTTCAGTATTGTGATTTTGATGTCAATGGACCACTTGAAATTCCAGATTTTGATTTTGATTTAGATGATATTGGTGACGATGAAACTGTTGCTGATGAGATTGCTAGTTGGATTGAAGATCCCAAATAAAACATGTCTATTAATTTTGCTAGTTAAGTTATTCTAGAGTATTATTACTTAGTTTAAACCTTTTTTTAATTTGCTATTGTTATGATTTCCTTGAACTTATGATGAAATTCATCCCTAAAAAAAATAGCATAGTAGTTTTTGTCATTTCGTCAATGTTTTTACTTGTTTATTTTGTTGCTATATATTTCTAGGCGACTAATTAGAATGGAGCATGGATTTTCCTAATGTTACTTTTCATGAATTTTCATAAAACAGATTAGAAGACAATTCACCCATTAATTTGTTAATCAAATTTATTCTTATGACACATCCAATCAAATTTTACTTTAGTTATATGTTTTTTTTTTTTTTACACTATTATAGTGGAAGTATGTTTATAAATTAATTATTACTAAAATATTAACAGAAAGAAAACAGAAAAAATTAATTATCAATTTGATCCAAATTAACTCGATTCTTAATTTTCTAATTCTTTCTAATTCTTTGTAACACTTAATTTTCTAATTCTTAAAGAGTTCTTTGACTTTGTAACTGACAAATGTACTATTACTTGGATCGGAGTTGTAGCTGACTAAACTTATCTTTCTCAAACTTGCATCCCAAGTTTTTTTTTCGACAAGACTTGCATCTCAAGATTAAAACATTAATTTCGTCTCCATAGTATATACGTCATATCTCTTGTAAGAAAACAATATTTTTTTTGTGTATCTTTCTTAGCAAGTTTCATAAAAAAAAATAGCAAACAATGAATTGATAATGGAAAAAAGACATGAGGATCAAATTTAGAAATATCTTCATAATTTTAAGGTTTAAACATACATTTGTACTCTGTATGTACACTAATTTTTCATTTTAGTCCTTGTATCGAAAATTTTGACAAAATAGTCTCTATATCGCGCTTTTTTTTTTTGATGTTGATCCTTGCCGTCTAATTTCATTCAAGTGGCAAACATTTTGCCACCTGGACCCTGCCACGTGGCCAAAAAATGTTGCTGACTGGATTAATGAATGCTAGAGGGACCAAAACCAAAAAATTAAACTGAATGCAGAGACCAAAACCAAAAAATTGAACTGGATTAATGAATGCTAGAGGGACTAAAATCAAAAAATTAAACTAATTGCAAAATGACCCATTTAAACTCTAAATCCATAAATTGAAATTTGTTTATCCACTCTTCTCTTCTCTTCTCATCAAATGTTGACAATTATGAGAGGCAATGCAAATGTTGACAACGTGATCAGAAAGCGCGTCGAGAAAACCACCACAGTTGGGCGGTTGTTGATCGGGATCGTTGAAAGGGAAGTCATCAGGATAATCTTTTTTAGCAATGAGTCTCTTTGTTGAAAGGTTGATGAGAAGAGAAGAGAAGAGTAGAGAAACAAATTTCAATTTAGGGATTTAAAGTTTAAATGGGTCATTTTGCAATTAGTTTAATTTTTTGGTTTTAGTCCCTCTAGCATTCACTTTAATTTTTTGGTTTTGGTCCCTGCATTATGTTCAATTTTTTGGTTTTGGTCCCTCTAGCATTCATTAATCCAGTCAGCAACATTTTTTGGCCACGTGGCAGGGTCCAGGTGGCAAAACATTTGCCACTTGGATGAAATTGGACGGCAGGGACCAACGTAAAAAAAAAAGCGCGACTTTGGGACTATTTTGTCAAAATTTTCGATAAAGGGACTAAAACAAAAAATTGGTGTACATACAGGAACCAAATGTATGTTTATTATGACTATATAGTGAAAGATATTAACTTTTGGATCTTTGGTGCAACTTTTTTGGTGAATTTTTAGATACCCATCAAGTTAGATCGATATTGGTACCCCGAGCATTAAAAACTAATTTTTTGTTTTATATTTAAACATTAGTTTTTAATATTTGGAATTATATTTCTCACCTAAATATAACGAACCATTTATACATTTCTTTTTTAATATTATATCATTATTTTTGTAGAATGACTTGCAAAAACTTCCTGACTAAAAAAAAGCTAAAACGTTGTGGATTTATAAAAAAATTCAACAGAAAATGTATAGCATACTTTTTTTTCTCTTCACCAAAAAAATCATAAAAAAGCATATGTGAAAACTAAATTTTCTTCTTTTGACCAAAAAAGAAAATAAAAAAAAAAATTAAGTTTTTCTTTGTTAAAAAATATCAAATTTTAATTTTCGTCCCATAAAAATATCATATTCTAGTCTCTAAAAATTGTTTTAGTCAAAAATAATAAGTCGATTTGTATTTTTTAATTAATATTTAACTTACATGTGTTAGAACATTATAAAAATTCTTTTACAATAAAGAGCTCAAAACATAATTGTAGGGTAAAATTTTCGTTACTTTTATTTTGATCTTTTGAATTTACAAAGTTAGATCGATAAACGTAGAATTTTAAATTTTGTTTCAGTATCGATTTTTGTTCTAAATAAGTTCCTGAATCAACCAAATATTTTCTTTTTGGTCCCTAAAGAAAAAATCCATAGGAAAATTCGTAAGAAAATCTGTAGGAAACTTGCGAATTTTCCTGCGGATTTTAATTAGCTTTTAGTTGATCCATAGACTTATTTAGAACAAAAACCAAAATCCACGTACATACAGGGACGAAAATGATACTTAAGCCAATTTTTTAAAAGTTTTCTAAAGAAACTTTTTTATACTATTCTAAATATTGATTTCCTTAATCCATGAGGTGTGTGCTTGAGCGTTTGAGGCTTATCCTTCCTTAACTAATGGTTTAGGGATCGATCCTCAGTTCCTCACCTTGGGTAGGAAGAAACTTTAAATCTCTGGGCAAACTATTCCACCCTTTGAAATCTAGCAAGGGGAATAGTCAGTGCATTCAATAGTGGATATCCTTATTTTGATTAAAATATTGATCTTCTTAAAAACGATGCAATAAGAATACTTTTTATCGTGATTAATTTCCTTTTCTTTTTGTTTGTTTATTTTCTTTCTTTCCCAACTAAAAACATGCTTAGAAAAAGTTATTCTAAAATTTAAAACTTTAAGGATAATTAAATAATTTTAAAAATCAACGATGACTACAACTTTGCGTTATAAAAAAATGTAGGGTAAGAAAAATGTCAGATTTTTTATGAGGATGGAAAATGCTATTTGAATTCCTTAGTTATAAAATTAGTTGGATATTTTCATAAAAATAAGATTTTTTAAGTCACAGGCTAACTGACATCGCCTCCCACAAAGCTTGCTTTGTCCCTAGATCACACGGAGCATAGACATTAGCCAACACAAAGTCCTCCCCCAATCTCTTAAATCTACCCTGACACCATAAAACATGTGGCTGACTCCTAGACGTCCGCATCTGAACCTCGTATGTATCCGAAATAGTCAACAAACCTCCGGAAGCCCCTACCGAAGGACGAAAAGAGTAAGCATGCAGGGATGAACCCCATAAGCCAGCCATTAATGCTTCATCACACACTTGCATTTTAGATTCCTGAATGCACACAACAAAAGGCCTCTGCTCCCCGATTTATCTATGAACCTCCTTTCTCTTCTCTACCCCCCTCAGCCCCCTAATATTCCAAGAAATGATCTTCATCGATCACTCTCTCTCGCGTTACTACCTCCCCCCTATCCTGACCTAACTCTATAACCTTACTACGTCGAGTCCGCGAGAGTACCTTAAACATGTTCCCGCTGCCACCCTGGACATTAATCCCTAAAGCTTGCCTAAACCCCAACATATCCTTCACAACAGACTGATTGATCATTCCCTTGCATCGACACCCAGTTCTGCCAATCATTATTTACCGAGACTGACGAGGGTGCTTCTACTGGTTTCTCCCAAACGTTCCCCTTAACCACCCCCTTAGGGCAACCCCTTTTACGATAATTATGTCTGAGAACACCTAAAACCTCCCTACGATCCTGACTAGGCAACCGCGCAATCTTGTTAAGCCGTACAGCAGGCTGAGGCGCTAACTCACTGGACCCCCTGCATGGTGACTAGGGGCCACATCCGTCCCCCTGATCACACTATGATTAGCTAGAGGGGGTGCGTCCCCTGCCACTTGATTGTGATCACGAACCCATTCTAAACTCCATGGTCCTGACAATGTAGAACGTGTTGCTGAAGGCGGACACGACTTTGTAGGCTTCTGACTCTTGGAAACCTGTTTCACTGGTTGTTCACCATCAACCTGGACATTCCTCTGCTCCTGCTCCCTTAAATCATTCGCTCCTGGTGAATTTACCCCCACAACTTTTTCAAAGCCAACTTCCCCACTCTCCCTAACACGCGCCACAGAAGACTTAGAAGTAGAGTGAGCTTGCGCTAGTGCTTGCTCATGCTTCTTCACCACTAAGTCCTCTTACTCTAAACCCTCGATCACCTTCTCCACCACCTCATCGTCCAAGTCAACTTGGTATCCCTCCGCATGCGCAGGCGAAAACTCATCATTCGATGCAGTATCTTCTGTTTCCCTATCTTCCCCAATTAAACAAGCATTATCCCCCAAAGCAAAACCCCACTCCTCTATAATTTGGATTTTCACCACCTTCCCATCTACTAACAAACTCTCTGTCACCTTCACAACCTCTAGCTCCGGTGTGGAAATGAGGATTCTGGCATAGTCCAATTTGTCCTTGTTCAAAGTGCTTGTATCAGCTCGAAGATATTTCCCACAATCCAAAACGCATAGTTTAAAGAACTCCTCATTCCACGCATGTAGTGGAATTCCGTATAGCCGCACCCACGCTCCTCTCTGAACTGATACTACCTTGCTCTCCCATTTCTCCCAATGCGACAGGAAATGGCCAAAGAAATCCTTGGCACCATCGAGAATCACCATCGCTTCAGTTGGTGACGAACTCTGAATAAAGACTCGGTCCGCACTTAAGGGCGTCACAATTAAGTCCGCGAAACCGACATCTAAAATGCGCTGTTGAATCAGTGGTATAGCTTCCCCGTTGCTTACAGAGGCCACCACACCCTTGGTTGCCCATTGGACTTCCGCCTGGTCGTATATTTGCGCATAAGCACCTCTTGACCGGAAGGCCCTCCAATCTTTCTAGATTCCTTCCCTCCCTGTGGTTTCGCAAGTGGAATCTCTACTGCCCCACCCCCCCCCCCACCCCCCAATCCCCCCACCCTCACAGACGACCCCGGGATAGAGGTCTCACTAGTAGCGATAGGCTTAACGACCGCCTTTTCAACATTTTTCAGGACATCAACACTCTTTGGTACCTTACTAACGTCCATATCTAAACTGATATCTTTAGACTTCAATTTCTATTAAAACATTAAAATAGTAGTCTAACTTCTTACAATTAACTTTGTCAAAAAATAATTGTTGGAATTCCTTTCAATAACTATATTAAAAAAGTTAACCTCATAATTGTTAGAATTATTTTCAATATATAACTATAATAAAAAAGTTAATATATATATTTTGCCGTAATAGTCTATGATTTAAATGTACTCCTCTATATTATAAAAAAAAGTATAGCATTTATTTTTATATGCAAAAGAATTATTGCATTCTAATAAAGACTACTAAATTAAACTAAAAATCATAATAAAAATTATTAAATAAATAAATAGAAAAATGAGGAGACAAAACCTCAATTAATCATAGTAAAAAGAAGATGAAAATATTCTGACCAATAAAATATGGGATATAATTCTTCCAAGCGAAAGTTTGAAAAATAATTTCAAAATAAATCAATTTATTATTAGAACAAGGATTAAATTTATGCTCATAATCTGACTTTAAAATAGATCAACTCGCTAAAATTTTCATTTTAGCCTATAGATGAACATTGAAATCGATAAAGTTTCATTTTACCGGGAATTTTGCTTTCAAATGGGAAAGATTGGATGAATTCCCTTATCCCATGAAGAGAAGAGAAGGCTTGGGGCTAACCCTTCCTGCAAGGAATTTAATGACAGGCTTACCTTTTCTTAGCCTTAACCAAACGATTAGCAAAATTAAATCGAGGAATCAAGGACGATTCGATGACTCTCTCTAATGAGGAGACAAAACCTCAAAAAAAAAAGGTTAAGAGAGAGAGAGAATAAGCATTAATCATAGTAAAAAAAAGATGAAAATATTATGATCAATAAAATATGTGATATAATTGTTACAAGCAAAAGTTTGAGAAATAACTTCAAAAGAAATCAATTTATTATAAGAACAAGAATCGTCTTTTTTATGAATACGAGACACCTTATAAAATTGTATGGAGGAATAGAGTAAAATGTTAATTAGTGCATAATTTTCCAAAAATAAGATGAAATGATGAAAAAACAAAACCATCAACTGCAAAATTTGTTGATGCTCATACGTCAAAATAATTTTTAGAAATTATTGAATCTGTAGATATTTATACATATTTACACGCAATTAAATTTATTAAAAAATTCAAAATTATTAATTTAATTTATATAATAATGTTAATATTTCGATGAAATAACTACATATTTTAAAATGTTAAAACAATATTTTAAAGTAGACTAAAAATAAAATGTCGAGACATTTGTAAATATAAGATGACATTTTTTTAAGCAAATAATAACATGATATGCTAAATGTTAAGTTCTTCTAAGCTACTATAATAAACTATATATCTTTACCTGAGCCAAATAATTAAACCTAAATTTAAATATTATGAAAACCTTCATCAAAAACCTATATATTGGCAACAAAAAATATTCAAGTTTATATAATAACAAATAAAAACTAAATATTGAAAAAAATATTATTAAATAAAAGATCCAAAAATTAACAATAATTTTTTTTTTTTTGAAGAAGCCAAAATGAGATTATATATATATATCAAAATATCAAGGTCGACCCCTAGCACAAGGTGTGCTAGAAACAGGTCACCATAAATACATCAAGAGTCAAAAGATCAAAAACCAACTAGTCGATACAAATCAAATACCCAAACATAACAAAGGGTTCACCCACCAACTATGTAGATTCACCCCTATCCTTGGAAACTGAGTCTTCAACCACCACAAAGAATATCGCTTGATCAGGTCCAACAGAAGTGGGGTCGATTGCGCCGAATTCTTGAAAAGGCGTTGATTGCGCTCTTTCCTAATAATCCAAACACAAACAAGCCAAATAAGCTGCATGAATGATCTCCGATCTCGACGACCACCCACTGCCCAAGAAAACTGAGTGAAGTGAGCAGATGGAGTCGCAGGGTCCACCATATCGAAACCAATCCAAGACTTGACCAACAGCCATAAGGCGCCAAAGACTCCGCAAGAAAAGAACAGATGATGGGCTGTCTCAATGCCTCCACAACCAGAAACACAATACTGATCCTCCTGTGTAAGAATGCCACGTTGAGCCAAGTTGGTCTTCGTCGGTAGCCTGTCCCTCAGAAGTCTCTAAGCAAGAATAGACACCTTCAAAGAAACCTGTCGATGCCAAATGAGCTCTACTGCCTCGTCTAAAGGAACTGCGTCCTGAGTAGTCAACAAACGATATGCACCACTGACAGTGTACCCACTATCTAGATCAAAACGCCACTGCCAGACATCTGCCACCTGCTCCTGCACCTGAAAATCATGAAGTAAGATCTGACACTCACCCAGCATCTCCTCCTCCCACGCCCATAACTGTCTCCGCCACACCCATGCTCCCCTTCCTAGCTCCCACCCTAACGCAAACATCTCAGCCGCCGAGTGTTGCTTGGTCTCTGTCAAATCAAACAGGCGACCAAACCTCACCCTCATCGGCACTCCCCCTAACCAAGGATCCGACCAGAAGGAAGTGTCCCTCCCATGCCCAACCCGTCGTACCACACCATCCGCAAACCAGCCTCCCTCAAACCCAACATCCCCATCCCTAATCCTCACTATCTCCCTCCACCAAGCAGAACCCCTCCTCCCCGCATCACCCAAACGTCCTCCCTCCTCACCATACCTAGCCGCCAACACCCTAAACTACAAACCCCCTGATCCACCAACATCCTCCAACACCACTTGTCAAGAAAAGCAGTGTTAAACTCCCGCAACCATGCTCCTGACGCATACAAATAGATTTCCAGCTAATCCAAGAAACCTTTCTAGAATCCTCACCCCTTCCCCAAAAAAAATGAAGTAAAATAGAGTCAAAGGAAGAAATGATACCTGTGGGAGCTTTGAAGAATGAAAGAGCATATACAGTAAGAGAGGTTAGCACGGATTTGAGCAATACCAGACGACCACCAAAAGACAAAAACCGACTTTTCCAACTCGAAAATCTCCGCTTAACTCGCAACAACACTAGATCCCAAAAACCTAACCGTCTCTAATCACCCCCGATAGGAAGACCTAGGTACACAAACGAAATCTTACCCACTTTACATCTCAAAGCACTCGCAGCCTCGACTAACCAGTAATCAGGAATATTGACCCCAACCAGCATGCTTTTATGGAAGTTTACTTTCAAGCCTGACATGACCTCGAATAGCTTACGCACATTAGGCCAACTCTTGGTCCCTAGGAGGAGGGTATCATTGGCGAACTGTAGATGAGATACTGTAGTGGTGCCCTGCACACTGACCTTGTACCCTGTAAAGAGCTGCTGATGCGTCAGGGACGTCATTAAAACATTCAGTCCCTCCGCCGCCAACAAGAAAAGAAACGGGGTCAAGGGGTCCCCTTGTCGTAGGCCCCCTCGAGCGGAAACTCCTCCGTTGGACTACCATTAACCAAGACAGATACATTCCTTAATCCATTTCCGCCATAGTGTCGGGAAAGCCATCTGCCGCATCACAACATCCAAATAAACCCAATCCACAGAGTCATAAGCTTTCTCAAAATCTACTTTAAACAACATCAGCTCCTTCTTATATTTTCGAGCCTCATCCACCACCTCATTTGCTATAAGAATCCCGTCAAGGATCTGTCTATCGCGAACAAAAGCGGATTGTGACTCCGAGACAACACTTCCAATGACCAAACGCAACCTATTTGCTAAGACCTTAGCCAGCACTTTATACAAACTATCCACCAGTGCTATAGGCCTAAACTCATTCAGACTCTGCGGACTATCCACTTTAGGAATCAAAGCGATGAAAGTGGAATTTATACCCTTAGTCTACTGTCCATGACGGTGAAACTCAGACACAAACCTCATGAAATCACCCTCAAACTCCCTCCAGAAATCCTTAATAAAACCAAAATTAACCCCATCAGGACCTGGGCTTTTATAGCTATCGCAATCCCAAATCGCTGCTTTGACCTCCTCAACCGAAAAAGGCTTAATCAAACTGGTTCCCTCTACCCATCCCAAACGCTTAAACTGAAGATTCTCCACCCCCGGTCTCTCCACAGGACTCGCTTTGAAGTGGGAGGCAAAATGATTAAACACCGCCTGCTTGATAGGCGCTACGGTGTCCAACTGAACCCCGTCAACTAAAATAGACTTAACCGCATTTCCCCGCCGACGATTAGCCAAAAGGGAGTGGAAATACTTAGAGTTAGCGTCCCCTCCTTGAGCCACATAGCCCGATATTGTTGCCAAGAAATGCTAACATTCAGCCGAGATAAGGAATGTATATCGGAGGTGATACCATGTAACTCCTCAATCTCATTGTTTGAGAGGGTGGTCTCCTCCCCTTTGGTATCCAATTCCGACAGTCTAGACTTCAGAACATCAATCCTTTTAGGCAGATTTTGGCTATGGGTTGAGTGCCATTCTTTCAAAGCCACTTGATTAATTTGAATTTGGTTTTCAGGACATAACCTCCCCAGCCATCTACCTTAATCGCATCCCATTGACCTTTCACAAACTCTCGATAGCCGGGAACATCAGATTAGCATTTCAACATTCGCGCCGGCCGCGGCCCCCAATCCTCCTCACTAGCAGTCAAAATAATAGGACAATGATCCGATAAACCCCGCAGGTGAGCAGACTGCAAACAATTAGGCCAACTTAGACACCATTCCTCAGAGAGTAAAAATCTATCGAGCCTGCTCATCGACCGCCCATCCCCCCTATACCAAGTAAACTTGCGACCAGTCAAAGGTAGATCAAACAAAAAATTATTCTCAACGAAAGAGTTAAAAGGGACATGACCCACAGTAAGAGGGCCAGAGCGTTAAAATCCCCACACAGCATTAAAATCCCCACACACACAAACTGAATTGCCTACCTCCCTCTGCAACCTAATAGACATCTCGTCCCATAGCACCTGCTTCGCCCCCAAATCACACGGAGCATAGACATTCGCAACCAAAAAGTCTTCCCCCGCTCTCTTGAACCTACCTTGGCACCACAAAACATGTGACTCACTCACCGACATCCACATCTCAACATCTTCTACATCCGAAATTGTCAACAAACCCCCTGAAGCCCCAACTAAAGGGCGAAAAGAAAACGCATGTGGGGAGGGGCCCCATAAGCTAGCCACAACCGCTTCGTCACACACTCGCAATTTTGTTTCCTGAAGGCATACAATGTAAGGCCTCTTTTCCCCAATGAGACTGCGAACCTCCTTTCTCTTCTCCGCCCCACCCAACCCCCTAATATTCCATGAAATGATCCTCATTTCTCACCCTCTCTCGCAATACTATCACCCTCCTGCACCCTACTAACATCCCTAATCTTACCTTGTCCGGTCCTAGAGCCTGCCCAAAACCCACCATATCCTTCCGGGCTGCCTGATCATCCCCTTGCATCGTCACCCAGTTCTGCCAATCATTATTAACCGAGACTGACGAGGATGCCGCATTTGAAGGGGTCGGCTGCCCAACTGAATTTCCTTTAAACGCACCATTCGGACAATTCCTTTTACGATCTTCCTGCCTTAGCACCCCTAAAACCTCACGACGATCCTCAGAAGGCAACCTCGCAATCTTCTTAGGGCGCACCGTTGACTGGTTTACCCTAGTTTCCTGCTCCCCTACTGGGTTTCCTAAATCCACATCCCCCTCCCTCATTGAACGAGCTAAAGGGGAAACACCTCCCTCCTCATGGTTATGTTCACGAAGACATTATAAACTCCATGGTCCTGACATCAAGGATCGTGTTGCAGAAGGCGGGCAAGACTTAGTTCGCTGCCGACTCGATGAGATATCCGGTCTATCTTTTATCTTCCCGCCCGATCTCTCACTCTTTTCCCCCGTTTCCCCAGATACTTCCGCCCTATGATTTTTCTCAGCGGAGGCAATCCCATCATCCCCGCATTTCTGAGAACCCACTGAAGAAGATGTAGAGCGTGTACAAACAGGGTCACGCTGCATAACTGCCATATCCGCGTTGCCTAAATCCTCCACCACCTTATTAACCACCCCATCGTCAACTTTTTGTCCCCCCTCAAACTCAGGTGAGAACTCATCCTCCGATATGTTCTCCTCGGTTTCACTTTCATGCCCCAAGTAAACACGCATCGTCTCCTAACGAAAAACCCCACTCCTCTATGATTTGAACCTCCACCACCTTCCCATCAACCACCACTCTCTCAGTCACCTTCGGAATCTCAAGGGTCGGGGTAGCTATAAGGACTCTAGCATAGTCCAATCTATCCTTATCTAAAGTACTACTGTCAACTCTAAGGTACCTCCCACAGTCAAAGACGCAGAGTTTAAAGAACTCTTCATTCCACGCCTGGAGAGGGATGCCATACAGCCGCACCCAAGCCCCTCTCCGGTCTGACACCATCTCTTTGTCTCACTTTGCCCACTGAGATAGAAAAAGACTAAAAAAGTCCTTTGCGCCATCAAGGATTGCAATCGCATCAATGGATGACGAACATTGAATAAAGACACGATCCGCTCCCAACGGCGTCACTATCAAATCCGTAAAGCCCATATCAAAAACACGATTCTATATCCAAGGTATAGATTCCCCTGAACTCACAGAAGCCACCACCCCCAGGTTGCGCAATTGACCTCCTCCTCCTTAGCCCTATATTTGCGCATAAAAAATTGCTCGCCTATACCCTCACTAACACCCTTAAACCCATTCTCGCCCTTTTGTTTCCCTAACGGGATCACAAGCTCCCCCACTCTCACAGACATACCACTGGTTGACATTGCTGAAATTCTGGAAATCAGACAGACAAATGCTGTGCACAATGTTAGCACTAGTGTCCGAGCATTTGTCACACAATAGTAAAATAACTTAGCGTAGCAAAGTAAAATAAGCGTGACTGAAAAGTAAAGAACACAATGAGTTATTTAACCCAGTTCGGCGCAACTGCCCTAGTCTGGGGGATACCAATCTAGGAATGAACCCACTATAATAGTTCTAGTGAAATACACCAACGTAGCCTCACTACTTGGTTATGCACCTAGACCCTATCCCGTGATGCTCTACCTAGGAACTCCTAGATATGAGACCCCGTCTCAATTCCTACCAAACAGTACAACCAGCACTGTTATCACTTTGTTCTTTTTCTTTTGTTTGTTTCAAGAGTCACACTCTAAAGACACAACTAACTTCGTACTTCACAACTTAGGAGCAGTACACAATTACAACTCAAACACAGAGTACTTGACTTGAATCAGCAGATACAAGCAAGACTCACAACTAACAAGAAAACCTAAAGCACACGCTTTAGTACACACACGGTTTTCCACACACCCAAAACTAGGGTTTGTCTTCATACATATATAGTACTCAGCAAGCACGGGTTTGGGCTTCAAAACATAGCTTGGACGTTGTCAGGTCCAGCTAACAATTCTTCATGAGCAAGAATATTGTTTCCAAAAATATATCAATATTAATTATGGAAATACACAAAGGCTTGTAACCTTGTTACAGCTCAGCAACCCTGCGCGTCTTGTTCTGCACGCTAGGTTAGACATAAAACTTCATAGAATCTTCAGAAGATCTTCAACAGAAATTTAGCGCAAGTTGGCGCGCAACAGTCAGGTCACACAATGTTGTTCCACTTGCCTACAGCATTTGTCTCAGCATTTGGCTAGTAGATGTTTTTGCAAAATGTAGCCAACATACAAAATCCCAACAATCTCCCCCTTTGGCAAAATTTTGGCTAAAACAATCTATAGCCAGTTCTTGGAGAGATACACAGAAGTTCTTTAAGTCCACATCATACATAAGCAACAAAACTATAACAAAACTACCTTCAAGAGATTTCTTTGAGCAAAGATAGCTTGTAACAATATCAGAGGCATTCATCATCATGAATCATAATACGCCTAGCCTCACACCAATAGCCAAATAAAAATTCACAATTCACACATAGTGGGTTCATATAAAGAGATGAAAACATACTCTTAAAAAGATAATTCTTCCACAACATAGAGATCAGAGAAACGTGCTCCCCCTCAACACATGCATTCACATAAGATACGCGCTCCCCCTCAAAACATTCATGCATATAAAATAACATACTTACTTCAAAAAACAAGTGTCAGAGCATCTGTCTAAACATAGCATGTGTCTGAGCATCTTCAGATCATAAGAAAATTAATTCTAACATACGTCTTCATGCATAAACATAGCATAACAACTTCAAGAGCATGCAACAGATCATCTTCAGGCATAAGAAAATTAATTCTAACATATACTACTCCCCCTTTTTAGCCATAAATTCTGACAAACATAAATCATGCATAAGGAAAGTCATAGAGTAGCAAATCCAGTCACAGAGGTCAAAGAGTCATAGAGGCACAGAGAAGCCCCAAATAGAGTTATTACAGACCATAAGGCACACTCAGGTGCAGAGTGAATGAATAAAAGAAAAAAAATTACACAAGCATTAGAAATAGGCAGTCTCATAAGAGGCATCAGACATTTCCTCAGTGTCACCAGCAGCAGAAGTATTTTCATTTCCTCCTTCTTCTTCCTTGTCTTGTCCTTGGGCATTCAGCTCACCCTCAGCTTCAGCCTCAGCTTTCAAAGCAGCTATAACCCTATCAACCTTCAACTTCTTAGCACCCAAATCCAAACTAACCTCTGTAAGTTCAGCTATCATAGCCTGTCTACTCATAAGACCAGATGTCTGGGCAGAAGTGCCAGCCAATTCATCAGCCTGTGGCTGAGATAACAATTTGCAGTCCAGAGCCAAAGGGCTAGGCCTCCTAACAGGCTCTTCAGCACTAGCCAATATATCAGGGTGTTGTTGCAGAGTAATATCACATAGCAGAGTAGGAAACACAATAGGAAACTTAACAGCAAAAGACTTAGCTTGCTCTAAAAATTGATAATAAATGTAAGAGCCAAAATCAAATGCAGATTTAGTACCAACTGCATAGATAAGCTTAGCTAAACCAGTTGCAACAGAATTAGAATGAGTGGTTGGAGACCAGTTATGAGCAGCAATTTTGTTCAACACAGTATATAATGGGGACAATTTTGCAGCAGACAAATGTCCAGGCCAGTGTCTAAGCTTATTACCTGTGATTTCTTTGCAGATAGTATCATCAGTCACCACTAACTTAGGAATATCTGCAGTGGACCTTCCTAGATAAGCATTGATAATTTGAGGAGAGAAGTTGACACACCTACCACGAATAAACACCTGCCTGTACTCTGGATTCCTAGAGTCATCACAGTCTTCAGAGATGTTGACCACAAATTCCCTAACTAGCTTGTCATAATGGTGACCCTGATTCTTCACTGTCTTAACACATCAACAACACATCAAGCCTCCTAACCAGCCCAGCATGTCCCTAACCAGCCCAGCATAGTCCAACACATCAACAAGTTCCTTGCACTTGAACACATCTACCTTGAGACTTCTTTCCAATCCAAGCCTCCTATGATACACAAATTTCCAGCGAGTAGCTCCACTTTCCAGATGAAAGGAGACATTATCCAAAGGGGCTAGAGGAATAACCAGAGGGACTTTCATTCCCTTAACAGTTTTTCTAGATGCTCCACCAGTTGGGGCAGCATCTGTCTCAGCAATCTCAAAATCAGAATCACTTGAGGGATGATCCTTTCTTTTGAGGTTCTTCTTCTTCTAATCAGGCTTGGGAGTTGCTTTACTCCAAGACTTGGGGGGACCAACGGGCTTCTTCCCAGTATCAACAGCTTTCTTTTTGTCTTTCTTAGCATCTTTACCAGCAGTAGATGCAACAACAACAGATTTGCTCCTTGTCCTGGGAGCAATACTAACAACTGGGTCTCTTCCAAAGGTCTATCTTCAGACTCCAATTCCTCAACATTGACCACATCAGTTTGGTCAATGTTCACATTCTCAGCCTGACCATCATCTTCAGGAATTTCAGCATTCTGATCTTGAGGCTTGGGAGAGTCATTCTCATGAACGCTCATAGTTTCAGGAGTGTTTGGAACAACCAAAGACTCCACATTAGCTTGTGCCAAAGGTTCTTGAGCATCTGGCACAACATCTGGCATATCAGCAGAGGGTTCAACATTTTCCTCAGACAAAGCAACTTTCTCAGCAACAGTAACATCATCAATAACCGTTTTGTCATTAACATCAGCATGGTCAACATCATGCAAATTTAACTCATCAGCATCTAATTTGTCATCTACCTTAGGATTATCAGAACCTAGGGTTTCAACAAACGGTTCATCTCCCTCAGAGGTCTTTTCATCAGATCCGTTGACAGAAGTGTCAACATTTGGTTCTACAACAGTTGATTGGAACGGATTTTCCTTGCAATAAATATCATGCATGGTGAGACCTATTCTCTGAACAACAGGAGTTTTCTTACCTTTCGTTGCAGACGAAGTCGATCCTCTTCTGTTGCTTTTTCTTCGTGACACAAGCGCTTTAGGACGCTGTTTGATTGCTGGTGAATTGATCATGGTTGCAAGCGGTTGTACATCCATAAACTCCGGTGACGTGGTTTCTGGAACAATGGGGGAAGTTTGATCGTTTGCGATTGGAAAGTGAGTAGAATCAGACATGATTGTAGTAACGTTTTTGGAGATTTGAAGATTTGAGAATATTTGAATGACAATGGGAGCGGCAAGTGAGCAGTTGAGTGAAGGTGTGAAAAACACAAGAAGGGGGGGGGGTTGAATTGTGTTTTGGTATTTTGAAAACTTCTGCTAAGTTCTGAAGCTTATCAGAAGCACCAGCGGATAAAGAAACACAATTAACACACTCACACAAAAGAGTAAGGATAGAGAGAGAGACGAGACAAGCAATTTTATACTGGTTCGTCTCACAAAACAAGAGTAGTCCAGTCCCCTTGCACTTCCAAGGGATTTCACTATAATCACCTAGACTATTACAATGCTCAAACACACTTGTAAGAGACTTCCTACTTGCTCAAGCACACTTGCAAGAGGCTTCCTAATATAAAAGAAATAAGATAGAAAGTGATAAACACTTGATTATAAAATCAAGAGTTTTCTTAAGATTACAACTCAAGACTCTTAAGACTCTAACACAGAATTCCTAATGAATTAGAAAAACAGAGTGTCAGAAGCACAACAGAAAAAATAGTTTCAGAAGCAGTGCTTTCAGTCTTATGTAAAGGAGTAAAGTTGTATCAGTGCGTGCGTTGTTGTTGTATGTTGTAACCTTGATCTTCAAAGAGATTTTCTCTATTTATATGTGAAGAAGAAATAGAGACGTTTGAAGATAATGACCGTTGCAGAGGTCATTTTCAAGCCAACTGTGAAAAGGACAAGGTAACATGGAATATTTGCCAATTCTGGTAATGCTTATCCTGTTATTCCTTTTTCTTGAGAATATTCGTCCTTATGGAGTAAAATAGTACTAACGTCACAATCCTTGATGATAAGGTTGTAGTACTATGATGTATCAATCAATCACAGCCTTTAATTCAAATGATTTCCAATCATTGAATCACTATCAGTTAACACTGACATTCCTGGCTTGTCATTCAGAGCCTATGTATTTGACATATGCTTCTGAGTCTTCAGCTTCTGAAACTGTGGGTCTTCTCAATGCGTTGCTTCTGATTCAACATAGCTTCTGAGATGACTTGCTTCTGATTAGCTTTTCTTCTGATATCTTAGCTTCTGATATCTTAGCTTCTGATGTCCATGCTTCTGATATCCATGCTTCTGATATCCATGCTAATGCTTTGTTTCAGAGCTTAGTTCAATCAACATAATATAATTAATCTGCACACTTAAAATTAAATATTAAAATACCCTATTGTTCATTAATACTTTGTTATCATCAAAACACTAAGAGTCAGATTCTGAACATCCTTTGTTCCAACAATCTCCCCCTTTTTGATTGATAACAAATCTAGTATTAATTAACAATGGTTGTTATTTTAATTTACTATGTTCAACAGAGGTTCATAAGCTTTGCACGCTCCCCCTAAGTTGTAACATTTAGTAATTAAAATAGTTTAAGAATATAATTTTATTGTGACTCAAATTCTTCATAATTTGACTCTTAGAGACTAGTGTTGTAAGCTCTCCCCCTGAGTCTGATAATTAATGGAAAAATTGCACTCTTTCCATTTATCATCATATGAAGAACTTAGTTCAACATAAAATATTATTCTCTAGAATAAATAAACAGATAAAATAATCAAAGAAAACGTAAAATTAAACAGATTCTTTTAATTGGTTTCAGTTATTAGAGCTTCTAAACTCATTAATTAATGACTCTTACTCCCCCTTTTGTCATCAAACAAAAAACAGTTTGTATAAAAAGAAGTAAAGACATTTAAAAAGCGCGTAAAAAGATCAGTCAAAAACACAACTTTCAAGGAGTCAAGTCAGAAAAACAGTTACAACAACTTCATTAAAGAAATTGTCTGATTCCAAGAACTGAGAGACTATGACTCTATAAAAGTCGATAAAAGAAGAGAGCAACACCATTTCAATTCACTCAACACTTCCACACATTATTATCAGAAATAATGGATAAGGATAAAAGAGCAAATAAGGGTAAGGCTCCCCAAGAAGTGAAGAAAGAAGAATCACCAAAGAAAACAAAACCAAAAGCAAAGAAGGTCAAGGGTGAAGCGTCTTCTTCAGTTCCATTAAGAAGAAGTTATAGAACCAGATCAAAAACAAAGCCACAACCACCAGTATACATCAATCTCTCATCAGATTCTGATGATACTGATTCTGATTACAGAGAATTTCTCAGAACATATGATCCAGAACAATGTGAATGTTCTTCAGAAGGATCCTCTTCTGGTTCTGATAAGCCAGATTTTGATTATCTGAGGTACTTGGAGAATTATCATTCTCCAACAGAAACCTCAGGCTCTGGTGACTCTCAGAAGTCAGATTTAGATTCTAATTAGATTTAGGACCTTATGTAATGATATTCTATTTAATCAATAAAGATTTATGGTTCTGTTTTGAAATCTTTTTCTATAATTTCTTTGTGATTGACATACTTTTCAAAAGCATATAATTAAACAAAACAATGCAAACAGTTAACAACAATCAAAACAAATTAAGTAAACAAAAGATATTCATGCAATTAACAGAAATAAAACTTGTTCAAATATTACAACCACTTAAAAAAAAATTTGTGCGCAAATATAGAATCCTAGGGTTGAGATGAGGAGGGGTTAGAAGGAAGTCTTGAGATAAGCAACATCATCATCTTCTCAAGAGCTTTGTCAGACTTCTCAGCATTCTTATTGATAGTTTCTTTCAGATCCATCTGATTAGTCTTGACCTCTTCCAGACCAGCTTCCAACACTAAGAGTTTATCTCTTTGTTCTCTTTGAATTTGTTCAACCTTTAGAATCCTTGTATCAGCAGCATCAGAACTTTCAACCATAACAGTATCAAAGTCACTAGTACTTAAAACATTTACATCTTCTTTCATCATTAACTCCTGTTCTAGTAACCTTTGTTTCCTTTCTTCAGCCTTCAGAACTTCCATCTCATCATGTGATAAGTTAGTTAACATCAATCTTTTCTTTTGAAGAGCACTTCCAAATGCATTTTCAAAAGAGTCAGTGAATTGCAGATGTTCATAAACTAGCTCATCAACATACTTTTTCTTCAAAGCAGCTATGATCAACCTCTGAGCATTGTCAATCTCATCAAACTTTTCAACAATCTGACTTGGCATAATGCCTCGTTCAGACTTTAAGTTGTGCATTCTTTTAACATCATTATTAGCAAGCCTAGCTAGAATCTCAATGCTAGAAACAGTTTGGTTAGAATGTTGGGTTTGAATGCTTTCAAGAATGGATTGATAAGTTATTTCAGGCTCAGAAACAGTTTGATTGATATTTTGTTCAAGATTAGATGGAGGTGAGACTGGGGATTGAGGTGATTCAGGTAAGTTGACTGTGAAAGCAGGTTGAGTTTGTGAAGATGATTTTGTTAAAGGATTAACAATCTCTATGGTTGGGATGGAAGGTTGAGTAACATGTGGAGGAGTGTCAACATGAATTGGAGTGGGGATAGGATTTGTGTGATCAGTTTCAGTATCAGAATCAGAGCTAACATCACTAAGAGGATCACCAAATTTTTCTTTAAACTTCTCAAGACCTGATTTCTCAGAAGGAGAAGGTATAACAACAGAAGGTTTGGATGGAGTTTCAGGTAAGCTCTTAGTTTCTGTATGAATGGTTTGAGGTGACAAATGTTCAGATAGCATATCTAAAACATTTGGTTCTGATATAGGTTCAGATGATGGTTTGATTGGAGAAGGAATTTTAAAAACAGGCTCAGAAGCAGGTTCATTTCTAAATTGAGATTCTGCAGACTCATTATTAATAGTGTTAGAAGATGTACCTTGATGCTTCTGACGTTTGTGAGCAGCTCTGTCTCTGGCAATTCTCTCCCTTTTTGTAATCAAAGGTTCTTCATCATCATCAGATTCTTCAACAGACACATCAACCATTTTCCTCTTGTTTTTGTTCTTGTCCTCAAGCTTCTTAGACCTTACTTCCTTTTCCTTAACTTCAAGCTCTTGTTCTGTCATGATCTTAACACCACCAACAGAAGGTTGTTTGATTTTGACTCTATCTCTGGTGACAGCAGTCTTCATCACAAAATCTTGTTTCTGATCAAATCCCAGCTTGGTTATATCAACTTCGTTTCCAGGAGTTTCCAGACCATACTCCTTATCCCAATGATTAAACAGACCATCAGCAATCTTCTTTCCTTGTTCAATATCTACAGCAGGAAAGGTTGATTCAAACTCTTCTCCTTTGCTTGTTCATAAGCAAAGGATTGTTAGGAACAACAACTTTCCCTTTGATTAAGAACATCTTCTTCAAGGACTTACCATCAACAATCCTTGATTCCATATAAGAAGACTTGACAAAAGTTGGATAATTCTTTTTCAGAATTTCATGAAAGTTGCTTAGATAAAAGATGTGTGACAGCAATCTAACATGATGACAGTTGGCATGACCTTTTTCAATGCTATTTTTGATAACTTCACACAGATGATCAAAAATATATTTTGCCATATTCATTCTGATCATACCATGAAGAAAATGCATGAAGTATTTCTGTTCAGAAGAAATACAGTCAGTACCACCAACCTTTGTAGCAATTGATTCGAGCATCACCTTGTAAACAGATTTGAAGAAAGGTTTCAAATCTCTCTGTACATTTGAGTTAACATTTTCAAACAAGGTTGCTTGAACTGTTGGATCTTGTGGTTTAGTCTTGAAACCAGACAGTTGAATACCATGATTTGGAATATTCAACACTTTTGCAATGTGATCAGCAGTAATCTTGATATCCATTCCAGCAATGTTTGACCTTATTTCCGTTTGGGTTATCTCAGGAAGACCTAATTCCTTTCTAGATTTCCCTTTCAGTGAAGGGTTTTTCTTCACCAGATTTTGAACTTCAACATAAGCAGATTGTTTGTCAAAAACGTATGCTTTCATCCAAAACTCTTTAACCATGTCTTCATAGATAGGACCATTCAGAATATTGAAGTAACGTTCTAATCCTTGATAGTAGAACATTTCTTGTAAATCGAATCCATTAGCTTTTAGACTTTCAAAATCGACCCGTTTCTCTACAACGCTCTTTAAACTTTCAAACTTGAAAACCATGGTATCCTTTCTGATCTTGTACTTCCTTTGATTTTCCAAATCAACGATAGGTTTAACAGAAGGAGTGAGAGCAGATGATGATGCCATTGTTGAGGGTTAGGGTTTTTGTTTTGCTAGAGAGGGAAGAAAGAGAACTGAAGAGTTGGAGGTTTAGAAAGAATATGAAAAAGTGTGGATTGTGAACGTGTTTGTGTGCAAGTGATATCAGTGTATATTTTTAGAAAACAAACAAACAGTACAACACACAAAAAGGACAGAGTAGTCATATTCATTTTAAGCGCTAAACTCATCATAAACCAATACTCATCTAATTGCAAAATGACACGTGTATTAGAAAAGATTATTTAAATAACTGGTGCGTTAGTGGACAGCAGTTAAAAAAGAAAAGGTTGTAAACTGTTCCACTACCACATCAGAACCATTCTTTTGATTCTGATATTTATCAGAAGTAGTTACTCATCAGAACTTCTGACCTTGAGGTTCTGAGGTTCAACATCTTCTGATCCTTATCAGATTTTAAAAACAGTTTAACTCAAAAGAACTTAACAATCAGGAACAAACACCATGTTGAGATTTTTCTTTATGAAATCAAATCTTTCAACAGCTAAAGGTTTTGTACAAATATCAGCCCATTGTTTTTCAGTATCAACAAACTTGATATCTATAACACCTTTCTCAACATAATCTCTTATAAAATGATGTTTGATCTCAATATGTTTTGCTCTAGAGTGTAAAATAGGATTTTTAGAAAGCTGAATGGCTGCAGTGTTATCACAATATAAAGGTATATAGTGACTGCTTATATGATAATCTTCTAATTGATATTTCATCCAAAGAAGTTGTGTGCAACATTTTGCAGCTGAAATGTATTCTGCTTCTGCTGTGGACATAGCAATGGTGGTCTGCCTTTTGCTACACCAGGAGATAAGATTTTCACCCATAAATTGGCAACTGCCACTTGTTGATTTTCTTTCAAGTTTATCTCCAGCATAATCAGCGTCACAGAATCCATTTAACTCATATTTCTTGGATTTCTTATAAAGTAATCCAAAATTACAAGTAGCTTTCAGATATCTAAAGATTCTCTTCACAGCAGTGAGATGATATTCTCTAGGATCTGATTGAAATCTTGCACACAAGCATACAGAGAACATAATATCAGGTCTAGATGCAGTTAGATAGAGTAGAGAACCAATCATACCTCTATATAACTTCTGATCAACTTTGCCTTCAGATTCATCTAGACTCATGCTTGTTGTTGGATGCATTGGAGTATTCATTGGCTTACAATCTTCAAGATTGAACTTTTTCAAGAGATCCTTTGTATATTTGGTTTGATGAATGTAAGTTCCTTCCTTTGTTTGATTGATTTGAATTCCAAGAAAGAACTTCATTTCTCCCATCATGCTCATTTCAAATTCTTTTTCCATTAACTTAGAGAAGTTCTTGCATAGAGTAGCATTAGTTGAACCAAAAACAATATCATCAACATAAATCTGAACGATCAGAATGTCTTTCTTCAAGGTTTTTCTAAATAATGTACAGTCAACTTGTCCTTTTTCAAAACCATTATCAACCAAAAAGTTACTTAGTCTATCATACCAAGCTCTAGGAGCTTGTTTAAGACCATAAAGTGACTTTTGAAGTTTATAAACATGATCAGGATTTTGAATATTTTCAAAACCAGGAGGTTGTTTGACATATACTTCTTCAGTAATAAAACCTTTAAGAAATGCACTCTTCACATCCATTTGATATAAAGTAATACCAAGGTTAACTGCATAGGAAAGAAATAACCTGATTGCATCCAATCTTGCAACTGGAGCAAAAGTTTCTGTGTAATCAATTCCTTCCTGTTGACTGTAACCTTGTGCAACTAATCTTGCTTTGTTTCTAGTTACTTCTCCTTTTTCATTGAGCTTATTTCTGAATACCCATTTTGTTCCAATAATGTTCTTGTCTTTTGGTCTAGGAACTAGATTCCAAACTTCATTTCTGTCAAACTGATGTAGTTCATCTTTCATAGCTAAGATCCAAGCTTTTTCTTTGAGAGCTTCATCAATAGTCTTTGGTTCATTGAGAGAAACCAAACTGACCATTGCATCTTCATTTTGTGAGCTTGACCTTGTTTTTCTAGGACTTTCTTTATTTCCAATGATCAACTCTTCTGGATGAGATGACTTATATTTGAATGAATTTTTCTTAATAACTTCTTCAATCTCAGCATCAGAATCACTATCAATTTGTGGAGTTTGAACATCTTCAGAAGGAGCAGTTTCTTGATCATCAGAAGTTGTTTCAGGTTCTGAACTCTTGTTAACCTCTATAGTTTCAACTTCTGAATCTGGATTATCTGCAATAACTTCAACTAGCTCTGACTTATCATTATCAGGCTCTTTGTCATCAAATCTTACATGCATAGATTCTTCAACAGTGTTTGTTTCAGAATTATACACTCTGTATGACTTAGAGCGTTCAGAATATCCAATAAAGATACCCTTAGAAGCTTTAGAGTCAAATTTCTTTAAATGAACTTTAGAATTCAGAATGTAACATGTACAACCAAATTGATGAAAATAAGAAATATCAGGTTTTCTTCCTTTGAACAATTCATATGCTGTTTTATTCAATAAAGGTCTGATATAGATCCTATTTTGAATATAACAAGCAGTGTTTATAGCTTCTGCCCAAAAATGTTTTGCTAGGTTAGTTTCATGCATCATGGTTTTGGCCATTTCTTGTAAAGATCTGTTCTTTCTCTCTACAACCCCATTTTGCTGTGGTGTTCTAGGAGATGAGAACTCATGAAGAATTCCATTGTTTTCACAATAGATTTCAAAAGGTTCATTTTCAAACTCACCACCATGATCACTTCTAACCTTGACAATTTTCAAGTCTTTTTCAACTTGTATTTGAGTGCAGAAGGTTTTAAACACATAATATGTATCCTCCTTGGATCTCAGGAATCTAACCCATGTCCATCTACTGAAATCATCTACAATGACAAGTCCATACTTCTTACCATTTATTGAAGCAGTACTGACTGGTCCAAATAAATCAATATGAAGCAGTTCCAAAGGTCTTGTGGTAGAGACAATGTTTTTATCTTTAAAAGAGCTTTTGAAAAGCTTTCCTTTTTGACACGGACCACAAATTGTGTCTGACTGATATTTTAAAACAGGTAGGCCTCTCACAAGATCTTGACTACTTAGCTTAGAGATTAATCTCCAGTTAGCATGTCCTAATCTTTTATGCCAGACCCACTTTTCTTCACTCAGAGTCAGAAGACAAACAACTTGTTGTTCTACTAATTCAAAAAGATTGATTTTGTAAACATTGCCTTTCCTTTTTCCTTTGAAAACTACAGACTTATCAGAGTATCTGTTTACAGTACATGTGTTCTTATTAAATACCACTTCATAACCATTGTCACATAATTGGCTTATGCTAAGAAGGTTATGATAAAGTCCATCAACAAGAAGAACATCAGAAATAGTAGAGAAGGAATTACCTACTGTACCAGTACCAATTATTGTGCCTTTTTGGTTCCCACCAAATCCTACAGATCCTCCCTTTTTCAGATTCAGGGTGAGGAATAAATGCTTTTCTCCTGTCATGTGTCGAGAGCAGCCACTGTCCAGGTACCATGTACTTGAGTTTTTCTCTTTTTGAGTGCAAACCTGCAACATAAACTATTTCAGATTTTGGTACCCACAACTTGTTGGGTCCTGATGGGTTAGTGTAGGCCTTGTGGAAGTATGATTTTTGAAAACCAGTTTGAGGAGCATACTTCTTCTTGCCAAAACTTCTAATAGGTTTCACAGACTTTGTATCAGAAGTACTAGCTTCTGAAGTTCTCAGAACCTTAGTTGGTTTAGGAACTGGTCTCTTCAGAATCTTTACTTCTGAGTATCTCATTTTTGAATTTGAGTTATCAAAAGTCACTGATTTGTTATCTTCTAAGACTTTTGATTTTCCCTTATTCAAAACAGAAGTTTGTGAAGCTTTCTCAGAATTACCAGTTTCTGATATGAAAGTAGAATAGAGAGGAGGAGGTGTTTTGCTTAAACAAACAGACTGACTTGATTTTTCTTTATCAGAAGATGCAGAATAACCAAGTCCATATCCTTTGTTCTTGCTCACACTGTAAATCATGGAAGCAACTTTGCTCTTGTTAACATTTTGTTTAACAAACTCATGAAGAGCAACTTCGTGCTTATCATGTGATTTGTTACAAGCAACACAACCTTCTTCAAGCTCTTTAATTTTCAAAAGAGATTCATTATATTGAGATTGAAGTTGGTCAGATTTCTCTGTAAGCAAGTCAATTTTAGTTTTTAAACTTTTGAAATCATTTGACTTGTTTATGTATTGCTTCATAGTGTCTCTGAGAGCAACAAGAAGCTTATCATGAGGAAGTTTAGAAATTACCTCATCAATATCATCAGTGTCAGATTCATTCTCCATATCAGATTCATTATCAGAAGATGTTGTAGCCATAAGTGCTAGATTTGCTTCCTCATCATCTTCTTCAGTATCTGATAACTTCTCAAGATCTTCAAAAGTAGCCATAAGACTTTTCTTCATTCTGTTCTTGAAGTTGCCCTTTTTCCCTTTATCATTTGAGTTCAAATCAGGACAATCAGCAATAAAATGACCAGTCTTTTTGCAGTTGAAACAGCTATTTTTGGAACCATCTTTCTTGTCTTTAGAATTTGAGTTTTTGTTCCCATAACTCTTAGAACCAGAACTTCTTCCAGAAGCTTTGTTGTTTTTGTACTTATTCCATTTCCTGAACTTTGAAAGCAGAGCAAAGAGTTCCTCATCTGATCCATCCTCCTGTTCATCTACAGAAGATTCATCAGCATCAGATTCAATAACTTTAGCCTTTAAAGCTTTAGGAGATTTCAAAGTTGCTGGCAAAGCCAATGACTTTGATTTCTTCTTAGGCTCATCAGAAGCTAGTTCCATCTCGTGACTTATGAGAGAACTAGTTAACTCTTCTAGGCTTAAGGTATTGAGATCTTTTGCTTCTTGTATAGCAGTGACCTTAGGTCTCCACTTGGGTGGTAAACACCTCAGAATCTTCTTAACATGATCAGCAGTGGTATAACTTTTCTTTAAGACTCCAAGACCAGAAACCAAGATTTTAAACCTTGCATACATTTCTTCAATGCTTTCTGTGTCTTTCATCTTAAACATTTCATACTGATGAACCAGAAGATTAGCCTTTGCTTCTTTCACTTGTTGGTTTCCTTCATAAGTAGCACACAAAGAGTCATAAATACCCTTAGCACTAGATCTATTTCCAAGTTTCAAAAACTCATCATGAGTGATACAGCTAGCAAGGATAGAAATAGCTCTGTTGTGTCTCTTCCATTCTTTCTTCTGTTCAGCTGTGAAAGTCTTCTTTACAGCTGCTGTTGTCTTACCATCTTCATCAAGCTTATCTTGAAAACTAACACCTTCTTCAATGATATCCCACAAACCTTCATCTTCAGCAATGATATGAGGATAGATTTTGTATTTCCACCAGTTGAAGGTTGATTGATCACCATTGAACTTGGGTGCTTTGCTATAAGTTCCACCAGTTTTCTCAGACTTTTCAGAATTGTAATCATATGGAATAGCAACATTCTTTGAACTTGAATCTTCAGACATTGTGTTTTTCAGGATCTTTTTGTCTCACTGTTAAGTGATGCGTAACAAACCGGAGCTCTAGATACCAATTGAAGGTGTGAAAAACACAAGAAGGGGGGGGTTGAATTGTGTTTTGGTATTTTGTAAACTTCTGCTAAGTTCTGAAGCTTATCAGAAGCACCAGCGGATAAAGAAACACAATTAACACACTCACACAAAAGAGTAAGGATAGAGAGAGACGAGACAAGCAATTTTATACTGGTTCCTCTCACAAAACGAGAGTAGTCCAGTCCCCTTGCACTTCCAAGGGATTTCACTATAATCACCTAGACTATTACAATGCTCAAACACACTTGTAAGAGACTTCCTACTTGCTCAAGCACACTTGCAAGAGGCTTCCTAATATAAAAGAAATAAGATAGAAAGTGATAAACACTTGATTATAAAATCAAGAGTTTTCTTAAGATTAAACTCAAGACTCTTAAGACTCTAACACAGAATTCCTAATGAATTAGAAAAACAAAGTGTCAGAAGCACAACAGAAAAAATAGTTTCAGAAGCAGTGCTTTCAGTCTTATGTAAAGGAGTAAAGTTGTATCAGTGCGTGCGTTGTTGTTGTATGTTGTAACCTTGATCTTCAAAGAGATTTTCTCTATTTATATGTGAAGAAGAAATAGAGACGTTTGAAGATAATGACCGTTGCAGAGGTCATTTTCAAGCCAGCTGTGAAAAGGACAAGGTAACATGGAATATTTGCCAATTCTGGTAATGCTTATCCTGTTATTCCTTTTTCTTGAGAATATTCGTCCTTATGGAGTAAAATAGTACTAACGTCACAATCCTTGATGATAAGGTTGTAGTACTATGATGTATCAATCAATCACAGCCTTTAATTCAAATGATTTCCAATCATTGAATCACTATCAGTTAACACTGACATTCCTGGCTTGTCATTCAGAGCCTATGTATTTGACATATGCTTCTGAGTCTTCAGCTTCTGAAACTGTTGGTCTTCTCAATGCGTTGCTTCTGATTCAACATAGCTTCTGAGATGACTTGCTTCTGATTAGCTTTTCTTCTGATATCTTAGCTTCTGATGTCCATGCTTCTGATATCCATGCTTCTGATATCCATGCTAATGCTTTGTTTCAGAGCTTAGTTCAATCAACATAATATAATTAATCTGCACACTTAAAATTAAATATTAAAATACCCTATTGTTCATTAATACTTTGTTATCATCAAAACACTAAGAGTCAGATTCTGAACATCCTTTGTTCCAACATTGAGGAGTTCAGAAAAACTTTGTAAAGAATAATGATGATTGCGTGTGATTGTTTCATATAAGGGAAGTTTTGATTCACTTCCTTGATAGACGTGCAAAGAGTGGTTGATAGGAGAGAGAATAACTGTTGCACGTCTTACACACATTAAGTGCTACAATTCTTCAATTAGGCAAATGCCTAACCGCCTTCTAAGTTTTTCAAATTGGGCAATATCAAGAGCTTTTGTGAATATATCTGCTAATTGCTCCTCACTTGAAACATGCTCAATAGAAACTACCTTTTCTTCAACCAAATCTCTGATGAAATGATGTCTGATATCAATGTGCTTAGTCCTACTATGTTGTATAGGATTTTTGGAAATATTGATCGCACTCAAGTTGTCACAATATAATGTCATAGCATTTGTCTTGACATTGTACTCACTCAGCATCTGTCTCATACACACCAATTGTGTACAACTACTGCCTGCTGCTATGTATTCAGCCTCAGCAGTTGATAAGGAAACACAATTTTGTTTCTTATTAAACCAAGATATGAGATTATTACCTAGAAAGAAACATCCACCAAAAGTGCTTTTTCTATCATCTGCACTTTCAGCCCAGTCAGCATCACAATATCCTATCAACTTATTACTTTCACCATGAGAATACAATAAGCCATAGTCACTGGTACCATTCACATACTTCAAAATTCTTTTCACTTGAGTTAGATGAGTCACCTTTGGTTAAGCTTGGTACCTAGCACATACTCCAACAGCAAATGTGATATCTGGTCTACTAGCAGTTAGATAAAGTAGACTACCTATCATACTTCTGTACAAACTTTGATCTACATCTTCACCTTTGACATCTTTTGAAAGCTTGACATCTGTAGGAGCAGGAGTTCTTTTAGTGGCAGCATTCTCCAAACCAAATTTCTTGACCATATTCTTGGCATACTTACTCTGTGAAATAAATATAGTGTCCTCCATTTGTTTCACTTGAAGACCTAGAAAGAAATTAAGCTCTCCTACAAGACTCATTTCAAACTCAGATTGCATTTGCTGGACAAAATGCTCTACCATCTGGTCAGACGTTCCTCCAAAAACTATGTCATCCACATATATTTGTGCAATCATGAGCTTACCTCTCTCATCTTTCACAAAGAGTGTCTTGTCATTACCTCCCTTTCTGTAACCATTATTCACCAAGAACTCAGTTAGCCTCTCATACCAAGCTCTGGGAGCTTGCTTTAAACCATACAAAGCCTTCTTTAACTTGTAGACATGATCTGGAAAGGCTGGATCAATAAAGCCCTTGGGCTGTTCAACATAGACTATTTCATTTAAGTAACCATTCAGAAATGCACTCTTGACGTCCATTTGATACAGCTTAAACTTGAGTATACATGCAATTCCAAGCAATAGCCTAATAGCTTCTAGTCTAGCTACTGGAGCAAACGTTTCACCAAAATCAACTCCTTCAATCTGTGCATAACCCTGTGCCACTAGTCTAGCTTTATTTCTGGTGATAGTGTCATTCTCATCTGACTTATTCTTGTATACCCATTTAGTTCCTATGATATTTACATTATCTGGCCTAGGAACAAGATCCCATACATCACTTCTCTTGAACTGAGTTAGCTCTTCTTGCATGGCATTTATCCAGAACTCATCAGTTAGAGCCTCCTTGACATTCTTGGCTTCAAAGTTGGAGATAAAACAAGAATTTGATATCTCATGTGTTCTTCTTCTTGTTGTGATGCCTTGATTAGGATTAACAATGACTTGATCAATAGGATGATTCTTCTGAACTCTGATAGATGGCCCTTTGTTATTGACTAAATTTTCAGAACTGATCACTCCTGAGTCTTCTTCATTGACAATCTCATCTTCTGCCTCTTCTTGTAACCCACATGCTGTGCCAAATGTATTGTCATCTGGTGTAGCATCAGTACCTTTATCATCTATCACAACATTTATGGACTCCATCATGGTATTTGTTTTAGAGTTGAATACTCTATAGGCTCTGCTGTTAGTTGAATAACCTAAGAATATCCCCTCATCACTTTTAGCATCCATCTTCCTCCTTGGTTCTTTGTTAGCTAAGATATAACATTTACTTCCAAACACATGGAAGTGTTTCACAGTTGGTTTTCTATCCTTCCATAGCTCATACAGAGTTGTAGATGTTCCTTTTTTCAGTGTTACTCTGTTATGAATATAGCAGACTGTGTTCATAGCCTCAGCCCAGAAATAGAATGGTAACTTCTTAGCATGTATCATAACTCTAGCTGATTCTTGTAATGTCCTATTCTTTCTCTCAACTATCCCATTTTGTTGAGGAGTAATAGGTGCAGAAAACTCATGGAATATTCCTTCAGCTGTGCAAAATTCAGAGAACTTACTATTTTCAAACTCCTTGCCATGATCACTTCTGATTCTAGTTATACCACATTCCTTCTCTCTTTGAAGTTTTAAGCAAAGATCCTTGAATTTCTCAAAAGTGTCAGATTTCTCTTTGATGAAGTCAATCCACGTGTACCTAGAGTAATCATCTACCATGACAAAGACATACTTCTTTCCACCTAAGCTCTCAACTTGCATAGGGCCCATTAAATCCATATGCAATAACTCAAGTACTCTGGATGTGGTCATATGTTGCAGCGTCTGGTGAAGCATCTTTGTCTGTTTTCCTATCTGACATTCTCCACATATGCTTCCTTCTTGAATCTGAAGCCTTGGCAAACCTCTGATGGCTCCTTCAGCAATAGCTTTCTTCATGCTTTTGACGTTTAGATGTCCAAGCTTTTGGTGCCACAGTTACACATCATCTTCTTTAGATATTAGGCAAGTAGACAACTCAACTTTGTCTTGAGAGACCCATAGATAGCAGTTATCCTTTGACCTTTCTCCTTTCATCAGTAGATCACCTTTACTGTCAGTAACTAGACATTCATCCTTTGTAAAGTTGACCTTCAGACCCTTGTCACATAGTTGACTAATGCTAATTAGATTAGTTGTCAGTCCTTTCACATGCAGTACTTTGTCAAGTTTAGGCAACCCCTCAGTTATCAGTGTTCCTATCCCTTTTATCTCTCCTTTGGTCCATCACCAAAAGTCACAAAGCTGGTAGCATATGGTAAGACATCTGTCAAGTAGTCTCTATTTCCAGTCATATGTCTTGAACATCCACTTTCAAAGTACCAATCACTCCTAGATGATGCTCTTAGAGATGTATGACCAATTTGAGGAATCTCCACACCTTCAGACTCAGCTTGGTCAGGATCCACAGTGTTACTTTTCTGTTTCTATTCTTTCTTCACAATAGGCTCAGGTTTTGATGAAACAACTTTGTCAGGATACCCATACAGTTTGAAGCAGTAGGGTCTAATGTGTCCCTTCATTCCACAGTGATAACATACCCAACCAGAATACCTTTTCTTTGGTTTGGTCTTATATCTGATTTTCTGTTGTCGCACCTGATGCTGGGGCATCTGTCTTGGCATAGTTGGATCATAAGTACCAATAGCAGGAACAAACTTTTTCACAGTAGCAGGTTTCTGATGACGTAGTGAACTGTAGTTGAAACAAATGCCTTTTGTATCCTTTGAACTCTGTCCTATCTCTAGGATTTCTTCTAGCTTATCAGTTCCTGTATTCAGCATCCTCAACTGTTTGTTCATGTTGTCAATCTTGGATTTGTATAACGTAACCTCACCAACCAGTCTTGAGTTTTCTTCCAGAAGCTTGGTCTTCTCATCTTGTAGTAAGGCAACAGTCTTCTTTTGCCTTAAGAAGGCATTACCAACTTCTATACTTTTAATCCATAATTCCCTATAAGAATCAGCTAATTCTTCATAGGTCATCTCACCATCTTGTGATTCAGCATCAGATGTACAAATACCAGTTAAGGCAATCACATGTTTGGCTGATTCAGATTCTTCTTCAGACTCATCTCCGTCTGACCAAGAGACGGTCATCCCTTTCTTTTGCTTCCTAAGAAACATTCCACATTCAGTTCTGATATGACCATATCCTTCACATTCATGACATTGAACTCCTTTTCCTGGACTTGTCTTGTCATCTGTCTTTGGTTTCCTCATATTGTTGACATTTCTAATAATGCTGTGACTGTTGTCTTGAGCATGTGTCTTGGCCTGTCCCATACGTTTGAAAGCTTTGTTAAATTTCTTGCCCAATATCACAATGGTTTCAGATAAACTATCATCTACCTCCATATCACTCTGTTGATCAGTTCCTTCAGATTTAGAGGCAAAGGCAATACTCTTTGTCTTCTTTTCAGATCTCTCATTTGCAGACATTTCAAACATTTGTAAAGACCCAACTAATTCATCCATTCTTAGTTGTGAGATGTCCTTGGCTTCCTCTATAGCAGTGACCTTCATGTCAAACTTCTTAGGCAGAGACCTAAGCATCTTCCTTACCAGATTTTCTTCAGAAATCTTTTCACCTAAGGCATCAAATTGGTTATCAAAATCAAGGAGTATCATGTGAAAATCTTGAATTCCTTCATCTTCCTTCATTTTTAAGCTCTCAAACTTGCTGGTCAAGAGTTGCAGCCTTGAGCTTTTCACCTTTGAGGTACCTTCATGAACAGTTTGGAGTATCTTCCAAGCATCCTTTGCAATAGTGCATCTTTTGATCAATTTGAAAATATGCGCATCAACTCCATTGAATAAAGCATTTAAAGCCTTTGAATTTGCATTGGCTAATGCTTCCTCCTCCTTGCTCCAGTCCTCCTCAGGTTTCAGCGTAGTGGTAGTCTCCCCTTCCTTACCAGTAGTGACTACATGATGTTCCCATCCTTTTATAATAGCTCTCCATGTTTTGTGATCCATGGACTTCAAGAACATAGTCATCTTAGACTTCCAGTTGTCATAGTTAGCATCACCAACCAAAAGTGGTGGTCTATTCATAGGTCCTCCTTCTTTGTCCATCTTAACCAGAAATATCTTCCCTGGAGCTCACCCAATCAGGCAGGGTGTCTGCTCTGATACCAATTGAAATTCTGGCAATCAGACAGACAAATGTTGTGCACAATGTTAACACTAGTGTCCGAGCATTTGTCACACAATAATAAAATAACTTAGCGTAGGAAAGTAAAATAAGCGTGACTGAAAAGTAAAGAACACAATGAGTTTGTTAACCCAGTTCGGCGCAACTGCCCTAGTTTGGGGGATACCAATCCAGGAATGAACCCACTATAATAGTTCTAGTGAAATACACCAACGTAGCCTCTTTACTTGGTTATGCACCTAGACCCTATCCCGTGTTGCTCTACCTAGGAACTCCTAGATATGAGACCCCGTCTCAATTCCTACCAAACAGTACAACCAACACTGTTATCACTTTGTTCTTTTTCGTTGTTTGTTTCAAGAGTCACACTCTAAAGACACAACTAACTCCGTACTTCACAGCTTAGGAGCAGTACACAATTACAACTCAAACACAGAGTACTTGATTTGAATCAGCAGATACAAGCAAGACTCACAACTAACAAGAAAACCTAAAACACACGCTTTAGTACACACACGGTTTTCCACACACCCAAAACTAGGGTTTGTCTTCATACAAATATAGTACTCAGCAAGCACGGGTTTGGGCTTCAAAACATAGCTTGGACGTTGTCAGGTCCAGCTAACAATTCTTCATGAGCAAGAATATTGTTTCCAAAAATATATCAATATTAATTATGGAAATACACAAAGGCCTGTAACCTTGTTATAGCTCAGCAACCCTGCGCGTCTTGTTCTGCACACTAGGTTAAACATAAAACTTCATAGAATCTCCAGAAGATCTTCAACAGAAATATAGCGCGTGTTGGCGCGCAACAGTCAGGTGACACAATGCTGTTCCACTTGCTTACAGTATTTGTCTCAGCATTTGGCTAGTAGATGTTTTTGCAAAATGTAGTCAACATACAAAAACCCAACAATTGCGCCTTTAGTAACAGGCTTAACAATCTGCGTTTTAGCCGCAGGCACAACATCAGCATCTTTTTGAGAATCTACCAACTCCGCCTTATTCAAACTGACATCCGTCGGCTGTTCGCGATTGAATCTAGCTAGCTTAGCTCTAATGCGGTAATAGCCGAACCAGACATCATTCAGAGCCTTAGTCAAACTGTCTATATTTTTAACTTTAGAAAAGCGAACAAAACCATAAGGTTGTCCGTTCGCATTTAGGTTCTTAGCAACATAAACATCCTCCAATATGCCGCAAACTTCAAAACCTTTTCGTAAATAAAATGTACACAGTAAAGGCAGGAAGTTGGTAAAATAGAAACAAACATACCTATCATCAATATTATTCACTAACACTTTTCCTATACCTTTTCCAAGTTGACCCGCCACCGCCCCATGCTGCTTATGCACTTGGTTCAAACCCTTCCCCACACATGCATTCATGTTACGTGCACTTCCACCAACACCTAGCTGGTCACCATGCCTTGCGTACTGCCCTGCGCTATCACCTACTTTCCAATTGCCAAACCGCCCTTGTCGGCGCGAGAAAGTCCCCTCACCACTATACACACCGAATCCTGATCGCCATCCCCCATTCCCGCCCTAGGCGTGCGACTATCTTCTGCAAAGTAACGCAGATTACTTCTGTGATATAGGTTGGTTCTGTATCGATGAGCATCAAAGACTAAGTATGAGTTTGAACGTCGCCTTTGCTGCTGTTTGCCAAGCCGAGTAAGTGAATCAGAGCTGCCGGTATGATGTTGATAATCGTGGTAGTGCTCAGCCCTCTGTCCTCTATCTTCCATGTATATCTCTTTCCTCCGTCGTCGGCTCACCACCGTCCATTCGTCCTCTTTCCCCCCCCCCCCCCCCATCTGTGGCACCCTGCCGGCGTCCCGTTCCCCCCCAAATTGTCTCTCTGCCGGCGAAAACGTCCGGCGCGGCCGCCCTAGGAAAACCCTAGAGGCGTCGCCTCTCACTCTCTCTCTCTGCCTCTCATATTAGCAAAAAAAAAAATTATTTCTAAAAAAAAACATAATTAACAATAAATTTATACTTAGCACGATTATTTTGTTTTGTTTTGAAAGGCACAATCACTATTTTTCTTTTATAAAAATATTTTTATTATATAATTTAATCGAAACCGCGCAACGCAGGTTAATCTCTAGTAAATAAATAAATAATGTAGGATGATAAAAAGTTGGGAGATATGTATTAGGATAATTGTTTATTGTTTATTAATAGTGAAATATGAAACATATAGCATTTATTAGTATTCTTAATTTGTCATCGAGCCAAATATGAATATTTAATAACTTCTCAAAATTTTGATTCTATGTATGTATATTAATTTGTTTGTTTATAAATTTTTCGAAATTTAAAAATGTTTTAAATATACATTTTGTTTATTTGAATCCAATAAGACACGTAAGTAACTTTATATTATTTTTACTATTATTATTATTATTATTATTTTGACGTATATTATCTATTATTTATTTTTTTATTATATTAGTTAACTGATTAAATTATTTATTTAAATTTTTTTTGATATAAATATCAGTATGAATTATGATGCAATTTTGATTTTAATTTATAATTTAAATATTCGTTGTATACAAATATTTTTATATAAATTTAAAGGTTTTATAAAAAATTATTAGTAAAAATAATGAATTTTGGAATTTATTATAATATAAAATTAATAATTATAAATATATTATACCACATTGTAATTTTTTATTTTATTTAAAACTTATTCATATTTTTATTATTTTCTTAAATCAAATATGAAATGACTATGAGAGAATAATTATTTCATAACATTTTCTTATATATTTTAAAAGTAGAACAACGTATTTTATAAGATTTGTGTTTTAGAAAGGAAAAAAGTAACAATAAAATGGTTTATAAATGAATAAGTGAATGAAAGGTAAAATATAGACAACAACAACAACACGAACAATGATATTTGACGTTTCTTTGGAAGAATTTCAGATAACGTAATCGTATTCTTGTGTCATTCAGTTACCCAATATAAAAAATAATAGAAAGAATACACCCACCAAAACTATACTAAAATGTTAAAATAATTACAATAAAAGAGGGATCATACCTAACCTCTCAAAATGATGATAACTTATAACAAACACACCAAAATTCTTTATATTCTTTATATCAAAACTATTACATAAAAAGAAAAGAAGTAAAGAAGAAAATAGATGAAAAGTGAAAACAATGTGATTTCCAATGTTCATCTAGAGACTTTTATATAAGAAAATAAACACGGATATATAAGTAATTTTGGCCAAATAATGTAGTTAAAACCATTAATTAAATATATATTGATTCCTTTTTTGAAATCATTATATTCCACACATAAAAATCACATATCACACCATCGTAATTTTTTTAAATTATTAGTTATTACCATTGTTTAATAATGTCATGCTAATCTTTTTTTTTTGTCTGATTTTTTTTTAAATTAGGAATGATAATTTATGTAAATAACTTTTTTTTTAATATTAAAAACTGAAATGATTTTTTATTCAATAAGTTTTTATTATTTCAGTTTTTAAAATCAATAATTTTTTTTATACACGAGACTAAAAATAATTATTATTTTACCTTATATAGAATATGTAGCGAATATTTCATCTCTGCCGCCGGAGCTCTGCACATTTCGCAAATCCATCCAAAATGGTTGCCGCTAAGAAAACCAAGAAGACTCATGAGAGTATCAACAATAGGCTCGCTCTTGTCATGAAGAGTGGGAAGTATACTCTCGGTTATAAAACCGTTCTCAAATCCCTAAGGAGCTCTAAAGGGAAGTTGATTATCATTGCGAACAACTGCCCACCTTTGAGGAAGTCTGAAATCGAGTACTATGCTATGTTGGCAAAGGTCGGAGTTCATCATTACAATGGCAACAATGTTGACTTGGGTACTGCATGCGGAAAATACTACAGAGTGTGCTGCCTCAGCATTATTGATCATGGTGATTTTGACATCATTAAGACAATTCCTGCTGGAGAGCAGTAAAAGAAGTAAAGATTTTCACATGTTTTCTATTCTGTGTTGTTTAGACATTGTTGAAAGAAGTTCTAGTTGTAGACTCTGGTGTATGATGCTTGGGTATCCTAGCACTACAACATTTTTGAGCATAGACCACCCATTATTTGTCCACAACTAAAAATGAGTGGCCTAAAACAGGAATAGGCAACCGTTTTACAACTGTTGCATATAACTTACTTCTACAGTTCATTTTTTACCTTTCTTTAAAACAACCGTCACCTATTCTCCTTTTAAGCCACGGTTTTTAGTGTTCATGTTTATGGCCACGCAAAAAACGGTGGCCTATTTATACTTTAAAACCCCACATATTTTTAAACGTGGACTAAAGTATGGATCTCAAGCTCAAAAAAATGAGCGCTAAATGAAAAATACAGTAAGCGGTAAAATGAAAATTAAAATCCCAATTTTTTTTTTCTCCCATATCAATAAAAAAGAAATAAGTTTCACCACCAAAAAAACTAAATCACCACCAAAAAAGCACAACCCACCGTCGTCGAGCTTCTGCGTTCTCGCACAACCCACTGTCGAATCGAGTTTCATCACCGATCGCACCACCCACCGTCGACAAGAAGAAACGATCGAGCTTCTGCATTCTCTCCAAATCGCTATGCTGAATCGCCGAATCCCTGCGTTGTCTCTTCTCAGTGTAGCTCAAAAATCCCTAACTCAGTTTAGCTCATAAATCCCTAAATCCCTAACTTGGTTCAGCTCAAAATCCCTAAATCCCTAACTCAGTTTAACTCAGGTATTTTAGCTCAAAATCCCTAACTTGGTTTAGCTTCTCTCTTCTGTAATTTCTGTTTTTATGTTGCGGTTTAGCTTCCCATAACTTTGTTTATGATATTTTCACTGTAGAATCAAATTTATGTCAACATCTTTGTTTGCTTTAAATTTGTTTTGATTTTGTTGAGTTATATGCAACAGTTTTATTTGATTACGATATTCCATAGGCTGATCTCTGATTTTGTTACCTATTTAATTCCATAGGCGTCAATGATTCCATAAGCAGTTTTTCAATTTATTTATAGAAATAGCTTATAACTAATGCAATACCATGTTGGAAATAATTATGTGTGGTGTGCGAAACATGTGGACCATAAGTTTAGTCATTAATATTTCTCCATTGGAAATCTACAACTAATGCAATACCATGTTGAAACATGGATTCTGAAGCATCACTCCCTAATAGCTTATTTGATGCAGTTGGATTGTAAAGGAATTTGTAATGGTAGTTAAGACATAGTTTGGTTGCTGTAAACTGTTTTGGGGGTTTTGATTGCATAAAGAAGGAGCTGTTTTGGGTTGGCAAATTTAGGTAGGGTTTTAGCATAAGTATAGATGGCACAAAAGTCTCATATATTAGCTAGTGCTTAGTGGTGGTGTGTTTTGTTTGGTGCAGTGGAGAGTTTTATATCTTGGCTTGTTTTTTTTTAAGACTTGGTTAATGGGTATGATTTTGTTTGCTTCATGTGGCTGCGACAATTTTATATGTTTGGTTTATTTATTCAAGGATAATTGACAGTAATTATGAATAAGGTGGACAAAATATATTGTGGCTTGAAAGCTTATAGTCATTGGTGTCCGATATTTCACCATTACTTTGCTAACAAGAGTATATTCATCATGCTGATCTTGGTGTTTGCTGCTAGGAGTCTTAGCATGACAATGTAGTTAATTTGTTCCCTCTGTCCTTGTGTAAAACTAGGAATATATTGTTTAGTGTTTGTGAAGTATTAAGGTGTTGTCTTTTGTTATAGCTTGCGATAGGGGAATGATTAGTGAAGAATATATCTTATGCTTCCGCTGGTGTATATTCTTCATCTCGTCTCAGGAGCTAATTGATGGCATGTTTCATTGAAACCACAGATGTATAATATGCACGTCCTTCATTTCTGTAATTATCTATTGCTTTTCTCAATAATTTTTTGTACTAGTATTCTCAGCAACAGAGAAAATCCATTATGAAGTTTCCTCTGTTTCTATCTGATGTCATGAAAATTATGCCTAGAAAACTTAGAGATAAGCTACAGTTTATTATTTGGCTATATTTTAATTCACGTATGCCAAGTAATTCCAGTCCCCAAACCATCAGAAAATGCTTCAACAGGCCGATCAATTTTTCTGTCAGCTGCATTTGATTGTGTTTAGTTGACTTCAAATTGGTTAGAAATTAGTTATAGTTGGTTACTCATTTAGTTAGTTAATTGAGTCCTATAAATAGAACATTAATGTTCATATTTTACCATTCTTTTATTTAACCGTGAGATATAATTTCAGTTTTGTGTGTGAAATCTGATCTTGAGGTTTTGCTTGAACTGATTATGCTAAGAATTGTTACATTGGGTTTATTCATGGAATTGTTACAGTGCCACTGTGTTGTTTCAAGTTTTGGATTAATGCATCATACATCAGCAATAAGCTAATTGAGTGCTTCCCTTACTGAGTTTTACTAAATGAGTATTGATCTCATAGAGGCCTAATTCAATGGATTTTATGTTGATTTACTGGAAGCTTATAGTGCCGATTGTTCAAACTTGTCCTAAATCTACTGACTTTACTTTTCAATTAGTTGCTTATTTTAAGATTTCATGAGTGTATTACAAACAATAGCTATAGGATTTGATTAGTAAAAATGATTGTTGATGAGTTAAACCATTGATTTCTAATCAATTTTTTGTTTCTGCAGAACCCAACCTCTCTTTCCCAGACAGTAGCTGATTCTTTAGATTCCAACGTTTTCTTCCCTGATATTTGCATTGCTTTGAAACATTAGGTAAGTGAGCCACAAAACCCTATAAGCACTTGTTATAATTTAGCATGTATGTTTGTGCTTTAGGCTGCAATTGACCTCTGTTATCTATAATTTAGCATGTATGTTTGCTTAACTATTTCATGTACAATTGTTGTATGGTTTTTGCATAATTTTTCCTTTCACTGTTTGCTTAATTTTTTAGATATCTTTTGGTTGACTTTAGTTTCAAACTATATACTTTTTTTCCCTATTAGATTTAAAGTGATGGACAAAGAGTGGATCAAACTTCACAGGCTTAATCCAGAGTATAGGAAAGGGGTAGAATCATTTCTAGATTTTGCCTTCACTAAAGGCAAACCTCATGGACGTACAATTTTATGTCCTTGTGCTAAATGTAGAAATCGTTATTGGAAAAGGAAAAAAGTAGTTCGTGATCACCTGATTGGCTTAGGTTTTTTAGAAAGCTATGCTGTTTGGGTTTACCACGGAGAGAGAATATCATTGACGCCTATGGAAATTGATGATAGCGTGCAAGATAAAGAGGACAAACGTGATGACATTGATGGCTTACTTTACGACACATTTAGGCATGTTCCAGAAGGAGAAGGAGGAAATAAAGGTCCTAATGAGGATGCCAAGAAATTCTATAAATTGATTAACGAGGCAAAGCAAGAGTTGTATCCAGGATGTGAGAATTTCTCTACTTTATCATTCATAATTAGACTTTATTTGTTAAAATGTCTTCATGGGTGGAGCAATTCATCGTTCAATGGTCTTTTGGAGTTATTAAAAGAAGCCATGCCTAATTTGAACATTCCTGAATCTTTTAACAAAACAAAAGGCATGATTAGGGATTTGGGCCTTGATTATAAAAAGATTCATGCATGTCCAAACGATTGCATGTTGTATTGGAAAGAGCATGAAAATGATGAAACTTGCAATACTTGTAAAGCTTCACGATGGAAGGAATTTACACAAGTAGATTCAAAGTTTGAGGATCCAAAGTATGATCATAAAGTTCCTGCAAAAGTTTTGAGACATTTTCCATTGATTCCTAGACTTCAAAGATTATTTATGTGTTCGAAAACTGCTGAGCCAATGAGATGGCATGACGAAGGCCGCTCAAAGGATGGTCAATTAAGGCATCCTGCTGATGGCCAAGCATGGAAGGACTTTGATATGCTTCATCCTGAATTTGCTTCTGAGCCTCGTAATGTAAGACTTGGTTTATCAAGTGATGGTTTCAATCCATTTAGAACTATGAGCATATCGCACAGTACATGGCCTGTCATGATGAATGTATATAACTATCCACCTTGGTTGTGTATGAAGTCTGAATATACAATGTTGTCTTTATTGATTCCTGGACCCCAATCACCGGGAAATGATATCGATGTGTACCTTCAACCGTTGATTGAGGAGCTAAAAGAATTGTGGGAATTCGGAATAGAAACATATGATGCTTCAAAAGATCAAACATTTCAATTGCGAGCTTCTCTACTATGGACTATTAGTGACTACCCTGGGTATGCGATGTTGTCAGGTTGGAGCACCAAAGGAAAGTTGGCATGTGCGTGTTGCAATAATAACACTAATTCAATCTACTTGACAAACAGTCGCAAAATGTGTTATATGGATCATCGTGTTTTTTTACCTGCTAATCATGTTTGGAGGGCCGACATAAAGTCTTTCAACGGAAAAGAAGAAGAAAGGTCTGCACCACCTATATTAAAAGGTACAGCAATCAAGGAGCACTTGAAAGATTTCAATAATGAATTTGGAAAGAAGAAGAAAAAGAAGAAAAGTGATAGTCCATGGAAGAAGAAATCAATTTTTTTTGAGTTGCCATATTGGGCTGAAAATACTCTACGTCATAATTTTGATGTAATGCACATTGAGAAAAACATATGTGATAATATTATTGGTACTCTTTTGGACATCTCAGGGAAGACAAAAGATCATGTTAATGCTCGTTATGATTTGCAAGCTATGGGAATTAGAAAGGAGCTTCATCCCATACAGATTGATGAAGGTCGGGTGATGATTGCAAATGCATCGTTCTCAATGAATGCCCAAGAGAAGTCTACTTTTTGTAGTGTTTTAAAGTCAGCCAAATTACCAGACGGAAGTGCTTCTAACATTTCAAAATGTGTGCATGTGGGCGATAAAAAGATATTTGGTTACAAGAGTCATGATGCACATTTTATGTTACATTACTTATTACAAGTAGCAATAAAAAGCACAATGCCTCATACAGTGGTTGAACCTTTAATTCGTCTTGGATCCTTTTTCCGTTCTTTGTGTAAGAAAGTCATTCAAGTGCAAGATTTGGATTACTTAAATGGAGAGATTACAGAAATACTTTGTCAATTGGAGATGATTTTTCCTCCAAGTTTTTTTGATATAATGGTTCATCTGCCTATTCATCTTGTGCGTGAAGTTAGATTAGGTGGTCCTGTTCAATTTCGATGGATGTATCCCATAGAGAGATACTTGTGTAAGCTAAAGAGTTATGTCCGTAATAGAGCTCATCCAGAAGGTTCTATTGCTGAGGGATATTTGGCTGAAGAAGCTTTGAATTTTTGCTCAAGATATTTGCATAAAAGTGTAGAGACAAGGCTTAATAGATCGGGTAGAAATTATGATAACAATGATTCATGCGAAGTTGTTTCAAATGATTACTTTTCAAGTATTGGTCGTCCTTTAGGTGGGAAGCAAAAAGGCAAATTTTTTTCGATAGACTCAAGATCAAAAGCCATAGCCCATCGATACATCTTGTTCAATATCGATGATATTCAAGCATACATAAGGTACCATAATAGTATTTATTGTTTGTTCCCCTTTTTTAAACATATTTTAGAGTTGTTTTAACAAAGAATTTGTCACCTATGTAGAGAGCATGACTGTGTTAGTAGACACACTAAACGAGATGCAAGACGCAAAACTCAAAATTCTGGTGTGACTTTGGTTTCTTTAACTGAAAGTTTTGCAAGCTCTAAGGATGAAAATCCAAAGACAGGTCTCATCACTTACTATGGAGCAATTAATGATATAATTGAGTTTGACTATTATGGCCAACTCAAGTTTGTGTTGTTCAAGTGTGATTGGTTTGAGGCAAGAGAAGAAAAGTATGGGCTTACTAGTGTAAATTTCAACAAAAAATGTTACCAAAATGATCCATTTGTTCTAGCATCTCAAGTACACCAATGTTTTTACGTCAAAGATCCCTCCAATGAAAATAAACATTATGTTATGAAGACTGTTCCAAGAGATCTATTTAACATGGGTGAACAATCAACTGTTAATGCTGAAGAAGGATATCATAATGATCCATTTGATGATATTCAAAATCAGTATGCATCAAATGACTATGAACCCAACTGGGCTAGGGAAGATATTCCAGCAACAATAGTTGAGAAGCCTTCACATGTTATGGACGAAGTTGAAGACGAAGCTTCTGATTCTGATTTGGATGATACTTTGTTAGATTTCATGGACTAAAAAGACTAACCTTGGAAAACATGTATTTGAATTTTTTTGAATATTAAGCATGTATTTTTCTGAATTTTTTTGACTATTAAGCATGTTTTTTTTCCTATTAGTTTCCTCTTTGTTCAGTTTAGCTATTTGAATCGTTCTGACTTATTTGTTATCAATGTTTGTAGTGTAGTGTGTTTGGAGTCTCATGATGAGATCGTCATATGAGGATTTACGCAATATTGAACAACCTAATGCACATGTGGTTGAAATCAAAGTTATCTTAGACTACCGTGAAGAAGTTATCTTAGACGACAATGGAGAACCGGTTGGACCTAATGTCTCTAACTTGATTAATTTTCTGGGAACTATTGCAAGGAGCTCAGCCTTTTCTCCTTTGCATTACAATAACTTTAAGGGAATTGTCAAAAATCATGAGGAAGAAATATAGGATTATGTTCAGGTATGAGTTTATTTAGATCTGTTATGTGATCCTCAAATAGATATCAAATATTGATGATTTTGGTTTTTATTTTAGCATAAATTTATTATTCCTGAGGAAGGAAGGAAATTTGTTTTGTCTCGAATCAAAGATGCATGGATAAGTTACAAACGGCGTGTTAAAAAGGACATTATCTGAAAGGTATGATGTATATACTTATTAAATTTGATTTTATGTTGATGCTTAGTCCTTATTAGCACCCTAGGAAAGACTCACACCACATTAATTTGTTTGAATAAGTATGCATATATAAGGCATTTTAGCTTATTTAGATTGAATAATTATGCCTAAACTGTGTTTTGCTAGCTTCTGATGTGGATGAATGTTATTGTTTGAATGGTTTTTTGCTGCTGGAGTTGTGTTCTGTTTTGTGTGAGTGATTCTGTTTTTCTTTTAGTTCTGCAATTGGTGTGTAGAATAGGGTGAAAATTGATAAGCATGTATGTTGCTCATTATATTCTGGTTTTCTCTTACTATTTTTTTTATTTCATGTATGCTGCTCATTATTGGAAAGTCATTCTTTTATTAATATATTCTGGTTTTCTCTTACTATTTGAGTATACTTATAATTATATACTTCGTCTTCTTTTAATAATATAAAATTTTTCACTACAGTTTACACCCGAAGATCAAGATGAATGAAGCTGAAGCATGGAAGACTATTTTTTTTGAAATGCAAGACATAAGTGCTTTTGACTTTTGGAAGTAAACACTTGTTTGTTATAATCGATGAGCATGGATTTGATTTTTTTGTGAATGATGTTGCAATATTTTGTAAGACAACTTTGTTAGATATATTTTACTCAAGACTTAATTATGTTAATGTATGTTTGGTTTACTCGATGATTACTATTTTTTTACACAACATTGAGGATTGTATGCGATATTTGATAGCATCGCTTTTACTTGTAGATCCAAACAATATAGTCCACGGTTTTGTTAATATTGGTTAGTTGCCTATTCATTTTGGCAACATTTCATTTGTGTGGCTGAAGCGTATAGCCCACGGTTAAGTATGCGAAATATGTGGTTTAATGTACAAACAACAATACGAAACAGTGGCCTAATTCACATATAACACTTATTAAACTGTGGACTAATGCATATGCAACAGTTAAAAAACCGTGGACTAATGTAAAGGCGACACTTCCAAAATAGTGGATTGATAAATAGGCGACAAATTAAAAACCGTGGCTTAAAACAAACCGTGGTCTAAAACTATGCAAATAACCGTGGTTTCTTTGGATGTTATAAGCCACGGTTTTTTTGATTTCGGTGGACTAAAGTGAACAAAACCGTGGACTTAGAGAAAAGGCGACGGCTGCATATCCCACACACTATAAACCGTGGCATAACCGTGGTCTAAACATTAAGCCACTCTTTTTTGGGTTTGAACCACCATTTTTGTATTGTGGTCTATGCTCAAAAATGTTGTAGTGTAGCTGATTGATCATTGAGTAATTTTGACTATGCAATTTTTGTTTCATTGTGATGATTTCTATATAGATAGTATTTTCAGTTTGATCTTTCATGTCCATTGTATTACATGTTTTTGCTCAAAAATAATTTAAGATTGAATTTGCATATCTTTTTAAAAAAAATATATATATGTAGTGAATATTGAATAATGAGTGATGAATCATAATAGGAAAGGAATAATAGTAGTGATTTGAATGCAAAATAACGGTAACACATTATTTTGTTATTTTTTTTATAACGGTAACATATATTTCTTTATAAATGATTTTTTTTAACAATACAATAGATTATTTAATAAATATTTTAATATTGTGTGTCTAAAAAAATAATTTTGATATTTTATACTATGATATCATTTTTAAAAAAAACTTGGGTCAATTTTAAATAGGTCTCTATGTTTAAAAACTCAGCCACAATTTTAACGTGATTTTTGCATTAAAAATGTGATTTAATGGTACATTAAAAACATGACCAAGAGAAAGAGAAAAAAAAAGAGAACAATTTCATGTAAGAATGCCATGTGGCAAAATAGAGTTTTTTATTTTTTGATTAAAGGGTGCTTATAGCATTTCATTCATAATCAAATGACTTATACATGTCGGTACATCAATAAAGATATTGGAGCTAGTTAAAGATGTGGCTGCTGTTGTACCCCAATTTTGGACCTAAAATCCATTGTCTTCTTTTTATAAAATATCAAAAACATTCATCGCATAATAAATGTGGCATCACGTCCATTTTTTTGTCGCACTGTTTATGTTCATTTTAATCATTTTTGTGATCGTACTAGCGTTTATATTCATTTACCATCATTTCTTCTTTTAACCTTTACCATCATTATTATCACTATTATTATTATTATTATTGCTACAAAAATCCTTTTCAAAAAAAGAGTTTCTTTTACTTTATTTATTTTCCTTTACTTTTTATGGATTATTATCATTAGTTCAAAATTCCCTTTTTTGTTCATTTACTAAAATATATATATGATCATAAAAAAGGCAAAAAATAGTTTTTTACTTTCTCCTTTTTATCATCTTTTCCCCTTTGATCCATATTATTATTGTTATTATTACTATTATATTATTATCAATATTATTGTTGTTATTATTATTATTATTATTATTATTACTTTTATTACTATTATTATTATTATTTTTCTTTCCTTCTTGTTTTTTACTCGGTCACCAAAAAATGAAAAAAGGACACAGACAGAAGCAACAGTGAATTGGCAGAAGCAAAGTTGAAAAAGATTGAAGTTTCAATGCAAGTTTTTTTGAGATTTCCAGTACATAATAGCGACGTTTTTTGTCTCTTTCCCATTCCAATTACAATTTTCAAACCAACAATCTGAACAACAAAGTTACACAAGTTCTTTCTCCTTTTACCAATCCAAACCCTAAAAATTCATCTATAACAGAACAAAAAATTGACAACAGTGGGGAGCCTTTTTTTGAACAGAGGAAACGGGGGAAAAAAATTGGAGAAACGGCGGATTTTTAGAGCAAAAAATAGTAGCTTAGAACAATTTCTCTTCAGAAAAACTAAAACAAAATGTTCCTCCACTTATCATAAAAAACAACAGAACCAAAATTAAAACAAAAATCTCTTCACATGTTGTGAAGAGACTTGTTCATACTCCCTCAGCCATCTCCATAACCGAAAACCAAACAGCCCCCGTTTTCGTGTTTAACCTTGCAAGTAGACAGAAGAAAGGGTCAAAACGGAGGGAAGGAGCAATCAACACCGAATCAAAGCTAAGTAAACAGAAGGAGAACAGAAGAAGACGAACCAGACGGAAGGAAAGGAGTAGTTACTAGAAGTATCACTGCTAGGAGGGTAACTCTTCAAATCTCTCTTTTTTCTTCTCATTCATATGCATAACCATATAAATCTAGGCTTCAAATCTCTGTTTAAAAACATGTTGAGTGATAATTTGTTGTTGTTTCGTTGATTCGAGTTCCAATCGCATGATTATGTTTGATTTTGGGGGTTAGGGTTTTCGGATCTGTGAGGGTCGATCCGTTCGATTCAATGCTTGTTTTTGATTTCTGTTTGTAGATTCATGTTTAGGACGCGTTTTTAGGGAGGGTTTGTGTTTTAGTTTTTTCGATTTGAACAAGTTTATGGGTTATGGATTGATGATGTTGATTAGGGTTCTTGAAAAAAAAATGGTGAAGAAACAGAGAGAAAAGAGCGTGAAAGAAGAGAAGAGATTTTTTAACCAATTTGGGAAAAGAAATTTCACATATACTCCCCTTTTCAGTTTCTCTGCGCGCCCCCCAGCCTTCTCAGAGCGCCCCCCAACCGGTTTACTGAGATGGGTCGGGTTTGACCCGGTTCTCTAATAATGATTTTGGGCCTCACCCCTTTTAGCCCAATCCGCCCCTTTTGTTTTTTCTGTTTCTTTTTATGTTTTTTTTTAATTGTTTGTTTATTTATTTATTTTACTTTTGATTTTTTTTTATTTATTATCACTTCCCTTTTTTTTTTTTACCCATTTGCCTAAATGTTTATTTAAATGCTTTGCCATGAAATAATAATATATGTGTGAATTTATTGTCTTTTTTGTGAAATTATTAAGTTTGAGTATTAATACAAAAAAATTCAAAAAAAAACTCTTCTTTAATAAAACCAAAAAACTTTCTTTTCTAACTATCTTAATTGTCAAAAAGAAAAAAATATTTGTTTATTTATCATGACTTTGTCTTTTTTATTATTAATTTTTTAGGATGCAAAAAATATAAAAACAACAAAAATACTAGGAAAATTAAATATGCTATGTTTGAATTCCTTTTTTGTGATGATTGATAACATGATTATGTCTTTGTTTAATTTTACTTTATGAAAAAACATATAACATGCATTATTAAAAAAATTACATGCATACATGCATTTGAAACATGATATTTTTACATTGCATCACATTATGCATTTTTTAGTCACATAACCTTTTTTACAAAACTTCTACATCATATTATATTTTTCATATCACATGTTCACTACACATTTCTACATGCATACATGCATTTGAAACACTATTTTTTACAATTATGTCACAATCTACATTTTTGCATTTTTACATGACATTAACACAAATTTTTGCATCACACTACAATTTCACATTACAATTTTACTTCACATTTTTTTCATGCATACATACATTGCATTTAGATTAGGACAATGCATCATTTTAAAATGCATGTTAGAGACAATATTTTACTCTATAAAATTATTGAGCTCTAACATTAGCATTAATAGTTAAGGGCCTTTTGGCCTAAATTCATACTCTTCATAAAAATAAAAATAAAATAAAACATAAAAATTTCTTTTGCTAAATAAAATTACTTTTTGCTTGTGTTTTAGTTAGATTTGTTTGCTACTACAAATGACTTTCAAAATTTCTATTATCATGTCTTTGCCTCCCACACCCTTTTTTCACACACTTCACCTTTAAGTAGAATATAATATCTTGCTATGATTTCTCTTCTTAATTGTTTGTGTACATATTCATTGCCATATTTATTTTTCGCATTTGCATTTTTTTTATGCATTGCTATTTATTTATTTATTTATCTATTGCTTATTATTATTATTTATTCGTTCTCAATTCGATATGGTTGTAAATATTGATTATTCAATTGGGTTGTAATAGCGTAGGACTTTATTTATCGCTTTTATTGCTTTCCTAGTTTACACATCACACACAAACGCCAAAAAATTCATTTCCAAAGGAGAGGACTCGTAATTGATTCAAATTGATTACGAGACTTTTCTTGAAACGAAAAAACCTTTTCAAAACAAACGTACGATCTTTTTATAAGACAAGCGCAAGTTCACCTTAATCTCAACGTCACTATAATCATTTTAACATGCTTCTATCACAACTCTTTTTTTATAGATAACATCTTTTCTTACATTTTTTTTGGCAAACAAGAACTTCTTTTCTTTACAAACGCACTTTTTCAACAACAAAAAACGAATACACTTTCGTTTTCAAACAACAACTTTTTTTCTTTCTTTACAACATTTTCTTTACCATATCTTTTCTTACAATCTCTCTCTCAACAACTACAATTCTCTCAAAAAAATATTTTTACAAACAAAAAATATTTACACCTCTTTTCTTTTATTTACTTTATGAAATAAAATTTTCTTAATTTTTTCCACTTTCTTTCTTCTATACAATTTCTCCCTCCATTCTTAAAGCATGTATCAAAAAAGCACAAAAAACATATAAGAGGTTACCATGGGATACTATGGGCGCTTGGGGTGCTAATACCTTCCTCAAGTGCAACTAACCCCCTTACCTAGAATCTCTTTCTCTTTAGGTTTTCAATTTCTCCCCTCCTTTGGAAATGAAAAATAAAACTGTAGTGGGGTATGTCACAAAAATCCCGCAACAGAAAAATGGCGACTCCACTGGGAATTCTCTCCTTAAGAGGGTTGAACCTAACTTACATGTTTTTATGTGTTTTACTTGTTTACATGCTTACTATATACCATGTGGGATTCTTTGAGTGGTGAGACAAGCACAATACACCTGCTTGAGTGAACAAATAAGATAGGAAATTGTGGTGAAGTCATAGTGTTGTGCTTGATGTTAGGTCTTTGCATAAACACATGTGATATGGCCACCCTCGAGTGGAGGGTTTATGAAGGTGGGGTAGTCGGCACGAGTCAATTGTGTTGGCGATACCATTTTTGTAGATCCCGAGAAGCTTGGGGACCTTTTAGTTACCTTAACCCATCTTGGCCCTTAGAATGTAGCGCGGTGGCTAAAATCACGAGTCAATTTTGATTTTAGTTGTCACGCGATGCTACGCTCAAACGAGACTTCTCCTTTGGATATTTCATTGAACCATGAGTCAATTATGTGCGCGTGGTTTTCAATAGGAAAGTTGATGACGTTGGGAACTTTTTAGAACCCGTGTTACGAAAAGAAGAAAACCAATAGTTCATACATTGTGGGTGATTCTTACCTTTTGACTCCAACATTATGATATCTTAACCAACCATGTTTGCTTATGTTTGTGATTGTTGCATCCATACATCCATTCATCCATGCAAAACTTTTTCCATTAGTTTTCAAAGGACTTAGAGGAATTTTTTCATAAACTACACAATCATCATGGACCTTCAAAAAAAAGAGAAGGTTGCTTTGAAAAAAATTCTTTTGATCATCAACAAAAAAGAAGGTCCTTTATGATTTGTATCCTAAAGTCCTTTGAAAAAATCAAAATCAAAACAAAATTTTCTTTCTCATGCATCATTTTTTTTGCATTCATAGTCTTCTCCAAAAGAGTCTAAGCTTCGTGTCTTCCTCTCAGTGGTCTGACGCTCTTGTCCAAAGTCAACTTGAAAGTCAACGCTCGTGTTAAAGGATAATGGAAGAAATTATACAAGAGAACACTCAACTTTGTGAAGAAGTCATCACACTTCGGGCAGAATTGGAAAAGAAAAATGCTCTGATTGCTTCATTAATGGTGGCACAAGATAACCACCATCTCCTCCTTGAGCAACTGTTTTTGCCTTCTCAACAAAGGCATCAGATTCAACAACAGTCTTAATCTCATCCTATCCAACAGGCACCAACTTTCCTTCAAGGATGTAGACCCAGCTCTATGATACATGGTTTGATTTGCCACATTTGGGTTGTTGTTGATATTACCCCTGCTACTCTTTCCAGTTGAAGTTAGTGGTACAAGGAAGCTCATCCCTATAATCGCTAGACTTTTTATTTCTTTCTTGTCAAGCATTTGTTTACTTTTAACATTATGTCTTTTGTCAATAACTTTTAATATAATAAACATACATGTGTTTTGAATTCATCCATTCGTATTCACTCATTTCTTATTTTATTACTTACAAACTTGGAGCGAGGATGATGAAAATAAATAACTAATTTTTGCTGATATATGCTTTCAATGGTGAAAAACCTAGTTTACGATGTAAGGCATTGTTTCTCTTTCCAAACAGTGGAGATATAAGGAGATAATCCGTAATCACCCTTTTGAGCCCGAAGTCGGTGTTTCTTTCTACTTTTTCTGAACCCTTGATCATAACCTGGGGCAGGGTAGTATTTCAATTAATTTGATGATGCATCCTGATACAAGATAATCAATTTGTCTAGTCATACAAAGTAAGAGATTTAAGCACAATGCTTACCTCAAACATAAGAAGCTGTCAAGAGATCAAACTCACAACAATTCATATGACAATCACAATCTCCATACACCAAAATCTTACAAGGGTTGTTCCAAAAAAAGAATACAAAAAAAAAGGAGTGATAATAAAAAAAAAGAGTGAATACAAAAAAAGAGCCCACACAAAAGAGGGGCATCCTGATGGACCACAAATTCAAAGTTTGAAAAGAACTAGTCTATACAAATAAAGAGTGATTCAAAAATAGGAACAGTTTCCAAACAAAAGTAATTGTCACTTCAAGAAATCTCATCAAAAGTTTGTTCAAAAAGAATATCAATGAAGCTTCGACCAAAGTGTCAATCTCAAACATCATTGTCAACAATTCTCTTGTCGACTGAGTGCATCATTTGAATTAATGGAACTTAGGATTGAAGAACATCAAGAAGAATGGGTGGGACCAAATAAATTTTGAGCCTAACAATCTTTTTTTTGAAAACCCTGAGCCCAGCCACGTTATAACATACAAAAGACCTAATTGAAGCTAGGTTCACTATGAAAGCATATTCGGCAAATTTATTGTTACGCTGACTCATCCTGTTTGTTGAGTAATCGATAATTATCTTTTTCACGCATCATATGTGTTTCCACCACAAAAATATTCAATTTCAAAAACATACATATGCATTTTATCAAAAATACTCTTCAAAAGAAATAATTTCACTTGCAAATTCATACTTGACATCAAAGAAATTTGAGCTATGGTCTGGTCAAAGGTAAAGCTGACTTGAGACGCTCCTAGACAGGGGCAAGTTATCTATGGATTCTGCCAATCAGGGGCAAACAAGTTGAATGTTCTGCCAATAAAGGTTTCAAGCACTTGTGGCATACTGTGTTAAGATCATATATTCCTGAAAAAGTACACTAGATGTAAAAGGTCATCCAGTCACGCTCTTCGAGCGATTCATTCAAGGATCTTTAGACTGAAGTAAGGATCCAGAGCAAGGGGCAAGTCGTCTCCGTTCTCTCAGATGTTCATCAACAACAAACATGTTTTCTCTAAGAGAATGTAAACAATCTTCTTCCTAGAAAATGGTACATCCCCAATGAAACTTGACCAAGTTGTTTTGAGTGCAGTCAAGTTTCAATATACAGATCGTTTCAGCTAAAACGGTCAATTCCCCAGAAAAGTTGTTCCTTCCCCAAGAAGAGTTCTCGTACTTTATCTACAGTGACACATACACTTTGTTGAGATATCCTGAGCAGTGATGCGATGTTGGCTTGTGTTTCCGGTTTGGTCACTTTGTCTGTCCATCAAAAGATGTTCCTTATACATACATATACACATACATTCATAACAAGCATACATTTATTTATACATACATTCATACATATCATTTACATGTGTTACAAACATTTACATCATTCATACATTACTACATCATTTTACAAACTTCTGTCTTATTTTGTCTTGTCCGTGTCTACAAAATAGAGTCGGGATGGGCATTTTGTTCTTTCTAATTAGAGTGTCAGCTTAGGCAGATTAGTGTACATCTCTCCTGTTTCAAAATTCCCCACTAGACTCCTCTCTTGTGGATGATGGTTGTTTCAGTTTTTCCTACAACAAAAGGAAAATTCTCAGTTGAACTTATTCATCAACTGGACACAAAGTCTTGTTTCATAGTTTCCCTCCGGTTTGTTCCCGGATTGGACACCAATTCAAAACAACAAGTGACAAGTTTTCCGCACAAGAAGCTTGTACTTTACAAGATACATTTTACAGTTCCTCAGGTGGCTTTATCCCCAGTGAACCTTATCAATACATTACACAAAGATCACATAAATCTTTTCTCTCTACAAATACATACACTTTTACAAATCAACCTACTTGAGTTACTTTTGAAGTACCCAGTAGAATCACCTCCTTTCAAAGGAGTCATATTACTTTGACACACTATCGTTTGCATGATAATAAGTAATATTTAGTCATTGTCTTGACTTGCTATCGCTTTGTTGGGTAGTAGACAATGTCTATCTTTTCGGATTGTCTTGGCACACTGCCGTTCACATGGCAGGAGATAATTCTTTGGTTTCATTATCTTGACTTGCTGTCATTTTGTTGGACAGTAGATAATGTTTCATCTTTTCATATTACTTTGACACACTATCGTTTGCGTGATAGTAAGTAATATTTGGTTCCTTTATCTTGACACACTATCACTTCATTGGATAGCAGATAATACCATGTCTCTCTTTAATTTACCTTGACTCGCTGTCATTTGTATGATGGTAGGTAATGTGGAATTTGTCTTCTTTATGCAATCCGTCTCTTTGCAAGGCGGTGGACAATATTCCTATTCCTTATAGAGGTCGTCTTTTATCTGCAAGCTGTCTCTTCGTAAGGCGGTGGACGATGCTCTTGTTCTCAGTAAACGTTGTCTTTTATCTGCAAGCCGTCACTTTGCAAGACGGTGGACAATGTTCCTGTTTTTCTTGTAGAAATTGTCTTTTATCTGCATTCCGTCCTTGTTAGGCGGTGGACAATTCTCTTATTCTCTATAAACGTTGTCTTTTATCTGCAAGCCGTCACTTTGCAAGGCGGTGGACAATGTCCCTGTTTTTCTTGTAAAAATTGTCTTTTATCTGCATTCCGTCCTTGTCAGGCGGTGGACAATTCTCTTATTCTCTATAAACGTTGTCGTTTATCTGCAAGCTGTCTCTTTGTAAGACGGTGGACAATGTTCTTGTTCTTTACAGAGGTCGTCTTTTATCTGCAAGCTGTCTCTTCGTAAGGCGGTGGACGATGCTCTTGTTCTCAGTAAACGTTGTCTTTTATCTGCAAGCCGTCACTTTGCAAGGCGGTAGACAATGTTCCTGTTTTTCTTGTAGAAATTGTCTTTTATCTGCATTCCGTCCTTGTCAGGCGGTCGACAATTCTCTTATTCTCTATAAACGTTGTCTTTTATCTGCAAGTTGTCTCTTTGTAAGACGGTGGACAATGTTCTTGTTCTTTATAGAGGTGGTCTTTTATCTGCAAGCTGTCTCTTCGTAAGGCGGTGGACGATGCTCTTATTCTCTATAAATGTTGTCTTTTATCTGCAATCTGTCTCTTTGTAAGACGGTAGACCATGTTCTTCTCACATTACTGTCAATCACAAAATAATAAATAATATTCTCCCCAGCACTTTACTCTGTTCCCCAGTGGAGTTCGTTCTTCCAATGGACTTGGGGCACATCTTGTTTTTTTTCCCAGTTAAGCCATGTTACGTTCTTCCCCTATGAAGTCCTAAATATGTTTCCTTCCTTTGTCTATTTTTTACAACATTCATATAAAATTAAAAAAATTCATCATCTGCATTTCATTGCATTCATATTTGCATCGTAAGCACTGTTAGAGGACTTTAGGTCCAAAAATGGTGCACGTTTTATATTTAAGTCTCTTCAATCCCGTCTAGACAAAGATTTCAATCTTCATCTCTCCGGGTGAAGAAACTTAAATAGGGGCAGCTGTTGTACCCCAATTTTGGACCTAAAATCCATTGTCTTCTTTTTATAAAATATCAAAAACATTCATCGCATAATAAATGTGGCATCACGTCCATTTTTTTGTCGCACTGTTTATGTTCATTTTAATCATTTTTGTGATCGTACTAGCGTTTATATTCATTTACCATCATTTCTTCTTTTAACCTTTACCATCATTATTATCACTATTATTATTATTATTATTATTATTATTATTATTATTATTATTATTATTATTGCTACAAAAATCCTTTTCAAAAAAAGAGTTTCTTTTACATTATTTATTTTCCTTTACTTTTTATGGATTATTATCATTAGTTCAAAATTCCCTTTTTTGTTCATTTACTAAAATATATATATGATCATAAAAAAGGCAAAAAATAGTTTTTTACTTTCTCCTTTTTATCATCTTTTCCCCTTTGATCCATATTATTATTATTATTATTATTATTATTACTATTATATTATTATCAATATTATTGTTGTTATTATTATTATTATTATTATTATTATTACTTTTATTACTATTATTATTATTATTTTTCTTTCCTTCTTGTTTTTTACTCGGTCACCAAAAAATGAAAAAAGGACACAGACAGAAGCAAGAGTGAATTGGCAGAAGCAAAGTTGAAAAAGATTGAAGTTTCAATGCAAGTTTTTTTGAGATTTCCAGCACATAACAGCGACGTTTTTTGTCTCTTTCCCATTCCAATTACAATTTTCAAACCAACAATCTGAGCAACAAAGTTACACAAGTTCTTTCTCCTTTTACCAATCCAAACCCTAAAAATTCATCTATAACAGAACAAAAAATTGACAACAGTGGGGAGCCTTTTTTTGAACAGAGGAAACGGGGGAAAAAAATTGGAGAAACGGCGGATTTTTAGAGCAAAAAATAGTAGCTTAGAACAATTTCTCTTCAGAAAAACTAAAACAAAATGTTCCTCCACTTATCATCAAAAACAACAGAACCAAAATTAAAACAAAAATCTCTTCACATGTTGTGAAGAGACTTGTTCATACTCCCTCAGCCATCTCCATAACCGAAAACCAAACAGCCCCCGTTTTCGTGTTTAACCTTGCAAGTAGACAGAAGAAAGGGTCAAAACGGAGGGAAGGAGCAATCAAAACCGAATCAAAGCTAAGTAAACAGAAGGAGAACAGAAGAAGACGAACCAGACGGAAGGAAAGGAGCAGTTACTAGAAGTATCATTGCTAGGAGGGTAACTCTTCAAATCTCTCTTTTTTCTTCTCATTCATATGCATAACCATATAAATCTAGGCTTCAAATCTCTGTTTCAAAACATGTTGAGTGATAATTTGTTGTTGTTTCGCTGATTCGAGTTCCAATCGCATGATTATGTTTGATTTTGGGGGTTAGGGTTTTCGGATTTGTGAGGGTCGATCCGTTCGATTCAATGCTTGTTTTTGATTTCTGTTTGTAGATTCATGTTTAGGACGCGTTTTTAGGGAGGGTTTGTGTTTTAGTTTTTTCGATTTGAACAAGTTTATGGGTTATGGATTGATGATGTTGATTAGGGTTCTTGAAAAAAAAATGGTGAAGAAACAGAGAGAAGAGAGCGTGAAAAAAGAGAAGAGATTTTTTAACCAATTTGGGAAAAGAAATTTCACATATACTCCCCTTTTCAGTTTCTCTGTGCGCCCCCCAGCCTTCTCAGAGCGCCCCCCAACCGGTTTACTGAGATGGGTCGGGTTTGACCCGGTTCTCTAATAATGATTTTGGGCCTCACACCTTTTAGCCCAATCCGCCCCTTTTGTTTTTTCTGTTTCTTTTTATGTTTTTTTTAATTGTTTGTTTATTTATTTATTTTACTTTTGATTTTTTTTTTTATTATCACTTCCCTTTTTTTTTTACCCATTTGCCTAAATGTTTATTTAAATGCTTTGCTATGAAATAATAATATATGTGTGAATTTATTGTCTTTTTTGTGAAATTATTAAGTTTGAGTATTAATACAAAAAAATTCAAAAAAAAACTCTTCTTTAATAAAACCAAAAAACTTTCTTTTCTAACTATCTTAATTGTCAAAAAGAAAAAAATATTTGTTTATTTATCATGACTTTGTCTTTTTTATTATTAATTATTTAGGATGCAAAAAATATAAAAACAACAAAAATACTAGGAAAATTAAATATGCTATGTTTGAATTCCTTTTTTGTGATGATTGATAACATGATTATGTCTTTGTTTAATTTTACTTTATGAAAAAACGTATAACATGCATTATTAAAAAAATTACATGCATACATGCATTTGAAACATGATATTTTTACATTGCATCACATTATGCATTTTTTAGTCACATAACCTTTTTTACAAAACTTCTACATCATATTACATTTTTCATATCACATGTTCACTGCACATTTCTACATGCATACATGCATTTGAAACACTATTTTTTACAATTATGTCACAATCTACATTTTTGCATTTTTACATGACATTAACACAAATTTTTGCATCACACTACAATTTCACATTACAATTTTACTTCACATTTTTTTCATGCATACATACATTGCATTTAGATTAGGACAATGCATCATTTTAAAATGCATGTTAGAGACAATATTTTACTCTATAAAATTATTGAGCTCTAACATTAGCATTAATAGTTAAGGGCCTTTTGGCCTAAATTCATACTCTTCATAAAAATAAAAAAAAAATAAAACATAAAAATTTCTTTTGCTAAATAAAATTACTTTTTGCTTGTGTTTTAGTTAGATTTGTTTGCTACTACAAATGACTTTCAAAATTTCTATTATCATGTCTTTGCCTCCCACACCCTTTTTTCACACACTTCACCTTTAAGTAGAATATAATATCTTGCTATGATTTCTCTTCTTAATTGTTTGTGTACATATTCATTGCCATATTTATTTTTCGCATTTGCATTTTTTTTATGCATTGCTATTTATTTATTTATTTATCTATTGCTTATTATTATTATTTATTCGTTCTCAATTCGATATGGTTGTAAATATTGATTATTCAATTGGGTTGTAATAGCGTAGGACTTTATTTATCGCTTTTATTGCTTTCCTAGTTTACACATCACACACAAACGCCAAAAAATTCATTTCCAAAGGAGAGGACTCGTAATTGATTCAAATTGATTACGAGACTTTTCTTGAAACGAAAAAACCTTTTCAAAACAAACGTACGATCTTTTTATAAGACAAGCGCAAGTTCACCTTAATCTCAACGTCACTATAATCATTTTAACATGCTTCTATCACAACTCTTTTTTTATAGATAACATCATTTCTTACATTTTTTTTGGCAAACAAGAACTTCTTTTCTTTATAAACGCACTTTTCAACAACAAAAAACGAATACACTTTCGTTTTCAAACAACAACTTTTTTTCTTTCTTTACAACATTTTCTTTACAACATCTTTTCTTACAATCTCTCTCTCAACAACTACAATTCTCTAAAAAAAATATTTTTACAAACAAAAAATATTTACACCTCTTTTCTTATATTTACTTTATGAAATAAAATTTTCTTAATTTTTTCTACTTTCTTTCTTCTATACAATTTCTCCCTCCATTCTTAAAGCATGTATCAAAAAAGCACAAAAAACATATAAGAGGTTACCATGGGATACCATGGGCGCTTGGGGTGCTAATACCTTCCTCAAGTTCAACTAACCCCCTTACCTAAAATCTCTTTCTCTTTAGGTTTTCAATTTTTCCCCTCCTTTGGAAATGAAAAATAAAACTGTAGTGGGGTATGTCACAAAAATCCCGCAACAGCTGCCCTTGCCAAAACATGAGCTACCACATTTGCTTGTCTCCTATTAAACTCGACACAAGAGTTTTTAAAATATAATGAAAAACAACGCTTACATTCACCTATCACATCTCCAAATTCTGTGACATCGCGTCCCTCCTTATGGAAACCATCCACTACTAACTTTGAATCTAGAGCAAAGTCTATTCGATCAAGTTGCAAGTCACTAACCCATTTAATTGCATAAAACAAACTCAATGCTTCTCCAATATCCACTTTGTAAATTGGTGATATCCACCTAGACATCACGAATACAAATTCCTATACCCACCCTGTTGTGTTGAGATGAAAATGATGCATCAATGTTACACTTATATCTCCTTATTGTCGGTTTCTGCCATCTAATAGAAGGTGGTGCCGATGTGTCAATAGAGCTTACTACAGAAGTGTTGTTGTTGTTATTAGTTCGAGTACCCCCTGGTTGCTGCATCGGCGCTGCTATGTTCGCATTGTTCCAATCCTCAATCAATTTAATTGCTCGGTCTACAACTTGATAACCTGTCTCCGATACATTTTGCCAAAGCTTTAAGTTTCTATGCTTCCATATACTCCATAAAAGTGCTGCCATTCGTTCTTCTTGTTGCTCATCAAGTTGTTGTAACAACATAAAAATACCAGTTGCCGCGGTGGATGTGTTATTCACAGGTGCCTCTACCTTTTCCCACAAGCCAATATTACGCCAAGCTTGAATAGATATAGGGCAATCAAACAAAATATGACCAGTGTCTTCATAATTATCATCACACACTACACAATTTGATGGACAATTTATACCTTTGTCTCTCAACCGAGCACGAGTAGGAAAACACCCTCTACATATTCGCCAAACAAGATTCTTCACCTTGGGAGGAACTTTTAGGCGCCAAATGCCGGACCAAAATCCGGGACGACTAAGATGAGCGGTATCAAGAAGTTCTTCAACACACGATCTATAAGCACTCTTAACAGTGTAATTCCCATTTTTTTCCGCTTTCCAAACCAATTTATCAATTGTAACTTGCTCAATCAATGGTGTTCTCAAAATTGCATCAGCTTTACCTTGATCAAATAAATTGTTTACGACGTGACGATTCCAATCTTTTGTTGAGTTACAGATGAGGTGCTTCACTCTAATGTTATGTAAATGCATGGAACTTAAGTTTGTAACTGAAACTCGCATACCATCCTGAATCCATGGTTCCTCAAGAATAGGAATATTGACACCTGAACCAATACACCATCGAGTACTCGCACGAACAAGGAACTTAGCACTTGAGATGCTCCTCCACACATAACTTGGGTTGTGCCCAAGTGATGTCCCCAAGAAATTGCAATGAGGAAAATATCTTGCTTTGAATAAACGTGAGACAAGACTATCCGGAGAAGATTGAAATTTCCACCCTTGTTTTCCAAGCATGGCAATGTTGAACGCAGCAAGATCTTTAAATCCCATACCTCCTTTATTTTTGTGCATCGAGAGTTTGTCCCATGCCAACCAATGAATACCTTTATTGTTTGATCCACCGTGGCCCCACCAGAAGGAATTCATCATTTTTTCAATGGCATTAATAAGAGAACTAGGAATTAAAAAAATGCTCATGACATAGGATGGAATTGCTTGAAGAACTGATTTAATTAAAACTTCACGCCCTGCTTTAGATAAACACTTAGTGCTCCAAGAATTAATTTTGCGCCACACTCTGTCTTTAATATAATTAAAAGTAGCTTTCTTGCTTCTTCCGATCATCGACGGTAATCCAAGATATTTACCTGTTCCCAAAACTGCTTGACCACCTAAGATGTTAGTAATGGAATTTTGAACAGCATGTGTTACATTTCTGCTACAAAAGAACAATGATTTGGGAAGGCTAATAGCTTGTCCTAGCGCCTCTTCATAAGTGGACAATATATTCTTCATTGTATATGCCTCATGTTCATTAGCCCTGAAAAACAAAAAACAGTCATCTGCAAATAACAAGTGAGATATGATTGGAGAATTTCAACATATTTTTGCTCCATGAATATCCCCTTCTAGCTTCTGCTTGTTTGATAAGAGATGAGAGTCGTTTTGCACATATGATAAAAAGATACGGCGATAAAGAGTCTCCTTGCCTTAGACCTCTTTCTGGAATAATCGAACCAACCATATCATCATTTACTATCACCGAGTAATCCACCGATTCCACACACATCATGACCCACTTAACCCATTGGTGTGAGAAGCCCATCTTAATCATAACCTCTTTCAGATAGTCCTAGTCAATACGGTCATAAGCTTTGCTGATGTCACTTGAGAGCAACTTTACCCACTTTACCTCTCGTTTTGGATTTCATGAAATGGACCACCTCTATAGCCACCATAGCATTATCAAGAATAGACCTATCAGGAACAAAGGCAGATTGATTGTCTCAAATACACTTATCTAGTACCCTCTTAAGCCTATTGGCAAGAACTTTAGAAACCAATTTGTAAAGAACATTACACAAAGCAATCGGTCTCCAATCTTTCATAGAACTCTGAATCTCACCTTTAGGAATGAGAGCAATATTTGTCATATTTAAAGTAGGTGGAAACTGACATGAATGCAGCCAAGAGCAACATTCTCGAAAAATGTCTTGACTGCATAGATTCCAAAAATGTTGATCGAAGCCGGGGTTAAAACCATCGGGACCTGGAAATTTATCAGAATGCATAGAAAACAAAGCCTCCTTAAATTCCTCTATGTTAAAAGGGGAAGTAAGCTTCTCATTGTCATCATCAAGAATAGTTGGAGAAATCGCACTAATCACAGGATCACGTGTACTAACTTGTTTTTGGAACAACTCGTCAAAATATTTTTTTGCCAATTTATGCATTCCAAAAATATTAGTAGTCCTTAAACCACTTGCATCTTCCAAATAAGAAATGTGATTTACCTTTCTGCGAGAGGTGGCTGAAGCATGGAAAAAACGAGTATTAACGTCCTCGTCTCTATACCAATGAGTCTTTGCACGTTGACGCCAAAAAAGATCATCTTTAACCAACAAATGTGTCATTCTCTTCCGTAGAGCACCAACATAATTAGCAATACTATCACTACTTTGGTCGCGGGCAAGTGCTAGCTTCTTACGACAATCTTCAATTTGTTTTTTGAGGTTTTGACAATGATTTTTGCTCCATTGGGACAAGTCTTCTGCACAAACTTCCAACTGTGGCATGATTGGCCTCTCCATATTTGACAACCAGCACCTACAAACAACATCATCTAGCTCGGATTCCAGGCAACAAGCATTTTCAAATTTAAATTTGCGTCGAGCCCTACGACTTCGTATTATAGGATCACGATCAAGAAGGATCGGATAATGGTCTGAAACAGGAGCAACCAAATTCTCTAACTTTGCATTTGGAAATAACTGAAACCAAGCTTCATTAGCTAAAGCACAATCTAACCTTTCCTCTACCGCACGAGGAGTTCCTAGACTCTTAAACAAAGTGAATGGGTACCCTTCCAAATGAACATCTGATAAACCAGTATCCAAAACAGCCAGTCGAAAACCATTGATCAACCAATTTGGCCTCTCACTTCTACCTTTCTTCTCACTAGCAACAAGTATATCATTAAAATCTCCAATTATGCACCAGGGAACTGTGAACTCTGGGAGACTCTTCGGAGGAAATTCCACGAATCTCGTCTTCTACTACCACCGGGGTAACCATAGAATCCTGTAAGTCTCCAAGTACCTTTATGAACATTGTTAATCTCAACATTAATATGATTCGACGAATAATTAGTGATATTGCAGTGAATAGTGGACTTCCAAAGCAAAGCCACACCACCTCCTCTACCTTCTCTATCAACAACAAAGCAATTATAAAAACCCAACAAATAACGTAACTCTTCAATTTTATTACGGTAGACTAGTGTCTCACACAAGAAGATAACCTCCGGATTATAATACCGAATGAGGTACTTCAATTTTGAGAGTGCATTTGGGTTGCCTAAACCTTGACAATTCCAACTAATAATACTCATTATCAACAGTACCTTGAAACACCAGCTCCTATCATTACTTCACTATAGTTCTATTCCTAACTAGTATAAGTTACCCGTGCAAAGCATGGGTTAGTTTTTACTTATAAAAATATAAATTATTTGATTATGATATAAGTTTTTTGTTTAAATTATTTTAATAATAATTAAATTTAAATATATTTATTTTTAAATGTGTATAATATTTTAGAAAAAAATTTAGTGTCCAACTTACATTGTTGGATACCGTATCCATAGAGAAAATTTAGGTACACGAGTATCTACCACTTGTCTCATATATAATTGACGTTGAATTTCTTTGTATTGATTTTAATACTAATAATATAAAAATCATCATATTTTGATTAGTTAGAATTTTTTTGTAAAATAATTCCTATGAATATAATTTATTTGATAAGAGTCGAGACGTCTTAATCAGAGTTTGAAATCAAGATACCCTGCCTAATTATTTTAAGAGGTAAATTTTTTACCACTAAACTACTTGGCAAGAAAGAAAAATAAAATTCTGCACAATATTTAATTTATAGAATTAATTTTTTTTTTACCTTGTCCATTTATTTTAACATTTTAAATATATAAAATGAATATTAGGTTAACTGAAATATATATATATATATATATATATATATATATATATATATATATATATATTCATCTATAATTCAACTGATAAAAAATTTCCACAGTGATATTTTAAATAATAGAGAAGAAGAAGAAAAACTTTATCGATTAAAGTGTTTTTAACTCAATTACTTGATTTTAACTCCCTAAATTTCACAATTGTTCGATTTTAGTCACCTAAATTTTAATTGTTCTATTTTGGCCCTCAAGTTTACCATATTTTGCATTTCCTAGTTCTATTGACTTTTTTTAATTAAAATTACTTATGTGGTATTTTAAATAAAATATGCTTTTAAATTTGTTTGCACCATGTGTGTTTTCTTATAATTGTTTTAATGTGCGTGCCCCGTCTAAATGGTATCTTGAATGTGTGTGTATCCCGTGTATTTATAAATTTTATAAGAAAAAATAATTATATTGAATGATATATTGACTGTGTGTCTATCCCGTGTGATTTTTCACAGAGGTTTTGTATTGATAATTCAATTATTTTATTTTAACTCCCTAAATTTCACAATTGTTCAATTTTAATAACCTAAATTTCAATTGTTCAATTTTGGCCCTCAAGTTTACCACATTTTGTATTTCCTAGTCCCGTTGTCTTTTTTAAATAAAAATTACTAATGTGGCATTTTAAATAAAATATGTTTTTAAGTGTGTTTGTATCCTGTGTGTTTTCTTATAATTTTTTGAATGTGTGTGTATCCCGTGTGTTTCTAAATGATATCTTGAAATTGTGTGTATCACGTGTGTTTTCCTATAAAAAATTTTAAAAAAGTAATACTTATATTGAATGGTATCTTGAATTTGTTTGTATCCCATGTGATTTTTCACAGAAATTTTGCATCTTTAATTCAATTATTTGATTTTAACAAACTCCTTAAGTTTCACAATTGTTCGATTTTAGTCACCTAAATTTTAATTGTTCTATTTTGGCCCTCAATTTTACCCCATTTTGCATTTCCTAGTCCCGTTGACTTTTTTTAATTAAAAATTACTTATGTGGTATTTTAAATAAAATATGCTTTTAAATTTGTTTGTACCACGTGTGTTTTCTTATAGTTTGTTTAATGTGTGTGTCCGTGTGTTTCTAAATGGTATCTTGAATGTGTGTGTATCCCTTATATTTTCTTATAAATTTTTTAAGAAAAAAGATTAATTATATTGAATGGTATATTGACTATGTGTCTATCCCGTGTGATTTTCTACAGAGGTTTTGTATTGATAATTCAACTATTTGATTTTAACTCCCTAAATTTCACAGTTGCTCAATTTTAATAAATTAAATTTCAATTGTTCAATTTTGGCCCTCAAAATTACCACATTTTGTATTTCCTAGCCCCATTGTCTTTTTTTAAATAAAATTCTTTTTTTAAATAAAAATTACTAATGTTGTATTTTAAATAAAATATGTTTTTCAGTGTGTTTGTATCCCGTGTGTTTTCTTATAATCTTTTGATTGCGTGTACCCTTTGTATTTCCAAATGGTACCTTGAATGGTGTATCTCATGTGTTTTCTTATAAATTTTTGAAATAAAAATAATTATATTGAATGGTATCTTAATGTGTGTGTATCCCGTGTGATTTTCCCTAGAGATTTTACGATGATAATTCAAATACTTGATTTTAACTCACAAAATTTTACAATTGATCGATTTTAATAACTTAAATTTCATAATTGCTTGATTTATGTGGATAACTAATGAAAGTTAACTCAATTTGTGTGGATAACTAATGAAAGTTGACTCAATTGGTAAAAATTGATTGATTTTGATCAAAAAATTTAGCCTAAAATTTTTTAGGAAGTTATTATTTATTTAAACTTGATCATAATAATATTAATTATTTTTTTTTATATTATGTGCATTATAGAGTATTAAAAATAAATCTTTTGCCAAATTAGAGTGCTAAATTAATTAAATTAAATTAATTACGTAAATGTTTTTTTACAATTAAATAAATCATTTTTTCAATAAAAATATTATTAATTTTGACCTAGTTAGTTAAAATTGTTATTATTTATATAAACTTGATCATAATAATATTAATTTTTTTTCTTTTATATTTTGTGCATTATAGAGTATTAAAAATAAATCTTTTTACAAATTAAAGTATTAAATTAATTACGTAAATGTTTTTTTACAATTAAATAAATAATTTTTTCAAAAAAAATCGTGTCAACTAAATCCCATTAATGTGCCTTATAAAGTACTAAATACTCGATGAATGTGAGAAAAACATTTAATTGTTTCCTAAAACAGTTTTCTTATAGTGGATTAGTAAATAGTATATTATATATAGATTGTATATAATATAGATAGATTTAATGTAAGAATGCCACGTGGCAAAATAGAGTTTTAGAAGGGTTAGAATAGAATGACAATTTAATTCATTCACTGTAATTCTATTCCTAATTGTATATAGTATAGATATAGATAGATAGATAGATAAATAGATAGATAGATTAGAATGACGAACATGGACTTTGAAAAGTAAAGAAATAAGAAGAGGAAAAAGATGCAAAATATCATAAGGAATGCTCCAATAATTATCCGTAATAAAATTTTGAACCCTAGCTTCTAATTGAATAGATTCATCAATATTTAAAATATCAACCAAAGGGTTGCTAATATATAGTTAAGTATTTGGAAGAAAATGTGTTCTGAGAGGTTCCTTTGAATCTAATGTCATGCATGTAGGGTGATGATGTTTTGATAGTTTGTGATGAATCTAATGCCATGCAAGTAGGGTCACTGTTATAAGAAAAAAAAAACACTTTTTAGTTCATGGTATGATATGGTTTCTAATGAATTTACATGACTTTTAGAAGTGTGTTTGAGGGTGCAATGCCTTATTCATTGAGTGGATTTTTAATGTGTTAGTTTAATTTACCAAAATTAAGAGAATTCCAAAATGGTTCATGAAATTGAAATTCTGCAATTACATTAGTCTTTTAGATTTTCAATTTAGTCCCTAAAGTTGTTTCAGAATGACTAATGTGATTGATGATTTTCAATTTCAGGGATCATCTTGGAATTTCATAAATTTCATGTAACCCAACAATCAGTCAAAAAAGGAATATGATAACCACTACCAATGAGCCACTGAAAGTTGCAATTGATAATATGTAAAAAATATTTAATCAATGGTTTAAAAAAACAAAAAACATATTTAATCAAAGACCAAATGGACGAGTCAATATGATAGGATATGTGACCTATATTTCTTCTAATACGAGATCTAAAAGGAGTAGCCCGATATTAATCAGAAGTATGATAATTCTAGACCAGCTTAAGAATGGAAACTCTATTCACGTCTTTAATAGATCTAACTCCAATACCTCCTTCCTTTCTAGGCTTACAAACCTTATGACAAGCCAAAGTGACCATTGTACTTCATTACAATGCCTAGATGCCTTATGACAATGCTTGTAGTAGAATACAAGCATATCAATGGCAACAATGATAAGTCTCACGGCTTCTAGAATTGGTCAGATTCTATGCAAGAACCTAGTGATGAAGAGACAATTACACAGGGATTTTTGTTCTGAAACAAAATTTTAATATCGTGACAATTATGTAGATAAAATTTTAATATATTTGAGGGCTTCTTTTCCACGCCATATAACAACTCTCTATGATAAAGTTTTGTTATGGCTTTAAAATTTCTGATAATACGCAAAATTTGTCAAAATTAATAATCAAGTTAAAACTAAACAAATTATAAAACATTAAATAACATAATCGATTTTGTTAATCTATCTAAATGATAAAAACATTAAACTATTATACAAAAATCTTCCTCTTTAAATAACATCATGCATGACACTTAATCATATGATTTATAACTATGAAAAGTCATAATCATGATCATCAGGGCTTCCTATTGCCTTATATGTTTGATTAACATAACCACTTTTTGAAGATATACGCAGAGCGTAATGTGGATAAAGTTCCCATATACAACCTTTATCACAATAAGAACCACTTCGAAATCCCAAAAATTGGCCAATTTCTTTACCACCTTGTGTCAACAAACAATTGTATCTTATTGTTGTAAGAAATTTGAGTTCGACATCGAATGTGAATGGCTGGGTACTAGAAGAATTCAAATATCCCCCTCTAATATCGTTATCACTTGATATGCATTTAACACGTATATTTTCACCGGGAATTTTGGATGTTATTTTCACCGTTAATTTTGGATGAATTAATTCATTCCACAATGAATTTGAAGCTTGTGAATAAGGAACAAACATTAAGACAAAAATCAAGCAGATGAGAATGATGAAAAGTTTTACACCTCCATTGAAAACATCCATTTTGTTATTTTATTTTTATTTTTATGGAACAATTTTTTTTAAAGAAACGAAAAGAGCTGCAATAGAAGAAATACAAGGAGAAAAATTCTCCATTGTTTATTGATATTAGAATTGAGGGTATTTTTATTTCTATTTTTCTCTAGTATTTTGTTTTCTGTTTTATTTTTCGTGTAACATTAGATAGCATCTTCATGGTGTAAAAACTATGTGCATCATGGATTGGAGTTGTAAACTTGTTGTTATTATGTGTTTTAGTTTTTAATATTGATTATTCCCTTCCCCTACTGTCGTGTCGCAAAAAAAGCCTTAGTATATTGACGCTCGATATGACACAGAGTCGCCACCGAAGTTTTATTTTTAAAGAGAAACTTCGATAAAACCCTTTGATAATGGAAAGATGGTCATCACAACCATTTACAGATTCGGGAGTCTTTTATGCAAGGTGAAGATATTAATTAGCACCCCTTACATCAGTTGTACTCAACAAGAGCCTTCTAATTAATTTTAGAGTTTAAAGAGTGTTTTGAAGGTTGTTTGCATCCTGTTTATTGTTGAAAGATATTTACGAGAAGGGGGAAAAATTATTTTATAATTATTAGGCTTAAACATATATTTGGTCCCTGTATGTACACCAATTTTTTGTTTTAGTCCTTTTATCGAAAATTTTGACAAAATAGTCCCTGTATCGCATTTTTTTTTTGACGTTGGTCCCTGCCGTCCAATTTCATCCAAGTGGCAAAAGTTTTGCCACCTGGACCCTGCCACGTGGAATGCTAGAGGGACCAAAACCAAAAAATTGAACTGAATGCAGGGATCAAAACCAAAAAATTGAACTGAATGCGAGAGGGACTAAAACCAAAAAAATAAACTAATTGCAAAATGACCCATTTAAACTCTAAATCCCTAAATTGAAATTTGTTTCTCCACTCTTCTCTTCTCATAAACCAACTTTCATGGCAAAAATAATTTTGCGTCGATCATTGCGCCCCATTTGGATGAGTTTTTTGATGAAATTATGAGAGGCATTGTGAATGTTGACAACGTGATCAGAAAGCGCGTCGAGAAAACCACCACGGTTGGGCGGTTGTTGATCGGGATCGTTGAAAGGGAAATCATCAGGATAATCTTTTTTTAGCAATGAGTCTCTCTGTTGAAAGGTTGATGAGAAGAGAAGAGTAGAGAAACAAATTTCAATTTAAGGATTTAGAGTTTAAATGGGTCATTTTGCAATTAGTTTAATTTTTTGGTTTTAGTCCCTCTAGCATTCACTTCAATTTTTTTGGTTTTGGTCCCTGCATTCAGTTCAATTTTTTGGTTTTGGTCCTTCTAATCCAGTCAGCAACATTTTTTGGCCACGTGGCAGGGTCCAGGTGGCAAAACGTTTGCCACTTGGATGAAATTGGACGGCAGGGACCAACGTCAAAAAAAAAGCGCGATACAGGGACTATTTTGTCAAAATTTTCGATACAGGGACTAAAACGAAAAATTGGTGTACATACAGGGACCAAATGTATGTTTAAGCCTAATTATTATGCATGAAAAGATTGTGATGAAGAATTCAAAGCTACGTAGTTCTAGTAAGAAAACATTTGTGTGTTGGTTGATTTTAGAGAAAAATGTTTAGATCACATTTTAGCGGTTAAACGTATAACTTGTATGCTCAATTGTGGAGGCTTAAGGGTTTGTTTGTATCGCGATGGAATGGATAAGCATGTTTGTTTATGAAAAAATCTATTTTTAAAATTTTAGTGCGCAAGGGTAAAAAATAAAGTTAGATAAATGTTTGTTTTTTAAATGTGTGGAAGACAAATAAACGTTAGACAAAGCGTACGCTAATCCTCCAGTTTTGTTAATCCACAGTTTTGTTATGATTTATTGATTAATGGAAGATGAATAATTGTTAGACAAAGCGTGCGTTAAACTCCCATTTATTATTCGAGAGACGAACGAATGTACATATGATTTCTCCTTTTTAATCCAAAGTATTGTTAACATATTTAGTATTTTAATGTGTTTTAAAATAAGAGAATAAAAATATATTGGTTAAACATAGATTAATTGAATTAAAAAAATTAAATAAAATAGCTAGGAGCATAGAGAAGTGTAAATAGTGTGGACAAGGCCCAACCCAGAAGGGGAGAGAGCCCAAAACAAGGAACATTATAGGCTTAATCGTAGCAGTTTGATGTAGCCTAAGGGGCTATGATGGAGAGGTTACAATGGGCACGGACATGATCGTAGGGGTATATATATATATATGTTTACCCCGTTCCGTGCACAAAATTATTTTTTTTGATATTATTTATTAATTTATTTTAAATTATTATTTGATTAATTTATTTTAATATTTAATAGTGAATTTGACTATAATATCTTATGAGTTGTTTAAATATACATTGTTGGAGAAATAATATTTTTTTGATAGAAATTTGGAGTAAATATATTCTGAATCATATAAATGACATTAAATAAAAATAAAAGTCATATCAAATAGGAAAGACTAAAAACATATTTAATCTATTAAAATAAAATTTTATATTGGAAAGTGACATTTAATTTATATTAATGAAAAATAATATAATTCAATATTTGGAAATTTTAGTAGTCTTTATTCAACATGGCCTAGTTCCTATAGATCCTACACTAAACGTGCGTTTGTTTTAGATGTTTTGAAAATAATTTTTAGAGTGTATTGTTTTTTCGTTAAAAAACTTTTAGCTGTAATTTGTTTATAAAGGTTTCAAATGAAAAATTTGTTTAACGGACCATACCAAAAAAATAATGAAAGATCTATTTAACTTATATTAAAATGTGGTTTTAAGTATTTCATCATTTTATTACTAATTTTTTTGAATGACTGAACTCCTTCGGTTTTCCATCAAAAAAAAAAAAATCCCGCATTCAACGACCTTCTAACGTTTATTATAGAGTTATTCAACTGAATTTCATCAAACTACATATTTTTTTAAATAGAATGTAAAATAAGATATATTCTTTCATAATCCACTTGGGTTGGCCTTGTGGTATTGGCTTGGGACTTGGGAGTATGCTCCTCCTCGAGGTGTCAGGTTCGATTCTCTCCGGTAACAATTTAGGTTGGTTAATTTAGCTTCTTCAAAAAAAAAAAAGATATATTATCTCATCGTTCTTTCACACTGTTTCAACTTGTTTCGTAATAATCCATATATAAATTTCAAAAACAAAAAAAAAATACATATGAATAGACAACCTTAACATCTACATTTTTTTCGTCAAAAAAACAACTCACTTTCAACTGAATCACATCAAAATAAATGTTTTTAAATACTGTGTAAATTAAGAAATCTTTTCTCGTCGTTCTCTCACCATGTTTTAACTCGGTAAATAGTAATTCACGTGTAAATTTTTATAACAAAAAGATACAAAACAAAAAAAAAGATAACATTGCATATCACAAAACTCACATTTTTTTTTTGTCAAAAATAACTAGCACATTCATTGAACTACATTTTTTTTTTAAATATAAATTAAGATATCTTTTCCCAACATTCTCTGATCTTGTTTTAACTTGTTTTATAATAATCCACATGCAAATTTCAAGAACAACAAAATTACAAAGAAATATACAACCTTAAGTATCACAAAACTAACACATTTTTTAATCAAAAGAAAAAACTCCCACATTCATTGATTTTCCTAAATTTATTGTAGATTCATTCAATTGAATCCCGTCAAACTATATTTTTTTAAAGAAAATTTCTCTCTAACCCCTATACTCTTTTTCCCCCCTAACTACCTTATTTGCTCTTAGGGGGTATTTAAGCAAAATTCGGAACGTAGATCACGAAATGCATTTTGGGATGTAGAACCCGAAGTTTTTCGGAGTTTTAGGGGGTGCAGGCACCAGATCCCGAAGTGGTGCAAGTTTCCAACTCACCCTGAAATCATTCAGCATCGATGCTAAATAGTTCAACATCGATGCTGAACTTAAAAACTTGCAGCATTTCGGGTTTTAGATTCCGAAATGGTGCCTGCGTCCCCCCAAAACTCCACACGTACTTCGGGTTCTACATCCCGAACCTCATTTCTGGATCTACGTCCCGAATTGAAGGGCAATTTGGGGTTTTAGGGGGTTAATAGGGAAACGTGGGGGGGGGGGGGGGTCAAAAGAGAAATTTTCTTTTTTAAATGCATTATAAATTAAGATATATTTTTCTATTATTCTCTCACTTTCTTGTTGATCAACTTCTTACATAGAAATCCAAGTATAAATTTAAAGAAAAGAAATACAAATAAATAGACAACCTTGCACATCACTAAACTCCGACATTTTTTCGTCTGAAAAAACTTTGCATAAAACATAACTCAAATATTTTTTTGTAAAAAAAAAAAAAGTTTCATCACAATCAGTGATGTTCTACATCTTTTTAAATATAGTGTAAATTAAGATATATTTTTTCATCGTTCTCTCACATTGTTTCATAGTAATCCACATGTAAGTTTCGAGAACAAAAAAATAAATAAAACAAAGAAATAGACAACCTTGAATATCACAAAACTCTCATATTTTTTGTCAAGAAAAAATCCTGTTTCCATGACCTTTCAACATTTACTATAGATTTATTAAACGAAATCTCATCAAACTACATTTATTAAATACAATGTAAATTAAGATATTTTTTCTCAAAAATCTCTCCTTTTACTCAACTTGTTTCACAGTAATCGTGTAAATTCCAAGAACATCAAGAAAATACAAATAAATAGAGAACCTTCAACATTTTTTTGTTAAAAAAAACTCTCACATTCAGTGATGTTTCTACGTTTATTGTATATTTATTCATCTGAATCCCATTGTTTACTGTGAATTTTGGTAAACAAGTGCTAGTTTGCAATGCTTGAAGGACCAGCTAGAGAATCCTAGAACATGTTTGTGAATTTATTGTTTATGACTGAAAATGACAATGTTCATTAATTGCAATGAACAAGTTTGCTTTTAAAAATAACTTGAATGACAAGAAAGATAAAAATATTTTAAATGAAATGCAAGAAAAGTAAAATTTTCAATGAATTAAAATGCAGAAAATATAAATGAAAACATGTAAATTGCACGAAAGATAAATTTGCATTGAATTAATAAAAGGTGATCACAAGATCATAACATTTTTGCCTTGTTTACTCGTTTCTCTCTAACGCTAGATACTTTGAGTGTCTAAGGATTGTTAGTATGATAAATTTGAGATAATAATTACATCAAATGAACTTGTATTTATAGATAGACACTATAACAGCCTAAATAACGTCTATAAAGCATTCACTTGACGCCTATCTTGTGATTTGAATCTTCATTCTTGAATGCAGATTACTGCAATTTTGAATGAAGCGTTGCGTTGATTCGAACTCGAACCTCCAGGAAATGCTAACAAATCTGTTAAGTTATAAACAACATTTGCTTTCGAGTGATCCTGCTGTTTACTCAAAGTGTTGGTGACTCAAAGATGATTTTGACTTTTTTCTTGGACTTGTGAATACTTTCTATATTCTTGGACTTGTGAATACTCTTCCCCAGAATCCTTATGTTTTTAAAAACATTACCCTTAGCCTTCATATCAAAAACTACATATTTCCTTTTAATTCCTGGAAACATTAATTCCCATAATTGAAGGTTCATTAATTATGTTCAAAGGACATTTAGAGCATATTTTGACTTAACCAAAATATGGGCTAACAAATTACCCCCAAAAAATGCCAATTTCGATTCGAATCGAATGAGTAAAGAATTTGGCATTTTTTATTCAGCATTTAATGGCACGTGAGTGAAAATCATGATGATAACCGTCAACACGCTTCCCATTACTGTCATGATTATGCCTTTTACAGTGATCACGGGACACGTGGCGAAAGCGGAAATTGAAAGAGATTTCGAATTTCTTTTTTATTTATTTTATTCCACTAAAATAAACCCTATAAATAGGATGTTGTTGATGTTATGGTTATCTACATAAAGAAGTGAAAAATATAAGTATCATTATATTTAATTAGGTCTTTAATTAAATACGCTCCCACTATTTTACTCAAAACAAATGGCCCTCATCATTTGATTCAGAAAATCTTGTTGGAACATTTTCTAGTGGGTAGAGATTCATATTTCATTTTGTCTCAAGTCCGCGGTGGGCGGATTACACAAGACTTAGTTATTTATGTAGGAACTCCTTCCAATTGCATCTCATACAATTCTTGAATAAATCAGTTGGGTGAATAACTCCTTATTCTAATTCATCTTGTGAATCATCCCAACTCATGCTTCTAAACTTATATAATCTTATTATATTTTGTTTAGTTAAGTTTGACCCTCATTTTAGAAAGTGGATATTACAATTATCCCATCGCACCTTACCAATATAGAACAAGCACTTCGTGGTGGGCGAACCTACATTGTTCGATACTAGTCTTGATGAGTTCTAAAATTTGGAAAGCATAAACTTAATATTCATATATTTTATTAGTAAAGATAATATACCTCGCAGTGGACGAAAACTACATCTTCTTTATTAATTTCTTATTTGTTCTTGAGGGGTTTTTATTTAGTTTGATCTCACCGGCTTGTTTATAATAAAATGTCTCTCTCATGCAACAACATACATCATACATACAACATTCAAGTAAATTAGTTATGTCCCCTAGCGCAATTGTTCTATCAAGCCAATGAGAGAACCTAAACTAGCCTAACAGCGATCTACTTCTCTAAGCATGATCTTCAAGGTTGTCCCCCTTTATTCCTATGTAATTTTTATTTTAATATTGCATTAAATAATACTCGCTTTACATAGGAGGGAGTGAGATGAGAATTTACATCAAGAGACTTAAAGAGAGGCACGACACGAAGTCCGTATTTAAATCAAAATAAACAAACAGAGTAAACTAAGGCCATAACCAATCACTACAAGATAATAATAACAAATATACTTTATTATCATCATAGGTTTAAATCCTGTTAATTAAAATTAAATTTCTGAAATTGATCACACTATGCATATCAGCCAAAATCGTGTCACGATGCTAAAATCGTGTCACGATTTCATAAATTGTGTCACGATTTTCTACTGGACCAAAATCGTGTCACGATTTCATAAATTGTGTCACAATTTTGACAGCATCAGCATAAGAAAAAATTTCAAAATATGCGCCTTCCTTACTGTGACCAAATCGTGTCACATTATTCAAGTGCTTCTGATGTGTTTTGAGCTTTTTCAAGAGGTCTCTATTTACAGATGCTCTTGTCTTGTGCACCAAGACAAACTCTTGTCTTGGGGAAAAGCAAAGCCCATTAAGAAACAAAGCTAGGGCGCGCTCCCCCATGAGTGTGTATACTCATGTGGGCTCCCATCCACCATACACTATGGTGTGCTTGCTTATTTAATTACCGTGATACCCTTATCACATTGCACATTCCTATTAGGTACACATTACCCTACGGTGTTCCTTTAATTATCTCAATATTAGATTTCCCTTATGTGTGTGACCTGTAGGTTTCCATAATGTTGGCAATTATATTAAAACTTATATTCAATATAATAAACAGTGAGCGAATCTAGCAAAACATCACTTCTACCCCTCTGCCCTTATGTGTATATTGAACACAAGGCATACTTGGTTTCATCCTTGTCTAGTTCAATATTTGGCCCATGACATTTATCCTGTTATGCAGGATTGAGAAATTCCATCTAGGTCACTACTCAACATGCTTTGTGAAGTACCCATCACCTGCCTTTATAATTATCCAATTATGAAAAATATTAGATCAGCAACAAAATACTTAACTCCATATCTAGGGTACAAAGTGGATTTAAGTCTAAGGGCGGTTTACCCCATTATCACCATGAGAGTAACTTATGACACTTTGCATAACTTTGCATCCAGTACTCTCATAGCGGGTCAATCTAGTATAAATATTACTCCTAATATTTATACATATGCCAAAACTTGATAACTCTTTATCCTATGATCGATGAGATGCGATCATCAGTCTATCTTCATAATAGCCTTTTTAGGCTTTAAGGTTATCCCTTTCACCTTAAAGTTCGATTATTGATACTTTAAGAATAATTTCTTTATGTTTAATGTAGTCTCATGATTAAGTCACACTTAATATTAAACCGACTTTCTATTCTAGGGACTTCATTATTTTGGAAACACAAACATAATAAAGAAAAGCGCCTATGTTTATTAATAAAAGAAACATTATATTATTAATAAATAATTCGATACATGTACTAAAATTATTGGCCTCTAGAGCTTACACCAACACTTTGAATGCTTTTTTGGTGATATGAAATATGGTGGAGGAGGGCTCTTTATATAGGCGTTTATTGAGCTTAGATCAGTGTCTCATCATGTCACAATGGGATCATCAAGGCACGATGAAGGCATCTTTGCTCATCTTGGCTCATTGTACTCATTGTGGCATGATAAGTTCCACTTTGACATGATGCAAGCTGAAGTGTTCCTCTTGTTTGCCGATTTTTGTACAAAATGTGTCTTCTCATCATAAATGATCTATATGAGTGTTTTTCTTCACATTTTTGCCTCTTTTTGCATACATTCTTCTTTTCTTGCATCTTTGGTGAGTAACTTCACTTTTTATTTTATTTTACTTGACTTGGTTATCAAAAAACTGCAAAATGAAATAAAACTATCTTGAAAATGCATGGAAAATATCATATAAATTACTGTCGTCATATATGGGTATGAGTAGAGCTTTCAAAAATGGGTCGGGCCGATAGGTCGGCCCATTAGTCTACAGGCTTGGGCAGGCTGAGTTTCAAAAAAGCAAGCCCAAATGCACTCGACTTTTATGGCCTTAGCCCACGAAGCCTGTAATTGGCCCATTAGTCCATAATACTTAGGCGAACTGGGCTTCAAAAAAGCTAGCCCAAATGCACTCAGACTTTTATGGCCCAAGTCCATGAAGCCCGTTAGAGGATTAAGCTGGGTTGGGCTAGCCCATCAAGCTTCCGGTTGGCCTATTATCTGAAAATTTATGCCATTTTTGCAAAAATAATATCAATAAATACATAAAATATTATCATCTAATTGAAATTTTTTTATAAAAATTATAGTTTAATGTGTCAGTTCAAAAAAATTGTTATATTTACCTAACTTTAATAAAAAATAATTTTATAATTTATTAATGCATATTTATTAATGATGTACAAATTATTTACACTTGCATACAATTATATCTCAATAAAATTAATAATTATGAAGAACTAATATATCAAAGTCACTTTAAAAAATGTCTAATAAACTGGAAAAAAAATTAAGTCGGGAAAGCCCATTAGAATCATCGAACAAGATTCATGCAGGGTCGGACTCATTAAAGCATGACCCATTAAAAAATAGATCAGGCCGGGCCATTTGATAACTCTAGGTATGGGGTGGGGTGGGATCTAAAGTACTCATACCCGCACCCATACCTGCTCTTTTTGCGGGTTATTATCCATATCTAGAATGCACGTTTTACACTACTGGTTGTGGGTAATTTTTGCATATAGCCATTGAGTATGGGTCAAATTGTTTTGGTAGTTTGAAAAAATATGAAAAATGAAAAATAAAAATATTTTTTTCTTTTGTTGTATTATTTTTATTTCAATTTTTTGTTTTGTATTTGTTGCCCCTTTCTATCATAAAAGGCCAGAAATAAAAATAGAAAAAAATTGGACGTTGCCTTTTTTTTTGGAATAAAATTGAACGTTGTCCTTGTTGATTGAGTAAGTTAAAGAGGCAAACATGACATTAGTTATGACTTTAGTTTTAAGAAGTTAATTTCTTGAAAGTCTATAAGTTCTAACAAATATTTACTAAAATGAATAAACGAAACGTAGAATTCTTACAACATAAAGTGATCAATAATTTTTTATTTCTTCAATCTTACAAGCTAAATATGGCAGAAATTATTAAGTTTATTAATTTAATGGTCTTATGTATTTTTTTATTTCTTGTCTTAACTGAGTCTACAACTGGTAAATCATCTTTCTCATCCTTTTGAATTTATTTACTTGTTTATCTTATGCAAAATCTTTCACCCTTACAATAATATTTGTTTCTTCTTTTTTATATTACAGTATGGTACAAAAACATTTCTTGTAAGGAAGATTCTGATTGTGCAGGCTATCAATGTCAACCTTCTTATATTGGAAAATGCATGTCTTTTAGATGTGATTGTCGCCCTCTAAATCATTTCTAAGAGATTGTTATCGTAATCTCAAAATATGTAGTTCAAATCTCAAATAAAATAGTTATAAAATGTTATTATCGCTGGCTGTAATAATAATAGTTAATTGTATTTGCTTTTAAACCTAAAACTTTACTATTTTATTGGTTCATAATAAAATTGTTGATTTTATGATTAGTGTCATCTTTATTTACATAATGATGTCCTTTAAATTTTTTTGCATGCTTAGAAGGGTAATTATTAATATTATGAGATTTTTACAACTTTTGTTTGCTTATGGATGATATGAAGAAAGACAGTGTCATCGTATGATTATATTGACTACAATAATCTGGTGTATTAAATAAAGTGGCCAATATTTTTGGGTATTTTAAGAACTATTTGAAGTAGTTGACGTCAAATCTCAATATATGGAACATTAACCTTAATATTTATTTTTATAAATACCGACATATTAGAGAATTAAGATTAGAAATACAATTGGTTCAACAAAATTCACTCTCACTATAAATTATGAATTGTAAATATATTTCAAGACGACAAAAAAAAAAAAAACTCATCTTAGGTGAGAAATGTACCCTGATGAGTAGATTAAGAAATTGAACCATTTTATTAGTTGGAACCAACCTTGTGGAATTGAGTCAACTAGCTTAGCGAGCTTGATCCTTGCGGCGAGGATGACATAGGGTACTGATTGTGTTCTAGTAACCAATGTTTTAAAAATAGACCGGTCATCGAACTGGTGAGGGTACAGGTTTACTGGTCGAACTGTGGGGTGATTGGTCGAACCACATGACTAAACCGAGTCAAAGTGGTATAATAAACCGGTCTCTATAATAAAATTATATAAGTATTAAATCGGTCGAACCGGTGACTTGGTCTCTAAAAAAAGTCATGACACCTAAAAAATATGAAAATTTTATATGTCATATTTTCCCAATTTCATTTTTTAAATTTAAATTTTAAACATAGTTACCACACATGCAATTATAATGCATATTTTTTAATTATAAATAAAATAAATTAGAATTATGATTTTTTCACTTCAAAAGCATTAGTTAAATTATACTTAAAAAATGAGAGTTTAACAATAAAATTAACATTAGGCAAACAATAAATAAAAATCTAAAGTTTTTAAAATTAAATGTCTAATATAATCATAGAATATAATATGAAATATATAGAATGTAATGTAAAAATATTCACAAGTAAACCAATAGTAGCATAGTGGCAATGTGCTTCTATTTTTTTAAACAATTAAAAACTTCCTCATGACATTTTCTATTTTTTAAACAATTAATCACTTCATTAAAAAAAAACGTGTTTCCTAAAAAAAAGACATATTTCCGAGAAAAAAATGTAATATTTGAGAGAAAAAAAAATTGCAAAAAAAAAAAAACTGGCCGGTTTGTGGAAACTGTCCGGTTCGCCGGTTTATACTGATTCGACCTCGGTTCTGTCCGGTTCAGTCCGGTTGGATTGCATAGCCGATCCAACTACCGGACCGGTACCCCTCCGATTCAACCGGTCCGGTTTTTAAAACACTGCTAGTAAGTGTACTAGTATTTTATCACATAATAGTATAAAAGATATTGTCTTCACAGGGATCGTGTCAAGTCAAGAAGTTTCACTTAGGAATTTAAGTATTTACTAACCAATAGTTGCAGAAATTAAATAACAGAAAATAAATTGCAAAAAATAAAATAGTGTTTGCTTTGTTTAGTTATAAAGGTTTGGTTGTTGTCACTCCAATCAAAACAGTAATTAAAAGTTGTTGTTAGGCGTTCAGTTCATCCTCTAGTCCTATTTGTAATTTGGCGATATATTAAAAATGTTTTGGATTGTTATACTCTGGGCAGGTTAACAATATAGTAAATGTGATTTCTCATATGAAGACTACACTTTACTCATAAATCATAGCAGGACAATCAAACAACCAAGTTTATGTAAGCATTAGTTTGTGTGTGTTAACCCTATGTTAATTAGGTTTCGCTTGGCTCAACTTTTTTAAGAGTAAAACCGGCTTTAAACTTAAAAATAATAAAAAGAGTTTTACAAATAAAGTAAAAGTTGTTTGGTAATTATTTTTATATTTAAAAGTACTTATCTTTTTTTGTATTTTAAACTAAAATATTTTGATATAGTTTATACTTTGTGTTGAAGCAAAATCCCTAAATGATGTATTAAAGATAACAAACATCTTCAATTATATTTTCATTTATATTCTGATCATATTGTGATATAACCTGTGCTTTTGAGTGATTTTAATAAGCTAGATCAAATTGCAATATCATGATCAATCATCACTCTTTGTGAAAGAAATGAACACTACTGCAGAGAACGATCAGAGAACGCTCTCTGAATAATAGTCAACACAGGCTTCAAAAGAGATTCTTGTCATAGACACTTAATAATGATTCATCAGGCTACAAGACATTATTCCACTTTATCATTGGACTTCATTTCAAAATCACAACAATGGATAAGTCATTTAAGGCCAAACAAGACCATGTGCATAAAGAACATTCCTTGTATGACATGTGTAAGGAAAGGAATCAATGCACAATGAAGACAAGCAAGTGTGAACTAGTGTTTCTACAGGTTTTTGGATCTGATGGTGTTTCATAGACCAATCACAATGCAGCAACAAGCTACTGAACTCATAGTTGGCATTTTACTTGCACATGTACTTCACATTAACATTCTCCAAGGCTTCTCTCAATAAGACAAGAAGGTGTGTACTTGCAAAAGTACTTTATGGACAGCTACAATGCCAACTGTTTGAGACGCTCGACTACAGCTGTTTATGATCAAGCAATAAAATCCCACTCATGAATTTTGGTATCAGCTCAGTAAGGGGAGAACGTTGCTAGAACGATCTCTCTCCCAGGCAGTTTGTGTACTTGAACATTCAAACTCATATCCAGCTGTTCAATGTACTTTGATTTGATGTACAACGGCTATTTACAACGTCCTTACTTGAAGATCAAGCTTCTTACAGCCAGATACAACTGTTTATAGCTCATCACCTTTTCTTGGTGATATGAAGAAACTGAGAGAGTGTTTGCAGAACGTTCTCACTAATTTGAATTATGCAGCAAACTCTATATGAGCTGTCATTTGAAGGATGCAACGGCTCTCTACTGTACTTACATGATGACTAAGGATCAGGAGCGTGTTTGGCATCTATAAATAGCACCCCATGGTGCATTGGAAGAGCAAGAAGTTTAGTTACAAGATTGCATACAAGTTTAGTTCTCAAGCAATCAAAGCTCTTACCAGTTTGTTTACTCACACTCCAGCTCTGCTATCAATCATTGGAAGAAGGAGAATATGTACCTCTCACTAAAGAATCCACACCAAAGAAACAGGAAGAATGGACCACTGCTGAAGCTGAAAGAGTACTTTTAAATATTAAAGCTAAAATGTTTATAAAAAGTGCTCTAGCCAGAGAAGAGTATGATAGAGTTATGGAGTGCAACACAGCCAAAGAATGTGGGAAAAACTCCAAACTCATCATGAAGGAACCAGTATCATCAAAGAAACTAGAATTGATATTGGTGTAAGAAAGTTTGAGTTATTTGAAATGCAGGAAGATGAATCCATAGATCAAATGTATGGAAGATTCACTACCATCATAAATGAACTCAACTCTTTTGGCAAAAAGTATATGGATCATGAAAGGATAAGAAAGTTGCATAGATGTCTACCAAAGTCATAGAGACACATTGTAACAGCAATCATAGAAGCAAAGAATTTTAAAAATGTCAAACTAGATGACTTGCTTGGATCTCTTAAAGCTCATGAGCAATACTTTAAGAAGATAAACCCTTGAAGGAAAAGACTATTGCTTTAAAAGCACAAATAGGAGAGTACTATCAGAATGATGAAGACTCATCTTATGATGAAGAAGAAAGTCAACAAGAATATGATTTATTGTCCAAAAAGATTCAAAGGTTAATGATGAGAAGAAACAACATCAAAAAATCATTCCAAGCTAGAAGGAAAGGTCCAAAGCCAGAAAGTGATATGAGTCAGATTACATGCTATGGATGCAATCAAACAGGACATTATAAGACTGATTGTCCTAACAACAAACAAAAAAGGTCTACAGTAAAAAAGAAATCTTTTTTGGCAACATGGGATGACTTTGATGAATCTCAAGGAGAAGAAGAAGCAAATGTTTGTCTTATGACCAGATCAAACACAGAAGAGGTAAGCCTTGAACCTTGCTCATCATGTAGAAAAACTGAATACTTATTTGATAATCTTTTTTATGATACACAAGTTTTGAATCAAAAGAATGGGAAACTCAGAGATGAACTCACCATCTTAAAAAAGGAGAATGATGAATTAAAATCTATGAATAGTAAATACAAAGATGTTATAAGTGGTATGCAAGATGCTTATAAAGAGATATCTATAAAATATGAAGAACTTTTAGAAAAACAAACGACTATTGACAAGTCAAAAATTCAGAGAGAAAACACCATTTTAAAACAAAATGTTTCTGAACTTGAAAAGGATATAACATGCTTTGTTAAATCTACTGATACTTTTGAAAAAATCATGGGATCTCAATCTAGTGTTCATAACAAAACTGGTGTAGGGTTTAAAGCTTTTCAAAAACAAAAATTGTATGAAAACTTTTTTGTTCCTCAAAAGGAGAAACATGATATTCTTTTTCCTGATAAAGATAAACCATCACATAGATATAAATGTACTTACTGTTCAAGAGATGGACATCTTGAAGCTTTTTGTTTTGATAGAAAAAGAATAATGTATTCACATGTAGGAAGAGAACGTTCTCCGAAAGTTCTCCAACAACAAAAGTTTTTTAGAAAAACCTTTCAGAGACCATATCATTATAAGAGGAAACAATATAATGAAAAGATTACCAACCCTCATGGACCCAAAAGACTATGGGTAGCTAAAGAACTATTTAATAAAAATGTAGGTATGCCATCTAGCAGTCAAGAAAAAGCCTTGGTACTTGGACAGTGGTTGTTCAAGGTATATGACTGGAGATAAGCTAAATTTCCTATCTCTGGAAGACAAGGATGGAGGAGCTGTAACTTTTGGCAATAATGAAAAAGGTTACATCAAAGGTAATGATGTCATAGGTAAGACAGATTCTGCAAAGATTGAAAATGTTCACTATGTAAAAGGACTTAAACATAACTTGATAAGCATTAGTCAACTCTGTGACAATGGTTTTGAAGTTATATTTAAAACTCAAACTTGTGAAATCATTCAATAATCATCTGGTAAAACTCTTCTAAATGGATCAAGAAAAGGAAATATTTATGTCTTACATTTAGATGAACTTCCCACTGAATCCTGTTTTGTCACTCTTGAAAAAGACAAATGGATTTGGCATAAAAGGGCTGGTCATGTAAGCATGAAAACAATTTAAAAAATCTCCAAACTTGATCTAGTTAGAGGACTACCTAAGATTAGTTTTCACAAAGATAAAGTATGTGAAGCTTCCACAAGAGCAAAACAAGTTAAGAGCAATTTTAAACCTAAAGATTTTATTTCAACAAAAAGACCTCTTGAAATGCTACACATAGATTTATTTGGTCCTGTCAAAACCACAAGCCTTGGTGGTAAAAATTATGATTTTGTTATTGTTGATGACTATTCAAGGTTCACATGGGTTTTATTTTTAAAACATAAAGATGAATCTTTTGAAGCTTTCAAAAACTTTTGTAAAAGAGTTCAAAATGAAAAAGGTACCAATATCATCTAAGTAAGAAGTGATCATGGTGGTGAATTTGAAAGTTCACTATTTGTAACACCCCGACTTAATTATCAACAGTGATTTCAAGGGGAGTGGATAAAAGACGGAATGAAGACTTTATCGGATAATTTGGAATTAAATTATGATGAGTATGAGCATTTTTTAGTAAGCAATAAGTGAATTAGTATGACATGAAGTGTCAATTAACCATGGGACAAAGGAGTGGACCCACACATGTTATAAGACAAAACAACTTGGACCAACTTTCTTTCCATTCATTCATTCCTTTCCAAAGTCAGAAAAAACATCTCCTTGTTCCCTCTTCTCTTTTCTCCAACGTGCTCCAACAACAACAATAGCTCCATCATCATCAATTCTTCATCCAAGCACTCATGCAATCTAAGACTATTGCTTCTTTAGTCTTTATTGTCATGAGGAGTAAGTTTATTTCTCCAAATTCCTTTGTTCCACTTCCAATTCGTGCTCTTTCTCTAACCCTGAAATTCTGAATCAATTCTTTCATAATATAATTACATATGTATCGAAGGTAAACGGGCAACAAGCTGCGCCGCTATTCCTTTTTGAATTGCAAAACCAATTCGCTTAAAGACCACATTTACAGATTTAGGAGACACAACATTGTTTCATGTGTTAATTAGTGGCTAAATTCATCTTCTTGTTCTACTGGAAAATTACGATAAGAATTAATCAAACCTCTTCTCTGTTCCTTCTTTTTTTGTGCCAAACCCTAGCAACTTCTCTCTTCTTTTGCTCAATTAAGATCCTAATTGTTGTCCTATTTGATGAGGTTGAGAGCTTCTTTATGAACTTGAAGAACCAAGGGATTATGGGTTGAACGTTTGGAGTAATTTGGGGAAATTTCTGCAGAACCCATTTTAGGAAAGCTGACTTAATGCTTGTTGTTTGGACACCGACTTTGTGATTTTTAAAGGAGAAATGAGTTCTGTACGAATTTTTGAAGTTGGAGGTCTGATGCAGTAGTTTTGCATAAGTCGTTGGGATTGTCCTCTAATAAAAAGGTAATATCTCTCTCCATGTAACTCCGAATTGAGTGATCTTTAATGCTGTGGATAACTAACGTAATTTCCTTCGTTTCAGTACCAGTTTCATGGGATTCTGTTAAGAATTTAGCTCTATACGAATTTTTGAAGTGAAAGGTTTATCACAGTTTTATGCAAAAAAGGGTTGGAACATGGTTTTACTTAAATGGTAAGAACTCTCTCTTCGTAACTTAGAATTACATGATTCCAGTTCCGTTAGAAAGTCAACTAATTTCCCTTCGTGTTGGTACGGTCTTCGTGGGTTTTGACCAAGAATCAAGGACAGTGGCTTATTCTGAAGTTGATGCAACGTTGCATAATTATGTAGAAAAATCTGCACACGGGTTTGATGGCTTTGGATTGCGATATTGAGTAAAGATGCGGAGTCGGAGCGTATAAAATAGCTATGGTGAGTTTTTTTAGATAGTTTACCTACCAAATGGGTTGCATGATTTCCCCCAATGTGATATAGATTTAGTTTCTAACTACTAGATTCTTGCAAGGAGCAATATTGAATTATGTTCGATGAGACATATAACTAGAATATTTTTAGATCTATGGATTTATGGAAAATTCATAGTTAGGTCATGATAATGATACTAAGTTTTAGTGCCTCGTGTTAATTTCATGTTTGAAGAGTCTATTTTATGGTAGTAGTGATTGGGGACCCAATGATTTTAAAACAAATACGATTGACGGTTCTTCTATGATATCATGAAATCAATTGGTATTGCAAATATTTTCTTAAATATTTATTTTTAAGTCCCAAATGACTACTATTCAGTACTTATTACCATATTGATTCTCAAATATGATTTCAACTTTTAAATATGATACGTAAACGTAAATTTGAGCAATAGCTTAGTTAACATTAAGAAGTTATGCCATTAATAAAACGATTGATCAAATGGAGTGGGCTATGGACCCTCAAATGAGTGGGCTTTGGACCACATTTCTGGAACGATAATTGCCAGAATATGAATGAAATGAATAATAATAATAATAATTGTGAGATGCTGAGCCATAGCCTGATATGATAGGAATTTGGCCAGGAACGATGGGGAATGACTCAAGACACTCACCTTGAGTCATTCCGTAAAATTCACCAAGATAATGTTGTGTGTTCAATAACCTTATGATATGAAATGAAAAGAATATGTTATATGTTATGATGTGATCGATCCTAAGAAAAGTTATGAAAGATGTTAGGAAACTTAGTTTTCCCTATGCCACGGATTGATCAAATAGTTTCCCCATGTACTCGATCAGTGAAGAATTATATGAACAGGGTTAGTACTAACCGAAGCACGTAGCTACACGTAGAAAATGCTAACACCCTAAGATAGGTGGAACTCACGATACAAGTAGTCTCACCCAATCCCTCTAATTTTTTTACAGAGAACAGGTTAAGCAATGGATCGAGCTATTGATCGAGCTATGGTGAAAGAGATGTTGGATATTATAGATTCTTTGTTTAGGGTAGTAATCTCATGAGTTTTGTACAAGAATTCAACTTTTCGCTGTGTACTTGAGAATGCTTGAAATAAGTAATGGTTGTACATTGTAATTGAATTCTATTTTTTTAGTAATTTTAAATGTATCCAGATTTCAATTATGTATGCTTCATTCGATATACTAGTCAATTGATTTGGGGCGTTATAATTGGTATCAGAGCAGGTCGGTTCACACCGGATCATGCCAAGGGTCATTAATATTCAAACATAAAGTAGCATGGACCCTTTAGATTTTATCTGTTTATCCTGAAATCATCGCATATTGAGCCTAGCTAACTCAATATTGTGTACGATAGGCAGGATATTATGGGTAAGAGCTAGAGTGGACCTAGGAGGTGAAGAAGTGGATATGGCACAAGTATAAGTCGAGGTGGATTTAAGAGGAATTTTAGTGTAGACCGGAGCTGTAGAAATATTCAACACTCAGAGAAGTGAATTGGGCGACATCGTTGAATGATGCGGCCAACAAAGAAGTAAGATAAGTAAAGTAGCGTAGTAATGTAAACTTTAACTGAAGATGTTTACAAGTATGGAAGTGTTTAGATGTGCGAATAGTAAGGGAGGAAGCTAATAAGACGAGACTATTGTGGAACGAACCTTAACTCAGTCTGGACTTATGACTAACTGAGTTTAGCGAGGCAACCACAATAGTTGACGTGCACAAAGGAGTAGAGACTAAGTCATGCAAATAACCGAATACAGACTTCGAAGTGTTTCGCTTCGAATCTGTATCACCGACGGGAAGTTTTGCACAGACTGAAAGTTGTAAGTGCATAAGGGGTTGAAAGTTAAATTACACCGCACAGTTCGTAATTACGAAGAAATGATTAAGTGATGGAGGTCGAGGAGTCAATGAAACCTAGTAACAGAGACTCGAAAGAGTAAATTGTTGTAGTATGAAATATCTGAATGAAGTGTGAAAAGCCAAAAGTAAAGTATGTAGAGACTGAAGTAGTAAAATGGACCTTGTCTAAATCTTGCATTAGTGGATGATTAAGATGAATCTGGATAACATTCCTTGAACATAGAAACTATTTCCTAACAATTAGTGTTTTTAGTTAGACCTGACTCATAATGTCTAACCCTTCAAAAAAAAAAAAAACTAGTGGAATCTCTAAACGATGAGAACTCTTAGAATCCCTGACTATTCTGCCAATCAAAGATATTCCCTAATGTTTTACTCTAGTAAATTTTACTAGCTAAATTTCATTAGGCCATAATCATTTTCACTGATAGTTTCTTACACTAGTTTATTACAAGATAAGCTTTAGTGAAATAAGTTGAAGGATCAGGAATATGCTAAAGTTAACCAACACAGTGAGAGTTTGGAAATCCTTTACTGCCTACACGATAAGTTCGAACTGATAGATTTCATCGAGACTAAGATAGGACCCCACTATTTGGCCAGTCTGTACCAATGTACCGAAATGTAAAACCTCATTAAGGTAATCCGATTGAAGTACCCAATTCTACAGACACAGATAAAATTGTAAGAATTCAAACTTCGTAACCAATAAAACCTTATAAGTTCTAATGATAATATTGAGTCTGGATATGGCTAGGCGGAATACTATTCAGAGGTAATCTGAAGTGGACGATGTAAATCCCAGACACACGATAAGAATATGTAAGACAAAGTATGTAAGTAGACGCAGAATGATCTCAGGATGTTGTTAGTGATATGTTGAGGCAAGTAACATAGACAGTTGATGATAAGAGATCACACCCCATTATGATATGAACTATAGTATGTTTAGGAGTTGAAAGATGTTACACAAGATAAGTTTGAAAGTTATATACCCTTTCAGCCGATAGTCTATTCTTAGAAATATTATATCGAACCTAGTAACCATACACCATTCAAAACCAAGGTATGGTGACAGTAAGTTAACCCTTGAGAATTCAAACAGACAAAATTTTGGAAACCTTATAGACTTTATACATCGATCAAAGAAATCTTTTGGTGATCTCTAAATCTATAGAGGATCAAGAGTTATATTCCCTCAAAACCAATATCATATCTTCACCGTGACGAGAATCTTCTTCCGGGATTCTCGAATCAGTAGCCAACCAGGCCAGACACCTTAAGAGTAATCCAAAATAAGCGCTAGGATTATCAAACCAAGTTGTACCTTTACATTTTAGTTAAGATACCATTAGATATCAGAGTGCGCAGCATGTTTGAGACTAAGAAATACCTCAGAAGGAAATAGTTCTAGAATACTAAGAGTGTGATGAACCCAAAATCTTAGTTTAGACATTATAATTGTACTGCTAGAAACCTTTATTGATAGAATGTATGCCACACCTAGTATCGAGAGAAGATGACAGAGCAAGTGAAATCAGTCGAGTAAAAAAAAAAAATTGAAACAGTTAGTTGAGATTATTATACGAAGCGAGTTATGACTCATATTAGTTGTGGAAATAACTCAAGCTCAGATGAATAGAAAGTATAGCCGGAGTAAGATGTCTAGAGTTGAAAAGCAAGTGTTACGATTAAATTGTAAGGAAGAATCACGTCATAACGATGATTGATTGGAGAAGTCAAAAGGAAAGTTTTAGAGTATCTGAGATATCTAATGAGCCAACAAGGCGAAAAGTCGATAACTCGGTTATAATCATGATGAAAGTTGTGATCAGGCATAGCCATAACACGATTGTATCTGATGACACGAAATCATATCGTATTTTTAGCTTAATTAAGGTGAATTTTAGTTGCATTTGCATATGTATTTATTTCGTTTATGTCTTTTTATATTAGAATTTGATTTGTTTTTACTTTTGTTGAATAAAATAGGTCGGAGAAGAGAATTGAGCAAAAAGTATCAAAAACGGAGCAAAAAGGGGGGTGCAAAGCCCAAATTCGCGCAGCCCACAAAGGAGCATAGCAAAAATGGGCATTGGCCCAAATCTGCCCAGTGGCGAGCGCCACCAATTGAAGACCTAAGTGGCGAGCGCCACAGAATAGGTGGCGAGCGCCACCAAATGTGCAAGCCAAGTAAAACAGAATTGGCGTGACGTTGGGAAGAAGTGCACCGTCTGATCCGTTTTCTGTTCCTAATCGGATGGCAATTGGATGAGATCAAAATGAAGCCTATCTTCCCTATTTTTGTGGATCGTACTAGCAAATCCCCTCCTATAAATAGCAAGCTCATTTTCAGATTTCTCCACGCCTTAATTTTATTTCTTTCAGTCAGTTTTTATTTCCAGTTACAGTTACTGTATCGGTATTTCCACACCGGGAATCCGTTTTCAGTTATGTTTTCAGTTTCCTGTCAAGAATTCTGTACCGAATATTTATATCAAGTTAATTCAGCATTTTCTTCCAGGTTTTTATTAAATGTTTTTATTTAATTATTTATTTATGTTTGATTTAATTTTCTGTTTTTGTTTATTTAATTCCTTAATTATGTCTAGCTAAATTTCTTAGATATCGGTATGTAAACTAATTCTCCGAAGGGGATTTAATGATGATTTAGCGCGCGCATTTATTAAACTATTTTTCTGATTCAAATTCCTAATTTAATACAAAGCTTTCGAACGAGAGTAAAATAGAGCAACTAAGGTTAAAGTCAATAGAGCGAGAGTTTGAGGCTTTAACTAGATAGTAGGGATTTGATATTAATCTTTGAACGAGCGAGAGCCACGTTAGGATTAATTAGAATTTATTGATTTTCAAAATATACTTTCGAAGCTAAGGTGGTAGAAAAGTGACAGTAAAACTCCTAGCTTAAAAAGTATGGTTTTTATCAACAAAACGAGAGTGTGAGGTTTAAACCTTTAAATTGAGAAAATTCTTCTGAAAAATAAACCCTTTTTTTTCGCGCGCTATCAATTTGTTAAATCCCCGATGGTTAATTAAGTTACATACCGATATCCCGCTTTTATTAATTAATTAAATTCTTAGTTTAATTTCTTTTAATTCTAAAATTCTAAACCCTTATTCAATAGCCTTAGATTTACATCGCAACAACAGAGGTACGGTAGATCGACTGTTGGTCACTGTGGATTCAATATCTTTTAAAACTACACGACGAGACTGTGCACTTGCGGTCAATCAAATCTATTGATACACAAATCGTCGATCAGTATCGTTGTAGAAATGATTTTGTGTGGGAAGCTAAGTTACATGATATGTACTGTCAGAAGGTCGTAATAGTATAACGAGGCAATGTAGTCAAATACGAAAGAATGGGAATACCTGTTAAAGTTAAAAAATTTAAAGCGTGTATAAGTTTATGATAATTGTGGTACAACCAGCAATGGTGTAAGGACAAGTTTGAAGAGACCAATAACCAAAGATGCAAAGGAGTTTAGAACAATTTACCATGTCGGGTAAGTGAATTCGGAATTTCGAGGACGAAATTATTTTAAGAGGGTAGATTGTAACACCCCGACTTAATTATCAACAGTGATTTCAAGGGAAGTGGATAAAAGACGGAATGAAGACTTTCTCGGATAATTTGGAATTAAATTATGATGAGTATGAGCATTTTTTAGTAAGCAATAAGTGAATTAGTATGACATGAAGTGTCAATTAACCATGGGTTAAAGGAGTGGACCCACACATGTTATAAGACAAAACAACTTGGACCAACTTTCTTTCCATTCATTCATTCCTTTCCAAAGTCAGAAAAAACATCTCCTTGTTCCCTCTTCTCTTTTCTCCAACGTGCTCCAACAACAACAATAGCTCCATCATCATCAATTCTTCATCCAAGCACTCATGCAATCTAAGACTATTGCTTCTTTAGTCTTTATCGTCATGAGGAGTATGTTTATTTCTCCAAATTCCTTTGTTCCACTTCAAATTCGTGCTCTTTCTCTAACCCTGAAATTCTGAATCAATTCTTTCATAAGATAATTACATATGTATCGAAGGTAAACGGGCAACAAGCTGCGCCGCTATTCCTTTTTGAATTGCAAAACCAATTCGCTTAAAGACCACATTTACAGATTTATGAGACACAACATTGTTTCATGTGTTAATTAGTGGCTCAATTCATCTTCTTGTTCTACTGGAAAATTACGGTAAGAATTAATCAAACCTCTTCTCTGTTCCTTCTTTTTTTGTGCCTAACCCTAGCAACTTCTCTCTTCTTTTGCTCAATTAAGATTCTAATTGTTGTCCTATTTGATGAGGTTGAGAGCTTCTTTATGAACTTGAAGAACCAAGGGATTATGGGTTGAACGTTTGGAGTAATTTGGGGAAATTTCTGCAGAACCCATTTTAGGAAACAACCCTTCACTAAAATGGTAATATTTCTCTCTCTGTAGCTCCATTTTTAGTGGTGTTTGTTCCTTTGGAAAGCTGACTTAATGCTTGTTGTTTGGACACCGACTTTGTGATTTTTAAAGGAGAAATGAGTTCTGTACGAATTTTTGAAGTTGGAGGTCTGATGCAGTAGTTTTGCATAAGTCGTTGGGATTGTCCTCTAATAAAAAGGTAATATCTCTCTCCATGTAACTCCGAATTGAGTGATCTTTGTTGCTGTGGATAGCTAACGTAATTTCATTCGTTTCCGTACCAGTTTCATGGGATTCCGTTAAGAATTGAGCTCTATACGAATTTTTGAAGTGAAAGGTTTATCACAGTTTTATGCAAAAAAGGGTTGGAACATGGTTTTACTTAAATGGTAAGAACTCTCTCTTCGTAACTTAGAATTACATGATTCCAGTTCCGTTAGAAAGTCAACTAATTTCCCTTCGTGTTGGTACGGTCTTCGTGGGTTTTGACCAAGAATCAAGGACAGTGGCTTATTCCGAAGTTGATGCAATGTTGCAGAATTATGCAGAAAAATCTGCACACGGGTTTGATGGCTTTGGATTGCGATATTGAGTAAAGATGCGGAGTCGGAGCGTATAAAATAGCTATGGTGAGTTTTTTTAGATAGTTTACCTACCAAATGGGTAGCATGATTTCCCCCAATGTGATATAGATTTAGTTTCTAACTACTAGATTCTTGCAAGGAGCAATATTGAATTATGTTCGATGAGACATATAACTGGAATAGTTTTAGATCTATGGATTTATGGAAAATTCATAGTTAGGTCATGATAATGATACTAAGTTTTAGTGCCTCGTGTTAATTTCATGTTTGAAGAGTCTATTTTATGGTAGTAGTGATTGGGGACCCAATGATTTTAAAACAAATACTATTGACGGTTCTTCTATGATATCATGAAATCAATTGGTATTGCAAATATTTTCTTAAATATTTATTTTTAAGTCCCAAATGACTATTCAGTACTTATTACCCTCTTGATTCTCAAATATGATTTCAACTTTAAAATATGATAAGTAAACGTAAATTTGAGCAATAGCTTAGTTAACATTAAGAAGTTATGCCATTACTGAAACGATTGATCAAATGGAGTGGGCTTTGGACCCGCAAATGAGTGGGCTTTGGACCACATTTCTGGAACGATAATTGCCAGAATATGAATGAAATGACTAATAATAATAATAATTGTGAGATGCTGAGCCATAGCCTGATATGATAGGAATTTGGCCAGGAACGATGGGGAATGACTCAAGACACTCACCTTGAGTCATTCCGTAAAATTCACCAAGATAATGTTGTTGTGTGTTCAATAACCTTATGATATGAAATGAAAAGAATATGTTATATGATATGATGTGATCGATCCTAAGAAAAGTTATGAAAGATGTTAGGAAACTTAGTTTTCCCTATGCCACGGATTGATCAGATAGTTTCCCCATGTACTCGATCAGTGAAGAATTATATGAACAGGGTTAGTACTAACCGAAGCACGTAGCTTCACGTAGAAAATGCTAACACCCTAAGATAGGTGGAACTCACGAAACAAGTAGTCTCACCCAATCCCTCTAATTTTTTTACAAAGAACAGGTTAAGCAATGGATCGAGCTATTGATCGAGCTATGGTGAAAGAGATGTTGGATATTATAGATTATTTGTTTAGGGTAGTAATTTCATGAGTTTTGTACAAGAATTCAACTTTCCGCTGTGTACTTGAGAATGCTTGAAATAAGTAATGGTTGTACATTGTAATTGAATTCTATTTTTTAGTAATTTTAAATGTATCCAGATTTCAATTATGTATGCTTCATTCGATATACTAGTCAATCGATATAGGGTGTTATACTATTTGAATCATTCTTTGATGATAATGGCATCTCTCATAATTTTTCTTGTCCAAAAACTCCTCAACAAAATGGAGTTGTAGAAAGGAAAAATAGAACTTTACAAGAGATGGCAAGAACAATGATTAATGAATCAAATGTCGAAAAATATTTTTGGGCTGAAGCCATCAGCACCTCTTGCTACGTTTTAAACAGATTGACCATAAGGAAAATTTTGAACAAAACTCCTTATGAACTCTGGAAAGAAAGAAAGCCAAATATTTCTTATTTTCACATTTTTGGATGTTATTGCTATATTTTGAACATTAAAGACAAGTTAGGTAAGTTTGACTCAAAATCAGACAAAGGAATATTTTTGGGATATTCTATGACATCAAAAGCTTATAGAGTCTATAACCTGAGAACTCAAACCTTGGAAGAAAGCATGCATGTCAAATTTGATGAATTTGAAGAAGAAACATATGAAGTAAAAGATGATGATGTGAAATGAAAACAAAAAGGATGAACATAATTCTGAACCTAGTGAAGACAACCAGTCAAATGATAATTGTGAACCTAAAGAAGATGATGGTTCACTTCAAGAGCCTCCTAAGACTTGGAGAATCAACACAAATCATCCATCAGAGCAAATCATTGACAGTCCTAAAGATGGAGTCAAAACTAGAAGAGTTGTTTTTAATCAAGAGAACAACCTGGCAATGATCTCTCAGATAGAGCCTAAGTCTATTGATGAATCTATTCTTGACAACTCTTGGATTGATGCTATGAAAGAAGAACTTCTACAGTTTGAAAAGAATGAAGTATGGAATCTAGTACCAAAACCCAAAGATCATTCAATCATTTGAACTAGATGGGTGTTTAGAAACAAATTGGATGAAAATGGCAAGGTGACTAGAAACAAAGCAAGACTAGTTGCTCAGGGGTATAATCAACAAGAAGGAATTGATTATGATGAAACATTTGCTCCTGTTGCGAGGTTAGAAGCTATTAGAATTTTTCTTGCATTTGCATCTCATAAAAACATCAAACTTTTTCAAATGGATGTTAAAAGTGCTTTTTTAAATGGTTTTCAAATGGATGTTAAAAGTTTATGTACATCAACCTCCTGGAGCGCATCATGTTTTCAAACTCACCAAAGCTCTATATGGACTTTAACAAGCTCCAAGAGCATGGTATGAGAGACTAAGCACATTTTTACTTGACAACAACTTTTCAAGAGGAAAAATTGATACAACCCTTTTTAGAAAATAAAACAATAATGATTTGTTGATTGTACAAGTTTATGTTGATGATATCATTTTTGGTTCTACAAATGAGAAAATGTGTGAGGATTTTTCAAACCTTATGCAAAATGAATTTGAAAAGAGTATGATGGGAGAACCCAGTTTCTTTCTTGGCTTGCAAATCAAACAACAAGAAAATGGCATTTTTATCTGTCAAGAAAAATATATAAATGATCTGTTGAAGAAATACAAGATGAATGAATCAAAGATCATGCCAACTCCTATGCATCCATCATCAAGTTTAGATAAAGATGAGAATGGAAAAAGTGTTTCTAAGAAGGAATATAGAGGAATGATTGGATCAATTCTCTATCTCACTGAAGTAAACCAGATATTGTTTTCTCTGTTGGTCTATGTGCAAGGTTTCAAACTGCAACAAAAGAATCACATCTTACTGCAGTTAAGAGAATTTTTAGATACCTTGTTGGAACAACTGATGTTGGTCTATGGTATATGCAAAAGGATCACATTTCAATTTAAAAGCATACTGTGATGCTGATTATTGTAATACCCTAATTTTCCACTTTTTAAATAAATATTTTATTTTGAAAATTGTTTCTTGTTTTTATAAGAAACGCCTAAAAATAGTTTTCAAAAATAGAGTTTTCGCGTCTTTCATTATTTTCGCATAAAATCACAAAAAATATGTTCCGTTACATTTTCAATCGGTCATTTTTATTCGTCGCATCTTAATTTTATTCGTCGCATCTTAAAAGCTTTAAGAATATTCAATTTCCACATCAAAAATCATTTTTCAAGAGAACCAATCATTTTATGTCACATCATCATCTCCACCTCATAATCATTTCCATTACCATTTTCTTATTAATCTCCCCTTACCCCAAATTTACTCATTATTACATTATTAACCACTCACCTAATCCCACCACTATATATATTATTTTATTCACACAATCACACACACATCACACATCCCAATACAATAAAAAATCAGAAAAACACTCCTCCTTCCTCCACCAACACTTCCGGGCCGCCACCGCCCGAATTCCATTTTCCGGCGAACAACCGCCACACCCATTTTTCAAAAACTCATCCAAATCAAAATCTAAAAACACCATTAGTTTCCTAATCATTTTCTCATCACTAATCCATCGTTAATTTCACCAAAAACGCCGCCAAACACGCCGAAAACCACCGGATCCGAAACCACCCTCGCCAGAAAATTCGACCACCCAAAAATCTATCAAAATCAACAATCAAATACTCATTTCTTAATAATTCGAGCCTCCTGAGTCCAAATCCATCGCCTGTTTCGTCAAAAAAGACTTGGAACTTCATTAAAATTGAGACCGAAAATGGGGCAAACTCAAACACTCCGATCCGGTCATTTTACTCATCAACGAAGGTGGATAACTTTGGATTCATGCTCCTGGCACTTGTCTGAACCTTTGCCAACCCTTGAATGCATCGAATTCGACCGAAAAATGCGTGGTAGATTTTTCAAACCCGTTTAGTTTTTGTCCGTTTTTGCTATTATGGTGTATTGTTTGTAAAAACTAATTATAGATTCCTAATCTAGATCTAAATCCGAACGAAATGGTATATCAACTTGTTGTCTTTGGTGACCGGAGATGAGAATCGCGTTTTGCCGGCGGTGGCTTCTTCCTCTGCGCGCGTTCTCTGTTTTTCTGATTGAAGAAGAAGAAGGAGATTGTTGTGCCATGTGGCAGCGCGTGAGTGGATCAGGCCTTCTCACGCGCGCCCCCCACCTTCTCGTCACACCCCCCCCCTTCGTTTTTTTTTGTATGAGAGTTGGATCTGGACTGGGCGGGTTTGACCCATGGGTCACCTGACCCGGTCTGTTTCCCCTTTTAGTTGACTTGGGCCTAAACCCTTTTTGGGCCCAGTTTTCTTTTTTGTTCTACTTTTTTTGTTATTACTTCTTACTGCACCCAGTTTACTGATGTACCCACACTGTAACTGAATTAATTAATTTTGTGAAAACTTATGATTTGAAAAGTGCTTATAAAAAAAATAGCACTTATCTCAAGAGAGCTCATTCTCATAAGCACTTTTGAGATAAGTTCTTAATCAACCATTTCGAGTTTTTTACCTTAATAACTTGAAAACTTTTTATAAAAAAAATGGAATAATGATAAATAGTCCTTGACTAATGACTTGCGGTTTAATTTATCATTATTTCGAAATAGTTAAAAAAGTGAAGAAAGACTTGTTAGTTAAAAAAGAATAAGGAAGAGCCTGACGGATGACTCGCTTCCGTCTTATTTTATTTTAACTAACCAAGTTCAAATAATTGTTTGACTGATACTTGTTGAATTAATTATTGTTTCAATGATTTAATTTCTTAACATTATAACTGTTAAACATTATCATTATCTGTCATTCATGTGCATTCATCTGCATCTCTATCATCTTTTACCTCTCTCTTTTTCTTTTGTTTATCGGAACTGAATTTGTGAAAATCTTTTCTCAATAAGTAGAATAAGAATAAGCTAGTCCTTGACGGATGACTTGCGGCTGTGAGCTTATTTTTATTCTAAAACCTAAAATACTTATTAATTAAAAATGAGATAGAAGGAGCTTGACGGATGACTCATTTCCGGCTATTCTCACTTTTTAATTAATTTGATAATAAACTGAATGAAATGGTAGAGCTTGACGGATGACTTGCCTCTACTAGGATAACCTCGTCCTTGACGGATGACTTGGGACTTTGAGGTTATCCACATTCACTAAACAGTATCATAATGCCTAAAAGACACTGAACTCACATCAATTCTTTTTCCTGCCTCCGTGCAGTCAACCCTTTTTCAACTGCCCTTGTGCAGTCAAATCTTTTTAACTGTTTTGCTAAACGGACAGTGCTTTATCCATTCCCCTAATACAGACAAACGCTTAAACCTCAGTTAAATATACAAGCAAATTGTTGTCTCAGTGGAATGCGACCTAAGCATCGTTCACTAAAAACAACCAACAAACAAAACCCTTTTCAAGAAGAACTATGTGAGCTTCGACTTCCTCATTGTACTTGGGGGATACGTAGGAGTGAGAGCCTTTCTCGTCAAGCCAAATAATAAAAAACTCTTTTTTCCCTTTTCTGTTCAAAATGCGGTAATCTTTCTTTTTATGCGGTTAATCTCTGTCTATGCAAACCAAAATTCCTCAAATGGTTCCCGTTGAGTACAACGGATATGAGGGGGTGTTAACGCCTGCCCCTCATGTAACCAACTCCCGAACCCGATCTTTTAAGATTTTATCATTATTTTCCTTTCCCTTCACGGGATAAATAAAATATGGTGGCGGCTTCATTGTTTACATTTGTGCATTGCATTTCATCATTGCATATCTGTATATTTTTTTACGCCGGGTACTACAGCTGGCGACTTCACTGGGGACACTTGTGTAGAGAGTTAAGTCTAATTTGAGGCTTTTCGTTTGCTTATGCAAGGTTAGCCGTATCTGTCCTATCTTTTATTTTACCGCAAAATATTGAATTGTTTGGATTTGCTGGCTTTGTCTTCTCTTCTACTTTTTTTTTTCTTTTTTGCCTTCATGGCTTGGTTCTTGGATACAGTGTGATTATGCTCCGTAATCTACCTAGAGAGATACTCAGGATTAGATGAGGGATTGTTATATTAGGCTCCCTAACGGATGTCTCTGGGCTTGGATATAACGGTCTCGGCCAGAATAGATTCCCTTGGAATGATTGGACTCCTTGGCGGATGCCTTGTGGGCTTCATGTTTCCTTGAGGGGTCCAGGACTCTAGTGGCCTTTTTAGGTGTCTGAAACTTTTGTCTAGGGACCACGTCTAGAACCTGTGTCGAGGTTATGATGTTGACTCATCCAGTTGGCGTTATAATCTCACCAGATGAGGTTGCTTTTAGGAAAAGTGATCAAGGATTTTGGGAACCGTGTCAACTTAGAACAACATGTGAAAGGGATGGGTTACAGGTAACTTTGAACTTTTGGCCTCAGAGATTCCATTTTGAAAAGAAACCAGTTGTTATGAATATGGAATATTTGTAACGTTGAGATCAAGTTCGTCATATGATACAATTATGCTACTGTGATCATATACATGCATTGCATTCGTACATCCATGCATCCATGAAAATAACCATGCATATTCATCTTTCATACATTTACAAAAATAAATGTGGGAAAAAGTCTTTGAAAAAAATTATCATGCAATTTCAATCATAAAAATCATGCATTTTCGTCGTTTAAAAAGTATCTCATTTCCATTCATTCATTCCAACAGTTACCTTCCCAGCACCTTTACTAGACAAGAAGAATTGCTCATCGTATCATGGATAACTGGCAAGAAAAGCACGGTGCTCTACAGACTGAAGTAATCCAAATGGGTGGAAAGGTAACCCAATTGGGTGGAAAGCTAGATCAAGTCATTGAGATGTTGGCTAATATGAATGTGCAACCAAGGATGGTTGAGGCTCCTGCGCCTATAGTTATGGCCACTCAAGGGAATGCCTCTGCTGGTTATGTTTGGCCACCTTTTGGTCTGCCCGAAGGTTATGCTCCTCCAGGGTATGTGCTCGTAACTTCTGTTCAACCTGTGGAAGCTCCGACTAGGGTTAATGCTGTTCAACAAGTGATTGACCTGAATCAAGAAGCATTTGATGATCCTAGAGATGCTTATGAGGGTCCTGAGCCTCATGGGCACAAATTTGCTTATCGACCCGTGCCTCCAATTAGTGAACAAAAGGTTGATTGTACTCATCAGTTAGCACAGAAGTACCAAGATCTAGAGGAGAGATTGAATCTGGTGGAAATAGGAAATGATCCATTAGATTTCACAAAGATGTACTTGGTTTCTGATGTGGTGATCCCACCAAAGTTCAAGATGCCTGACTTCGAAAAGTACAGTCTGAGTTGCCCAAAGAACCACTTGGTCATGTATATCAGGAAAATGGCTTCTTATTCTCATGATGACAAGCTGATGATACATTGTTTCCAAGACAGTCTGGCTGATGTGCCTCTCAATTGGTACATGCAACTTGAACGAAGTAACATCCATTCATGGAGAGATTTGTCTAATGCTTTTGTCAAACAGTACCAATACAATATGGATATGGCTCTGAGCCGCGCTCAGCTTCAGAACACCACTCAGAAGGATGGTGAATCTTTTAAGCCTATGCTCAAAGATGGAGGGCCTTGGCTTCTCAAGTACGTCCACCACTCATAGAAACAGAACTTGTGGACATGTTCATCAATACTCTGCAGGAGGCATACTATAAAAATATGATTGGTAGTGTTTCCTCAAACTTCTCAGATTTGGTCCGAGCTGGTGAAAGAATTGATATAGGGATCAAAAGCGGTAGGCTTTCATCTGTTGCTAGTTCTAAGAATAATACAAAGAAGCCGGCTAATAGTTTCAAAGAAAAAGAAGAGGAAGAAACTAGTGTTGTCCTAGTGTTGTCACTTTTGAGAATGACAAAGCTCCACAACAGATGCCTGTGCAGTTTCCTTACTTTTCATATCCATACTTGGCTGCTGCCCAACATCAGCAATTTCCCGGATATCCATATCAAATTCAAATGAATCATGTTCCTAAACAAACTCAAAAGAAACGAATGGCTAAGAAAAAGCCCGAGAAAGTCTTTGATCCAATTCCTATGTCATATAGTCAACTTCTTCCCCATTTGGTACATAGTGGATTGGTGATTCCTAAAGCTCTAAAGCCAATGACTGTACCGTTCCCAGCTTGGTATGATGCCAATGCTAATTGTGATTATCATGCTGGTACTGAGGGTCACACTACGGATAACTGCAACTCCTTTAAGTACAAAGTACAATTGCTTCTTGACAAACAACTGTTGTCCTTCGAGGAAGGTGAGCCAGTTATGAAAAATAATCAGTCAATGGAGTAATCAGGAACCGATGTGATTGAAGGAAGTTCCAGCTTTGGGGCACATGGAATGGTTTGTTAGACTATTCGGCGATCACTTAGAGGGGGGTGAATAAGTGACTATTTCTATACAACGAGTTTTTCAAATAATATTTCGAGTACGCGGAAGGCTACCGGATCGATAGTCTACTTTGCACCCTTCGATCAAAGGAAAGGTAGTATAAGCATTGGAGCAATTAACGACAAATTGAATTTAGGGTATGTTTTGCAATCAAATTTCTAACACAAACAAAATCAACAAGTTTCAACTATCACGTTACACAATCACAAATTCAAGTTTCAAATTAATCAACAATACGAAAAGTAAAAGTGTAGGGATAGAAAGACGCAAACAGATGATTAGGGAGTTCCCATGGCTTTCACGTCGTCCTCGCTTCGGGCCAGGTACTTCTCCCCCCAAATCGTCAAAAGGACGATTTGAGCAATTTATTAAAAAACGCTTTGATAGTGCACAATTTACAAAGACTCGAATAACCCTATTCAATCTAATGCAAATTGAGCCAAGTAATCTCAACACCTCGCGAAGCTTCAACCTCTGATTCCAACGTCCCAATCTTGCGCCTTCTTCGTACTGAAAACCTTCGCACCGAACGTCCAGCTGATTCCCTCGCTTCCTCGATGTTGAACCTTCAAGATATCGCACAATCTTGAAACCCTTGATGAAAATCCAAACCTCAAACACAACTCAACTCGATCGCAATTCTGATTCACCGCGAATTGCACCGAACGTTATCCACCGAATCAACTACGAACCTTGATTGATCCCATACTCAATCTCAAATTTGAAGTGATTTGATAGAAGATGAAGAACTTGTGTTGAATAAGTCTTTGATCCAAAATTTCTCTTAAACAAAAACTCACATTGCTATTTATAGTGAAAATAAAATTGAGCAAATTTAGGCAAAACAGAACAGACTTGTATCGATACATATGATGGTATGTATCGATACAAACACCTTGACCAGCGTTCAAATTTGAAATATTTGACCTATGTATCGATACAAACACGAATATGTAGCGATACATATATCAGTTTCTTGAAAACCTGACTGAAATGTATCGAAGCATGCAAGCATGATTCGATACACAATGCTTTCTCTGGTGTTTTGAGAGAGTTAGGTGTGTATCGATACATGCAAGCATGATTCGATACACAAGTGATTCTCTGCCCCTGAACACCAATTTTTGTATCGATACAAATGAAGTGTGTATCGATACAAAATACTCAAAATCAGTCTGAAGTAGTTTCAGGACATTTGTATCGATACAAGTATTTATGTATCGATACAAAGAACCTTAAAATCAATTTTTCAAAGATTAAAAAAGTTTTTCGCTGTCAAGTTGTTTCTAATGTTGCCAAAATATGTCCTACACTATTTTCATGGGTTTTGACAATTATTAAAACATGGGAGTGAACTAGTGCACTTACATGGTTTGATTGAATTGGGTCGCTGATGATGATTACTCCTGCAACTCTTTAGTCAGTGATGTTAGGAAATTCATCCCTATGATCGCTAGGCTGTTTATTTCTTTCTTGTCAAGCATTTGTTTGCTTTTAAGATTATGTACTTCGTCAAGTATTTTTAATATAATAAACATGCATGTTTTTGGAATCAATCCATTTGTATTCACCTCTTTTTTCTTATTTTATTACTTACAAACTTGGAGCGAGGATGATGAAAACAAATAATTGATCTTTGCTAATTTATGCTTCAATGGTAAAAACCTAGTTGATGATGTAAGGCTTCGTTTCACTTTCTTTCATTATTTCATAAAAAAATTTTGAGCCATTCTTGCACATGTTTTGTTGTCATCTGATTCTCCCAGTTTCTTGAGATATATCTTTTTTAGAAGAAAGTAAGCAATTTTGGTTTGACACCTGACATGACACTTTAAGAGTATATAGGTTGTTTTGCACCTTAGGCTACATTAAGAAGGTTCAGTAATGATTCAATAAAATCGGTACTGTCTTAACACCTCAGACTCTTAGAAGTATGTATGATCAATTTGAGTACTGATTTTGACGAAGACCTGAACATAAGTTTTTAGGTAACTCTCAGTAGTTTATTTTAGCAGTCGGCACCATCTTGGGCATAAATGATCGACGATTTGTGTATCAATAAATATTTTATAACTGCAAGTGCACAGTTTCGTCGTTGAGTTTTAAAAGATATCGAACCATAGAGACCAACAGTCGAGCTACCGTATTTCTGTCGTTGCGGTGTAAATCTAAGGCTAATAGATGTTTAGGGTTGATTGGAATTTTTAAAAGAAAATTAAAATTAAGATTTAAAATTAATTAAAAGCGGGATATCGGTATGTAACTTAATCGACCTTCGGGAATTTAATAAATTAATAGCGCGCGGAAAAGGGTTTTTTTTTCAAAAGAACTTTCTCAATTTAAAGGTCTAAACCTCACACTCTCGTTTTGTTGATAAAAACCATACCTTCTAAGCTAGGAGTTTTACTGTCACTTTTCTACCACCTTAGCTTCGAAAGTATATTTTGAAAATCAATTAGTTCTAATTAATCCTAACGTGGCTCTCGCTCGTTCAAAGATTAATATCAAATTCCTACTCTCTAGTTAAAACCTCAAACTCTCGCTCTATTGATTTTAACTTTAGTTGCTTTCTTTTACTCTCGTTCAAAAGCTTTGAATTAAATTAGGAATTTGAATCAGAAAAATAGTTTAATAAGTACGCGCTAAATCATTATTAAATTCCCTTCGGAGAATTAATTCACATACCGATATCTAGAATTTTAGCTAGACATGACAAAGGAAATAAATAAATAAAAACAGAAAATTAAATAAAGCATAATAAATAAATAATTAAATAACGACATAAAAACATGAAAATAGAAATTGCTGGAAACTTGAAATAAAGCTGCTGGAATTAATCGGAATAAAATTCTTGACAGGAAAGTGAAAACAGAACTGAAAACGGATTCCCGGTGTGGAAATACCGTTACAGTTACTGTAACAAGAAAATAAAACAGCACTGAAAAGTAAAGAAAAATAATGCGTGCGGAGAACAGAATATCGTCCTCTATTTATAGAGGGAATTTTCTGGCTACGATCCACAAAAATAGGAGATGATAAGCTCTCTTTTTGATTCTATCCAGTAGCCACACGATCAGGAACAGAAAACCATCCAACGCGTGCGTGCGCCCCACGTTGCTGAAAAATCAGTTTCATTGGGCTTGTGACAATTGGTGGCGCTCGCCACCAATTCTGTGGCGCTCGCCACCTTGGGCGCGCATTTGGTGGCGCTCGCCACCCTTCCTGTGGCGCTCGCCACTGTGCAAATTTGGGCCAATGCCCATTTTTGCTATGCTCCTTTGTGGGCTGCGCGAATTTGGGCTTTGCACCCCCTTTTTGCTCCGTTTTTGCCACTTTTTGCTCAATTCTCTTCTCCGACCTATTTTATTCGACAAAAGTAAAAACATATCAAATACTAACATAAGAAGACATAAATGAAATAAATACATTTGCAAATGCAACTAAAATTCACCTAAATTAAGCTAAAAATACGATATGATTTCGTGTCATCAAATTCCCCCACACTTGAACCATTGCTTGTCCTCAAGCATAAAAGAATAGTGAATCACAAAGCATAGGTAAAAACACATGACACGATCATCTTACTCGTACGTGGTTGCTGGCTAAACTATGAAAATCAAATAACAGTGCAAATAACAAAAAACACCGTAATGACACAAGAGACTCCCGGTCATGTGAAAACAGACCTGAAGCATTTCCTCTTGACTCTACCTCTCACCTTAGTTTCATTCCCCCTCTTCATTCTAGCGCAATCACATTAAGCCCGTTATCTTGTACACGCCCATGGTAGGAAACCTGTTAGTGATTATGATCATCATATAGCGAGGGGTGTTGATAACATAAGTTTGGTAACCCCTATTTGCTTTACCCATTTTGCAGTTGCGGGGGATCGGATCGTAACCCGCCCTACCAAGTTCAGAATCAGGCACCTCTGAACCAACTACTAATGGGTTTCAAGGAATCAACCAATAGCATTTATAACATTTATAATCAAAATCATTCACTTATATTCTTCGGTTTCCCACTTAGTTTGTGCCTTGAGATGGTGCCGACTGCTAGATAAACTACTAAGGGTTCATTAAAACTCAAGTTCAAAGCTTTGTCAAGACTAGTACTCAAATCAGTTTTACACACTTCCGGGAATCTAAGGTGTTAAAACGGTATTGATTTTATCTAACCGTTACCCAAATTCCACAAAATAGCCTAGATAGTGCAAACAACCTATATACTTTCAAACAACCAACACCAAGCATCAGAACTCAATACTTTTGCTTTTCACAAGAATTTTTTTTGGTACGGCTCAAGAAATGGGAAAATCAGACAATTACAAGATCAATCACGCAAAATCAACTCAATCTAAGTGAACTAACCTAAGGTTTTATTATGCATGCAAAACTTAAATGACTGTAAGTAAAGGAAAGCAATAAAGCTTCCTCCCCCACACTTAAATCGAGCATTGTCCCCAATGCAACGACTAAAGGTGAGTTTGGAAAGGTACAACCTGAGAGAAAGTAGCAACTGACGGTCCGGGCCGCGCCTCCTCGTGCGCCTCTCATGTGGTGGAGGTCCTGCACCTAGCTGCTGGAAATAGTCATCAAAATCATCCATGCGTAAGGACATATCTGCCATGCCACGAATCAAGCCACGCTGGTCGCTCTGAAACTGCTGCATCGTGCTCATCATCTCTGTCTGACGAGTCTGGATGTCCTGGATATGCTATTCCCGCTGAGCATCTAAAGTGTAGTGCTGCCTCATCTCAGCTAAAACGGTATCAAGCGTGGTTGTGCCACTCTCATGGGCAGCTCCAGAAGTAGTACCTGCAAAATAACCAGAAGAAGTGTGTGTGCTGTGTGCATTAGTTTCCGGAGCCTCGTGCTCCTCCTCCTCAGATCCGTCACTTTCTCCCTCATCAGAGTCGGGGAGACAACGGAAGTTGTCTATCTATCGAGCGCACATTGAAGCGCGCAGGGTCAGGGAGGGTGATATCAGGGCAGGCTTTGTTATCTATCATGAGAATGTATTTTCCATCAGCCCGCTGCTTTACTAGCCTCATGTTTCGTGCCACGTCTAAATCAATGGTACGAGGGTCAAGTGGGGTAAGGGTAGAAAGTTGCGCCCCGTGGTTTAGCAAGCGTGCTAAGGTTGTGATCAGACCACCAAAAACAATTGCCCCTTTAGACTTAACCATTGAAAACATGCGATACATCATAAAGCGAGCAGTATGAACCTTTTCTTTTGAGACGCTGTAAGTGAACAGCAGAAAGAGCTCTTTTTCATTGACCTTGTTAGAACTAAGGCGGCCAAACACAGTGCAAGCCAAAAGATGGCGAAAGTAGCGAATAGCGGGGTTTTGGATTAATGACGCTCTGTTACCCTCAAAACTACTCATATCCTTGCCAGTTAATCCCCACCAAAGTTTCTTTGCGGCATTTGGCCACCCCACTTGAGTAGGCAACTCATCTTTCACTCCCTCGCCGTGTGGTAAGTGTAACAACTCGGCTAACTCATCGTAGCTAAAATTGTAATTGACATTAAACAAACGGAATCTCACACGGTCGGGGGTGGGGTTTAGTTCTAGAGAGCTAAGAAATTCTGCGGTAATTTGGACATGAACGGGGTCTTAAAAAGAAAGCAAGAAATCAAGCTTAAATGAACGAACCAAATGGCGCACACTATCCGATAATCCTAGAGTCTCGAGACAAAAGTCATCGGCATACCTCGTTGGTTCGTATTCCTTTCGGCGGAGGAGTCGGTAGAGCTTAGCTTGGTCTCCATCTCGGAAGTTGATTGCATACTCCCCTTGTTGTGCCATGAACTTACCTTAGCTTGCAATACTAGAAGAAAATGAAGGAAATAAGGAAAGAAGCCTCTGTGAAAGAGAATTGTGTTGTGAAGTGAATGTGTTATGGTGTGTGTATTTATAATGGAAAAATGAAGATGAATGTAGTGATGTGTAGTTGAAAATTTAATGAAACATAATGATGGTGTCTACATTTCACAGAGAATCAATTCCTTTCTAAAACTCTAAAAACAAAACCATTGAATACAAGCTTACTGTAACACGCTTCTTGTAACAAATTTTGCCAAAATGATGGATTCACATTCTGTGGCGAGCGCCACTGAGCTTATGGCGAGCGCCACCAGGCCAAAATTTGTATTTTGGCCTTTTTCGTCCTGTAGCGTGTTGTTGTTCATTTGTACCTATACCTGTCTAAAGGAAATTGTACAGCTTGCATACAGTTGAATTAAGTTCTAACAGGACAAAAATTTCACCAATTAGCATTTCTAACATAGAGCAATTATTCATAAGAAAAGGAAACCACATGAGCACACAAGAACATAAAACAAACGGTCTCTCATCAGGAGTTTTTATTAATCAACGAACTAAATGAAAATAAATGAAGTTATTGCTAATTTCTGAAATTCAAATTAAAGTACTAGTAAAGAAAATTTCCTAGGATTTATTATTCTAAAGCAAGGAAAAGTAAATGAAAATCCTAGGAATGCGGTAAAATACGCCGAGACGGTCCTAGCCACTACGACGATGTTCGACTTCATTCACAACAAAGCCCAACTCATCCCAAATATTCTCTACTTGCGCGGCGGCGGTATCCAAGAAAGCATAAAATTCCGCGCGCAACTTGGTCAGCTCGGCTTCCATTGCATTAGTTTTCGCTTGCAATGCTTCGAACATAGCAACGGTCACGGTCGGTGGCCCAACTGGGGCATCAGCAGCAGGAGTAGGAGTAGAGAAAGCAGGATCAGAATCAGGAGACTCACTTGGATCAGCATCAGAGAGATCTGTGTCAGGGTTTTCATAGGCTTGGGGTGAAGAAGGAGGTGTCAAGGGTGTATACTGAGGTTCCAAATCATAGAACCAATTTCTTCTGTCATGAACACTGTTTTTATGGCTAGGCAAGGTAAAGTGGGGCACGACTTGGCGATTGATAAGGAGGTCAAATCTGTCGGGTCCTAAGTTCCCTATAATGCCACGGTTAAAGCAAAAGTTTATGTCCATGCATCGGATTCCTCCCAAGGGTTGAAGTTGATTAAGTTGAACTCTCAGGCCTAGGGCATCTGCAATCATTGTAACCAACCCACCAATTAGTATGGGTCCCAGGCAGTCAAGGGCTATATTGTACATGTTAGTCATCATAAAGGTGGCCCCATTAACAGGGCGGGACTGTGAAGCACATAACATGATAAAAAGCTCCTCACGGGACACAGAGGTGTTGTTCTCTTCCTTTCCAAAAAGGGTGTGGGCTAGGATTTTGTGAAAGTAGCGGAAGGCTGGGTTGTGTATGTTTTCAGAATACATGTTTCCAAAATCAGCATGTCCTTCCCCTGAGATTTTACCCCAGAAATAGTCTAGCTCACGGAAAGGGAAAGTTCTCTCCTCAACTGATGTGAAAGTTTGTGGATCACTCGGGAAACCTAGGAGGTTGGCCATTTCTAGGTTGTTGAAGGTGTAGTCAATGACAAACATCCTAAAGTTTATCAGGCCTCTTCTGAATCCTTTTCCGATCTCAGGGTGATAGGAAAATGAGCTTAGGAACTCGAGGGTTAGGCTTCGGTAAGAGCTAAATCTTCTCCCCACAGCAAAGCCGGACCATCCGACTTCATTAAGCAAGAACATCACGCTTTCGCGGATCCCTAGCTTGTCCATAGTAGCGTTGTCAGGGTAGATGGATAGGTGCATATCTCTCTGAGCTAGAATCTCATAGCCTTTGATCTGTCCTACTCCTCTGAACTTGATATCATGATTCTCATCTCGATTCATCGTGAAAGAAAGAAAGGTATCTAAAAAAAAAATAGATTTGAAAATATATACCAAAAATATGAGTGAGAAATAAGATATATAATAATACCGCTTAATTTAAAAAACATAATAACTCAGAAAAACAAGCAACAACTAATGACATAAAAATTAACGAAATTAAACCTACATGTGGGTTGCCTCCCACCAAGCGCTTTGTTTAAAGTCGGTGAGCTCGACGGTTTTGAGTTTTTTAACTTGCTTGTGATGGCCGGATCGGGAACGATTTCCACGGCCACTTATCACACACTCTCACATACCCCTCGGTCTTTCTCTTTTTTCTCCTATAGGGCGGTTCAGCTTCCTTGCCCTCTTCTATTATTTTGTGGTTTGGGAGAAAAGGAATTTTATCAATTTCAGGCGGGGGTTTTGGTTCAATTTCAAGTGGCCTTCGTTCTTTGGACTTAGGACTTTCACTCGCCTTTCCAAATGTTACTCTCATCCTCTTTGTATTAACCTTGTCTTCAAATTTTCTTTCCCCTATTTTCCTCTTTCTATTTGCGCCCTCATCCCCATGTGTGTTAATTTTTACATTCTTTTTCTTTTCACATGGTTGGGGAGTTGGGTTTACTCTAGCCTCTACTATTCCTTGGGGAGCAAGGATTGGTGGGATATAGGAAGTGTAGTACCCGGCGCAAAAAAAAAAATACAGATATGCAATGATGAAATGCAATGCACAAATGTAAACAATGAAGCCGCCACCATATTTTATTTATCCCATGAGGGGAAAGGAAAATAATGATAAAACCTTAAAGATCGGGTTCGGGAGTTGGTTACATGAGGGGAAGACGTTAACACCCCCTCATATCCGTTGTACTCAACGGGAACCATTTGAGGAATTTTGGTTTGCATAAACAAAGATAACCACATAAAAAGAATTAAATTACCGCATATTAAACTGAAAAGGGAAAAAAGAGTTTTTTATTATTTGGCTTGACGAGAGAGGTTCTCGCTCCTACGTATCCCCCAAGTACAATGAGGATGTCAAAGCTCACGTAGTTCTTCCTGAAAAGAAAGATTTGTGTGTTGGTTGTTTTTAGTGAACGATGCTTAGGTCGCATTCCACTAATACAACAGTATGCTTGTATGCTCGCTTCGGAGGCTTAAGCGTTTGTCTGTAGCAGGGGAATGGATAAAGCATTATCCGTTTAGGAAAAACAGTTGAAAAGAGATTTGACTGCGCAAGAGCAGTTGAAAAGAGTTGACTGCACGGAGGCAAGAAAAAGAATTGAAGTGAATTAAATATCTTTTAGGATTTTTTAAGATTGTTCAGTTGAATGAGAATTGAACACCATCCGGTCATACGTCACAGACTGTTCAATCCAAGCCGAACGGGACATACATCACATTCCCTCCTTTTCATTCAAATATTTAAAGTTAATTAATTAAAGTGAGAATAGTCCACCATCCGGGACATACGTCACAGACTGTCCTATCCGAATCAAGCGGACATACGTCACACTCTCTCCTTTTCGCTTTAATTAACTAAACTGAGCTTCGTTAATTAAAATGAGAATAGTCCACCATCCGGGACATACGTCACAGACTGTCCTACCCGAGCAGAGTGGACATACGTCACACTCCCCTCTTTTCACTTTAATTGATTCATCATTACTTTAATTGATCCATCAGGGGGGCGCAGAAAGCAAACAGGGGGTGTGAGCAGCAAAGCAGAAAAAAAAAACAGAAAATGAAGAAGAAAAAAAAACTGATGGGCTTAAGGCCCTGTTCACAAAAAAAAACAAACAAAAAAACGGAATGGGCTTAAACCTGGCCCAAACCCATTTCTGAAATCAGGGAAAAAAATAAAAAAAAACTAAAACGAACCGGATCGGGTCCGGATGCAACCCGACCCAGTTAACAAAAGAAGACCCGCACGGGCGCCAATCGCTGGCTGCCACGTGTGCGCGGTCATCTTCTTCCTCCAGACCAAGTCAGTGACTCGGTGAGTCACTCGGAAGCCATGGAAATGGCGAGTGGACTCGGGAAGAACTCGAAACACCCAAATCATCATCAAATCTAACATGTAAATATACCATTTCGCACGGTTTTTTGCATAGATCACGATTTTAACATCAGTTTTTTAAAACAACGCCTAAAACGAACACGAACAGAAATCAAAGTTTCAGATCTATAAACCACAACTCAAAATCTGAACGAAAACGCACGAACAACCACTCGATTCAACTCGTTTTTAGGCGTAGGTCATAAATCTTGACTTAGTTTTTCAAACAGACACCTAAAACGTGAACAAAATCGAACAATCCGAACGCAACAAAACTTGAAGTTTAAATGAGTTTTATCATTCACAACACAGCGAAAACTTAATCAAATAACAGTTTATATTCATAACACAGTGTAAATCGAAAAGGATAGAGGCAGAATCAGTCCGGAATCGCGCGAAAATCAACTTTCTTAGTCTTGTTAAGCTTAGGTCTCGGATTAGAGTGAGTAGGAGCCGTTTCGGAGCTTCTGGGCGTGATTCAAGTATCAACACGTAGAGGAGAATAATGTGAACGTTTTTCCTTTTAATTACTTTGTGTTTTGATGAAGGTTTGTTGGTGAAAATTGATGAAGGAATTGGTTAGGGTTTTGAAATGAGAAGAAAGAAATGAGAGAATAGAAAAGAAATTTCTCTGCCGCGTGAAAATGAAAAAATGAGAGCCTCCCTTCTCTTTCTTCACTGTTTGTATATATACTCCTCTAAACTAGGGTTAGCAAAATTGTAATAAAATGAGGTTTTAGAGGGTATTTTAGTAAAAACAAAAAGGAGTAGGTAAATGTGATTTATTTTAATGTGAAAAATGGGATAAAATGTGAAGGAAATGAGGTGTCAAATTATAATTGGTCCTAAAAAAAAGTCCTAAAAAAAAAGAAGAAAAAAAAGTAAATAATATATAAAAATGTATAAAAAGATAAAATATGAAATTTAAACTTAAATGAAGAAATAAAAACTATTTTTTTGATTATTTTTCCTATTTTTCAAATAAGAGGTAAATTGCTGAATTTTAAAGAAATAACAGAAAAAGGATAATTTGTAAAACAAAAATATCTAAAATCTATTTTTTTTGATATTTCTTAATGAAAAAAAAGGAAATAATTTTAAATAAAATATTTATTTTAAAAAGCTCAAAATTAGGGTATTACAGCTGCCCCTATTTAATTGTTTTATACTCGAATGCGTAGATAACTTGCGTCTTTACGTGTTCGAAGTAAAAGATAATTAAATACAAATGCCCCTAATTTTGTGGTGTGAATGTTATGTAATGGTAATGAATGCATATGGAAGATGAATGTGGAAATATACCTGGAATGATTAGTAACTGAATACCTCAGAATGAAATGATCATTACCCGCTTTATGGGTGTGTTGATCCATAAAAGAAAAAATGAAGTCTTCCCCCCTTAGGGTACCTGAACTCCAAAACTGATCGTTACCACTTCACTGGTGTGTCGACCATGAAAGAAAAAAATGAAGTCTTCCCCCCTCAGGGTACCTGAACTCCAAAACTGATCGTTACCACTTCACTGGTGTGTCGACCATGAAAGAAAAAAAATGAAGTCTTCCCCCCTCAGGGTACCTGAACTCCAAAACTGATCGTTACCACTTCACTGGTGTGTCGACCATGAAAGAAAAAAAATGAAGTCTTCCCCCCTCAGGGTACCTGAACTCCAAAATTGATCGTTACCACTTCACTGGTGTGTCGACCATGAAAGAAAAAAAATGAAGTCTTCCCCCCTCAGGGTACCTGAACTCCAAAACTGATCGTTACCACTTCACTGGTGCGTCGACCATAAAAAGCTGAGTCGCCTCCCCTCAGGGTGCGTTATCTCAAAAACTGATCATTACCTCTTCTTCGGGTGTGTTGATCATAAAAGAAAAATGAAGTCTTCTCCCCTCAGGGTGTCTGAACTCCAAAACTGATTCTGTAAAATGCTCCACTAACGCTTGATGTGTCTTTTAGTAAAGAAAACTTGCTGGGAGTCAAAATTGAATGCTCTGCCATTATCTTTGGCAAATCTCACGAGACAACTTGCTTGAAAACTATTTTTGCTGAAGAATTTATTCTATCAATCGACTGGAGATAACCATCTCGAACCAATCACTGAAGAACAGGTCTATTTAACTTTTGACTGGGAAAGTTGTATGTAGACCAATCTGCTGTAGGTAGTACTTGTCGAATTATTTACTGGGAAAGGATCATCAACCCTCTTTGAAAAGTATAGAGTGAAAATCCCTTTGACAAGGACGAAACTCTGTTGACCAACTCGCTGAACATCAGTGATAAGGATAACACCAAATAAATTCACTGGGATGTTTAAAGATTCACCAATCCTTCTTGCTGAAAATGCGGTGTTTCAACCGACTTACTGATGATGAACAATTATCAACTGCCTCACTGCGGGAAAGAAACGATTTCTCCACCTTTCTCTTTGAGAATATGATGCACTGACTGATCTGCTTGGGGATGACATTTTGCTGACCAATTCATTGGGGAAAAAAAATTCATCGACCCTTCTTGTTGAGAAATTACAATTCAATCGTCTTGTTGGAGAATTAGGTCCGCAGACCTTTATTATTGAACAAGATATCCAAGTTCGCAACCTGTTAAGACAACATTTTAAACATGTACTTCATGAATGCATGATTATGCACTTCTATTGCCTAAATGAAAAACTAATGCAGATGAAATATCTGATTATATGCAAGATTTGGTGTGATTCTTTTTATGCATGAACCTATATGCGAGAATGCATGAATATGCATGAATTTCTGAGTTTATTTTGGGGAGAGTTTGAGTTTCTCGACACCGAGAATTTGAGTAACTCCACTGAGATGAAAATCTTGAAATGTTGGCTGTGGTTATGGAATAAACATTCAGTCAAGTTTCCAAAAAGGATAGCAATCTTCTTCATGAAATGGAATCGAGGGATTGCCATGATTTTTTTTGTGTTGGATTGGGGCAAATTAAAATATGCCGCTGGTTTCCCTTTAGATGTTTAAAAAATCAAAACAGTTTGTGATCTTTTCAAATGCTTTTATTTTTCACAATGTTTAAATGCTTTATTTGTAAAAAAAAGAACAGCACAAACGTGTGCAATCAGAACATAAAAGCTAGCAGAGACAATATGATTGAAAGTGGAAATTTTATTCATTGCGCAAAAATGCGGAAAGTTTTTTACAACTGGATGCTAATCCCTAGATGAGGTAATTGCAAATTGAAACTAAGATAATGGCAATGAAAAATAAATAAATTCCATGGAATCATAACAAAGCTGTCCTTCTCCATGAGCTCAACACCACAATATCTTGCTTTCGAGAAAGGAAATTGAACCAATCTTTTCCATCTGAAGCTTCGTCTTCATGTTGATCAAGTGACGCAGTCTTATGCCTTCTTTTTCTTTTTTTATGTCTCATTTTTTTTGCATGGACCGCCCTTTCAGGTTTTCAATCCACCGAGACGCCCTCTTTTTTGACTAAGCCGCCTTTTCAGGTTTTCAGCTTGACGGGCAAATATATATATATATATATATTTTTTTTTTTGTTATCATTCATTTTTTTTTTTTAGGCATAGTACTTCTTGACTGCGTCAGAGTTCACTGGATGTGCAAACTCTTCACCGTCCATAGTTGCAAGGATCACTGCCCCACCGGAGAAGGCTTTCTTCACGACAAATGGTCCATCATAATTAGGAGTCCATTTTCCTCGTAAGTCTTTATGAACGGGCAGTATTTCTTTCAACACCAAGTCACCTTCCTTGAACTGTCTTGGACGGACCTTCTTATCAAATGCTCTCTTGACCCTTTGCTGGTACAACTGACCATGACACAAAGCTGTCAGTCTCTTTTCTTCGATGAGGTTGAGCTGATCAAGCCGATTCTGAATCCATTCTGCTTCGTCAAGTTTGACATCTCTCAAGACTCTTAACGAAGGAATCTCAACTTCTAGTGGTAGTACTGCTTCCATACCATATACCAGAGAGAAAGGAGTTGCCCCTGTCGAGGTGCGAACTGTGGTTCTGTACCCATGGAGAGCATAAGGAAGCATGTCATGCCAGTCCCTGTAAGTCTTCACCATTTTCTGAATGATCTTCTTGATGTTCTTATTAGGTGCATCGACAGCGCCATTCATCTTGGGCCGGTATGGTGATGAATTGTGATGTTCAATCTTGAACTCAGCACACAACTCTCTCATTGTCTGATTATTCAAATTGCTGGCATTATCAGTGATAATCTTGTTAGGAACTCTGTAACGACAGATTATCTTCCTTCTGATGAACTTAGAAACCACTTTTCTGGTGACATTGGCATAGGATGCTGCTTCGACCCATTTGGTGAAATAGTCAATAGCGACCAAGATGAAGCGATGACCATTTGCCGCCTTTGGTTCGATCATACCAATCATATCCAGGCCCCACATAGCAAAATGCCAAGGTGCTGTCATAACATGCAAAGGAGTAGGTGGAACATGAATCTTGTTCGCATAAATTTGGCACTTGTGACACTTTCTAGCATAGCTGATGCAATCTGCTTCCATGGTCAACCAGTAATAGCCCGCACGGAGGATTTTCTTTGCCATAGAGTGCCCATTTGCATGAGTACCAAAAGCTCCTTCATGAATCTCTTCAATAAGCATGTCTGCTTCTCTCTTCTTTACACAACGGAGAAGGACCTTATCATAGTTTCTTTTGTGCAGCACTTCCCCATCTAGGAAGAAACCAACTGCTAGCATTCTCAAAGTCTTCTTATCTTGTTCGGAAGCACCGGCAGGATATTCTTTGTTTTTGATCAAGTTCTTGATATCATAATACCAAGGTCTTCCATCCTTCTCTTCCTCAACTGCCAAACAATAAGCGGGTTTTTCTCTGCGCTCAATTGCTACACGAGGCACATGATTTGGATAACTTACTTTGTACATGCTTGACAAAGTAGCTAAAGCATCAGCTAACTGATTCTCTTCTCTGGGAATATGATGGAAAGTGATAACATCAAAGTACTTCGTCATTTCCATAATATGATCCCGATATGGAATTAAATTAGGATGACGAGTTTCCCACTCACCTCGGATTTGGTAGATAACCAGAGCAGAATCTCCATACACTTCTAGGTTCTTGATTCTCAAATCAATTGCCCCTTCTAAACCCATAATACAAGCCTCATATTCGGCAATATTGTTGGTACAGTCAAACAACAACCTGGCTTTGAATGGCGTGTGAGTATTACGAGGAGAGATTATAACAGCACGTATACCATGCCCCATAGCATTGGACGCACCGTCGAACACAAGCTTCCACAAAGATCCTGGTTCAGGCCCTTCATCATCACCAATGGGAGGTTTTTCACTCAAAGCCATGATATCTTCATCAGGAAAGTCAAAGCGCACAGGCTGATAATCATCTAAAGACTGGTGAGCTAGATGCTCTGCTAGCACACTTCCTTTGATAGCTTTTTGTGTAACATACTGAATATCATACTCAGACAACAACATCTGCCAACGGGCAATTCTTCCAGTTAAAGCAGGCTTCTCAAAAATGTATTTGATAGGATCCATCTTGGTGATTAACATAGTTGTATGACACACCATATACTGTCTCAAACGGCGAGCAGTCCAAGTCAAAGCACAGCAAGTCTTTTCAACTAGTGAGTAATTGATTTCACAGCTAGTGAATTTCTTGCTCAAGTAATAAATTGCATACTCCTTCCTACCAGTTTCATCATGTTGTCCAAGTACACACCCCATGGATTCCTCTAGCACATGTAGGTACAAAATCAACGGTTTTCCAGGAACAGGCGGTATCAAGACTGGTGGCTCTTGTAAGTACTGCTTAATCTTTTCAAATGCTCTTTGGCAATCTTCATTCCATTCAACAGCCTGATCTTTTCTCAATAACTTGAAAATTGGTTCACAAGTTGCAGTAAGATGAGAGATAAACCTGGAGATGTAATTCAATCGCCCTAGGAAACCTCTGACTTCTTTCTCAGTCACTGGTGCTGGCATATTCTGAATTGCTTTGACTTTGTCGGGATCAACCTCAATTCCCTTTTCACTAACAATGAAGCCTACCAATTTGCCGGATCTGACACCAAATGTACACTTGTTAGGATTTAACCGCAACTGATACTTTCTCAACCTTTCGAACAATTTCAGGAGATGTACCAAGTGTTCTTCTTCTGTTTGAGATTTAGCAATCATATCATCCACATACACTTCTATCTCTTTGTGGATCATGTCATGGAAGAAAGTAACCATGGCACGTTGATATGTTGCCCCAGCATTCTTCAAACCAAAAGGCATCACTTTGTAACAGAAAGTTCCCCACGGGGTAATGAATGTGGTTTTCTCCATATCTTCAGGCGACATTTTAATCTGATTGTAACCTGAGAAACCATCTATGAAGGAGAAGATCGGGAAATGAGCTGTGTTATCCACCAATACATCGATGTGATGTAATGGGAAATCATCCTTCGGGCTCGCTTTATTCAAATCCCGATAATCCACGCACATGCGCACTTTACCATCCTTCTTCGGGACTGGTACTATGTTAGCAATCCATTCGGGGTACTTGGCCACCGCAAGGAAACCCGCGTCAAACTGCTTTCTGACTTCTTCCCTGATTTTGAGAGCCATGTCAGGTCTAGTTCTTCTCAACTTTTGCTTTACCGGAGGACATTCAGGCTTGAGCGGAAGCTTGTGTTCAAATATGTTAGTATCCAAACCGGGCATATCCTGGTACGACCATGCAAACACATCCACATACTCTCGAAGCAGCTTGATCAAACTCTCTTTCACGTCTGGCTGTAGGGAGGCACCTATTTTGACCTCTTTTTTATCCTTTTCAGTCCCCAGATTGATCACATCCATTGGTTCCTGATGAGGTTGAATCATTCTTTTCTCTTGATCCAACATTCAAGCTAACTCTTCTGGTAATTCATAGTTTTCCTCTCCATCCTCTTCAGCTTGATTAATTGGGAGATCGAAGTCATGAAGATTTACAGCACTGTTATGATTCATGGATTCATTTCTGCATGATTTAATTTTATTGATTTAGATTTGAATGCAAAGGTGTTATTATGAAATGCAAGAAATTATTGCCATTTTTATAATTTATCTTTTTTCAAAAGTGTAAAAAGAAGAATAAATAAGACAGAAATTGCACAAGAAGTACTTTTTTCATTATTTGCAAATTAGACATTAAAACAAGGTGGCCCTACAAGCATGACCATTTGTTCTGGGCTGAACAAAGGTGTTTTGAAAAGAAAACAAATTACTTTGAAATAAAAACAACTTCAGGGATTCCAACAGCTGTCCAATTAGTGAGCACAGTCTCTAGAGAACACTGGCGCACCCAATCCTGGTTCTTTCCAACAGTCTCGTTGTCATCAACCATAGCAATGTGACCATCAACACGGTAACCAGCACTACAGAAAGTATCTTCAATCCTTGGAATCTTGTCTTGTACCTTTTTCTGAGTTGCTATCCCTTTGGACAACTGATAACCCAAGCCGAAGCGATCCTTCTTCTCAGACAAAACCAACATCTGTCCCAAACCAGTGGGAAGTCCTTCTTCTAAGGCTACCTTCAAGCTCTTTAAAGAAGTAACGAATTTCTTTTCTTTCCAACCGTCATTTCCAGGATTTGCAAGGGTGACACTTGCAACCTCCAAAGCTTGGAAGGGAATTTCTACAGCACCTTCATCATTTTCAACATACTTGAACGAGGTCAAATGGCTCACCAAAGTATCCTCTTCACCAGACACAGTTATCAATTTGTTATTGGACACAAACTTGAGCTTTTGATGGAGAGTAGAAGTTACAGCACCAGCAGCATGAATCCATGGCCGCCCTAACAAACAACTGTAAGATGGATTGATATCCATGACTTGGAAAGTTATATTGAACAGTTGTGGACCAATAAATATTGGCAGCTCTATTTCCAATCACCTCCCTTTGAGACCCATCGAAGGCTTTGACAATCAAATTGCTTGGCCTTAGTGTTGGTCCAAGCAGAGATAATTTCATCAAGGTGGACTTGGGCAGAACATTCAATGAAGAACCAGTATCAACCAAAACTCGAGCAATATTGTTGTCTTGACACCTCATAGAAATGTGTAAAGCTCTATTATGTGTATACCCCTCAGAAGGCAGCTCAGATTCAACAAAACCCAAACATCTACTAGCTGTGATATTGTTGACCACCCCATCAAACTGATCGACTGTGATGTCTTGATTCACATGGGCCATATTCAGGAGCTTCAACAAAGCTGATCTATGGGCCTCAGAATTCATCAATAATGACAAAATGGAGATCTTGGAAGGTGTCTGGTTCAACTGATCCACAACCTTGTAATCACTTTTTCGGATGATTCGGAGAAATTCATCAACCTCCTCTTGCTTATCTTTCTCTTTAGACGACTCAGCACTAGTGTCAACAGCCGGTGAACTCTTAGCTGGTGATGGAGAAGATGCAGAACCATTCTTTGCAGATATTTCTAGAGAGTATATCCTACCAGTTCTTGTTATCTTACCGAGCCCATCAATACTAGTCACCCCCTGTTCAGGAATCACTACAGGCTTCCCTTGTACATAAGCAGATGTACTATAATTCCACGGAACAGCCTTAGTGCTTTCATAAGGGAACGGTGCAGGTATTTGGATGATAAGAGGCTTTTTTTTGCGACAAGGAACCTCTATCTCCAATTTCCTATACAAGATCTCAATCTTTCCCACACTCTTCTCATGCCCCTGCTAATCAACAGTAGCGACCAAATCTTCCTTCTTTGAATAACCAACCTGTACCAGGCCTTGGTCCATCAATTGTTGCAAACATTCCTTTAACTCCGAACAATGATTCGGATCATTCTGACATTCTTTACAATCAGGATGCAGGTTCACAAATTCCTCATAATTCAACAACATTTCTCGGACAGAGGACAAAGGAGTTCTTATTAACGAAACATCCCTTATCAGATTTCCGCCACTCTCAACACAAATCACATTGCTTGTTGGGTGCTTAGGCAATGGATCGTTAGTCACATTGGGCCCACTTTCTTTAAAAGACAAATCATTGTCATCAATCAGGTCTTGTACTTTGTGCTTAAAAGCTCTACAATTATCAGTATTGTGACCCACAGTACCAGCATGATAGTCACATTTTGCATAAACATCATACCAAATAGGGAATGGTAGGACCATAGCCTTCAAAGGTTTGGGCGTCACTTTACCACTATGAACCAAATAGGGAAGCAATTGACTATATGACATAGGGATTGGATCGAAAACCCTGCGAACTGGAGGAAGATTCTGTTTCGGTGGTGCCTGTTGCTGGTGTTGAGCCACTGGATTCATTGGATTCTGATATTGATAATTGGGAAACTGTTGGTGCTGTGCGGCAGCTAAGTACGGAATGGGAAAGTAAGGGAACTGGACAGGTGTTGTAGGCTGTGCTCGACTGCCCCTTGAAGATATGGCGTTAGCTTCACCTTCTTTTTTTCTGTTAAAGCCACCACCAGGCTTCCTTGTATTGTTACTTGATGAACCTGCAGCAGATGGAATCTTCCCATTCTTGATTCCCATTTCGACCCTTTCGCCAACTCGAACCAGATCGGCAAAGTCAGAGGAGGAAGTACTTACCAACCTTTCAAAGTAGGTTCCTTGCAGAGTATTGGTAAACAAGTCCACAAGTTCCGTCTCCAAGAGCGGAGGACGTACTTGAGAAGCTAAGGCTCTCCACCTTTGAGCATAGACCTTGAAAGATTCACCATCCTTCATAGTAGTATTTTGGAGCTGAGTGCGGTTTGGAGCCATATCCATATTATATTGGTAATGTTTGATAAAAGCATTGGCCAAATCCCTCCACGAAAGGATGCTGCCTTTTTCAAGTTGTATGTACCAGTTGAGAGGCACATCAGCTAGACTGTCTTGGAAACAGTGGATCATCAATTTGTCATCATGAGCATAAGAGGCCATCTTTCTGATATACATGACTAGATGATTCTTCGGGCAACTCAAACCCTTATACTTCTCGAAATCAGGCATTTTGAACTTTGGTGGAAGCACAAAATCGGAAACCAAGTACATCTTCGAGAAATCTAACAGATCATTACCCGTTTCTACCAAATTCAACCTTTCCTCTAGAGCCTGATATTTCTGTTCCAACTGAGGAGCAGAATCAACTTTTTGCTCATTAACCTGGGGTGCCATTCCTTGGTACGCAAATCTAGGCCCATGATAGTCAGGACCTTGATAAGCATCCCTAGGATCCTCAAATGCGTCTTGATTTAGGTCAATCACCTGTTGTACCGTGCTGACCCTAGCAGGAGTTTCAACAAGTGGAGCAGAAGTCGCCGCCACATATCCTTGCGGAACATAACCCTTAGGTAGACCAAAAGTAGGCCATTCATAACCAGCAGAGGCATTTCCTTGAGTAACCGTAACTACAAGTGCAGGGACCTCAACCATCCTTGGTTGTATATTCATATTAGCCAACATCTCCAAGACCTGATCCAGCTTTCCACCCAACTGAGTCATTCTTCCACCCAACTGGGTTACCTGTCCACCCATCTGGGTTACCTGTCCACCCATCTGGGTGACCTCAGCCTGGAGCGTATCGTGCTTCTCTTGCCAATTGTCCATAATGTGATGAGCAACTCTTCTTGTAAAATAACGATGCCGGGAAGGTAGCTGTTGGAATGAATGAATGAAAATGAGATTTGATCCATGAAAATGCATGCAAAAATATATATGTTCATTTTATTTCGATTTTTAGGGAACTTTCGGATATGTAATAGTTATAAGCATTTCGGGATTCGACTGGAGAACGAATTAACACTTTTAGAAACACCGTATAACATACAACAACATTGCAGTAATCTCAAAGAAAGTACAGGAATCGTTGAGGCCTTGAATAACCTTTTTCATTAATAATCATAGAAGTCATTACATACTTTGAATAAAATATTACAAGCCTTGTTTAGAGTATAAAATAAATTATTACAAGCCTTGATAATATAAAGATAAAAGAAATTACAAGTATTGCGAGTGCAATAAATTGCTGCAAGCCTTGCATACTATTACATCACCACCACGAAGATACAAGAAGTCAGATGACAATCTTCTGAGCTTGTTCGAGTTCTATCTTATAACCATCCAGTAGCCTTCTGAACTTCCTGACGAACTAGACTACTCTTTTATCAGCCGTCCCCACACAAAGACCAACTTCCGCATCATCCAATTCATTAGGTAACTTTTCCATGAAATCATTAAAGAGAGTTACCAACCTAACCAAACTGTCTTGAGCTACCCTTGCACGATGACAATTCAAGATGAAATACTTTTTACTTGATTCGCGCAACGCTTCTAGTTGATCACGCAACTCTCCCATATCATGATGGTATTGCTCATGTAGAGTATCAATGGAGTTTTGAAGTTTCATGACACTGTCATCAAGCTGAGCTGATATTTGTTTTTCTAGTTCTAGGGCTTCCATATACTCAGCCCTCTCTGCTTGCCAAGCTCTCTCAATTTTTTTTTAAGCCTCTTTATCCCTCAAAGCTTCGGCATATTTCTCAGCAGCTTTTTCCATATCAGATTGATATTTCCTTTTTTGATTGTTTTGAATCCGCAAAGCTTTTTGACTAAACGCCATCATCTTTTCATTTGCAGCTTCCGCCTTGGCTCTCTCTATCTGGATCTCTTTTTCTTGCAGCTCTTTCCTCTGTTTTTCTCTTATGAGATTCCTCTCACCTAGCCTTTCTTGTTCTTTCTTAAACCAGATCGACTGCTTCTCGTTCTCCTCTTGGTACTTACTGCACTGTTCTCGGAATCTGTTACATTCGGCAGACAAGCCTGAGTTCCTTTCTTGCAGTTCCCTAATCGTTGCTGCCATGGCTTCAACTTCCTCTGAACGAACAACTGCGACCGGCTCTGGTTCTGGGTCCTCAAATGAAACAAACTCAGGAAAAGGCATCCCAATCACTCGAACCCGCTCTTTCACCCAATCCGTATATGCTGGATTAGCCCGGCAATCGTTTTGACCCATCTTCCTCCTATCAACTTGTCTCCATGCTTTCTTGATTTGCTCCCAAAATTCAGGATTATCCTCTCCTTCATTCAAAACAAGCTCTATTATATCATCCTTTTGGGGAACATTAACAGGGCATCCTAACTGACGAAGTGCCAAAGTAGGATTGTAGTTGATGCATCCTAAGGTTCCAATTAGAGGAACATTGTTGAAAACTCCACACTTATGAATGACTGTAGGGAATTTCCGCTCACGAGCATACCAACGGATGTCCTTTTCGGTGAGACCACTGAACCTCTCAGACCACTTCAATTGAATGTTATGTGCGAAAGGTCCCCTTTCAGGTAAGTGTAAGTTTAGCCACTTTTGGATCAAAGGTGCACAAAAAACCACTTAACGTCCTCTTTTCTTCCTATTCTTGTCGTAAACAGCATAATAGAAATCAGCCAAGAGAGTTGGGACAGGATTCCCCTTCACAAAAATACTCAATGCTGGTGTGCTAACGAAATTTTCGAAGCTTGGAAACATTACCAACCCATAGATCAACAGAGCCAAAATAGCATTGTGAGCTTCCCAATTTCCCACATCCAATACCTTTTTAGCTTTGTCCTCCAATGCTCTCCTTGACAAACCCACCACATCCTTTCCTTTCACTTCCCAAAGCGGTTTAAGCTCTCCAACTCCAAGATGTAAAGCCTTAGCAATATCTGACAAATCAGGAATGTCTCTCAAATAGCAAGATTTTCCTTCCATTTTAATGCCCAAGAGATATTCAAACTCTTCTAATGTTGGAAGAATCTGAAAGTCCTGAAAAGTGAAACATCGCAGTGTCGGATCGAAAAACTGAAGCAAAGTAACCAACTGAGTATCATCAACCTTGGTATTCAAAAGATCAAGAATCCATCCATATTGAAAACAAAAATTATCTCTTTTCAAAGGAGTCAACTTGTTCCCCAAGACCACCAAACTCTTCACATCCGGAACCTTGATACTATACGTGAAAGTATTCCTTCGTTCAGGCGCCATAGTCCCTTATACTTATAACTCTACTTTCTTTCAGTTCCCTAAAAATCAAAATGTCATGTTTGTAAGCAAAATGTCATGTGAATATATATTGTGAATGTATGCATGTATGTATGCGAATGCATGTATGTAACCACATTATCATCATTGTATCATCTGGCGAACTTGATCTCAAAGTCTCAAATCTTCCATACTCATAACAACTGGGTTCTTTTCAAAATGGAATCTCTGAGGCCAAAAGTTCAAAGTTACCTGTAACCCATCCCTCTCACTTGTTGTTCTAGGTTGACACGGTTCCCAAAATCCTCGATTACTTTTCCCAAAAGCAACCTCATCTGAGCGAGATAATAATGCCAACTGGATGAGTGGACATTATAACCTCGACACGGGTTCTAAACGGTGGTCCCTAGACAAAAGTTTCGGATACCTAGACCGGATAAAAAGGCCCCCAAAGTCATTGACCCCACAAGGACCCGCTAGCGCTCGACATGATCATACGTCACGGAACCCAACGGACCCAAGGGAATCCACTCTGAGCGGAATTCTCATGCCAGCGCTAACGAGACATATGTCACGCAACCCGACACAAGAACCCCTCAACTAATCCTAAGCTTTTCTCCAGAACTCGGGTATAGAGCTCCACACAGTAACCAAGAACCAAGCCATAAAGGCAAAAAGAAAAAAAAGAGTAGAAGAGAAGACAAAGCCAGCAAATCCAGACAGTTCAATATTTTGCGATAAAGTAAAAGATAGGACAGATACGGCTAACCTGGAATAAGCAAACCAAAAGCCCCAAATTAGGCTTAACTCACTATACATGTCCCAGTGGAGTCGCCAGCTGTAGTACCCGGCGCAAAAAAAAAATATACAGATATGCAATGATGAAATGCAATGCACAGATGTAAACAATGAAGCCGCCACCATATTTTATTTATCCCCTGAGGGGAAAGGAAAATAATGATAAAACCTTAAAGATCGGGTTCGGGAGTTGGTTACATGAGGGGAAGACGTTAACACCCCCTCATATCCGTTGTACTCAACCTAGGAGGTTGGCCATTTCTAGGTTGTTGAAGGTGTAGTCAATGCCAAACATCCTAAAGTTTATCAGGCCTCTTCTGAATCCTTTTCCGATCTCAGGGTGATAGGAAAATGAGCTTAGGAACTCGAGGGTTAGGCTTCGGTAAGAGCTAAATCTTCTCCCCACAGCAAAGCCGGACCATCCGACTTCATTAAGCAAGAACATCACGCTTTCGCGGATCCCTAGCTTGTCCATAGTAGCGTTGTCAGGGTAGATGGATAGGTGCATATCTCTCTGAGCTAGAATCTCATAGCCTTTGATCTGTCCTACTCCTCTGAACTTGATATCATGATTCTCATCTCGATTCATCGTGAAAGAAAGAAAGGTATCTAAAAAAAAAAATAGATTTGAAAATATATACCAAAAATATGAGTGAGAAATAAGATATATAATAATACCGCTTAATTTAAAAAACATAATAACTCAGAAAAACAAGCAACAACTATTGACATAAAAATTAACGAAATTAAACCTACATGTGGGTTGCCTCCCACCAAGCGCTTTGTTTAAAGTCGGTGAGCTCGACGGTTTTGAGTTTTTTAACTTGCTTGTGATGGCCGGATCGGGAACGATTTCCACGGCCACTTATCACACACTCTCACATACCCCTCGCTCTTTCTCTTTTTTCTCCTATAGGGCGGTTCAGCTTCCTTGCCCTCTTCTATTATTTTGTGGTTTGGGAGAAAAGGAATTTTATCAATTTCAGGCGGGGGTTTTGGTTCAATTTCAAGTGGCCTTCGTTCTTTGGACTTAGGACTTTCACTCGCCTTTCCAAATGTTACTCTCATCCTCTTTGTATTAACCTTGTCTTCAAATTTTCTTTCCCCTATTTTCCTCTTTCTATTTGCGCCCTCATCCCCATGTGTGTTAATTTTTACATTCTTTTTCTTTTCACATGGTTGGGGAGTTGGGTTTACTCTAGCCTCTACTATTCCTTGGGGAGCAAGGATTGGTGGGATATAGGGAGTGTAGTACCCGGCGCAAAAAAAAAAAATACAGATATGCAATGATGAAATGCAATGCACAAATGTAAACAATGAAGCCGCCACCATATTTTATTTATCCCATGAGGGGAAAGGAAAATAATGATAAAACCTTAAAGATCGGGTTCGGGAGTTGGTTACATGAGGGGAAGACGTTAACACCCCCTCATATCCGTTGTACTCAACGGGAACCATTTGAGGAATTTTGGTTTGCATAAACAAAGATAACCACATAAAAAGAATTAAATTACCGCATATTAAACTGAAAAGGGAAAAAAGAGTTTTTTATTATTTGGCTTGACGAGAGAGGTTCTCGCTCCTACGTATCCCCCAAGTACAATGAGGATGTCAAAGCTCACGTAGTTCTTCCTGAAAAGAAAGATTTGTGTGTTGGTTGTTTTTAGTGAACGATGCTTAGGTCGCATTCCACTAATACAACAGTATGCTTGTATGCTCGCTTCGGAGGCTTAAGCGTTTGTCTGTAGCAGGGGAATGGATAAAGCATTATCCGTTTAGGAAAAATAGTTGAAAAGAGATTTGACTGCGCAAGAGCAGTTGAAAAGAGTTGACTGCACGGAGGCAAGAAAAAGAATTGAAGTGAATTAAATATCTTTTAGGATTTTTTAAGATTGTTCAGTTGAATGAGAATTGAACACCATCCGGTCATACGTCACAGATTGTTCAATCCAAGCCGAACGGGACATACATCACATTCCCTCCTTTTCATTCAAATATTTAAAGTTAATTAATTAAAGTGAGAATAGTCCACCATTCGGGACATACGTCACAGACTGTCCTATCCGAATCAAGCGGACATACGTCACACTCTCTCCTTTTCGCTTTAATTAACTAAATTGAGCTTCGTTAATTAAAATGAGAATAGTCCACCATCCGGGACATACGTCACAGACTGTCCTACCCGAGCAGAGCGGACATACGTCACACTCTCCCCTTTTCACTTTAATTAACTAGCTAAGAATCACCAATTAAAATGAGGGTAGTCCACCATCCGGGACATACGTCACAGACTGTCCTACCCGAGCAGAGTGGACATACGTCACACTCCCCTCTTTTCACTTTAATTGATTCATCATTACTTTTTGTTTTATTTAAGAAGAGAAGTTTAAAAGAAAACCAAGCCAGAGCAAAGGGATAGAAGAATACCAGATGATACGGAGGATGCGCATGAATATGAGATGTATGAGATGCGGTGATGAACATAAAGTATGGAATATATTGCACAATAATAAAATAAATGCGAAGCAAACATCGAATTTAAAGTACTTACGTCATGTTATTATCATTTCTATTAGCATTAAACTGGATTAAACGATACAAAAACTAACGTATAAAACAAAACACAAAAACGGTAAAAAACTAAGCGGGCTCTTTTAGGAAAAAGCCCATGGGCTTTGGGCCGAGCCGGGGCGCAGCCCAAAAAGGGGTACGAAAAGCAAAATCTTCAAAATGGGCCTAAAGCCCAAAAAAACTACTAGGCCCATCAGGGAGGCGCAGAAAGCAAACAGGGGGTGTGAGCAGCAAAGCAGAAAAAAAAAACAGAAAATGAAGAAGAAAAAAAAACTGATGGGCTTAAGGCCCTGTTCACAAAAAAAAACAAACAAAAAAACGGAATGGGCTTAAACCTGGCCCAAACCCATTTCTGAAATCAGGGAAAAAAACAAAAAAAAACTAAAACGAACCGGGTCGGGTCCGGATGCAACCCGACCCAGTTAACAAAAGAAGACCCGCGCGGGCGCCAATCGCTGGCTGCCACGTGTGCGCGGTCATCTTCTTCCTCGAGACCGAGTGAGTGACTCGGTGAGTCACTCGGAAGCCATGGAAATGGCGAGTGGACTCGGGAAGAACTCGAAACACCCAAATCATCATCAAATCTAACATGTAAATATACCATTTCGCACGGTTTTTTGCATAGATCACGATTTTAACATCAGTTTTTTAAAACAACGCCTAAAACGAACACGAACAGAAATCAAAGTTTCAGATCTATAAACCACAACTCAAAATCTGAACGAAAACGCACGAACAACCACTCGATTCAACTCGTTTTTAGGCGTAGGTCATAAATCTTGACTTAGTTTTTCAAACAGACACCTAAAACGTGAACAAAATCGAACAATCCGAACGCAACAAAACTTGAAGTTTAAATGAGTTTTATCATTCACAACACAGCGAAAACTTAATCAAATAACAGTTTATATTCATAACACAGTGTAAATCGAAAAGGATAGAGGCAGAATCAGTCCGGAATCGCGCGAAAATCAACCTTCTTAGTCTTGTTAAGCTTAGGTCTCGGATTCGAGCGAGTAGGAGCCGTTTCGGAGCTTCTGGGCGTGATTCAAGTATCAACACGTAGAGGAGAATAATGTGAACGTTTTTCCTTTTAATTACTTTGTGTTTTGATGAAGGTTTGTTGGTGAAAATTGATGAAGGAATTGGTTAGGGTTTTGAAATGAGAAGAAAGAAATGAGAGAAGAGAAAAGAAATTTCTCTGCCGCGTGAAAATGAAAAAATGAGAGCCTCCCTTCTCTTTCTTTACTGTTTGTATATATACTCCTCTAAACTAGGGTTAGCAAAATTGTAATAAAATGAGGTTTTAGAGGGTATTTTAGTAAAAACAAAAAGGAGTAGGTAAATGTGATTTATTTTAATGTGAAAAATGGGATAAAATGTGAAGGAAATGAGGTGTCAAATTATAATTGGTCCTAAAAAAAAGTCCTAAAAAAAAAGAAGAAAAAAAAAGTAAATAATATATAAAAATGTATAAAAAGATAAAATATGAAATTTAAACTTAAATGAAGAAATAAAAACTATTTTTTTGATTATTTTTCCTATTTTTCAAATAAGAGGTAAATTGCTAAATTTTAAAGAAATAACAGAAAAAGGATAATTTGTAAAACAAAAATATCAAAAATCTATTTTTTTTGATATTTCTTAATGAAAAAAAAGGAAATAATTTTAAATAAAATATTTATTTTAAAAAGCTCAAAATTAGGGTATTACAGGGAGCAGGGAAAACTTGCAGTGTTCCCTTCTCTACCTCTTCGACTACCTCACTAGGGAGGATTATCGGTGATGCTTCTTCGATCTCCACTCTTTCCTCGCTGCAACTCTCAACAACATTACTGTCCTCACTAGCCCTCTCAATCTCGCTTTCATTAACGTTTGCTACGACGTCTACTTGTCTCTCGTAAGAGGGTTCTATGGTTGACTGGGTGAACTGGGAGATTAGTGTCTCCATCGACTCTTGGGGAGTCGCTGTTGAGGCAACCATGGCGTCGAGCATCCTTTGGGTTTCGAGATTGGTTTGTCTAATCCGTTCATTTATGAGGTCTTGTTCCCTCATCATCTCTCTAAATCGTTGCTCTCGACTAGCCTTAGCGAAATTTTCCATAAATTCATTATATACCACTAATAGGCTAGGACTCACGGATTCTTATGGATTTAGATACGGAGGATTGTAATTGTACTGAGAATTAAGGTATTGTCCCTCAGAGTATGGGGACGGTTGAGGCTGGTAGTTATATGGGAAGTTATGGTTAGGGTAGTTGAAATTTTGAGGATAGTCATTATAAAAGGGATTTGAATTATACATTTAAGCTCAAAGGACTTATCCTAAAATTGTTTGTTATTTATTATTTTTTTTCGATTTTTTAAATTTAAAACGCCTTAGTCTCTACGGTGTAACGACGGAGTTACGATATCGACTAAATTGGTCCCCGGCAACGGCGCCAAAAACTTGATCAACGATTTGTGTATCAATAAATATTTTATAACTGCAAGTGCACAGTTTCGTCGTTGAGTTTTAAAAGATATCGAACCACAGAGACCAACAGTCGAGCTACCGTATTTCTGTCGTTGCGGTGTAAATCTAAGGCTAATAGATGTTTAGGGTTGATTGGAATTTTTAAAAGAAAATTAAAATTAAGATTTAAAATTAATTAAAAGCGGGATATCGGTATGTAACTTAATCGACCTTCGGGAATTTAATAAATTAATAGCGCGCGGAAAAGGGTTTATTTTTCAGAAGAACTTTCTCAATTTAAAGGTCTAAACCTCACACTCTCGTTTTGTTGATAAAAACCATACCTTCTAAGCTAGGAGTTTTACTGTCACTTTTCTACCACCTTAGCTTCGAAAGTATATTTTGAAAATCAATTAGTTCTAATTAATCCTAACGTAGCTCTCGCTCGTTCAAAGATTAATATCAAATTCCTACTATCTAGTTAAAACCTCAAACTCTCGCTCTATTGATTTTAACCTTAGTTGCTTTCTTTTACTCTCGTTCAAAAGCTTTGAATTAAATTAGGAATTTGAATCAGAAAAATAGTTTAATAAGTACGCGCTAAATCATTATTAAATTCCCTTCGGAGAATTAATTCACATACCGATATCTAGAATTTTAGCTAGACATGTGTTGTACCCCAATTTTGGACCTAAAATCCGTTTTTTTTTTTCTCTTATAATAAAATACCAAAAATGTCTTGTAAAAAAATATATTAATAAGTATCATGCATCCATTCATTTTTTGCCGCAGTATTTATGCTCGTTATCGCATTTTTGTTGTCGTACTTTTATGTCCGCCTATTTATCATCTTTTTCTCTTATCCTCTATCATTGTTATTTTATCATCGTTATTCTTACTCTTTTACCTATTATTATCTATTACTATTATTATTACTATTATAATTATCACCATTATTTCTATTACTTTTATTATTGTTACCACTATCATTATTAATGAAAAAGCAAAACAAGTCCTTTCCTTTTCACAATACATAACCCAACAACAAACATTGTCTCTTTCTCTATATTGATACAATTTGAAACAAGATTTCTCATCAAAAAAAGATCAATGTCCCTTTTCCTCTTTTATCATGTCAAACCCTAAAATCTAACCATTTAGCAACACAAAAGGGGGGAGTGAAAGGGGGGGGGGGACGGCTGAAAAAAAATGGAGGAGAAATCATCAATCTTCAATATTCATTCATACATCATTCCAAGTTAATCCTTCACCAAACTCATTTCTAACATTTCCACCATCCTCAAATCAAGTTCAAAACACAAAAATCATCATCAAATCATCAACAAATACCATCTCAAACATCATTTTCGTGCTCCTTTTTAACCCATTTTTTCAACTTCATTCAAGAACCAAATCAAATAAAACTCATACAAACTTCAATCAAATTCATTCCTAATCAATCTATCATCTTCAAAACACATTCAAACACTCAAAACAACACAAAATCACTACCAAAACCACTCAAAAACACTATTCACGAAATCACTCAAACCTCATTTTTTCCAACTTCACAAATTCATCAAAAACTTATAAACTTTCATCAAATCAACTTCTAATCATTCCTGTAGCACCAAAACAAGTTTAGAGCAAGGTTTACACCACAAAACAACCTCAAAACACCAACAAACACATCAAACTCCGAAATCACTTTTTGCAGGGTTTTTGAGATTTTCATCTCACTCAAGCTTGGTTGAAACTCGGTTCTATTGGCTCCAATGGCTTCCAATACATCTTAGTAGATGGGAACAACACGGAATCGCGAAGGAATCGAGCCACAAAGCGTCCAACTCGAGCTCTCCTTTGGTTCAAACTTGAGGTAACCATTTCAAACTCTATAGACCATAATTTTGCATGATTTTTGTTGCTGTGAACTCATGAAATAGTGTATCATCTTTTCCTTTAAGCACTTTCTCTTAATTTTGCATGAATATCATTTTCTATTTTGAGGGTTTGAACTTTGCGCTGTCTTCTTTTAAAATATATTGCTCTATTGTTAAAACTAATTGCATATTTGGAATCTACGCGAAAAACCCTATAAAAATCACTACTCATTTGTCCGATTTGGTGAAAAATTGAGTGAGTTGTTGTTGTTTGAAAACTGCCCTGTTTTGGCTATGGCGGACGAGTTGCAGACTCACTGAGTCAACTCGGTCGCTGAAGAAGAAGGGATCAGCGCGCCACGTGGCGCGCGCTGGTTGGTCTCGATCTGGACTGCTCTTTGACCCTCCCTTGTTTACTTTCTGTACTTTTTTTTTTGTGAACTGGGCTTGTATTATGGGCCTTAATCTGTTTGGTTTCTTTTCTGTTTTACTATCTCTACACCCTATGTTTGCTATTGCAGTTGTCTTTTTGCTTTTTTTTTTTTTTTTTTTAACTTATTTAATAAGTGCTTATTTAGGACAATAGCTTATTTAAGCTTATTGAGTCCAAATTTTACACTAATATTTAAGGATTCCTCTTAGGATCTAAATTTTCATTTTTATTTTATATTAGTTGTTTGTTTTTATTTTGTTAGTACTAGTTTATTCAATAAGTGTTTGTTTGAGACAATAGCTTATTTTAAGCTTATTGAACTTAAACTCTTACACTAATATTTAAAAAACCTCTTTTAAGGCTTAAATTTTAATTGTTAAGTTCTCATTGACATGTTTTGTTTTTGCATAGGTTTGATTATCATTTCTTTGCTTTTCTCATGATATGTGTTTCATGTTCACATTCTTTCATCATATTTTACATTACATTTGCATGCCACTTTACATCACATTTTACATTATATTTACATGCTACACATTTTCTTTTCACATTTCCACATGACATTGCATCAAAATCTACATTTTGCATTTCACATGACATGACACTAATTTTTGCATAACACTACAATCTCACATGACAATTTTACTCCACATTTTTTCATGCACACATGTATTGCACTTAGATTAGGACAATGCATCATTTTAAAAATGCATGTTAGAGACAATATTTTAATTAATAAAATTATTGAGCTCTAACATTAGCATTAATAGTTAAGGGCCTTTTGGCCTAAATCCATTCTCTTCATAAAAATAAAAACTTTTCTTTTGATAAATAAAATTGCATGTTGCTTGTGTGCTTAGGTTAGAATTATTTGTTGTTGTGAGTGGCCTCCAAAAATGTATTATCATGTCTTTGCCTCCGACACATTTCTTTTACACACTCCACTTTTAATTAGGATGTTATTTTGCGATGCTCCCTTTTCCTCTTGTATGTGCATTTCATTATCATGTTTATTTTCCCTTACTTGCATTTTATTTTTATGCATTGTCATTTATTTATTTATTTATTTGCTTATTATTATTATTATTATTATTATTTATTCATTCAATTCGATATGGTTGTAAATATTAATTATTCAATTGAGTTGTAATAGCGTAGGACTTTATTTATCGCTTTTATTGCTTTCTAGTTCACACATCACACACAACGCCAAAAATTCATTTCCAAGGGAGAGGACTCGTAATTGACTTTAAATTGATTACGAGACTTTTTTTTAAACGGAAAACCCTTTTTAAAAAAAAAAAACAAACGTACGATCTTTTTATAAGACAAGCGCAAGTTCACCTTAATCTCAACGTCACTACAATCATTTTAACATGTTTTTATCACAATATTTTTTTTACAACATCTTTTCTTACATTTTTTTTTTGGCAACAATAACTTCTTTTCTTTACAACACACTTTTTCAACACAAAAAAAAAAACGAATACACTTTCGTTTTCAAACAACAACTTTTTTATTTACAACATCTTTTCTTACAACCTCTTTCTCTCAACAACTACAATTCTCTCAAAAAATCTTTCTTTTTACAAACAAAAAATATTTACACTTCTTTTCTTATATTTACTTTATGAAATAAAATTTTCTTAATTTTTTCCACTTTCTTTTTTCTTCTATACAATTTCTCCCTCCATTCTTAAAAGCATGTATCAAAAGCACAAAAACATAAAAGAGGTTACCATGGAGTACCATGGGCGCTTGAGGTGTTAATACCTTCCTCAAGTGCAACTAACCCCCGTACCTATAATCTCTTTCTTTTAAAAGGTTTTCAATTTTTCCCCTCCTTTGGAAATGAAAAATAAAACTGTAGTGGGGTATGTCTCAAAAATCCCGCAACAGAAAAATGGCGACTTCACTGGGGATTCTCTCCTTAAGAGGGTTGAACCTAACTTATATGTTTTATGTGCTTAAATGTTTACAAGCTTTATATATACTATGGAGGGATTTTTTTGAGTGAGACAAGCTTGACCCGAGCTTGAGTTTACCTTGAGATAGATTGTGGTAGGATCATAGTGAGTGGGCGGAAGGCAAAACTCCGCACATATCCACATGTGATGAAGCCACGCACAATTGAGGGTCATGTTTGTAGTATTCTTTTCGACGTGATTTTTTCGCGTAGATTGTTGCTATGACTTGTATCCGAGGATGTTGTGGACCCTTTTAGTTACCTTTAACCCATCTTGGCCTTTTTTAGGGTGTGGTGCGATAGCTAAAGCCGAGAGTAAAAGTCTTGGAATAGTTGACTCCGCGATACCACGCTCAATCGAGACTTTCCCTTGGATATGTCATTTGGCCGTGAGTTAAGTCGTGGACATTGGTATTCAAGAAGGAAAGTTGATGACGTTGGGAACTTTGTAGAACCCATGTTACAAAAAGAAGAAAACCAACAGTTCATACCTTGTGGGGGGTTCACCTTTCGACTCCAACATCGTGATATCTTAACCAACCATGTTTTGTTTATGTTTGTGCTTGTTGCATCATCACATCTCATTCATCCATTCATTCATAAAAAAAACTTTTTTCATTAGTTTTCAAAGGACTTAGAGGAACTTCTTTATAAACTTCACAATCATCATGGACCTTCAAAAAAAGATAAGGTTGCTTTGAAAAGAAAAAAAAATTTCTTTTGATCATTAACAAAAAAGGAAGGTTTGTTATGATTGGTACCCTAGAGTCCTTTGAAAATCAAAAATCAAAACAAAATTTTCTTTCTCATGCATCATTGTGCATTCATGGTCTTCTTCATCATAAAAAAAAAAGAGTCTAAGCTTCATGTCTTCCTCTCAGTGGTCCGACGCTATTGTCCAAAGTCAACTTGAAAGTCAACACTCGTGTCAATCAAAAAAAGAATGGAAGCAATTGTGCAAGAGAACACTAAGCTTTGTGAAGAAGTCATCACACTTCGGGCAGAATTGGAAAAGAAAAATGCCCTGATCACTTCATTAATGGTGGCACAAAATAACCACCATCTTCTTCTCGAGCAACTGTTTTTGCCTTTCCACTCCTAACACAAGCAACAGTCTCAATCACAGTTTCAATCACAGTTTTGTCAACAATCTCAACAAAGGCATCAGATTCAACAACAATCCTAATCACAGCCTATCCAATAGGCACCAACTTTCCTTCAAGGATGTAGGCCCAGCTCTATGATACATGGTTTGATTTGCCACATTTGGTTTGTTGTTGATGTTACCCCTGCTACTCTTTTATCCAGTTGAAGTCAGTGGTACAAGGAAGCTCATCCCTATGATCACTAGGCTTTCATTTCTTTCTTGTCAAGCATTTGTTTGCTTTCAACATTATGTCTTTTATTAAGTATTTTTAATATGATAAACATGCATGTTTTTGGAATAAATCCATTCGTATTCACTCATTTCTTGTTTTATTACTTACAAACTTGGAGCGAGGATGATGAATATAAATAACTAATTTTTGCTGATATATGGTTTCAATGGTGAAAAACCTAGTTGACGATGTAAGGCATTGTTTCTCTTCCCAAACAGTGGAGATATAAGGAGATAATCCGTAATCAGCCCCTTTGAGCCTGAAGTCGGTGTTTCTTTCTTTTTTCTGAACCCTTAATCATAACCTGGGGCAGGGTAGTATTTCAGTTAATTTGATGATGCATCTTGATACAAGAGAATCAATTCATCTGGTCATACCAAATTAGAGGTTTAATCACAACGCTTTCCTCAAACTGAAGAAGCTGTCAAGAGATGAGACTCAACACAGTTCATATGGCAATCACAATATTCATACACAGAAGTCTTACAAATGTTGTTCCAAAAAAAAGAATACAAAAAAAACAGAGTGATTAAAAAAAGAGTGAATACCAGAGCCCACACGAAAGAGGGGCATCCTGATGGACCACAAATCCAAAGTTCGAAAAGAACTAGTCCATACAAATAAAGAGTGACTCAAAAAAAATAATAGGAACAACTTCCTAATCAAAAGTGACTGTCACTTCAAAAAATCTCATCAAAGTCTGTTCAACAAAAATGATATCAATGAAGCTTCGACCAAAGTGTCAACCTCAAACATCATTGTCAACAATTCTCTTGTCGACTGAGTGCATCTGTTGAATTAATTGAATTTAGGAATGAAGGACATCAAGAAGAACGGGTAGGACCAAATAAATTTTGAGCCTAACAATCCTTTTTTTGAAAACCGTGAGCCCAGCCACGTTATAACATACAAAAGACCTAATTGAAACTAGGTTCACTGTAAAAGCATATTCGGCAAATTTTTTGTTAAGCTGACTCATCCTGTTTGTTGAGTAATCACAAATTATCTTTTATACACACTATATGTGTTTCACCATAAAAATATTCATTTTCAAAAACTTACATGTACATTTTATCAAAAATACTTTTCAAAATAAATAATTTTATTTGCGAATTAATGCTTGACATCAAAGAAATTTAAGCTATGGTCTGGTCAAAGGCAAATCTGACTTGAGACGCTCTAGCCAAGGGCAAGTTATCTATGAATTCTACCAATCAGAGGCAACTAAGTTGAATATTCTGCTTATCAAGGTTGAAAATGGTTCAGGAATTGGTTATTACAAACATCAGTTGGTTAGAAGCATATCCTTCAAGGTTTCAAACACTTGGGGCATACTATGTCAAGATCATATCTTCCTGAATAGTTGCATGTTGTGAAATATGGCAGAGTCTTAATTGTCATTACCATGAATAAAAAAGAGTTTCAACTCTTAGTGCATACTGCTGCAATCAACTGATACAATGTCTAATGTAAAATGTCAGTCAGTCACGCTCTTCGAGCGATTTTCTCAAGGATTTCTTAAACTAAAGCGAAGAGTATGAAGCAAGGGGCAAGTTGTCCCGGTCTTCTCAAGTTATTCATCAACAACAAACATGCTTTCTCTTAAGGAATGTCAACAGTCATCTCAAGAAAAGGGTACATCCTCAATCAAAGTTGATCCTGTTGTCTTGAATACAATCAAGTTTCAATACAGATCGTTCGGTTAAAACAGTTGTTTCCCCAGAGAAGTTCCTTTCCCAAGAGATATCCTGAACAGTGATGCGACGTTGGCTTGTGTTTCCGGTTTGGACACTTTGTTTGTCCGTCAAAAGATGTTCTACATACATACATACATACATACATACATTCATACATAACATTCATACATAGCATTTACATGTGCCATGAACATTTGCATCTTTCATACCTTATCACATCATTATACAGATTTATATCTCTTCTGTCTTGTCTGTGTCTACAAAATAGAGTCGGGATGGGCATGTTGTTCCTTCCAATTAGAGTGTCAGCTTAGGCAGATAAGTGTACTTCTCTCTCTTGTTTCAAAATTCCCCACTAGACTCCTCCCTTGTGGAAGATGGTTGTTTCAGTTTTTCCAACAACAAAAGGAAAATTTCCAGTTGAATTTATTCCTCAATTAGACACAAAGTCTTGTTTACAATTTCCCTCCGGTTTGTTCCCGGATTATACATCAATTCAAAACAACAAGTGGCAATCTCATCATCTGAGAAGCTTGTACTCATTTTGCAAGTGGCAGTCTCGTCATCCGAGAAGCTTGTATCCAATTTCACAAGTGGCAGTCTCGTCATCCGAGAAGCTTGTACATATTCAACAAGTGGCAATCTCGTCATCTGAGAAGCTTGTACACCATTATTATAAGTGGCAATCTCGTCATCTGAGAAGCTTGTATGTCATCGTTCAATTTTACGAGTGGCAGTCTCGTAGTTCGAGAAGCTTGTATCCATTTTACAAGTGGCAGTCTCGTCATTCGAGAAGCTTGTATCCAATTTTACAAGTGGCAGTCTTGTCATTCGAGAAGCTTGTATCTATTTTACAAGTGGCAGTCTCGTCATTCGAGAAGCTTGTATCTATTTTACAAGTGGCAGTCTCGTCATTCAAGAAGCTTGTATCCAATTTTACAAGTGGCAGTCTCGTCATCCGAGAAGCTTGTATCCAATTTTACAAGTGGCAGTCTCGTCATCCGAGAAGCTTGTACACCATTATTACAAGTGGCAATCTCGTCATCTGAGAAGCTTGTATGTCATCATTCAATTTTACGAGTGGCAGTCTCGTAGTTCGAGAAGCTTGTATCCATTTTACAAGTGGCAATCTCGTCATTCGAGAAGCTTGTATCCAATTTTACAAGTGGCAGTCTTGTCATTCGAGAAGCTTGTATCTATTTTACAAGTGGCAGTCTCGTCATTCGAGAAGCTTGTATCTATTTTACAAGTGGCAGTCTCGTCATCCGAGAAGCTTGTATCCAATTTCACAAGTGGTAGTCTCGTCATCCGAGAAGCTTGTATCCAATTATTACAAGTGGTAGTCTCGTCATCCGAGAAGCTTGTATCCAATTATTACAAGTGGCAATCTCGTCATTTGAGAAGCTTGTATGTCATCAATTACCATCAACAAGTGGCAATCTCGTCATTCGAGAAGCTTGTATCCAATCTTACAAGTGGCAGTCTCGTCATTCGAGAAGCTTGTATCCAATTTTACAAATGGCAGTCTCGCGTTCGGGAAGCTTGTATCCAATTTTACTAGTGGCAGTCTCGTCGTTCGAGAAGCTTGTATCCAATTTTACAAGTGGAAGTCTCGTCGTTCGAGAAGCTTGTATCCATTTTACAAGTGGCAGTCTCGTCATCCGAGAAGCTTGTACATATCAAACAAGTGACAAGTTTTTCATACAAGAAGCTTGTATTTCACCAAACACACTTTACAGTTCTTCAAGCGGTTTTTTCCCCAGTGTTTTCCCCTGTTCCCCAGTGGAGTTCGTCTTCCAATGGACTTGGGGCACATCTTGTTATTTTTCCAGTCGAACCATGTTATGTTCTTCCCCCTGTGGAGTCCTAACTATGTCTTTTTCCTTTGTCTGTCTTTTAAAACATTCATACAAAAAATTCAAAAATTCATCATCTGCATTTCATGCATTCATATTTGCAGCATAAGCATCGTTAAAGGATTTTAGGTCCAAAAATGGTGCATTTTATATATATTTTATAACTGCAAGTGCACAGTTTCGTCGTTGAGTTTTAAAAGATATCGAACCACAGAGACCAACAGTCGAGCTACCGTATTTCTGTCGTTGCGGTGTAAATCTAAGGCTAATAGATGTTTAGGGTTGATTGGAATTTTTAAAAGAAAATTAAAATTAAGATTTAAAATTAATTAAAAGCGGGATATCGGTATGTAACTTAATCGACCTTCGGGAATTTAATAAATTAATAGCGCGCGAAAAAGGGTTTATTTTTCAGAAGAACTTTCTCAATTTAAAGGTCTAAACCTCACACTCTCGTTTTGTTGATAAAAACCATACCTTCTAAGCTAGGAGTTTTACTGTCACTTTTCTACCACCTTAGCTTCGAAAGTATATTTTGAAAATCAATTAGTTCTAATTAATCCTAACGTGGCTCTCGCTCGTTCAAAGATTAATATCAAATTCCTACTATCTAGTTAAAACCTCAAACTCTCGCTCTATTGATTTTAACCTTAGTTGCTTTCTTTTACTCTCGTTAAATAGCTTTGAATTAAATTAGGAATTTGAATCAGAAAAATAGTTTAATAAGTACGCGCTAAATCATTATTAAATTCCCTTCGGAGAATTAATTCACATACCGATATCTAGAATTTTAGCTAGACATGTGTTGTACCCCAATTTTGGACCTAAAATCCGTTTTTTTTTTCTCTTATAATAAAATACCAAAAATGTCTTGTAAAAAAATATATTAATAAGTATCATGCATCCATTCATTTTTTGCCGCAGTATTTATGCTCGTTATCGCATTTTTGTTGTCGTACTTTTATGTCCGCCTATTTATCATCTTTTTCTCTTATCCTCTATCATTGTTATTTTATCATCGTTATTCTTACTCTTTTACCTATTATTATCTATTACTATTATTATTACTATTATAATTATCACCATTATTTCTATTACTTTTATTATTGTTACCACTATCATTATTAATGAAAAAGCAAAACAAGTCCTTTCCTTTTCACAATACATAACCCAACAACAAACATTGTCTCTTTTTCTATATTGATACAATTTGAAACAAGATTTCTCATCAAAAAAAGATCAATGTCCCTTTTCCTCTTTTATCATGTCAAACCCTAAAATCTAACCATTTAGCAACACAAAAGGGGGGAGTGAAAAGGGGGGGGGGGGGGACGGCTGAAAAAAAATGGAGGAGAGGTAGAGATCTCAAAATCATTCATTCAATCAACTTCACAACACCATTTCATCTTCATCATTCAATCATCAATCTTCAATATTCATTCATACATCATTCCAAGTTAATCCTTCACCAAACTCATTTCTAACATTTCCACCATCCTCAAATCAAGTTCAAAACACAAAAATCATCATCAAATCATCAACAAATACCATCTCAAACATCATTTTCGTGCTCCTTTTTAACCCATTTTTTCAACTTCATTCAAGAACCAAATCAAATAAAACTCATACAAACTTCAATCAAATTCATTCCTAATCAATCTATCATCTTCAAAACACATTCAAACACTCAAAACAACACAAAATCACTACCAAAACCACTCAAAAACACTATTCACGAAATCACTCAAACCTCATTTTTTCCAACTTCACAAATTCATCAAAAACTTATAAACTTTCATCAAATCAACTTCTAATCATTCCTGTAGCACCAAAACAAGTTTAGAGCAAGGTTTACACCACAAAACAACCTCAAAACACCAACAAACACATCAAACTCCGAAATCACTTTTTGCAGGGTTTTTGAGATTTTCATCTCACTCAAGCTTGGTTGAAACTCGGTTCTATTGGCTCCAATGGCTTCCAATACATCTTAGTAGATGGGAACAACACGGAATCGCGAAGGAATCGAGCCACAAAGCGTCCAACTCGAGCTCTCCTTTGGTTCAAACTTGAGGTAACCATTTCAAACTCTATAGACCATAATTTCGCATGATTTTTGTTGCTGTGAACTCATGAAATAGTGTATCATCTTTTCCTTTAAGCACTTTCTCTTAATTTTGCATGAATCTCATTTTCTATTTTGAGGGTTTGAACTTTGCGCTGTCTTCTTTTAAAATATATTGCTCTATTGTTAAAACTAATTGCATATTTGGAATCTACGCGAAAAACCCTATAAAAATCACTACTCATTTGTCCGATTTGGTGAAAAATTGAGTGAGTTGTTGTTGTTTGAAAACTGCCCTGTTTTGGCTATGGCGGACGAGTTGCAGACTCACTGAGTCAACTCGGTCGCTGAAGAAGAAGGGATCAGCGCGCCACGTGGCGCGCGCTGGTTGGTCCCGATCTGGACTGTTCTTTGACCCTCCCTTGTTTACTTTCTGTACTTTTTTTTTTGTGAACTGGGCTTGTATTATGGGCCTTAATCTGTTTGGTTTCTTTTCTGTTTTACTATCTCTACACCCTATGTTTGCTATTGCAGTTGTCTTTTTGCTTTTTTTTTTTTTTTTTTTAACTTATTTAATAAGTGCTTATTTAGGACAATAGCTTATTTAAGCTTATTGAGTCCAAATTTTACACTAATATTTAAGGATTCCTCTTAGGATCTAAATTTTCATTTTTATTTTATATTAGTTGTTTGTTTTTATTTTGTTAGTACTAGTTTATTCAATAAGTGTTTGTTTGAGACAATAGCTTATTTTAAGCTTATTGAACTTAAACTCTTACACTAATATTTAAAAAACCTCTTTTAAGGCTTAAATTTTAATTGTTAAGTTCTCATTGACATGTTTTGTTTTTGCATAGGTTTGATTATCATTTCTTTGCTTTTCTCATGATATGTGTTTCATGTTCACATTCTTTCATCATATTTTACATTACATTTGCATGCCACTTTACATCACATTTTACATTATATTTACATGCTACACATTTTCTTTTCACATTTCCACATGACATTGCATCAAAATCTACATTTTGCATTTCACATGACATGACACTAATTTTTGCATAACACTACAATCTCACATGACAATTTTACTCCACATTTTTTCATGCATACATGTATTGCTCTTAGATTAGGACAATGCATCATTTTAAAAATGCATGTTAGAGACAATATTTTAATTAATAAAATTATTGAGCTCTAACATTAGCATTAATAGTTAAGGGCCTTTTGGCCTAAATCCATTCTCTTCATAAAAATAAAAACTTTTCTTTTGATAAATAAAATTGCATGTTGCTTGTGTGCTTAGGTTAGAATTATTTGTTGTTGTGAGTGGCCTCCAAAAATGTATTATCATGTCTTTGCCTCCGACACATTTCTTTTACACACTCCACTTTTAATTAGGATGTTATTTTGCGATGCTCCCTTTTCCTCTTGTATGTGCATTTCATTATCATGTTTATTTTCCCTTACTTGCATTTTATTTTTATGCATTGTCATTTATTTATTTATTTATTTGCTTATTATTATTATTATTATTATTATTATTATTATTTATTCATTCAATTCTATATGGTTGTAAATATTAATTATTCAATTGAGTTGTAATAGCGTAGGACTTTATTTATCGCTTTTATTGCTTTCTAGTTCACACATCACACACAACGCCAAAAATTCATTTCCAAGGGAGAGGACTCGTAATTGACTTTAAATTGATTACGAGACTTTTTTTTAAACGGAAAACCCTTTTTTAAAAAAAAAAAACAAACGTACGATCTTTTTATAAGACAAGCGCAAGTTCACCTTAATCTCAACGTCACTACAATCATTTTAACATGTTTATATCATAATATTTTTTTTACAACATCTTTTCTTACATTTTTTTTTTTGGCAACAAGAACTTCTTTTCTTTACAACACACTTTTTCAACACAAAAAAAAAAACGAATACACTTTCGTTTTCAAACAACAACTTTTTTCTTTACAACATCTTTTCTTACAACCTCTTTCTCTCAACAACTACAATTCTCTCAAAAAATCTTTCTTTTTACAAACAAAAAATATTTACACTTCTTTTCTTTTATTTACTTTATGAAATAAAATTTTCTTAATTTTTTCCACTTTCTTTTTTCTTCTATACAATTTCTCCCTCCATTCTTAAAAGCATGTATCAAAAGCACAAAAACATATAAGAGGTTACCATGGAGTACCATGGGCGCTTGAGGTGCTAATACCTTCCTCAAGTGCAACTAACCCCCGTACCTATAATCTCTTTCTTTTAAAAGGTTTTCAATTTTTCCCCTCCTTTGGAAATGAAAAATAAAACTGTAGTGGGGTATGTCTCAAAAATCCCGCAACAACATGACAAAGGAAATAAATAAATAAAAAGAGAAAATTAAATAAAGCATCATAAATAAATAATTAAATAACAACATAAAAACCTGAAAATAGAAATTGCTCAAAACTTGAAATAAAGCTGCTGGAATTAATCGGAATAAAATTCTTGACAGGAAAGTGAAAACAGAACTGAAAACGGATTCCCGGTGTGGAAATACCGTTACAGTTACTGTAACAAGAAAATAAAACAGTACTGAAAAGTAAAGAAAAATAATGCGTGCGGAGAACAGAATATCGTCCTCTATTTATAGAGGGAATTTTCTGGCTACGATCCACAAAAATAGGAGATGATAAGCTCTCTTTTTGATTCTATCCAGTAGCCACACGATCAGGAACAGAAATTCATCCAACGCGTGCGTGCGCCCCACGTTGCTGAAAAATCAGTTTCATTGGGCTTGTGACAATTGGTGCGCTCGCCACCAATTCTGTGGCGCTCGCCACCTTGGGCGCGCATTTGGTGGCGCTCGCCACCCTTCCTGTGGCGCTCGCCACTGTGCAAATTTGGGCCAATGCCCATTTTTGCTATGCTCCTTTGTGGGCTGCGCGAATTTGGGCTTTGCACCCCCTTTTTGCTCCGTTTTTACCACTTTTTGCTCAATTCTCTTCTCCGACCTATTTTATTCGACAAAAGTAAAAACATATCAAATACTAACATAAGAAGACATAAATGAAATAAATACATATGCAAATGCAACTAAAATTCACCTAAATTAAGCTAAAAATACGATATGATTTCGTGTCATCAATAAACTAAGTAGAAAATCGATGAACATAAGTGAATGATCCATTAATAAAAATTTGCATACTTTGGTTAATTTCAAAAGTGGGAATGGACTTATTGAGTTAGATGACCCTCACTCGGTTGTTTAACCCAGCAGTTGTTGAAAAACCATAGTAAATATACCCATTTAGTAGTTGGTTGAGAGGAGTCTGGTTCTGAACTTGGTAGGGTTGGTTGCTATCCGATCCCCCACAACTGCATTTGGAAGAGAAAGAGGGGTTTACCAAACTGATTTTACCAGCTCCCCTCGATATATGATCATAATCACTAACAGATTTTTCTACCATGAGCGTGTACAAGATAATGGGCTTAATGTGATTGCGCTTGAATGAAAAGGGTGAATAAAATTTAAGTAAAAGTTAGAGTCACAATAAAATACTGCAGATTTGTCTTCATATGATGAGAATCTTTGATCGCAATGTGTGGTTTTGTGTTATTACAGTACCCTTGGTATTGATATCTATTATTTGATTTTCTTTATTAGTCAGCAACTGCGTATGATTAGAGTTGTCTGTCCTGTTTCAAACCTCTGACTAAAAAAAAGTTACTATTTCTATGCTTAAGGACAAGCAAAGGTTTAAGTATGGAGAAATTTGATAACACAAATTTATATCTTTTTTGGCTTGATTTACATGAATCCTAATTGCATGTTATAACCCTCAAAAGACCTAATTGAAGCTGGGTTCCCTTTGAAAGCATTCGGCAAATGTATTGTTACGCTGACTCCTCCTGTTTAATTAATCAGTAATTATCTTTTGTAGACACCATATGTTACCCTTCAAAATATTGAATTCCAAAAACTTGCATGTGCATTATATCCAAAACATTTTTCAAAAGAAATAATTTTGCTTGCAAATTAATATTTGACATCAAAGAAATTTGAGCTATGGTTTGATCACGGGCAAAGCTGATTTGAGACGCTCCTAGCTAGGGGCAAGTTATCTATGGATTCTGCCAATCAGGGGCAAACAAGTGGATCACTCTGCTTATCAAGGGTGAATTGGTTCAAGAATTGGTTACACTACAAATATCAGTTCGACAGGGGCATATCCGGCATAGATTCAAGTGTTTGGAGCATACTATGTCAAGATTATATCTCCCTGAAAAGTTACATGTGGTGAAATATGGGAGAACCGTGGTTGTCAATACCATGGATGGTGAAGAGTTTCCACTCTCAGTGCACGCTGTTGTAGTCAAAGAAAGCTGTCGTTCTTCTTTGCAAGCATGTTCGAACACCCGTCTTGCAACAGAAGCTTACAAGGGTCCTCATCTCAACAATATCAGAGTTACTCAGATTCTCGGTGCTGGGAAATACAAACTCTCATCAACAAAAACTCAGAAATTCATGCATTCATGCATACATGCATTCACGCATACATGCATACAAACTCCTACATATTGTCAGATAATTCATCTGCATTAGTTTTGCATTTAGGCATCAGATATCCATAATCATGCATTCATGAAGCACATGTTCAAAACGTTGTTTAAACAGGTTGCGAACTTGGATCTCTCATTCAGTGAAAAAGGTTGATCTACCTAATTCTCCAACAAGACGGTTATTGAACCATAATTTCTCAACAAGAAGGGTTGATGAATCTTTTCCCGAGTAAATTGGTCAACAAAGTGTCATCCCTAAGCAGTTCGGTTAGTGCACCATATTCTCAATGAGAAAGGTTGATGAATCTTTTCTTTCCCTAGTGAGTCAGTTGACATTTCATCCCTAGTAGGTCGGTTGGAACACCGCATTTTCAGCAAGTCGGTTGTTAAGCCGTTTTCCCCAGTAAAGTTGGCTTATGCACAGCATCCCCAATGAATGGATCAATAAGTCATTACCACAGTAAGCTGGTCAACATACTGCATCCTTAATAAAGTTGGTACTCCGTACCTCAGCAAGTTAGTTTCCAAGCCATATCCTCAATGGAGTTAACACCCTGCGTCTCCAATAAATTGTTCGATGAACCATGTTCTTCAAAAAGACATGTGCCTGACAATTTCCAAGAATAATGGCAGAATGTTCAACTTTCTTTCTCTAGTGAGTACTCTTTTTTAAGATACCGCAAACCTTAGCAAATTGCTTCAGTAAGTTTAAGTGAGCGTACGGGTTGGGTTCTTAACTTTTCTACTTAAGTGAAGAATAAACTCAAGCCAGTATCATCCTTTCAAGAATTCAGTCTTAAAGCAGACGCGAAAGATTTTAGATAACAGTTCACTATGAGCATTGGATTTACAATTCTTCTAATTAAGTAGAGAATCATTCCGATGAGTCTCATTTTCATTTCGAGCAAAGGTTTTGGATCACAAATTCTTCTGATTAAAGTGGAGAATGGTTCAAATTAGTCTCAGCTTTTTTTTTGAGTATACGGGTTGGGTCGACATTTCTTCAGATTCAATGAAGGATGATTCAATTTGGTCTCGACTTTCCTTCAGATTCAGTGAAGGAAGTTCCCATTCGGTTTCGACTTTCCTTCAAATTCAGTGAAGGACATTTCTTCAGATTCAGTGAAGGATGATTTAATTTGGTCTTGACTTTCCTTCAGATTCAGTGAAGGACATTTCTTCAGATTCAGTGAAGGATGATTTAATTTGTTCTCGACTTTCCTTCAGATTCATTGAAAGACATTTCTTCAAATTCAGTGAAGGATGATTCAATTTGGTCTCGACTTTCTTTCAGATTCAGTGGAGGAGGTTCCCATTCAATCTCGACATTTCTTCAGATTTAGTGAAGGATGATTCAATTTGGTTTCGACTTTCCTTCGGATTCAGTGGAGGAGGTTCCCAATCGGTCTCGACATTCTTCAGATTCAGTGAAGGATGATTCAATTTGGTCTCGACTTTCCTTCACATTCAGTGAAGGAGGTTTCCATTCAGTCTCGACTTTTCTTCAGATTCAGTGAAGAGAGGCAATTCTCCTGATTAAGTGGAGAATGATTCAAGTCGGCCTCATCTTTTGTTTATAGGCATGAAGGTTGGGTCTACAATTCTTCTGACCAAGTGAAGAATGATTTAAGTTGATCTCATGTTTTCGTTTCGAGCATATGGGGTGAGTTTAAAATTCTTCTGACCAAGAGAGGAATGATTCAAACTAGTCTCATTTTCGTCATAAGTGTACGAATTAGTTATCGATTTTTCAAATGAAGTGAAGAATGATTCAAGATGATAAGTTTCGAGTTTACGCACCCTAAGGGGAGACAAGTCAGTTTTTTATGGTCTACGCACCCTGAGGGGAGACGACTCGTTTTAAAGATCAACGCACCCGGAAGGGAGACGATCATTTCATTCTTAGGTATTCTGGTACTAATCATTCTAGGTATGTTTCCACCTTTATCTTCCATATGCATTCATTATCATTCACATTACCTTCACACCACAAAATTAGGGTATTTGTATTTAATTACCTTTTACTTCGAACGCATAAAGAAACAAGTTATTTACGCATTCGAGTATAAGATAATTAAATAGGGGCAGCTGTAATACCCTAATTTTCCACTTTTTAAATAAATATTTTATTTTGATAATTGTTTCTTGTTTTTGTAAGAAACGCCCAAAAATAGTTTTCAAAAATAGAGTTTTCGCGTCTTTCATTATTTTCGCATAAAATCACAAAAAATATGTTCCGTTTCATTTTCATTCGGTCATTTTTATTCGTTGAATCTTAATTTTAAGTACATAGAATAAAAGCTTTAAGAATATTCAATTTCCACATCAAAAATCATTTTTCAAGAGAACCAATCATTTTATGTCACATCATCATCTCCACCTCATAATCATTTCCATTACCATTCTCTTATTAATCTCCCCTTAACCCCATATTTACTTATTATTACATTATTAACCACTCACCTAATCCCACCACTATATATATTATTTTATTCACACAATCACACACACATCACACATTCCAATACAATAAAAAATCAGAAAAACACACTCCTCCTTCCTCCACCAACACTTCCGGCGCGCCACCGCCGGAATTCCATTTTCCGGCGAACAACCACCACACCCATTTTTCAAAACTCATCCAAATCAAAATCTAAAAACACCATTAGTTTCCTAATCATTTTCTCATCACTAATCCATCGTTAATTTCATCAAAAACGTCGACAAACACGCCGGAAACCACCCTTGCCGAAAAATTCGACCACCCAAAAATCTATCAAAATCAACAATCAAATACTCATTTCTTATTAATTCAACCCTCCTGAGTCCAAATCCATCGTCCGTTTCGTCAAAAAAGACTTGGAACTCCATTAAAATTGAGACCGAAAACGGGACAAACTCAAACGCTCTGATCCGGTCATTTCACTCATCAACGAAGGTGGATAACTTTGGATTCATGCTCCTGGCACTTGTCTGAACCTTTGCCAACCCATGATTGCATCGAATTTGACCGAAAAACGCGTGGTACATTTTTCAAACCTGTTTAGTTTTTGTCCGTTTTTGCAATTATGGTGTGTTGTTTGTAAAAACTAATTATAGATTCCTAATCTACATCTAAATCCGAGCGAAATGGTATATCAACTTGTTGTTTTTGGTGACCGGAGATGAGAATCGCGTTTTGCCTGCGGTGGCTTCTTCCTCTGCGCGCGTTCTCTGTTTTTCTGATTGAAGAAGAGGAAGGAGATTGTTGTGCCACGTGGCACCGCGTGAGTGGCTCAGGCCTTCTCACGCGCACCCCCCACTTTCTCGTCACACCCCCCTTCGTTTTTTTTTTATGAGAGTTGGGTCTTGACCAGGCGGGTTAGACCCATGGGTCGCCTGACCCGGTCTGTTTCCCCTTGTAGTTGACTTGGGCCTAAACCCTTTTTGGGCCCAGTTTTCTTTTTTGTTCTGCTTTTTTTGTTATTACTGCTTGTTGCACCCAGTTTACTGATGTACCCCCACTGTAACTTAATTAATTAATTTTGTGACAACTTATGATTTGAAAAGTGCTTATAAAAAAATAAGCACTTATCTCAAGAGAGCTCATTCTCATAAGCACTTTTGAGATAAGAGCTTAATCAACCATTTCGAGTTTTTTTCCTTAATAACTTGAAAACTTTTTATAAAAAAAATAAAATAATGATATATAGTCCTTGACTAATGACTTGCGGTTTAATTTATCATTATTCTGGAATAGTTAAGAAAGTGAAGAAAGACTTGTTAGTTAAAAAAGAATAAGGAGGAGCCTGACGGATGACTCGCTTCCGTCTTATTTTAACTAACCAAGTTCAAATAATTGTTTGACTGATACTTGTTGAATTAATTATTGTTTCAATGATTTAATTTCTTAACATTATAACTGTTCAACATTATCATTATCTGTCATTCATGTGCATTCATCTGCATCTCTATCATCTTTTACCTTTCTCGTTTTCTTTTGTTTATCTGAACTGAATTGGTGAAAATCTTTTCTTAATAAGTAGAATAAGAATAAGCTAGTCCTTGACGGATGACTTGCGGCTGTGAGCTTATTTTTATTCTAAAACCTAAAATACTTATTAATTAAAAATGAGATTGAAGGAGCTTGACGGATGACTCGTTTCCGGCTATTCTCACTTTTTAATTAATTCGATAATGAACTGAATGAAACGGTAGAGCTGGACGGATGACTTGCCTCTACTAGGATAACCTCGTCCGTGATGGATGACTTGTGACTTTGAGGTTATCCACATTCACTAAACAATATCATAATGCCTAAAAGACACTCAACTCATATCAATTCTTTTTCCTGCCTCCGTGCAATCAACCCTTTTCAACTGCCCTTGTGCAGTCAAATCTTTTTAACTGTTTTCCTAAAAGGACAGTGCTTTATCCATTCTCCTGATACAGAAAAAAGCTTAAACCTCAGTTAAATATACAAGTAAACTGTTGTCTCAGTGGAATGCGACCTAAGCATCGTTCACTAAAAACAACCAACAAACAAAACCCTTTTCAGGAAGAACTACGTGAGCTTTGACTTCCTCATTGTACTTGGGAGATACGTAGGAGCAAGAGCCTCTCTCGTCAAGCCAAATAATAAAAAAACTCTTTTTTCCCTTTTCTGTTCAATATGCGGTAATCTTTCTTTTTATGCGGTTAATCTCTGTCTATGCAAACCAAAATTCCTCAAATGGTTCCCGTTGAGTACAACGGATATGAGGGGATGTTAACGCCTTCCCCTCATGTAACCATCTCCCGAACCCGATCTTTTAAGGTCTTATCATTATTTTCCTTTCCCCTCACGGGATAAATAAAATATGGTGGCGGCTTCATTGTTTACATTTGTGCATTGCATTTCATCATTGCATATCTGTATATTTTTTGCGCCAGGTACTACAATTATGCTGGTGATAAAATGGAAAGAAAAAGCACTAGTGGATCTTGTCAATTTCTTGGAGAAGCTCTTGTAAGTTGGAGTTGCAGGAAGCAAAACACCATAGCACTGTCAACTACTGAAGCTGAATATGTATCAGCTGCAAACTGTTGCACACAAGTGATATGGATCAAAAACCATCTTGAAGACTACTCATTGAGGTACACAAGTATTAAAATTTTATGTGATAATACAAGTGCTATCAATTTATCTAAAAATCTCATTCAACATTCAAGATCAAAACATATTGAAATTAAACATCATTTTATTAGAGATCATGTCAACAAAAAAGATGTTGAATTGATGTTTATTGATATTGAAAATCAGTTAGCTGATATTTTTACTAAGCCTTTAGTTGAGGATCGTTTTAATTTCATCAAGAAAAAATTAAATATCATTAGTGAAATTCCTGGCAATCAGTAGTAAGATGCTTTAGCAATTGCTACAGCATCTACGCATAGAACATATAACATAAAAACAGTTAAGGACATAAACATAAATAACACATGTGTTTGTTAACCCAGTTCAGCGCAATTGCCCTAGTCTGGGGGATACCAATCTAGGAAGGAATCCACTAAAATAGCCCTAGTTCAAAGACTTCAGTAAACGCCCCGTTTACGTCTCCTCACCTAGCAACTACCCGTGACAACTCAACCTAGGAACTCCTAGATCGAAGGCGCCCCTCCTTACTTCCTCTCAGTTTGAAGACTTCCACGCAAACAACCTCTAGTTCAATGATCTTCGCACTGACATTAAGTTCAATACACAAATACTTAAATGAGAACACTCTCAAACATAGAAATAAACTCCGTACCTAACGGCTTAAGAGCAATCTCACAATTAACAATACAAACACCCTACGTCCTTATCATGTATCAACGTGATACAGATTAGGCTCACATGTTCACTACATAATACACAAACAACGCACGCTTTAGTGAACACAAGAACAACCGACTTCGTACTTCATAGTTTAAGAGTGGTACACAAGAACAACCAACTCCGTACTTCACAGTTTAAGAGTGGTACACAAACAACTCCATACTTAAAAGCTTAGGAGTGCACACGTTAAAGCACAAGGCTTTAACAACGAAACCCTAAAACCCTAAAGTCTCCTTTTTGTAAATAATGGCTTCGCTACTGACTTTAGGTTTTACACATGTATATATAGAGTCTCCACACAGCTTGACTTGTTCCTAAAGAATATGAGTCTTCAGAAATATATCCAATAATAATTTGGAGAAAAATAAACTAATTCCTAAATTATAGAAATTATATTTTAGAATTAAATCTTCTTACAAGAGATAACTTGTGACACAAGGCGCAATTTGTTGTGCCAGCTGCGCTTGATAAATATATTTTTAAAACAAATCTTTTCAAGAGATCTTCCAAGAATATAAAAACGCGCAAGGGCCTAAAGCTTCAGGACTGAACATACTGAGATGCTTTAGCATGTTCTAGAGCATGTGACAAAAAGGGTTTTTGCAAAATTATAGCCAACATACAAAAACACCAACAATTAGGATCCCTCACTAATATTGTTTCAGCAAAATTATGCTCAGCAGAGAGATCGTTCTCAGAATACTCTGCCACTAAGTTTCAGTTTTGAGCATAACATGAATCATGATCGTTTCATGTAACTTGTTTTGATCAATTTGTTTTGGTTTGTTTGTGTTTAAAATAGTTATTTAGGATTCCCTAAGACTTGCAACGGCTACTTTAGGATAGTCATCATTTCCCTTTTAGGCCATAGTCCCAAAATAGCTATAAACACTATTCATTAAGTACACTCTCTCACCTAATCTATCTCTTCCTCTTCTCAAAGCTTCTCAACCCACTATCTCCACTACTTTCTCTGGTTATTTTTCTCTTTATAACCGTTACATTAACTCATATTTCTCATCATCTTAACTCTTCACAAACCTCTTCTTCCGTTCTCTCATTCGTAACCGTCACTTTCCCTCTCTCTCTCTAACTTTCAAAATTCAAATGGCTATATCAAAGGAAACAAGAAGCAAGCATATCCATGATCAAGTTGAAAACTTAACTTCATCATCTGAAACCAAATCACAAATTCCTCCACCTAAAGTTGTAGACACAGACTCTGAAACCTCGTTTGACACCTCACCAAAATCTAGAAACAATGAACAAAAATCTTCATCCTCTTCCAAACACATTGATGACTTTCAACCTCTTCAAATGATTCTGTATCAACCACCTGAATGTATCACTCCAAATCCAACCCTTGTTGTTCCTAGTGTTGCTGACACACCCACTATTTTGGTTCAACCCTCAAACAAAATCAAAAACCAAAACTAGAAATCCTGCTTTCATTAGAAGATCAGCTAGGATTCTCTCTGGTATTGGAACTAGTAAGAAGAATGTTGAAGACACCACAACCATTTCCATTATTGATAGTGATTCTGATCTCTCTGATAACCCTGTTTCCAAAACAACTCCAAAAGAAACCACCGCCACTAAATCCGCTCCAATTGCCAAAACCACAAAGTCCACATCCTCTTCAAAATCCACAAAGAAAACCACTCCTATTCCATCAAAATCTGCTCCTGTCTCTGTTGAGAAAGATAAATCAAAAGGAAAATCCAAAGATTAGGTTGCTCCTAGCTCTTGATAAGGCAAAGAAACCAACCAAGCCAAAATCCAAAAAGGAAGTACCTTTAGAGAAACTACTGGCAAACAAAGGAATTCTAATCCCTTTGATTCTTGATGCTGATCATCAATACTTTGAAAAGTATTGGATGGTGAAGACTGTGTGCCCTAGAAGGGTGTTTGATTTTCAAAATTTGCTTAGTGGAGGATATGACCTGCTCAAATACACAGAGCCTCTACAATGGACAAGCTTTTTTAAGCTTAAGGAGACTGTGTATCCAACTTTGGTTCAAGCATTTTACTTTAATGCTAGAGTGTTTGCTGATAAGGATCTCATCATCACAAATCTCAAAGGAACTGAGATGCAAGTAACTCCAGAAGTTATTGGTCATATGTTGAACATACCATGTGTAGGAGCTAAGCTTTATGGCTCAAACTGGTATGCTGCAACTGGTATAAAGAAAGATGCTTTGCTGTTGAAGATGTTCACAGAAGATGGTGCAAGGTTGGAAGAACCACCATCCTCAAGTTTCAAGGGAGATTACAAGTTGCTACACAACATGGTGCAACACCGTGTCTGAAGGAATTGAGCTTAACTTGCCTTATGTGATACTCCATCACATGATTAAGGCTGCTAAATCAGGAATTCAGAAAATTACCCTTCGTTGTGGAACCACTTTGTCTAGGTTGTTTGATTTGTTCAAAATTGATATCACAAATGAGAAGGTTGACAACTATTCAACTCTCTTCTCACTCAAAAATGTGCACCACATGAAGATGGAACCAAGTGTTGAAGTTGGTCAGAAGAGAAAAAGAGAAAATTTTGAGAATTTGGGAAATTTAGATGTACTATCTGATGCTGCTGTTGGTGAAGCAGATCGTGCTGAGATCGTTCTCCCTGCTGAGGCAACAACTGCCAAAGGCAAAGAACAAGTGAATGAAGGTAATCCATTACAATCAGTCTCTTTCTCTGCTGATATCTCTGTAGGTTTTGAGTCAACTCTTGGTGCTCTACTTGAGCCAACCCCATCTGAAATCATGGCATATGTTCTTGAAGGTTTCTACACTACCACCAAACCATTCAATCACTCTCTATTCCATCCTATTTTACCCACATCACAAGATTCTCTTGGTTCGTTTTTTAGCTCTGAGTTTGTTATGAATTTGACAAAAACTCCAAGGCCTGATTATCCCAAAATGCCAGTTCTAATTTACACTGTTTCTAAAAATGATATCCCATCACTTCTAGAGAACTTTGCTTCTCTTGAATCATTCTTTTCTACAAAGAATGCATCCACCTCCATTGGTGTGAAGATTGTTGAAGGTGTGGAAGCTGGTGCTAGGCCTGTGAAAAGGTTTAAGGCTGAGAAGATAGCAAGCAATACTGGTAAGAATGTGCATAGGTTGTTTGATGAACTGCAAAATCAGAACAACCTGCTCATGTACATCTTGTTTGAGTTGCAATCCCTGAAGACTTGGCTAGTGAATGATGTTTGTCCGAAAATTGGTGTGAATCCACCACCAGAAAACACTTTGCCTCACATTGATGAATTTCCAAAACCATCTGACTTAAGTTGTTTGTCTGAATGAAACAATTAAGTCTAAGTTTAAGATGTTTAGAATTTAAGATATTTTGAGAAGTATTGTCCTTTTGTAGTAAAGACTTCTCATGCTATAGTATTCTAAACTTTTGTGAATCATGTTTGATCCTGCTCTGATAATATTTTGTATGCTCACTTTGATGAGATTTGATTCTATAATATATATCATGATTCAAGTTTATATGTTTATCTCAATTTGCATTTTAAAATTTGAAATTTGATAATGAATGATGAAATTGAGGGGGAGATTTTTGGTTTAATCACTAAAGTGTTAATTACTGAATTGTTTAAATCAGAATCTAAATTAAAATCTAATTCAAGAAGTTTTTCATCATCAAAAAGGGGGAGATTGTTGAAGCAAAATCCCTAAATGATATTTTAAAGATAACAAAAAGGAGGATATTGTGATCTAACCTGTGCTTTTGAGTGATTTTAATAAGCTAGATCAAATTGCAGTATCATGATCAATCATCACTCTTTGTGAAAGAAATGAACACTATTGCAGAGAACGATCAGAGAACGCTCTCTGAATAATAGTCCGCACAGGCTTCAAAAGAGATTCTTGTCTTAAGCACTTAATAATGATTCATTAGGCTACAAGACATTATTCCACTTTATCATTGGACTTCATTTCAGAATCACAACAGTGGATAAGTCATTTAAGGCCAAACAAGACCATGTGCATGAAGAACATTCCTTGTATGACATGTTTAAAGAAAGGAATCAATGTACAATGAAGACAAGCAAGTATGAACTAGTGTTTCTACTGGTTTTTGGATCTGATGGTGTTTCATAGACCAATCACAATGCAGCAACAAGCTACTGAACTCATAGTTGGCATTGTACTTGCACATGTACTTCACATTAACATTCTCCAAGGCTTCTCTCATATAAGACAAGAAGGTGTGTACTTGCAAAAGTACTTTATGGACAGCTACAATGCTAGTCCCAGCTGTTTGAGACGCTCCACTACAGCTGTTTATGATCGAGCAATAAAATCCCACTCATGAGTTTTTGCATCAGCCTAGTAAGGGGAGAACGTTGCCAGAACGATCTCTCTCCCACGCAGTTTGTGTACTTGAACATTGAAACTCATATCCAACTGTTCAATGTACTTTGATTTGATGCACAACGGATATTTACAACGTCCTTACTTGAAGATCAAGCTTCATACAGCCAGATACAACTGTTTACAACTCATCACCTTTTCTTGGTGATATGAAGAAACTGAGAGAGTGTTTGCAGAATGTTCTCAGTATTTTGAATTATGCATCAAACTCTCTATGAGCTGTCATTTGAAGGATGCAACGACTCTCTACTGTACTTTGGTGGTTGGCAATTGTGATACGCAAGTATACGCAGTCAATCATAGCAAGTAATAAGTGAAAAGAGTGTCGAACCCACAGGGAATAGTCTAAGGGTTATACATTCCCAGTTCAAATAAAGTGTTTAGTCTATTGTAATGGTAACAAAACATATTTGGTTTTTAACACAATAAATAAAATAGCAGTTATATAAAGTGACGGTTGAAAACAAGAATAAAAGGGTAGCTGAGATTAAGATCCATTTAATACATGAACGAAGCATAGTGAATGATAACTATTGTCGTGCCATCTGTGAGCAAGCTTGCCTTGTGGTGTATGTCTACAACGTTAGATATTAAAATGGGGTATAATGAACTGGCTCTGTCGAGGTTACTATTAATCCCATTAGAGTTCAGAAAAGAACGTGCTTGATCCCACTAAGGCCCTTAACTTATCCATAAGAAAAGGTAGGGATTACATGTCTGCTCCCACTTAACCTTATTAACTTTATTATTTCCATTAACATGCTAGATGTCTCTACACATGCAACTTGTATTTAAATCTAAGTTGATCAGTCAAAGAAATAAATGTATTTTCATAAAAACATAAAGTTAAAGATGACACAAGAACAATCATTCATTCACATAAATACTTCATTCATTATATTAAACTTCACATAATCTCAACTACAAAGAGTTTAGCTCAGAATGAGCATAGAAACAACAACAATAATAACAAGTAAAGTAGTGATACCCATTACAATGCAATAGATACTCCTACAGACACTGTCGTGCCTCTCGTTATCACCGGCCGCCTCCTGCGACGGATTAGCTCTTCAAACGGCGCAGCTACTCTTCTTCTTCTCAGATCTATTCTCTAAGTTCCAAGCATGCATTTTTAGGTTTAGGGACGTGTATTTATAGGACAATCCTTCTTGGATCGGGTGCAACCTTAATTGTGACTACTAGGCCCAAGGAATAAAGGATATTCCATTTGCAAGGACCACTAATCATAGTACAATCATTTGTGATGTTGACAGCTGGCAAGCCAGCCAATTCATCCTTATCCTCCAAAGATGCCTTTCACAATGTTCTAGTACATTCCCAGATTTGTCTTCTAGCAGCGCTTGACTTGTTGACTTGTACGAAACTCAATGTCTTGACAGTCATTATCAGTAGATGCCTTTTGATGACAATCGAGAACCAAATAACATGCCTTGACATAAGTTGCCTCTAAACTAACTCTTTTTCATCAAAATTACATAATTATTCCTAATACATAATTCTAGACTCAAAACTGAATAAACTAATGAAATTGCATTAAAACATGGTTTGATCACCATATTGGCAGGAAATAACTCATGAATAAAGGCCTAAATAACACACAAATAATGTGTCATCATACTTACATGATGACTAAGCATCAAGAGCGTATTTGGCATCTATAAATAGCACCCCATTGTGCATCGGAAGAGCAAGAAGTTTAGTTACAAGTTTGCATACAACAAGTTTAGTTCTCAAGCAATCAAAGCTCTTACCAGTTTGTTTACTCACACTCCAGCTCTGCTATCAATCATTGGATCACATATTTAGAGTGTATTGAGTTAGTTTATAAAGCCTATCAATCTCAAGTTTGAGTCATTGTATAAGCTTAGATCCAGAAACAAACCCTTCTTGAAAAAGAAAGAACTCCTCAAGTCAATACGTAACTATTGATTGAGCTTACCTTGGATAGTCAGGATTGACGAGAGGTAAAGCCTTGGATAGTCAGGATTGACTAGAGGCAGAAAAGATTTGATCTTGGTCTAGATCATAGAAAAAAATTGTATTGAGAAATCGGTAGTATCTCATTCATACTAGTGATAAATCTCACATGAGTAGGGATTGAACTAGCCCAACATTTGGGTGAACCAGGATAAATTGTTGTGTGTTATTCTCTCTTCCCTTGCTCTCTTTCATTTACACACACACAACACATTTATACTGTTTGTTTGATTTATCTGCCTGCACTAACGAGAACGATCTCAGAACGTTCTATCTCTTACTATTTAAATTGTTTTAAACTAACAAAGTTGTTTGTTTTAGAAGCTTATTAATTTTTAAAAGGGTCACTATTCAAACCCCCCTTTCTTGTGAAACTTTACTACTTCACTTTGTACTTATCTTTTTTTAACATAGTATATTTTGATTTATTTTTTTGTCGTGATAAATCTATATTTTTTTCATTAGTATAAAAGTCGGGTCAAACGGACACTTACTGAGCGTTTCCATCCATGGGAATAAAGAAATTTATTACCTTGCTTTAATAAGTACTTCTTATAATAGTGAAGTGCAATTTCTACAGCAGGGTAATATATTTTATAAAATGTGCATCGTCTTTTTTTAACTTTTCTTGAATGCTATTTGATATGATTATAAGCCATCTGTAAAATAACTTGAAGACAAGAACATCATCACAAGTAAATACATATTCTTTAAAGTAATTTAAATGCATAAATGACTCAACCACAAAATTAGAATAAAAAAATAACTAAAATCACAACCAAAGCATAAAAGTAAATAGATATACTAATATAAAGTGAAATCCTTACCCAAACCCCAAACTCTATCCCTCAATCCTTATACTTATAAAGAATCAAATCTATCAAATCATTTGTAGAATCTTTTAAAGACATTAGTAAGATTCTATTTAGTTCAGTCTTAAGCATTTCCAAAGCATAACTAAATTGTTGACCACTCAAAAATCTTTCCTCCTTTTAACTTTTTAATATTGCAACACAAGCCGGAATAGAATATTGTCCATTGACATTAGATGTTGCTTCAGTTTCAGCCTTTTCAACTTCATTATGGCCTTATGCTGCTTGAACTAATCGTTCCAATGTCTTTCGCATAGCTGGTGCAGTCCCAACTTTTTCCTTACTTGTTGCTTTATCACATATGTTTGCTAAAATCTTTCGTTTATTTGTTGTTAGAGTGTTTCTCGCGGCGCTTATATCATCAAGATCTATTTCATCATCAGATTCAATAACTTTGTGTGTCACACTTGCAGCAATATTGTTTCTTGTAGATTCTGATGGCACACCTATAGCTGGTGCCCATACAGTTTGACTGGTTGCCACAATCTCCCCTAAAATGAATTCCAATTCATCACGAAATTCTAAACCTTGGTATCGAAATTTTCCATATTTCACATTCTCCTATGTAACCAATAACAAGAAATAAAATTAAGACAAACTAAGTTCTCCGACTTAACTTTCAATTAATTAAAATAAATTTTATAATACTAACCCTTAGTATCCCACTATGCGGGATCAGCATCAATAATTCCAGTTTCATGATTCCATCCTAAGCCTGTTTCTTTACCCAATAATTGTTTCCATGTAGCCCATTCAACTCTCAAACTATCCAACCTATTCTTCCGCTGCTTCTGAGTATAGTTTTTATTAGAACGCTTGTTGTACTAATCGCATATTTCTTCCCATTTTATTTCTAAAACCAATTCTTGGTTTACCACACTTACGAATTTCATCCATACAAAAGTCAAGTAACATTTTAGTATTACATGCATCCCACTTTGCTTTTCCTAAATTTTCAGAATTATTTGGAAGGTTGTAACACCCCGATATTTTACCTGTGGTTATTTTAAAAAGAATTCATGATTGGAGTACATTTTATTTTATTTAATTAACTAGCGACTTTATTTTTAATATATTATTTCATTAATTTATTGTGACTATAATGATAGAGTAATTTTCTTTATACACGGTTGTCATTAGGTCTTTGTACATTAAATTAAATTATGGATTTTGAATTTGTTTAATTCTATTTGTTTAGATGATATCTTGTTTTGAAATTTGCTAACAAACTTAGCTTAATATTAGGAATTAAAAAGATATTTGTGTGTGTCATAGTCTTAACTAAGCAGTAGCTATTTATTAGGAACAAAGCAACGTGGGTCACACACACATATATTATTAACTAATCCCATTTTTTCTTTGGATGTGCCGCTGCTAATTGTTGTTTTCCATTTCTCTGATCGGCCATTTATTTTAAATACTCCCCACTCTCATCGATCAATTTCTTTATATACGATCCAGTTTCATTCATACTTAATTCTCAACTACCAATCCTTTAAGCTTACACATGTCTCTCCACTCTCACATATTAGCAAGTTACAAATTAATGATACATGTTCCAGATTCAAATACAAAGCTCATGCCAATTTCATCATAATATCTCTTTTATTCATACCAACATTTTATATTAGTTAGTTTCAATCAAAGGTATTATCCATCTATTTATTTCCTTACGTCTTCGGATTTTATACTCTTTCTAATATTAAGAATAATTATTTCTTTAGAAATATTAAGTGTTTGATCGTGCGGTCAGCCGTAGTATATCTAAGATCAATGTCATTTAAAGGAAGCACATCAGGTAAGAGCTTTTTCCCATACAGTTATGTCCTTAAGGTTTATGTTATAGATTAGTAATGAAATTTTTTAACTAATAGAAATGAATGATAATAGAAGAAATGACAAAAGACTATTTTATAACATTTTATGTGATTATAGTATTTATGAATTATTTGTGTGACCGAATGTATATTTGATTCTAAAATATTTCAAAATGAGTTATTTGTGTGACCCAATGAGTTTTTCAAAATATTTTCGAGTACGCGGAAGGCTACCGGATCGGTAGTCTACTTTGCACCCTTCGATCAAAGGAAAGGTAGTATAAGCCTTGGAGCGTTTAACGATAAATTGAATTAGGTTATGTTTTGCAATCAAATTACTACGACAAACGTACACAACAAGTTCCAATTATCAAGTTACACATAATCACAATTCAAGACAAATTCAATTGAATTATGATGAACACTTACGATCACCAAATTCAATTGATCGAATTAACAATAACATGAAAAGTAAAGAGTGTAAGGCGAAAAGAACGCAAACATATGATTAAGGAGTTCCCGCAGCTTTCGTGTTGTCCTCGTGGTCGGCCGGGTACGTCTCCCCCCAAATCGTCAAACGAACAATTTGAGCAATTTATTAAAAATGCTTGATAATAGGGCACAATTTACAAAGACTCGAATAACCCTATATTGAATCTAATGCAAATTGAGCGATGCAACCTCAACACCTCGCGAAGCTTCTACCTTTGATTCGAACGTTCCAATCTTGCGCCGTCTTTGAATCGAAAACCCCCGCAACGAACGTCCAGCTGATTACCTCGCTTCCTTGATGTTAATCCTTCAAGATATCGCACAATCTTGAACCCTTGATGAGAACCCAAACCTCCAACACAATTCAACCCGATCGCAATTCTGATTCACCGCGAATTGCACCGAACGTTATCCACCAAATCAGCTCAGAACCCTTAATTGATCACATACTCAATCTCAAATTGGAAGTGATTTGATAGAAGATGATGAACTTGTGTTGAATAAGTCTTTGATCCAAAATCTCTCTCAAATTTTGATCAAATGTGTTTTTCAGATGGATTCTCACACATACAACAAAAACTCATATTGCTATTTATAGAGAAAATAAAATTGAGCAAATTTAGGCAAAACAGAACAGACATGTATCAATACATATGATGGTATGTATCGATACAAACACCTTGACCAGCGTTCAAATTTGAAATATTTGACCTATGTATCGATACAAGAACGAGTATGTAACGATACATATAACAGTTTCTTGAAAACCTTACTGATATGTATCGAAGCATGCAACCATGATTCGATACACCATGCGTTCTCTGGTGTTTTGAGAGAGTTTGGTGTGTATCGATACATGCAAGCATGATTCGATACACAAGAGACTCTCTGCCCTTGAGACACCAATTTTGTATCGATACAAATGAAGTATGTATCGATACAAAATGCACAAAATCAGTCTGAAATAGTTTCAGGACATTTGTATCGATACAAGTGATTATGTATCGATACAAAGAACCTTAAAATCAATTTTTCAAAGTTTAAAAATAGTTTTTCGCTGTCAAGTCATTTCTAATGTTGCCAAAATATGTTTCACTCTATTTTCATGTGTTTTGACAATTATTAAAACAAGGGAATGAACTGGTGCACTTACATTCTTCCCCTTTTTTGATAATTGTCAAAACTTTGCATAAGCTAAACTAAGCCTATACCTAATATGCAATAAAATAGCAATATGTATACAGACGCATTTACATCAAGGCTAACCATAAGCACGCTCCCCCTGAGTTGATGCCATTATGCGTGTTTGATATGTTGATAATCAAGAATTATTTCCTTAGCTTGTGCAATCCAAATCTCTCCCCCTTTGACAATATCAAAAAGAAGAAGAGATCTCATTAGAAGTATCAAGTATCAAATCATTTTTAACATGGTCATATCGTGCACTTACATTTATCGAAATGCACTTTATGATGAATATCCTAATCAATATAAATACGTACAAGATATGCAAGTATAATCCAATGGCGAAAAACCAAATATCATGACAAATATGGAATGTAGAACAACAAACCAAGTCCAAAGCATGAATATTGTAACAACATCGTCATTATAAGAATTAACATATCAAAATACGGGACAAAATAAACAAAACATGCAACCAATGCATAAACATACCAAATTATCCATACAAACAAGATTACTCAAGATATAAAGTCATACAAATCAAAGTGTAATGTTGTCCAAAACATGACAACATAAGAAATTATTGAAGGTGTGAAAAACACAAGAAGGGGGGGTTGAATTGTGTTTTGGTATTTTAAAAACTTCTTCCAAGTTCTGAGAACTTGTTAGAATCACCAGCGGATAAATAAACACAATTAACACACACACAAAGATAAAAGATAGAGAGAGAGACGAGACGAGCAATTTTATACTGGTTCCTCTCACAAACCGAGAGTAGTCCAGTCCCGTTGCACTTCCAAGGGATTTCACTATAATCACCTAGATTATACAATGCTCAAACACACTAGTAAGAGACTTCCTACTTGCTCAAGCTCACTAGCAAGAGACTCCTACACAAAACAAAATAATAATAAAGTGAAGAACACTTGATGTTAAAATCAAGAGTTCACTCAAAGTTAAAACTCAAGACTCAAAGACTCTAACACATAAATCCTAATGAAATAGTAAAACAAAGTGTCAGAAGCACAACAGAATAAGTTTCAGAAGCAGTGCTTTCAGTCTCAAAAACAGAGTATTGTTGTAGCTTTGATCGTGAGTGTGTGTAACCTTAATCTTCAAATTGCAGTACTCTATTTATAGATAGAAAGAAAATTGAGACGTTTGAAGATAATGACCGTTGCAGAGGTCATTGTTAAGCCAGCTGTGAAAGGACAAAGGTAACATGGGATATTTGCCATTTCTGGTAACGCTTATCCATTCATTCCTTTTGTATGAGAATATTCGCCCTTATGAGGTAAAATAGTACTAACGTCACTATCCTTGATGATAAGGATGTAGTACTATGATTTCACAATCAATCACAGCCTTTAATTCAAATGATTTCCAATCATTGAATCACTATCATTTAACACTGACATTTTGGCTTGTAATTCAGAACCTATCTACCCAACATAGCTTCTGAGTCTTCAGCTTCTGAAACTATCTAGCTTCTGATCAGCTATGCTTCTAAGTTGTTCGATTATGAGTTGTAGTAGCTTCTTACTCATGCTGCTTCTGATCTTCTTGCTTCTGATATCGTTGCTTTTGATAACGTTGCTTAAGCTTGTTTCAGAGCTTCTTATCATAAGTGTGATCATTCATAATTTTATTTTATCTGAACACTTAGAATAAATATTAAAATACAATATTGTTCATTAATACTTTGTCATTATCAAAACTCAAAGGTTTAGATCAGAACCACCTTTGTTCCAACAATTATCCGTCCAACCAAATTGAAATAGGGAAAGTCATAAGAAATAACTAAAGTAAAATTGTTCATGAGGTACAAAAAAAATAAGATGCTACGAAGAACAAGATTAAACATCAATTTCATTCATTCATGTTATCCGGGTTAAGAGGAGGGTTAGGTTGGTAGTAGGCTTGCATTTGAGCTTGCATTTCATCAAAGCGGGTAGTCATGTAAGTCCTAAGCTCAGTGGTGTTGGTGTACAACTCTTCAATCCTAGCATTTTGAGCTTGGTAATTCTGAGTGTACTCATTGTAGAAGGTGGTTTGTAGCATGCTCATGTTCCTTAGCATTTCCATCATCTCATTCATATTCCCACCTTGTTCATTTACCACCCCTTGACCTTCACCCTCAGCTTGTTGCCTATCATTCCTTCTTTGTCTCCTAACTCTTGGAGCAGCAGCTTGATCTTCATTTTCTTCCTCTTGACCACTGTAGACATAGATATTGTCATTATTCAATATCCAGTGCATCTTTGTCATTTGAGTATTGTTGCGGGATTTTTGTGACATACCCCACTACAGTTTTATTTTTCATTTCCAAAGGAGGGGAAAATTGAAAACCTTTAAAGAAAGAGATTCTAAGGTACGTGGGTTAGTTGCACTTGAGGAAGGTATTAGCACCTCAAGCGCCCATGGTACTCCATGGTAACCTCTTATATGTTTTTGTGTTTTTTGATACATGCTTTTAAGAATGGAGGGGGGAAGTTGTATAGAAGAAAAAGAAAGAAAGTGGGTAAAAATGTGTGTTTTTTATGAAAGTCATAGATTAATGTCATTTGAAGTCTCACCTTTTAAATGTCCATATATACACGCTAAACCACACCTTGTCACGATTGGGAGGTGTACAACCCAAAATCAACTCTAGTGACACCGTACCCCAATAACGAAAAGTATGATTTAAGTCTTGCTAATGTTTATAAGGACAATCAAAATTTGAGACTAAGAATGATAAAAGTCTAATGAAAGTAAAGTAGTAAAGATTAAGAAAATGTTTTCTTGCATAAAATAAATAAAAGAAAAGAAGTGTAAATATTTTTTGTTTGTAAGAAAGTTTTTTTTTTTGAGAGTAAATATAATTGTTGTATTGTAAGGAAAATGTTGTTGAAAGAAAGAAGTTGAAAGAAAGTATGAATATTGTTGTGAAAAAAAAAGAAAAGAAGTTAAATGTAGATAAATAATTTAGTGAAATAGTGTAACGGCGTTGCGACTAAAATGGACCTACGATTGTTTTTGTTATCTTTATAAAATATCACGTTTTGGGTTGGAAAGGAGGTTTGTCGCGAGAGACCTCATAACCAATTGAAATTTAAATACGAGTCCTCTCGCTTGGAAATGAAATTTTGGCTTTTGTGTGTGTGTTGTGTAACTAGGAAAGCAATAAAAGCAATAAAATAAAATCCTACGCTATTACAACTCAATTGAATAATTAATTTACAACCATATCGAATTGAACAAATAAATAATAAATGACATAAATAAATAAATGCGATGCATAAAGCTATAAATAAAGTAAAATGCAAGTGCAAAAAATAAATACGAGAATGAAATACACCTAAAAGACATGGTAAGAATAAAGTAGCATTTTTTATAAGAGTGAGATGTGTGTGAAAATGAGACGGAAGTAAAAAGAAAGGGCTATTTTGCACTTAGTCACAACAAAGCAAGCACAAGCACATAAACCACTCATGAAAGGTCAAGCAATAACATTATCAAGAAGCAAAAAAAAAGAAGAAAATCATGTAACATGTAAGATTAGCATGAATGTGCACTTATCACTTTTAGTGTCGTAGTCAAGCATAAGGGCATAAATATTTTAAGTCAAGAACATATATATATAAAGAACAAAAACCATCATTCAAGAGCTCTTATAGTCATATTAATCATGTTATGTCAAGAAGCAACATAAGCTTAATCAAGAAGAAACAAGAAAAGAAAAGAAACAAATACCAAAGTATGAATGCATGAATTTAGGCCAAAATGGTCCTTAACCTTTATTGCAAGTGTTAGAGCTCAATGATTTTATAAAGTAAAACATTGTCTCTAACATGCATTTTTAAATGATGAATTGTCCTAATCTAAATGCAAATGCATGTATGCATGTCAAAAAGTGTCGAGTGAAATTGTAGTGTAAAATTGTAGTGTGATGTAAAAAAGTGGTGACAAATGTCATGTAATATTCAAAATTTAATGTAATGCAATGTAGAAAAATATAGCATATAAATGTGATGCAATATGATGTAAAATGCGGACATGAAACACATAACATGAAAAGATCAAATAAATGATAATCAAACTTATGCAAAGCACACATCAATGAGAACTTAGAAATAAGCTAAAATATTAGTGTAAGATTTGGACTCAATAAGCTTAATTAAGCTATTGTCCCAAATAATCACTTATTTGAAAATAAGCTACTACTAACACATAATCAAAATAAGCAACTAAAAAGAAAAGAAATTAAAATATAATCTCAAAATAAGTCCCTCAAATATTAGTGTGAAATTTGGACTCAATAAGCTTACATAAACTATTATCCCAAATAATCACTTATTCAAATAAGCTAAAAATAATAAAATGCATGCAAATGAATTAAATGAGTGAAGGAAATGCAAACTTGAAATGGGTGCAGCAAACAACACAAAGATCCAATCAGAAATTAGGTCCAAAGCCCATTTAGAAATTCAGCCAGGAGGGGGGTGAATCAGCAGAAGCGTAGGTGCAAATAGAAGGAAGGTCCAAGTCCAGTTTCATTGACCAGCCAGGAGGTGCAGAAACAATTCGGTCTAGTCACACATGCCCAATAATAAACAAACAAAAAAAAGAGCCAGCATTAATGAATCGGACCGGGTCGGGTGACCCGTCCATAATCCGAACCGAACCAGAACCCATTGGGGGGGCGCGCATACAAACTTGGGGGCGCGGTGAGAAATTGTGTGGACCAATAAGAGAGCGCCATGTGGCGCGGAGGTCATCTTCTTCTTCAAAACATCACAGACGCGACTCCGGCGGTATTTTCCGGTCAAATTAACGGCGACGCTTCCGGTCGTCAAAGCTTGCAAACAAAGGGTCCGTTCCACTCGGTTTTCAGCGTAGATCTTGAATTTGACCTTAAATCTTTCAAATCAATCATAGATCTGTGCGTTTGAGCGAAAAACCGACAAGATCTCCAAGATCCAACTCGCGATTCCGGCGTGCTTTTTACAAAATTAATGATTGGAAATGGTTCTATGCGATCTTGCGAGTTCAAAAACGTGCAAATTAGTGAAAACAGAGTACACAATCGTTCGAACCGAGCACTTTAAGTTTTCTGGCGAGGAAGCTTTCGGACTCTCGCGTTTTTGGTCGTTTCCACCGCGCTTTTAGTGAAATCGACGGTGGATTGGTGTAATTTGTTTTGAGTTTTGATGAGTTTTGAAAAAAGGGTGTGGTGGTTGTGGTTTTCCGGCGACCGGAATCTGATTGGCTCTTGGGAATTGTGCCTTTTCTGAATTTTTTATGGGGAATGGTGAGAATTGATTGATAATGATTGAGTGATGTGAGGTTTGTATTTATAGGAGAATATTAGGTTAAATGATATTTTTGTAATATTGTGTGAAAGGGTAGAATAAAAATAAATGATAAATGAAAATGAAATAGAGGTGATGAGGTGGAATGATATGATTTTTACTATTTTTGGTAAACTTTGAGATAAAAAGGTGAAGATGAAATAACTTGAAATAAAATGTAATAAAAATAAATGGTAATTTCACTCCATATTATATAAAATGTTAATTACATATGAATAGAAGGTAATCGACTAACAAGCTGCACCGCTACCCCTTTTTGGATTGCAAAACTCATTCTTTTAAAAACAACATCCATAGACCTAGGAGAAACAATGTTGCTATGCATGACCTTTTGAACTCTATTTAAAAGATCCACAGCCTCTAGAGCTAGAAAACCAAAAGTGTCAAATGCAAATGGTATAAAAGCATGTAAAATCTATGGTAATAAAAATGTAAATCTTTTTTTGATATTTTGAAATATATGGTAATAAAATCTAAAATGCGCGTAAAATAAGAAAAATATTATTTTTTTTGATGTTTTTGAACTTTTACGATAAAATGCGAACTATTTAAAATAAAGTGAAATAAAACGAAATATTTAGAAATAAAAGAAAATTTAAGAAAAATGATAAAAATATGAAAAATGAAAGAAAAATGCATGAAATAGAAATAAAATATTTTTTGTATATTTTTATGTAAGAAATGCAAAATTGGATTTGTAGGTCCAAAATTGGGGTACTACAAGTATCTTTAAACTTTTGTAACTTTCCAAGGGTAGTATACTCAATTGGAAGGTCTTGTCCAACCTTGAACCTCCTTAAGATGCTGGCTATTGAACTGCAATAGCCAAAGCTTTGATCACGGCTAGAGTTCCTTAAGTCAAACATTCTACTCACAATATAAAGTGGCCAATCAACTTTTCCGTCTTCCATTAGCAAGTACATGAGATCAATGTCTTTCTTATCCATTCTAGAACTTGCACTTTTTGGACGCAGGATGTGGCTTTCAATCCAATAGATCACTCTAGCGTTCACAGTTAGTTTTCCTGTTCCCATAATTTCCGGAACATTTCTATTTCTAGTAATAGAGCAAGTGAAAACATCAGAGTCGTAATCAACCTGACTGGCTTCAGTATAGGTCAAGAGTTCTTCTCCGGTAATCCTAGTACCGGTACTCATTCCAAACAAATCAAACCACATGTCTGCACTAAATTTATACACCTTACTCCCCCAACAGAATTCAAATTGAGCACTATTTCTCTCCTGCAACCCAGCATAAAATATCCTAACCAAGATATCATTGTATTTGGTTTTCAAATCACAAAAAGTAACAAGTTGTTCATTTTCAAGAATTTCTGCAATATCATTGAGATACAAGCTTCTAAGAGTTTCAACATTAACATATTTCTGAGGCAACACACTCCTAGTTCTACAATATTACGTATAGGTAGTAACGCAATCCTTATGAACGAATTCGTCTTCCCTAAGTCCAAAATTTGCAACTACAGCAGTACCACTACTTTCTGCTTCTTTTCCTTTTCTAGACTTAGTCCTAGGTGCCATTTTTCTAGAGAATGAAAGAGTATGAATTACCTTGGTAGAGTTTGAAGAACCTTGAAGATACAAACACCCAAAAACGCAACCCTAGCCTTTAAATGTAGAGGTTGAGGAGCTTGGACAACGAAATTGATGAGTGGAGATGATTGGGTATGAAATTTGGAGTGGTTTAGGGTCAAGTTTTGATGAATTTGGTTGAGTTTTGAGGGAGATTGATAATTTGGGAATGAGGGTTTTGGTGTGGCTCGTGTAAGAGGAAGAAGAAATTGTGATGTTTGATGAATGAATGAATGAAAAATGATAAATAAAACTGTTTTCGCGCGTATGTATCGATACAAACTCGTGTATGTATCGATACAATTAAGTGTTCTGCAGCATGTATCGAAGCATGCGAGCATGTATCGATACATGAGACTGTGTCTGTCCCAAACTGAAGAGTTATGTATCGATACAATCAACATATGTATCGATACATATCAATTCATTTTGAAATTCTGCAGAATAACCAACATGTATCAATACAAATTTCATTTGTATCGATCCAAAATGCATTATTTTCAAATTATCTCAAAACACATGAACTTATAAGTTTGAAAAAGTAATTTTTATGACTTCCAAATAACATGTATGTATTAAACACATATAATCAACAAGATACACACTTATGCATGTGATCAAAACACTATCAAAGCATATCATAACATGAGAACACATGTTAAACCATAAAATGCATGATAAGATATTCACATAGATGAATTAAAGTACCAAAATGAATCATACGTAAGTGATTGTATGTGTATGTATGCACAATAAGTCATACATAGGAGTAGAACAAACATATACAAAGCAAGTATGGACTTAATATGGTGTTTGTAATGATCTTTGTCAAATCCCCATTTTAAACATATGAGTCTCAAAAACTTATAAATATTTTTGAGCCAAATTCTTGGAAATGGAGGATTAAACAACTATCAATACAAACTTCATATTATGATGAAAAGGTATATGTATATGCAACTACTGTACAAATGCTAAGTAAAAAAAATGTAAAAGCAAAGATAGAGAATAGAATCTTCCCTTAAGTGTTAGATGTAGGAAGTGATCAATTTCCATAACCTTGTAAATGTCGAGTTGAAGCTTTTCTCATCACTTTACTTCTTCATATGTCTTGAATGCCATTGTTGTCGGTGTCTCTCGTCAATGGTTCAAGACGTTTTCCCTACAAACTTAGACATTTGAAATAGGTCCCCAACTCACGTTGGGTCCTAGGTGCTTAGTAACAAAATTATTGCTTAATTTAGGTATCCATTGCATTTTTCCTTTTGGTACTAAAGTTTTTCGAGCTTGGCACTTTACAATAGTATGACCCTTATCACAACAATAGTGACACACGATGTTTGGATTACATTTCTTATGACTCTTTTCAACAAACTTATACTTTTTATTTTTAGGTTTCAAAGGTTTGTTGAACTTAGTCAAATCAACCGAATATGTAATCTTCGGTTTAGGTGGTTCGTTTAACTTGTCTTGAAGTTTTCGCAAATCTCTATACAAGTAGAAACAACCATCGCAACCGGTCCTATCGTTGCCATATTCATCAAAAGTTACAATTGGCTTTTGTATCATGGATTCCTTAAGAGTTTACAATTCAAGTTCCGTTTCCGAAACTTTCGCTTCAAGGTATTTATTAACTTGCATAAGACCCTTTAAGCGTTAAAAAGCCTCTTGAGTTTCGTTGTGGAGTTTTTCAAAAGCAACTTGTAACTCGTGATACTCTAAAAGCGTATATGAGCTAGAGGGATTTTGGTTTACCTTTTTAGGAGCAAGTTTGTTACGGTCATGAGATGTTAAGCATACATTTGCTAATACATCTTCATCGCTTTAACTAGAGCTTGATGATGAAGATGAAGATGAGCTTCCGCTTTCCCAAGCAACATAGGCTTTCTTACCTTTGCCTTTGCTCCTTCCCTTGAATGATGGAGACTCCTTCTCTTTTCTCTTGAGCTTGAACAATCCGGCTTGAAGTGACCAACTTGGCCGCACCTATAGCATATTCCCTTTTGGGAGTTCCTAGCACCTTCATTCTTCCAGTAACCACCATCTTTCCGATACTTCTTCAAGTTGTCATCGGAATGCCTTATCCCATTCTTTCTCACATAACGATTACAACGTCTAACGAAGAGCCCCATTTCCTCATCATCGGAATCCTCTTCGCTTGATCTACCTTCCACTTGCTCAACCTTTTTGGACTTGGATATAGAGGCCTTAAGAGCAATCGACCTCTTATCCTTCTCTTTTTCTTTATCCGCTTGTTCTCCTTCTTAGCACTTTTCTCTTTCTTTTCTAACACACTTAGCACATGTTCATGTTCCTTGAGTTTGCCAAATAAAACCGTGAGGCTTAGTTGAGTAAGATCATTCGCTTCTTGTATCGCGGTGACCTTTAGTTGCCAAGACCTAGATATGCACCTGAATATTTTATTAGTGGCATCTTGATTTGTGATTGGTCTACCGAGACCTTGTAACTTGTTGGTAATTTTCACAAATCGTTGTTGCATATTTTCGATGGTTTCACCACCAATCATATGAAACAATTAAAACTCTTGGGTTAGTGTGTTTATCTTAGATATTTTGACTTCATTGGTACCCTCAAAGTGAGTAACCAATGTATCCCACATATCCTTAGCCGATGTACAATGCTAAACATGGTAAAATTGCTCAATCCGTAAGGATGAGATTAAAATGTTTTGAGCTTTCGCATCGTAATTGACTTTCTTTATATCGTCAACCGTCCATTGTGCCATAGGCGTGATAGTGACAACACCATTGTTATCGGTCGTGGTTGGAACAAATCGACCGTTTTCAATGGCATCCCACACATCACCATCAAAAGAATTGATGTGTATGCACATACTACTTTTCCAATAATCGAAATGGTCTCCATTGAATATAGGAGCCCTATTATAAGCCCCTTTGGGTGCAAACGCGCATGTTTTCTAATAATAGGCACAAATTACTCGGTTTAATCGTTTAAAATCGAACCAGGCTCTTGATGCCACTTGTTAGACTACTTGGCGATCACTTAGAGGGGGGTGAATAAGTGACTCTTTCTAAACAATGATTTTTCAAAATAATTTCAAGTACACTGAAAAGGCCACCAGATCGGTAGTCTACTTTGTGATGACACGAAATCATATCGTATTTTTAGCTTAATTTATGTGAACTTTAGTTGCATTTTCATATGTTTTTATTTCTTTTGTTTGTTTTTATGTTGGTATTTGTTTTGTTTTTAGTTTTGTCGAATAAAATAGTTCGGAGAAGAGAATTGAGCGGAAAGGGTCAAAAATGGAGCAAAAAGCGGTGCAAATCAAGCAAAATCACCCAAACCCAGAATTTGGCCTGCTGGCGGTCGCCACCACTTCTGTGGCGGTCGCCACAGAAGCCCAATCCAGCAAACCAGAATTTGGCCTGGTGGCGGTCGCCACCGAAGCCCAATCTAGCAAAAACAGATTTTTGCGTAACGTGGGGAAGTGGCATTCGTCCGATTCGTTTTATGTTCCTATCGTACGACAATTGGATGGGATAAAAAACAAGCTTATCCCTTCCCTAAAAAGAGGTTCGTGCAAGTTAAATCTCCCCTATAAATAGAAGCTCAAAAATCAGATTCTTTACGCATTATTTCCTTCAGTTTTCTGCCAGTTTTAGTTTCTGGTTACAGTAACTGTAACGGTATTTCCACATCGGGAATCTGTTTTCAGTTCTGTTTTCACTTTCCTGTCAAGAATTCTGTACCGGTTATTTTTGTCAAATTTAATTCAAGTTTATTCAGAATTTTATTTCAGGTTCTTTTTAATGTTTTTATTTAATTATTTATTTATGCCTTATTTAATTTACAGCTTTTATTTATTTGTTTCTTGCTTCATGTCTAGCTAAATTTCCTAGATATCGGTATGTAAACTAATTCTCCAAAGGGGATTTAGTAATGATTTAGCGCGCGCACTTATTAAACTATTTTTCTGATTCGAATTCCTAATTTTAAAACTCCTAAGCTTTTGAAGGAGAGTAAAATAAAGCGATTAAGGTTAAAATCAATAGAGCGAGAGTTTGAGGTTTTAACTAGATAGTAGGAATTTGATATTAATCTTTGAACGAGCGAGAGCCACGTTAGGATTAATTAGAACTAATTGATTTTCAAAATATACTTTCGAAGCTAAGGTGGTAGAAAAGTGACAGTAAAACTCCTAGCTTAGAAAGTATGGTTTTTATCAACAAAACGAGAGTGTGAGGTTTAGACCTTTAAATTGAGAAAGTTCTTCTGAAAAATAAACCTTTTTTCGCGCGATATTAATTTATTAAATTCCCGACGGTTAATTAAGTTACATACCGATATCCCGCTTTTATTAATTTAAATTCTTAAATTTTAATTTCCTTTAAAATTCCAAACAATTCTAAAACACCTATCTGCCTTAGATTTACACCGTGACGTTAGAGATACGGTAGTTCGACTGTTGGTCTCTGTGGTTCGATATCTTTTAAAACTCAACGACGAAACTGTGCACTTGCAGTTATAAAAAAATCTAATGATACACAAATCGTCGATCAAGTTTTTGGCGCCGTTGCCGGGGACCAACTTTGTCGATATTGTAACTCCGTCGTTACAACATAGAGACTAAGGCAACTTTAATTTTCTGTTAAAAATTTAAAACAATCGAAAAAAAATTAAAAAGAAAAAAAATCTAAAAAATTACCCCTTTTGGTTTGTCGATTGTTTGCCAAGTACCAGCTCTCATAGCGCAGAATTAGAAACCCCAGTCGACAACCCAGAGCGTCTACTAAGTGTAAGACGCCAAACTGAACAGTTTAGGGAAAGATACATAGTTCCCCAAAATCAGATTATCTTTTTCGAAACAGAAGAAGATTCGGAACAATCCGAAGAGGAATTAGAAATGGAAATAGGTCCTCAAAACCGCCCTTTAAAGTACTATGCTACCCCTACAGATGCTGAACCACATAACAGCATTGTTGCCCCTGCAATAGAGGCAAACAATTTTGAGCTTAAACCTTCCCTGCTCTCAACTGTTCAGCAGAGTCAATTCTCGGGTAGTCCTTCAGAAGACCCTAATCTCCACCTCTCAGTCTTCTTGCAATACGCCAATACAGTGAAAGCTAATGGCGTAAGTCCCGAAGCGATAAGGCTTCGTCTTTTCCCTTTCTCCTTAAGAGATAGAGCTAGAGCTTGGCTCCACTCTTTACCTTCAAACTCTATCACTACGTGGAATGAGTTGAAAAGAGTTTTCTTAGCAAGATATTTCCCACCTAGCAAAACTTTTATGCTAAGAGCTCAAATTAATGGGTTTAGACAAAAGGATAACGAGTCTTTGTTCGAAGCATGGGAAAGATACAAGGACATGATAAGACTCTGCCCACACCATGGCCTAGAAGACTGGTTAGTGATCCACACATTTTACAATGGTCTCTTGTATAATACAAGAATGACAATAGACGCTGCCGCCGGTGGCGCACTAATGGATAAATCTTACAATGAAGCCTATCAACTTATTGAAAACATGGCTCAAAACCATTATATGTGGGGAAGCTCAAGAACACCTTTACAGCAACCTCTTGCGAAAGTAGGTATGCATGAGTTTAGCGAACTTAACCATGTCAAAGAACAAGTGGATGCTATGACTCAAAAGTTAGAGAGTTTAACCAAAATACCTGCAGCTACTGCGGCTACTGTGGTTTCAAACTGTGAAATATGCGGAATTCCTGGACATGCTTCCTTTGAATGTCAACTTCTAGTGGGAGTTTCCCAAGACCAAGTAAACTATTCTCCAGGAAACCCTTACACCCATGACTTAGGTTGGCAGAACCATCCCTACATTCCACCGGGATTTCAACAAGGAGCCCCTGCTGCTCCCAATGCCCCTACAAAATCAAACCTAGAGCTAATGATGGAAAACTTTATCCAAGCTCAAACTCAACAGAATGAGGTGATTAACCAGCTGGCTAACAAAGTTGATCTTATGGCCACCCATAGCAAAATGCTTGAAACTCAGATATCCCAAGTGGCCCAACAACTAGCGTCTACCAGGGCCCCAGCAGGCATATTTCCTGGCCAACAACAGCCTATTCTTAAGGCACATGTGAACGCTGTGACACTGCGAAGTGGAACACAATATGATGAACTGAGTGATCCTAGGACCGAGTGGCCACCCATGCAACAAAAGCTTGACGAACCAACTGAGAAAGAGAGTGAACCTAAAGAAAGGGAGGGAGACGGCGTTGAGGCTAAAGAAAAAGAGAAACCTCATGTGCCTCCGCCACCCTACAAACCACCCATTCCTTATCCTCAAAGGTTTGAAAAGACCAAAAGCATAGGGCAATACAATAAATTCATGGAGCTTCTAAAGCGGTTGAATATAACTATCCCATTCACTGAAGCTATCAGTCAAATGCCCGCATATGCTAAATTTCTCAAAGAAATCCTAACTAACAAAAAGAGGATCGAGGATGATGAGACTGTTACACTCATTGCTGAATGTAGCGCCATCCTTCAAAACAAGATGCCTCCTAAACTTAAAGACCCAGGAAGTTTCTCTATACCATGTACCTTTCGAAATTTTGTCATAGATAGGGCCCTATGCGATTTAGGTGCCAACATTAGCCTAATGCCCATGACCATATGTGAGAGACTCAAGTTAGGTGAGTTGAGACCAACTAGAATGTCTATACAATTCGCTGATCGTTCTGTCAAAATGCCTTTAGGGATTCTAGAAAATGTTCGTGTGCGTGTAGGTCAATTCTTCATCCCAACTGATTTTATAGTCATGGGAATAAGGGAGGATTCTAATACACCTATCATTTTGGGAAGGCCGTTCTTAGCTACGGCTGGTGCATTAATAGATGTAAAGAAAGGCAAACTCACTTTAAAAGTGGGTGATGAAAAAGTCGAATTTGTTTTAACACAATTCATGAAAGCACCAGCTAAAGATGACACTTGTTATCTACTAGACGTCATTGACGAATGTAGAAAAGAAATGGAACAAACCACATATTCTGAAGTTCTCAAACCACATACCCCTCCAACTCTTAAAGATGATTACGATAGTCTAGGGGAATGTTTAGAAATTGCACCAGAACCTCCTCCTTACAAGCCTCCAGGAAGTACCTTTGAGATAGGTGATGAAAAGTTTGAGTTTATAATGCCCCAATTCATGAAAATCCCTACCTTGAAAAACTCTTGCTGTAGAATCGACATAGTTGAAAGAAATGTCGATAAAACCCTCTTTAAACGAGTCCCTCCTGACAAACAAAAAGCCCATGTAGGACCTAATATCTTTCTAGATAAGTCACCCCTGTCTGTTTTCGAGAAAAAGAAAGTAAAAAAGAAAACACCCATGAGATGGTTTGACATGTTCCAATGGAAACCTCGGGATGTTGGGCACAAATTTAAGAATGTGAGTCTAGAAGAGGCACCAGATTGAATTAATGGATTCAAAAGTCGAGCTCACCGACTTTAAACAAAGCGCTTAGTGGGAGGCAACCCGCTGATTTTGAATCTAATGTTTTCTTTTTAGTCCATTTTATTTTACAGGTAATAAAGAGATAGCACGCTCGACGACTTTATAGTTGTGAAGGCTTAGCTATTCAGGTTCTCACTTCCAAACTCACCTTTAGTCGTTGCATTGGGGACAATGCTCGATTTAAGTGTGGGGGAGGAAGCTTTATCGCTTTCCTTTTATATTTCAGTCATTTAGTTTGCATGCATAATAAAATCTTAGGTTAGTTCACTTAAATTTAGTTGGTTTTGCGTGTTGATCTTGTTATTGTCTGATTTTCCCATTTCTTGAGCCATACCAAAAATTTTCTTGTGAAAAGCAAAAGTGATGAGTTCTGATGCTTGGTATTGATTGTTTGAAAGTATATAGGTTGTTTGCACTATCTAGGCTATTTTGTGGAATTTGGGTAACGGTTAGATAAAATCAATACCGTTTTAACACCTTAGATTCCTGGAAGTGTGTAAAACTGATTTGAGTACTAGTTTTGACAAAGCTTTGAACTTGAGTTTTAATGAACCCTTAGTTGTTTATCTAGCAGTCGGCACCATCTCAAGGCACAAACTAAGTGGGAAACCGAAGAATATAAGTGAATGATTTTGATTATAAATGTTATGAATGCTATTGGTTGATTCCTTGGAATAATAAATGAAAATTCAGCAAAAGTTGAAACATGAGAAGAAAAAAAATACCATAGTATAGAAACTCATTAGTAGTTGGTTCAGAGGTATCTGATTCTGAACTTGGTAGGGCGGGTTACGATCCGATCCCCCGCAACTGCGAAGTGGGTAAAGCAAATAGGGGTTACCAAACTTATGTTATCAGCACCCCTCGCTATATGATGATCATAATCACTAACAGGTTTCCTACCATGGGCGTGTACAAGATAACGGGCTTAATGTGATTGCGCTAGAATGAAAAGGGTGAATGAAACTTAGGTGAGAGGTAGAGTCAAGAGGAAATGCTTCAGGTCTGTTTTCACATAACCGGGAGTCTCTTGTGTCATTACGGTGTTCTTATTATTTGCACTGTTATTTGATTTTCACAGTTTAGCCGGCAACCACGTACGAGTAGGATGATCGTGTCATGTGTTTTTACTTATGCTATGCAATTCACTATTCTTTTATGCTTGAGGACAAGCAATGGTTCAAGTGTGGGGGAATTTGATGACACGAAATCATATCGTATTTTTAGCTTAATTTATGTGAACTTTAGTTGCATTTTCATATGTTTTTATTTCTTTTGTTTGTTTTTATGTTGGTATTTGTTTTGTTTTTAGTTTTGTCGAATAAAATAGGTCGGAGAAGAGAATTGAGCGGAAATGGTCAAAAATGGAGCAAAAAGGGGTGCAAATCAAGCAAAATCAGCCAAACCCAGAATTTGGCCTGCTGGCGGTCGCCACTACTTCTGTGGCGGTCGCCACAGAAGCCCAATCCAGCAAACCAGAATTTGGCGTGGTGGCGCTCGCCACCACTTATGTGGCGGTCGCCACCGAAGCCTAATCCAGCAAAAACAGATTTTTTGGTAACGTGGGGAAGTGGCATTCGTCTGATTCGTTTTCTGTTCCTATCGTACGGCAATTGGATGGGATCAAAAACAAGCTTATCCCTTCCCTAAAAAGAGGATCGTGCAAGTTAAATCTCCCCTATAAATAGAAGCTCAAAAATCAGATTCTTTACGCATTATTTCCTTCAGTTTTCTGCCAGTTTTAGTTTCTGGTTACAGTAACTGTAACGGTATTTCCACATCGGGAATCCGTTTTCAGTTCTGTTTTCACTTTCCTGTCAAGAATTCTGTACCGGTTATTTTTGTCAAATTTAATTCAAGTTTATTCAGAATTTTATTTCAGGTTCTTTTTAATGTTTTTATTTAATTATTTATTGATGCCTTATTTAATTTACAGCTTTTATTTATTTGTTTCTTGCTTCATGTCTAGCTAAATTTCCTAGATATCGGTATGTAAACTAATTCTCCCAAGGGGATTTAGTAATGATTTAGCGCGCGCACTTAATAAACTATTTTTCTGATTCGAATTCCTAATTTTAAAACTCCTAAGCTTTTGAACGAGAGTAAAATAAAGCGATTAAGGTTAAAATCAATAGAGCGAGAGTTTGAGGTTTTAACTAGATAGTAGGAATTTGATATTAATCTTTGAACGAGCGAGAGCCACGTTAGGATTAATTAGAACTAATTGATTTTCAAAATATACTTTCGAAGCTAAGGTGGTAGAAAAGTGACAGTAAAACTCCTAGCTTAGAAAGTATGGTTTTTATCAACAAAACGAGAGTGTGAGGTTTAGACCTTTAAATTGAGAAAGTTCTTCTTAAAAATAAACCTTTTTTCGCGCGATATTAATTTATTAAATTCCCGACGGTTAATTAAGTTACATACCGATATCCCGCTTTTATTAATTTAAATTCTTAAATTTTAATTTCCTTTAAAATTCCAAACAATTCTAAAACACCTATCTGCCTTAGATTTACACCGTGACGTTAGAGATACGGTAGTTCAACTGTTGGTCTCTGTGGTTCGATATCTTTTAAAACTCAACGACGAAACTGTGCACTTGCAGTTATAAAAAAATCTATTGATACACAAATCGTCGATCACTTTGCACCCTTCGATCAAAGGAAAGGTAGTATCAGCCTTGGAGCGTTTAACGATAAATTGAATTAGGTTATGTTTTGCAATCAAATTACTATGTCAAACGTACACAACAAGTTCCAATTATCAAGTTACACACAATCACAATTCAAGACAAATTCAATTGAATTATGATGAACACTTACGATCACCAAATTCAATTGATCGATTTAACAATAATATGAAAAGTAAAGGGTGTAAGGAGAGAAGAACGCAAACAGATGATTAGGGAGTTCCCGCGGCTTTCGTGTCGTCCTCGCGGTCGGCCGGGTACGTCTCCCCCCAAATCGTCAAACGGACGATTTAAGCAATTTATTAAAAACGCTTGATAATAGTGCACAATTTACAAAGACTCGAATAACCCTATATTGAAACTAATGCAAATTGAGCGATGCAACCTCAACACCTCGCGAAGCTTCTACCTCTAATTCCAACGTTCCAATCTTGCGCCGTCTTCGAATCGAAAACCCCCGCAACGAATGTCCAGCTGATTACCTCGCTTCCTCGATGTTGATCTTTCAAGATATCGCACAATCTTGAACCCTTGATGAGAACCCAAACCTCCAACGCAATTCAACCCGATCGCAATTCTGATTCACCGTGAAATGCACCGAACGTTATCCACCAAATCAGCTAAGAACCCTTGATTGATCCCATACTCAATCTCAAATTGGAAGTGATTTGATAGAAGATGAAGAACTTGTGTTGAATAAGTCTTTGATCCAAAATTTCTCTCAAACTTTGATCAAATGTGTTTTTCAGATGGATTCTCACACTTACAACAAAAACTCATATTGCTATTTATAGAGAAAATAGAATTGAGCAAATTTAGGCAAAACAGAACAGACTTGTATCGATACATATTGATCGACGATTTGTGTATCAATAGATATTTTATAACTGCAAGTGCACAGTTTCGTCGTGTAGTTTTAAAAGATATCGAACCACATAGACCAACAGTCGAACTACCGTATTTCTGTCTTTACTGTGTAAATCTAAGGCTAATGAATTTGGTTTTAAGATTGTTTTAGAATTTAAACGAAAATTAAAAAGAAGAATTAAATTAATTAAAACGGGATATCGGTATGTAACTTAATCAACCATCAGGAATTTAATAAATTAATAGCGCGCAAAAAAGGGTTTATTTTTCAGAAGAACTTTCTCAATTTAAAGGTTTAAACCTCACACTCTCGTTTTGTTGATAAAAACCATACTTTCTAAGCTAGGAGTTTTACTGTCACTTTTCTACCACCTTAGCTTTTCGAAAGTATATTTTGAAAATCAATTAGTTCTAATTAATCCTAACGTGGCTCTCGCTCGTTCAAAGATTAATATCAAATTCCTACTATCTAGTTAAAACCTCAAACTCTCGCTCTATTGATTTTAACCTTAGTTGCTTTATTTTACTCTCGTTCAAAAGCTTTGAATTAAATTAGGAATTTGAATCAGAAAAATAGTTTAATAAGTACGCGCTAAATCATTATTAAATTCCCTTCGGAGAATTAATTTACATACCGATATCTAGGAATTTAGCTAGACATAGCAAAAGAAATAAATAAATAAAAACAGAAAATTAAATAAAGCATAATAAATAAATAATTAAATAACGACATAAAAACCTGAAAATAGAAATTGCTGGAAACTTGAAATAAATATGTTGGAATTAATCGGAATAATATTCTTGACAGAAAAGTGAAAACAGAACTGAAAACGGATTCCCGGTGTGGAAATACCGTTACAATTACTGTAACAGGAAACTAACACTGACTGAAAAGTAAAGAAAATAAGGCGTACGGAGAACTGAATTTGATCCACTATTTATAGAGGGATTTTTCTAGTTACGATCCAGGAAAGTAGGAAGTGATAAGCTCATTTTTTATTCCATCCATTAGCCACACGATCAGCAACTGAAAAGGATCAGAATCGTGCGTGCTCCCCACGTTGCGCAAAAATCTGTTTTTGCCGGATTGGGCTTCTGTGGCGACCGCCACAGAAGTGGTGGCGAGCGCCACCAGGCTAAATTCTGGGCTTGGCTGATTTTGCTTGATTTGCACCCCTTTTTGCTCTATTTTTGACCCTTTCCGCTCAATTCTCTTCTCTGACCTATTTTATTCAACATTACTGAAAAGAAAACAAATACCAACATAAAAATACATAAATGAAATAAAAACATATGCAAATGCAACTAAAGTTCACATAAATTAAGCTAAAAATACGATATGATTTCGTGTCATCACATATGATGGTATGTATCGATACAAACACCTTGACCAGCGTTCAAATTTGAAATATTTGACCTATGTATCGATACAAACACGAGTATGTATCGATACATATATCAGTTTCTTGAAAACCTGAGTGATATGTATCGAAGCATGCAAGCATGATTCGATACACAATTTGTTCTTTGGTGTTTTGAGAGAATTAGGTGTGTACCGATACATGCAAGCATGATTCGATACACAAGTTACTCTCTCCCCCTGAACACCAGTTTATGTATCGATACAAATGAGTATGTATCTATACAAAATGCTCAAAATCAGTCTGAAGAAGTTTCAAGATATTTGTATCGATACAAGTTATTATGTATCGATACAAAGAACCTTAAAATCAATTTTTCAAAGATTAAAAACAGTTTTTTGCTGTCAAGTCATTTATAAGTTTGCCAAAATATGTTCCACTCTATTTTCATGTGTTTTGACAATTATTAAAACAAGGGAATGTGTTGGAACAAAGGATGTTCAGAATCTAACTCTTAGTGTTTTGATGATAACAAAGTATTAATGAACAATAGGGTATTTTAATATTTAATATTGAGTGTGCAGATCAAATAAATTATGTTGATTAAATTAAGCTCTGAAACAAAGCATTAGCATGGATATCAGAAGCATAGATATCAGAAGCATGGACATCAGAAGCATGGACATCAGAAGCTAAGATATCAGAAGCAACGCTAATAAGAAGCTAGTCATCTCAGAAGATTAATGTTGAATCAGAAGCAACGTATGGAGAAGACCAACAGTTTCAGAAGCTGAAGACTCAGAAGCATATGTCTGATACATAGGCTCTGAATAACAAGCCAGAAAAGTCAGTGTTAACTGATAGTGATTCAATGATTGGAAATCATTTGAATTAAAGGCTGTGATTGATTGATACATCATAGTACTACAACCTTATCATCAAGGATTGTGACGTTAGTACTATTTTACTCCATAAGGGCGAATATTCTCAAGCAAAAGGAATAACAGAATAAGCATTACCAGAATTGGCAAATATCCCATGTTACCTTGTCCTTTTCACAGCTGGCTTGAAAATGACCTCTGCAACGGTCATTGTCTTCAAACGTCTCTATTTTTCTCTTCACATATAAATAGAGAATCTCTTTTTGAAGATCAAGGTTACAACACACGCACTTATACAACTTTACTCCTTTACATAAGACTGAAAGCATTGCTTCTGAAACTATTTCTGTTGTGCTTCTGACACTCTGTTTTTCTAATTCATTAGGAATTTTGTGTTAGAGTCTTAAGAGTCTTGAGTTGTAATCTTGAGATAACTCATGATTTTATAATCAAGTGTTTATCACTTTCTATTTTATTTCTTTTATATTAGGAAGCCTCTTGCTAGTTTGCTTGAGCAAGTAGGAAGTCTCTTACTAGTGTGTTTGAGCATTGTAATAGTCTAGGTGATTATAGTGAAATCCCTTGGAAGTGCAAGGGGACTGGACTACTCTCGGTTTGTGAGAGGAACCAGTATAAAATTGCCTGTCTCGCCTCTCTCTCTATCCTTACTCTTTTGTGTGAGTGTGTTAATTGTGTTTCTTTATCCGCTGGTGCTTCTGAAAGGTTTCTGAACTTGCAAGAAGTTTTTAAAACGCCAAAACACAATTCAACCCCCTCTTCTTGTGTTTTTCACACCTTCAATTGGTATCTAGAGCTCTGGTTTGTTACGCATCACTTAACAGTGAGACAAAAAGATCCTGAAAAACACAATGTTTGAAGATTCAAGTCAAAAGAAAGTTGCTATTCCATATGATTACAATTGTGAAAAGTCTGAGAAATCTGGTGGAACTTATAGCAAAGCACCCAAGTTCAATGGTGATCAATCAACCTTCAACTGGTGGAAATACAAAATCTATCCTCATATCATAGCTGAAGATGAAGGTTTCTGGGACATCATTGAAGAAGGTGTTAGTTTTCAAGATAAGCTTGATGAAGATGGTAAGACAACAGCAGCTGTAAAGAAGACCTTCACAGCTGAACAAAAGAAAGAATGGAAGAGACACAACAGAGCTATTTCTATCCTTGCTAGCTGTATCACTCATGATGAGTTTTTGAAACTTGGAAACAAATCTAGTGCTAAGGGTATTTATGATTCTTTGTGTGCTACTTATGAAGGAAACCAACAAGTGAAAGAAGCAAAGGCTAATCTTCTGGTTCATCAGTATGAAATGTTTAAGATGAAAGACACAAAAAGCATTGAAGAAATGTATGCAAGGTTTAAAATCTTGGTTTCTGGTCTTGGAGTCTTAAAGAAAAGTTATACCACTACTGATCATGTTAAGAAGATTCTGAGGTGTTTACCACCCAAGTGGAGACCTAAGGTCACTGCTATACAAGAAGCAAAAGATCTCAATACCTTAAGCCTAGAAGAGTTAACTAGTTCTCTCATAAGTCACGAGATGGAATTAGCTTCTGATGAGCCCAAGAAGAAATCAAAGTCATTGGCCCTGCCAGCTACTTTGAAATCTCCTAAAGCTTTAAAGGCTAAAGTTATTGAATCTGATGCTGATGAATCTTCTGTAGATGAACAGGAGGATGGATCAGATGAGGAACTCTTTGCTCTGCTTTCAAAGTTCAGGAAATGGAATAAGTACAAAAACAACAAAGCTTCTGGAAGAAGTTCTGGTTCTAAGAATTATGGGAACAAAAGCTCCAATTCTAAAGACAAGAAAGATGGTTCTAAAAATAGTTGTTTCAACTGCAAAAAGACTGGTCATTTTATTGCTGATTGTCCTGATTTGAACTCAAATGATAAAGGGAAAAAGGGCAACTTCAAGAACAGAATGAAGAAAAGTCTTATGGCTACTTTTGAAGATCTTGAGAAGTTATCAGATACTGAAGAAGATGATGAGGAAGCAAATATAGCACTTATGGCTACAACATCTTCTGATAATGAATCTGATATGGAGAATGAATCCGATACTGATGATATTGATGAGGTAATTTCTAAACTTCCTCATGATAAGCTTCTTATTGCTCTAAAAGACACTATGAAGCAATACATAAACAAGTCAAATGATTTCAAAAGTTTAAAAATTAAAATTGACTTGCTTACAGAGAACTCTGACCAACTCCAATCTCAATATAATGAATCTCTTTTGAAAATTAAAGAGCTTGAAGAAGGTTGTGTTGCTTGTAACAAATCACATGATAAGCACGAAGTTGCTCTTCATGAGTTTGTTAAACAAAATGTTAACAAGAGCAAAGTAGCTTCCATGATTTACAGTGTGAGCAAAAACAAAGGATATGGACTTGGTTATTCTGCATCTTCTGATAAAGAAAAATCAAGTCAGTCTGTTTGTTTGAGCAAAACACCTCCTCCTCTCTATTCTACTTTCATATCAGAAACTGGTAACTCTGAGAAAGTTTCACAAACTTCTGATTTAAATAAGGGCAAATCAAAAGTCTCAGAAGATAACAATTCAGTGATTCTTGATAACTCAAATTCAAAAATGAGATACTCAGAAGTAAAGATTCTGAAGAGACCAGTTCCTAAACCAACTAAGGTTCTGAGAACTTCAGAAGCTAGTACTTCTGATACAAAGTCTGTGAAACCTATTAGAAGTTTTGGCAAGAAGAAGTATGCTCCTCAAACTGGTTTTCAAAAATCATACTTCTACAAGGCCTACACTAACCCATCAGGACCCAACAAGTTGTGGGTACCAAAATCTGAAATAGTTTATATTGCAGGTTTGCACTCAAAAAGAGAAAAACTCAAGTACATGGTACCTGGACAGTGGCTGCTCTCGACACATGACGGGAGAAAAGCATTTATTCCTCACCCTGAATCTGAAAAAGGGAGGATCTGCAGGATTTGGTGGGAACCAAAAAGGCACAATAATTGGTACTGGTACAGTAGGTAATTCCTTCTCTACTATTTCTGATGTTCTTCTTGTTGATGGACTTTATCATAACCTTCTTAGCATAAGCCAATTATGTGATAATGGTTATGAAGTTGTTTTTAATAAGAACACATGTACTGTAAACAGATACTCTGATAAGTCTGTAGTTTTCAAAGGAAAAAGGAAAGGCAATGTTTACAAAATCAATCTTTTTGAATTAGTAGAACAACAAGTTGTTTGTCTTCTGACTCTGAGTGAAGAAAAGTGGGTCTGGCACAAAAGATTAGGACATGCTAACTGGAGATTAATCTCTAAGCTAAGTAGTCAAGATCTTGTGAGAGGCCTACCTGTTCTAAAATATCAGTCAGACATAATTTGTGGTCCTTGTCAAAAAGGAAAGCTTTTCAAAAGCTCTTTTAAAGATAAAAACATTGTCTCTACCACAAGGCCTTTGGAACTGCTTCATATTGATCTATTTGGACCAGTTAGTACTGCTTCAATAAATGGTAAGAAGTATGGACTTGTCATTGTAGATGATTTCAGTAGATGGACATGGGTTAGATTCCTGAGATCCAAGGAGGATACATATTATGTGTTTAAAACCTTCTTCTCTCAAATACAAGTTGAAAGGGACTTGAAAATTGTTAAGGTTAGAAGTGATCATGGTGGTGAGTTCGAAAATGAACCTTTTGAAATCTATTGTGAAAACAATGGAATTCTTCATGAGTTCTCATCTCCTAGAACTCCACAGCAAAATGGGGTTGTAGAGAGAAAGAACAGATCTTTACAAGAAATGGCCAGAACCATGATGCATGAAACTAACCTAGCAAAACATTTTTTGGCAGAAGCAATAAACACTGCTTGTTATATTCAAAATAGGATCTATATCAGACCTTTATTGAATAAAACAGCATATGAATTGTTCAAAGGAAGAAAACCTGATATTTCTTATTTTCATCAATTTGGTTGTACATGTTACATATTGAATTCTAAAGTTCATTTAAAGAAATTTGACTCTAAAGCTTCTAAGGGTATCTTTATTGGATATTCTGAACGCTCTAAGTCATACAGAGTGTATAATTCTGAAACTAACACTGTTGAAGAATCTATGCATGTAAGATTTGATGACAAAGAGCCTGATGATGATAAGTCAGAGCTAGTTGAAGTTATTGCAGATAATCCAGATTCAGAAGTTGAAACTATAGAGGTTAACAAGAGTTCAGAACCTGAGACAACTTCTGATGATCAAGAAACTGCTCCTTCTGAAGATGTTCCAACTCCTCAAATTGATAATGATTCTGATGCTGAGATTGAAGAAGTTATTAAGAAGAATTCATTCAAATATAAGTCATCTCATCCAGAAGATTTGATCATTGGAAACAAAGAAAGTCCTAGAAAAACAAGATCAAGTTCACACAATGAAGATGCAATGGTCAGTTTGGTTTCTCTTAATGAACCAAAGACTATTGATGAAGCTCTCAAAGAAAAAGCTTGGATCTTAGCTATGAAAGATGAACTACATCAGTTTGACAGAAATGAAGTTTGGAATCTAGTTCCTAGACCAAAAGACAAGAACATTATTGGAACAAAATGGGTGTTCAGAAATAAGCTCAATGAGAAAGGAGAAGTAACTAGAAACAAAGCAAGATTAGTTGCACAAGGTTACAGTCAACATGAAGGAATTGATTACACAGAAACTTTTGCTCCAGTTGCAAGATTGGATGCAATCAGGTTATTTCTTTCCTATGCAGTTAACCTTGGTATTACTTTATATCAAATGGATGTGAAGAGTGCATTTCTTAAAGGTTTTATTACTGAAGAAGTATATGTCAAACAACCTCCTGGTTTTGAAAATATTCAAAATCCTGATCATGTTTATAAACAGCAAAAGTCACTTTATGGTCTTAAACAAGCTCCTAGAGCATGGTATGATAGACTGAGTAACTGTTGGCGTTTTTGTGTTGGCTATAATTTTGCAAAAACCCATTTTGTCATATGCTCTAGAAAATGCTGTAGCAACTGAGTACGTTGTGACCGGAAGCTTCTAGACACGTGCGCGTTTTTGTTTGTTATTTCCAGAAGATATCTTTTAAGAAGATTCGTTTCAGAAATTATATTTTTGCTGGAAAATATATTTTTGTTAGGGCGGAGCTGGCACAGCACGCGTACCTTGTGTCACAAGTAACCTTGTGTGTGAAGATTTAATTCTAAAATATATTTTATATATTTTATGAATTTTTTGTTTGGCGCTGAAGATTTATTGGATATATTTCTGAAGACTCCTTTTCTTAAGGAACAAGTAAAGCCCAGCATGAAGACTCTATAAATACAAGTGTAAAACCTAGTTAGGTTTTTGTGGGAATTTGTTGTGTTCACTAAAGCGTGTGTTGTTTATCTTTTCCTAGTGAACTGTGTGAGTCTTTTCTTGTATCCTGAATTGATACATGCTAAAGACATAGGCTGTTGTATTTATTGAGTGATTACTCTTAAGCTTTTAAGCACGGAGTTGATCAGTTTGTTTGAGTGTGTTCTCACCATTATAAGTTTGTTGATTAAGAACAAAACGGTGTAGCTGTGTTGTAAGTAGGGGAGTAAGGCGGGGCGCCTTTGACCTAGGAGTTCCTAGGTTGAGTTGCACAAGGTAGTTGCTAGGCGAGAAGAAGTAAACGGGTTGTTTACGTTGATCTTTGAACTAGGGCTATAGTAGTGGATTCCTCCTGGATTGGTATCCCCCAGATTAGGGCAAGTTTGCGCCGAACTGGGTCAACAAACTCTTGTGTTATTTACATTCTGTCCTTTATTGTTTTTATTATTATCTGTGTTGCGAGTAGACGCTGTAGCAATTGCTAGAGCAATCTACTACTGAGTGCCAGGAATTTCAATTGGCATCAGAGCAACACCCTGCCTGTTTGGGTGAGCTCCAGGGAAACTATTTCTGGCATAATGGATAAAGAAGGAGGAATGGTGAACAGACCACCCCTGCTGAGTGGGTCTAACTATGATATTTGGAAGTCTCGCATGACGGCTTTCTTGAAATCACTAGATAGCAGGGCTTGGAAGGCTGTACTTAGAGGTTGGGATCATCCCAAAGTGAAAGATGCTGATAATAATGATACTGATGAACTCAAACCTGAAGAAGAATGGACCACGGCTGAAGACACGGCAGCAATTGGAAACTCCAAAGCTCTAAACGCCTTATTTAATGGAGTAGATCCAAACATGTTTAGATTGATCAATCAATGTACTGTTGCCAAGGACGTGTGGAATATTTTGAAGACTGCTCATGAAGGTACTCAAAGGGTAAAGAAGTCAAAACTCCAGCTTCTAACAACTCAGTTTGAGAATCTTAAGATGAAGGAAGAAGAAAATGTTCATGACTTTCATATGAATGTGCTAGAATATGCTAACTCATTTGAATCCTTGGGAGAAAAGATATCTGATGAAAAACTAGTAAGCAAAATCCTAAGATCTTTACCCAAAAGGTTTGATATGAAAGTGTGTGCAATAGAAGAAGCACAAGACATTAGTGATATGAAAGTTGATGAGCTGATTGGCTCCCTTCAAACTTTTGAGTTGAAAATCAATGAGAGGGTAGAAAAGAAAAATAAAAGTATAGCTCTTGCCTCGAACATTGATGAAGATGATGTGGAGAGTTCCATAGATACTGATGAAGGCTTATCAAATGCTGTGGTAATGCTTGGAAAACAGTTCAACAAGGTGCTGAAAGCTATGGACAGAAGACCCAGACTAAGATTTGCTGGAGGAAATGCTAAAACATCTGCGCAGGGTAAATCATATGAACTCAACAGAAATACTGCTTCTCAAAAGAGCCCAAGAATTGATGATAAACCTACTCAAGGCAAAGGTGTTCAGTGTCATGAATGTGAAGGTTATGGCCACATTAGACCTGAATGTGCAACATATTTAAAGAGGCAGAAGAAAGGTATGAGTGCAACTTGGTCAGATGAAGACGCATCTGAGGAAGAAAGTGAAACTGAGTCTGCAAAGAACATCACTGCACTAACAGGAATATGTCTATCTGATGAAGATGGATACCTAACTTATGATGCACTAACAGCTGCCTATAATGAGTTATGTATCAAAAGTGCTGAAGAGTTCAGAATCAGTGAGCAACAAAAGGAGACTATATCCCAGCTCCAGGGTGAAAAAGAAAAATACTTATCAGCTATTTATGATCTCCAACAAGATGTGATTGTGCTAAATTCACAAATCAGAGAGCAAAGGAAGTATGTTTCTATGATGACTAATGGTACTGAGAAATTAGATGACATTCTGAATCAACAAATCTCAGGTAGGCCAAAAGGAGTTGGATTTGACTATGAAAAGTTCAACAAAAAGAAGAAGAATATTCAGAAGACTATGTATCCACCTCTCAAAGAAACATTCTCAGCAAGGCCGAGTCAGTTGCCTCAGCAATCTGTGCAGCATCAGGGAGTGAAAGAAAAATCTCAACCTTGGATATGTCACTACTGTGGGAAAAGGGGTCACATAAAACCTTATTGTTTCATACTCCATGGACCCCCCAGTAAGATGCAGCAAGCAAAATCCAAGAAGAATGTCAAGAAAGAATGGAAACCTAAACCTAGAAAGAAGCTTGTTTCACTCATTGCTCACACATCTTTAAAAGCAACATCTAGGGAAGATTGGTATTTTGACAGTGGCTGCTCCAGACACATGACTGGAATTGAGAATTTTCTGGTTGATATTAAGTCCTATTCAACAAGCTTTGTCACTTTTGGTGATGGATCTAAAGGAGAAACCAAGGGGATAGGAAACTTGGAAAGAAAGGGTCTACCTAAACTTACAAAAGTCTTGTTTGTGAAAGGTTTGACGGCTAATCTAATCAGTATTAGTCAGCTATGTGATCAAGGATTGTTGGTTAACTTTACAAAAGCTGAATGTCTAGTCACTAATCAAGAAGGAGAAGTCATAATGAAGGGTGTGCGATCAAAGGATAATTGTTACTTATGGGAACCACAAGAGGAAGTAGGCTTGTCAACTTGCTTGCTTACTAAGGAAGATGAAGTAACATTATGGCACCAAAAGTTAGGTCATCTGAACCTAAGGAGTATTAAGAATGCCATAGCTGAAGAAGCAATCAGAGGTTTACCCAAGCTCAAAATTGTTGAAGGAAACATATGTGATGAATGTCAGATTGGGAAACAAACCAAGAAGCCTCATCATCAGCTACAGCATCTGACAACTTCCAGAATTCTTGAGTTGTTACACATGGATTTGATGGGTCCTATGCAAGTTGAAAGCTTAGGTGGCAAAAGATATGCATTTGTAATGGTAGATGACTTCTCAAGGTACACTTGGATCAAATTCATTAGAGAGAAATCTGATACTTTTGATGTCTTCAAGGAGTTATGTGTTCAAATACAAAGAGAAAAAGATAGTACGGTCTTGAAGATAAGAAATGATCATGGCAAGGAGTTTGAGAATTCCAAGTTCTCTGAGTTCTGTACAGCTGAAGGGATAGCACATGAATTCTCTTCACCAATTACACCACAACAAAACGGTGTGGTTGAGAGAAAGAATAGAACTTTGCAAGAGTCAGCTAGAGTTATGTTACATGCCAAAAATCTTCCATATCATTTTTGGGCTGAAGCTATGAATACTGCTTGCTATATTCACAATAGAGTCACTCTGAGAACTGGCACTAAGGTTACCCTATATGAGCTGTGGAAGAATAAGAAACCAACTGTCAAATACTTCCATGTCTTTGGACGCAAATGTTATATTCTTGCAGATAGGGAACAACGAAGGAAATTGGACTCCAAGAGTGATGAAGGCATATTCTTAGGATACTCTACCAACAGCAGAGCTTATAGAGTGTTTAACTCCAGAACTAAAGTCATGATGGAATCCATTAATGTTGTTGTAGATGACTCCAGTGAAGAGAAGAGGTCTGATGCTCCAGCAATACCTATAGCATCTGATCAGCAGGAAGAGGTATTTGAAGCTGAAAAGGAAGATATTGACTCTGGATCTAGTAGTACTGAATCCAACAAAGGTCCATCTACAAGAGTTCAGAAAAATCATCCAAAAGAGCTGATCATTGGTGATCTTAACCAAGGCATTGTTACAAGAAGAACAAGAGATGCTGTGTCTAATTCATGCTTTGTGTCAAAGATTGAACCCAAGAATGTCAAAGAAGCTCTTACTGATGAATTCTGGATCAATGCCATGCAGGAAGAACTTGAACAATTCAAGAGGAATGAGGTATGGGATCTTGTGCCTAGACCTAAAGGTGTGAATGTCATTGGTACTAAATGGGTGTTCAAGAATAAATCTGATGAGAGTGGGAACATAACTAGAAACAAGGCTAGACTGGTAGCTCAAGGCTATGCTCAGATTGAAGGTATAGACTTTGATGAGACATTTGCTCCAGTAGCACGTCTTGAATCCATAAGACTTCTCTTAGGAATTGCATGTATTCTGAAGTTCAAGCTATTTCAAATGGATGTGAAAAGTGCCTTTCTCAATGGGTATTTGAATGAAGAAGTCTATGTTGAACAGCCCAAGGGTTTTATTGATCCTAGTTTTCCAGATCATGTCTACAGATTGAAGAAGGCTTTGTATGGCCTAAAGCAAGCTCCTAGGGCTTGGTATGAAAGGTTGACTGAATTTCTGGTTACTCATGGATACAGAAAAGGTGGTAATGACAAGACTCTGTTTGTGAGAGAAGAGAAAGATAAAGTGATGATTGCACAAGTCTATGTGGATGATATAGTTTTTGGTGGAATGTCTGATCAGATGGTCCAGCAATTTGTGCAGCATATGCAGTCAGAGTTTGAGATGAGTTTAGTTGGTGAACTTACTTTCTTTCTTGGCCTCCAAGTGAAACAAATGGAGGATACTATATTTGTGTCTCAAAGTAAGTATGCAAGAAATATTGTGAAAAAGTTTGGTATGGAGAGTGCTAGTACCAAAAGAACACCAGCAGCAACACATTTGAAGCTTACCAAAGATGATAAAGGGATCAGTGTTGATCAAAGTCTTTACAGAAGTATGATTGGAAGCTTATTGTATCTCACAGCAAGTAGACCTGATATTACTTTTGCTGTAGGAGTATGTGCAAGATATCAAGCTGAGCCTAAAATGAGTCACCTCACACAAGTCAAAAGAATCTTAAAATATGTGAATGGGACTTGTGACTATGGAATCTTGTATTGTCATAGTGATAACTCTATGTTAATAGGGTATTGTGATGCTGATTGGGCAGGAAGTGCGGATGATAGGAAAAGCACTTCAGGAGCATGTTTCTTCCTTGGTAATAATCTCATATCTTGGTTTAGTAAGAAACAAAATTGTGTGTCTCTATCAACTGCAGAGGCAGAATATATTGCAGCTGGTAGTAGTTGTTCTCAGCTAGTGTGGATGAAGCAAATGTTGAAGGAGTACAATGTGGTACAAAATGCTATGGCATTATACTGTGACAACTTGAGTGCCATAAACATCTCTAAAAATCCTATTCAACATAGTAGGACTAAGCATATTGATATAAGGCATCATTTTATTAGAGATCTTGTTGAAGAAAGGATTGTCACACTTGAGCATGTAGCAACAAATGAACAACTTGCTGATATTTTCACAAAAGCATTGGATGCAACACAATTTGAGAAGTTGAGGGGCAAATTGGGAATTTGCCTATTAGAAAGCCAATAGCAGTTACATTTGAAAAGGCGTGCAACTGTTTCTCCCTCCTATCAAGTTAGGGTGCACGCATATCAAGGAACGGTTTTCTTTTCTATTTACTTCTTTTGCAGTGATCATTGCTTCACATCTCAAAAACTCAAACGATCACTCTATTTTCTGCATCATTGTTTTTCGTCTGCAACTTCACAACTCTCAGACTTCCAGTACCTCTCATCGCTATTTTCTCAAAACTAATCATGTCTACTCCGGTTTCCTCACCGATCAGAGAAAACTCACCGATCTCACCAACGCAAGAAGAACCTGCTTCTATGATTGCTATCGCAGATCCTATAACAGTTGTCGCAGCCGACACTGCTGAAATACCAAAGAAAAGCAAATCAAAGAAGAAGAAGAAATCGGTAAGTGTACTTTCCCCTGAATCCGTAAAATCAAAAGGGAAGAAGAAGAAGTCTAAGGCTAAATCTAAATCTAGTAAATCTCATTCCATGCAAGAACTGTATCTTGATGATTTAGATAATAAAAATGTTGAATCTTCTAGTAGGGTAGTTCAAGAGTCTGAAACCCTAGGATTAGATGATTCTGGTGATTTGAATGTTGATGGTGGTGCTAACACTAAGGCCACGGATAATGTTGTGCTTGAGACAACACAGGAAGATGATCAAACTGCTGTTGCCTCTGAAAAGGCTGAAGATCATGAGGGTACTGACCTTCCTGAAAATATTGATGCTGTAGCAGATGCTAGAGCATCTGATGTATCAGACACTGCAAAAGCAGAGGATGTTGTGTCTGGTGATACTGTTGAAGTCTCTCATGATGATGAGACCAAAAAAAATGTTGAAATGGAAGTGGGGGATGACACTCAGTCTGACTCCCAAACAGGTTCACAGAACAAAGAACCTGATGTTGAAATTTTGTCAGCTGTTGACAAAGAGGTGGAGAAGGCTCCTGGACCTAGCATTGCTGGGAGGTTGAGGAGTAGATCTAAAATTGCACCTACACCACCACCAAAGTCAATCAAGAAATCCAAAGCTGCTGATGGTTTGAAGCCAGTGAGATATGGCCCTGGCAGATCTAAGAGCAAACACATTCCAAATGCTGAGCCTAAAAAGAAGGCTCTGAAGAGAAAGCATGAGTCATCTGATGATAGTGACTTTGCTGTTGAAGACAATGCTGTAGAGAATGCTGGCACATCTGACAAGCCAGTTGATACAGGTAAGAAAAGAGCTAAGAGTGTACCATCTGTACCTCTTGATAATGTATCCTTTCACCATGAGGAAGGTGCTTCCAGGTGGAAGTTTATTTGTGAAAGAAGGGTAGCTGTGGAAAGGAATCTACATCATGATCTATTGAATCTCCAAGAGCTTATGGAGGTTATTGAAGCAGCTGGTTTAGTGAAGACTGTTAAAAGCTTTGGGAAGTGCTACATCAAGCTGGTCAGAGAATTCAGTGTGAACATAGGAACTGACTGTGATGATCCTATGAGTCCATAATTCAGGCAGGTTTATGTGCGTGGCAAGTGTGTCAAATTTTCCCCTGCTATAATCAATGAATATCTAGGCAGGAGTGTTGAAGATGTTGCTGAGTTGGAGGTAACTCAAAATCAGATCTGCAAAACCCTCACAGGTGATCTGGTCAAGGAGTGGCCTATGAAGAGCAATTTGTCTGCTGCTAAGCTGTCCACAAAGTATGCCATTCTCAACAAGATTGCAGCTGCTAATTGGGTGCCAACTACCCATTCTAATGATGTGTCCAGAGGGATGAGCAAATTCATCGATGCTATAGGTACAAAATCTGTTTTTAACTTTGGTGATTTTATCTATTATCAAACTATAGCTCATAGGAAGACAAATGCTACAAAGATTCCTATTGCTTTTCCTACTTTGCTCTGTGATATCATCTTGCAACAATTTCCTGAGCTGTGTTTTCCTACTGATGAGCCTGCTAAGAGAGAGTCAGACATCACTTTAGACTCTAGGTTTTTGGAAAAATCACATGCTGCAGATATTGCTCTAGCATCTGGCAAAGGCAAATCTGCTATGCTGAGTAGACAACAGATGATTGCTGATCTGAAGGTTGTGAGTAAGGCTCTGGATGATAAGAAGTTCATGGTTGATCGTGTGATTCAGACTTTGGAAGCTGAAGAGCTGGTTGCTCATGATGAAGGTTTGGTGGTGGAGGATTCTGAAGAAAGTGCTGATTTTTAATAATCCATTTTTTTTCTCTTTTTCTGATGTTTTGTGTTAAGGGTGAAGCCCAGGATTCTATGCACCTGTGTGTGCTATTTGGTCTGTAATAAGTACAATTCCTCACTTATTTGATGTTCTGACAATATGATGTTCTTTTCCTTTTGTCAAATTATTTGGCTAAAAAGGGGGAGTATTAATAGTGTTGATGCACTACTGAAGATTATTGCTAGCTACTATTCTCTATGATATATTTTACTTAGCTATGCATGAAGACAGGGGCAGTGTAGTATGTATGTGTGGAAATTTATTTTTTCCATTGAAGTGGAGGTTTATTCTTTATATGCACTGAGGGGGAGGAATTTATTTTTCCTAATCCTGGTTGCATGAATTGAGGGGGAGGAATTTATTTTTCCTAATCCTTAAAATTAGTTGATTGGGTGATGATTTGGTGGCGGAAGACTCTAAGGAAACTGCTGAATTTTCATTTTTATCTACTGATTTTTTATATGGAATCCACTTGAGAGTAAGTCTCTCTGATCATACTCTGTGAGGCTATTTGAAGTTAATATCCGCTGCATGCCTCTGATACATGGTTAGCCTATTGCATTCAAGTAATGTCCTTTATTTCTTCTGAAGTTATGTCTTGAAGTTGAATTGAAGAATTATTTCTATGCATGCTGATCAAAAAGTGTTTTAGCCAAAATTTGCAAAAGGGGGAGATTGTTGGCATTTTTGTGTTGGCTATAATTTTGCAAAAACCCATTTTGTCATATGCTCTAGAAAATGCTGTAGCAACTGAGTACGTTGTGACCGGAAGCTTCTAGACACGTGCGCGTTTTTGTTTGTTATTTCCAGAAGATATCTTTTAAGAAGATTCGTTTCAGAAATTATATTTTTGCTGGAAAATATATTTTTGTTAGGGCGGAGCTGGCACAGCACGCGTACCTTGTGTCACAAGTAACCTTGTGTGTGAAGATTTAATTCTAAAATATATTTTATATATTTTATGAATTTTTTGTTTGGCGCTGAAGATTTATTGGATATATTTCTGAAGACTCCTTTTCTTAAGGAACAAGTAAAGCCCAGCATGAAGACTCTATAAATACAAGTGTAAAACCTAGTTAGGTTTTTGTGGGAATTTGTTGTGTTCACTAAAGCGTGTGTTGTTTATCTTTTCCTAGTGAACTGTGTGAGTCTTTTCTTGTATCCTGAATTGATACATGCTAAAGACATAGGCTGTTGTATTTATTGAGTGATTACTCTTAAGCTTTTAAGCACGGAGTTGATCAGTTTGTTTGAGTGTGTTCTCACCATTATAAGTTTGTTGATTAAGAACAACACGGTGTGTCTGTGTTGTAAGTAGGGGAGTAAGGCGGGGCGCCTTTGACCTAGGAGTTCCTAGGTTGAGTTGCACAAGGTAGTTTCTAGGCGAGAAGAAGTAAACGGGTTGTTTACGTTGATCTTTGAACTAGGGCTATAGTAGTGGATTCCTCCTGGATTGGTATCCCCCAGATTAGGGCAAGTTTGCGCCGAACTGGGTCAACAAACTCTTGTGTTATTTACATTCTGTCCTTTATTGTTTTTATTATTATCTGTGTTGCGAGTAGACGCTGTAGCAATTGTTAGAGCAATCTACTACTGAGTGCCAGGAATTTCAGTAACTTTTTAGTTGATAATGGTTTTGAAAAAGGACAAGTTGACTGTACACTATTTAGAAAAACCTTAAAGAAAGACATTCTGATCGTTCAGATCTATGTTGATGATATTGTTTTTGGTTCAACTAATGCTACTCTATGCAAGAATTTCTCTAAGTTAATGGAAAAAGAATTTGAAATGAGCATGATGGGAGAGATGAAGTTCTTTCTTGGAATTCAAATCAATCAAACAAAGGAAGGAACTTACATTCATCAAACCAAATATACAAAGGATCTCTTAACGAAGTTCAATCTTGAAGATTGTAAGCCAATGAATACTCCAATGGATCCAACAACAAGCATGAGTCTAGATGAATCTGAAGGCAAAGTTGATCAGAAGTTATATAGAGGTATGATTGGTTCTCTACTCTATCTAACTGCATCTAGACCTGATATTATGTTCTCTGTATGCTTGTGTGCAAGATTTCAATTAGATCCTAGAGAATCTCATCTCACTGCTGTGAAGAGAATCTTTAGATATCTGAAAGCTACTTGTAATTTTGGATTACTTTATAAGAAATACAAGAAATATGAGTTAAATGGATTCTGTGACGCTGATTATGCTGGAGATAAACTTGAAAGAAAATCAACAAGTGGCAGTTGCCAATTTATGGGTGAAAATCTTATCTCCTGGTGTAGCAAGAGGCAGACCACCATTGCTATGTCCACAGCAGAAGCAGAATACATTTCAGCTGCAAAATGTTGCACACAACTTCTTTGGATGAAATATCAATTAGAAGATTATCATATAAGCAGTCACTATATACCTTTATATTGTGATAACACTGCAGCCATTCAGCTTTCCAAAAATCCTATTTTACACTCTAGAGCAAAACATATTGAGATCAAACATCATTTTATAAGAGATTATGTTGGGAAAGGTGTTATAGATATCAAGTTTGTTGATACTGAAAGACAATGGGCTGATATTTGTACAAAACCTTTGGCTGTTGAAAGATTTGATTTCATAAAGAAAAATCTCAACATGGTGTTTGTTCCTGATTGTTAAGTTCTTTTGAGTAAAACTGTTTTTAAAATCTGATAAGGATCAGAAGATGTTGAACCTCATAACCTCAAGGTCAGAAGTTCTGATGTATGACTACTTCTGATAAGTATCAGAATCAAAAGAATGGTTCTGATGTGGTAGTGGAACAATTTACAACCTTTCTTTTTTAACTGCTGTCCACTAACGCACCAGTTATTTAAATAATTTTCTAATACACGTGTCATTTTGCAATTAGATGAGTATTGGTTTATGATGAGTTTAGCGCTTAAAATGAATATGACTACTCTGTCCTTTTGTGTGTTGTACTGTTTGTTTGTTTTCTAAAAATATACACTTTTATCACTTGCACACAAACACGTTCACAACCCACACTTTTTCATATTCTCTTTAAACCTCCAACGCTTCAGTTTTCTTTTCCTCCCTCTCTAGCAAAACCAAAACCCTTACCCTCAACAATGGCATCGTCATCTTCTACTGCTTCTATATTCGTAAAACCCATCGTTGATTTGGAAAATCAAAAGAAGTACACAATCAGAAAAGACTCTATGACCTACAAGTTTAAAGAGTTAAAGTGCATGGTAGAGAAACGGGTGGATTTTGAAAGTTTGAAACCAAATGGTTTTGATTTACAAAAGATGTTTTACTATCAAGGGTTAGAACGCTACTTCAAGATTCTGAATGGTCCAATCTTGGAAGAGATGGTAAAAGAGTTTTGGATGAAGGCGTATGTGTATGATAAGCAGTTAGCTTATATTGAAGTTCAAAATCTGGTGAAGAAAAACCCTATGTTGAAAGGGAAATCAAGAAAAGAATTGGGTCTTCCTGAGTTTACCCAAACTGAAATTAGATCCAACATTGCTGGTATGGATATCAAAATTACTGCAGATCATGTTGCAAAGGTTTTGAACCTACCAAATCAAGGAATTCATCTTACTGGTTACAGGACTAAGCCACAAGATCCAACGGTTCAAGCAACTCTGTTTGAGAATGTTACTTCAAATGGACAAAAAGATTTGAAAACATTATTCAAAGGTATTTACAAGGTACTGTTTGAATCTATTGCTACAAAAGTGGGTGGAACTGACTGTATTTCTTCTGAACAGAAATATTTCATGTATTATCTTCACAGCTTTGTCAAAATGAATGTGCCAAAATACATTTTTGATCATCTCTGTGAAATGATTAAAAGCAGTATTGAAAAGAATCACACCAACTATCATCATGTTAGGTTGCTATCTCACATATTCTATCTAAGCAACTTTCATGAGATTCTTAAAGAGAACTACCCAAATTTTGTTAAACCTACTTATATGGAATCAAGAGTTGTTGATGGAAAGTCTTTAAAGAAGATGTTCTTAGTCAAAGGTAAGGTTGTGGTTCCTAACAACCCTTTGCTAATGAACAAAGAAGAAGAAGTGATTGATTCTTCCTTTCCTGCTGTTGATGTAAAAGAAGGAAAGAAGATTGCTGATGGATGGTTCAATCACTGGAAGGATAAGTATGGATTGGAAACTCCTGGAGATGAAGTAGATATAACCAAACTTGGTTTTGATCAGAAACAAGATTTTGTGATGAAGACCACTATGACAAGAGATAGAGTAAAGCTGAAAACTCCTTCAATTGGTGGTGTCAAAATCTTGACAGAAGAACAGATTGTGAATCAAAGGAAAGAAGAAAGATCAAAGAGGGTTGAAGACAACAATAAGAATAAGAGGAAAAATTTTGTTGAGTCTGATGAAGAAGAAGAGGATGATGATGAACCTCTGATGATGAAGAAGAAGAAGATAGCCAGAGAAAGAGTTGCTCACAAACGTCAGAAGCATCAAGGTACATCTTCTAATGCTTTTATTAATGAGTCTGTTGAATCTCAATCTAGAAATGATGAACCTTTTCTTGAGCCTGTTTTTGTGAAACCTTCTCCAACCAAACCTTCTTCTGAACTTGTATCAGAACCAAATGTTTTAGATATGCTATCTGAACATTTGTCACCTCAAACCAATCATGCAGAAACTAATAGCTTACCTGAAACCCCCTCTAAACCTTCTGTTGTTATACCTTCTCCTTCTGAGAAATCAGGTCTTGATAAGCTTAAAGAAAAATATGGTGATCCTCTTAGTGATGTCAGTTTTGATTCTGATACTGAATTTGATAACACTAATCCCATCCCCACTCCAATTCATGTTGACACTCCTCCACATGTCACTCAACCTTCCATTCCAACCATAGAGATTGTTAATCCCTTAACTCAATCATCTTCACAACCTGAATTCATTGTCAGTATACCTTCATCACCTCAATCCCCAGTCTCACCTCCATCTAACCTTGAACAACATATCAACCAAACTGTTTTTGAGCCTGAAATCACTTATCAATCTATCCTAGAAAGCATTCAAACTCAACACTCTAGCCAAACTATTTCTAGCATTGAGATTTTAGCAAGGCTTGTTATGATGTTAGAAGAATGCACAGCTTAAAATCTGAACGTGGTATTATGCCAAGTCAGATTGTTGAAAAGTTTGATGAGATTGACAATGCTCAGAGGTTGATCATGGCTGCTTTGAAGAAAAAGTATGTTGATGAGTTAGTTTATGAGCATCTGCAATTCACTGACTCCTTTGAAAATGCATTTGGAAGTGCTCTTCAAAAGAAAAGATTGATGTTAACTAACTTATCACATGATGAGATGGAAGCTCTAAAAGCTAAGGAAAGAGAACAGAGAAGTCTGGAACAGAAGATGATGCTGGAAGAAGATGTTAATGTGCTAACTTTTGACACAAGGATGGTTGAAAGTTCTGATGCTGCTGCAACTAGGATTCTAAAGGTTGAACAGATTCAAAGAGAACAAAGAGATAAACTCTTAGTGCTGGAAGCCGGATTGGAAGAGGTCAAGACTAATCAGATGGATCTGAAAGAAACTATCAACAAGAATGCTGAGAAGTCTGACAAAGCTCTTGAGAAGCTGATGATGTTGCTCACCTCAAGACTTCCTTCTAACCCCTCCTCATCTCAACCCTAGGATTCTATGTTTGCGCACAAAATTGTTTTTAAGAGGTTGTAATATTTGAACAAGTTTTCATTGCATGAACATCTTTTGCTTACTTAATTTGTTTTGTTTGCTGATTAACTGTTTGCATTGTTTTAGTTCAAATATGTTTTTGCAAATTATGTCAAACACAAAGAATTTATAGAAAAAGATTTCAAAACAGAATCATAAATCTTTATTTGATTAAATAGAATATCATTACATAAGATCCTAAATCTATTTAGAATCTAAATCTGACTTCTATGATTCACCAGAGCCTGAGGTTTCTGTTGGAGAATGATAATTCTCCAAGTACCTCAGATAATCAAAATCTGGCTTATCAGAACCAGAAGAGGATCCTTCTGAAGAACCTTCACATTGATCTGGATCATATGTTCTGAGAAATTCTCTATAATCAGAATCAGTATCATCAGAATCTGATGAGAGATTGATGTATACTGGTGGTTGTGGCTTTGTTTTTGATCTGATTCTATAACTTCTTCTTAATGGAACTGAGGAAGATGCTTCACCCTTAACCTTCTTTGCTTTTGGTTTTGTTTTCTGTGGTGATTCTTCTTTCTTCACTTCTTGGGGAGCCTTACCTTTATTTGCTCTTCTATCCTTATCCATTATTTCTGATAATAATGTGTGGAAGTGTTGAGTGAATTGTAATGGTGTTGCGCTCTTCTTTTATAGACTTTTTATAGAGTCAAAGTCTCTCAGTTCTTGGAATCAGACAATCCATTTAATGGAGTTGTTGTAACTGTTTTCCTGACTTGACTCCTTGAAAGTTGTGTTTTTGACTGATCTTTTTATGCGCTTTTTAAATGTCTTTACTTCTTTTTATACAAACTGTTTTTGTTTGATGACAAAAGGGGGAGTAAGAGTCATTAATTATTGAGATTAGAAGTGCTAATAACTGAAACCAATTAAAAGAATCCTTTTAATTTTTACGTTTTTGTAATTTATTTTAATTGTTTCTTTATTCTGGAGAATAATATTTTATGTTGAACTAAGTTCTTCATATGATGATAAATGGAAAGAGTGCAATTTTTCCATTAATTATCAGACTCAGGGGGAGAGCTTACAAAACTAGTCTCTAAGAGTCAAAATATGAAGAATTTGAGTCAAAATAAAATTATATTCTTAAACTATTTTAATTACTAAATGTTACAACTTAGGGGGAGCGTGCAAAGCTTATGAACCTCTGTTGAACATAGTAAATTAAAATAACAACCATTGTTAATTAATACTAGGTTTGTCATCAATCAAAAAGGGGGAGATTGTTGGAACAAAGGATGTTCAGAATCTAACTCTTAGTATTTTGATGATAACAAAGTATTAATGAACAATAGGGTATTTTAATATTTAATTTTGAGTGTGCAGATCAAATAAATTATGTTGATTAAATTAAGCTCTGAAACAAAGCATTAGCATGGATATCAGAAGCATAGATATCAGAAGCATGGACATCAGAAGCATGGACATCAGAAGCTAAGATATCAGAAGCAACGCTAATCAGAAGCTAGTCATCTCAGAAGATTAATGTTGAATCAGAAGCAACGTATGGAGAAGACCAACAGTTTCAGAAGCTGAAGACTCAGAAGCATATGTCTGATACATAGGCTCTGAATAACAAGCCAGAAAAGTCAGTGTTAACTGATAGTGATTCAATGATTGGAAATCATTTGAATTAAAGGCTGTGATTGATTGATACATCATAGTACTACAACCTTATCATCAAGGATTGTGACGTTAGTACTATTTTACTCCATAAGGGCGAATATTCTCAAGCAAAAGGAATAACAGAATAAGCATTACCAGAATTGGCAAATATCACATGTTACCTTGTCCTTTTCACAGCTGGCTTGAAAATGACCTCTGCAACGGTCATTATCTTCAAACGTCTTTATTTTTCTCTTCACATATAAATAGAGAATCTCTTTTTGAAGATCAAGGTTACAACACCCGCACTTATACAACTTTACTCCTATACATAAGACTGAAAGCACTGCTTCTGAAACTATTTCTGTTGTGCTTCTGACACTCTGTTTTTCTAATTCATTAGGAATTCTGTGTTAGAGAGTCTTGAGTTGTAATCTTGAGAAAAGTCTTGATTTTATAATCAAGTGTTTATCACTTTCTATTTTATTTCTTTTCTATTAGGAAGCCTCTTGCTAGTGTGCTTGAGCAAGTAGGAAGTCTCTTACTAGTGTGTTTGAGCATTGTAATAGTCTAGGTGATTATAGTGAAATCCCTTGGAAGTGCAAGGGGACTGGACTACTCTCGGTTTGTGAGAGGAACTAGTATAAAATTGCCTGTCTCGCCTCTCTCTCTATCCTTACTCTTTTGTGTGAGTGTGTTAATTGTGTTTCTTTATCCGCTGGTGCTTCTGAAAGGTTTCAGAACTTGCAAGAAGTTTTTAAAACGCCAAAACACAATTCAACCCCCCTTTCTTGTGTTTTTCACACCTTCAGAATGAACTGGTGCACTAACATTCTCCCCCTTTTTTATAATTGTCAAAACTTTGCATAAGCTAAACTAAGCCTATACTTAATATGCAATAAAATAGCAATATGTATACAGACGCAATTACATCAAGGCTAACCATAAGCACGCTCCCCCTGAGTTGATGCCATAATGCGTTTGATATGTTGATAATCAAGAATTCTTTCCTTAGCTTGTGCAATCCAAATCTCTCCCCCTTTGACAATATCAAAAAGAAGAAGAGAGCTTGTTAGAAGTATCAAGTATTAAAATGTTTTTAACATGGTCATATCGTGCACTTACATTTATCGAAATGCACTTTATGATGAATATCCTAATCAAAATAATTACATACAAAGATATGCCAAAATATTTCAATGACGAATACCAAATATCATGACAAATATGGAATGTAGAACAACAACCCAAAACCAACGCATGAATATTATAAAACATCGACATGTTAACAAAATATCATATCCAAATATGAGACGATATAATTAAGAACTATCATGCATAAACCATTCATACATGAAACGAGATATCCATAAAGTCATACAATTAAGATAAGTATTAAAGTCATAGATTTAAAACAAACAAAAAGATGTAAAAAAAATCTATATGACCTTATACAAATATGTATGTATGAAACAAATCTATTCACCAAGGTACGAGTATTATGAATGTGACCAAAACTTATCAATGCAAAAATTCACATTATTCAATCAAGGTACCAAGACAAAGCATTTACATTTTATGCATAACAATATATTATACTTATAAACAAACATATACAAACAAGGATACGAGCTTAATATGTCATTTGTCATGATTTTTGTCAAATCCCCATTTTTACATATGAGTCTCAACAACTTATCAATATCATTGAGCGAAATTTTTGGAAATGGAGGATTAGACAAATATCATACCAAATTTCATATTAAATTTGGAATCTATGTATATGAGCAAAGAACCACACAAAAGAACAACATCAATGCAAAGTAAGGAATAAGGAATAAAATTGAGATAAGAATCTTCCCTTAAGTATCAAGCATTAGGAGGTGATCAAGCTCCACAACTTTCGTGAGTATTGAGTTAAATCATTTCTCATCCCTTTACACCTTTTATGTCTTGAACGTCATTGTTGTCGGTGTCTCTCGTCAATGGTTCAAGACGTTTTCCTAAAACTTTAAACACTTGAAAAAGGTCCCCAATCTTCATTGGGTCCTATGTGGTTAGTGCAAGCTTTGTTGGACTTAGGTATCCATTGCATTATGCCTTTTGGTATCAAAACTTTTCTTGTTTGACACTTTGCAATAGTATGTCCTTTAGTACAACAATAATAACATATAACATTGGAATGATCCTTGTGACTCAAAATTTTACTTTTGGGATTCAATTTCTTTTTAAAAAATTTGTCATTTTTAGAAGGCATAATCTTAGGCTTGTTAAAACTCCTTGGCACATCCACAAAAGTAACTTTTGGTACAAGGGCTTCGTTTAATTTGGCTTGAAGGGTTTTCACCTCTCCTTGCCAAATACAACAAGCATCACAATCATTCCTAGATGACAAATGAGTCTTATCTAATTTAGCTTGAAGGTTTTTCACTTCTCCTTGCCAAATATAACAAGAATCACATTCATGCTTTGATGAATTATCAAAATCATCTTTTGAATTTATGACTCAATTTGTAATGTTTCAATTTGTGACTCAAAGAGAGAAATCACTTTCTTCCTTTTAGCCAATTTCTTAAATGCATTAGTGGCTTCACCGTATAGTTTTTCAAAAGCGTTTTGATGTTCATCATATGAGGGATTATCATTAGAGATCGAGCTAGAATCACTTACTTGACGTTTGTGATGTTTCTTGCCTTTACAAGGTGAACCGTTCATGAGTACGACATGAGCGCGTTCTTCCTCCTCTTCACTTGAGCTATTGGACCTAGATCCTTCTTCACTTGAACTATCCCAAGCAACATAAGCTCTTTTACCCTTGTGATTTTCTCGGAGGACTTTCCCTTTCTTTTGTTATAGAATGGACATTCGGGTTTTAAATGATCGGATTTGCCACATTCATAACATTTTCTACTAGGCTTGCTCTTCTCATTCTCTATATCATCCCTTGATTGCTTTCGTGACTTGGGACCATTTTCCTTCGAAAACTTTATACCATGTTCCTTTGCATACTTGTAAAATCTTCGAACAAATAATTCCATTTCATGGTCTTCCCACTCTTCATCACTTAAGCTTCTTTCCTCTTGTTCTTTACCTTTGGACCTGGAACTTGAAGTCTTTAGAGCATTGGACTTCTTTCCCTTCTCTTTTTCTTTATCCGTTTGTTTCTCCTTTTTCCCACTTTTCTCTTTCTTTTCTAACACACTTAGCACATGTTCATGTTCCTTGAGTTTGCCAAATAAAACCATGAGGCGTAGTTGAGTAAGATCATTCGCTTCTTGTATCGCGGTGACCTTTGGTTGCCAAGACCTAGTTAAACACCTCAAAATTTTATTAGAAGCATCTTGATTTGTGATTAGTCTACCGAGACCTTGTAACTTGTTGATAATTTTCACAAATCGTTGTTGCATACTTTCGATGCTTTCACCATCAATCATATGAAACAATTCAAACTCTTGGTTTAGTGTGTTTATCTTAGATAACTTGACTTCATTGGTACCCTCAAAATGGGTAACCAATGTGTCCCACATATCCTTAGCCGTTGTACAATGCGAAACATGATAGACTTGCTCAATCCCTAAGGATGAGATTAAAATGTTTTGAGCTTTCGCATCGTAATTGACTTTCTTTTTATCGTCAACTGTCCATTGTGCCATAGGCGTATTAGTGACAACACCATTGTTATCGGTCGTGGTTGGAACAAAACGACCGTTTTCAATGGCATCCCACACATCACCATCAAAAGAATTGATGTGTATGCGCATAGTACTTTTCCTATAATCGAAATGGTCTCCATTGAATATAGGAGCCCTATTATAAGCCCCTTTGGGTGCAAACGCCATGTCTTCTAATAATAGGCACAAATTACTCGATTTAATCGTTTAAAATCAAACCGTGCTCTAATGCCACTTGTTAGACTATATGGTGATCACTTAGAGGGGGGTGAATAAGTGACTCTTTCTATACAATGAGTTTTTCAAAAAAATTTGAGTACGCGGAAGGCTACAGGATCGATAGTCTACTTTGCACCCTTCGATCAAAGGAAATGTAGTATAAGCCTTGGAGCAATTAACGATAAATTGAACTAGGTTATGTTTTGCAATCAAATTACTAACACAAACAAAATCAACAAGTTTCAATTATCAAGTTACACAATCACAATTCAAGTTTAATTCAATTGAATTATGATGAACACTTACGATCACCTAATTCAAATATCCAATTAATCAATAATACGAAAAGTAAAGAGTGTAAGGATAGAAAGACGCAAACAGATGATTAGGGAGTTCCCGCAGCTTTCGTTTCGTCCTCGCGGTCGGCCGGGTACGTCTCCCCCCAAATCGTCAAACAGACGATTTGAGCAATTTATTAAAAATGCTTGATAGTGCACAATTTACAAAGACTCGAATAACCCTATATTGAATCTAATGCAAATTGAGCTATGTAATCTCAACATCTCGCGAAGCTTCAACCTCTGATTCCAACGTCCCAATCTTGCGTCGTCTTCGAACCGAAAACCTTCACACCGAACGTCCAGCTGATTACCTCGCTTCCTCGGTGTTGATCCTTCAAGATATCGCACAATCTTGAATCCCTTGATGAAAATCCAAACCTCCAACACAATTCAACCCGATCGCAATTCTGATTCACCGCGAATTGCACTGAACGTTATCCACCGAATCAACAACGACCGCTTGATTGATCCCATACTCAATCTCAAATTGGAAGTGATTTGATAGAAGATGAAGAACTTGTGTTGAATAAGTCTTTGATCCAAAATTTCTCTTAAACTTTGATCAAATGTGTTTTTCAGATGGATTCTTACACTTATAACAAAAACTCATATTGCTATTTATAGAGAAAATAGAATTGAGCAAATTTAGGCAAAATAGAACAGACTTGTATCGATACATATGATGGTATGTATCGATACAAACACCTTGACCAGCGTTCAAATTTGAAATATTTGACCTATGTATCGAGACAAACACGAGTATGTATCGATACATATATCAGTTTCTTGAAAACTTGAGTGATATGTATCGAAGCATGCAAGCATGATTCGATACACAATTTGTTCTCTGGTGTTTTGAGAGAATTAGGTGTGTATCGATACATGCAAGCATGATTCGATACACAAGTGACTCTCTGCCCCTGAACACCAGTTTATGTATCGATACAAATGAGTATGTATCGATACAAAATGCTCAAAATCAGTCTGAAGAAGTTTCAGGACATTTGTATCGATAGAAGTTATTATGTATCGATACAAAGAACCTTAAAATCAATTTTTCAAAGATTAAAAACAAATTTTTGCTGTCAAGTCATTTATAAGTTTGCCAAAATATGTTCCACTCTATTTTCATGTGTTTTGACAATTATTAAAACAAGGGAATGAACTGGTCACTTACACACACCTTTTACAATGGTATCTTGTATAACATAAGAATGAAAATAGACGCCGCAGGTGGAGCATTGATGGTTAAACCTTACACCGATGCCTATCAACTTACCGAAAACATAGCCCAAAACTATTATTAGTGAGGGAGAGATAGAACACCTGTAGAGAAACCTTTGACGAAAGGAGGTATGTACGAAATAGGTGAACTTGACCATGTCATTGCAGAGTTGATGCTCTAATTCAAAAGATAGAAAGCATGACCACAACACCCACGACCACTATGGCCGCAATAGCTCCTAACTGCGAATTATGTGGACTGCACAGCATGTTATCACAAAATGTAAACTTTGAACAGGAGTTTCTCCCGACCATGTGAACTCACACAAGGAAACCCTTACTCCAACACTTACAATCAAGGTTGGGAGTGTAGAAGTAAGCCCTAAAAGCCAATCTAATTTGATAGTATTTGCTTTAAGAGTCCAAAATAATGAAGTCCCTAGAATAGATAGTTCGTTTAATATTAAGTGTGACTTAATATTAAATGGGATAATCTTAAAGCATAAGGACACTAGACTGATGAAATGGGACACTATTCTTAAAGTATCTGTAGTCGAGCTTTAAGATGAAATGGTATAATCTTAAAGCATAAAGGCTATTATGAAGATAGACTGACGATTGCATCTCTTGGATCATAGGATAAGGAGTTATCAATTCTTGACATAGGTATAAATATTAGGAGTAATATTTATATTGGATTGACATGCTATGAGAGTACTACATGGAATGTTATGTAATATGTCATAAGTTACTCTCATGGTGATAATGGTGTAAACCACCTTTAGACCTGAAACCACTTTGTACCTTAGATGTAAAGTCAAGTCTTTATAACTGATCTAACATTATCCATAACAGGATAATCATAAAGGCACTATATGGGTACTTCACAAAGCATGTTGAGGGACAGTAGTACCTAGATGGAATTTGCCAAACCTACATAACAGGATAAATGTCTATGGGCCCAATATTGAACTAGACAAGGATGACACAGTCTATGCCTTGTGTTCAATATAGACATAAGTGCAAAGGGGTAATTATACATGACTAATATTATCACAGAATGTTTTGTTAAGATCACATAAACATTTCGTAACTTGGGTAGCAGTGATGTATTGCTAAACCTCTCATTGTTTTTAATATTAAATAGATAATTTAATATTATTGCCAACGTTACAAAAACCTACAGGGTCACACACATAAGGATAGTATAGTGTGAGATTGAGAACACCGTAAGGTACGGTGCACTTGAGAGAAATATGCATTATGATAAGGTATCACTAAATAAACAATAAGCGGTACACCATAGGATATGGTGGGCGCGCACACACATGAGTAGTAAGACTCATGGGGCGCGCGCCCTAGCTTTGGTTATTGGGCTTTTGCCCAAGACAAGTGTTTATCTTGGAGAGCAAGACAAGAGACTCTATAAAGAGAGACCTTGTGCAAGAGCTTCACACACAAGAGAATTCATAAGAATTTTAGGATTACTTGAATCCTAAAATTATTTCTCTAATTCTCTCTCTCTCACAAAGTTCTTCATTCATAAGCTAGCACTTGAATTGAAGGAAAGTTGTTCGTGTGGACTAGCTAGAGACGTTGCTGTTCAACCTTCAACGTTCGTGATTGTCTTGTTCGATTCAAAGGGTTCTACTCTTCAAGAGGTAAAACCCTAAACACATCTCATGTCCATTCGTAAGGATCAATAAAGGAAAATTTTTGAATTCCGCTGCTTTTACTATTACAATTTTCCTTCAGTGGTATAGAGCCACTTACGAAACCATCATTATAATGTTTGTTTATATCATGTTTTAATTCGATTAAAACTTTAACAAGATAAAATTGAGGAATTAAATTTTAATTGAGGAATTAAATTTGTTTATATATGATATAAGGTATTATGATGCAAATAGAGTATATTTGATATACTAATTCTCATCCGTTGAATTCACGTAGTCATTATTGGTATTGAACAATCCATGTTAAATTGTTTCGGAACCTACGTTTGTACTGTGAAACATTGATGTGGTGATGAATCAAACTGATATTCGTTCATGGTGATTTTTGACGGCATGAGGATGTTGCATTAGGGTTCAAGACAACACAAAGGTTGTGTTATGCTGAAATACTGCTTCAGAATTCGCAACAAGATGATGGTCATCGTGACACGATGATCTGGACAGAAAGGTGATAAAACTGCACCATCGTGACACGATGGATAGGACAAAAAGGTTCAAAAATTGAACCATCGTGACACGATGGTCAAGACAGAAAAAATTTTTGTTTTCTGAGTTGTTGAATTGTGACACGATTCCCTGGACAATCATGACCCGATTTGTGAAATTGTGACAGGATTTTGGCTAATGTGCACAACATGATAACTTACAAAAATTTAATTTTAAGTAATACAACTTGAACCAAAGATGATAATAAAGTATGTTTGTTATTATTATCTTATGATGATTGGTTATGGCCTTAGTTTACTCTTTTGTTTTTGGGAATTTAAATACGGCCTACGAGTCGTGCATTATCTCTCAATGTAACTTCTCTTCTCATCTTACTCCCTCGTATGTAAAACGAGTATTCTTTGATGTAATGTTATAATAGAAATTACATAGGAACAAAGGAGGACAACCTTAAAGATCATGCTTGGAGAAGTAGATCGTTGTTAGGCTAGTTTAAGGTTCTCTCATTGGCTTGAGAGAACACATGCGTTAGGAGGCCATAACTATATCATAATTTTATGTTTATGTAGGTTGATGCATGTTAATGTATGTTGATGCATGTGAATGTATGTTGTTGTATGTGAGAGCAATTTATATGATAAATAAGCCGGTGAGATCAAACTAATTAAAAATCCCTCAAGAGACACATAACAAACTAATTTATATGATGAATTGTGCCCACGCGAGGTGCATTTTCTTTACTAAGTAAAATATGTGAATATTAAGTTTGTTCTTTCCAAATTTTAGAACTTATCAAGACTGGTATCGAATAATGTGGGTTCGCCTACCGCAAAGTGCATTTTCTATATAGGTATGATGCGATGGGATAATTGTAATATCCAACTTCTAAAATTGGGTCAAACTTAACTAAACAAATATAGTAAGATTATGAGTTTAGAAGCAAGAGTTGGGAATAATTCATATGATGAATTGGAATAAGGAGTTATTCACCCAACTGAAATATTCGAGAATTGTATGAGATGCAATTGGAAGGAGTTCCTATCTAAATAACAGAGTTTTGTGTAATCCACCCACCGCGGACTTAGAACAAAGTGAAATATGGATCTCGATCCACTAGAAAATCTTCCAACGGGATTTTACGAATCAAATGACGAGGGTCGTTTGTTTTGAGTAAAATAGTGGAACCCCCTTTTTTTAATAAAAGTCCTTATTAAAAGATTTAATACAAATATCTTACATATCTTATTATCTTTGAAATTAAATACAATACAAATTAGGTTGTCCTTATGAAGGACAAGGATTTCAGAAAACTGTTTATGAATTGGTACACAAATGAGAATTGTTCTCAAATGCAAGAAGAACTATAAGATCTTGAACTATACTCTAAATAACCTACTATAACTAGTTTGAAAAAAAGGTACTTGTCAGAAGTATCAAGTTGATATCTAGATGTAGTATACATCATACTTTTGAGAGAATAAATGATGTGATCATTTAATCTCAAGCAAGATCTTTTAAAAGAACTTCAAAGTATGATAGAATTCTTAATAGATCAAGGAGTTGGTCATAGGTTCAATCTAACAAATTATAATGGATAGATATAGACAAATTTTGAATTTCTATATCTACCGGAAATTGTTGAATTGAATGAGAATAAATTTGCACTAACAAAGAGTTGAGATATAATATAAATAAGATTTATATTCCTCTCATTATGGAATATAGCCATAATGGATGCCAAAGGAGAACGACTATTTCAAAATGATTAGATCATTGGTCGAAATGAGAAAGTTGTAGATAGTTCTTGAAAGAGTCATAGAATGAAGTAAAACTTCATTATTATACATATTGTTATAGAAAGTCAAAGTTTCCATTTCTACAGCAAAGGTATATGATACAATGATGTTGGATCTCAATTTTTCGAATATAGAGATGCTTAAAGAATTAGAACATTGACTATAGTTTTAAGTCAACTTATATTTAGAATGAAAATTGTTTCATTGACAATAAGAGCTTATGTCTAGAATGAAAATTCTTTCATTGACAATGAGAGCTTATGCCATGACTTAAAATAAGGTTTGAAATGAAACACAATAATTGTTATTGAATTCCATATAGTAATAGAAGTATTAATTATATATCTTGTATTGACAATATATGAATTGTAGCTTTAAATAATAAGACAAGCAATTGTCCCATCATTTAAAATCTTCTATACTATTGCTCCAGGAGTCCAAGTCAAGAAATGGAATAGGATTCCATGATCTTGATAGGATAATCTATAACAGTTGTGATAAGAGCTAAATAAGATTTGGAGTCTGAAATATATATATCAAAGAGCTTTGTTGTTTAGTACAAATATTTGATGTGTCAATAAAACGACACATAACCTATTTGAACAATATACATGAGATGTATGTCGACAACTAAACATATTTGATATATTGAGTTTATTAATATTGATGATTAAAATCATTAAATGTGGATATGTGTGTGACAAAAATTAGAAAATCTTTGAACTTGTCAAAGAGTTGAAACAATAAAGTAAATAGAACTCGACATAAATATTTAGGTCATTTGAATGAGTCATATCAGTAAATACTTAATTAAAGGAGTATAATGACTATTTTATCACATCATGTTGGACATGATATTATTTAAGATAGTTTAATTATACACATCATTGACTCTTAAAATTTCTTTTCTTATAATTAATCTTCACCCACGTAAAAGTTCCACTTTTAAAATAATCATAAAGACACCATATGCGATATGGAGGTAAAAGCACCAAGTTTGTCTTTATGCGAATTTTGGATTGAAAATTTATTAGATAAATTAAATCCAAGTTGAATGAATAAATATGTGGAAGTATTCTAAATGATACTAGTCTTGTATCACTCTAAAAGACAAAAATTGTTTTGTTGCTAGGTTTAAAGCATTCCTCTAGTGGGAGTGTGTCTCTAAAAGAGACAGTCGGAGTGATATAGAACTTGAAGACATATTTATTGGAAAGGGAACATAAACCGGTTCCTCAAGGTAGTTGAAGGACCATGGGTTTAAGTTGCACAAATCCAAGATAAGTCTAACATATCACATATGGCTAAAAAGTATGATTTTATCATGACTTGGCAATGTGATATGGTTCTCATAGAAGATGAGACTCTGAATTTCTTAAAGGTCGTAAGACGGTCTAGATTCTGAGAATTGGCTGAGTGCCATGATATCTTAAATAGAAACCATATACATTAAGCTTATGTAGATAATGGTTATGTCATCAAGATGAGTAAGACTCATACGATGAAAGTGAGTATTCTTGTTTAAAATTGATATGGATGGTATTGAGAATACCTTTAAGATTTGATTGTTCATTAAAGGTTTCACACAATAATCATAATGCAAATTATGATGAAACCCTAAATGTAATCAATCATAAAGCATAATATCTGTTTGATTCTTTTACTAAATGTTGTACTACATGTTTTGGTAGATGGATAACAAAGATGCATTCTTTAATTGGAATGACCTTATATACATGTACTAGACATATATGTAGGGTATTGTTGATTCAAAGGATGCTAAAAGGTATACAACTTATAGCTATCTAATTTTGATAAGATAGAGGTCTAATAAATTTAATTATTTATTTGTTCCTTTTATGAAGTTTTATGAAAACAAATTAATAAGGACAAATCTATCTAATTTTTATTAGATCAAATAAAATTTAAATATTTGTTCCTTTTGAAAGTTTTATGGAAAACAAATTGATAAAGGACAAATATATCTTGTGCACACAAGGATTTAGTGGGAGTGATAATATTAAATCTGATATAATATGTGGATGATATTTTAATCATAAAAAACGCTTTCCTTATATATATGTAAGACATGATTAAGGAAATAACTTTTGATGAAATACTTAGGCAAAAAATTCATAAATAGTTAGGAATAGCCTATGTACATAATTTGACAAAGTGTTCAAGACACTTAAATGTGTGTAATTATTTCATGTGTCAAATGATTGATTTTGTCTAAAGGACAATATCATAGCTCATTAGATGAGAATGGGGCACGTGAAAATAATCCATATGCTTTGAAAGATAGGATTAATCATGCACATCATATTATGTACTGAATCAGATACACTACATGATTGTAAGACAATCAGTTAAGTACCAAAATTGAAATTGGTGTTTGACACTAACTGACCTTCAAGAATATCCCTAAGGAACTTAAAGGAACTTATGACTATTTCTTGAAATAGGAAGGAATGGGAAGGATCATTATAAGGAAGTTATAAAGATGGAAGTTTCCATACCGATGCATTGTATATTATGCTTGAATATAAACATTGAAAGCTATAAAATAAGCTTCGTAGTATATTTATTTCAGTTACTGTAGTTAAGTATTAAAGATTGGATCGTTTGGCTCATGACTGAGCTAAAGCTATGTTTCCGTTGTTGCAAGTCACATTAATCACATTAGTGATGGTAATGGTTAAATCTTGCAAGAACACTTGAGAATAGATCTCACCGACGATTCATTTATACTTAGATACTTCTAGATTTTGATAAAGATCGAAATAGAACATTGGAAGATACGTAAGATACCAACATAGGGAATTCCTTATCCACTAACAAAGCCTCTTGCGCAGTTGAAGCATGATGGGCATACTAAGTCTATGGGTATTAAAGTAATACCAGATTAACTTTAGCGCTAGTGGGAGATTGTTGGAGTAAGCCTAAGAGCGAATCTAATTTTATAGTATTTGTTTTAGGAGTTTAAATATAGATATGGCATTTCTTTATTATGTTTGTAAGAGTCCAAAATAATGAAGTCCCTAGAATAGATAGTCCGTTTAATATTAAGTGTGACTTAATCATGAGATTACATTAAACATAAGGACACTATTCTTAAAGTATCCGTAGTCGAGCTTTAAGATGAAATGGGATAATCTTAAAGCATAAAGGCTATTATGAAGAAAGATTGATGATCCCATCTCATGGATCATAGGATAAGGAGTTATCAAGTCTTGACATAGGTATAAATATTAGGAGTAATATTGATATTGGATTGACTCGCTATGAGAGTACTACATGGAATGTTATGTAATGTGTCATAAGTTACTCTCATGGTGATAATGGTGTAAGCCACCCTTAGAACTGAAACCACTTTGTACCTTAGATGTAGAGTCAAGTGCTTTATAATATATCTAACATTATCCGTAACAGGATAATCATAAAGGCAGTTTATGGGTACCTCACAAAGCAAGCTGAGGGACAGTAGTGACCTAGATGGAATTTATCAATCCTACATAAGAGGATAAATATCTATGGGCCCAATATTGAACTGGACAAGGATGACACAGTCTATGCCTTGTGTTCAATATAGACATAAGTGCAAAGGGGTAATTATACACGACTAATATTATCACAGAATGTTTTGTTAAAATCACATAAACATTTCGTAACTTGGGTAGCATGATGTATTGCTAGAAACCTCTCACTTGTTATAAAATTAAATAGATGATTTAATATTATTGCCAACGTTAGGAAAACCTACATGGTCACACACATAAGGACAGTATAGTGAGAGATTGAGAACACCGTAAGGTACGGTGCACTTGAGAGAAATATGCATTGTGATAAGGTATCACAAAATAAACGATAAGCATTACACCATAGGATATGGTGGGCGCGCACACACATGAGTAGTAAGACTCATGGGGCGCGCGCCCTAGATTTGGTTAGTGGGCTTTTGCTCAAGACAAGTGTTTGTCTTGGAGAGCTAGACAAGAGACTCCATAAATAAAGACCTTGTGCAAGAGTTTCACACACAAGAGAATTCATAAGAATTTTAAGTTTTACTTGAATCCTAAAATTATTTCTCTAATTCTCTCTCTCTCACAAAGTTCTTCATTCATAAGCTAGCACTTGGATTGAAGGAAAGTTGTTCGTGTGGACTAGCTAGAGACGTTATTGTTCAACCTTACACGTTCGTGATCGTCTTGTTCCTGATTCAAAGGGTTTTACTCTTCAAGAGGTAAAACCCGAAACACATGATCATGTCCATTCGTAAGGATCATTAAAGGAAAATTTTTGAATTCCGCTGCTTTTGGTATTACAATTTTCCTTTAGGGAGAACCATTTGTACCTTTCGTACAAAAACAAAAATGCACCTGGCTCATCACCTTTTGTTCCACCGGGATATCAACACCTCGCCGCCTTTCCTGCTCTTTATGCTCTTATGAAGTCTAACCTTGATATATTATGGAAAGCTTCATAACTCCTCAAGCTCAAACCAACAAAGATTTCATAAATCAAAGCTTACACAATAGTTAGGAAATTAAGCACACTATCAAGAATATTGAGCACACTAATTCTAATGTTGTTATACTACGAAGTGAGACAGCATATGAAGAACCAGCTGACCCTATAGTTGAGAAACTAGTCATTTAACAAAATCTTAATAAACCAATTGAGGGGGGAGTGAACTAAGCGATAAAGAGAGGGAAGATAAAAGCGATGGGCTGTAGAGAAAAAGAAACCTTATGTGCCTCCGCCACCTTATAAACCACTAATCCCTTATCCTCAAAGATTTGAAAAACCTAAAAGTGTCAGGTAATGGAAGAAAGTTTTAGAGCTTCTAGAGCAATTAAACATCACAATAGCTTTTACCGAAGTTATCACCCAAATTCCCTCATAAGCTAAGTTCCTAAAACAAATATTAATTCATACACCGAGTGTAGCGCAATTCTTCAGAATAATATGCTTCCTAAACTTGAAGACCCAGGAAGTTTTTCCATACCCGGTGTAATTGGAAAGTTTGTCATAGATAGGGCCATATGCGATTTAGGAGACAATACTTGTTTAATGCCTGTATCCATATGTGAAAGACTTAAGATGGGAGAGTTGAGACCAACTAAAATGTCCATACAATTCGCATACCGCTCAGTCAAATTTCCGTTAGGTATTCTAAAAAATGTGCCCGTATGCGTAGGTCATATGTCGTTTCACTAACCATATTTTGTTCCATTATAGCCTCTTTTATCTTTCTTTCGGCAATATATGTCGTTATTTTGGCCCAAGCAGAGGGCTCAGTTATTGTTTGGGTAGACATCACCCCATTATCTTTTTTGGCTCCTCGAAAGCCATCGTCCCTATGACCGCAAGGGGCTGTCGAAGCTAAATTCCTGTCAAAGGTTTATTTTGTAATGTGATCAACCTTAGACATGAAGTAGCTTTGGCAACCTCTATATTTTCGACCATATTATCGTCCCTCTAGATTATGAGTCTCTAGTGAAGGGTTGAAGGCACAGCTCCAACTCCATGGATCTAGTCTTGACCCAGAAGTAAGTTGAAACTTGCTTTTGAAGGCACAACAATGAATAATGTTGGCCTGATTGTGCTGCTATAGCAACATCCATTTGAATGGCTCCTCGAGACTATCCACTTTTTCCCTCATAGTTGGAGATAACTATTTTGTGGGAATGGAGGTCAGTGTAATACTTTCCCAATTTTCTTAACATGGAATGGGGCATTAAATTAACAGTAGTTCCCTCATCCACTAGGACCTTATTGGTCCCAATACCACCAACTTTAGCCTTAATAAATAAAGGCTTAAGGTGATTTTTCATCTCCTCATGAGGCTTCTCGAAGACAGCCTGTTGTTGCTCAGTACACCCATTGTTCATGATGAAGTAGCAAACAGGGGTATAGTCCACCAATTCAAATTCCACAAACTCCTCTTCATGATCAGAAGTGGACCATACATCAAACTAACGTGGCATGATAGATACCACATTAACCAGAACATCAAAATCTGGTTCTGAGTCAGATTCGAGTAAATCTTCATCCTCCACATCATCAACAGTAGGAGAGATTCTCTCTTTAGCAGGCCTTCTAAATGATGAGCCTTGATCAGCAACTAGGGCTTTGTCAGCCCTCATTGGAACAATTTGTTTCTTGTTCCCAGCATCATTGCTTTTGCCCCACAGCATAGGCAATTTCCTTAGTCTTGCCTCCAGCAAGGGCATTTTCTCTTTCCAATTTCTTTTGGCGTTGGTACCTACGCTACTGAGTTCGAGTCATTGGATTTTTAACCTTATAATTATGATTGTAAGAGTCATTGGATTTTATGCTTCTTTTGTTGAAGGCATGGTGTTGGTCAGATGACCATTGGTTAATTGGAACTCTATTAGAAGGAACAAAGGTTTGCTTCCTTCCCAACCTTTCTTGAATAAAAAGGCCTTGCAAAATGGCCTTACCTTTGTTTGGCCTTGGGTTAGACCATCTGTTTCTATTGTCAACATAGGGCATGACATTTTTGAGGCCTGCAGTAGCCTCCTTGTCACACACTGCAACTGCAACGAGGGCATAACATCACCTTTTTGTTGCTCAGCTTGCACCCGTTCAGAAAATCAATGAGTTCTTCTTCAGCTCAAGGATACACAACTTTCATCTTCCCAGCATATTCCCCTTCACTTAGAGCTTTAACTGGGAAACTTCCATAGCATTAATGACTAAGCATTCAAATGGCTCGACATAAGAAGTCTCGGCCACTTGGAGGGGGTCAGCATCCACCTTCATTGGTGATTTAGCTTTTTCAAAGAACACATTGAGAAGTTTTATGACCCAAAAAATTATGAAATTTGCAATAACCTCTTTTCTTTCTTTGTTCTAAAGCAGGTACTTTTATTCCTTTTTGAACAATTATTTGGCCATCAGTGTCGCGCCGCAAAAATCGCCCGAGCGTTTTAGGACACTCGGTATGACACAAAGTCGCCACCAAATTTTATTTGTTAAGGAAAATATTGATAAAACCTTAAAAACAATGGAAAGATGGTCATCGCAACCATTTCCAGGTTCGGGAGTTCGTTATGCGAGGGGAAGGTATTAGCACCCCTCACATCCGTTGTACTTAACGGGAACCTCCTAATTAATTCTAGGGTATTAAGTACTTTTTTAGAATTTTATATACATGTTTTTTATCAGATTTTTATTTAATTAGAAATATTTACAAGAAAGGGGGGGATTTACATTTTTTATTATTATGCTTGACAATATGACTCTTGCTCCTACGTATCCTCCGGTGCGATGAGGAAATCAAAGCTACGTAGTTCTGGGTACTGTGTTGGTTGGTGTTCTTTATAAAAAGTTTTGTTCTTACCTCTTAAGGTGTGTTTTTTTTAGAATGACCCGAAGGCGAAAATTTTAATTTGATTTGTTGATGTTTTTTAATGTTCTTTTTTATGGGTTTAGGTGGAAGACAAATAACCGGTAGAAGAAGCGTGCACTAAATTTTCGATTATTCGAGGGGAGGATGAATGTACATTCGGGTGCCCTTTTTTAATCCACAATATTATTAATATGTTTGTGTATCAATTAATCACATAAAAAAGATTTGTTTTTTTTATAATATTTATTTTTTATTGCTAAAAGTAAAATAGTCAAAGGGTGTAAATAGGCTTAGGGCCCATGACACCACATTACGGCTAATTAATTAACGTCTAAAACAAATAAACAATTAAAGGAATAGATAAATATATGAATAAATAAATAAACCAATAAGTGGACAAACAAAATGAAAGGAAAAGATTAGCACAAACCTGATACATGAAAAAGCCAAAAGCAGAGAGACAAAGAAAGAGTCCGAGAGAAAAAAGAGAGAGGTCGCGTGAGAGAGGAAGGAGACCAGCGGTGGTGGTCCAACTTGCTTGCGACGGTGATGGTGAGCAACGTATGGTGGCGCGCGCGGTGTTAAGGACAGAGCGTGTGATTTCGGCGGCGGTAAGCTTGTCGGTGATGGTTTTCGTGGAATTCGATGGCAGCAAACACAATTTCTCTTCTTTGCTACTGTTCTATTTTGTTTGGTTTGTGAATGGGTTTGGAGTAATAATGGTTGAAGGTGGTAGTTTGATGGTGTTGTTGATGAATATAGAGGTGACGATGCAGCAACAATAAGGCTGTGTTGCTACCTATGTTTGTACAAGAATTCTGTGAGCGTGTTTGCTCTGTGAATTGAATTTCTTTTTTGCTCTGTAATTGTGTGTAAAAATTCTGTGAAAGTAGAGCTCCTATTTATAGCTCTAGAATTTGGGTTAGAAAATTGTAAGAAATCTCAGTCAAATATTTGGTTCAAAAATAAGTTCTGATGGGCTTTTCTTTGCCTTTGTTCACACGTTTTTTCTCAGTGAGATCTTTATATTTTCCTTTCATATCTTTGGTCTCAAAATTTTGGACAAAAATACATAAAAAGAGAGAAAAAAACGAGTGAAAAAAGAAGCCAAAAGAAGTAAGAACTGTTTCGGCAAAAAAAGAAACCAAAAAACAAAAAAATTAGCCAAGGCTAGGGTCGAACCCCTGACCTTGTACCTAAGCAGCTCACACGCGCCCACACTCTTACCAACTCAACTGCAATCACTTTTCTGATATTTAAATGAATTAAAAACTATATGAACCAATAGTGAAGGGTAAAATTTGGGGTATGACAATCAGAAACCAATAAATCAAAAATTTAATCACATTTGGTAACATCATATGTGTAGGTTTTTGCAACATATTTATCATATTTGGGTTTGTCTTGATTCTTTCCATTCCAGGGCTTTAACAATTTACAAGTATAAGGAGAACCTGGCTTTAATTCAGCCACAACTATTTCATTATCTTCTATATCCCCATAATTTATGTCAAAGACATTGTCACTGTTATAAGTCCCAACATAAGCAACTTTTTTCTTTTTTATGGAACATAGCATTTCATGCTTTTTCACTTTTAAGTCTTTCAACTTGTCTAACCTTATCAGCAAGTTGAGCCATTTCTCTAAGATGTTGTGTGTCTAGTTTTTTTCGAATCAAGTAATTTAGACCACAAGTAGCCATTTCCACTAACTCATGTTCAGGGACTGGGGTAAAGCACCTTGCTTTAAGAAGTCTAAACCTATTGAGATAGTCATCAACAGACTCTGGTGTTTTGCCCCTCAAACTACCCAATTCTTCGAGGCATATCTCTGTTTGACCCATGTAAAATTGCTCATGGAAAACCAAGTAAGAGCATTCTTGGTTAGAGAATTAAGGAAGTATTTCTTTTTTAAATTCTCATTATTTTCTATGTTCCTAGCCTCAGTCAAATACCTAGCTATGCGCTCGACATTAGACTATGTTGTGTCACCAACAAACTTAGTAAATTTTGGGGTTTTCTACCCCTTGAAATTTCAGTTTGCAACACATATTCAGATAATGGTGACACAAAATTAGGCCTATGTAGGCAACATTTACACCATTCTGGGCAAGTATTGTTTCAACTAAATTAGCCAAATTATATTGCCCATAATCATTATGTTGAACATTTCTCAAAACCTCATCAGTATTTTGGTTTTGATTAACTAACATCATTTCAGGTTCAACATTTCTTTGCACAGGTTGCTCGACAACTTGAGGCATTGGTTGTTTCCTCTGAATTACCTCGACTCGATTCTCAACAACTTGTTCATGCATTGGTTTAGGGGCCTATATTTGTTGAAGTGGTTGTATAGGTATTTGTGGTCCACCAAAGAAGTCAACAATTTGACCCATTTGAGTGGCTAACGCCTGGTAACTATGGTTAGTGTCTCGAATAAAAGGATTGATCGTTGTACCCATTTGTGTGGTGAGTAAGTTTACCATTTAATGATTACTCTCGACCACAAAGAATCCGTGGTAACTGCTAGTTGATTCACTCGACCACGATTATTAGAGGTTTGTCCCTATTGACAAGGAGACCTAATTGTTGCCACATTAGAGAATGCAGAAGGATGTCAATACACATTCTGTAACATAGTTGTGGGCATTCCATAGGGTTAAGATCTACTCGAATGAAATAATCCCCCAGTTTGACTTTGAAAGTCGAATGGAGCCCCTTTATATGGGGGTGTAGTCCCCATTGGTATTGAATATTGTATGGGGATAGTTGGTATAGTGTCAACCATAGTAGTCAAGACAATAGAACTTGATGAAGGGATACTAGATGACACAGGAATTGTTTGGGTTTCCCCCACCATAGTTGCATATGTGGTTGACGTCGTCATAGGAATAGACACACTAAATTCTCTTTCAGGAATTTCATTCTCTGGATCTTGGCTATTATTTTTATTTTTATTGTTATTTCTATTGATTCTAGGCCTCACCATTTCTGGTTTATCCTACCACTCCTCAAATGCATGCACCAAACAACAAAGATTTGAAACAACAAAGTAAGACAATTTTCAAGAACAACCCCTTTACACTACATTTTCCTTGGTCACATATGCTCTTATCCACATTTTCACACAACCCCTTTACACTACATTTTCACGCAACATATTACAATACATCTACACTACATTTTACACTACATCTTCAACATTACACTTTACACCACATTTACACTACATTCTATACTACATTTTCACATTACTTTTTACATTACATCTTCATGTTAGACTTTACACTACACTATGTAACGCTCTTTATTTTTTTAACATGCTACATTTTATATCCTACATTTTACACTCTACATCTCACACACTACATTTTGTTTCATACAAACTTATCTCTTTTTGCTTGTTTTTGCTTCATTTGCTTTGTACTAATTTTTTAGGTAACGATGATTTTGTCATTTGTCTTTGTGTTTGTGTGAGTTGAAATATGTCCATGCTTCAATCACATATGTTCATTGTCATACTTCACTTCCTCTAATTTTCACACACTTCACTATTATCATTTATGTTGTACTATTCTTTTTCAATTACTTTATGCACTTTATCAATATATTTACTTTCATGCTTGCATTTTATTTATAATTATGCATTGTCTGTATTTATTTATCGCTTTATTTACTCGCTTATTTATTTCGCGCCATTAATTTTATCGTCTATTTATTTATTCGATATGGTTGTAATAATTAATTATTCGATTTTGTTGTAATAGCGTCAGACTTTATTTATTATTCGCTTTTATTTATTACTTTCATAGTTACACATCACACACTACGCCAAAAACATTTCATTTCTAAGGGAGAGGACTCGTAATTGATTTTTAATTGATTACGAGACTTCTCGCAAACAAAAAATTCTTTTCAAAACATGCGATCTTTTACAAACAAAACGCAATTTCACCTTAGTCGCAACGTTATTACAAAACATTTTTTCCATACTACTTCTTCACAACTTCTCTTCTTTATAATATCTCTTCTTTACAACTTCGTTTCTTCACAACTTCTTTTCTTACAACAACAACACATTACACTCTTGTTTTCAAAAATCAAACCGCTTTCATAAATGAAAATTTTCATCAAAATTTTCTCTCTATTTTTTAACACACTCTAGTCAAATTTCAATTGTTCACAATTAAAATACACAAACCAACATAATTATCTCTTTGTCTTTTGGCTTTTCAAAAACATTAGATTATTATCATCTTTAATCTCAAATGTTGATTGTCCCTATAAACATTAGCAAGAATTCAATCATACTCTTCACAAAAGGGAATGGGTTAGTGTGTTTATAATGGACACTTAAAAGGTGAGACTTAAAATGACACTGATCTCTTGCTTTCATAAAAAACATACAACACACATTCTCTTTGTTAAGATAACTACGCGAATTTTGATCCTTCACAAAGGGTAAGTAGCTGATCGACGATTTGTGTATCAATAAATATTTTATAACCGCAAGTGCACAGTTTCGTCGTTGAGTTTTAAAAGATATCGAACCACATAGACCAATAGTCGAGTTACCGTATTTCTGTCGTCACGATGTAAATCTAAGCCTAATAGATGTTTAGGATTGATTGGAATTTTAAAAGAAAATTTAAAATTAAGATTTAAATTAATTAAAGCGGATATCGGTATGTAACTTAATAAACCTTCGGGAATTTAATAAATTAATAGCGTGCGAAAAAGGGTTTATTTTTCAGAAGAACTTTCTTAATTCAAAGGTTTAGACCTCACACTCTCGTTTTGTTGATAAGAACCATACTTTCTAAGCTAGGAGTTTTACTGTCACTTTTCTACCACCTTAACTTCGAAAGTATATTTTGAAAATCAATTAGTTCTAATTAATCCTAACGTGGCTCTCGCTCGTTCAAAGATTAATATCAAATTCCTACTATCTAGTTAAAACCTCAAACTCTCGCTCTATTGATTTTAACCTTAATCGCTTTATATTACTCTCGTTAAAAAGCTTAGGAGTTTTAAAATTAGGAATTCGAATCAGAAAAATAGTTTAGGAAGTGCGCGCTAAATCATTATTAAATTCCCTTCGGAGAATTAGTTCACATACCGATATCTAGAAATTTAGCTAGACATGACAAAGGAAATAAATAAATAAAAACAGAAAATTAAATAAAGCATAATAAATAAATAATTAAATAACGACATAAAAACCTGAAAACAGAAATTGTTGGAAACTTGAAATAAAACTGATGGAATTAATCGGAATAATATTCTTGACAGGAAAGTGAAAACAGAACTGAAAACGGATTCCCGGTGTGGAAATACCGTTACAATTACTGTAACAAGAAACTAAAACTGACTGAAAAGTAAAGAAAATAAGGCGTGCGGAGAATGAAATTTGAGTCTTCTATTTATAGGAGAAATTTGGCTTCTACGATCCATGATTTGAGGAAAGGATAGGCTTCATTTGATATCATCCAGTAGCCGTGCAATTAGGAACTGAAACGGATCAGACGGTGTGCTTCTTCCCCACGTCACGCGAAATTCAGTTGTACTGGGCTTTGCATTCTGTGGCGCTCGCCACCCATTCTGTGGGGCTCGCCACTTTGGGCTTGCGCTGGGTGGCCCTTGCCACCCTCCTGTGGCGCTCGCCACTATGCAAATTTGGCGCTCGCCACTAGGCTCCTTTGTGGGCTGCGCGAATTTGGGCTTTGCACCCCCTTTTTGCTCCGTTTTTGATACTTTTTGCTCAATTTCCTTCTCCGACCTATTTTATTTGACAAAACTAAAAACAAATCAAATACAAACATAAAACGACATAAATGAAATAAAAACATATGCAAATGCAACTAAAATTCACCTAAACTAAGCTAAAAATACGATATGATTTCGTGTCATCAAATTCTACACACTTCAGGGAATCTAAGGTGTTAAAACGGTATTGATTTTATCTAACCGTTACCCAAATTCCACAAAATAGCCTAGATAGTGCAAACAACCTATATACTTTCAAACAATCAATATCAAGCGTCAAAACTCAACACTTGCTTTTCATAAGAAATTTTTTGGTTATGGCTCAAGAAATGGGAAAATCAGACAATAACAAGACCAACACGCAAAACCAACTCAATCTAAGTGAACTAACCTAAGGTTTTATTATGCATGCAAGACTAAATGACTAAAAGTAAAAGGAAAGTGATAAAGCTTCCTCCCCCACACTTAAATCGAGCATTGTCCCCAATGCAACGACTAAAGGTGAGCTTGGAAGGGTACAACCTGAGAGAAAGTAACTACTGGCGGTCTGGGCCGCGCCTCCTCGTGCGCCGCTCATGTGGTGGAGGTCCTGCACCTAGCTGCTGGAAATAGTCATCAAAATCATCCATGCGTAAGGACATATCTGCCATGCCATCAATCATGCCACGCTGGTCGCTCTGAAACTGCTGCATCATGCTCATCATCTCTGTCTGACGATTCTGGATGTCCTGGATATGTTGGTCCCGCTGGGCATCTAAGGTGTAGTGCTGCCTCATCTCAGCTAAAACGGTATTAAGCGTGGCTGTGCCACTAGCATGGGCAGCTCCAGAAGTAGTCCCTGCAAAATAACTAGAAGAAGTGTGTGTGCTGTGTGCATTAGTTTCCGGAGCCTCGCGCTCCTCCTCCTCAGATCCGTCACTCTCTCCCTCATCAGCAGGGGCATTGGGTACAGTCCAATCTCGGGGAATGGGTGGGTCGGGGAGACAACGAAATTTGGCTATCGAGCGCACATTGAAGCGCGCGGGGTCAGGGAGGGTGATATCCGGGCAGGCTTTGTTATCTATCATGAGAATGTATTTTCCATCAGCCTGCTGCTTTACTAGCCTCATGTTTCGTACCATGTCTAAATCAATGGTACGAGGGTCAAGTGGGGTAAGGGTAGAAAGTTGCGCCCCGTGGTTTAGCAAGCGTGCTAAGGTTGTGATTAGACCACCAAAAACAATTGCCCCTTTGGACTTAACCATTGAAAACATGTGATACATCATAAAGCGGGCAGTATGGACCTTTTCTTTTGAGACGCTGTAAGTGAATAGCAAAAAGAGCTCTTTTTCATTGACCTTGTTAGAACCAAGGCGGCCAAACACAGTGCAAGCCAAAAGATGGCGGAAGTAGCGAATAGCGGGGTTTTGGATCAATGACGCTATGTTACCCTCAAAACTACTCATATCCTTTCCGGTTAATCCCCACCAAAGTTTCTTTGCGGCATCTGGCCACCCCACTTGAGTAGGCAGCTCATCTTTCACTCCCTCGCCGTGTGGTAAGTGCAACAACTCGGCTAACTCATCGTAGCTAAAATTGTAATCAACATTAAACAAACGGAATCTCACACGGTCGGGGGTGGGGTTTAGTTCTAGAGAGCTAAGAAATTCTGCGGTAAGTTTGACATGAACGGGGTCTTTAAAAGAAAGCAAGAAATCAAGCTTAAATGAACGAACCAAATGGCGCACACTATCCGGTAATCCTAGAGTCTCGAGACACAAGTCATCGGCATACCTCGTTGGTTCGTATTCCTTTCGGAGGAGGAGTCGGTAGAGCTTAGCTTGGTCTCCATCTCGGAAGTTGATTGCATACTCCCCTTGTTGTGCCATGAACTTGACTTACCTTAGCTTGAAAGACTAGAAGAAATGAAGGAAAAGAAAAGCTTCTGTGAAATGAGAATTGTGTTGTGAAGTGAATGTGTTAAGGTGTGTGTATTTATAATGGAAAATGGAGGTGAATGTGGTGATTGTGTAGTTGAAAATCTTAATGGAACATAATGATGGTGTCTTCATTTCACAGAGAATCAATTCCTTTCCAAACCCATAAAAACAAAGCCATTCGATAGAAGCTTACTGTAACACACATCCTGTACAAAATTTGCCAAAATTTTGGAAGTTTCATTCTGTGGCGAGCGCCACTATGGTCATGGCGAGCGCCACAAGGCCAATTTTGCATTTTGGCCTTTTTCGTCCTGTAGCGTGTTGTTGTTCATTTGTACCTATACCTGTCTAAAGGAAATTGTACAGCTTGCACACAGTTGAATTAAGTTCTAACAGGACAAAAATTTTCACCAAATTAAATTTCTAACACAGAGCAATTATTCACAAGAAAAACCACATGAGCACACAAGAACATAAAATAAACGGTCTCTCATCAGGAGTTTTTATTAATCAAACGAACTAAATAAAAGTAAATATAGTTAGTGTTGATTTCTGAAATTCAAATTAAAGTACTAGTAAAGAAAATTCCTAGGATTTATTATTCTAAAGCAAGGAAAAGTAAATGAAAATCCTAGGAATGCGGTAAAATACGTCGGGACGGTCCTAGCCACTACGACGATGTTCGACTTCATTCACAACAAAGCCTAACTCATCCCAAATATTCTCTACTTGCGCAGCGGCGGTATCCAAGAAAGCATAAAATTCCGCGCGCAACTTAGTCAGCTCGGCTTCCATTGCATTAGTTTTAGCTTGCAATGCTTCAAACATAGCAACAGTCACGGTCGGTGGCCCAACAGGGGCATCAGCAGCAGGAGTAGGAGTAGAGAGAGTAGGATCAGAATCAGGAGACTCACTTGGATCAGCATCAGAGAGATCTGTGTCAAGGTTTTCATAGGCTTGGGGTGAAGAAGGAGGTGTCAAGGGTGTATACTGAGGTTCCAAATCAGAGTCAATTTCTTCTGTCATGAACACTGGTTTTATTGCTAGGCAAGGTAAAGTGGGGCACGACTTGGCGATTGATGATGACACGAAATCGTATCGTATTTTTAGCTTAGTTTAGGTGAATTTTAGTTGCATTTGCATATGTATTTATTTCATTTATGTCTTTTTATGCTAGTATTTGATATGTTTTTACTTTTGTCAAATAAAATAGGTCGGAGAAGAGAATTGAGCAAAAAGTGTCAAAAACGGAGCAAAAAGGGGGTGCAAAAGCCCAAATTCGCGCAGCCCACAAAGGAGCACAACAAAAATGAGCACATGCCCAAAAACACAAAGTGGCGAGCGCCACAAGGAGGGTGGCGAGCGCCACCCAGCACAAGCCCACAGTGGCGAGCGCCACAGAATGGGTGGCGAGCGCCACCAAATGAGAAGCCCAGTGAAACTGAATTTCACGTGACGTGGGGAAGAGGCATTCGTCTGATCCGTTTTCTGTTCCTAATCAGACGGATATTGGATAAAATCAAAAGGGAGCTTATCATCTCCTATTTTTGTGGATCGTAACCAGCAAAAATCCCCTATAAATAGAAGCTCAAATCTTAGAACCGAACATGCATTATTTTTCTTTACTTTTCAGTACTGTTTTATTTTCTTGTTACAGTAACTATAACGGTATTTCCACACCGGGAATCCGTTTTCAGTTCTGTTTTCACTTTCCTGTCAAGAATTTTATTCCGATTAATTCCAGCAGCTTTATTTCAAGTTTCCAGCAATTTCTATTTTCAGGTTTTTATGTTGTTATTTAATTATTTATTTATTATGCTTTATTTAATTTTCTGTTTTTTTTTATTTATTTCCTTTGTCATGTCTAGCTAAAATTCTAGATATCGGTATGTGAATTAATTCTCCGAAGGGAATTTAATAATGATTTAGCGCGTACTTATTAAACTATTTTTCTGATTCAAATTCCTAATTTAATTCAAAGGTTTTGAACGAGAGTAAAAGAAAGCAACTAAGGTTAAAATCAATAGAGCGAGAGTTTGAGGTTTTAACTAGATAGTAGGAATTTGATATTAATCCTTGAACGAGCGAAAGCCACGTTAGAATTAATTAGAACTAATTGATTTTCAAAATATACTTTCGAAGCTAAGGTCGTAGAAAAGTGACAGTAAAACTCCTAGCTTAGAAGGTATTGTTTTTATCAACAAAACGAGAGTGTGAGGTTTAGACCTTTAAATTGAGAAAGTTCTTCTGAAAAATAAACCCTTTTTCGCGCGCTATTAATTTATTAAATTCCCGAAAGTTGATTAAGTTACATACCGATATCCCGCTTTTAATTAATTTTAAATCTTAATTTTAAAACTTTCTTTTAAAAATTCCAATCAACCCTGAACATCTATTAGCCTTAGATTTACACCGCAACGACAGAAATACGGTAGTTCGACTATTGGTCTCTGTGGTTCGATATCTTTTAAAACTCAACGACGAAACTGTGCACTTGCAGTTATAAAATATTTATTGATACACAAATCGTCGATCAAGTTTTTGGCGCCGTTGCCGAGGACCAATTTAGTCGATATCGTAACTCCGTCGTTACACCGTAGAGACTAAGGCGTTTTTAAATTTAAAAATCGAAAAAAAAATAATAACAAACAATTTTAGGATAAGTCCTTTGAGCTTAAATGTATAACTCAAACTCCTTTTATAATGACTATCCTCAAAATTTCAACTACCCTAACCATAACTTCCCATATAACTACCAGCCTCAACCGTCCCCATACTCTGAGGGACAATACCTTAATTCTCAGTACAATTACTATCCTCCCTATCCAAATCCAAAAGAATCCGTCAGTCCTAGCCTATTAGTGGTATATAATGAATTTATAGAAAATTCCGCTAAGGCTAGTCAAGAGCAACGATTTAGAGAGATGATGAGGGAACAAGATCTCATAAATGAACGGATTAGACAAACCAATCTCGAAACCCAAAGGATGCTCGATGCCATGGTTGCCTCAACAGCGACTCCCCAAGAGTCGATGGAGACACTGATCTCCCAGTTCACCCAGTCAACCATAGAACCCTCTTACGAGAGACAAGTAGACGTCGTAGCAAACGTTAATGAAAGCGAGATTGAGAGGGCTAGTGAGGACAGTAACGTTGTTGAGAGTTGCAGCGAGAAAAGAGTGGAGATCGAAGAAGCATCACCGATAATCCTCCCTAGTGAGGTAGTCGAAGAGGTAGAGAAGGGAACTCTGCAAGTTTTCCCTGCTCCCTATATCCCACCAATCCTTGCTCCCCAAGGAGTAGTAGAGGCTAGAGTAGACCCAACTCCCCAACCATGTGAAAAGAAAAAGAATGTAAAAATTAACACACATGGGGATGAGGGCGCGAATAGAAAGAGGAAAATAGGGGAAAGAAAATTTGAAGAGAATGTTAATACAAAGAGGATAAAGGTAACATTTGGAAAGGCAAGTAAAAGTCCTAAGTCCAAAGAACGAAGGACACTTGAAATTGAACCAGAACCCCCGCCTAAAATCAATAAATCTCCTTTTCTCCCAAATCACATAATAATAGAAGAGGGCAAGGAATCTGAACCGCCCTATAGGAGAAAAAAGAGAAAGAGCGAGGGGTATGTGAGAGTGCGTGATAAGTGGCCGTGGAAATCGTTCCCAATCCGGCCATCACAAGCAAGTTAAAAAAAACACAAAACTGTCGAGCTCACCGACTTTAAACAAAGCGCTTGGTGGGAGGCAACCCACATGTAGGTTTAACTTTTTTTTATTTTTTTTTTCTTTATGTCATTAGTTGTTGCTTGTTTTTCTGAATTATTATGTTTTTAAAATTAAGCGGTATTATTATATATCTTATTTCTCACTCATATTTTTTGGTATGTATTTTCAAATCTATTTCTTTTTAGATACCTTTCTTTATTTCACGATGAATCGAGATGAGAATCATGATATCAAGTTCAGAGGAGTAGGACAGATCAAAGGCTATGAGATTCTAGCTCAGAGAGATATGCACCTATCCATCTACCCTGACAGCGCTACTATGGACAAGCTAGGGATCTGCGAAAGCGTGATATTCTTGCTTAATGAAGTCGGATGGTCCGGCTTTGCTGTGGGGAGAAGATTTAGCTCTTACCGAAGCCTAACAAGCGAGTTCCTAAGCTCATTTTCCTATCACCCTAAGATCGGAAAAGGATTCAGAAGAGGCCTGATAAACTTTAGGATGTTCGGCATTGACTACACCTTCAACAATCTAGAAATGGCCAACCTCTTAGGTTTCCCGAGTGACCCACAAACTTTCACATCAGTTGAGGAGAGCACTTTCCCTTTCCGTGAGCTAGACTATTTCTGGGGTAAAATCTCAGGAGAAGGACATGCTGATTTTGGAAACATGTATTCTGAAAACATACACAACCCAACCTTCCGCTACTTTCACAAAATCCTAGCCCACACCCTTTTTGGAAAGGAAGAGAACAACACCTCTGTGTCCCGTGAGGAGCTTTTTATCATGTTATGTGCTTCACAGTCCCGCCCTGTCAATGGGGCCACCTTTATGATGACCAACATGTACAATATAGCCGTTGACTGCTTGAGACCCATACTAGTTGGTGGGTTGGTTACAATGATTGCAGATGCCCTAGGCCTGAGAGTTCAACTTAATCAACTTCAACCCTTGGGAGGAATTCGATGCATGGACATAAACTTTTGCTTTAATCGTGGCATTATAGGGAACTTAGGACCCGACAGATTTGACCTCGTTATCAATCGCCAAGTCGTGCCCCACTTTACCTTGCCTAGCCATAAAACAAGTGTTCATGACAGAAGGAATTGGCTCTATGATTTGGAACCTCAGTATACACCCTTGACACCTCCTTCTTCACCCCAAGCCTATGAAAACCCTGACACAGATCTCTCTGATGCTGATCCAAGTGTGTCTCCTGATTCTGATCCTGCTTTCTCTACTCCTACTCCTGCTGCTGATGCCCCAGTTAGGCCGCCGACCGTGACCGTTGCTATGTTCGAAGCCTTGCAAGCGAAAACTAATGCAATGGAAGCCGAGCTGACTAAGTTGCGCGCGGAATTTTATGCTTTCTTGGATAACGCCGCCGTGCAAGTAGAGTATATTTGGGATGAGTTGGGCTTTGTTGTGAATGAAGTCGAACATCGTCGTAGTGGCTAGGACCGTCTCGGCGTATTTTACCGCATTCCTAGGATTTTCATTTACTTTTCTTTGCTTTAGAAATGTTCATTAGTGAAATTTTTTGTCCTGTTAGAACTTAATTCAACTGTGTGCAAGCTGTACAATTTCCTTTAGACAGGTACAGGTACAAATGAACAACAACACGCTACAGGACGAAAAAGGCCAAATCTGCAAAATTGGCCTGGTGGCGCTCGCCATGAGCATAGTGGCGCTCGCCACATAATTAAAACTTCATGAATTTGGCAAAATTTTGTACAGGAAGCGTGTTACAGTAAGCTTGTATTCAATGGTTTTGTTTTTAGAGTTTTGGAAAGGAATTGATTCTCTGTGAAATGTAGACACCATCATTATGTTTCATTAAATTTTCAACTACACATCACTACATTCATCTTCATTTTTCCATTATAAATACACACACCATAACACATTCACTTCACAACACAATTCTCTTTCACAGAGGCTTCTTTCTTTCTTTCCTTCATTCTCTTCTAGTATTGCAAGCTAAGGTAAGTTCATGGCACAACAAGGGGAGTATGAAATCAACTTCCGAGATGGAGACCAAGCTAAGCTCTACCGACTCCTCCGCCGAAAGGAATACGAACCAACGAGGTATGCCGATGACATTTGTCTCGAGACTCTAGGATTATCGGATAGTGTGCGCCATTTGGTTCGTTCATTTAAGCTTGATTTCTTACTTTCTTTTAAAGACCCCGTTCATGTCCAACTTACCGCCGAATTTCTTAGCTCTCTAGAACTAAACCCCACCCCCAACCGTGTGAGATTCCGTTTGTTTAATGTTGATTACAATTTTAGCTACGATGAGTTAGCCGAGTTGTTACACTTACCACACGGCGAGGGAGTGAAAGATGAGTTGCCTACTCAAGTGGGGTGGCCAAATGCCGCAAAGAAACTTTCGTGGGGATTAACTGGCAAGGATATGAGTAGTTTTGAGGGTAACAGAGCATCATTAATCCAAAACCCCGCTATTCGCTACTTTCGCCATCTTTTGGCTTGCACTGTGTTTGGCCGCCTTGGTTCTAACAAGGTCAATGAAAAAGAGCTTTTTCTGCTGTTCACTTACAGCGTCTCAAAAGAAAAGGTCCATACTGCCCGCTTTATGATGTATCACATGTTTTCAATGGTTAAGTCCAAAGGGGCAATTGTTTTTGGTGGTCTGATCACAACCTTAGCACGCTTGCTAAACCACGGGGCGCAACTTTCTACCCTTACCCCACTAAACCCTCGTACCATTGATTTAGACGTGGCACGAAACATGAGGCTAGTAAAGCAGCGGGCTGATGGAAAATACATTCTCATGATAGATAACAAAGCCTGCCCTGATATCACCCTCCCTGACCCTGCGCGCTTCAATGTGCGCTCGACAGACAACTTCCGTTGTCTCCCCGACTCTGATGAGGGAGAAAGTGACGGATCTGAGGAGGAGGAGCACGAGGCTCCGGACACTAATGCACACAGCACACACACTTCTTCTGGTTATTTTGCAGGTACTACTTCTGGAGCTGCCCATGAGAGTGGCACAGCCACGCTTGATACCGTTTTAGCTGAGATGAGGCAGCACTACACTTTAGATGCCCAGCGGGACCAGCATATCCAGGACATCCAGACTCGTCAGACAGAGATGATGAGCATGATGCAGCAGTTTCAGAGCGACTAGCGTGGCTTGATTGATGGCATGGCAGATATGTCCTTACGCATGGATGAATTTGATGGCTATTTCCAGCAGCTAGGTGCAGGACCTCCACCACATGAGAGGCGCACGAGGAGGCGCGGCCCGGACCGCCAGTAGTTACTTTCTCTCAGGTTGTACCTTTCCAAACTCACCTTTAGTCGTTGCATTGGGGACAATGCTCGATTTAAGTGTGGGGGAGGAAGCTTTATCGCTTTCCTTTACTTTCAGTCATTAAGTTTTGCATGCATAATAAAAACCTTAGGTAAGTTCACTTAGATTGAGTTGATTTTGCGTGATTGATCTTGTAATTGTCTGATTTTCCCATTTCTTAAGACATACCAAAAATTTTCTTGTGAAAAGTAAAAGTGTTGAGTTCTGATGCTTGGTATTGATTGTTTGAAAGTATATAGGTTGTTTGCACTATCTAGGCTATTTTGTGGAATTTGGGTAACGGTCAGATAAAATCAATACCGTTTTAACACCTTAGATTCCCGGAAGTGTGTAAAACTGATTTGAGTACTAGTTTTGACAAAGCTTTGACCTTGAGTTTTAATGAACCCTTAGTAGTTTATCTAGCAGTCGGCACCATCTCAAGGCACAAACTAAGTGGGAAACCGAAGAATATAAGTGAATGATTTTGATTATAAATGTTATAAATGCTATTGGTTGATTCCTTGAAATAATTGATGAAAATTCAGCAAATGTTGAAACATGAGAAGGAAAAAAATACCATAGTATAGAAACCCATTAGTAGTTGGTTCAGAGGTGCCTGATTTTGAACTTGGTAGGGCGGGTTACGATCCGATCCCCCGCAACTGCGAAATGGGTAAAGCAAATAGGGGTTACCAAACTTATGTTATCAACACCCCTCGCTATATGATGATCATAATCACTAACAGGTTTCCTACCATGGGCGTGTACAAGATAACGGGCTTAATGTGATTGCGCTAGAATGAAAAGGGGGAATGAAACTTAGGTGATAGGTAGAGTCAAGAGGAAATGCTTCAGGTCTGTTTTCACATAACCGGGAGTCTCTTGTGTCATTGCAGTGTTCTTGTTATTTGCACTGTTACCTGATTTTCATGGCTTAGCCGGCAACCACGTACGAGTAAGATGATCGTGTCATGTGTTTCTACTTATGCTATGCGATTCACTATTCTTTTATGCTTGAGGACAAGCAATGGTTCAAGTGTGGGGGAATTTGATGACACGAAATCGTATCGTATTTTTAGCTTAGTTTAGGTGAATTTTAGTTGCATTTGCATATGTATTTATTTCATTTATGTCTTTTTATGCTAGTATTTGATATGTTTTTACTTTTGTCAAATAAAATAGGTCGGAGAAGAGAATTGAGCAAAAAGTGTCAAAAACGGAGCATAAAGGGGGTGCAAAAGCCCAAATTCGCGCAGCCCACAAAGGAGCACAGCAAAAATGAGCACATGCTCAAAAACACAAAGTGGCGAGCGTCACAAGGAGGGTGGCGAGCGCCACCCAGCACAAGCCCACAGTGGCGAGCGCCACCAAATGAGAAGCCCAGTGAAATTGAATTTCACGTGACGTGGGGAAGAGGCATTCGTCTGATCCGTTTTCTGTTCCTAGTCGGACGGATATTGGATAAAATCAAAAGGGAGCTTATCATCTCCTATTTTTGTGGATCGTAACCAGCAAAAATCCCCTATAAATAGAAGCTCAAATCTCAGAACCGAACACTGATCGACGATTTGTGTATCAATAAATATTTTATAACTGCAAGTGCACAGTTTCGTCGTTGAGTTTTAAAAGATATCGAACCACAGAGACCAACAGTCGAACAACCGTACTTCTGTCGTAATTTTGTAAATCTAAGGCTATTGAAGATTAGGGTTTGTTTAGAATTTTAGAAATTAAAGAATTAAATTAATTAATTAAAGCGGGATATCGGTATGTAACTTAATTAACCATCGGGAATTTAATAAATTAATAGCGCGCGAAAAAGGGTTTATTTTTCAGAAGGACTTTCTCAATTTAAAGGTTTAAACCTCACACTCTCGTTTTGTTGATAAAAACCATACTAATTAGACCAGGAGTTTTACTGTCACTTTTCTACCACCTCAGTTTCGAAAGTATATTTTGAAAATCAATAAGTCCTAATTAATCCTAACGTGGCTCTCGCTCGTTCAAAGATTAATATCAAATTCCTACTATCTAGTTAAAACCTCAAACTCTCGCTCTATTGATTTTAACCTTAATCGCTTTATATTACTCTCGTTCAAAAGCTTAGGAGTTTTAAAATTAGGAATTTGAATAAGAAAAATAGTTTAATAAGTGCGCGCTAGATCATTATTAAATCCCCTTCGGAGAATTAGTTTACATACCGATATCTAGGAAATTTAGCTAGACATAATTAAGAAATTAAACAAACAAAAACAGAAAATTAAATAAAGCATAATTAAATAATTAAATAAAAACATTAAATAAAAACCTGGAAGAAATTGCTGAATAAACTTGAATTAAATAACCGGAATAAAATTCTTGACAGGAAAGTGAAAACAGAACTGAAAACGGATTCCCGGTGTGGAAATACCGTTACAGTTACTGTAACAAGAAACTAAAACTGTACTGGAAATAAAGAAAATAAGGCGTCCGAGATCTGATGTTTGAACTTCTATTTATAGGGGAATTTTGACTTGCACGATCCTCTTTTTAGGGAGAGGATAAGCTTGTTTTTGGTCTCATCCAATTACCGCACGATAGGAATAGAAAACGGATCAGACGAGTGCCACTTCCCCACGTCACGCGAAAAGCTGTTTTGCTGGATTTGGGCTTCTGTGGCGAGCGCCACAGAACTGGTGGCGAGCGCTACAAGAGTGGTGGCGAGCGCCACCAGGCCAAATTCTGGTTTGCTGGATTGGGCTTCTGTGGCGACCGCCACAGAAGTGGTGGCGACCGCCACCAGGCCAAATTCTGGGTTTGGCTGATTTTGCTTGATTTGCACCCCTTTTTGCTCCATTTTTGACCTTTTCCGCTCAATTCTCTTCTCCGACCTATTTTATTCGACAAAACTGAAAACAAAACAAATACCAACATAAAAACAAACAAAAGAAATAAAAACATATTAAAATGCAACTAAAATTCACCTATACTAAGCTAAAAAAACGATATGATTTCGTGTCATCAAATTCCCCCACACTTGAACCATTGCTTGTCCTCAAGCATAAAAGAATAGTGAATCGCAAAGCATAAGTAAAAACACATGACACGATCATCCTACTCGTACGTGGTTGCCGGCTAAGCCATGAAAATTAGGTAACAGTGCAAATAACAAGAACACCGTGATGACACAAGAGATTCCCATTATATGAAAACAGACCTGAAGCATTTCCTCTTGACTCTACCTCTCACCTAAGTTTCATTCCCCCTTTTCATTCTAGCGCAATCACATTAAGCCCGTTATCTTGTACAAGCCCATGGTAGAAAACCTGTTAGTGATTATGATCATCATAAAGCGAGGGGTGCTGATAACATAAGTTTGGTAACCCTTATTTGCTTTTCCCACTTCGCAATTGCGGGGGATCGGATCATAACCCGCCCTACCAAGTTCAGAATCAGACACCTCTGAACCAACTACTAATGAGTTTCTATACTATGGTATTTTTTTCCTTCTCATGTTTCAACATTTGTTGAATTTTCATCAATTATTTCAAGGAATCAACCAATAGCATTTATAACATTTATAATCAAAATCATTCACTTATATTCTTTGGTTTCCCACTTAGTTTGTTCCTTGAGATGGTGCCGACTGCTAGATAAACTAATAAGGGTTCATTAAAACTCAAGTTCAAAGCTTTGTCAAAATTAGTACTCAAATCAGTTTTACACACTTCCGGGAATCTAAGGTGTTAAAACGGTATTGATTTTATCTAACCGTTACCCAAATTTCACAAAATAGCCTAGATAGTGCAAACAACCTATATACTTTCAAACAATCAATGTCAAACATCAGAACTCAATAATTTTGCTTTTCACAAGAATTTTTTTTGGTATGGCTCAAGAAATGGGAAAATCAGACAATATCAAAACCAATCACGCAAAATTAACTTAATCTAAGTGAACTAACCTAAGGTTTTATTATGCATGCAGAACTAAATGACTGACAGTAAAAGGAAAGCAATAAAGCTTCCTCCCCCACACTTAAATCGAGTATTGTCCCCAATGCAACGACTAAAGGTGAGTTTGGAAGGGTACAACCTGAGTAGCGAAGCTTTCACAACTTGTAAAGTCGTTAAGCGTGCTATCTCTTTATTACCTGCAAAATAAAATGAACTAAAAAGAAAACATTAAATTCAAAATCAGCGGGTTGCCTCCCACCAAGCGCTTTGTTTAAAGTCGGTGAGCTCGACTTTTGAATCCATTAATTCAATCTGGTGCCTCTTCTAGACTCACATTCTTAAATTTGTGTCCAACATCCCGAGGTTTCCATTGGAAAATGTCAAACCATCTCATGGGTATTTTCTTTTTTACTTTCTTTTTCTTTAAAACAGACAGGGGTGACTTATCTAGAAAGATGTTGTGTCCTACATGGGCTTTTTGCTTGTCAGGAGGAACTCGTTTAAAGAGAGTTTTATCGACATTTCTTTCAACTATGTCGATTCTACAGCAAGAGTTTTTCAAGGTAAGGATTTTCATGAATTGGGGCATTATAAACTCAAACTTTTCATCACCTATCTCAAAGGTACTTCCTGGAGGCTTGTAAGGAGGAGGTTCTGAAGCAATTTCTAAACATTCCCCTAGACTATCATAATCATCTTTAAGAGTTGGAGGGGTATGTGGTTTGAGAACTTCAGAACATGTGGTTTGTTCCATTTCTTTTCTACATTCGTCAATGACGTCTAGCAGATAACAAGTGTCATCTTTAGCTGGTGCTTTCATGAATTGTGTTAAAACAAATTCGACTTTTTCATCACCCACTTCAAAAGTGAGTTTGCCTTTCTTTACATCTATTAATGCACCAGCCGTAGCTAAGAACGGCCTTCCCAAAATGATAGGTGTATTAGAATCCTCCCTTATGTCCATGACTATAAAATCAGTTGGAATGAAGAATTGACCTACGCGCACTGGCACGTTTTCTAGAATCCCTAAAGGCATTTTGACAGAACGATCAGCGAATTGTATAGACATTCTAGTAGGTCTCAACTCACCTAGCTTAAGTCTCTCACATATGGTCATGGGCATTAGACTAATGCTGGCACCTAAATCGCATAGGGCCCTATCTATGACAAAATTCCCGATTGCACAGGGTATAGAGAAACTTCCTGGGTCTTTAAGTTTAGGAGGCATCTTGTTTTGAAGGATGGCGCTGCACTCAGCAGTGAGTGTAACAGTCTCATCGTCCTCGATCCTCTTTTTGTTAGTTAGGATTTCTTTGAGAAATTTAGCATATGCGGGCATTTGAGTGATAGCTTCAGTGAATGGGATAGTTATATTCAACTGCTTTAGAAGCTCCATGAATTTCTTGAATTGCCCCATGCTTTTGGTCTTTTCAAACCTTTGAGGATAAGGAATCGGTGTTTTATAAGGTGGCGGAGGCACATAAGGTTTCTCTTTTTCTTTAGCCACAACACCATTTACTTCTTTCTCTTTAGGTTCACTCTCTTTCTCAGCTGGTTCGTCAGGCTTTTGTTTCATGGCCGGCCTCTCTGTCCTAGGGTCGCTCGATTCATCGTTTTGTGTTCCACTTTGCAGTATCACAGCGTTCACATCTGCCATAGGATTAGGTTGTGGTTGGCCAGGAAATATGCCTGTTGGGGCACTAGTGGAGGCTAGTTGTTGGGCCACTTGGGATATCTGAGTTTCAAGCATTTTGCTATGGGTGGCCATAAGATCAACTTTGTTAGCCAGCTGGTTAATCACCTCATTCTGTTGAGTTTGAGCTTGGATAAAGTTTTCCATCATTAGCTCTAGTTTTGATTTTGTAGGGGCATTCGGAGCAGCAGGGGCTCCTTGTTGAAATCCCGGTGGAATGTAGGGAGGGTTCTGCCAACCTAAGTCATGGATGTAAGGGTTTCCTGGAGAATCGTTTACATGGTCTTGGGAAACTCCCACTAGAAGTTGACATTCAAAGGAAGCATGTCCAGGAATTCCGCATATTTCACAGTTTGAAACCACAGCAGCCACAGTAGCTGCAGGTATTTTGGTTAAACTCTCTAACTTTTGAGTCAGAGCATCCACTTGTGCTTTAACATGGTTAAGTTCGCTAAACTCATGCATACCTCCTTTTGCAAGAGGTTGCTGTAAAGGTGTTCTTGGGCTTCCCCACATATAATGGTTTTGAGCCATGTTTTCAATAAGTTGATAGGCTTCATTGTAAGATTTATCCATTAGTGCGCCACCGGCGGCAGCGTCTATTGTCATTCTTGTATTATACAAGAGACCATTGTAAAATGTGTGGATCACTAACCAGTCTCCTAGGCCATGGTGTGGGCAGAGTCTTATCATGTCCTTGTATCTTTCCCATGCTTCGAACAAAGACTCGTTATCCTTTTGTCTAAACCCATTAATTTGAGCTCTTAGCATAAAAGTTTTGCTAGGTGGGAAATATCTTGCTAAGAAAACTCTTTTCAACTCATTCCACGTAGTGATAGAGTTGGAAGGTAAAGAGTGGAGCCAAGCTCTGGCTCTATCTCTTAGTGAGAAAGGGAAAAGACGAAGCCTTATTGCTTCAGGGCTGACACCATCTGCTTTCACAGTGTCTGCGTATTGCAAGAATATCGACAGATGTAGATTAGGGTCGTCATTAGGACTACCAGAAAATTGATTCTGTTGTACGGCAGACAACAATGAGGGATTAAGCTCAAAACTATTTGCTTCAATAGTAGGGGCAACAATGCTATTATGAGGTTCTTGTGAAGGAATAGCAAAAAACTTAAGTGGACGGTTTTGCGGATTGTCACCCATATTTGAATTTTTTTATTTCTTTTTTATTTATTTATTTATTTATTTTTTTCTGATTTTTTTTTTCGAATTTTAAATAATTAATTAAGCAAATTTTTTTTTTTTTAATTTTTTTAAAATTAAGTTTTTTTTTTTTTCTTTATTAAAAATTAAAAACGCCTTAGTCTCTACGGTGTAACAACGGAGTTACGATATCGACTAAATTGGTCCCCGACAACGGCGCCAAAAACTTGATCGACGATTTGTGTATCAATAAATATTTTATAACTGCAAGTGCACAGTTTCGTCGTTGAGTTTTAAAAGATATCGAACCACAGAGACCAACAGTCGAACTACCGTACTTCTGTCGTAACTTTGTAAATCTAAGGCTATTGAAGATTAGGGTTTGTTTAGAATTTTAGAAATTAAAGAATTAAATTAATTAATTAAAGCGGGATATCGGTATGTAACTTAATTAACCATCGGGAATTTAATAAATTAATAGCGCGCGAAAAAGGGTTTATTTTTCAGAAGGACTTTCTCAATTTAAAGGTTTAAACCTCACACTCTCGTTTTGTTGATAAAAACCATACTAACTAGACCAGGAGTTTTACTGTCACTTTTCTACCACCTCAGTTTCGAAAGTATATTTTGAAAATCAATAAGTCCTAATTAATCCTAACGTGGCTCTCGCTCGTTCAAAGATTAATATCAAATTCCTACTATCTAGTTAAAACCTCAAACTCTCGCTCTATTGATTTTAACCTTAATCGCTTTATATTACTCTCGTTCAAAAGCTTAGGAGTTTTAAAATTAGGAATTCGAATAAGAAAAATAGTTTAATAAGTGCGCGCTAGATCATTATTAAATCCCCTTCGGAGAATTAGTTTACATACCGATATCTAGGAAATTTAGCTAGACATAATTAAGAAATTAAACAAACAAAAACAGAAAATTAAATAAAGCATAATTAAATAATTAAATAAAAACATTAAATAAAAACCAGGAAGAAATTGCTGAATAAACTTGAATTAAATAACCGGAATAAAATTCTTGACAGGAAAGTGAAAACAGAACTGAAAACGGATTCCCGGTGTGGAAATACCGTTACAGTTACTGTAACAAGAAACTAAAACTGTACTGGAAATAAAGAAAATAAGGCGTCCGAGATCTGATGTTTGAACTTCTATTTATAGGGGAATTTTGACTTGCACGATCCTCTTTTTAGGGAGAGGATAAGCTTGTTTTTGGTCTCATCCAATTACCGCACGATAGGAACAGAAAATGGATCAGACGAGTGCCACTTCCCCACGTCACGCGAAAAGCTGTTTTGCTGGATTTGGGCTTCTGTGGCGAGCGCCACAGAAGTGGTGGCGAGCGCCACAAGAGTGGTGGCGAGCGCTACAGAAGTGGTGGCGAGCGCCACCAGGCCAAATTCTGGTTTGCTGGATTGGGCTTCTGTGGCGACCGCCACAGAAGTGGTGGCGACCGCCACCAGGCCAAATTCTGGGTTTGGCTGATTTTGCTTGATTTGCACCCCTTTTTGCTCCATTTTTGACCTTTTCCGCTCAATTCTCTTCTCCGACCTATTTTATTCGACAAAACTGAAAACAAAACAAATACCAACATAAAAACAAACAAAAGAAATAAAAACATATGAAAATGCAACTAAAATTCACCTAAACTAAGCTAAAAAAACGATATGATTTCGTGTCATCAAACACGCATTATTTTTCTTTACTTTTCAGTACTGTTTTATTTTCTTGTTACAGTAACTGTAACGGTATTTCCACACCGGGAATCCGTTTTCAGTTCTGTTTTCACTTTCCTGTCAAGAATTTTATTCCGATTAATTCCAGCAGCTTTATTTCAAGTTTCCAGCAATTTCTATTTTCAGGTTTTTATGTCGTTATTTAATTATTTATTTATTATGCTTTATTTAATTTTCTGTTTTTATTTATTTATTTCCTTTGTCATGTCTAGCTAAAATTCTAGATATCGGTATGTGAATTAATTCTCCGAAGGGAATTTAATAATGATTTAGCGCGTACTTATTAAACTATTTTTCTGATTCAAATTCCTAATTTAATTCAAAGCTTTTGAACGAGAGTAAAAGAAAGCAACTAAGGTTAAAATCAATAGAGCGAGAGTTTGAGGTTTTAACTAGATAGTAGGAATTTGATATTAATCCTTGAACGAGCGAGAGCCACGTTAGGATTAATTAGAACTAATTGATTTTCAAAATATACTTTCGAAGCTAAGGTGGTAGAAAAGTGACAGTAAAACTCCTAGCTTAGAAGGTATGGTTTTTATCAACAAAACGAGAGTGTGAGGTTTAGACCTTTAAATTGAGAAAGTTCTTCTGAAAAATAAACCCTTTTTCGCGCGCTATTAATTTATTAAATTCCCGAAGGTCGATTAAGTTACATACCGATATCCCGCTTTTAATTAATTTTAAATCTTAATTTTAAAACTTTCTTTTAAAAATTCCAATCAACCCTGAACATCTATTAGCCTTAGATTTACACCGCAACGACAGAAATACGGTAGTTCGACTATTGGTCTCTGTGGTTCGATATCTTTTAAAACTCAACGACGAAACTGTGCACTTGCAGTTATAAAATATTTATTGATACACAAATCGTCGATCAATTGATAAGGAGGTCAACTCTGTCGGGTCTTAAGTTCCCTATAATGCCACGGTTAAAGCAAAAGTTTATGTCCATGCATCGGATTCCTCCCAAGGGTTGAAGTTGATTAAGTTGAACTCTCAGGCCTAGGGCATCTGCAATCATTGTAACCAACCCACCAACTAGTATGGGTCCCAGGCAGTCAAGGGCTATATTGTACATGTTGGTCATCATAAAGGTGGCCCCATTGAAAGGGCGGGACTGTGAAGCACATAACATGATAAAAAGCTCCTCACGGGACACAAAGGTGTTGTTTTCTTCCTTTCCAAAAAGGGTGTGGGCTAGGATTTTGTGAAAGTAGCAGAAGGTTGGGTTGTGTATGTTTTCAGAATACATGTTTCCAAAATCAGCATGTCCTTCTCCTGAGATTTTACCCCAGAAATAGTCTAGCTCACGGAAAGGGAAAGTGCTCTCCTCAACTGATGTGAAAGTATGTGGGTCACTCGGGAAACCTAAGAGGTTGGCCATTTCTAGATTGTTGAAGGTGTAGTCAATGCCGAACATCCTAAAGTTTATCAGGCCTCTTCTGAATCCTTTTCCGATCTTAGGGTGATAGGAAAATGAGCTTACGAACTCGCTTGTTAGGCTTCGGTAAGAGCTAAATCTTCTCCCCACAGCAAAGCCGGACCATCCGACTTCATTAAGCAAGAATATCACGCTTTCGCGGATCCCTAGCTTGTCCATAGTAGCGCTGTCAGGGTAGATGGATAGGTGCATATCTCTCTGAGCTAGAATCTCATAGCCTTTGATCTGTCCTACTCCTCTGAACTTGATATCATGATTCTCATCTCGATTCATCGTGAAAGAAAGGTATCTAAAAAAAATAGATTTGAAAATATATACCAAAAATATGAGTGAGAAATAAGTTATATAATAATACCGCTCAATTTTAAAAACATAATAATTCAGAAAAACAAGCAACAACTAATGACATAAAAATTAACAAAATTAAACCTACATGTGGGTTGCCTCCCACCAAGCGCTTTGTTTAAAGTCGGTGAGCTCGACAGTTTTGTGTTTTTTATCTTGCTTGTGATGGCCGGATTGGGAGCGATTTCCATGGCCACTTATCACGCATGAAGGTACGAAAAACACAAGAAGGGGGGGTTGAATTGTGTTTTAGATAGTTTAAAAACTTCTTCAAAGTTCTTTCGAACTTATCAGATTTGGCAGCGGAGAACACAATAAAGAGAGAGAGAGAGACACAAGCAATTTTATACTGGTTCCTCTCACAAGTTGAGAGTAGTCCAGTCCCCTTGCACTTCCAAGGGAGTTCACTAAAAACACTTAAGTTACAATTGCTCAAACCAAATAGTAAGAGACTTCCAAATGCTCAAGTATACCAACAAGAGACTTCCTAAACTAGATGTGATGGATATATGTTTTTCAGGACCTTTGAGTACTTGATAAAATCAAATACTCAAGGCAAATTACAACACTAAAACACAAGAACTACACTTAGGTTTCTAAAGAACAATAAGTGAATAAAGCAAGGCTGTTTGGTTATCAGAAGCGCTATTTGCTTTCTTGTGAGTATGATCAGTTTTGCTAGTTGTAATCCACACTTGACTTCAAGTACGAGGTCTCTATATATATGACAAGATAGAGACGTTGCAGATTTGACCGTTGTCAAGCTATTTTGTCCGCTGGAGCAGTTTCTAGGTGGTCACATGTGATTAAGCTCAACAAGGAAACTTGTTGACTTCTCTTTGCAGGTTAAGGCTTTGTGTGTGGCCAAATGCGGTAATGAGAAAATGACTAATGCAAATATTATCTTCCCAAGATACTATTATAACGTGCTTTGATTTTCCTTCACACGAATTTGAACTTGACCGTTGTTAATCCCTAAGCCAACCATGTGATTTCCTTTCATGAATCTTCCAGCGCAAGACTGATCTCAGAAGCTTGTATTCCCGGTACAGCTTCTGGTGTTGTATACTTCTGATGACTTGTGCTTCTGATGATCATCCTTCTGATAGATCATCAGAACTCGCATTGGTGCTTCTGATCAGAACTTGTGTTAATGCTTCTGATCATCATCAGAACTTATAAGCTTCAGTGCATTGTTTACTTTTCACTAATGTTCCTGCACACTTAGATTAAATATTAAAATACCCTATTGTTCATTAATACTTTGTTATCATCAAAACTTCAGCAGATAATCATCAGAACCACTTTTGTTCCAACAATCTCCCCCTTTTTGATGATGATAAACTAAGTATTAATTTACAATGGTTGTTGAATTAATTTATCAAGTTTCAAAACAGGTTTATGAGTTTTGCACACTCCCCCTGAGTTAAACATTGATTAATTAAATTCAGTCTAAGATTATATTTTAAATTTGAACTAATTTTTACATATTTGACTCTTGGGAAAGGAGTTTTGCAAGCTCTCCCCCTAAGTCTAATACTTCTAGAAAAATTGCACTTTTTCTTGAAATATCATATGTTCAATTCTTTCAAGTTTAACATATATTCCCCACAATAAAAAACGTTTGCGTAAGGCATAAACTTAAATACTTAAATGTAATGACAGTTTCAGTAAAGTGCATTTAAGTTTTTCATCCAAATTAATTCCTCATTCTCCCCCTTTTGTCATCAACAAAAAAACATTTACGTGAAAAGAAGAGAAGAGTAAAAACAGTCAACGCAAACAATTGGTCATTGAAAGCGGTTTGTATTGAGAAACAACACATATTGTTCTATAAAAGGCACATGACCATGAAGAAACCATATTCATTGCAAGAAAACATTTTCAGAGTAGCAATGAATAATGAAACTAGAATCTTTTTGGATACAACATCTGAGAGTGCAAGAAAGAAGAATCCAGCTGATAGAAAATCAACAGAAGACAATCGGGAAGATGGCAAAACCACATCAGTGGAATCAACTGCACGCTCAAAAGCTAAGGAGAGGAAGCCAAAGGATGATAATGGGCTTAGTCTCGTGTTGGAAGGAGATAGGCTTATAATTAAGGAGGAGAGTGTAGGATCAAATTTCTATTCTGAATAGAAATCAGAACTGTACTTTTGTAATAAACATTTTTTGGACTAAAATTGATCCATACTCAACCTTTATTATTTACCTATGTACCCGCTTTACTTTTCGTTAAAAACTTGGTATAAAGTGAAATAAATGCAGTCAAAAAGAGTTTCAAAAAGATAAGTTCAAAAAAAATGGTTACAACTATGTCATAAATGACATTGTTGACCACGACTAACTCAAGTAAAGACCAAAACTCTATAAAAACGCTTCCCATATCATGTATCTCAACACTTCCATATTTTCATTAAGGTAGGAAAATGGATAAGGATAGAAGAGATATCAATGGAAAGAAGTTGGCAGAGAAGAAGAAAGCTAAGCAACCACCAAGTCCAAGACCAATAAATGGTAAAGGAAAGGGTGGAGCATCTTCATCTAGGCCACTCAGAAGAAGCTGTAGAGTTCGTTCAAAGATAAAATCGTCGAAACCAATCACTATCTGTTCCTCAACAGATTCAGATGAGATTGATTCTGATTATGCAGAATTTTTGAGGACATATGATCCTATAGCTGCTGAAGGCTCATCATCCGCTTCAGACTCAACAAGCACAGATCCTGATTATGCAAGGTTTCTGGAGACTTATGTACCTCCAGAAGAACCCTCTTCATCTGAAGGATCGGCCGTGTCTGAATTAGATTCTAAGTAGTAGCTTTAGAATTCTTATGTACTCTAAATTCTACTGTTTGCAATAAAAAGTTATCTTTGATTCGTACTATAGATACTTCTGGCTTTATAATGCATGTTAAAAAAAATTATAACTAAGCACACCAAGCAAGTAAATCACATGCATCTAAATGAAACATCATTCAGTTTTAACACAACCAACAAGTTTTAACAAAACACACAAAAATATCCAAATACATAATTAAGTGCATAGATATCCTAGGTTTGGTAGGAGATGAGAGAAGGGTTAGGTAGGTTTGCTCTGCAAGATATCCAGAATGGCCTTCAAGGATTGATTCATATTTGAGATTTCAGCAGCTTGGGCATCCTGTTTTGCTTCCAAAGCAGCGAACCTTTGTTCCTGTCTTACTTCCATTGCAGCAATTCTGGTGTCCACAGACGCACCTTGACCATCTGGCATGACTACTTCTGGTTGACCTGCTTCTAGTGTAATCTCTTCTGGGGAAACCACTTCCGCTAACTTAGCTGCTTCTGCTATCCTAGCCTCTTCTGCTAATCTCTGCTCTTCTGCTAACTTGGCCTCTTCTGCTAGTCTAGCCTCTTCTGCTAACTTGGCTTCCAGTTCAGCAGCACGTCTCATAGCTTCCTCAAGCTTTTCTTTTTCAATTTCTTCATGAGACTTATCTGTTAGCATAAGAACCTTACTTGAAGAAATGACATCAGCACTTTCCAATTCCTCACGCTTTCTTTTCTTTTCTAGCACTAACTTGCGGATAGTTCTCCTTGATATGGCTTGCACAACCCTAGTCACATTGTCTAACAGGTCTTCCGTTTTCCAAGCTACTTGATCAGCAACAAGCAAAGATTTTGAAGCAAATAATTCTACCTTATAACCATCATTTTTGATAAGTTCAGTTAATTGATCATAAAATGGTATGGATGGTTCAGTGGAGTAGTCATAGATTCTAGCAATCAATGCCTCATAAGGTAGGGCTTGGCTGAAAAGTAGGTCTCTGATTTGGGATTCAGGATGGTTATGCTGAGGTTGTAGAGCAAGGTTTTCATTATGATCTCGTTCAGATGATGAGGAGATTTCAGCATTGATGTGGATTTTCTGAGGAAATGGTGGAGGTATTCCAGGAGAAGATGATGATGATGATGTGTCAGACATAGATGATGCGTCAGAGGACACATCATGAATGACAGGAGGCTGAGATGGAGGTTGGATGGTTTCATTACCAATTTGTTCTTCAGCATGTTCCAAGGCAAGCTCATTCATTGGTTCTTCAACAGGTGTTTCTGGTTGATTGGTCTGTTCTGGTTCATTTGTAAGCAAAGGAGTTCTTGTTGGATCAGGATCAGGACAAGTTTCATATTGATGATCAAGTGAGTCATCAAAGGGATTAAATGGTTTTTCCAGCTGAGAATTAAAATCAATGGGAGGTGAATGAGGTGGTTGACTTTCTGGTATAATGATATCAGAAGTTAGGTTAGGCTGTTCATCAACTGGTTCAGGAGTGATATATGCATCTGCTACATTCAGAGGTTGGGCAACTATGGGTGAGTTGCTTAACAGAGTGTTGATGGGTAGGTTGTCATCTGGTGATGTATCAGGAGTGATTTTATTAGATGGTTGGTTTGGCTTAACATAGTCAGAACCAACAGGTACATCAACTAAGGTTTCTACCCTAAGGTTCAACTGTTCAGCCATATCATGATCAACACCAATCTTATCAGAAATGAGATTAGAAGGTATACCTGAGGTGTTTCCTTCAAATCTTCTCCTTTGCTGAAGAGGTTCTTCATCATCAGTTGATTCATCACTGCTTGATGGTAAGATCAGCCTAGACCTGGGACCCTTCTTTCCATCTTTCTTTGTCAGCATCTCATCAGCTTTTCTTTTATTAAGTGCAACTTCTCTAGCCTTTGCAGCATTTTCTTCCTCAGTAGCAAGACGAATTGTTCTTCCAGATCTCAAGGTTCTATCTTCCACAATTGGTTCAGCAGCAGCAGGTTTCTTAGGTTTCCTTCCCTCTTGGGGCTTGGTAGCAGGTTTTTCCCTCTTGACAATTCTTTTCCTTCCCTGTAACTTTTTACCCAGTCCAGCTTTTTCACAAGCTTCTTCAAAAACTTCTTTTGAAGGAATTTCATCTCTAGCAATGTAAACTCCATTTGCAGCAGCATCTAGGATCATAGCTTGGATCACATGCTTAGCATCAGCTTCAGAGATCATAGGGAAGTCATCATTGTAAATGAAGGATTTCTTACTCTGAATCAAGGGCTGAGCTGGATGAATTAATGCAGTGCTTTCTACCAGTTTCTTGTGACTTAAGGTTAACTCATTGATTACTTTCTTTTCAACTGTGTAGGGTGCACTCAGAATTTGTGCATACTCAGAATCAACTCGTTTGATCATTTCTAAGAACTTGCTTTGATGAAAAAGTTCAGACAGCAGTCTTGGATGATGTACTGCTTTTCTGTTCTTTGTTTTGCTCTTCTTGATTGCATCACACAAATGCTCAAACAAACATCCAGCAAGGTCTACCTTCTGACCAGTTACAATAGCATATAGAAACGAGACACTGTCAAGAGACATGTACTCTACACCACCTTCTCTCGTCCAGATTGAGCAAATAAGAACATGATACACAATGTTGTACAAAGAAAGAAGTTGAGCAGAAGTAGGCTTTGTGCCTTTCCCTTTCTTCTCGTACCAATCATTCAGTTTAACAAGATCAAAAAGCAATTCCATCATCTCTTTTGGAAACTGAGTACCTTTCTCAGCAACTTTTGGAGTGAAAATTTTCCCTTCCATACCAGTGTTGAGTATCTTAGCTATGTGTTCAGGTCTTATAGCCATGTACGTCCCAAGTATCACTGACCTTATTTCTTTTCCAACATAAGGTCTCAGACCCATTTCTTCTCTGGTTTTTCCTTCTAGGTCAGGATTGTCTCTTACCATAGCATCAACCTCTTCTTGAGCTATTACATCATCGTACATTTGTGCCTTCATCCAAAATAGAGTACATAGATCCTTGTAGATGATTCCGTTGAGAATTTCAAAGTATCTGTCCCATCCTTGCGCAGAGAAGAACGATTTCACATCAAACCCATTTATCTCCAGGCTTTCGAAATCAACCAACTTCTCAGTAGTTAGGGTTAGATCTTTTTCTGGAAAGCTTAACACATTCCCAGTATCTTCCAGAAAACGATCACTCTCCTTGAAGATGTTGACAAGAGGAGGAATAGATTGTGTTTCAGAATCCATTGTTGAAGGTTAGGGTTTTGGTAAGGCTAATCGTTTGGAGAGAGAGAAAGAAAATTTCTGTAGTCTGAGAGAGAATGAAAATGCGTGTAGGTTGTGAAGTGTTTGTGTGAGAGTGTAAAGTGCTTTTGGAAAACAAAAGGTTTTGAAAACCGTAAAACGAGGTACACGCAAAAGGAGGGAAAAAGGTAATTTACTTTATGCATTGATAACCGCACTTAATCATCATAAACTGCCTTCCCATCAAATCACATCGAGACACGTGCATTAGAGACTATTTTAGAAACTGACGCGTTAGTGGGTTTCAGAAGTCTTTACGCGAACGCTTCTGATATCAATCTCTTCTGATCTAATTCAGAAGCTTCATCATTCCAGAACCAAACTTAATCAGAAGCAAAGACCATGTTCAGATTTTTCTTTATGAAATCAAATCTTTCTATCGTTAAAGGTTTTGTAAATATGTCAGCCCATTGATTTTCAGTTTCAACGAACTTAATATCTATAATACCTTTTTGAACATAGTCTCTTATAAAATGATGTTTTATTTCAATATGTTTGGCTCTTGAATGTAAAATAGGATTTTTTGAAAGATGTATGGCAGCAGTGTTATCACAGTACAAAGGTATACTGTGACTGCTTATCTGATAATCTTCTAATTGATATTTCATCCACAGAAGTTGTGTGCAACATTTTGCAACTGATATGTATTCTGCTTCTGCTGTAGACAAAGCAATAGTTGACTGTCTTTTACTACCCCAGGAGACAAGGTTTTCACCAACAAATTGACAAATGCCACTTGTGGATTTTCTTTCTAATTTGTCTCCTGCGTAGTCAGCATCACAGAATCCATTAAGTTGATAATCATTTGATTTTTGATACATTAATCCAAGATTAGTTGTTCCTTTTAGATATCTAAAGATTCTCTTCACATCAGTGAGATGAGATTCTCTAGGATCTGATTGAAATCTTGCACACAAACATACTGAGTACAAAATATCAGGTCTAGATGCAGTTAGATAGAGAAGTGACCCAATCATACCTCTATATTGCTTCTGGTCTACTTTGCCATCAGAGTCCTCCAAGCTTAGACTTGATGTAGGATGCATTGGGGTGTTCATTGGTTTGCATTCCTCCAGATTGAACTTCTTCAGAAGCTCCTTAGTGTACTTGGATTGATGAATGTAGGTACCATTCTCCTTTTGATTTATTTGAATTCCAAGGAAGAATTTTAGTTCTCCCATCATGCTCATTTCAAATTCATCCTGCATAAGCTTAGAGAAACTCTTGCAGAGAGTGGCATTAGTTGAACCAAAGATTATATCATCAACATAAATTTGGATGATTAAAATGTCTTTCTTTAAGGTTTTTCTTAAAAGGGTGTTGTCTACCTTTCCTTTTTCAAATCCATTTTCAACTAAGAAGGTGCTTAGTCTATCATACCAAGCTCTAGGAGCTTGTTTGAGACCATATAGAGATTTCTTTAGTCTAAAAACGTGATCAGGATGTTGTATATTTTCAAAACCAGGAGGTTGTTTGACAAAAACTTCTTCAGTTATAAAACCATTAAGAAAGGCACTTTTGACATCCATTTGATAAAGCTTGATATTGTGATTTACTGCATAGGAAAGAAGTAACCTGATTGCTTCCAGTCTTGCAACTGGAGCAAAAGTTTCTGTGTAATCAATTCCTTCTTGCTGACTATAACCTTGTGCAACTAGTCTAGCTTTGTTCCTAGTTACTTCTCCTTGTTCATTTAATTTGTTTCTGAAGACCCACTTTGTTCCAATGATGTTTTTCCCTTTAGGCTTCGGAACCAGATTCCAGACATCATTCCTTTCAAACTGATTCAGTTCTTCTTGCATGGCTAGAATCCATGAATCATCTTTTAGGGCTTCATCAATAGTTTTTGGTTCAATAAGAGATATTAGACCAAACAGGGATTCTTCAACTCTAAAACTTGATCTTGTTTTCCTTGGACTATCTTTGTTGCCAAGGATTAGTTCTTCTTGATGAGATGATTTATATTTGAAGGATCTCTTGGGAACTTCTTCAGAATCAGACTCAGTTTCATCTGTCTGCACTTCTGGGTGAATATCAGAAGCATTGTTCTCAGAAGCAGTTGTTACATCAGAAACAATTGTAGATTCTGACATAGTAACAGGTTCTTGTTCTGTTCTGTCTGTTCTTCTAACCACTTCTGGGAATTCATCATCTGATTCTTCACTACCTGCATGTTCTTTAACAGGCTCTAACTTTTTGTTGTCAGGCTCTTTGTCATCAAATCTAACATGCATAGATTCTTCAACTGTTTTAGTTTCTGAATTATACACTCTGTATGACTTGGAGCGTTCAGAGTATCCAATGAAGATACCCTTAAATGCTTTAGAGTCAAATTTCTTTAGATGGAGCTTATTATTCAGAATGTAACAAGTACAACCAAATTGATGAAAATAAGAGAGATTTGGTTTTCTTCCTTTAAACAGTTCATACGCTGTTTTATTCAACTTAGGTCTGATATAGATCCTATTTTGAATATAACATGCGGTATTAACAGCTTCTGCCCAAAAATATTTAGCTAAGTTAGTTTCATGCATCATGGTTCTGGCCATTTCTTGTAGTGATCTGTTCTTTCTCTCTACAACTCCATTTTGCTGTGGAGTTCTAGGAGATGAGAACTCATGGAGAATTCCATGTTTTTCACAAAATATTGCAAAGGGTTCGTTTTCAAATTCACCACCATGATCACTTCTAACTTTGATAATTTTCAAATCCTTTTCATTTTGTATTTGAAGGCAGAAGATGCTAAACACTTCATATGTCTCATCCTTTGTTCTTAGGAACTTTACCCAAGTCCATCTGCTGTAATCATCAACAATAACTAATCCATACTTCTTACCATTTATTGAGGCTGTGCTTACAGGCCCAAATAAATCTATATGAAGCAATTCTAGTGGTTTTGAGGTAGAGACAAAGTTTTTGGTTTTGAAAGAGCTTTTGAAAATCTTTCCCTTCTGACATGCCCCACAAAGGGACTCAGAGTGATATTTAATTTCAGGCAAGCCTCTCACAAGATTGTCCTTGCTAAGTTTAGAGATTAATCTCCAATTAGCATGGCCAAGTTTCTTGTGCCAGACCCACTTTTCATCACTTACAGTCAGAAGACATAAAACATTTTGCTCCATTAGTTCGAATATATTTATTTTATACATATTTCCTTGTCTCTTTCCTCTAAACACAATGGATTTGTTAGATGCTTTGCTTACAGTACATGCATTCTTATTAAACATAACTTCATATCCACTGTCACATAATTGGCTTATGCTCAGAAGATTATGAAATAGTCCATCTACAAAAAGTACATCAGAGATAGAGGCAAAGGAGTTACCGACTGTACCAATACCAACTATCTTTCCCTTTTGGTTCCCACCAAATCCTACACTCCCTCCCTCTTTGGGAGTTAGGGTGAGGAACATATCCCTCTCGCCCGTCATGTGATGCGAACACCCACTGTCCAGGTACCAGGTACTTGGCTTCTTGTCTCTTAGTGTGCAAACCTGAAAGACACACAAACTCAGATTTTGGTACCCACAGCTTGTTGGGTCCAGTTTGGTTAGTATAGGCCCTCTTGAAGTATGACTTTTTGAAAGTCTTTTTGGGTTCATACTTCTTCTTGCCTGAGTTTGTAGTATGCTGGGCAGACATAGCTTTAGAGGTGCTAGCTTCTGATGATCTCAGAACCTTGGTTGCCCTAGGTTCTGGTCTCTTCAGAATTCTGACTTTAGCATCCTTCTGCTTTGAATATGTACTAGTCTTAGCTTCTGAAGTTTTCACTTCTGAGACTTTAGACTTGCCCTTATTCAAGGCTTTGGTTTGTGCAACCTTCTCAACTCTACCAGTAGCAGGTGTAAAAGTAGAATACAAATGAGGTGGAGTTTTGCTAATACAGACTGATGAGCTTGATTGTCCTTTATCATCAGATGCAGAATAACCAAGCCCTTCACCTCTGTTCTTGGTAGTACTATAGATCATTGAAGCTACCTTACTCTTATTGACATTTTGATTAACAAACTCATGAAGTGCAACTTCATGCACATCATGAGATTTGCTACAAGAGACGCAGCCACTTTCAAGCTCTTGTATTTTTAAAACAGATTTATCATATTGAGCTTGAAGTTGATCAAATCTTTTGACAAGCAAGCTAACATCATTTTTTAAACTTTTGACACTCTTAGCTTTGCTTATGTATTGTCTCATTGTGTCTCTAAGAGCAGGTAATAGCTTTTCATGAGGAATATTAGAAGTTACCTCATCAATGTCATCTGTTTTTGATTCATCTCCAGAGTCATTATCATTGTCAGAAGCAGTTGTAGCCATCAGTGCCAGATTTGCTTCTTCATCATCTGCTTCATCATCTGATAATTTATCCAGATCCTCAAAAGTAGCCATTAAACTCTTCTTTAAATTGTTTTTAACACTGCTCTTTCTTCCCTTATTTTTGGAGCTTAGATCTGGACAATCAGCAATGAAATGTCCAGGTTTCTTGCAGTTAAAGCACGTGTTCTTAGATTCATCCTTCTTATCCTTGTAGTTTGAGTTTCTGCTTCCAGAACCTTTTGAATTAAATTTTCTACCACCAGACTTATCAACCTTTTGAATTAGAGCAAAGAATTCTTCATCAGAGTTGTCTTCAGGACCTTCTCCCACAGATTCTTCAACATTAGACTCTACTACCTTGGCTTTTAGAGCCTTGGAAGTAGATACAGTTGTTGAAGCTTTTGGTTTCTTCTTTATGTCATCAGAAGCTAACTCCATCTCATGACTGATGAGATTGTTGGTTAGCTCTTCTAGAGTTAATGTGTTCAAATTCTTTGCTTCCTGTATAGCAGTGACCTTGGGTCTCCACTTAGGAGGTAAACTTCTTAAAATTTTCTTCACGTGATCAGCAGGTGTATAACTCTTCTTCAGCACAGAAAGACTAGCAACTAGGATTTGAAATCTTGAGTACATTTCTTCAATACTCTCATTGTCCTTCATTTTAAACAACTCATACTTCTGAACCAACATGTTAGCTTTTGCTTCTTGAACTTGTTGGTTTCCTTCATATAGAGAACAAAGAGAGTCATAAATGCCTTTAGCACTTTGCCTGTTTCCTAGTTTTAGAAATTCATCATGAGTGATACAGCTGGCCATAATGGTTTTTGCTCTGCTATGCTTCTTCCATTCTTTCTTTTGATCAGCTGTAAATGTTTTGATTACAGCTGTTGACACTTTGCCATCTTCATCAAGCAAATGATGGAAGCTAACACCTTCCTCAACCATTTCCCATAGACTAGGATCTTCAGTTATGATGTAAGGATAGATTTGCCATTTCCACCAGCTGAAGTTATCAGGATCACCATTGAACTTAGGTGCCTTGCCATTGTTTCCAGACTTCTCATTGTCATAGTCATATGGAATCTGAGCTCTTTGACCAGGACCACCAGTAGATGTGGATTCGGTTTCACCTGACATAGTGACTTAGAGTTTTGTGTTTTTCAAGATCTTTATGTCTCACTGTTAAGTGACTTAAAGACAACCGGGCTCTTGATGCCAATTGAAGGTACGAAAAACACAAGAAGGGGGGGTTGAATTGTGTTTTAGATAGTTTAAAAACTTCTTCAAAGTTCTTTCGAACTTATCAGATTTGGCAGCGGAGAACACAATAAAGAGAGAGTAGAGAGAGAGAGACACAAGCAATTTTATACTGGTTCCTCTCACAAGTTGAGAGTAGTCCAGTCCCCTTGCACTTCCAAGGGAGTTCACTAAAAACACTTAAGTTACAATTGCTCAAACCAAATAGTAAGAGACTTCCAAATGCTCAAGTATACCAACAAGAGACTTCCTAAACTAGATGTGATGGATATATGTTTTTCAGGACCTTTGAGTACTTGATAAAATCAAATACTCAAGGCAAATTACAACACTAAAACACAAGAACTACACTTAGGTTTCTAAAGAACAATAAGTGAATAAAGCAAGGCTGTTTGGTTATCAGAAGCGCTATTTGCTTTCTTGTGAGTATGATCAGTTTTGCTAGTTGTAATCCACACTTGACTTCAAGTACGAGGTCTCTATATATATGACAAGATAGAGACGTTGCAGATTTGACCGTTGTCAAGCTATTTTGTCCGCTGGAGCAGTTTCTAGGTGGTCACATGTGATTAAGCTCAACAAGGAAACTTGTTGACTTCTCTTTGCAGGTTAAGGCTTTGTGTGTGGCCAAATGCGGTAATGAGAAAATGACTAATGCAAATATTATCTTCCCAAGATACTATTATAACGTGCTTTGATTTTCCTTCACACGAATTTGAACTTGACCGTTGTTAATCCCTAAGCCAACCATGTGATTTCCTTTCATGAATCTTCCAGCGCAAGACTGATCTCAGAAGCTTGTATTCCCGGTACAGCTTCTGGTGTTGTATACTTCTGATGACTTGTGCTTCTGATGATCATCCTTCTAATAGATCATCAGAACTCGCATTGGTGCTTCTGATCAGAACTTGTGTTAATGCTTCTGATCATCATCAGAACTTATAAGCTTCAGTGCATTGTTTACTTTTCACTAATGTTCCTGCACACTTAGATTAAATATTAAAATACCCTATTGTTCATTAATACTTTGTTATCATCAAAACTTCAGCAGATAATCATCAGAACCACTTTTGTTCCAACAACGCACTCTCACATACCCCTCGCTCTTTCTCTTTTTTCTCCTATAGGGCGGTTCAGCTTCCTTGCCCTCTTCTATTATTTTGTGATTTGGGAGAAAAGGAATTTTATTGATTTTAGGCGGGGGTTCTGGTTCAATTTCAAGTGTCCTTCGTTCTTTGGACTTAGGACTTTCACTCGCCTTTCCAAATGTCACTTTCATCCTCTTTGTATTAACATTCTCTTCAAATTTTCTTTCCCCTATTTTCCTCTTTCTATTTGCGCCCTTATCCCCATGTGTGTTAATTTTTACATCCTTTTTCTTTTCACATGGTTGGGGAGTTGGGTCTACTCTAGCCTCTACTATCCCTTGGGGAACAAGGAATTGAGGATTGTAGGGAGCAGGGAAAACATGCAGTGTTCCCTTCTCTACCTCACTAGGGAGAGTATCGGTGATGCTTCTTCGATCTCCACTCTTTCCTCGCTGAAACTCTCAACATCATTACTGTCCTCACTAGCCCTCTCAATCTCGCTTTCATTGACGTTTGCTACGACGTCTACTTGTCTCTCGTAAGAGGGTTCTATGGTTGACTAGGTGAACTGGGAGATTAGTGTCTCCATCGACTCTTGGGGAGTCGCTGTTGAGGCAACCATGGCGTCGAGCATCCTTTGGGTTTCGAGATTGGTTTGTCTAATCTGTTCATTTATAAGGTCTTGTTCCCTCATCATCTCTCTAAATCGGTGCTCTCGACTAGCCTTAGCGGAATTTTCCATAAATTCATTATATACCACTAATAGGCTAGGACTGACGGATTCTTTTGGATTTAAATATGGAGGATAGTAATTGTACTGAGAGTTAAGGTATTGTCCCTCAAAGTATGGGGACGGCTGAGGCTGGTAGTTATATGGGAAATTATGGTTAGGGTAGTTGAAATTTTGAGGATAGTCATTATAAAAGGGATTTGAGTTATACATTTAAGCTCAAAGGACTTATCCTAAATTTGTTACTTATTATTATTTTTTTTCGATTTTTTAAAATTAAAATGCCTTAGTCTCTACGGTGTAACGACGGAGTTACGATATCGACTAAATTGGTCCCCGGCAACGGCGCCAAAAACTTGATCGATGATTTGTGTATCAATAAATATTTTATAACCGCAAGTGCACAGTTTCGTCGTTGAGTTTTAAAAGATATCGAACCACAAAGACCAATAGTCGAGTTACCGTATTTCTGTCGTCACGATGTAAATCTAAGGCTAATAGATGTTTAGGATTGATCGGAATTTTAAAAGAAAATTTAAAATTAAGATTTAAATTAATTAAAGCGGATATCGGTATGTAACTTAATTAACCTTCGGGAATTTAATAAATTAATAGCGTGCGAAAAAGGGTTTATTTTTCAGAAGAACTTTCTTAATTCAAAGGTTTAGACCTCACACTCTCGTTTTGTTGATAAAAACCATACTTTCTAAGCTAGGAGTTTTACTGTCACTTTTCTACCACCTTAACTTCGAAAGTATATTTTGAAAATCAATTAGTTCTAATTAATCCTAACGTGGCTCTCGCTCGTTCAAAGATTAATATCAAATTCCTACTATCTAGTTAAAACCTCAAACTCTCGCTCTATTGATTTTAACCTTAATCGCTTTATATTACTCTCGTTCAAAAGCTTAGGAGTTTTAAAATTAGGAATTCAAATCAGAAAAATAGTTTAGGAAGTGCGCGCTAAATCATTATTAAATTCCCTTCGGAGAATTAGTTCACATACCGATATCTAGAAATTTAGCTAGACATGATAAAGGAAATAAATAAATAAAAACAGAAAATTAAATAAAGCATAATAAATAAATAATTAAATAACGACATAAAAACCTGAATACAGAAATTGCTGGAAACTTGAAATAAAACTGTTGGAATTAATCGGAATAATATTCTTGACAGGAAAGTGAAAACAGAACTGAAAACGGATTCCCGGTGTGGAAATACCGTTATAGTTACTGTAACAAGAAACTAAAACTGACTTAAAAGTAAAGAAAATAAGGCGTGCGGAGAATGAGATTTGAGTATTCTATTTATAGGAGAAATTTGGCTTCTACGATCCATGATTTGAGGAAAGGATAGGCTTCATTTGATATCATCCAGTAGCCGTGCGATTAGGAACTGAAACGGATCAGACGGTGTGCTTCTTCCCCACGTCATGCGAAATTCAGTTGTACTGGGCTTTGCATTCTGTGGCGCTCGCCACCCATTCTGTGGCGCTCGCCACTTTGGGCTTGCGCTGGGTGGCGTTCGCCACTATGCAAATTTGGGCAAATGCCCATTTTTGCTAGGCTCCTTTGTGGGTTGCGCGAATTTGGGCTTTGCACCCCCTTTTTGCTCCGTTTTTGATACTTTTTGCTCAATTTCCTTCTCCGACCTATTTTATTTGACAAAACTAAAAACAAATCAAATACAAACATAAAACGACATAAATGAAATAAAAACATATGCAAATGGAACTAAAATTCACCTAAACTAAGCTAAAAATACGATATGATTTCGTGTCATCAGTAGCCAAAAAGGGTATGTAATACCCTAATTTTCCGCTTTTTAAAATAAATATTTTATTTGAAAATTATTTCTTATTTTTATGAGAAATACCAAAAATAGTAATTATGTGCTTACAATTTATTCATTTTCTTTATTTATTTTAATTTGTCGCAATTTATCTTTTTAGGCGAAAAATAGTAAAAATGTTCAAAAATAGATTTTTACCTTTATATTTAAATTTACATTTTTATTTCTATACTTTTCTATATTTTATTTGTATTTTTCTTGCACTTTTTGATGCTCAATTTTTGAGTAATACGCCCATAGGGGGGGCGACGACTCAGTTTTTTTATGGTCTATACACTCATAGGGCGAGTAATGATCAGTTTTTGAGTAATGCGCCTATAGGGGGGTGACAACTCAGTTTTTTATGGTCTATACACTCATAGGGCGAGTAATGATCAGTTTTGGAGATAACGCACCTTGAGGGAATGCGACTCAGCTTTTTATGGTCTATACACTCATAGGGCGAGTAATGATCATTTTTGGAGATAATGCACCCTGAGGGGAGGCGACTCAGTTTTTATGGTCTATACACTCATAGGGCGAGTAATGATCATTTCATTCTCAGGTATTCAGTTACTAATCATTCCAGGTATGTTTCCACCTTCATCTTCCATATGCATTCATTATCATTACATCACTTTCATACCACAAAATTAGGGTATTTGTATTTAATTACCTTTTACTTCGAACGCGTAAAGACGCAAGTTATTTACGCATTCGAGTATAAGATAATTAAATAGGGGCAGCTGTAATACCCTAATTTTCCGCTTTTTAAAATAAATATTTTATTTGAAAATTATTTCTTATTTTTATGAGAAATACCAAAAATAGTAATTATGTGCTTACAATTTATTCATTTTCTTTTTTTATTTTAATTTGTCGCAATTTATCTTTTTAGGTGAAAAATAGTAAAAATGTTCAAAAATAGATTTTTACCTTTATATTTAAATTTACATTTTTATTTCTATACTTTTCTATATTTTATTTGTATTTTTCTTGCACTTTTTCTATTTTATTTACATTTTCTTCTTTTTATGACAATTTCTTTCTCTTGTGGCCAATCACATTGCGACACCTCATCATCTCCACCTCATAATCATTTTATTACACAAATACCATTCACCTACTCCTATCACTATAAATACACACCTCACATCACTCAATCATTACCAATCATTTTTCACACATCCCAATACAAAAAATCAGAAAAATCACTCCTCCCTCCACCACCAACACTTTTCCGGCGCCACCGCCGGAATTCCATTTTCCGGTCAACTTCCGGCCAACCAAAAATCTTCGAAAATCAAAGATCAAACACTCAATCTACACTAATTTGACCCTTCTGATTCCAAATCCGTTATCATTTTCGCGAAAAGAAGCCTAAAACAGCGTCAAAACTGAGCTCGAAGTCACGGCAAAGGGGAAGTTTCCTATCTGTTCCGTTAGAGCTCCAAACAAGGTGGTTTGTTGCTCGTTTTTTTAATCCTGGGACTAATCTTAACCTTTCCCATTTGCTACTTTTGCATGAATTCGTGTTTATGATGCCTTTTGTTCGATTTTTATTCGGATCTATCTTGCTCGTTTCGTTTGCTTACGTGTTTTTTTTGCTAAATCCAAGATTAAATCCGTGTTGTATGTTTGATTCCGAGTTGTTTGGTATATGATTTGTTGATTTTGGTTCCCGGAGTCTCACTTTAGGAACTCCGGCGATGGCACCGGCCGTTCCCTCCGTTCCCGTCCCTGTTCTGTTTTTTGTGAATTGGAGAAGAAGACAGCGCCACGCGGCGCGTCCTGATTGGATCAGGTCTTCTTCTCCGCGCGCCCCTCAATTACTCTCCGCGCCCCCCAGTTGGGCGGACGGGTCACTGTGACCCGATTTGAACCCGGACCCGGTCCGGTAGAAATGGATTGGGTCACCATTTTGGGCCCAATTTCTTTTTTTTGTTCAGTTTTTATTTTATTTTTTTGTTTGATGCATCCTTTTTCTGCTGCACCCCCCTTGCTGAGATTATAATTAATTATGATATAATTTATGAAAAATGCTATTCCATTTTATGTTCGAAAACTAATATTCGGAATAAAAATAAATTGGACTCTGACGTACGTCTCGTGTCCTTGATTTATTTTTATTTCGAGTATTTTAAACAATTTAATTAATGTAGAGATAAAAGGGCTTGACTTACGACTTGTCTCTGTTTATCCTATTTTAATTAATTTCGTTTAAACAATTTTTTTCGTTACGTCGCCTGATCACTTGTAATGTCATAATTAATAAATATCTCAGTAATCTATTAGATTTTAATTTTGAGTGAAATAAAGATAAATTGGGCCCTGTCTTACGACCCGCGCTTTGAATTTATTTTTTAATTCATTCAAAATATGACTTGATGTTTGACACGTAAGATAAGCCAGAGCCTGACGTACGACTCGTCTTAAGCTTATCTTACGCTTGCTTGCTAAAATGTTCGATAATTCATCTCTATTTTGTTAGTTTCATTTTATGCCTGATTATCTGTTTACTCATTTATTTATGTGTCTGCATATTTATTTCGAGTATTATTTAATTGTCGCATTATTACACTGTCATTATCATATATCATGCATTTGCATTCTTCTCAGCTTCTACCCTTTTTCTTTTCTTTTTTGATCTGAAATCTGTTGTGAGAACTTGTCTTTGAATATGGAATATGAATAAATCAGTCTCTGTCGTACGACTTTGCCTTCGAATTATTCGTATGCCATTTAAAACGGAACCGTTTTTAATTAAATGAAATGGGAAGGAGCCTGACTTACGACTCGCCTTCAGCTCGTTTCACTTTAATTAAAAAATGTTCAATTTAATAAACTGAATGAAAAGGAGGGAGCCTGTCGTACGACTCGTTTCTGCTCGGATGATCCGGTCCCTGACTGACGACTCGTGATTTAGGATCATTCTCATTCTCCAAACAATTTTCAAAATATCTAAAAGACATTCAACTCACTTCAAATATGTTTTTCCTGCCCTTGTGCAGTCAATCTTTTTTCAACTATTTTCTTAAATGAATAGTGCTTTATCCATTCCCCTGCTACAGACAAACGCTTAAGCCTCCGAAGCGAGCATACAAGCATACTGTTTTCCTAGTAGAATGCGACCTAAGCATCATTCACTAAAAACAACCAACAAACAAATCTTTCTTTTCAGGAAGAACTACGTGAGCTTTGAATTCCTCATTGTACTCGGGGGATACGTAGGAGCGAGAGCCTCTCTCGTCAAGCCAAATAATAAAAAACTCTTTTTTCCCTTTTCGGTTCAATATGCGGTAATTTAATTCTTTTTGTACGGTTATCTCTGTTTATGCAAACCAAAATTCCTTAAATGGTTCCCGTTGAATAAACCGGATATGAGGGGGTGTTAACGCCTTCCCCTCATGTAACCAACTCCCGAACCCGATCTTTAAGGTTTTATCATTATTTTCCTTTACCCTCACGAGATAAATAAAGTATGGTGGCGGCTTCATTGTTTACATTTGTGCATTGCATTTCATCATTGCATATCTGTATATTTTTTTGCGCCGGATACTACAGCTGGCGACTTCACTGGGGACTATGATTAGTGAGTTAAGCCTAATTTGGGGCTTTTTGGTTTGCTTATTCCAGGTTAGCCGTATCTGTCCTATCTTTTATTTTACCGCAAAATATTGAACTGTCTGGATTTGCTGGCTTTGTCTTCTCTTCTACTCCTTTTTTTTTCTTTTTGCCTTTATGGCTTGGTTCTTGGTTACAGTGTGATATGCTCCGTACCAGAGCTAGAGTGATACTCAGGATTAGTTGAGGTGTTGTCATATTGGGCTCTCTAACGTACGTCTCTGGGCTTGGATATGACGATCTCGACCAGAATAGATTCACTTGGAATAATTGGACTCCTTGGCTTACGTCTTGCGGGCTTCATGTTTCCTTGTTGGGTCCGGGACTCTGGTGGCCTTTATTAGGTGTCCGAAACTTTGTCTAGGGACCACCGTTTATAACATGTGTCGAGGTTACGATGTTGACTCATCCAGTTGGCATTATAATCTCGCTCAGATGAGGTTGCTTTTGGAAAAAGTAATCAAGGATTTTGGGAACCGTGTCAACCTAGAACAACATGTGAGAGGGATGGGTTACAGGTAACTTTGAACTTTTGGCCTCAGAGATTCCATTTTGAAAAGAACCCTGTTGTTATGAATATGGAAGATTTGTGAATTTAAGATCAAGTTCGTCAGATGATACAATTATGTTACTGTGATCATATCCATGCATTTTGCATTCACACATTCATGCATCCATGAAAATAACCATGCATATTTATTTTTCATACATTTACAAAAAAAATAAATGTGGGAAAAAATCTTTGAAAAAAAATTATTATCATGCATTTCAATAATAAAAAATCATGCATTTTTCCAATCACAAAAATCTCATTTCCATTCATTCATTCCAACAGCTATCTTCCCGGCACCGTTATTGGACAAGAAGAATTGCTCATCATATTATGGATAACTGGCAAGAGAAACACGATGCTTTACAGACTGAGGTAACCCAGATGGGTGGACAAGTAACTCAGTTGAGTGGACAGGTAACCTAGTTGGGTGGAAGAATGACCTTGTTGGGTGGGAAGCTAGATCAGATTCTTGAGATGTTGGCTAATGTGAACGTGCAACCAAAGGTGGTTGAAGCTCCTGCACCTGCAGTTATGGTTGCTCAAGAAAATGCCTCTACTGGCTATGATTGGCCTACTTTTGGTCTGCCTAAGGGTTATGTTCCACCAGGATATGTGCCAGCAACTTCTGCTTCAAATGTGGAAGCCCCTGCTAGGGTTACATATGTGCAACAGATGATTGATTTGGGTCAAGACGCATTTGAGGATCCTAGAGATGTCTACCAGGGTCCCGAATTGCGTGGGCCTAGATTTGCTTACCAAGGACCCGTGCTCCCGGTTAATGAACCGAAGATTGATTTTGCTCCTCAGATGGAAGAAACAAAGCAGAAATTCCAAGCTCTAGAAGAGAGACTGAATCTGGTGGAAACAGGTAATGATCCGTTGGATTTCTCAAAGATGTACTTGGTTTCCGATGTGGTACTCCCACCAAAATTCAAGATGCCTGATTTCGAAAAGTATAAAGGTTTGAGTTGTCCGAAGAATCATCTGGTCATGTATGTTAGGAAGATGGCTTCTTATGCTCATGATGACAAGTTGATGATTTTTTGTTTTCAAGATAGTCTTGCTGATGTACCTCTTAATTGGTATATGCAGCTTGAGGGGGGTCGTATCCAGTCGTGGAGGGATTTGGCCAATGCTTTCCTCAAGCAGTACCAATATAATATGGATATGGCTCCAAGTCGCACTCAGCTCCAGAATACCACTATGAAAGAGGGTGAATCTTTCAAGGTCTATGCTCAAAGATGGAGAGCCTTAGCTTCCCAAGTACGTCCTCCGCTCTTGGAGACGGAACTTGTGGACATGTTTACTAATACTCTGCAAGGGACTTACTTTATAAGGTTGGTTAGTACTACCTCCTCCGATTTTGCTGATCTGGTCCGAGTCGGTGAAAGGGTCGAAGTGGGGATCAAGAATGGGAAGATTTCAGCTGCTTCTAGTTCACAAAGCAATAACACAAGGAAGCTCGGTGGTGGCTTTAATAGAAAGAAGGAAGGTGAAACTAATGCTATATCCTCAAGGGGCAATCAGGCGCAGCCAATAGCACCTGTCCAGTTCCCCTACTTTCCTTTTCCATACTTGGCTGTTGCTCAGCACAACCAGTTTCCAAATTATCAGTTTCAAAATCCAGTGCCTCAACACCAGCAACAGGCACCACCAAAACGGAATCCTCCACAAGCTCGTAGGGTTTTTGATCCTATACCTATGTCCTACAGTCAGCTGCTCCCCTACTTGATTCATAGTGGTAAGGTGACGCCTAAGCAACTAAGACCTTTTCTTCCACCATTCCCTGATTGGTATGACGCTAATGCTAAATGCGACTACCATGCTGGTATTGTGGGTCACGCTACTGATAATTGTAAAGCTTTTAAGCACAAAGTACAAGACCTCATTGATGAGAATGAGTTGACTTTCAAAGAAAGCGGACCCAATGTGACCAGTGATCCATTGCCTAAACACCCAACAGGCAATGTGGGTTGTGTTGAAACCGATGGAAATCTGATAAAGGATGTTTCTCTGATCAAAACACCTTTGTCATATGTCCGGGAGATGTTGCTGAGTTATGAAGAGTTTGAGAAATTACACTCTGATTGTGATGATTGTCAAAAGGATCCAAACCACTGTTCAGAGCTGAAGGAATGTTTGCAACAACTGATGGATCAAGGATTAGTGCAAGTTGGATATGCCAAAAGGGAAACATTGGTTGCCACTGTTGATCAGAATGAACGTGCAAAGCTTGAAAGTGACGGTCGGAAAGAAAAGGGATCCGTTACATCTTTGAAAAGCTTGAAAGTAGCCATAGAGGAAGGACTGTCTACCGGTTTAGGACAGATGTTAGTTGTGCCTGAGAAAAAGGATCGCTTTGGTTTGGGTTATCATTCATCCAAAGGGATAGCAACTCCGAAGAAGATACAAGACAAGATTCCAAAGATTGAGGATGTTTTTAGCAGTGCTGGCTACCATGGTGATGGTTACATTGCTATGATTGATGACAAGGATGATGTTGGAAAGAATCAAGTTTGAGTGCGCCAGTGTTCTCCAGAGATTGTGCTTAAAAGGCTGTTGGAATCCCTGAAGTTGTTTTTATTTCAAAGCAATTTGTTTTCTTTTCAAAAACACCTTTGTTCATCCATGAATAAATGGTTGTGCTTGTAGGGCCACTTTGTTTTAATGTTCAATTTGCAATTAATGAAAAAGTACTTCTTGTGCAATTTCTATCTTATTTATTCTTCTTTTACAATTTTAAAAAGATAAATGAAAAATGGCAATAACTTCTTGCATTCATAAAACACGTTTGCATTCAATCAAATTTAAAAAAAAAAAGAATCATCATTCACAAGTGAATCTATTGAATCATAATTGTGCCGTAATTCTTCATGGTTTTGGGTTGCAAGCTTCGTTGAAGAGTTAATATGATTGTTGGATCAAGAGCATAAAATGATTGAACTTCATCGGTGATCGATCCGAGAAATGACGAAGGAAGAGGTCAACAGGATATGAAAGAGAAAGTTGATCAGGCATTTTATTTCTTGTCAAGTATTTGTTTGCATTTAAGATTATGTAATGCACATGCATGTTTCGGAATCAATCCATCTGTATTCACCTCTTTTTCTTATTACTTGCAAATTTGGAGAGAGGATGATGAAAATGAATAACTGATTTTTGCTGATATATGCTTTCAATTGTGAAAAAACCTAGCTGGTGATGAAAGGCATTGTTTCATAAAAAATTGTGATTGAATCGAGTCATTTTTGCATATGTTCTCCCAGTTTCTTGAGATATATCTTTTTAAGAAAATAAGCAATGTTTGTTTGATACTTGACCTAACGCTTTAAGAGTATATAGGTTGTTTTGCACTGTAGGCTACATTATGAAGGTTCAGAAATGATTCAATAAAATTGGTATTGTCTTAACATCTTAGACTCTTAGAAGTATGTAAGATCAATTTGAGTACTGATTTTGACGAAGACCTGAACATAAGTTTTTAAGTAACTCTTAGTAGTTTATCTTAGCAGTCGGCACCATCTTGTACACCAACTAAGTAGGAAATCGATAAACATAAGTGAATGATCCAGAAATGAAAATTTGCATACTTTTGCTTAATGCACTTATTGAGTTAGATGACCCTCACTCGGTTGTTTAACTCAGCAGTTGTTGAAAAACCATAGTAAATATACCCATTTAGTAGTTGGTTCAGAGGAGACTGGTTCTGAACTTGGTAGGGCGGGTTGCTATCCGATCCCCCGCAACTGCATTTGGAAGAAAAAGAGGGGTTTACCAAACTGATTTTACCAGCTCCCCTCGATTTATGATCATAATCACTAACAGATTTTCCTACCATGAGCGTGTACAAGATAACGGGCTTAATGTGATTGCACCTGAATGAAAAGGGTGAATAAAATTTAAGCAAAAGTTAGAGTCACAATAAAATGCTTCAGATTTGTCTTCATATGATGAGAGTCTTTGACTGCAATGTGTGGTTTTATGTTATTACAGTACTTATGGTATTGATGTTTATTACTTGATTTTCTTTTCTACCCGGCAACCACGTATGATTAGAGTTGTCATGTCTTTTTCAAACAAGTGCTAAAAAAGGAGTTACTATTTATGTGCTTAATGACAAGCAAAGGTTCAAGTAAGGGGGAATTTGATAACACAATTTATATCTTCTTTTGGCTTGATTTACATGAATCCTAATTGCACGCTATGACCTCAAAAGACCTAATTGAAGCTAGGTTCACTTTGAAAGCATTCGGCAAATGTATTGTTAAACTGACTCCTCCAGTTTGTTGAATAACTAATAATTATCTCTCTTTTATACACATCATATGTGTTTCAAAAACTTGCATGTGCATTATATCCAAAACACCTTTTCAAAAGAAATGATTTTACCTGCAAATCAATACTTGACATCAAAGAGATCTGAGTTGTGGTCTGATCATGAGCAAAGCTGATTTGAAACGCTCCTAGCTAGGGGCAAGCTATCTATGGATTCTGCCAATCAGGGGCAAACAAGTTGAATACCCTGCTTATCAAGAGTGAATTGGTTCAAAAATTGGTTACACTGCAAATACTATTTGGTCAGGGGCATATCCGTCATAGATTCAAGTGCTTGCGGCATAGTGTGTCAGGAGTATATCTTCCTAAAAAGTCACATCTGGTGAGATGTGGCAGAACTTTGGTTGTTAATATCATGGATGGTGAAGAGTTTCCATTCTCTACATGAAGATAAAACTTTCAGACAGAAAGGATCGACTCAGTCTCCTTTCACCAAAACAAGGTCTTGTAAACTCAAGATCGTGAAGAAGAATGGTATCGTTATGATTCAGTAGAATTCATTTATTTCATTGCCATTATCTTAGTTTCAATTTGCAATCACCTCATTGAGGGATTAGCATCCAGTTGTAAAAACTTTCCGCATTTTCGCGCAATGAATAAAATTCTCACTTTCAATCATATTGTGTCTGCTTGCTTTTATGTTCTGATTGCATATGTTTGTGCTATTCATTTTTTTAATAAATAAAGCATTTAAGCATTGTGAAAAATAAAAGCATTTGAAAAGATTACAAACTGTTTTGATTTTTAAAACATCTGAAGGGAAACCAGTGGCATACAGTAAACTGTCCCAATCCATTACAGAAAATCATGGCAATCTCTCGATTCCATCTCATGAAGAAAGTTGCTATCCTTTTTTGGAAGCTTGATTGAACGTTCGTCCCGCAACAACAGTCAACATCTCAGGATTTCACCTCAATGGAGTTACTCAAATCCTCGGTGCCGGGAAATTCAAACTCTCCCCAAAACAAACTCAGAAATTCATGCACTCATGCATACAAATTCATGCATTCACGCATACAGGTTCATGCATAAAAAAGAATCACACAAAATCCTGCATATAATCAGATTTTTCATCTGCATTAGTTCTGCATTTAGGCATTAGAGGTGCATAATCATGCATTCATGAAGAACATGTTTAAAATGTTGTCTTAACAGGTTGCAGACTTGGAACTCTTGTTCAGTAACAAAGGTCTGCGGATCTAATTCTCCAATAAGACGGTTGTTGAATCGTAATTTCTCAACAATAAGGGTTGATGAATCTTTTCCCCAATGAATTGGTCAACAAAGTGTCATCCCCAAGCAGATCAGTCAGTGCATCATATTCTCAATGAGAAAGGTTAATAATTGTTCATTCCAGTAAGTCGATTGGAACATCGCATTTTCAGAAAGATGGTTGATGAATTGTAATTTCTTGACAAGAAAGATTGGTGAATCTTGAATCTTCCCAGTAAACTTATTTGGTACTGATTACTGATATTCAGCAAGTTGGTCAACAGAGTTTCATTCTTATCAGACGAATCTTCACTCTACACCTACCAAAAAGGGTTGTGATCCTTTCCCCAGTGAATAATTCAGTAATGGTTATATATAGCAGATCGGTCTACATACAACTTCCTCGGTCAGAAGAGTTAAACAGATCCTTTCTCCGGTGATTCAGTTGAGATGGTTATCTCCAGTAAGATAGTTGAAATGTTGTATTCCAGTAAATTGTTTGTTAAACAGTTTCCCCAGCAAGTTGGTTTCAGAACCACATCCCTAATGAAGTTAACAGAATGTGTTTCCAATAAGTTGATTGATGGATTAAGTTCTTCAGCAAAACAGTTGTCAAGCAGTTGTCTTGTGAATTTTGTCAAAGATACTGGCAGAATATTCGATCTACACTCATAGGGCGAGTAATGATCAGTTTTTGAGTAATACGCCCATAGGGGGGCGACGACTCAGTTTTTTATGATCTATACACTCATAGGGCGAGTAATTATCAGTTTTTGAGTAATACGCCCATAGGGGGGCGACGACTCAGTTTTTTATGATCTATACACTCATAGGGCGAGTAATGATCATTTTTTGAGTAATACGCCCATAGGGGGGCAACAACTCAGTTTTTTATGATCTATACACTCATAGGGCGAGTAATGATCAGTTTTTGAGTAATACGCCAATAGGGGGCGACGACTCAGTTTTTTTATGGTCTATACACTAATTTTCCGCTTTTTAAAATAAATATTTTATTTGAAAATTATTTCTTATTTTTATGAGAAATACCAAAAATAGTAATTATGTGCTTACAATTTATTCATTTTCTTTATTTATTTTAATTTGTTGCAATTTATCTTTTTAGGCGTAAAATAGTAAAAATGTTCAAAAATAGATTTTTACCTTTATATTTAAATTTACATTTTTATTTCTATACTTTTCTATATTTTATTTGTATTTTTCTTGCACTTTTTGATGCTCAGTTTTTGAGTAATACGCCCATAGGGGGGGCGACGACTCAGTTTTTTTATGGTCTATACACTCATAGGGCTAGTAATGATCAGTTTTTGAGTAATGCGCCTATAGGGGGTGACAACTCAGTTTTTTATGGTCTATACACTCATAGGGCGAGTAATGATCATTTTTGGAGATAATGCACCCTGAGGGGAGGCGACTCAGTTTTTATGGTCTATACACTCATAGGGCGAGTAATGATCATTTCATTCTCAGGTATTCAGTTACTAATCATTCCAGGTATGTTTCCACCTTCATCTTCCATATGCATTCATTATCATTACATCACTTTCATACCACAAAATTAGGGTATTTGTATTTAATTACCTTTTACTTCGAACGCGTAAAGACGCAAGTTATTTACGCATTCGAGTATAAGATAATTAAATAGGGGCAGCTGTAATACCCTAATTTTCCGCTTTTTAAAATTAATATTTTATTTGAAAATTATTTCTTATTTTTATGAGAAATACCAAAAATAGTAATTATGTGCTTACAATTTATTCATTTTCTTTATTTATTTTAATTTGTCGCAATTTATCTTTTTAGGCGAAAAATAGTAAAAATGTTCAAAAATAGATTTTTACCTTTATATTTAAATTTACATTTTTATTTCTATACTTTTCTATATTTTATTTGTATTTTTCTTGCACTTTTTCTATTTTATTTACATTTTCTTCTTTTTATGACAATTTCTTTCTCTTGTGGTCAATCACATTGCGACACCTCATCATCTCCACCTCATAATCATTTTATTACACAAATACAATTCACCTACTCCTATCACTATAAATACACACCTCACATCACTCAATCATTACCAATCATTTTTCACACATCCCAATACAAAAAATCAGAAAAATCACTCCTCCCTCCACCACCAACACTTTTCCGGCGCCACCGCCGGAATTCTATTTTCCGGTCAACTTCCGGCCAACCAAAAATCTTCGAAAATGAAAGATCAAACACTCAATCTACACTAATTTGACCCTTCTGATTCCAAATCCGTTATCATTTTCGCGAAAAGAAGCCTAAAACAGCGTCAAAACTGAGCTCGAAGTCACGGCAAAGGGGAAGTTTCCTATCTGTTCCGTTAGAGCTCCAAACAAGGTGGTTTGTTGCTCGTTTTTTTGATCCTGGGACTAATCTTAACCTTTCCCATTTGCTACTTTTGCATGAATTCGTGTTTATGATGCCTTTTGTTCGATTTTTATTCGGATCTATCTTGCTCGTTTCGTTTGCTTACGTGTTTTTTTTGCTAAATCCAAGATTAAATCCGTGTTGTATGTTTGATTCCGAGTTGTTTGGTATATGATTTGTTGATTTTGGTTCCCGGAGTCTCACTTTAGGAACGCCGGCGATGGCACCGGCCGCTCCCTCCGTTCCCGTCCCTGTTCTGTTTTTTGTGAATTGGAGAAGAAGACAGCGCCACGCGGCGCGTCCTGATTGGATCAGGTCTTCTGTCCTTCGAGTATTTTAAACAATTTAATTAATGTAGAGATAAAAGGGCTTGACTTACGACTTGTCTCTGTTTATCCTATTTTAATTAATTTCGTTTAAACAATTTTTTTCGTTACGTCGCCTGATCACTTGTAATGTCATAATTAATTAATATCTCAGTAATCTATTAGATTTTAATTTTGAGTGAAATAAAGATAAATTGGGCCCTGTCTTACGACTCGCGCTTTGAATTTATTTTTTATTTCATTCAAAATATGACTTGATGTTTGACACGTAAGATAAGCGAGAGCCTGACGTACGACTCGTCTTAAGCTTATCTTACGCTTGCTTGCTAAAATGTTCGATAATTCATCTCTGTTTTGTTAGTTTCATTTTATGCCTGATTATCTGCTTACTCATTTATTTATGTGTCTGCATATTTATTTCGAGTATTATTTAATTGTCGCATTATTACACTGTCATTATCATATATCATGCATTTGCATTCTTCTCAGCTTCTACCCTTTTTCTTTTCTTTTTTGATCTGAAATCTGTTGTGAGAACTTGTCTTTGAATATGGAATATGAATAAATCAGTCTCTGTCGTACGACTTTGGCTTCGAATTATTCGTATGCCATTTAAAACGGAACCGTTTTTAATTAAATGAAATGGGAAGGAGTCTGACTTACGACTCGCCTTCAGCTCGTTTCACTTTAATTAAAAAATGTTCAATTTAATAAACTGAATGAAAAGGAGGGAGCCTGTCGTACGACTCGTTTCTGCTCAGATGATCCGGTCCCTGACTGACGACTCGTGATTTAGGATCATTCTCATTCTCCAAACAATTTTCTAAATATCTAAAAGACATTCAACTCACTTCAAATATGTTTTTCCTGCCCTTGTGCAGTCAATCTTTTTTCAACTTTCAAAATCTTTTCAACTGTTTTCTTAAATGAATAGTGCTTTATCCATTCCCCTGCTACAGACAAACGCTTAAGCCTCCGAAGCGAGCATACAAGCATATTGTTGTACCAGTAGAATGCGACCTAAGCATCATTCACTAAAATCAACCAACAAACAAATCTTTCTTTTCAGGAAGAACTACGTGAGCTTTGAATTCCTCATTGTACTCGGGGGATACGTAGGAGCGAGAGCCTCTCTCGTCAAGCCAAATAATAGAAAACTCTTTTTTCCCTTTTCGGTTCAATATGCGGTAATTTAATTCTTTTTGTACGGTTATCTCTGTTTATGCAAACCAAAATTCCTCAAATGGTTCCCGTTGAATACAACGGATATGAGGGGGTGTTAACGCCTTCCCCTCATGTAACCAACTCCCGAACCCGATCTTTAAGGTTTTATCATTATTTTCCTTTCCCCTCACGGGATAAATAAAGTATGGTGGCGGCTTCATTGTTTACATTTGTGCATTGCATTTCATCATTGCATATCTGTATATTTTTTTGCGCCGGGTACTACAGGGTACATAACTTTTTTCAAATTCAAAATCATAAAAAACACATATCTTCTCTCTTATTTCTTTTAAACTTACATCTTCTCCCCCTTTATCTTAAGCACACACAAAAAGTATTTCAACAGGTTACCGTGCAGTACCATGGGCTTTTAAGGAGCATACACCTTCCTTAGGTGTAACTAACCCCCGTACCTAGAATGTTTTTAAAAGGTTTTTGATATTTTCCCCTCCCTTAGAAATGAAAGATCAAATGTAGTGGAGGAGATCCCAAAATCCCCAGGATATAAAAAAGTGCTGCGTGGGAGGCAACCCACAAATTTTTAATCAAATATTTTAGTTTTAGTTTTTTTGAATTTGCAGCAAATAAAGAGACCGAACACTTGACTTATACCAGCTATATATAGGCATGAATCTTCAGATTCTATCTTCTTCTACAATCGTTGCATTGAGAACAATGCTCGATTTAAGTTTAAGGGAGGAGCTTTAGTGCTTTTATTTTTACTACTTTCATTTATCTTCGGGCAATTTCTTTTTGGTTTACTTTTTAAAATAAGTTTTTCCGGTATTTTTAAATTTCTCCGAAATTTTGAGCTATAACAAAACTTTTTGATGAACAAATTAAATGTTGAAGTTCTAAAGTCACGTACGAAATTAAAACTAAATATGCAAGTTTAGGAAATTTTCATACTAGCTATACGATGCTTACACCTATCATATTTTTACACCTTAAATCTTTTAAATATGTAGATCAGTTTGGATACTTGTTTCATCATAACTTAAATTTTTTGACCCTTTACTAAATCCTTGAGTAAATGCATTAGGTATGTAGTCGGCACCTTCTAGGATCACTATCTAAGTAGAGAGTCGACGAATATAAGTGAATGATTTCGAGCAAAAAACTGCAAAGAGCTTAAAAAAGGAAAATAAATTTTGAAAAGGAATCTGCATACAAAGTTGGTGACCCTCAACTGGTCATTTAGCCCAAAATGAGATTTTAAAACCTATGAAGAACTAAAAATGCATGTGCTATAAAGTAATAAAAAGAGAAAATCGAATCATAATCACTAACAGGAAAACTATCATGTGTTTGTGAATAGATAACGGGCTTAATGTCATTACTGTTGGATCAAAGAGGGTGATGTAAAAGGAAATGAAAAATAAGTTTATGTATAGCAAACATGATTCGAAACAGTCTATATAAGTTAGAGATTTAACTTCGTAATATCTGATTTGTGCATCCATAATATTTCTACTAAATCAATTTCTAAATTTGCATGGTTTGGCCGAGATTAAATATGTGACCACAAGGAAGACTTGTTGTTTTGTTTTGTTTTGTCTACCACTAAATGAAACATTCCTTTGCTTGAGGCAAAGCAATGATTCAAGTTTAGGGAAGTTTGATAACACCGAAAATAAACTATTTATTTATTCAAATAAGTGCTCTATTTTATTTTTATATATTTCAGGTTTTACCTTGGAAATATAATAGAAAGAGAAATGGAGCAAAACCTATGCAAAATAGATTAAAAATAGATTAAATGGGCCAAAAATGATGATAGCCAACCACAACACAGTATAGGCCGACCCCAACCCTGTGTGGCGGCCGCCACCCAAGCAAAACAACCATTCCACAATTTGTGGCGCGCGCCACAATGAGATACGGATCTAAACAAACTTCTCCACGTGCGCGCCACCCGTCCTTAATTTTCCTTGCTTTTCTCCCACTCTACCGTGGCTTATTTTTAGGATCACATTGTTAGCTCTTTGCCTATAAATAGAACTTAGTTTATTTCATTATGTACACAATTTTTTAGTCAATTTTGGAGACCGAATTTTAGGAAACTACTCCAGTTCTAGATTTAATTCCAGATTCATTTTCTTTTCAGGTTTCGATTATAGGTTTCGAATTTTGGGAAACTTATAAATTACTTATTTAATTATAGTAATTTATTTTGTTGTTTATTTATTTATATCTAGCTAAATTTATTAAATTGGGATGTGAAATTGGAAGCTAATGGGGTTCAGTAACTAATTTGTGTTCTCAAATATAATCAATTTTCTGCTTCAGTTTTTAATGCTTAATACTATAATTTTGAACGAGAGTGTGAGGTTGCACCAGATATTAAAAATTGAACATTAATTCTGAAGTCCACAAAAGCTATTTAGAGTTAATTAAACTATACTGATTTCCAAAAAGTATTTTATAAACGTGTGAGAGGGCGAGAGTTAATCATGGCGAGAGTGTGATATTAGTTTATTTAAATCAATATAGTTTTGTGAAAACTAACTACTTTTCTAGCACTAATTAAGTATTGAACCGTGTGAAGCAACCTACATGACATTCCAATTTACCAAGTTTATTTTCTGAATTAAAACCCTTTAATTTAATCATTAATCTTAAATTTACATAGTAACTTTAGATAACGGTACTATAGATATTGGTCACTTGGGTTCCATAATATTTTTAAGACTACGAGATACGATTGTGCACTTACAATTACGAATCCCTAAATATACAAAATCGCGATCAATGAATAGGTACCTTAACCCCTAGCCTTTACAATATGTCAATGAACGTAATGTAAGTGCACCAGTTCACTCCCATGTTTTAATAATTGTCAAAACTCATGAAAATAGTGTAGAACATATTTTGGCAACATTATAAATGACTTGACAGTGAAAAACTATTTTTAAACTTTGAAAAACTGATTTTAAGGTATTTTGTATCGATACATACTCACTTGTATCGATACAAATGTCCTGAAAATCCTTCAGGCTGATTTTGTGCATTTTGTATCGATACATAATTGACTTGTATCGATACAAGTCTGGGCTCTCAGGGGCAGAGAGTCTCCTGTGTATCAAATCATGCTTGCATGTATCGATACACATCAAACTCTCTCAAAAGACCAGAGAATGCATCATGTATCTGTTAGCCCATATTTTGGTTAAGTCAAAATATGCCCTAATTATTCTTTAAATATAATTATTAAACCTGTTAATTATGGAAATTAATGTTTCCAAATTATTAATGATGCAATAAAGGTTTAAAGTGATATATTTAAATAATATTCTCATTTGAGAATATTTTAAGATCTCAGGAGATGGAAAATATTTACAAGTCTAGGAAATCAATCAAGACTTGGTTCGAGTTATCAAACAATTCGATTGACATTCAAGGGTTACTCGAACTCGAAGACTATTCAGAGACTTAACATATTTCAGCATTTTCTGAAGATTCAAAATTCAAACCATTGCAACGTTTCATTCAAAAATGGCAACTATTGGCATTTAGGAATGAAGATCAGATGGTAAGACACTTGTCAAATGGATGTTAGTTAGTCGTTACTAATTAGCCTTAGTTTTTATCTATAAATACTAGTTCATTTTATGTAATTATCATCACAATCTCTCATACTACAAACCTTACACATTCTGAGTATCCAAGCGTTCGAGTGAAAGGAATACAAAAGGAAATAATGTATGATCTTGTGATCACTTTCTTTTAAATTCAATGCAGTTTACATATTCATGCAATTTCCATGTTTTCATTTACATTTCTTGCCTTTTACTTCATTGAATCATTTACTTTTCTTGTCAATACGTACTCATTTTTGAGTATTTTTACTTTTCTTGTCAGACAAGTTATCTTTTTATCTTTTACTTTACTTTAAACAAACAAACTTGTTCATTTGCGTTAATGAACATTGCTATTTTCAAACTTGAACAATAAATGCACAAACATGTCCCGAGATTCTCTAGTTGGTCTCTCAAGCATTGCAAACTAGCGGTTGTTTACCAAAAATCAGTGTAAACAAATTGGCACGCCCAGTGGGACAGGTTTTGTGCGTTTTATTTTCAAAGTTTTCTCAAAAAAAATTTCTTGAAAATTTTCTTGTGTTTTGGAAAATTGTGTGTTGCTTTCAAAGAAATTACATCGTTTAGTGCATGCAATTGAGAAGTGGTAGGATAAAACCAGAGATGGTGAGACCTAGAGGCACTAACGCTAGTACAAGCAACAACAACAACAATGGTAATGACAATAATAATGTCAATAACCAAAACAATCAGGATCCTGATGATGTTAACCCATTATTTGGGCATGTAGACGCTTCGAGCGCTCTGACAACATCAACCACAGATGCAACATCTGTGGGGGCAACACAGGCAATTCCTGTGTCTTCTTCTATGCCCTCATTAACATCTAATGCTGCAACCACAATGGCTGAAAACACATCGAGCATGCCTTTACAAACTATTGGTGGGGTTCCTCCCCCATTCTCAGGATCTTCATTTGACTTTCGAAGTCAATCAGGGGGCTTGTATCAGTCCCAAAGATCTTATCCATATGGAATGCCTACAACCATGATGCAAAGCGTGTATTCACACCCTGCATTACACTCTGATAGGATAACAGTGAGGTCTCCCTTTCCACAAGGGCAAAATTCTAATAATACTAGAGTTCGAATGAACCAACCGGCCCTCACCACAGATTCACTTTTGTCTATGAGGCAACAAATGGATGAGAGTAACTATGATATGGTGAATTTACTCACTGAACAAATGGGTACAATAATTAACCCATTAATTCGAGATACAAATCAGACTTACCAAACCTTGGCTACCCAAATGGGTAGGATTGCTGATTTCTTTGGAGGGGCACAAGTGCCCATACATCAGCCACTTCAACCATTACAGGCCCCTAGACCAAGGCCTCGACAAGTTGCTGACAATCGAATCGAGGAGGCTCGAGGTCAGCAGCAAGAACCACAAGTTGTTAACCAACCTGTACAAAGGAATGTTGAACCTGAAGTGGTGCTTGTTCGTCGAAACCAAAATGCTGATGAGGTTTTGAGAAATGTTCAACATAATGATTTTGGGCAGAATAACTTAGCCAATTTGGTAGAGACCATCCTTGCCCAAAATGGTCTAAATGTAGGTTTACATAGACCCAACTTTGTGTCACCATTATCTGAATTTGTTTTGCAAACAGAAATACCAAGGGGTTGGAAAACCCCAAAATTTACTAAGTTTGCTGGTGATACAACAGAGTCTACAGTCGAACACATTGCTAGGTATTTGACTGAGGCTGGGGACATAGCAAATAATGAGAATTTGAGGATGAAGTATTTTCCCAATTCTCTAACAAAAAATGCTTTTACTTGGTTCACAACCTTACCCCCACATTCTGTATTTACTTGGACCCAACTCGAAAGGCTCTTTCATGAGCAATTCTACATGGGCCAAACAAAGATAAGTCTCAAAGAACTAGCAAGTGTTAGGCGTAAAACACCAGAATCTATTGATGATTATCTCAATAGGTTTAGGCTTCTTAAAGCCAGATGCTTCACGCAAGTTCCTGAACATGAATTGGTAGAAATGGCTGCTGGTGGCCTAGACTACTCAATTCGAAAGAAATTAGATACCCAACATCTTAGAGACATGGCTCAGCTGGCTGATAGGGTTAGACAGGTTGAAAGACTTAAAAATGAAAAGGCCAGGAATAGCAAGTTTCATAAGAAAGAGAGAGTAGCTTATGTAGGGAACTATGAAAGTGAAAGTGAACATGATCTAGAATACGAGGAGGTTGATCAAAGTGAGATAGACTTGGCTGAATTAAAGCCAGGGCCTCCTTACACTTGTAAATTGTTAAAGCCCTCGAATGGCAAAAACCCCAATGAACCAAAGAATGATAAATATGTTGCTAAAACCTACACATTTGATGTTACCAAGTGTGATGAGATCTTTGATTTATTGGTCACTGATGGCCAAATAATTGTTCAAAAAGGATTAAAGGTTCCCTCATTAGAACAAAGAAAGAAAAGAGGTTACTGCAAATTTCATAACTTTTTGGGTCATAAAACTTCACATTGTGTTGTTTTCATGGATTTGGTGCAGATGGCATTAGATGAAGGGAGGCTAAAGTTTGACGAAAAAGCTAAGCAACCCATGAAAGTAGACACAGATCCCCTTCAAGTAGCGGAGACATCCTACGTTGAGCCATTCGAATGTCTGATGATAGACGCAATGGAAGCATCCCCGGTTCGAGCCGTTACTGAAAGGGAGTATGCTGAGAAAATTAAAGTAGTTTATCCTCGAGCTGAAGAGGAACTCATTGATTTTCTCACCAGGTGCAAGCTGAGCAACAAGGAAGTTATGCTGTGTCCTCGTTGCAGCGCTGTATGCGACAAAGAGGCTACTGCAGGCCTTAAAAATGTTATGCCATATGTGGCTAACAAAAACAAATGGTCTACTGAGAGACCAAATAAGGGCAAGGCCATAAACCAAGGCCCTACCATTCATGACAGGATTGGAAGGAGACAAACGTATGTTCCTTCTAATAGGGTGCCTGTTAATCAATGGTCATCTGGCCAACATCAGGCTTACCAGAAGCGAAGGATGGATGTTGGTGGCTCGAGTCAAGTTGCTTCGAGCAACAATGCTGAAAATAGGAAATTTTCCTATAATAACAACTATAAGGGAAAGAATCCTATGACTCGAACTCAATGGCGTAGGTATCAACGCCTTAAGAAGTTGGAGAAAGAAAACGCCCATGCTGGGGGCAGCTCCAACTCGATTGCCCATGCTGGGGGCAATAACAAAGTTGTTCATGCTGGGAACAACACCAAGATTGCTCATGCTGGGGGCAATCGAAACGATACAGGGAACAAGCAAGAATATGTTCCTAAGAAGGCTGAAAAAGCCTTAATTATTGATGAAGGCTCTTCCTCGAAGAGGCCTGTTAAGGAAAGGATATCATTCCCTGATGACAATATGGAGGATGATATTCCTGATGAAGACTTATTGGAGTCTGGTTCTGAGCCAGATTTTGATGTCTTGGTAAATGTGGTGTCAATATTACCACGTGAATATGACGTGAGGTCCACTTCTGATCCTGAAGAAGAGTTTGTGGAACCTGAGTTAGAAGATTACACCCCTGTTTGTTACTATGTAATGAATAATGGGTGCATTGAACAACAGAAGGCTGTATTCGAACAGCCTCACGAAGGGATGAAAAACCATCTCAAGCCTTTATACATCAAGGCTAAAGTGGGTGGTATTGGAGTGAACAAAGTCCTGGTGGATGGGGGTGCTGCAGTAAATCTAATGCCCCATTTCATGCTCAGGAAGTTGGGAATGTATGATACTGACATGCATTCACATAACATAGTTCTTTCGAACTATGAAGGAAAAAGTGGCAGGTCCTTAGGAGCCATACAAATGGATGTTGCAGTAGGCAGCACCATAAGGCCAACTCTCTTTATAGTTGTGCCTTCGAGGGCTAGCTTCAATCTACTCCTTGGGAGAGAATGGATTCATGGAGTAGGGGCAGTCCCTTCTACTTGCCATCAAAGGTTGATATTATGGAGGGAGGATAACATAGTAGAAAATATAGAGGCTGATCAGAGTTTCTATATGTCAGAGGTTGACCACATCACTAAGGCAACTTTTGATAAGCACTTAGCCTCCATAGCACCTTGTGGGGAAAGAGATAGTGGCTTTCGAGGAGCCAGTAATAATGTCTATCATTCAGTTAGACTCCATCCTACTCATGGATTCTGTTGGGAGAGGGAAGAAATTGATGATACCCCTCCTGAAGATGGAGTTATTCCACCATCTGGGTGGGATATAGAATACCTTGATGATGTCTAAGCCCTCTGCTTGGGCTAAAATAACGGCATACGTTGCCGAAAGGAAGCTCGAAACGGCCTTAGAGGCTGTCAAGGAACAAAATATGGTTGAAGAAACCATTAAAGAAGACAATGGCAATATGTTGCCAAATGAGCAAAGGTTAGACTGCATCTATGATGATGAACCTTTAGGATTCGAGAAAGATCCTGTGAACTCGAATCCAAAGATGCAGGCTCAAGATCCTTTGCAAGAGGTAGATATTGGTGATGGCTTAATGAAAAGGCCAACTTACATAAGTGCCAATCTTGACCTCGAATTTAAAGCTAAAATTATTAACCTGCTTAAAGAATTCAAAGATTGTTTTGCATGGGATTACAATGAAATGCCAGGTTTAAGCAGGGAAATGGTGGAGCATAGACTACCACTCAAGCCAGGGAAAAAGCCAATAAAGCAACTGCCAAGGAGATTCAACCCAGAGATTTTATCAAAAATCAAGAGTGAGATTGAAAGGCTATTAAAGAGTAAATTCATTCGAACCACAAGGTATGTTGAGTGGTTAGCTAATATAGTTCCTGTTATTAAGAAAAATGGTAGCCTGAGAGTATGCATAGACTTTAGAGATTTAAATAATGCAACACCTAAGGATGAATACCCCATGCCAGTAGCAGAAATGCTAATTGATTCAGCAGCAGGGTTCGAATACTTGAGCATGTTAGATGGCTATTCTGGCTATAATCAAATTTTCATTGCTGAAGAGGATGTGACTAAAACAGCGTTTCGATGCCCTGGGGCATTAGGGACTTATGAATGGATTGTTATGCCATTTGGCCTAAAAAATGCTGGAGCCACATATCAAAGAGCAATGAATCTTATCTTTCATGATTTTATTGATGCCATTATGCAAGTATATATTGATGATATTGTTGTAAAATCCTCATCTAGTGATGATCATTTAAATCATCTTAGAAAATCATTCGAAAGAATGAGGAAATGTGGATTAAAAATGAATCCACTAAAATGTGCTTTTGGTGTACATGCAGGGGATTTCCTTGGTTTTGTGGTGCATAAAAAAGGCATTGAAATCAACCAAAATAAGACAAAGGCTATTATGGAGACTCAACCTCCAAGAACAAAGAAATAACTTCAATCTCTATTGGGAAAAATCAACTTTTTGAGAAGATTCATTTCGAATCTAAGTGGAAAAGCTCATCCTTTTTCTCCACTACTTAGAAAACAAAAAGGTGATCAATTTCATTGGGGGCAAGAACAACAGCAAGCGTTCGAAGACATCAAAAATTACTTGTCACATCCACCAACGCTAATGCCCGCCATTCGAAACAAAGCAATGAAGTTGTATATTTCAGCATCTGATTCAACTATTGGTAGCATGCTTGCCCAAGAAGATGAAAATGGTGTTGAGAAAATTGTATATTATCTAAGTAGAGTATTAAATGATGCTGAAACTAGATATAGTGCTATAGAAAAAATATGTTTGTGTTTATATTTCTCTTGTAACAAACTTAAGCATTATATTAAGCCTATTGAAGTTTATGTCTATTCTCATTTCGATATTATTAAACATATGCTTCAGAAACCTATTTTACATAGTAGAATTGGTAAATGGGCTTTGGCTCTAACTGAATACTCCTTAACCTATAAACCCTTAAGAGATAGAAAGGGTCAAATAGTGGCAGATTTCCTTGTTGATCATTCAATAATTGAAATGCCACTAAGTTATGTAGAAACCCAGCCTTGGATTTTATATTTCGATGGTTCCAAACATAAACATGGAACTGGAATTGGGATTTTGATAATTTCTCCAATCCAAGTTCCTACTAAGTTTAATTATAAAATCAATGGGTTTTGTTCCAACAATGAGGCTGAATATGAAGCCTTGATTGCAGGTCTTGCCCTTTTAATTGACTTAGGGGCAAGAAATATTATTGTTAGAGGTGATTCAGAATTAGTGATTAAACAGTTGACAAAAGAATGCAAATGTATCAAAGAACATTTGGCTAAGTACTTTGTAATTGCCACTAATTTGTTGGATCAGTTCGAATCCGTGCAATTCGAGCATATACCTAGATTACAAAATCAAGAAGCCAATGACTTGGCTCAAATAGCTTCTGGCTATAAAGTAACTCCTGAAAATCTCAACAAATTAATTGAGATTAGGGAAAAATTGGTTTTTAATGAACCATTGTCTTCAAGCTTGTCAATGGCAAAACTTGTGGGGGCAGATTCACCACATAGTGATGAAAATGACTCGAACAAGGTCTTAGATGAAGAAAATCCTAACATTTTTACCATTGACAACTTGGTAGATGGAGATTGGAGGAAACCAATTGTGGGATATTTACAAGACCCTAATGGTCAGTATGATAGGAAGACCAAGTATAGGGCCTTAAGCTATGTTATAGTTGGAAATGAATTGTTCAAATAGACAAGTGAAGGTGTTTTATTAAAATGCCTAAGTGAAGCAGAAGCTTTAATAGCTATTTCTGACATACATAGTGGAGCATGTGGTTCTCATCAAGCAGGCCACAAGATGAAATGGTTATTGTTTAGACAAGGCTTATATTGGCCTTCTATGTTAAAAAATTGCATAGATTTTGCCAAAGGATGCCAAGAATGCCAAAGGCATGCAGGAATACAACATGTACCTGCAAGTGAGTTACATTCTATAATAAAGCCATGGCCATTTAGGGGCTGGGCATTAGATTTGATTGGTGAGATTAAGCCTGCTTCTTCTAAGAATCAACGTTACATTTTAGTAGGTATTGATTACTTTACAAAATGGATCGAAGCAGTGCCTCTACCTAATGTAGATCAAGAGGCAGTGATTAATTTCATTCAAAATCATATTATCTATAGATTTGGCATTCCAGAAACAATTACCACAGATCAAGGATCAGTGTTCACAGGAAGAAAAATGCAAGAATTCGCTAGTGAAACTGGTTTTAAACTGCATACTTCAACACCATATTATGCCCAAGCAAATGGTCAAGTTGAAGCAGCTAACAAAATAATCATTAATTTGATTAAAAAACACATTGCTCAAAAGCCAAGAAATTGGCATAAAACTTTAGATCAAGTTTTATGGGCATGTAGGAATTCCCCTAAAGAGTCAACTAACTCTACACCATTTCGATTGACATATGGTCATGATGCTATTTTGCCTGTGGAAATTCATATGCAATCATTTCGAGTACAGAGGCAAATGGAAATACCAAGTGATAAGTATTGGGAAATGATGTTAGATGAATTGGTTGATTTGGATGAAGAAAGGCTACAAGCTTTAGAATATATGACTAGGCAAAAAGAAAGAGTTGCCAAAGCCTATAATCAAAGGGTAAAGTCAAAAGTTTTTAACCTAGGGGATTTAGTTTGGAAAGTTATCCAGCCTATGGATAAAAAAGATAGAGTTTTAGGCAAATGGTCACCTCATTGGGAAGGTCCATTTAAAATTGTTCAAGTTTTTTCAAATGGTGCTTATGAAATCGAAGAGTTAAGTCCTGAAAAACATGTTTTAGGAATAAATGGTAAATATTTGAAAAAATATAAACCAGCTTTGCTCGAGTTAAACATAAGTGCAGAATAAAACTTAGAACGAATAAAGACATGGCGAACATGAAAGAAATAATAAATTGCCACAGAAGGGCATTGTCAAGTTACAACCAAAACGATTCGAATAAAATAGATAGATAAAAGTTAGAATTGTTTAAATGGTACTAAAAATTACAGGGCCTCAGCAACATTGCGATATAAAGCTTCTAAAGAGATCTTTTCTGCTCTAAGTATTCGTTTGTTGTCCTCGAGAGCTTCAATCTCTGTTGCTACCACTTCAGACTCGTCTATGGCTCGAACCCCTTCTCTACCCTTGGCATCAATCTCTGCTTGAACGGAGAGGAGCATTTCAGCTTCAATGTTGGCTTGAGTCTGTTTCTCATCAGCTACTTTTTGTCTATATTCAGCAATCTGGCGTTCGAGATCCACAATAATAGCTTCCCAAGCCTCAATATTGTTTTTGCAGGCATCAAGTCTAGGCGTATGAGAAGCAGTGGCTTGTGCTCGAATTTCAGAGACCTCTTGGTCCAAACTTGCAGCTGTGGCGACTAAGTCATCATAAGCAGCTATCTGGACATTCAGTTTAGCCTCATTTTCCCTTTCTTTCTGCACAACTTTGGCATACTGATCGATCAGACTCTCTAATTGCATAACTTGACACAAAGTAAAAGTGTCAGTTGAAGAATTATGCAATTTCCTCAAAAAGGCTAAGTACTCAAAAGCCTTCGAGGGATTAGTTTCGAGTGTATCTAAAGCATTCTGCGTGCCAAAGTCTGCTTTGAGCCTGTTGAGCAAAGAATCCTGTCTGACAGTGGCATTGATAGAAGCAGTGGAAGGTTGAGATGTGCCATCAGTCTTCTCACTCGAACTCTGAGATCGAGGTTTGGATTGAAGAAGAAGATGTAAGGCAGCTGCTGGGTCAGTCTGATGAATTTTTACAAAAGCTTCTTCTGGAACCCCAATACTTGCAGATAGCCTCGAAGTAGAAGATTCTGATAATAATTCAGGCCCTCCAGCCTTAGCTTCTCTGATAATTGTATCATCTTCAACTTCATTATTTTCTTCTATCTCAACCTCAACGGACTGACTCGAGTCGCCCGTACTAGGAGTGGGAGTGGGTATTTTTTCTTCAGCATTACCTTTTAGATTGCCTTCACGCTCGAACAGAATGTTGGCCTGACTTTGAGTCAAAAACACTGGTGGACCAAATGCTGGTGGATCATTCAAATCAGCCTGACAAATTATCAATGTAATGAGATATTTATCAAAGGGTTGATTGATACACGTTTCGAAATAAGGAATAATACCTGGCCAGAGGATGGTTCAGCATGTGTCTGTAAAGGGGAGGCACCTGGATTTTGAGTCTCTATGTTTGGGTCTCCTATAATGGGTTCATTCTGCTATATAAAAAGAAGAATCAAAGGGTAAAAACTTTGATAGAATATGCTATTCTGAGTATTTATACTAATATAAGTGACATACCTTGTCATTTTCATCTTGGTTTTGGGTTTCTTCTTCGAGAGGAATTGGAGAAGGTTGTTCAGCCACTGGGGAAAGAGAATGGTTGTCTTGAACAACAGCATTATCAGTGAAAACCTGATTATTTTCCTCAGTTCCTACAGATGGGCTAGTATCCATTCGAGTGGAACTAGTAGTCTCAGACTTTGAAGGATTTAAGGGTTTGGAATGCTTCTTTTTCTTTTTCTTCTTCTTCAAGTCTTTAGGAACTGTAGGATTCTCTTGGTTATCCCCAGCTTGGTCCTTCTTTTGGCTCTCCTCTTCAATATGTTCAGTTGTCTCAGCATTCGACAGATCAATTCTTTGTTTCTTTTTCTTTATCTTCTTTTGTGGAGGTGGTGTAGGATTTGCAAGATTGGTTTCAGGGTCACTCTCGGACTCATGTTGGCGTTTTCTTGTCAAGATGATTTCTGGCTCATCTTCATCCTACACAATAAGAGGAAATGAGTAGTTTAAAATTTGCCTTAAAAAGTTAAAAGGCTTATAAAAAGAAAAGGAACATTAGGATTGTTAACTAACTCCTTCATCTTCATGCACAAAAACAGGCGGAAGTGTTTGGTTCTTAGGAGGTTTACTCATTGTATGTTTTTCTCTGGGGATCTATCATATTGAACCAGAAGCAATGAGTAAGACAGACATATGATTCGAGAGAAATGGAATAAGAAAGACAAAAACCTGATCTGTTTTCTTCTTGCTTCGAACTTCTTTTTTCTTTCTCTCTGCTTCAGCTTTCACAATAGCTTCCTCCTCAGCCTTTCTAATATCTTCATCATCTTTCAAACGAACACCTCCAGCTCTTCGAGGATTGACAGTTCGAGTTGTAGGTTGAGATGGTCCTTCAAGTATTTCTTTGCCTGAATATTCAATAAGTTATAAATCAAGTGGTTCAAAGATGAATGAAATGGATGTATGAGAATATGTATACCTTTGTTTTTGAACTTTTCCTTGAGTGTTTCAACTTGTTCTTGGAGGAATCCACTTTCGAGCCTCTTTATGGTATCAGCAGTAGTGCCCACCATGTGTTTGTCAAAATGGTGATTCCACCAAGTCAAGAACCTTTCAGTACAGTAGAAGGAAAAGTTAAATTCGACTGGGTTCACCTTGTAGACAAACTTGGAACAAGTTTTGATATACTTAGCATATAGCTCTTTTGAGACCTCAGTGCCCATCACCATATTTTTTGGCCCTTCGAATAGGCTCTTAGGGAAAGTCTGGGAGAGACCAAACTGCCTCGAAACTAGGTTCGATTGATATCCAACCAAAACCAAGTGATTGACAGTTGTTCCAATCCTACAAGAGAAAACTGTAGGATGAAGGTAGTTTTGCCAAATTTCATTTACTTCATCAGCATTGTCCGGGTTGACTGCTGGGAATTCATCTTGCAACCACGCTGGACCTACATCTCTTGTTAAAAATGGTGCGTGACGAGGTTGAAAATGGGTGAAGTGTAAAAAGATCTTCATATACTTGATAAAAAGAGTTTGTGGGTCTGTTTCTTTTGGATCAGGTCTCAATACAGCCAGCCTGATTCCCTCAATCGAACGGTTTTCCACATCAGATTGGAACCTTACAGGGATTTTAAGCTCCATTTCCCTTCGAAAGGTGGCATTAAGCCACAATTGTAGTAACCAAAGGGGGCCTGAAACAGGGAAGGGAGCTCCATTTTTATGTTTCTTGAGGTTGTCGCTAAACTCCCCTATAGATTCATATAAAACGCCTAGAAGGAGACGTCCAAATCCAAAGGGTTCACCTTCATGCAATTGGATGGCCAAAGGTATATACATTTGGGCCACTTGCAAGGACTTCGAGCAGAAAACGTAACTGGACAACCACAAGGTGAGAAAAGCCACGTGCTCTTCTGTTGAAACGACACCGGTGCCTTGGTGTTCGAGAATAAACTTGTAAAACATTTTTTCATTCAGTTTAAAGTAAGTATTGGGACTAGCTTTCGAGGGATCAAAAACTGCTCCATCTGGTCTTAGCCCAGTGATGGTGGCCATATCTAATAAAGTAGGGGTCATCATACCACAAGGAAATTGAAATGTGTGGGTACTCCTTTCGTAAAACATTAATGTTGCAGTTAGCATTTCGAATCTGTAAGGAGGACCATACCTAGAAATTTGGATTAGGTCATAAATGCCTAATTTTTTCCAATAATCCCCCCAATCTTCTTGTACTCGATTTAGCCATGGCACGAACTTGTCATTCTCACAGCTGGGAGCAGATCTCCACATGTTATGGGGTCTTCGAAGGAAAGTGAAATTAAACGCATCTGTTGTGCAAAGTTTCGATTCACAACTCTTGTAGACTGGAAAGATGTTGGAAATCTCCGGTTTCGAGGCGCGTTCATCCGGAAACGGACCCCCAAACGCAAAGACGTCGTTACCCACAGAGAAAGGGATAACGAGTTCTTCTTCCCAACGTGTTTTGTTTTCTACAGTTCCTTCAGGTTCAGGAACTACAGCTACACCGTTAGGTTTGACGGTGACATTCTGCCATTTTCCGGCGAAAGGAACTAGAATGGGTTCTTGGTTTTGTTCTGCCATTAAAGTGGTTTTTAAGGAAGATGAACAATGCAGTAAAGGTTGAGAATTGATTCAGAGAGATTTGAGAACGAAATATGAAGGACAGTAAAGAAGAATGAAGAAATAGAGTTGAAGTTGCAGAGAAGAAGTAACTGATAGTGACCTATTCCTATTTATAACCTTCGTTTTCTCCTGAATTAAATAAATGAAAAAGAAATTTGGGATTTCTTTCAACTTCCGCACCTGACACGTGTCCCGTAAAGACTGAAAAGGCGCAGTAGTGTCAGTAGTGTCAGTAGTGGGGAAGGCGCAGTAGTGTCAGTAGTTGTATCGATACATAATTGACTTGTATCGATACAAGTCTGGGCTCTCAGGGGCAGAGAGTCTCCTATGTATCAAATCATGCTTGCATGTATCGATACACATCAAACTCTCTCAAAAGACCAGAGAATGCATCATGTATCTGTTAGCCCATATTTTGGTTAAGTCAAAATATGCCCTAATTATTCTTTAAATATAATTATTAAACCTGTTAATTATGGAAATTAATGTTTCCAAATTATTAATGATGCAATAAAGGTTTAAAGTGATATATTTAAATAATATTCTCATTTGAGAATATTTTAAGATCTCAGGAGATGGAAAATATTTACAAGTCTAGGAAATCAATCAAGACTTGGTTCGAGTTATCAAACAATTCGATTGGCATTCAAGGGTTACTCGAACTCGAAGACTATTCAGAGACTTAACATATTTCAGCATTTTCTGAAGATTCAAAATTCAAACCATTGCAACGTTTCATTCAAAAATAGCAACTATTGGCATTTAGGAATGAAGATCAGATGGCAAGACACTTGTCAAATGGATGTTAGTTAGTCGTTACTAATTAGCCTTAGTTTTTATCTATAAATACTAGTTCATTTGATGTAATTATCATCACAATCTCTCATACTACAAACCTTACACATTCTGAGTATCCAAGCGTTCGAGTGAAAGGAATACAAAAGGAAATAATGTATGATCTTGTGATCACTTTCTTTTAAATTCAATGCAGTTTACATATTCATGCAATTTCCATGTTTTCATTTACATTTCTTGCCTTTTACTTCATTGAATCATTTACTTTTCTTGTCAATACGTACTCATTTTTGAGTATTTTTACTTTTCTTGTCAGACAAGTTATCTTTTTATCTTTTACTTTACTTTAAACAAACAAACTTGTTCATTTGCGTTAATGAACATTGCTATTTTCAAACTTGAACAATAAATGCACAAACATGTCCCGAGATTCTCTAGTTGGTCTCTCAAGCATTGCAAACTAGCGGTTGTTTACCAAAAATCAGTGTAAACAGTATTGAATCATGCTTATTGCATTCTTCGATACATATCAGTCAGTTTTTCAAGATACTGGTGTTTGTATCAATACATAGCTGAAAATTTTCAAATTTTGTACGCTGTCAGGGACTTGTATCGATACATACCATCATTTGTATCGATACACTTCTGTTATGTTTTGCCTAAATTTGCTCAATTCTATTTTCCTTATAAATAGCAATATGAGGTTTTGTTGTAATTGTGAGAAGTCATTGGGAAAACACTTGTGATCAGAATTTAAGAGAAATTTTGGATCAAAGCTTCATTCAACACAAGATCATCATCTCCCATCAATTCGCTATCAATTGAAGATTGAGTATGGGATCAATTGAAGGTTGTTAGTGCGATTGGTCGATAACGTTTAGTGTAATTTGCGGTGAATCAGAATTACGATCGGGTTGATTGGCGTTGAAGGTTTGGTTTCTCATCAAGCATTCAAGACTGTGAAATTCTTGAAGGATCAACACTTAGGGAGGGAGGTAATCAGCTGGACGATCATTACAAGGGTTTTCGGGTTGAAGACGGTGTAAGGATTGATCGTTGGAATCAGAGGCAGAAGCTCCACGATATCTTGAGGTTATTCGCTCAATTTGCATAGATTCGGTATAGGTGAAGAGAGAAGGTTCTTTCGTATAGTCTTGCACTTTGGAGTCGTTTGTAAATTGTGCACTCGAATCAAGAACCTTTTTTTAATAAAAACGCTCAAATAACCCGTTTGGTTATTTGGGGGGAGACGTACCCGGACGACCGCGAGGACGACACGAAAGTCATTGGGAACTCCCTAATCAATGGTTTGCGTCTTTCTCTCCCTTAAACTCATTTAGTTTTTGCTTTGATTAATTTGAGTCAATAGAATTTTGTGATCGTACGTGTTCATCAAAATTCAATTGAACATTGCTTGAATTGTGATTGTGTAATACTTGATTGTTGAAACTTGTTGAGTAGTTATCTTAAATAATTTGATCACGAAACATTTGCTTAATCAGTATATCATCATATGATCTAAAGGCTTATACTACCTTTCCTTTGATCAAGTGGGTGCAAAGAGACTATCGATCCGGTGGACTTTCACGCATTCGATTTGAAAAAGTTTTTAAAAAACTCATTGCTTAAAAGGGTCACTTATTCAACCCCCTTCTAAGTGAAAGTCAAGTAGCCTGCTAAGAACATCTTCAATGATACATCATAAACTTTTAAATATATTAATACTATAGTGTATACTTTAATATGGTTATAGGATGCCAAACAATATCATTGTTTTAGAAAATTATTTTTAGAAAAAGACAATCGAACTATTTTTGTTTGTGTTTTTCCTATTTCTATTTAAGTTTTTGTTATTTTTATTTTTTTTATACCTATGTATCATAAAAGGATAGACATTAAAATATAAAGGAAATATAAGAAAAGATTGTCTTTATCGATTGTGTAAGCTGAAGAGGTAAATATGAAAAATTAATTACCTATTATTATACATTTAATATTACATTCAATTTTAAGAAGTTTTCTATTTTGATCCAAATAAATAATTTTATATTAAATTGATTATCTATAAATTCAAACAATTGAAACAAATAAACAAAACATATTTACTTTTACAATATAGAGTGATCAATACATTTCTATTTGTTGTATGATTAGGAGAAAAAATATGGCTAAAATTATTAAGTCTTTTTATATTTTGATCCTCTGTATTTTCTTGTTTGTTGTTGTAACGGATGTTACTGGTAAATAGTTTTTGTATCTTTTTGAACTTTCTTGTTATCTATCTTATACAAAATAATTAACCATTTTCACTAAATTTTTTTTCTTTTTTTTAATATTACAGCGCATGAGATGCTGAATTGTCAGGAGGATTCTGATTGTTCCACGTGTTACTGCCATCCTCCTTATTTGCCAAAATGTGTTTCTTTTAAATGTATATGTCGTAACTATTAAAAGTAAACTCTACTGTAAAATAATAATATTGTAATCTCAAATGGGTTAAGTTAAAATTTCATCTCGAATATTGATAAAAAGGCCATTAGAGCCATTGTTATTAATAAAAAAATGAATTTATATATTTTATTATATTTCTATATTTGATATACTAAACAATACTAGACTTTGATCCGTGCGATACACGGATATTTTATAACATGCTATTTAAATTTAAAATTGAATATATAATTACAAATAAATTGAAAACAAATAATTAATATAGAGAATTTAAATAAAAGAGTTGTTATATATAAACTATCTTATCTTATTAGACTGTAGGTGCATTTGTTTTAGTTTTAAAAATAGTGATTTTTTTTGTATCCTCAAAAATAATACTCCCTCCGTACCAAAATATATGTCGTTTTGAGAAAAAAATTTGTACTACAATATATGTCGTTTTACATTACCAATGAAACATTTAATGCTCTTTTTCCTCTTATACCCTTAGTTAATTATTTCTCTTTCTTCTTTCAATTCTATAATTTATCTCTCACATACCATTAATGAGGGATAATCTTGTATACTAACCCATAATTTACCTTTTCCATACAACAATGATTACATTTCTTAATTTGTGTGATTTGGTCAAAATGACATATATTTTGGTACGGAGGTAGTAGTTATGATAACTTAACTAAAAATAGTAAGGAGAAAGGGAGAAATGAAATAATCCGAAAATGAAATAAATCGAAGGAAATATTTTGAGGTTTTAGTGCAAAAAATATCTAAAGATATATTATTATTTAATATATGTATGTTATTTGTGATATATACTATAAATTATTTATTATGTAATTAGATATAGGTAGTTATTAGTAGTTTTAAGGAGTTATTAGTAGTTATATTAGTAGTTTTATGATATTTGTTTATATATACTAGTATTGTATTGTTAAAAGAAAATGAAGAAAATATTCAGAAAATAATTCTAAGTCTTTCACCTTTCTATGGAGACATGTTCCTTCTCGAAATGGAGCAATTAACATCATTCCAACCTTCCTCTCTTTCTTAGGAGACCTATTCCTTCTCGAATTGAAATAAATAACTCTATAATTTTCCACTTTCTATCATTGGTGCTTTCATCTTAGAACTTCATTGATTCCATGAATTTCCTTTGGATCATTCAAAGACATTGATCAACAGATCAATGAATCATATGATAAAATCTTTGAGACGCTTACAAGAATGCATGACATAGTGCAAATGATGTACGACGCAACGCCAAGACACATTGTTGCTTTCGAATCATCAATTGATGCGTCGGAATTGTCTACCACTATAGAAGCAAAAATGATTGCCCCGTGTCAACCACATGTTACAGGGATTCAACAACCCATAGAAATGGTCATGCCATCAAGTGATCTTAATGATAAATTGATTCTTCTACCAGAATCAATCGAAGTCAATTCGATCTTGAAGGTAACTAAAACACCGGTGAATACGAAGGAAAATCAAATGTCGGTGAAAATGCAACCATATTCGACAACGTTGTTGGCCAATATGCCATTAGTAATGAAACAATTTGTTGGGAAAACAAACATCGTGGAGAACAAGATTCAACAACAAGAATAACATGGTGGAGTTATCATTCACGGTTTAGTTGAATTATCCTTAATTTGCCAAATAAATCAATGGCTTGAACAATCGGTGACATCAATTTTATGGGATACAACATCATATGATCCTGGTGGAAGTTTCAGTCATTTTACTTACAACCTTGAGGACAAGGTTGTCATGGACGAATGGAGTAATGAAACACGTATAAATAAATTAATATTATTATTATTTAATATATGTATGTTATTTGTGATATATACTATAAATTATTTATTATGTAATTAGATATAGGTAGTTATTAGTAGTTTTAAGGAGTTATTAGTAGTTTTATGGTATTTGTCTATATATACTAGTATTGTATTGGTAAAGGAAAATGAAGAAAATATTCAGAAAATAATTCTAAGTTTTTCCCCTTTCTATGGAGACATGTTCCTTCTCGAAATGGAGGAATTAACATCATTCCAACCTTCCTCTCTTTCTTAGGAGACTTATTCCTTCTCGAATTGGAATAAATAACTCTATAATTTACCACTTTCTACCATTATATTTGCACATTTAGATATACAACATGTACCTTTAGGATTATGAAGATAGTTGGTGAGAGCATCAACTATCACGTATCAACCAAGGTTGTCAAAATCGCGAGTTTGCTTTAAATCGTAAGAGAATAGTAAGATCGAAAAATCGTAAATCGCAATCAAAATTGATGGATTCTATTCAATTAATTGTGTTGAATCGAAAGAGGAAAGTAAGATCGCAAAATCGAAAACATCAACCAAAATCGATGATTTCTACTCATATAAATATATATAATAATTACTAAATATATATTATAAAGTGCATGTACTCAAAATATTGAATCCTAGATGATAGATCACTAAAGCGCTATTGTTTACTATGAATTTTGGTAAACAAACGCTAGTTTGCAATGCTTAAAAGACCAACTAGAGAATCTTGGAACATGTTTGTGCATTTATTGTTTATAATTGAAAATACAATGTTCATTAATTGCAATGAACAAGTTTGTTTTGAAAGAAACTTAAATAACAAGAAAAATAAAAGTACTTTAAATTAAATGTAAGAAAGTGAAAGTTTCAATAAATTGAAATGCAGATAAAAATAAATGTAACAAGTAAATTGCATGAATTGTAAATTGCATTGAAATTAAAAAAAAGTGATCACAAGATCATACATTGTGCCTTTGTTACTCTTTTCACTCGAACACATGGGTACTCAGAGTTTGTAAGGATTTCTAGTATGAGAATTTGTGATAGAAAATACATCACATGAACTAGTATTTATAGAGACACACTATAACAGCCTAATTAACGTTTATAAAATGTCCGCTTGACGCGTGTCTTGCCACCTAATCTTCATTCTTTGAATACCAGTAACTGCCAATTTGAATGAAGCGTTGCAATGGTTCGAACTCGAATCTTCAAAAAAAAGCTGAATTTGCTAAGTGACAAATATCATTCGAATTCGAGTGATTCTGATGCTACTCAAATTGTTGGTTATTCAAAGTTGATTTCTTTTTACTTCTTGGACTTGTGAATGCTCTCCATCTCCATGGATTTATGAATATGTTTCTTGAGAACCTTCTTATTCTTAAATACGTTACCTTTAACCTTCATATTAAAATAAAGAATCTGGAAACATTAATTCCCATGATTAAATGTTCATTAATTGTGTTCAAAAAGAATATTTAGTGCATATTTTGACTTAACCAAAATATGGGCTAACATCTATATACTTAAATCCTATATGCTAATACAAATCATTAAGGCGCCAACTACTTGGATAACAAAATATTTATAACCTATATGCTAATGCAAATCACGAGTAAAGCCTAAATAGAGAGCATATAACATAACATGAGAACAAAATAAAAACACTTTCAATCAGAAACTGACGTGAAAACGTGAAATATTATGTAAAAAAAAGAGTTTTACCTCTTAAACTGGGTCAAAACATTAAATAAGTCAATTTTAACCTAATTAAACACCATCCAAAAAAAACAAGCCAGAATCGATAAAAACCCTTCAAAATCGCATTTTTTACTGGGATTTTACGATTCTGTGCGATTTTACTGGAATTTTGCATAATTTGGGATTCTACTCAGGATTTTAATCGTTTTGAGTGAGCAAAATCGCAAAATCCATGGATTTTACTCGCCATTTTGCTAACAATGTATCAACTATGAGAGAGTGAACCAGCATAAACATTTCTATGATTTAGGTAGAGAAGACTTTTGGAGCTGGATTAAAAGGATATAATTTGCCATTTCTGTAGAGTCATTTCCTTTTATTTAACTAATGTTTGTTTTGTGTATGTACTCGATTTGTTATTCGGTAGTTTTTTCTTACTAAACCTCGGTCCTCCTGTAATCTAAAAGTAAATGTTTATTAGTAGAATTTTTAATCGAAGAGTATCCAATGTATCATTCATTTTACTTGAAAATATAGATTTCTCTTGTAAAATTCATATTCACTTTCGAATAAGTGTCTAGCAGCAGATATAGCAGCAACTGTAGTGACCAAGACTCCACACCAACTCAAGTGTATAAAATTTACTACAAAATTTTCCACAGGTAGCCATCATGAAAAACGACTAAAATGTAAAACTTCAAATTATGAAAAATGCCTAGACAAAATCTCACAAATTGAACACATTAGTTACATAAATGAGCACAATTAAATATTTTTTCTTAAAGCATTTGAAATAATTTGAATGGTAGAGGGTGTAGTGCGGCAACAGCCTCCTATTATTTTAGCTCCCAAATCACGCCATCTTGTTGCATGTAATCCAAAATCATCATCATGAAAACACTTGGATGGCTGTCAATGAAAATAATTAAAAAACACAATTAGTTTGACATGTGAAACATCAATTAATAGGGTAAATGTGTATCAAATTGGACTGAGTGCTTCGTAAAGCCGGTCGTAAAGTATCTACTTTCACCAAGAGTGCAAAAACAATAAAGGAATGAATGAGGTACGGAGAAAACTCTGACTTACAAGCCATTTTTTCGCGATACCATCCCATACCTCTCCACTGTTAGGATAGACAATGATTGCCTTCTTTGTCAACTGCAAGAACAAGACTATATAAATTTTCCATTCTACAAAAATGAGACAAAATATATATCAAGTATTCAAGCAAATGACATGAGATTTAAGAGTTACCTGCTTAAATTTGGAGATGAGACTGTCCATAAAATGGGGAGGTGCACAGTTTATACCAACTGCCTCTACTTTGTTACTCTTATTTATAACTTCAAGACAATCTCGAAAACTTTCTCCTGAGGGAGCATTTTCACCATCTACAGATGTAAAACAGATCCAAGATGGGATTTGGACATTTATTTCTTCAAGCAACTCAACAAAAGCCTGCAAGAAAAACGGTAGCATGTGAATACCAACAAAGCATCTTATAATTTAGTGTATGTTTATTCCTTTAATTGGTCATGATGCAAGAACTGCAATTACAATTGTGCCAAAGAGATGTACATGAAATTGAACAAAGATTCAAGAACCAAACAGTGTTTATGTTTGTGGAAATAAAGCATCAAAACAGTAAGATAGATTATGATTGATTTCAAAATGAAAATAACAATACCAGCGAAATGAAAATAACAATACCAGCGAAATGTGAGAGAGAAGTGGAAAAATTAAAGAATAGAAGAATTCTAGTTTGACAATGTTCGAAAGATAGCATTTATAACAATGCCGTGCAAGGTTATACACTATTGATTTGGAGTAATTTTAGTTTAAGGAATTACAGCTAAACATGCTTATCTATCTAAGAACAAAGTTTACTGGTACGAAAGAAAACACCTGAGCTTCAAGTTTGTTTGGAATGGTCTCAAAAGCAAGCAAATCAGGACCAGCTTCAACAAGAACTTGCAATCTACGGCGATGAAAATCCTTCAACTTCTCCAAATTAACATTTGGTCCATACATGCCCCTACAATAATAAATTAATAGTATGAATAATAAATTCTGTTAACATATCAAAACAAAACTACACAAAAGCAATCCCTCTCCAGACACTTTAGGATGGTAGAAGCACCTGTACTCTGAGCCATCAGCAAGATACGCTCCATAGCTTCCAACTGAGGCGGCAATCAAAGATCTTCTATATTTATTTCCAGGATTTCTTTTAGCTGATGCCCAGAAACTGTCACGAGCTTCAACTGCCAACTTGACACTCCTCTGTAATAGTGATTCACCCTCTTCAATTGACAACCCCTTGGACAAAAATCCGGGAAGTGTAGCCTATAATAATTATCAACAAAAATTCATAAGAAAATTATATATTTTGGTTTATTCTACAACATTAGCATTTTAAACTTGAAATAAATTTAAAATGTCAGTTCCAGATATTTGAAGTAATGAAATAAAGAAAATCACAAGAAACTACTTTGTATGTTATGTTAATTGACAAGATGGAAGACACTTCTTTTATTTGTTCTAAATAGTCAGAGGTCTACTTTCATACATGAATCTTAGGGGACAAATAAACCATAAAATTCCTGAGCCATGAATTTAATATTAACTTGATAGCAACAGGTTGTTCTGTTATTTCATTTCAAAAACTTACATAGATATAAATTTTGTAATTATAAGAATGAACCAAAACTGTACTCCTAACAATACAGTGCATTATTATACGTATGAATATGTAAATCAATTATAAACTGAAGCAAAGTGCATTATATGACTTGCTGCCATTGTTGTTACTGTGTGCATTACGCTCATTGCTCATTGTAAGTGAATCAAATATTATAATTTATGGCTTGAGTAATACATACATGTATCTCTTATTTTCTAATGAATCTCTTATTTATCTCATTATTATGAACTCTCCGTCACTTTAAATAATATCTAAACCATTAAAATATTCTTTAAATCCATGATATAAAGACAAAGTATGACAAAAAAATAATTTATGTGATCATTACATACGGCACTGCAATCCAATGTGGAGTTTACAATCACACCCCAATTAATGTTGTTGCAGACACTTTGTACATGTAGAGTTTACAAAAATTTAACACGCATAACATGAAGTTCATCTTTCATGGCAAATTATAATAAAAATTACATAAACTATCACTTACTTGGTAGGATGAAGTAACCAATATATTTGCACCAGCCTCCAAATATTCCAAGTGAACCTTTAACAAATGAATTAATCAAATTCAGTATAACAGAGATATATAAATAAAACAGAATCTCCCTTCGGCATTTCAATTTGTTTATATATATAAGATAACTATATGGATCGAACGTAAACGAGCAACGGACTGCGCCGCTAAAGAGACAAAAAGAAACTAAGGGCAAAAAACAAAAACCTGTTTAATAAGATGTGGCTGTTTAATCAAACAAATAGCACTCCAAAGAGGATCATTTATAGAAGCACCAAGAGTTTCGAGGTGTGTGGCAAAACCACCATCAGTAACAACACAACCACCAGAATTCTCAATTAGATCTTGTAACAATGATTTTTTCTCGCTCTTCATTTTACACGATTTTGGGATTCAACGACGTCGTTTCTGTGTAGAAATGATTAACGATGAACAGAACAGAGAAGGTTATATATAAAGTTGAATACAGAGGGTTGTTCAATCTTAATGTTGGGTGGGGTTGGGGTAGGTGTGAATTTGGACGAAATAGCATTCAGGTTCTTTCTTCTGATAACAAATTAGTATAAATAAATTTTTCTTTTTTGAAGATTGTGTTAGATGATTTTTGACGGTGTTTGTAGATACTCTGTCGCGGATTAAGAATTAGGTGCAATTTACAATAACTGTATGTATGTGCCGGGCCGGTGTGCTGACATACAACTGCACCATCCTCTGTAATGATGCCCACGACTTTTTTGAACCTTTTTTTTTTATTATTAATTTTAGTTTTAATCCTCTTTTTATTATAGCTTAAAATATGATTTTCGTTCATACATGGATTCCAAGCTTTGGTTTTAGTCTTTGGATCAATTATTGTTTTAAAAAAACTTTTAAATCAACTTAATTTTTTTATTTTAGTGTCTAAGGGATTATTTAATTAGGATTTCGATGGATTTTAAAAGACTTTAAAGAATTTTTTATGATAAAAAAAATCTTGTGTTATTCAATCAAGATTTTTATAAAAAATAAGCAAAAGTTTTTTAAACAAGTCTCTCAAAATCTCACAGAATAAATATAATCCCACAAAGTCTTTTCAAATCTTCAAGACTTTTTTATCATAAAAAAGTCTTTTAAAATTCAGTGAAATTCCAATTGAATAACCCCTAAAGCAAAATTTCATAGGAAAATTTGTAGGAAAATTTTCAAGAAACTTGCAAATTTAAGCTTTAGGGATTAAAAGTAAAAAATTTGGTTGATACAAATACTTATTTAAAACAAAAATTGATACAGAGATTAAAATTAAAATTTTACATAGACAAAAATGATAATTAAGCCTTTTATTATAAATTCGTAATTTTTGTCTCTTTATTTTTAATTTTATGATTTTTGTTTTTAAAACTTACTTTTTCCGTTTCTTATTATAAGTATTTCATCCGTCTCAAATTATAAAAGAAAAAATATTTATTTTTTGGTCTTAAATTATAAGGGAAAAACCACTTCCATTGATATTTTTTTCTCATAGAATTAAATGTAAATTACATTTAATTTTTTCTCTCTGTCATTTTCTCAATAAACAACAACCAATAGAAATGACTTTTACAATTTTCCATACAATTTATTTCAAGAAAAATCTCACAAAATTTCACTTCAAATTCTTATGACTCAATTTTTTTTAATAAGTTTGGTTTTTTTACTTTTCTTTATAATTTTAGACAGAAGGAGTACTTATTAAAAAATTTCACCCATATTAAAAAAAGTTAATAGCTAATTAATATATACTTTTTGGATATCACAGTTACTAAATTATCCTTGGTGAAAAGATCTATTTGTAGTTGATATTTTATGTTTCAATGTAAAGTATAGGGTTATATGTCTACTACTACTAATAATAATAATAATAATAATAATAATAATAATAATAATCTATACATCTAATAAAGGGAAAACTTTTTGTTTGGTGTAGCCTTTTTCAGTAATACCTAAAACGCCCTTAACGACTATTTTTTTAAAATTTAAATTCTATGATTTTTTTAATATTATTATTAACTTCTATAATTTCTATCTCTTTAACTTTTATGTTTGTGACTTAATTTGTTGTTTTTCAAAAACTAACTTTTAATAACACAAATAAGTATCACAAAAACGGGCACGGAACGTGCCTGTTTGGCCCGCTAGTAATAATAATAATAATAATAATAATAATAATAATAAATAAGTCTAAGAAATTGAAAATGAACTTATATTTAAAGACAAATTTTATCCTTTGAAAGGGCGCTTGTACTTAGGAATAGAGAGTATATATGTTAAAGATTTAAAAAAAAATCATCTTATAAATTGTGAATTAAAATTCATACAAGTTAAGATATATATTTTTATTTTAAAAATGTACTACTTTTGACATTTGAATATTACTTTAACCTTAAAAAATTAGAAATTAAGTCTTCTTTTTATTTTGACTTCAGTTTTTTATGAGTGGCATTGTGTACCTTATTTATATGACTTATAAAAAAATATTAAAAAATTGAGATACCATCGCCTCGATTTCAATCTCCAGGATACCGTTCATCATCTGCTTCTGTCGTCACATTAGTATCGGAGAAATATCCTCCAAAATTTCAATACACACAATCCGGAAATATAAACTTCTTTTAGTTTCATATATAAAAAGCAAAACAAAAAAATTAAAAATCTTAAATATAATATCATTTTTTTTAAATTTATCCTTACTTTTGTCACATTTCTATGTTTGTAACAGTATTCAAGATAAAAAGTAGGGATAAAATTAGAAAGTTTGTTTGACCTAAATAATAAGACTCTGTTTGACCACTGCACGTACGCCAATGCACAATTTTGATCACTAATATCTTTAATTATCTAAAAGTAAAAATTATAAAAATTTTATATTTTGAAAATATTCATCACAACAAATCAAAAAAGATCTTATATGCTAATATTTATATTTATATATTATTAATAAAATAAGGTCAAAATATGATAGATGAATAGTACAATTTAATCAAACAGATAAAATTTAATCAAACAAAGTTTTATATTTAAGAACGGAGGTTATATAACAATTGGAAATAAGAGAAAACTGTCAATTTAGAAAGGTGGTTGAGGAGAAATTAGAAAGGTGGTTGAGGTTGATAGATTCAAAGGGCGATATAATAGAGAATTAATGTATGTGAAGTGCTCAAATGTGGTTACAAGGATGGATAAAAAGTGAAGATGAAAAATTTTATAAAGATTAAAAATAAAAATAAAAAATTTAGAGGACTAAAACTAAAACTTAATATATTTATAAAGACTAAACATATATTTTTTAAATATATATAATAAAAAATTATATTTAAAAAATATTTATCCACACAAATCACAAATTCACAATTAAAACCCAACGTTTCCCCATAATCCTCTTTTGCTCGCGCTCTCTAAAAACAGAGTACAGCTCTCACCAGTCACCACCGTAACAGAAAAATGGCACCGCCGAAACTGAAACTTAACTTTCCCCCGATAACCCAATGCCATAGAACTTCTTCGCCGCATGAATCTGTCGCCGCAGATCTCGACGGAACTCTTCTCATTTCTCGAAGCTCTTTTCCTTACTTCATGCTTGTTGCTGTTGAAGCTGGAAGTCTCTTCCGTGGCTTCATTCTTCTTCTCTCCATTCCTTTTGTTATCTTCACTTATCTCTTTATTTCTGAAACTTTCGGTATTCAGATTCTGATTTTCATCTCATTCGCTGGTCTCAAAATCTCTGATATCGAACTCGCTTCACGTGTTGTGCTTCCAAGGTACTGTAACAGTGTAACTTTACTCTTTCATTCATCCATTTTCTGATTTTGTTCAATTAGGTTCCATTTTATGTTGTTTTTGGAAGATTTTATGCTGCTGATGTAAGGAGAGAGAGTTTTGAAGTATTTGATCGGTGTAAGAGGAAGGTAGTGGTGACGGCAAATCCGACGGTAATGGTGGATGCGTTTGTGAAGGATTATCTCGGTGGAGATAAGGTTTTGGGAACGGAAATTGAGGTGAACGCCAAGACAATGAAGGCGACTGGATTTGTGAAGAAACCTGGTGTGCTTGTTGGAGATTTGAAGCGATTGGCAGTTGTGAAAGAGTTTGGTGATGAATTGCCTGATGTTGGACTTGGAGATCGCAAAACTGATCATGATTTCATGTCAATTTGCAAGGTTTGGCTTCTGCAATACTAATTTTTAAATGTTGAATTTTGGTGTGAATTGTATGAATTCATTTTATATATCTCTGCTGACAATTTTCGTTCCCAAAACCTTATGGTTTTTTCTTGTCTACCACCTCAAGATTTGAGGGTATATACCCCTAATCATTTAAAAAAAATTAATCGATATATATTTTTATAAAATACACCGTTAGATTAAAAGTTTATATCATATAGATCATTTGTATAAAATTTCAGACAAATTTAAAATCATTTGATATGTTATTGAGACGCATCAAAGTTAACAGTTTCTGTGATATCTTAAACACCGTTAATCTTTGAGTGTCTCAATAACATATCAAATGATTTTAGATTTGTTTGAAATTTTACACAAATGATCTATATGATATAAACTTTCAATTCAACGGTATACTCCCTCCGTCCCGAAATATAAGGGAAAAAAACACATTTTTTTTGTCCCAAAATATAAGGGGAAAAAACAAACATTTATCTTTCCTAAGCATTAATTTTACTTATTTTCATAAAATTAAATACAAACTGCATTTAATTTTTCTTCTCTCTCCTTTTCTCAATAAACAACAACCAATAAGGAAGGTTTTTACATCTTCCAATGCGATTTATTTCAAGAAAAATCCCACAAAATCATGTTTTAAATCCTCATGTTTTAGTTTTCTTAATAAGTGTGATTTTTTTATTTTCCCTTATATTTTGGGACGGAGGGAGTATTTTATAAAAAATTATATCGATTAAAACCTTTTATAGTGGTTGAGGGTATATACCCCTAAATCTTGTGGGGGTACACAAGTTGGCACCAAACCTTATATATATCTGCAAATTTTATATGGAATACTAGTAGTTTTTTTTTCTTTCTTTCTTTGCAATAACTTTTTTTTTGCAATAACTTTATACATGATGATTGTGGAATAGTTCAAAGAACAATAGTTTTTAACTTTGGGAGTTTGGGTGAGTTTGTTATAGATCTATTTTTTTGAAAAACAAGGATCATTTGTTTGTTTGCAAAAATCATTTTTATAATGGTAAATAAACGGAAGAACAACTTTAAATTTTTTTTAAATCTCTACAAAATAAATCTCTTCAATTTTTTTTAAAATAATCTATTTTCTTTTAAATGATTCTATTTTTGTTTGATGTTGATAATCTATTATTTTCTTGATTAAGTGAAATCAAATGGGCAGGAAAACAGATTGTAGATAATTTTTGTTTTTGAATACGGCTAATATCATTGAAATAGGAGATCAAAAATTAAAATACTTCTTTTTTTTTTTGACGAGAAAATCAAAATACTTCTGATCGTATATATAGACAAATAAAAATCGAAGGTCTTAAATAAATATAACAAAAAGTCATCTTTAATTATTATGTTCAATGTCCCTATTCTAAATATACCCTTAGTTTTTCACATTCCCATATTTTGAATAGTTTTAAAGCAAATAATCGGGACCAAATGTTCGATCCCACAATTATGTTTGGTATGTGACTGAAACATTTGATATTAGAATTTGCCCCGAACTCTAGACTACAATCGTGATTCTCTCTATCAATTATAACGTCAATCACCTCTAGAACAACTAACGTTTAGTGAATAATATTTATTTATTAATTTATTTTGATTGCAAATATTGTTTGATTGAAAAATGAGAGATTAATGATTCTTACTAACTTTTTTTGACCAAATTATTTACTATGCTCATGCATAGCTTGCTCTATTAATTATTTCATTTCATATATTAACTAATTAGGTTTTTGTTACGTCAAAAAAAAAAAACTAATTAGGTTTCCGTCCTATATTTGATGAGAGTAAATTACGTTTTCTTCTCAAATTTATAATAATTTTATTGATTTAGTACCAATTGATAGGCCTATATTCATTTTTTTTTTCTGGTTTTGACCATTAATTTAATCTAGTTCGGAGATCTATTCTACTTATTCATATTTAAAAATTAGACAATATGATAGAACCGAACCTAACATGAATGCACAATTTGTAGTTTTAATGTTATTAGTGATATCCAAATTTGATTCATATCCAAAAGGGAAAAAAAGATTTAAAAAATTAAGAAGATTGTGTGAGACTTAAAAGGGAACTACGAATTATCAATATTTTAATACATAAAATGTTTACCTCAAAAAAAAATACATAAAATGTTAACCGGTGTTGTTGGGGTGTTCTTTAAGGATCTTAAATATTTGTAAAATATGAGTTAATGTATTGATAATTAACTTTTTTTTAATGGTATACATAAAGAGTATCACACGATTTTCTTATAATGTGTGTTTTTGACTATGTTTTGATCTTTCATAATGTATGTTTATGTTATATGATATTCAAATTAGTGTTTCAATTTAGAAAAAACAAATATAAAAAAACTTGTAATATTTTAGAAAACGATGCGATGGTATAAAATCTATTTTTAAAAATACAAAGAAAAATCTATGTAATCAAGTGAATAGTGAAATGATCTAATATTTCATTTGGCTTATTTTCCCAATTGTAAAATTATATGGGACCCACAGTATTAATCACCCCAACCATCTGCTAGCTTCCACGGTCCATTCATTATATTCTTCATACTAATGTTAATTAGAGTTGATCACAATTTAGTTAATAGAGTCATGGTCCAAGTACTAGTTGTACAATAAGTAGGAAGTTTGGCACCTTCAATTTTCCTCTCATTTATTTCACTCATATGGTTGATGAACTCCCACCCACCTTTTCTACCTTAGCATAAATGAAATTGTCCCAAGAAGATAAAATTCCCTATATGAATAAAGTGAACGCTAGGGCTAAGCACAAATCAACGATTTGACTTAAAATCGACATAATTGTTATCACATGGAAGCCTCCAAACGGGTGTGGTTCGAGTCTCAGTTCAACGATTGTAAAAAAACCAATCATCAATACTTTCATAGGGATGTATGCGGCTCTCTAAACATCAGTCTCTTGGTAACCAAAACCAACCAAACAATCATTAAAATGAAAAGAAAAAATCTTTGATTTCAAGCTCCCTTCTCTCCAATTTGTTATTAGGGCCGACAAATAGCAAGTGCATCATGCTCTATGTCGGGCCTCATAAATTTTGGAGGCCAATTATCCAATTTTAAGTATATATTTAATATTTGATAAATAAAAACATATAGTCCCATAAGTGTAGCTCAAATGGTATAGTTAACAAAGACGTTATTGGAGCGGACTTGGTTCGAACTTGGGATTCCACATTTCTCCACATTCGTCACTCATATGACCTATCTCTCAAACAAACCAAAAATGTAGACGGTCGAAATTGAGCTCAAACTAAATAGTTACAGTTTTTACTAGTTTGATGATTTTTGACTCAAAACCGACTGATATTGTCAACCCTAATGAAAGCAAACATTAGAATGAATGGACAATAATGCAGCAGGTAATCTCCATTCTCGACATAATCATAATTTAGTTTCAATGTGTTTTTCAACCAAGATAAAAATCATTCTCTCTCTATAAACCATTTTCTCTGCCATCTCTCTAACCTTTTAGATCTTTTTTTTCTCCCTCGCTAATGTTGAAAAGGCTGTAATGGAAAGTCAGCACATTTCACATCGGGGGAGCACTAGACATGAAAAGGCTATTTTCATGTCGGGGTGAGGGATGGGCCGATGGGAAAGGTCCTCCCATATTTATTTATTTTGCTGTAGTTTTCACATCAGGTTGCTTTAGCCGATGTGAAAAGTACCATTTTCACATCGGCCTTTCTTTTAACAGATGTAATATCCTGTGTGTATATATATATATATATATATATATATATATATATATATATATATATATATATATATATATTAAAAAAATTCAACCGTTTTTCCTGGTATTTTTATATATACAAAATCCTAAAAAAAAATTTAAATCTCCACTCATAAATAACACTAACATGAAACTAACATCATAGCCAAAGAAGGAAATATCCACAGAGTTACAAAAATAAACACCAACATTAAAATAGCCAAAGTATCAATATGTAGACTTGGCTCATCTTAAAATCTAAATAAATTTTTTGACAAGGAGCAATAAACACATGCAAATATTCACCGTAGAACGGTGCATTACAGAACAAATTTTACAGAATAGAACCAACATTACTACAACAAAGAAAATAGAAACACTATCACTACAAGGCTTATAAATAGACTATAAACGGCCAGAGCATATACGCAGAGCAAGTATGTATAAAATATACCAATTGATTTAACACTCGTCCAACATGTTGTGTAGGCTCTTGAAATTCTTGGGGCGGATCTTTTTGAGGTGTACCTATAGAACAAAGTGAAAACTATTACAAAATTCAGTCTGAATATATGAGCATCTACTCAAGTGTCAAAAACTCATAGAGCTTCACTAAATGGAACATTGACCTGTAACTTGGTAAATAAGTCCATGAACTGCTTGAATTGCTTTTCCTCCTTGATTTTCTTTTTTGATAATTGAGGATATGGCAGCTTCACATACGGAGGAACTTCCTGCTTCTTTTCCCCATCCTTTAGAATCTGACTCTTAGACTTTTTCAGAATGGAATTCTCATCAATCATCTTCTCACTTTTTTCTCCCTCACTCTCATTGTTTTCACTTTTTTTATTTTCGTCTTCTCCCTCATCTACAAGCATCCACTCATTTTCAACTTCTCCCTCATTGCTCACTTTTTTCTCAACCTCACTCTTCTTCTTTCTCTCAACCTTCAGATTTTCCATTGTCGACACCACACGATTTCTGAGCTCAATAGCCTTACAATTTTCATTCTTTGGATTATCTTGTGTGTTACCTACAAATCCTCCGCTAGATTGAGATGCCAACTGTTTAGAAAGTTGACCAATCTGAGTTTCCAAGTTCTTGATTGACGTCTCATGATTCCTATTTGGTGTTTCTTGAAATGATTTCATGGCATCCTGACTAGATTTTATTTCTTGAAAATTTATTTGAGTAACTTTGATAAAACTAGTCAATGCTTCTTCAAGAGGAGAAGGCTTCCTTGGTTGTTGATTTTGAGGGTTGCCTTGAGTTAAGTTCCCTTAATTACCCCATTTCAGTTTAGGATTATCCTTCCAACCTGGGTTATATGTGTTAGAATACGGGTTGTAGTTACCCGCATAATTAGCTTCTTCTGAATTCGCCTCTGGTGAACAGTTACCATTAGGATGCAGACCATGGCAAAAATCACACCGGAGCACTTGAGCTTGGTTAGCCTTTCACTTTCTAAAGTCTGCTTCGCCAACTGCTTGTTCAGTATTTCAATTTGGGCTAGCAGAGCAGTTTGAGTGTCGATGGCCATCATGCCTTTCTTCTTAACATCTCAATCACTCTTAGAACGATACTCATTCAAACACATGTTCTCAATCAACTGTTTAACTTCATCCTCATTCTTGGTAAAAACAGTACCTCCAGCTAGGGCATCTAGTAGCATTCTGGTTTGTGTTTTGAGACCTCTAAGAAAAATCTTCATTTCTTCCATCGCATCAAAAAAGTGATTTGGACACTTCCTAAATAGAAGTTTGTAGCGCTCATTAGCCTCATACAACGTTTCAGAATCCCCTGTTCAAAATTACTAATATCAGCTCTTCTTGCCAAGAACATGTCGTTAGTAAAATACCGCTCCAGAAATTTATCTTCCAACTCTTTCCAAGTGTTAATAGTGCCATTTGGAATGCATTGAAGCCAATCTTTAGCACCCCCAATAAGAGTGAACCCGAATAGCCTGAGTTTGATTTGATCTGCTATAAACCTGTAGGCTAACACATGGTACAGGTCTCATAGAAACGGGCTAAATGCTCCCACGGATCTCTGATAGCACCACCATCGAATTGATTATCCCGCAACCCAGTCAAAATAGTGTTTTTGATGTCAAAAATAACTGGATTGGCAGACTAGAATCCCATAGAAATATGTCCTGAATTCGTACGGCGACAATAATCGCCCATAGTCGGCCTAGGTGGCGCTGGTGGTGGTGGTGGTGGCGCTGGTGGATTCATGTTGCTTTCTTCTAATTCTTCTTCAAAAGATTTTTCTGATGAATAATCGGTTACTCCTTGTGCAGCAGCTAACTTTGCTAACCGTGCTGCTTTTCTGTTTGCTTTTGCGATTTTCTCTATCTCCGGATCAAAGACCAGTTCTTCTGCTGATTCACCTCACATACACAACCAGAAAATACCTCAAATAGCACTGCACAATATAAATAAAGAGGAATGAAAATTTCAGCGAGAGATATATATTTTTTTTCGACAGAAAATAAATAACAAAAATAAAAAATCCTAAACAAAATAAAATTGCCTTGTTGAAATTAATCAACAATCCCCGGCAACGGCGCCAAAAACATGATAACAATTTTAGCAAGTGAACTAAACTCGTCGTTAAGTAATAATTAAATTCGTATCCACAGGGATTGTTTCAATCTCAACAGAACAATTGTATTCAATTTAGAATGTAAATTTAAATAACAAGGGGGGAGTGTTTGCATAAAGTTTCAGTTAACAAAAGGTAACGATTGTTTTGAAAATTAAGAGAGAGATGAGACTAGGTCTTTCGATTCATCTGAATTACTCTAATTGGTACACTACACCTATTCCTTATGAATACTTCTCTAGTTTTACGATAGTTAACAAATTAGCCCTAATCAATCCCTTGACTTAGGTCCCACTTCTCAGATTACAGTCCATAATCCCTTAGGTGATCTAATATTCTTCGAAGGTTTTAAGAACGTTAACTTATTATCACAAACAAACGATTATCCATCCCTAGACTAACCATGTTTATTTGAACAATTCAATTAGGTCTAAGTTGAAAGCTATGGTCAGTAGTCATTCATTCTCACGAATTCATGTTACAAGTTATCAATTTATAAAAAGCATTAAGAACAATTGAATTGAATAAAACTAGATATATATATTCATGTAAAATAGAGTTTCATAGCAACATGTTTCAATTAGGGTTACATAAGAATCATCTCAAGACCTAATCTCTATGAGATTTAGTTACTCATGATTGAGTTTACAAATATCATAATCAAGGAAAGAATTAAAGCATACATGAATGAATAAGAATTGATGCAATCGCCTCTTTCTTCAGTCTCTGATGTCAAAATCGCGCTTTGGTGTAAATAAGTGAAATCCTGCCGCAAAATTGTGGCACGGTTTTAACAATCGTGGCACGATCCCATCGCTTCATACTATCAGACTTTCTGCCAAGTAAATTGTGGCACAATCTATAAATCGTGGCACGGTTTGTAATTTTGTGCAATTCTTCATTTTCTTCGTTTTCTTTGCTGTTTTAACTTGTTGTGAGCTCATAATCCATGACATTACATATAAAAATTACATGACAACAGAGTGTCATCATATTGGCTAACCGGTTGAGTCAGGTTATTGGAAGTGTGATATCGGAGGTGCAGTCTGCTTTTATTAAAGGAAGACAAATTCTAGATGGTGTTTTGATAGCCAATGAATTAGTGGATGAGGCTAAGAAGCGTCAGAAGGAGCCACTCATGTTCAAGGTTGATTTTGAAAAAGCTTATGACTCCGTAGAGTGGGGTTACTTATTTTCTATTATGGCTAAAATTAATTGGAGTGAACGTCACGAGTTCCTGGCTTACTGAGGCGGCTAGTATTCTAGGGTGTCGAGTTGGTGTTGTCCCATTTGTATATCTTGGTCTTCCAATTGGGGGTAATCCAAGAAGAATTTCTTTTGGAGACCGGTCGTTGAGAAAATCAAAGCTCGCTTGTCTGTTTGGAAAAGTCGTAATCTTTCAATAGGTGGTCGTCTGGTTTTGCTTAAAGCTACCTTGTCTTCTATTCCGGTCTACTTTCTTTCTTTTTTTAAGGCTCCCTCAGGTATCATCTCTATCATTGAATCTTTATTTAAATCTTTTTTGTGGGGTGGAGATGGGGAGGCGTGTAAGGTTCATTGGATTCATTGGGACAAGGTGTGTCTTATGTAGAGCAGTGGGGGTTTGGGGGTTCGGAAGGTAAAGGAGTTTAACTTAGCGTTACTAGGTAAGTGGTGTTGGAGGGTTAGAACTGAAGAACGAGGCTATTGGAGGTGTGGAACATAAGTACAGTGTGGTTAGAGGGGTGATTCAGGATGGAGGTAGGCGAGCATCGGCGTGGTGGAAGGATGTGGTGGGGATTAGTAGGAGTTCTTTTAATGGAATAGATGGGTGGTTTAATAGTTTGTTATTACGTAAGGTTGGGGATGGGGAGTCGACCTCCTTTTGGGATGATCCGTGGTAAGGGGAGTGAATTGTTTTGCGGGCGCTTTTCCCGCGGTTGGCCAGCCTTTCGTTGGATCCTCTAGTGTCGATTGGTGAGTTGACTTGGAGGGGGTGGGGTGTCGGTGGTGGGGGTTGGGTGTGGCGGAGGGCCTTGTTTGTTTGGGAGGAAGAGTTGGTAACAGAGTGTTGTGCTTTATTACATGATGTTCTTCTGCAGTCTGATGTTTCTGACAGGTAGCAGTGGCATGGTGTGTCTTCTGACTCTTACACGGTTAAGGAGGTGTATTTGTCCTTGTCTAATCCGGCAGTTTTTGATGATGTTTCTGATCACCTTTTTTCTTTGCCTTGGCACAAATGGGTCCCTCTCAAGATTTCGGTGTTTGCTTGGCGCTTCTTGCATAATCGTCTTCCTACTAGGGACAATCTTTTCCGTCGGGGCATTATTCCTAATGGTTCTAACTTATGTAGTCTTGGTTGTAATTCTTTGGAATCATTGTCTCATTTATTCTTTGGTTGTGATATCTCTATCAAGGTTTGGTGTGGATTGCTTCAATGGCTTGGTTTCCAGGGTGTCTTGCCTTTGGATGCGGTACAACATGCTTGTCAATTTGTTGGCTTTCAGTTTTTTCTACTTTTCTACTTGGCCTAAAAAGTGCTTTCATATGTTATGGTTAGCAACTATATGGGAAATTTGGAAAGCCCGCAATGAATGTGTTTTTCCGGCATAAGGTCTTTGATGTGTCTCAAGTGCTAGACCAAATCAAAATATAGGTTTGGTGGTGGATTAAGGCGAAGAACAATTCCGCTATTTTTTGTTGTAATTTGTGGTTTACAAACCCTTTGGTATGCCTAGGTTGTCGTGTTGTGTAATTTGTCCGCTTTATTTTGTTTGACTTTGTTTTTGGTGGTCGTAGCTTAGACCTTGATTGTATTCTTGCCTTCTTTGATTCTAGATGAAACACATCTTATGCTAGTCTAGTTTTTATTTTAATATATTTCTTTGCCTGCTTCAAAAAAAAAAACTTTATATGATACTAATACTAGCCTCTATATCTTTGATGATGTACCACCTTGTTTGTACTCTTTGCTTATTAATGATATAAATTAGCTTTGCTTTTGCTCAAAAATTAAAAAAATTGATTCAAATAATGCATTGATTCAATATTTTCTGATAAAAGACCAATCTAAACCAGTTCAATTACAACTTACCGCTCTAATAACATTAATGTTGTCGAATAACAGGAAGGGTACATGGTGCCTCCAAACAAATCAGCTAAACCAGTCCCACAAGAGCGTCTCAAGAGCCGAATCATCTTCCACGGCCACTTCATACAGCGTCCAGACCCACTAAACGCCTTCATTAGCTTCCTCTGGATCCCCTTTGGCTTCATCCTCTCCATCATCAGAGTCTACTTCAACCTCCCTTTCCCTGATTTGGTGTGTCGCTGGCAAATTTTTGGGATTCCTAGTCCACAACAAGGTAATCAAAGTTCATAAAAATAAAGAAAAAACTGTCTTGGAAATTCCATTCCCAAATAACAAAAAGGAACTTCAACTTTGTACCACTTGTTATTAGTTCTGAATTGTAAAATGAAAAATCATCATTCAATTTCCAATTTAATAGGAAAATTGTAAAATTAAAAATAATCGTATGTTTTAACGATATAAATTACTATAAATATGAGTCACTTGAATTTTAGTTCTTATACTTTAAAAAAAAATCTTTTATTTTGATTCTGCACTGTAAATATGCTTTTGAAAAGGTTCATGTGCCCATTTTCTAGTTGATGCGTAATGTTTTTGCACAAGTGGCACTGATGATCGAGTGTTTTACGTTGAAACATAAAATACTACAGTGGGTTGGCAAAAATACCAATACCTCTCATATTTAACCCCCAACCTTCTTCATCCAGTGACACAAAACTCAATTCCAATTCCTTCATATTAACAAACTTTTTGAGTTTATCAAATTTATTTCTGGGGCCTCTAAGCACAGACTTATCAAGCTGAATTTGGGCATTGTGAAGGTCCTCAAATAAAATTCAAGCTGAAGGAAAATTCTACTACTATAATCATAAATGATCCTTTCAGATGAAAAAATTGGTGTTCAAATATCAATAAAGGCAAACAGATTATGTTAACAAATAAATGTATACGTAGTTAAAAGGATTTTAACAGTTGAAGCATAATGTAAGTATTATCATTTGTGTCATCGTTATTAATGGTGAATGACATAGACAGATGAAAGAAATATTATTCCATGGAAAAACCACCTCACTTAATTGAACACCTAAAATCAAGCCATGACACAATATCATCATGTATAGCATATATTCTATCATCAGGTTCTCCTTCCAAAATGCAGTGGTAACCATTTTCATAAAGCTTTAAAGTCTTATCCTTGCTAGATGCATTTTCATAAAGAAATTTGCTCACTAATGGATCTGTTACTTTGTCTGCAGCTCCATGAAGAATCAATAATGGTGCTGATACCTGAAATCGCCCAATCAATCATTAACAAAGAAAGACATAACAAAAATCATCTGAAAGAAAAAAGAGACACGATAAAATGAAAAGAAAAAGAACCTTCTCTACTTTTGACTCAATTTCTTTTGTGACTCTTATAAGTTCCATGCCCGTTCTCAGTCGTGGGTTATCCTCATAACAAATTACATTGTAAACAGCCTATAAAGAAGAAAACTAAGGTTAAAAAAATGTTTTATTTATTAAAATGTTAAATAACAATAGATTAACTAAGATTTGAATTCCGATGATGCATAGCAAATCTGTGATTATATTAACTCAAACTATAATAACGAAACTGCAACCATTATTCAAGCTTATGAAGTCTCCACAACAATAATTGCAGGGCAACCATTATTACAATTGCGATTTAAAATCATATTAAAAGTGACACAGTTTGTTAAAGAAAGCATAGTAAGAGTTACCAACCAATTTTCTTTTGCTCGGTTCTCTGATAGCTAGCTCAGCTAGGTCTTGGTTTGGGAAGAGTTTTGCTTTTGGTATCACTTTTGATAAAAGAGTTAACACCTTCATTACTGCATCTGATGGTAGCACATCATCTGCAATCTTACCAGTAACAAAAAATCAGCGAGTCAAGCAGTCAATCTTTGTCTAACTGTTGAACTGATAGATCCCAAAATACAATTTTTTATCGAACTTATAATAATCTGATACATCTCAGATCTAGAGTGATTGAAATATAATCCTTAACATGGTCTACATCTTCCATAAGGGTATCCTTAGAAATGCTTGTATATGTTAGGTAAATATTGAAATCAAGTAAAAAATGTTAACATCTTTAAAGCTAACAAACATATTTGACATATTTCTCATGAAACAACTTAGAATCTAACAAGGTATAGTAGCTCCCTAGGTTACAATGTTCCACAAATTCACCATGTATCACATCTCTCATGATGAAGGTATAAATTAATTCTTCTAGTTAAGTAAGCAAACAAATTATATTAATGTCCAATTTAATAACAATATGACTTTTGAGTTTTAGTCGTTGTATAAACAATAATACCAATATGTTAAATAATGAAGTCGTCGAGCAATGGAAAAATACAGAGAAGGAATTTACTTACTTTACACATTGGTGCTACAAGTACTACTCCATCCCAATTATCTGGCTCCCTCAAATGCACTTTAAGCGAAACCGCCCCGCCCATTGACTGCCCCAACAGAAATCGAGGTAATTCTGCCATATCAGGCCTTGCTGTCAATATTATAACAAATGTATGATCAACAAACACACCATGTGTTTAATTTGAATAACACAACAAAAATTCCCTAAAACACCACAGATAATAGAAATCTATAGAGGTGTGTCAGTTGACTGGCACATGTGGTTACATTCGATCTCTTCTATAATGCTCAAACATCGTCGACTACATCATCAAAATTTGATGCCTCAAACATACCTTTTATTTGTGAATAATGCTCTATAACATCATCAACTAGATCATCAAAATTTGGTATGTAACCATGCAATCCTTCTGAAAGTCCAAAACCTGGATAGTCCATTGCAAAAACAGCATATCCAGATGCAGCGATTCTCTTAGCTACACCTGAACAAAAAAAAGTAAACAAGCCATACACAATGAATATATAGCTTCTTTAGAAACAAACAAAAACATCCAAACATCGATTACTAAGAAACACTTTCAAAACACACAAACAAACCTTCAAAAAAGAATGTGCAAGTATCACCATATCCATGACAAAAACAAACAGAGGCCTTGATTGGTATTGCAGGCTCTGGCATCCAGCTTTTGCAGAAGATTTCCAATCCCCTCGAATTCCTTTCATACCACTATTTAAAAAATAAAATCAAACACAAAATTTAAATAACAGTCACCTCTCCACTAAACTAACCAAATAATTGAAGTAAGTAAAAATCACACTGAAAACATCAACATAGCACTAGAATTGTTTGGAAATACTATGGTATAGCAGAAAATCTTACTTCTTCTGTTCTAATTCCAGCAGGAGCATCCTACGAAAATCAGATCAAAACATTAGTCAGTGTCTAATTCTTCAACAAAACTAAAGATACACCAATTATGAAGAACAGACATTGGACACGGCACTGACACATCAACACAGATAAAAAATTATAAAATAATATAATTCAATGTAATTGTAATGCCGGACATGACGCAGTGTTCAACACCGTCAGTGCTTCATAGACACCAAATAATTAGGAAACTAACATAGCTACTAATTTTATAACATTTTCCTATAAAAAAAACACACAAAAGATTGAAATTTGAGCAATAATTTAATTTAAAAGCTTTGAATTGACCATGATCAAAAGACAAAACTAAACAAACCTTAAACAAGCAATGATCAAGCTGTTGGTGAACCTCAGTGAAAGCTGCACGAACCCTTCTTCTAGAATATGCAAAATCAAGGTTATATGAAGCTATATCATTCAACTCTTCACTAACATCTTCAATTGGTGCTTTTCTCTTTGCTGTAACTGTTAATCTGGTTTTATTTGGTTTATTGATGAGTTTTGTTCTATAGGGTAGTTGATTCTTCAAAGGGTTGTTTATGGGAGAAAAAGGTATGAAGGATGAGAGGTTATGGGATTGGAATCTGAATGTCTTTGATAGCTCCATATTCAATAAACAAACTTAGTTGGGTGTGTCAGGAATATGTATTTGTATATTCTACTATATGATATTTATTTTGTTTATTTTGTACAATATCTACTAATTTTAGTGTATTAAAACAACTTTGTATTTATAATATCAGAGTAGAAAAATTTGCATGAATAAGATCTGAAAAAGTGTATCAATTCTCATTGCAATGAAAGTGGAACGATCCAAATACCAAACAAGGCGAAAAGTCTATTACATTGGACCACAGACCATAGTTGATGTTGCCAATACAATTCCACTTTTAGACGGAGGCACGTGTCTAACGTGCAAATTCTAATATCCAACTAAACATTTTTTGGCTTAATTATACTAGTATTTTTTATTCTCTACTCCCTCAGTCCCAAAATGTAAGAAAAAAAAATAAAAATCACATTTATTAAGAAAAAGTAAAATATAATGATTGGATGTAAGCTATTTAGTAAAAAGGTTAATTTTGATTGGTTATTGATTATGAAAAAGGTAAAAGAGAGAGTGAACTTTTCTTGGAAATGTAAAATTTTGTGTTTTTCTCTTATATTTTAGACAAAAAAATTTGAAAATTTTCTCTTACATTTTGGGGCAGAGAGAGTATTTTACAAGATCCACAATTTTGATCTTTATTTTAAAATTTGAGACGGAAAAATAGATTTTAGAGATGAATTGATAAAATTTAAGTCTCAAAATAAGAATTTTAATGAACTAGTACCATATAAATTTATACAAATGAGAGAATATGCAAATAGCTTGTGAAAATCACCTATAACAAGAAGTTTCCTTTTTTCAATTTCACTATCATATGAATGGTGAATTGACAATATTGCTATATTGTCAAGTGAAGCTTTTGTAGCGAAAAATGAAGCCCAATACATGTTTCTAAACACTACCAAAGCATCCTTAAGTCAATCTATGCTTACAATATTGACTAAAATATAATTAGGAGTAACATAAATATGAAGAGCATAGTCTACTTCTGCAAATTCCTCATAGGCAACAAAAACACCATTAAGATTACAAGTACAAGACTAAACCACACAAATCCTAACCTAAATGCTTCTTATGATAACAGCTTTATTAATGTGTCTTCCATAGACAACAAACTTCCAAGAGCACCAATGCAACATACTAAATGTGTACTTAACAAGCTTAATTACCCCCTGTGAAGGACTTTGGAAAAATCAAAAGATACGCATTCTGACTCATAATTTGTGTACCTCATAGTGATATCTGAACACTTCAGCATTTTATGAAACAGTTGGGGTTCACGATTAGTTTCTTTAAGGCTATGTTTGGTATCACGGTGGATGTGCCAGAATTGCGGTGACCCACCGTGATTTTGCAGAAGCTACAACTTGTAGCTTCTAGAAATTACAGTATGTCACCGTGATTCTGACACACCCACCGTGTTATCAAACATACACTAAGTAGCTAGAATGTGAAAAACAAAAGTTAAAAATAAATTTGATTCCTCACAATTAAGTAGATTGGTCCATATTGCCATTGCATCATAGTCTTTAGGCTTAAACATCATTTTAGTTCTTGTATCGAATTTTGTTTAAAATAAGTCCCTGAATCAACCAATTTTTTTGATTTTAATCCTTAAAGCGATAATCCGCAGGAAAATTTGTAGGAAAATCTGTAGGAAACTTACGAATTTTCATGCGGAATTTCGCTTTAGGGACTAAAATAAAAAAGTTTGGTTGATTCAGGGACTTACTTTTAACAAAATTCGATACAGAGACTAAAACCAAAATTTCACGTACATACAAGGACTAAAATGATGTTTAAGCCTAGTCTTTAATAAGGAAATCATAATGAAAAACTTGACAATGGCTTTCTTCATGTGAAAATTTTGATCCAGTGGCATTGGGCGGTGACGTTTTCAATAGAAATACTCCCTCCGTCCCATTTTAAGTGTCACAGTTGATCAAATCACACACTTTAAGAAAAATGTGTAAATGAAAGAGAGAGGATATGACTTTTACTAAAATACCCCTCTTTCTATTGGTAGTAGACATTGGAATACTAAAAAGTAGAATTTTGAGTGTACTTTTTCTCTCATTTAATGATTGTTTTAAAAGATAAAATAGGAAAAATCTATGTTATAAATAGTATATGACACTTATTTTAAGACAAACAATTTTGACAAGTAGGACACTTATTTTAGGATACGAGAAGTATTTTTATAATTGAAAATAGAATAATACTACTTTTTTAATTCATATTTTTCCATCTTATTTTTTTTATATGTTTTACTACATTTTTACATTTTATCTTTGTTATATTTCAATTTGTATACGGTACTAGTTACAACACCCGTGCAATGCACGGGAAACATACAAAAAGATGTTTTGTGGTTTTTCCTATTAATATGATAATTGTAATTTTATATTGAATTAAAATGACATAAAAAAAAATTACTTCTACAAATTATGCTTATATAAAAAAAATTATGAAAATATGTGAAGTCAATGCATTGGAAATTTAAAAGTTCAATTTTTTAAATAAATTGTTATAAAATGGAATTTTTAAAGAGAGACACTGTTCAGCAAGATTCATATAAATATATTTTTAAAGTGTTGTTATATATAAATATATAATTGGTCACCTGCAAATATCACCAATTAAAAAAATGCCTTTGATATATCATACATAAATGTACCATTAAGTAGATTATATTAAGACCATCAAATTAAAACATTACATTAACCATTCAAATCAAACAGTAGGAAATCTTAATAAATTTACTTGTTTACATTAAATAATAAGTCTAATAACATCACACAACCAAATTCATGCAAACCTGAACTTAATTCAAACCATAAATGACTCCTAATAAGTTTTACCTCCAAAAATTGTGGAGGCATTATTGCTACAGTACACATCAGCTTGTCTTTAACTTTCAGTTTTGCATCCTTAACAAATTCATATAGATCTTTCTCAAAACATTTTTATCAATCAAATATTAAACACATCTTAACAAACCTGTTTATTAAACACATCTCAACAGAGGTAGTATTTGTTTATCAATAGTAGATTAACGAACCTGTGCATAGTACGGGTATTTTTCTAGTTAGATATTATATAGTAGTTCACTGTGACTTTATGGAGTACGGATTAACTTCTCTTTTTGAACATAGCAAGAAATTAACTTTACCGTACTATTCTTCGCTCTTTTAGAAAAGAATTATCATTAAAATGATATACATAAATAATAATATATGGTTTGTCTACACACAATATATGTTATCAAATATTACTTTTTTTTTGTTACAGTCAATTATTTCATTCTTAATATCATTGTTATGATAAGAAGAAAAATACAAATTTACAAAGTAAATTCATAGAAAATATGAATCATAATAATTCTTTGAAAATCAAATGAGAATTCACAATACTTTCTTCCCTACTTACACCACCGTAATTGCTCTCCGGACCTTCTTCTCTATCCCTTGAAAAATATTGAGTGGAATAATGTTAATAATAAGTAAAAAAACATGTACATGTTATAGGTGTATAAAACTCTAAGCTCACATTTTGTCTTTACATACACAAACAACTAAACATCAAAGCAAGGAGATTAAGTAATGCAGCATAGTGAAGTCTCAGTAGTAAATTGCATACAATTCATGTGCATGTTCGCCAAATATCTGCAACTTCATCATACTTCCAATTTTTGTTGTTTTCATGAACTGTGACTTGAAACAAATTGATGAACATAAAATGAGTAAAAGTACCATAACTTTGACATATCAATGTGCATCCATATCTATTATTCCAAATATCCATTAATTAATCTTTGTTTTAACTACTATTTTTTTTTTAAAGTAGATCACAATACTACATTTATCATTTATTATGATTTCTATAGCAGAATATGAACGTGTATTAAGAAAATCAATTTGTACCCCATCAAAGACATGACTAATGATGAATATAATTATGACACCTTTAAAATAAAATCAATTGTGTAGTCAAGAGCAACATACATTTATCCATCTTTGTTATCATCATCCATCAAGGAATAAAGTAAATTTAAAGGTACCATTAGTTCTTGTGACTGCCAGTTAACAAAATCCCCGTAACTTCAATATTAAACAAAATGTAAAAAACTGAATATGGAAAACACAATTAAGATAAATCATCGTAGCAATTAGCAAAGGGCCAAGGAAAGTTCATATAAGTAGCAACTTAGCTTAAGTTGTAATTAAATTCAACCATATATATTATTATCTACCCAAAACTACTTTTTAGCAAGACTTTTTCTTTTCTGTGAAAAAAAGTAAGACCTTTTCTTTTGAAAGTAAAAAAATCATAAATAGTTTATGCATCAACCAATATTTCATATATATGCATACATTATGATTTCAACTTAAGTTGCATCATTTGACTATTGTGCTGGTTATTCAAACTCCCGCATAGGAACTAAAAAGTATCACTTCAACAACAACATAAACATGTCCATTGACGCTACATAAAATCAATCATTCTCTTAGAATACCCAAACCAAAATGACATTGCTAAACACATAAAGAGTTTTATACATTTCTGGTATAAACTATATTCAATGGTGGAAAAAAGACTTACAGATTTATAAGGCATTTGCATTCTTAAATTGAGAAGTTGCTTCAAAGTGAAGTTATCTATATCCAAAATTGTCTATACCTACAACATTACACACCAAATAACATTAAAAGTTAAAACTAATAGAGTTGAATATTCATGAGAGATTATGAAATCTGGGTCATGCTCCACCTGTTCCATCTCTAGATTAGAAAAATGGAAGCAACTCAGCATCTTCAAAGATAAATATGTAGTACGAAGATGACATTAAGAAGGCATGTGATTGAGAAATGGACATTGGTGTCACTGAATCTGATCTTTAACATCTTTTCTAAATGGGTAAATGTTTGCATCATATAATTTTTTAATTTTTCTCTAATTAGAATAAAAACTTATCAGCTTCTTACACAGAATAACATATTTGAGCTTATGTGCTAACTATTGACTGTGCTAATGCTTCAATGATCTATGCATTCATAACATGAAAGCAAAAACTCAATTTCAGAATATTTACATCCAGTAAGTGCAGTCGAGCACAAAATATTTCCTACACACAAACTTGTGCACATAAGAAAATGAATATGTACCATTCTTAGTCATCTCAAGGGAAGAGATTTTTGCAGTATGGTATGTTCCTCTTGTGCTTAGTTCCTGGACATTAAATCTGCACAAACCTTCAAGAACAACTATATATGTGACCCTCCCACTTGGTTTCTCCACTCCACCAACTTCACACTGCAAAATCAAATTCAATTCAATAAGAAAACATTCAATTCAATTCAAGGAACGTGATTGAAGAAGTGAAGTAGGTTTTTTACCTGGTAGGAAAAGTGCAACGAATTCGGATGATGGCACCGGGTAACAGAACTTTGTTCCTAAATGGAAGTATTCCTAATTTGTTAAAAACAGAAGACCATCACTCATAGTTCATGATGTGCATAAAATTTACACACTAAAATCCAATAAGTATTGCCTTAAAAATATATTACCAAAACTATAAAGCAAGAGGTTTAACAAATATTAGTCATGACCAAGACTTCAACAAAATCACATTGACATTGATCTCACCAAACTTACTATTTGGATATATGCTACTGGAATCAAAACAGATTTTTTACCAATCTTACTTCATACTTTTGCTGCTAAAGATCCGAAGTTGCCATCAAAATTAACCTCAAATTAAATGAATATGGAGAGGCACAGTTATCTTTTTAATCAAGACAGTGATATCATAGAAGTGCCATATACAGTGTCCATCTTCAATCAGTAGAAAAAAGAAGAAAAAAAAAGTGGCATATATATGCAACATGACTTAAAAAGAGAACTTCTTTAGCAAAATTACCTCATACCCAACCGCAAAACTGAGGTTATTTATTCATGGCCTATTCATTTAGTACATGCCTAAACCAACACAAAACAGAATCATTAGAAAATATAGCCTTTTTTTTACACAAAAAATATAGCTTCTTATATGTAGAATATCATGTGAAATCAAATTAAAAAAAGAGGTTGCTAACTTGCTATCAATATGGGTAACTTGAGAAAAAGTAGGAAGTGAGGTTCTCCAACAATAAAAAGTCAAAATTGATTTACCAAATCAAACAAACAAAAAACCAATTATTAAGGTGGATCTTACTTACTTAAGAGCATCTTTAAGAACAATTCTCTTGATAATCTTGTCGGATATGGATGTGGGATTCCATCATAAACCTTCAATCAAACAACATACACCGAAATATGAGAGTTCTTAATTTTCTTAACTATAATACACATATACGAATAGTAACTTGGTAGGAGTGCATTGATAATTGACACCACAAAAAGCCATATGATTGGCAACACCATTGAGCTTTAAGCCTTTTGGTATTTGTAGTTTCTAGTATGAACAAACAGGAATAATTCTAAAGCAAGAAGAATCATACTTAATACATATCATGAATTTCGCAAATATGATTTCATATAAAAGCACAAGAATAAGACCACAAACAAAGCCATTGACCTTTTATACTAAGACATTTCCTCAAACACTTGGTGAGTGCTCACTAATAGGCAGTCAATTCATAGCTATATTTCACATTTAAAATTTCTTATAGTTATAGCTATATATTACAAAATACAAATACAAATTGTATAATAAATGACAGAATTAATAATATGTGTGCTCCAATCCCAATTAAATGTTTCTAAAGTATTTCCGTTATCTTCGATGGGTTAGCTGTATATGATAGAATTTCATATAAACATATTAAGAGCATTGATGTGATGTTAAGCTTACGGTATTAATCATTAATCATATAACAAAAGTCAAAAATATAGAAAATAGAAGATGCAGTCAAATAAAAAAGACCATAAATTTTTGTACCTTTGTGTTACTAACATTGAGCCACAACTAAAATCTGCACAGAAAATGCTCCACATGAAACAGGTAGGAGGAATTGATTTAGTATACCTAATTCGCAACCATAAACAGAGAATTAAACATTATAACAAAAATCAGATGATGAAATCAAATCATGAAATAAGATATGGAGAAGCAATTTGAAACCTTTGGTGCTATTGAATATGGTTGATTCTTGTAGAGACAGAGAGAGGAAGCAGAAGAAGTTATGCCATGTGAGTTTGTGATGCAGCTTACAACCTGGATGAGGAAAAGAAAAAAAATCAGACATGGGAGAAACCAAATTAAAATTGGAGAGATGAGTGAACCATGAGGGAAAACAATTTGGATTTGAATTTTGAAAATGTGAAAGAACATTCATTTGAAAATCTTTTGACAATGACCTTTTCTCATTTATTTCAAAAGAACATTCATTCGATATCCAAAGTCCCAAATGATAAAGATCCAAAGATCACTAAAATTAAAGCATATGTATCCAAGAGTATAAAGAAAAACACAACCACATGTTTATCTCCTAACTAAACATCCTTCTAAAAAATAAGTAATACTATACTTGAAACAAAAAAGAATGTTACCTATGTCACCACCATCAGTCAGAAGCATCATTCATTTGAACCTGCCAAAGGCCAATGATTTACATTAAAGAAGGTTAACCCAATATGAAAACTTGTAGTTGTGGGTATTTCAATTGTGGTTAAGCATCTGAAAAAGGTGAATGAGTCAAAAGACTCAAAAAATGAGAAACAAAACAAAATAAAATTTGAAGCTTAATTACCATGATAATAGTTAAACTGTTCAAAATTAGACTAAGTGATTTACATGACAACAATATCAAAAAAAGTTAAAATGCAACAAAAAAAAGAGTTCACCCTATACTTTAGGAGTAAGCGGTTTGTTATTTACTAAATTGTTGGCAACATGAGGTAGAGTTAATTTTTTTCTTTTGTTTTCAAATTACTTAAGGTGTACTACTATTATTGAATAAAAACTGTTTTCTCTATTCTTTCTCATCCTTGAACGTATTTCCTATTTTGCTTCTCTGTTTTCATTTTCTAGTTCTCAGTCATATATAAACATTAAAACCAACAATACTAAAACTCTATAAAAAATCACAAAATATATTTTGAAGGTAAAATTAACAATAAACATGAAGGCAACAATTTTTAAAAGATTACACACATATTCAATATTAGGATTCATAAAAAAAAAATAAGAAAATACCTTTAGTTGGACTGGTGCAAAAACCTAAAAAATACATAGCAACATAGCATCTATGAGATTGCTATCAGAATAAAATCAAATAAATAATCACCGATAGTGCTTAATCTAAACTTTTTGGCTTTCATGTAAATCAAAATCAAAGTCATACCATTTTTGAAGCAAATATTACATATTCAAAACACTAATTCAAGCAAATAGTTTTTCATAGAAAAATGGTTTGACAAAAAACAAAAACATGAAAAGATAAATTGAGAGACAGAGAGAGAGCACAACATCAGAGGCACAAACAACACTAAACATTGCAAATTTTGTAAGGAATACATAACTTAATGAAATGAAGAAATCAAAACCTGCGAAATTTGTCTTGACAAACTCTAAAACATTCAACAAAAGAATCAGAACAGAATATGAAATCAAATTGAAAAGAACTGAAGTAGTGCAAGTGAGAAGGGGATAAACTGAAAGGAGTGAACTTACCCAATCAAACTCTAAATTGTAAACCTGAACAAACAATAAAACATTCACAATTAGAAATCAAATCAAATTATTAAATAAAGAAGGGAGGAAGAAGCAAGTTGAAACCTTTCTACTTGATGAAGCAGAAGAAGCCACGAAGGATGTTGTTTGTTCATTCCGTCGCCATTACGGTGTGGACGGAGGAGACGAAGGAACCAGGAAGGACGAGAGAAGGAGAGATGCTGAAATGAGTGTGGGAAGGAGAGAAAGATTGTAAATAGAGAGTTGAGAAATAAATTTTGGGGGGAATTTGAAATTTGAAATCATCCTCTTCTTTGCACTGCAGCATCTTTTGTGCAGATCAAAAAGGGAAGATAGAGTATGATATGTTGCTATCGTTCTGTGTGTATTCAGAGAAGCATCTTTGTTTGTAGTGTCTGAGAAGCCATGTGGGGAGTTAATCAGCTTTTGTCCTTCTTTCAATTGGGTTGGACCGATTGCATTTTGGGCCTATATGCTTATCAAACTTCAGCCCAATACACCACCCTTAATTACCATTGGTTGATTCAAATTTTTGCTCCAAAATGGCAAATTAATTGGCTCTATTAGAGGTTGATCATGCCAAGTGTCATGCTCCAAATAATGACAAGTGTGATTTTTTGCCTATAGTTGCTAGTCATGAAGGTCTATTATTAAGATTAAGATTAAGATTAAGATACTTGTCCTGGTTCATAATGGCGTCAATAACTTGAAGCTCTAACACTCCTTAAATTAGGTGTATCCCGGTCGTGTCCGATACAACACCGACACTTATAATTACATTAAATTATATCACTTTTTCAAAAAAATTATATTTGTCGACGTGTCAATATCAGTGTCCGTGTCGTGTCCGGTATCTGTGTCAGTGTCTCAACTTCATAGGTGCATAATTTTAGGTCAAAAGAAAGCAGACAGTGGACTTTAACATATTCTAATCCAGTACCATAATGCTTCTGTTCAATCACGGTCTAGACTTTGAATACAAGTTATGCCTTAATGAAAGTCAACATTTTGGACAATCAAGTCAACACATCTGCAGCAATATCCATAATTAAATTTAATACTCAAGCCTCAAATCACCAGACTATGAAGTCTAAATCCACTAGGCTCTGAAAATCTGATCAAGCTTCATCTCATTTTCAATTATTCCATCCGTCTCAAAATAATTGTCGTTTAAGGTTTATGTACAAGTTTTAAGGAAATAATTAGTTGTGTTAATTTTAATGGTAAAATTTGTATGATTTACTATAATACCTTCATTAACTATAATTAGTGGAGTAGTTAAGTGAGATGAAATTTAATAAATAAGGGTATAATAATAGAAAAAAGTAATTAATGTTGCATTAGTATACTAAAGTGACAATTATTTTGGGACAAATAAAAAATATTAAAAAGACAATTATTTTAAGACAGAAGGAGTAGAAGCCAATGACTTTGAAAATATATTTGAAGAATATCTTTTGGAGTTAGAACAAATGAACACTAAAATCAAATGATTACGAGCATGTTTGTTTCAACTTTAACAAAAATAAATTTTTTTGTGTTAAATAATTTTGTGTAAAAAAAATTTACAAAGAATTTTTTTTATAAAAGTTTCAAATGAAAATTTGGTTTGAATGGTTATTCTTAAAATGTTATTTTAGATATTTTATCATTTTATCGGAAAAAAATTTGGATATCAAAATTTCAAAAAATCACTTAATTTTGAAGCTATTTCAAATAGATTTTCATAAAAATCATTTTTGAAATACTACTTTTTGAAAAAAATTGAGATTTTGACTATGTTTTGATCTTCAATAATGTGCATTCATGTTATATAATGTCCAAATTAGTGTTTCAATTTAGAAAAAATGAATATAAAAAAACTTGTAATATTTTAGAAAACGATTTTATAACATCTATTTTCAAAAATACAAAAAAATATCTATTTTTTTAAAACTGAAATATATTTTTCAATTTGTTAAGGAATACCACCAACGGATCTCCATATTTCACACCACTACCTTGTACTATGATTACAGTTGTGAAATCACAAAAGTTTTCAATTCTATTCTCAAATGGTATTATTTTCATCATCTATACATATAGAGAGAGACAAAGAGAATTTGAAGTTAGCCGTTTTTGCCAATTGACTACTGAAAAATTCATACCGATAGAACAATAACACTTTGGGTGCGTTTGTTTGAGATTAAAATAAAATAGATTTTTTAAAAAAATTTAAAGTTGTTTTTTGTTTGTTTACAATTATAAAAATCATTTTTGTTAACAAACACATGGTCTTTGTTTTTAAAAAAAATAGATTTTGAGAAAATCAATTGAAAATAGCTTTTTATTTTAGACTCAAAAATGATTTTTGTGAAAATCTGAAACAAACACATTAAAAATGAAAAAAGTAATTTTTTTTTAACAAAATAGATTTTTTCTAAAAATAATCCCAAACAAACGCACCCTTAATATTATATATACTCTTCATATTATTCTTAAGTCATTTATGAAATTCATTTGTGTATATGCTTGTTCAGAAGCAATTTGTAAGTACACAATATTTGTATTTCAACTTTGTTTGAATTCCTTGAGGGACTAGATTTAGTCTGCAGCTTGAAGAAGTCATTGAACGTTTCTGTTTGAGTTTTGTGTAATTTGTTTGGTAAGTGGTTTAAGACCTTGTTAATGGTGAATCAGTATAAATTTTTTTTGAATTGTTGAGTTCTCCGGTTTTTATTGTTGTGTCACTGTTTTAGTGTAACCTCAATTAAAACCTTTGCACCTTCAACCTTTGCATGCTATTAATTTAACATTTTTTTTATAAATTTTCTAAATATATTTTGGCATATTATTCTCAAGAATAATCACAAATATACATGACAATATAATCTACAACCATCAAAACCCAATAGCATTGGCCCAACAAAGATCGCCCTCAAACTACGAAAATTTTTCATCCTCTGCCCTACACTCTCTCCTCCAAAACTATTGTTTTTGCTTTTAAATATGAATTGAGAAGATTTAAGAAAAGTTAGGATTCTAGAATCTTAACCAGGCAAAAGTTCGGTTCGTATGATCCAAACTCCTTTTTACTAGAGATTAGCTATGAAATACCTACAAAATTCGTCGTAGTTAAAGTCCTAACCTCGCAACAATGTGGGAAAGTAGAATTCGAACTCCTTTTTACTAGAGATTAGCTATGAAATACCTACCAAAACCGTCATAGCTAACTCCAGATTTTAAAGGAAACCAAAAAGTTTTCAGCAAGAACTCATCTAATGTATTCGTGCTACAATAAGGTATTCATACTCACCAAGTTAATCATCAAGCCTAATAGTTTCACTTCCAAAAATCAAACCAAACCAAAACTATCAAATCCAATTACCTTAAATTCTCTAAAAACAAAACCAAAGTTATCTCCTCCAAAAATGCATCAGCTAAACTCACATCATCCAACACTACTCTCAAGATGTTCAACTCCACCACAACCACCAACAACAACACCACCAAGTTCAAGAAACTAAACTCCACATCAACTAAAAAACTAAAAAATTTAGTGAAAGCAAGTAATAAAATTACAAAATCTGCCACCACGGACAAAAATAAACAAACAAAACTTCAAACTAACGAAACAAACAAAAAACCAAAAAAATAAATACCAAAGTTTGAATTAACTATGAAAGTTCGGACTCTATAATCATAACCTGTTAAACCTCCACGAAAGTTAGGATTCTATAGTCCTAACCTGCTAAACTCTCCACAAAGTTAAGATCGCAAAATCGAACTGTATTTTTACATAAAACCGAACAATAATTTTGAATTTGAAGAGAGAATCAGAGAAGTGGGAGGGGTTGTTAAAATTTTCTCAAACTACTGCCATACGTCCCATACCTACCCATATACTTATGATTCATTTTAATCCATTTAATTTTCCTCAAGATCACTTGTTAGTTATTTGTTTTTTAATTTTTTTTTTTTACAAAAGAAAAAAATATTTATTCATTCAAATTAAAAATACATCAAATTTGTACAAATTCAATGCCGCTAAAAATGAAAAAGATAAATCTGCGAACAAAATCAAAACATCCAAATTAATAGTATAAAATGGCTTACTCATGCCTACATATAATGTAATAAAATTAAAGTTACCGGAATCTCCATGTTTCTGGGGTCTGCATCATTAAAGAACTTGATCATTGGTTGAATCAGTAATTTGATCAAAGTTGATCTGTTAATGAACCAAATGAACACCTCACAAAATGGGAAAACAAACAAATGTCAGACTGAGATGACGAAATCACGAATAAACTCCAAAAGAAAAATCAAACTTTTGTGAATAACACTTATTTTGATCAAAATGAGAAGAAAAGAGAAACACATGGGTGATTTTGAGTAAAAAAACCCAAAATCACTCCCGATAATGAACACAACAAAGAAAGAGATAACCAAATGAGTTTTAGAACCGGCTTATTTATTTTTTAATCTTATAGACCACATTTTGTCCTTTTAATTTACATGAATCGAATGTAGAACTTTGTTAAGTAATGTCTGTATTGGTTTTTTTTATTGATGTTCTGTTTATATACGACATTTTTATTTTGTAGTGCCTCATTTATTAATCTCTATACGTCTTGTGTAGAGAAATGATTATTAATACTAATATATATTTGCCGGTCAAATTTTTTTTACATGAATTGACTAATTTTAAGTCAATTCAGTCTAATTTGTTGGTATGAAGCTTTTGGCAACCTTCTAATAAAACTACGAGGTCCCATCCAAGAGATCAACCGCAACCTAATTCCTATACATCAAGCAATTCAATTATTTGGATTTATGATGAATCTAAATTTGAGACTATTAAATATAAACGTACACATCTAATTCTGTAATAACAACAATTCTTATCTGATACCGTAACTCTTTCTCTTTTTATTGATTAATTGAGAAATGGTAGCAATACTTTCTTTTGAATATGCACTTTTTTATTTTTCAAAATCAATATGAATATGTACTTTTAAGAATATAGGTCACACATAAAGTGGTGAGACACATGAATTTCATTCAATTAAAAAATAACTAGTAAATATTAGAGAGAATGTTCAAAAGAGAGTGTTGCTTGCGCTCGATCTTTCTATTATTTTCCTTTAAATTTACTTGGTTGGTTTGAATCCAGGAGATGGATGGTGCGAATCATGTGTTCTTGCTCTAGTATATCACTAAATGGCAAATAAGGTTATCTCCCATTTGCTTTTAGTGCTGCAATTTTAATGATGTGAAGTACCATTGCATTAAATGAAGAGTAAACAAAAAGGACAAAATATACATTGGCTAAATAAATCATTGCTGTTGAAAAAGTGTGTTATGGTTTAGTTAGAAATGGAAATGGGAGTTATGAAAATTGATAACTAATTTAAATGAGCGTTGAGGGATGTGAAGTTCATCATTTAATCCCTTCATCTGCCACCTTAATTTTATAGGGTCCCTCAATGCCTTTAAAACCATACCTCCACACTAATTATCAATCATCAAAATCCAATTCTCACACCACACAACATCACCACCATTTTGTACCTTTCTTGTTTTCATCAAAGTGCTAACTGAAATGCCTTCAATGTTGTCAAATTCCTCAAACTCTTCAAAAAACAAGTACCTTAAACTTTTGTACCAATATTTTGTGAACCATGTTATTACCCTCATAATCTTAACTATTATGATTTGCATCTTCATAGAACTACTACGTTTAGGCCCTTATGAAATACTAAATCTTTTTAATTCCCTTAAATTTGATCACATACAAATCCTTTGCTCTTGTTTTCTCATCATCTTCATATCCACAGTATACTTCATGATAAAGCCACACACGATCTACTTGGTCGATTACGCCTGCTTCAAACCGCCGATAACTTGTCGCGTCCCTTTTGCTACTTTCATGGAACACTCAAGACTAATCCTCAAGGACAACCCGAAAAGTGTCGAGTTTCAAATGAGGATTCTTGAACGATCGGGTCTTGGAGAAGAAACATGTTTGCCACCTGCAATCCATTACATCCCGCCTAATCCAACAATGGAAGAAGCGAGACGGGAAGCCGAGCTTGTTATCTTTTCATCCTTGAATTCATTGTTTGCGAAAACCGGACTCAAACCTAAGGACATAGACATTCTTATAGTCAATTGCAGCCTCTTTTCTCCAACTCCTTCTTTGTCTGCTATGGTGATCAACAAATACAAACTTAGGAGCAACATTAAGAGCTTCAACCTCTCCGGAATGGGATGCAGCGCGGGTTTAATCTCAATTGATTTGGCCCGTGATCTTCTTCAAGTTTATCCGAATTCAAACGCAGTTGTTGTGAGCACGGAAATCATTACTCCAAACTATTACCAAGGAAAAGAAAGAGCAATGCTTCTACCAAACTGTTTATTCAGAATGGGTGGTGCTGCTATTCTTTTATCAAACAAAAAAACAGAACACAAAAGAGCAAAATATAGATTAGCCCAAGTGGTTAGAACACACAAAGGAGGCGACGATAAAGCTTACCGTTGCGTTTACGAAGAAGAAGACAGAGAAGGTAAAGTTGGAATTTCACTTCAAAAGGATCTTATGGCTATAGCAGGAGAAGCATTGAAATCAAACATAACTACAATTGGTCCTCTTGTTCTACCTGCTTCAGAACAATTACTCTTTCTTTTAACACTTATTGGAAAGAAAATTATCAATCCTAAATGGAAGACTTATATTCCTGATTTCAAACAAGCCTTTGAACATTTTTGTATTCATGCTGGTGGTCGTGCCGTGATCGACGAGTTACAGAAGAATCTTCAGCTTTCTTCTGAACACGTCGAGGCTTCGAGGATGACACTGCATCGATTCGGGAACACATCCTCTTCGTCTTTGTGGTATGAATTGAACTACATTGAAGCAAAAGGAAGGATGAAGAGAGGTGATAGAGTATGGCAAATAGCATTTGGGAGTGGATTTAAATGCAATAGTGCTGTGTGGAAATGTAATAGAAGCATTGATACACCTGTTGATGGACCTTGGGATGATTGCATTGATCGTTACCCTGTTCATATTCCTGAGATTGTTAAGCTCTAAGCTCTATGGGAGAAGAAGAAAATGAAAGAAAAAACATATATATAACTATATGCTGCAAAGAAATAGTAAAAGTTCTTTGGGGTTTGATTAGTTTGATTTTAGCTATCTTGTTAAACAAATTGAATTCTGTTATCGGTCTTTGACCACTATGTCTGTTATCACGGTGGAGATGTCAGAACCACGGTGATACCTCCATCGTGATACCAAACATGTACACATGTGTCTTTGCCTGTTCCTAGTATAGAAGCCGAAAAAGGTCTTAGATATTTCTCATTTGTCTGTTATACATGGTACTCAAATTTCATTGTTTATTTTTCCTTATGTGAACATTGACAAGTATTTGGAATTTAAATATACAAAACAAGGATGGTTGCTTCTGTGTTTCAACTTTCAATGCTTCTGTATTTCCACTAATTCACAATTTTTGTTATTTTTTTTTTGGTACAAACAATTTTGGTTCTCTATTAAATATGTAAATATAGTTTTTTGTTTTTAAAATTTTATAAAATTTCTCTACCAAAGAGTTTAGAACTTATTTGTGTCAATAGTGCGTATAGTGGCCATGCATAGTCTTTGAAAATTTAAACTTTAAGGGCATGTTTGGTGCGCCGGATAAGATAGAGATAAGATATGATAAAAAGTTGAATAAGGATATGATTGAATAATAACATGATAAATATTATCCTATCATGTGTTTGATGTATACATGATAAAAAAAAGATAGCATTATTAATATTATTATTATTGAATGGAAAATAAATTATTATTATTATATGTTTTTTGGACCACAAAAAAAATATTATGTGTTTCATAATCAAGAACATATGAATAAGGGATGAAATTAGCTCAACTGGTTAAGTTAGTTGAATTAAGGGTTAAAGAGTAGGATGTCCAAAGTTCAAGTCCCGGCAAAAGAAAAAAAATAATAATATTAATATTTTTATGTGATTAGAATAACAAAGGCTTATGCTTCTTTGGCCTGACTTATTTTCTACTTATTTTCTTCTCCTTAAAAATAGTAAAGAAAGAAAAAAATGTGTTTGACTTCACTTCTCTTTATTTTATACTTCTTTACTTTATTTCTTTAATACTTTTAAAGAGAAATATAACTAAATTCAATTTTATACTTCTCTATTTCATTTAAGCTAAATAAAAAAGCTGAAAATAAGCCGGGTTAAACGGGACCTTAATAGAATATATGTATGTTTAACCAACAAATCGAACATAAATTCTACCGAAATTTATTTTTGATATTAACCACTTGACCCCAGGCCCCAATGTTTTGGTTAACAGTTTTTATATTTTTTTTTAATAAAAGTGTTAGTTTTTTCTGATAGACATTTTGTACGCGTCACAAAGCTAATCATCTCTCCTTCATCTTGGTTGTGAGATTGATCTCAATGGCTTCCCCGCATTGGGAACGAACCGTCCTACCTATAAAAACGTGAATAATGTCACCCAAGTTGTTCGATTCATATATTTTTATTTTCACTTCACCTTAATTTGTTTTGCAGGTACTTTCACCACCACTCAAAAGGTTTTACATTGTTGTACATGCCTCAATCGTCGTCATCTTAATTAACAGTTATGTTCCTGAATGGATCAGGCCTCATTGTAATTTAACAATAATATTGTTGACTTTTTTTAGTAGAAAGAGTTGAAAGTTTAACATGGCCAAAGTGATAAAGTAAAGTATTTTTTGTTTAATAAACTAAATAAGAATGTGTTAACTAGTAATCTAGTATTGTGCACTGTTTAAGGAAACATGAGAAATGAATTTTGTATTGAAAAATATTTTTAAAAGATTGATTAAACAAATTTTAAAATAACTTTAATTTTTTTATTCTTTAACTAGTGCTTTGTGACACTTTGCACCATTTCCCTTTCAGTTAAATATTTAAAGAATCTTTTTGTTACAAAAAATACAATTAAACATCATATATGTTACAAAAACAATACTTAATAGACTCATTCATGATTTGAAGGTACTTATTCCTCAACCACTCAACAATATTTTAATCGATATAAATTTTTATAAAATACACCGTTTGATTGAAAGTTTATATTATTATAGATCATTTGTGTAAATTTTCAGCTAAATATAAAATCATTTGATATGTAATTGAGAAATATAAAGAATTACAGATTAACAGCATTTCAAAAAATTACACAAATTGTTAATATTGATATTTGTCAATAAAATTTGAAATGATTTTGGATTTGTCAGAAATTTTACACAAATGATCTATATGAGAAATTTTAGACTGCTAGGCTAAGTGATCAAAAAACCAAACGACGGTTTTAAAAAATTTAAACGCGCGGAAACCCACTGGATCGGTTGTCTACTTTGCACCTAGTTTGATCAAAGGAAATGTTGTATACACCCTTAAAAGTATATGATAATAAAACGATACCAAATCAATGTCTCGTGATCAATCGATACAAGATATACGATTTTTATAGTTTGAAAACTTATAAACAACAATTATATAGTCTAAGTCTAGAGTATCACAAACAAAGCAAGTTATTGAAATTTGATCGAGCACTTAGCGTGCGTCAAACTTGATCAAATTTCAATTGACAAAACCAATTGAATAATAGAACAATTGAAAGAGTTAATATATTTTTATTCACACACACAATGCAAGTTATTAAAATTGAGAGAATAAAAATAATAAAGCCGTAAACATTGCTATAAAAAAATTAAGCTATACTAAAAAAAATAAACATGAACTAATTTAGCCAAAATTTATGTGAAACTAATTTGGGGCTTTTTAAAATAATTAAATAAAAAAATTGACAAAAAAAAAATGTTGTTGACGGAATAATTTAGCCAAAAAAGTTTAACACATCAACAAAAATTTTCAAGTTGACAATTTTGATCGACAAATCATCACATTAATATGACATACAGTATCATCAATCAACTAATTAAATATATCAAAACTATGAATTGATTTGTCTCGTGCCAATAATTGTAAGGAACTAATACTATTTAGATTTTTTTTTTTTTGTAAAGGACATAATTAGATAGTTGGAAAATTATGAAGTACCAAAATTGCTCTATATATTGTCAAAAAATTATAAAAATTATTGTTTTTGTTTAAAAATATATGATCTACTTTGAAAAATAGAGGATTTAATTAGAAAAAATTGTAAGAATTAACATTAAATGTCTAAATAGAAAAAGAAATAATTTCAAGTCAAGAAAGATTGCTTGAATATTTTCTAAAATCTATTTATAATTTTCATCATAAGCAAGCTATCAATCATATAGTCATAATTTTTTTTTGACCATAATCATATAGTCATAATTTTTTTAAAGGAATAATTTTTTTTAGCATATTCTTTATATTTTGTGATTTTAGTTTGTAGGTTATTTTACAAACAAAGTTAATATACCCCTATCTTTTTCCAATTAGTGTATCAAACCTATAATATGCTTCCAAGACATTTAAAAAATTGTTTTTAAATTATGAGAATTGAATACTCCTGATACTCCTTCCGTCCCAACATATAAAAGAAAAATTATCTATTTTTTTCCAAAATATAAGGGAAAAAACTAAATATATATGTTTTCCAAGCATTAATTTTACTTATTGTGATAAAATTAAATTAAATATAAATTGCGCTTATCAAAAAAAAAATTAAATATAAATTGCATTTATTTTTTCTTCTCTCTTATTTTATCAATAAACAACAACCAATAAAAAAATGTTTTAATCTCCTATGCAACTTATTTCAAGAAAAATCTCACAAAATCATATTTCAAATTTTTATGTTTTAGTTTTCTTAATAAGTGTGATTTTTTTACTTTCCCTTATATTTTGGAACAGAGGGAGTACTTCTTATAATTTTATTTTACTTATCAAAAAATATATACAGTAAAATCTCTTTAAATTAATACTCAGTAAATTAATAAACTCTCTAAAATAATAAAGTTATTTGGTCCCGACTTGGTCCAGTATAAAAAATTGAAAAATTCGATAAAATAATAAGATAATAATTTTTCGGAAGATCCCTTTGTAATTTTCGGTCCTAAGAAAATCATAAATTAATAATTCATGTAATTTATCACATTTATGTAATTTATATATGGCAAACTTGCTTAAGAATACATTGTACCAATTTGTTTCTCTTGTTTACATCAAAAATCTTTATTGATTTCCAATGCATATTATTAAAATCATTATTGATTTCCAATACATATTACTAAAGTCATTATTGATTTACAAATCATTAAAAACTCTTTAAATTAATAATTATTAATTTATCGATAAATTAATAACTTTTTAAATTAAGAAATTTCTCCGGTCCTGATTCCATTAATTTATAGAGATTTTACTGTTGTCATAATATGTAAGATTTTTAAGGCGAAATAAAAAAAGAAACAAAAAGATTTACGATTATTTTTCAGCCACATGTTTGAGAGGAATGTACAAATTCAAAGAACTAGTTTATTCATTGACAGCTATCATAAACTCTTCTTTTTCAACGATACAGTCTAAATCTAAATAAACAAAATACTACAATTGTACTACGAATTTTCAAATAATATTCAGCGATGCTTTATTATTTTTCTATATTAAATTAAATTTTTAGCACCAAACCGAAAATAAATTCCAATTTTCTAATTTTACAAGTTACAGCAACATCGATTAATGTTCCCCGTAAGATTCATGCGCATCCCACCAAGTATTATCCGCGTCAGATTCCGTTACATTTCCTAACGGAATACTCACTTTCCTCATATCTCCAACTGTCAAACGTTGACGTCCGTCATCTCTAACATAAACCTTCTGAACGCCGCCAGATTCAACTAAGACCGTGTTTCCCACTGTGGGTCCCCACTCAGCAACAACCGATGGTTTCCGTCTTCGAAGGCGCGTGTCCCAAATCTCAACCGCCAGATTTCCACGCGCGCCTTCACCGGCGGAAACAACTACAGCTGATGAAGCTGTAGAACTCAAAGGCGCGTGTGAAATAACTCCTTCCTCGTAATCATCAAAATCTAAACCTAAACCAAATCCTATACTGTCCCAAAGCTTAACAACGTTTTTTTGAGTCTCGAACACGTCGTAACAACTTCCAGAAATTCTAAAAAAATCGTTGAAACTTCTGGAAGTTGTTACAGACGGTTCGTCTTCTTCGAACTCCGACGATGAAGATAAGCTGACAACATCGTCGTTGTCGTTATCAGAATCTTCATTGTCGGAGGTGAAATCGTCGCTGTCGTCGAATGAAATTGAAGGGAGAGAAGAAGCTTTTTTACGGAGGTGGATGATGAAAATGGTGATTTTTTTGATGATGCTGCTGAAGGTTGCTACCAAAGCAAAAATGACAGCACCCCATTTGCAGAAATTGAAAGCTATTGAAAAGGATTGGATTCCGTTGAATGAAGTTGTTGAGATATGAGAAGGTAAAGATGGGTTTTGTAATGAACTAAAACCTGCTTGGAAATCGTTGAATCTGTCGATTAATGGAACTTGCATGTTTGGGTTTTTTGGAAGAAGAGAGAAAAGGGATGAAAATTTTGAGGAGATGGGAAAATTAGGAGGAGAGGAAAATTGAAGAGGGGTGAGTGATGGTGATTTATGGGAAAAGGGAAAGTATTAAAATAATGAGGAAAGAGAGATGAATGTGAGGATTAATGTTGGTGAGTCCCATGCCACGTAAGAGAAAAAGGTGAGGAGGGTTTTTGGAGTGGAGGACCAATGGAGAGAAGATTAGAATGGGTGAGTCATGAAATGATAAAAGCGTAAGAGGTAGGACATGGTCGGAGGAAGAGTTAATTCTAGAATCCTAAAATATGTGGTTGTTATAAGGGTCATTCACATCATTTAATTTGTTTGCTTCTTAGTTTACATTACGTACCTAAGCTAACATTACAGTAAGCAAATTCGTTACGGTAAGGTAACTTCTCCGCCGTTTTAATTTTTTTGTTGCAAAAAGAGGGCAAAAGCCCAAAAAAAAAACAAAAAATTAAGTTACTAGGACATTCCTAGACATGCAAACCTCGAAAATATTATCTAAAAGGATCTTTTGAAGCTCACTAAGGCCCTGTTTGGTTCGGAGTTTTTGGAGGGGAGGGGAGAGAATATTTTAAATTTTTGTGTTTGGTTCAACTTTTTAACGAGGGGAGGGGAGCGAATGATTAATTTACTTTTTTTATCCTTAATAATATAAACTCAAAATAAGAATTAAATTATATTGGATATGTTACACCAAAAAAAAATCTTAAGGATATATAACAAAAAAAAATCTAATGAGTAGAAAACTTAATTTTTTTTTCTCAAAAAAATAAAACCTAAATATTTAATATTTCAACAAGGATAATTTAGGATTTTAATAAAAATGTGTGGGTAATTTTGTCAACATAATAAATTATATTTTCTCTCACTTCACCTCCATAAAAATCCCTCCCCTCACCTCCCCTCCCCTCCCCTTCGATTGAACCAAACAGAGGAAACTCCAAACCAAATATATTAAAATGATCCAAAGATATGCTATAGTTTACCGTCGTTTTAAAATTTAAGTAGTTGATTAATAGTTAAAATATGATAATTGATTTTATTTTATTTTTGAAAAAAAAATATGATGATTGATAAAGCGTGATAAAAATATCAATATCGGTTACTAAATGTTACTTCCTCCGTCCCATTATATAAGCACTTTTTTACAAAAAGTCTAGTCCCAAAATATAAGCCCCTTTACAATTTAAAGGTACATTTATTACTTTTTTACTTACATATACCCCTAATTATTACTACTAAGTAATAAATGTACCTTTAAATTGTAAAGGGGCTTATATTTTGGGACAGACTTTTTGTAAGAAGGTGCTTATATAATGGGACGGAGGGAGTAAATGTTAGTTGGTCCACATGATTGGTACGAGATTTGATAAGGAGTACCGCCGTTCGATATCGCAATTGTATTTGAGAAAAAATTGATGTCACTTGATACTAGAATTTCACCTAGAATTTTGAACTAATAAAGTTCATTCTCTTATGAATCAGAGGTAAAAACACAAAAAAATTATATACATTGAACAATTGATAAGATATTTATAATTGATAATTGATGTTTAACGACTGATTGTTTATGACAAAACTATAAAAATAAAAAGGATCAAATATAGTTTTAGTCTTTATAAATATACAAAATTTCATTTTTAGCCCCGATAAAAATTTTCAACAGAAAATTTTCAACAGATTTTCAACAGATTTTGGTCCTTCAAATATTTTTTATCATGATTTTTGGTCTCAGTTTTTCATTCATCTCAAATATTTCATTAGAAATTTTAAACTTTTTTCCGGTGACATGTTTAGTATTACCTCCATTAAGCGAATAGCTAATTAAAACTTTCTCCCTCTACAATATTTTTTCTCTGACTTCTCTACAACCTATTCCTCCATCGTGTGCCTCCCCTTCAAATCCCAACACCAAAATCGCGATGTAGCTTTCATGGTGGGTAGTGTGACGATTGGTTTGTCCATCTGCACCACCAGCTTTCCCGGTTGTTTCTAGCGGTTTGTTGTTGAGGTAGATCTAGATCTGTGAATCCATATATGTGCATTTTGACGTGCTTCCGGTGACGTCCTTCAACGGCTGTTGACGTGCTTCTAGCGATGTCCTTGCATGATGAATTTGCAATAATTTTAAAATTTGGTGAATTTTGAATTATTTCCGCCAACAAATTAGGCGCCACAATTTCAAAAATTTGGTGAAATTTTAAATTTCAATTTGCGCCAATATTTGTGAGGAACATTTACTCGCAAACATAATTTTTTATTTTAAAAAAAGGCTTAAATATATTTTTGGTCCTCTAAATATTTTCAAGGTTTTACTTTGGTCCTTTAACTATTTTTCGTTCTGTTTTGGTCCTTTAACTATTTTTTTGTTCCATTTTGGTCCTCTAACTTTCATTATGTTAATCTATTTGGTCCTAATTGTCGTTAGAAAAATGTCAAAAACGTTAATTTTGCGTACATGACACTTAGGGACTTGGTGGCTTTGGTGTGAGATCTAATAGGAAAACGCCACGTGGCCAGAGACCTTCTTCTTCTTACTTATTCATCGCGTACAGAGTTTCCTCCATCACCGTCTCCGTCCACATCACCGGTGATCTTTCCAGTCACGAAAGCTTACGAAACGATACTCCAAAACCTCTCATTATTCACGATGAATCCAAATCTAATGTTTGTTTTCTCAATAGAGGCTTCTACCTCTTGTTTTTGACATTTTTCTAACGGTTAGGACCAAGTAAATTAACAGAATGAAAGTTAGAGGACTAAAACGGAACGAAAAATAGTTAAAGGACTAAAGTGAAACCTTGAAAATACTTAGAGGATCAAAAATGTATTTAAGCCTAAATTTAAAAAATTCTGTATAACCTTGAAAATTCTGAATGTTTTTTCAATTGAAATATTATTTTGTGGTAAGAACACATATGTGAATAAGAAGTTTGTTATTGTATGAAATGGATAAGTCCAAATGGTAAGAACACCTGTAAAATCAACCGAATCAATTCATCAAACCCATATGAAAAAACACATAAAGATGAATATTCATATGTAACAACAACCAAATTGCAAAAAAAAAAGGCTTAAACATACATTTGGTCCCTGTATGTAAACTAGATTTTCGTTTTAGTCCCTGTATCGAAAATTTTGACAAAATAGTCCCTGTATCGCGCTTTTTTTTTTGGCGTTAGTCCCTAGTCGTGTTTTTCTTCCAAATTGGTCCAAGTGGCACACGGTTTTCTTCCAAATTGTACCATGCCACGTGTGCAAAAAAGTAGAGTGACTGGATAAATAAATTATAGGGACCTAAATCAAAATTATAGTCTAATTGCAAAGTTTCCCCCTTTTGAATCCTAAATCCCCAAATTTTTCACAAATTCATAAATGGTGTGATTTGTTCTTCTTCTCTGTTCAATTCTTCCCTAAATCCCCAAATCTTAACTATTGACACTGGCACGCACGCAGTTAGTTCACCTCCTCCTCATCCTCCAAATTATGTAACAGTGAAAAGAAGAGAATGAAATTTGAGGGAGTGGAATTTGGAAAAGATCTCGAAGATGATGATGATGATAGACATATTGAGAAGAAGGAGATTCGGAACACTATTATTATTGTCTGTGGCTTTCATAACAACTTTCTTCTCTATATTACTACTACTCATCTTTTTCACTCTCATTCTTTCTAACTCTCAAGCATTTTCCAACATCAATAATAATAATCTATTCCCTCCTTCTCCTTCTCCTTCTGCAAATACAATCATCATCTTCAAACATTAACAACTTGACAATTTATTACAATAAAATTATCTGGTGGTGGTGGAAAGAATTGAGCAGAAAAGAAAAACAAATTACAGGATTTGTGAATTTGTGAAAAATTTGAGGATTTAGGGTTCAAAAGGGGGGAAATTTTGCAATTAGACTATAATTTTGATTTAGGTCCCTATAATTATTTATCCAGTCACTCAACTTTTTTGCACACGTGGCATGGTCCCGTTTGCCACCTGGACCATTTTGGACGGAAAACACGACTAGGGACTAACGCCAAAAAAAAAAAACGCGATACAGGGACTATTTTGTCAAAATTTTCGATACAGGGACTAAAACGAAAATCTGGTAAACATACAAGGACCAAATATATGTTTAAGCAAAAAAAAAAAGTCCAAATTACACATCTGGAAAGAAAATAGAAATAAATCAAACACAAAAACAAATTGAAACTAACAAAGCAAACACAATAACATAGCCAACAACCCACGACATACCTTTGAATCGATGACGAACGAGAGCGATGGTGATAAGAAGAGAATCGCAGTGGCCGCCGGAGGAAACTAGGTTAACAACAAGATCCGTTCTTCATATCCGGTTTCGGTTATGGTCGAGAACGGTGTGAAGAATGGAAAAAAAATGGATTTTGTTATGGTTGAGAGAAAGAAGTGAAGAATGGAAAAAATGGGTTTGAGTTGTTTGAGAGAAAGAATGAAGAATAAGAATGAATGAGAGAGGGGGAGAGAGAGAGAGAGAGAGAGAGAGAGAGATAATGAAGAGTAAAAATGGAGAGTAAGAATGAAGAGAAAGAATAACTAAAAGCCTTCACGTGTTCACACTATTGAAAAGCTGAAGAGCTTGCAACGGATATGTGCATAATAGTGGTTACCGAGGAAGTTTGTGAGGAAGAATTTCCTCGGAAAATCACATTGAAAAATGTAATTCTGACACACACGTTTTGTCATTAATAAAACGCGCTTTGTCATAAAGACTAATACATTTTGCGAGGAACTATTCCTCGGAACAAGCAAACAGGTGTTGCGTGTAAGGATGTTGGCATCTCTGACATAGGTTTTGCAAGGAAAGTTTTCTCGGAACAGCATTTTACGTTGCAAGGATTATTATTTCCTCGGAATATTTGGTCGCAATTCATCCATTTTCTTGTAGTGTTTTTTGCGCAGTTTAAAACCTTCGCTAAAATAATATTTTGTGGCGGTTATATTATGATTGACTGAGTCTAAGGGTATTGCAAAAAATCAAACATTATAAGGAGAATTCTCAAAAAAAAAAAAAAAAATACAAGAGAGTATTGAAAAATTGGCATATTTTACAGGGATATTACCCTATTTACCCAAGTTAAAGTTGTTGTAACAAAAAAAAGTAAGTTAAAGTTGTAAGAAACGGACTAAAAGAAATTGGTCTTTAGTCTGTGTGGTTGCAGGTTAAATATATCACTCTACGAACCTTAAGTCCTTAACTCTTATTCTCTGCTCTACAGAAAGTATATAGCTTTATAAATCCAACCCCAAGGTGTCTTTTGGTGTTTTTTTTTTGTCTATATATTTTCATTTGGTAGTGAACGTTTATTCAAATTTAATCAACAAAGTTCTCGGATTTGAATTCTAAAAATGCCCAAACTTTGAAAGTTTTGAATTTGAAAATGTTTATAGGTTCAAACGTCTCTACACGCACTAGTAAGTACTAAAAAACATATATAAGTATGCTTTTGTAATGAATGAAAAGGGCACACTGAAATACAAATATGTTTATAGCTTCCAAGGATTAACACTTTGAATCTGAACAACAACTTTTCTTCCTAAGATACTTGTACCAAATCGCGAACACAATAATAAACCCCAAGACCCCAACTGCGACACCAATACCGATGCCAAATGTTGATGTCGACGAAGAAGAACCAGCATCATCAGATGATATGCCATTCGAAGATATAGGTGGTGTCCATGTTGGCATAGGCGGACTCCATGACCAAGGTGTTCCTGGCACCGTCGAATCTGGCGGTGAAGGTGTATTGAGTGATGGTGGTGGAACATAAATTATTGACATATTTTCGTTAGATAAAAGCTCAGTTTCAAATTTGATGAAGTGTTTCTTTTGAGTAGCTATTGATCACATCAAATAATTTTATAGGCGCAATACAAGAATGAAATGTACAATATTATTTTATTATAATGTTTTGACAAAGACTAATTTTTATTGTTGAGTCACTTGAATAGTACAACTTGATGGTTGGTAAGTAAACAAAAGGAAGAAAACTTTGTCACGAGAGATGCTCCAAGTCATTGGCTTAGTTTTATATATTTGTTTTTGGGATATGCTTTGTTTGATATATTGATTAGGTAATAAATAATTTTATATGTTTCAATCAACAGATAATTAGTAGGTAGGAAAATAATCAAGCCTATAATTGCATTGACCTAGTTATTTTAAAAGAGGTAACTATTTTTAGACAACTTATGAGACACATAAAATTACAAGGTAAAAAGTGGATATTGGCAAAGCAACAAGTGAGCACAAAATTATTAACAAAACTAAAAGGTTTAAATACAATTTTGGTCTCTTAACTATTTTTGAGGTTTCACTTTGGTTCTCTAACTAATATTTGTTCTATTTAAGTCCTTTAACTTTTGTTCTGTTAAACAAATTGGTCCCTTCCGTTAAAGGGTTAACCCCAAATATCTTTGGTGAGTAACATTAATAGCTGGTCCACCATAAACCTCAATAATACTTTAATCTTAACCGTTTGATCTATTTATCAAAAAATAAACCATTATATCTTTGAGGTCTATTGGAAGTAATAGTGCACTATCACCATCTAAATTTTTTTCCCTTTCTTCTTCTTCTTCCTTCATAAACATCAAATCAGAAAACCAAAAACTAAATCAACAACCCAAAAATTCATAAACATTAAAAATCAAATCTTTATCAAAAAATCAGCTCCAACACACCCAGATCGTCACCAAAAAATCAGCTCCAATAGCTTCCACATAACGATCCCCACGAAAACGGATCCAGATCTCCCCAACTTTCACCTTTCGATTTCTATTACGGCGTTTTCGCCACAGCTAACAACAAAACCCAGATCTTCGGTGCTAGAATTTCTAAATTGAATGTGTCCATCATCTGCTTTTGAAAGGGTTGAAGGGGAACTTATATGCAATCATGAATTACTTTTGAAATTTGTTGAAGAGGAAAAGACAGAGACCATTATCTGCAGTTAGAGATGAACTTGCGGAACAAATGTTAGTTTTAGGATTTGTTGGTGTGATGACTTGTATATTCTTCAATCTTCACGAGCACCATGTCTTATTTGAATGGTTAAATATCTTAAATGTAACTATTGATTTCATGATCAGAGAAGAAAATTTAGAAGCACCAATGCCATTGTTGTTCTTCTACTTTTTCCAGCCATGGATGAAAAACATGAAGGATTGAGATGGAGAAGATGAAGAAAATAAATTAAATTTTCAACCAATACCAAAATGCCACATGTACATGAGTTAACAGTTGCAAACGGAAAGGACCAAATTGTGTAACAGAGATATACTTAAGGGACTGAAACAGACCAAATAATAGTTATGGGACCAAAGTGAAACCTCAAAAATAGTTAAGGGACCAAAATTATATTTAAGCCAAACTAAAATGACTTCACATGAAGGGTTGTCCATTAAGCTGTCCCAAAATAATTGTCAAATTAAACTAAGATTCAAGTAGTTAATGAGGTTCACCAAAATATAGATTATGAGAAAACCCAGTTCGATTAATGGATAAAGTAAAATTTTAACTAAATTTTACTTACTTCGCGAATGAATAATTTATTACAAGCTAATACCAGTATAATAAACTATTCGACTTAAAGACAATTTATATTCAACTAATCCATTTGATTATCCAGTTTGGTGCCACCATAATACTTCTTGTGTAGTCAATTGTTATATTCAACACCCTCCCGTCGCGCATAATGTATTCTAACGCTCTAATATAAAAAAACTCAACTTACATAAGTAGGTAATACTACCAATATAATTTCTTTATTTTGAATAAAATACTTTATTTTTTGACACATATTTTGAATAAAATACTATCAAAATACATAACAAAGATAAACATCATATGGTGCTTAATAGTTTTGAATAAATTTTTTTTTCTATGCCGCGTGGTTTAGTTAGGTTGGCGGTTTACATTTCATTAAATCGAACCAAACTGCAATATTTAACTTAACTCTATCAACTACAAGTAATCAACTTATTACATAGTCCAACTTAACAAATTCAATCTAAATTAAGTTTATAAAATACTAGGCTGTCGAAATATATGTTGCTACAGCTGGACTTTAGGTAGCAAAGGTGTTTTTTGTCAAAATGAAAAGAAGCAAATCTCAAAGCCGCATATTGGAAATTAAAAGCATCATCTTTAGTATACTAGTAGGTGCATTGCTCAAGGTTTGAAAGCTTGAAACACATCCTTATTCATGTGACACGGTATTTCATTTTAACTCATATATCATTACATTGAAACTACACTTGTTTTATTAGTAAAAAAGAAAGAAAGAATTAAAATGGTGGTTTGTGGTGGTGGTTTGGGTGTTGGTGTTGGTGGTTTGTGGTTCGGTGTTTAGATCAGAACTGGTGGTTTTGTCTTGTGGTGGTGGAGGTGGTTGTAGTTTGGGGTGATAATCTTTTTCTTTTCCAGCGATCCAAACTTCTACGCGTTTCCAAACCTCTCACCGTCGTTCTTTGGTTTATCGTCGATTGGAGGTTTGCAAGGGTCGTTGGTGGTGCTGCATCTTGTCTTTGGGTGGTTGGTGGTGGTTCTGATCGTCCTCCTCCGCGTCAGAGGGGTTGAGGTGTTGTTGTGGTGATTTAAGCCGCGTCGGATGGTTTTGGCTTGTTTGTGGTGGTGGTTATGGTGTTTTTCGGGATGTGGGTAATGTCGTGTGCGTGTTTGGCTCTCTTGATATTGATTCTCTGACCATGTTCAAATATGATGAGATTTACAATACTCTTTTCGATTCTCTGAGAGTGCTGAAATCTATTGAGATTTGCAGGTTTATTTGTTGACCTATACTGCATCGGTATTAACTGTTTGGAGGAGATTTCCAAATTGAAACTTACTAGTATAACGAACCCGTACAAATGCACGGATTAATATTCAAAATTATATTACAATATGTAATTAAAGTTTAAGTAAATTAATTGAGATATTAATTTTTAATTTAATTTCATTTTTTGACTTTTATTTTTAATTAATGAATTTTCTTTGTCAAGTAATTTTTATTTTTCCAATTACTTTTGAAGTTGATTTTATATTTATATTATTTAAATATGAAAAATAATATATATATATATATATATATATATATATATATATATATATATATATATATATATATATATATTTGGGAATTTTAAAGAGATATAATAGAGTGTAGAGCGATCTCCCGCTTTCCGTTTCTAACAATATGGTGTTTTATTTTTCATCTCCGTAGAAATTACAAAAAAGATAAAGTCATGTGTTAATATATGAGCATAAATATTGGTCCCCGTGTAAATTACAAAATCAAAGACATTCGTATTAATATGAGTGTAAATATAAGTCATAGTTAAAAAATAGGTTTCTCATATTAAAATGTGTATAAATATTTAAGTTTCCTTCCCATAAAAAAAGTCTTCCATCTCGTATTAATAAACTTCATATTAAAACATTCGTAGAAATATAACTCTGTAAAAATTACAAAAAAATTAACCCTATAGAAAATTTTTCATAAAAAATATTCATCTAATAAAATTATTGACATTTGTATGAAATTAATTTGATTTGCTTGTTTCTATCCAAAAGTTTTGTTTGTTTTTCTTCAAAAATTGCTCATTAAACTTACTTATACAAAAAAGTGTCTCATTGATATATCTAAAAAATAAGTTATAAAAATAGATCTTTAAGTTGTGTAAAAAATATATATGAAGGAGGTGAATTTCAAATTATAAATTTGCATTAATGACATTTGTAAAATTGCAAAATAGATGAAGGAGGTGAATTTCTAATTATAAATATGAATTAAAACTCTTCTTTTTTCAGAGCGGAAAATGTTTGGCTGAAAAAAAAAAGCAAATGTGCAAAATAAATATGAAAAACATTAGAAAAATATTGCTGGAGAGAATTGAGGGCATACCTCTCGAGAATTCAAATAATGGGGCAGTTCGCAGCAATGTCATATCAGACCTAGATGGATCGAAATTCCTTTTCAAGCAATTTCCTTTGCACCAGTATTCAACATTGAAAGTAGTACTTCCCATCGAAGGGTCACCCCGTGGAGAATCCTTGATTATCGTCACCATGGAAGGAAAATAACCTCTGCTCATAGAACTCCAATGCAGTCAAAAATATTATGCCTAGGAAAAAAAAGAAAATGGGGCAAAACAAGTTATTGTAGGGGCCATCCCTCTTCATACTTTCAAGTCGTTCAAATAAATCGTGTCAGACATCAGCAACTGTTGAGTTCAGAATAGGTGTCGGGGGATCATGCTAGCAAAATTCCTATAACCTTTATACAAAGAAACTCTGTTGCAAAACTCATCTTCAAGCCTTAAACCATTCAATTGCCCACCACAAGGGAACTTTCATACACCTTCAAAATCATATTCATGCATCATTCATGTCCTCATTCATCGAACATCAAGACATGCATTGGCATCCATAAGCCCAATCTTTATTCAACCTCAATCGGTATCCAAAAACATTGATTCTTCTTGGTCCCCAAAGGTCAATCCTCACTGGCGTTTCAAACCAAAACTCCACTTGGCCTTTCCCATCAAAAGAAAACCAAGATTCACATTCATCGACAAATGTGAACCAAAATTCACTTGGCCTTTCCTATCATCTGCACACATTCAATACATACATCAATAATGCAATTCATTTCATGCATAACATATACTACTAATAATCACAAATGCATCTGCATCACAATGCATTCATAGCTTAATTAAGATTCTCCGATCCAAAAGTCCATTCTCCGCTGGCAATTCCAAGCCCGATCTTATGCGGCAAATTCTAATGTCCAATCTTATGCGGTCAACCAAAAGTCCAATTGTCACTAGCAAATCAAGTCAAAAGTCCCATTGTCATGGGCAAATCAAATCAAAAGTCCAACCTCCGTTGGCAAATCCAGTTCAAAGCTCAGGCTTCCTCAACATTTTATTTCATCAGTCACGAATGGCACAACAACCATCAATCATGCATGACATAACATGCACAAGATAACATGCATTAATATACAATCATCATTCTCATCATGCATCTCGGCGGTAGATCCTGTAGTTAATCCCGACAGAAGATTTTCTAGCAAAGCTCGGCAGTAGTTATTATCTCGTCACTAGATCCTTTGGTAAACCTCGGCAATAGTTATTATCTAGTCAGTAGATCCTTTGGCAAACCTCGACAGTAGGTATCTCTCATAAAATCTCGGCAGTAGATTCCTATAATAATCTCGTCAGTAGTGTTTACACTGATTTTTGGTAAACAACCGCTAGTTTGCAATGCTTGAGAGACCAACTAGAGAATCTCGGGACATGTTTGTGCATTTATTGTTCAAGTTTGAAAATAGCAATGTTCATTAATGCAAATGAACAAGTTTGTTTGTTTAAAACAAAGTAAATGACAAAAAGATAACTTGTTTGATAAGAAAAGTAAAAATACTCAAATTGAGTACGTATTGACAAGAAAAGTAAATGATTCAATGAAATAAAAGGCAAGAAATGTAAATGAAAATATGTAAATTGCATGAATATGTAAATTGCATTGAATTTAAAAGAGTTTGACCACAAGATCATACATTGTTGCCTTGTTTATTCCTTTCGCTCGAACGCTTGGGTACTCAGAATGTGTAAGGTTTGTAGTATGAGAGATTGTGATGTGATTTACAACAAATAAACTAGTATTTATAGATAAAATATAAGGCTATCTAATAACGACTAAATAACAACCATTTGACAAGTGTCTTGCCACACAATCTTCATTCCTGAATGCCAAAAGTTGCTAGTCTTGAATGAAACGTTGCAATGGTTTGAAATTTGAATCTTAAGAATTGCTGAAAATATACTAAGTCTTGAAGCAGTCTTCGAGTTCGAGCAATTCTTGAATGACATTCGAATCATTTAACTAACTCGAACTAAATCTTGATTAGCTCCTTAGACCTGTAAATATTTCCTATCTTTTGAGATTTTAGAATGTGCTCAAACTAGGATATTATTTAAATATATTACTTTTAACCTTAATTGTACCATTGATTGGAAACATTAATTTCCATAATTAAAAGGTTCAGTAATTATATTCAAAGAATAATTAGGGCATATTTTGACTTAACCAAAATATGGGCTAACAAATTGCCCCCAAAAAATGCCAATTTCGAATTGAATTCGAATGAAAGAAGAAATTTGGCGTTTTTTCTTTTAGTATTCCACATTAATTGCACGTGACAATAATCATGAGTATAACCGTCAGCGCAGTATCCCACTACTGACACTACTGCGCCTTTTCAGCCTTTATGGGACATGTGTCATGCGCGGAAGTTGAAAGAAATCTCAAATTTCTTTTTCATTTATTTAATTCAGGAGAAAACGAAGGCTATAAATAGGATTAGGTCACCTCTCAGTCACTTTTCTGCAAATTCGCATTAGTTCACCATCTTCTTCTCTGTCCAACTCCAAATTTTCCGACTTCATTCACAAATCGTTCTTATCCACTGTTCAAACCACCTGTTTGTTTTTGATACTGAACCAATGTTTAAATTGACTAAACAAACTCTAGATCTGTTAGATTCAACAGATTTGAGAACGAACCATTTCCAAATTAAACCCTTTAGCTAACTGTTCATCTTCAACACATTTCAATGGCTGACCAACAAGAAACAGTTCCCTTTGCTGGCAAATGGGATCAAACGATTCTGAAGGCTCATAATATTGAAGTGGTCCTTGAACCTGCTGGCACAACAGAAGAACAACAACGTTGGGAAGATGAACTCGTCATCCCTTTTTCTGTAGGTTGTGATGTTTTTGCATTTGGAGGCCCTTTTCCAGATGAGGCAACTCAACTATCTCGAGTGAGTGAGTTTTTTCCCATAAAAAAGACTTGTGAACCCAAACTTTTTCTCACTGACCCATTCAACTTCACTTTTATTCGAAAGCCTCATAATATGTGGAGGTCTGCACCACATTGTGAAAATCCAACATATACCAAGTGGTTGGATCGAGTCGAGAAAGAGTGGGGAGCAGTCTGGAAAAACTTGGGCATTTTTGACATAATTCAAATCTCCAGATATGGTCCTTCTTATAATCAAGAAATGCTCACGGCTGCACTGATGTTCTATGAAAGAAGCTCACACATTCCAATTCCCTTGTGGAATGATGACTCCCACTTTACTGGACGTGGCTTCGATTACTGGCCTAAGACCAGTTGGGGAGACATTCGACCCCTCGAAGTCTAGCAAGAACAACTACTTCACCCTAAAAGAAAAAACTTTTTACAAGTTTATTCAAGAGCATCATGGTGAAGGTGAAGTCTCAGATGAAGAGCATGTGGCTTTCCTGACCCTATGGTTAGCACACTTTGTCTTCTGCTCGAGGTCTTTACAGGTGGCTCAGATGTACATTCCTTTAGCAATCCAAATACATGAGGGTAACGTTATCGCACTTGGGCGCCTATTGCTAGGTGTACTATATGAGTCTATGGGAGAGTTTTGTGACAACTTAAAGAAAACGCAAAATGGAGCCCCCTTCCACGTATTAGGACCTTGATGGTTACTCCAACTATGGCTCAACGCCACATTTACTCAAGAGATGGAACTAGTAGTCCTCCTCGATTTCAAGCTATTGTGGATCAACGCTCGATTGAAGGCGTTACGTTAGTTGTGTTGACCTCTAACTCGAGTGAAACTGATCCCCAAGAAAACTTCATCAGGTATATGAAGATTTTTCTACACTTCTCCCATTTTCAACCACGTCACGCTCCATTTGTGACAAGATTGGTAGGACCTGCCTGGCTGCAAGATGAGTTTCCTGCCTCGAATCCGGACAATGCTGATGAAGTTAACGAACTATGGCAAAACTATTTGCACCCTACCATTCTCTCTTGCAGGATTGGTAGCAATTCGAATCACCACGTGCTGGTGGGCTATCAACCAAACTTGGTTTCAAGGCAGTTTGGGTTATCACAAACCTTTCCCAAATGTCTATTCAAAAGAGAAAAGATCTTGGTAGACGGCTCAGAGGTTTCAAAGGACATGTTCGCCAAGTACTTGAAGGCTGCTGCCAATTTTGGCTATAATGTTAATCCAATCGAGTTCAACTTTTCTTTCTATTGTACTGAAAAGTACTACAATTGGTGGAAACAACATTATACTTCGCACTTGGCTGATAACATAACCTCTACCATTGCAAGACTCAACAGTGGTTTTCTTCATGACCAGCTCGAGGACTTGAAAGACACTCTTAAAAACAAAGGTAAATATTATGACAATAATCCTTTATTCTTTCTTATACTCGAAAACAACTGCTAAACTTTACCTCTTCCAATACTTAGGAAAACTCATAGAGGATGAATCCAACAAGCCAACCGCCCGAGTGAAACCAACCAATGCTGGAGGCATTCATCTAAGAGATGATGAAGACAGAAGAAGAGCTGAAGGAAGAACCAAAACAAAAAATGACAAGGTATATTTCGATACCAAAATTTTATTTGTTTCGAATCACTCAATTGAACTTTCTTCTGAATTGCCTCTCTTTGAAAATTCATTAGATCACAAGAGAAAAACACACTTTTGTAAAACCTTCAAGGGAACCCCCGCTCCCACGCATTGTGGTCTTAGAGGATGAAGAAGTTAGTCACTCAAATGCTTATTATAAACATTTCAACTAAACTTTCATGTGATCTTTCTCATGCCTTTGTTCTTTATAGGAAAAAGAACCAGAAAGACCTTTAAAGAGGAAGCACAAATCAACCACTACAACTGAGAGTAGTGAGGAAAAAGATGTACCTTCTGGTGTAGATCTAGCCGTCCCTAAATCCAAAAAACACAAAAAGAACAAAGAGAAGAAGACGAATAGTGCATCGACTGTGGCAGCAGCTATTGAGGATGAAACTGCTCAAAAAGGAGAAAAATCCCAACATTTTGAACAAACAACGCAGAGTGAAGGCCGGAAGAAGAAAAAACACAGGAAACACAAGGGTGGTAATTCTTCTAAACCCTCAAAATCGGATTCTGCTGTTAGCAAACCTGGGCCTAATGATGATGCAAATGTTGGTAAAACTTCTCCTATTCAAACAGAACCAATTTTGGATACCAATATGAATGAGGTACATAATTTTCTACCAATTTGAATTCTTCATTCGCAATGAATTTTGTACCTAACAAATAGTATTTTCAACAAGAAACTTCGGGACAAAAGGGTCAAGACAAGAATCCCCTTCTAAGAAGAGTTGAGGAAGATTTTGAAAATACTCAGGTATACTATTAAATTGGCTTACGTTACACTCGAATAAGATTTCAAGTTAAACCAATTTCCTGACTTGATTTGTTAATGTGCCAGGCTGAGAACTTACCCAGGAATAACCCCCAACAGGACCAGCATGTAAGTCCTACTCCAATGGAGAAATTTGTATGGGCAAAATATGGCAAAGTAAATTTACTTAGCCTAATTTATTTTTTCATATACATGTAGTCTCAAACTATATTTTACCTTTTAGCAATTTTAACCTTCTTCATTTCAACTTCTATTTTCCAGGCTAAATCGTCCTCTCCTCAAGCAACCACTCGAACTGAACCTGATCCCATTTCTGTGGATACACACCAACGTGTTAATACTTGGGGATGGAAGAATATGGAACTTGGGGTGGCTCGAGAATGCCAAACCAGACAAAATTACCAACTCCTACCCCAAGTATAGCTTCGAGTGATTCTGCTGAAGAGGAGGAAGAAGAGTCCATTGAAGAGGGTGAAGACATTGATGAGGATGAAGACGATAGCATCATCAAGGAAGCAAAAGCTGGTGGCCCAAAATTATTATCAGTTTCCTCTACTTCGAGGCTCTCAACCAGTGCTGGCGGTCCAGAAGTGGAGTTTGCTAATATGCACAAGACCAACCCAGCTGCGGCCTTGGACCTTCTGATCCAATCCTCGAAATCCTGCTCTTCAAGTGACAAGACTGATAGTTCTACCTATCCCTCCAGCTCTACTACAAAGGCCAATGTTAAGCAAGATTCCTTGTTAACCAAGCTCAAAGTTGAATATGGCTTGCAGAATGTGTTGGCAGACCTTGAAGAGAATCCCTCGAATGCTTTTAGCCACTTAGCATTTCTTCGAAAATTTCATGACCCTCATACTGATCCTTTGACCCTTTGCAAGGTTATACAAATAGAGAACATGATTGATCAGTATGCAAAGGTGGTACAAAGGGAAAGAGGTAACTTGGCCAAGTTGAATAGCCAAAAGCACGCTCATGCTGCTTTATTGGCCAAGGCTAAAGAGGCACACCTCGAGGTTGCTAGAATTCGACAGGAAGCTGCTAAAGTTGAAACCCCAAGGCTTATTATTTGCAGAAATAACATTGCTGCTTGGGAGGCTAATTTTGCTGAGCTTCAACGCCAAATCGAGGAATATCAAGCCAAAATCGCTGCAAAAAAATCTGCCCAAGCGGCTATAGAGGAAGAAATTTCTCAATCCTTTCAAGCTGACATTGATGCCAAAGGGAGAGAAGGGATTCAAGCCTTTGACGACTCTACAGTCATTGCTGCTGAAGTACAGGAGCTCGAAGACGCCCAACAAGTGATTGAGACTGAGAAAATTTCCATTAAGGCCTTGTATCAAGAAGTAGCCAGTACTTTGTAATTTGATTTTATTATCCGCTCGAGACAAATGTTTATTCTATTTTGGTTTGTAATTTGACAATGTCCTTTTGTGGCAAAATTTATTTTTTTCTATTTGCCATCTCTCTATTCCTTCTAAGTTTTATTCTGCACTTATGTTTAATTCGAGTAAAGCTGGTTTATATTTTTTCAAATATTTGCCATTTATTCCCAACACATGCTTTTCAGGACTTAGCTCTTCAATCTCATAAGCACCATTTGAAAAAACTTGAACTATTTTAAATGGACCTTCCCAATGAGGTGACCATTTGCCTAAAACTCTATCTTTTTTATCCATGGGCAGGATAACTTTCCAAACTAAATCTCCCAAGTTAAAAGCTTTTGACTTAACTTTTTTATTATAGGCTTTGGCAACTCTATCTTTTTGCCTAGTCATATACTCTAAAGCTTGTAACCTTTCTTCATCCAAATCAACTAACTCATCCAACATCATTTCCCAATATTGGTCATGTGGTATTTCCATTTGTCTTTGTACTCAAAACGATTGCATATTGATTTCAACAGGTAAAACTGCATCATGACCATATGTTAATCGAAATGGTGTAGTGTTAGTTGATTCTCTAGGAGAATTTCTACATGCCCATAAAACCTGATCCAAAGTCTTATGCCAATTTCTTGGCTTCTGAGCAATGTGTTTTTTAATCAAATTAATGATAATCTTATTTGCTGCTTCAACTTGACCATTTGCTTGAGCATAATATGTTGTTGAAGTAAGCAATTTGAATCCAGTTTCACTAGCAAACTCTTGCATTTTTCTCCCAGTGAACACTGTACCTTGATCAGTGGTAATCGTCTTTGGAATGCCATATCTATAAATAATATGATTTTGGATGAAATTAATTACTGCCTCTTGATCTACATTAGGCAAGGGTATTGCTTCAATCCATTTAGTAAAATAATCTATGCCAACTAGAATATAACGTTGGTTTTTTGATGAAGCAGGTTTAATTTCTCCAATTAAATCCAAAGCCCATCCTCGAAATGGCCATGGCTTGATTATAGAATGTAGTTCACTTGCAGGGACATGTTGAACTCCTGCATGTATTTGGCATTCTTGACAACCTTTAGCAAATTCTATGCAATTTTTCAGCATAGAAGGCCAATATAGCCCTTGTCGAAACAATAACCACTTCATTTTATGGCCTGCTTGGTGAGCACCACACGCTCCACTATGTATGTCAGAAATAGCTATCAGAGCTTCTGATTCACTTAGGCATTTCAATAAAACACCTTCACTTGTCTTTTTAAACAATTCATTTCCAACTATAACATAGCTTAAGGCCCTATATTTGGTCTTCCTATCATACTGACCATTAGGGTCTTGTAAATATTCCACAATTGGTTTCCTCCAATCTCCATCTATCAAGTTGTCAATGGTAAAAATGTCAACATTTTCTTCGTCTAAGATCTTGTTCGAATCATTTTCATCACTATGTGGTGAATCTGCCCCCACAAGTTTTGCCATTGACAAACTTGAAGACAAAGGTTCATTAAAAACCAATTTCTCCCTAATTTCAATTAATTTGTTAAGATTTTCAGGAGTGACTTTATAGCCAGAAGCTGTTTGAGCCAAATCATTGGCTTCTTGATTTTGCAATCTGGGTATATGCTCGAATTAAAAGGGCAAGACCTGCAATCAAGGCTTCATATTCAGCCTCATTGTTGGAACAAAACCCATTGATTTTATAATTAAACTTAGTAGGAATTTGGATTGGAGAAATTATCAAAATCCCAATTCCAGTTCCATGTTTATGTTTGGAACCATCGAAATATAAAATCCATGGCTGGGTTTCAACATAACTTAGTGGCGTTTCAACCATTGAATGATCAACAAGGAAATCTACCACTATTTGACCCTTTTTATTTCTTAAGGGCTTATAGGTTAATGAGTATTCAGTTAGAGCTAAAGCCCATTTACCAATTCTACTATGTAAAATAGGTTTCTGAAGCATATGTTTAATAATATCAAAATGAGAATAGACATAAACTTCAATAGGCTTAATATAATGCTTAAGTTTGTTACAAGAGAAATATAAACACAAACATAGTTTTTCTATAGCACTATATCTAGTTTCAGCATCATTTAATACTCTACTTAGATAATATATAGCTTTTTCAACACCATTTTCATCTTCTTGGGCAAGCATGCTACCAATAGTTGAATCAGATGCTGAAATGTACAACTTCATGGCTTTATTTCGAATAGGAGGCATTATCGTTGGTGGATGTGACAAATAATTCTTAATGTCTTCAAACGCTTGTTGTTGTTCTTGCCCCCAATGAAATTGATCACCTTTTTGTTATCTAAGTAGTGGAGAAAAAGGATGAGCTTTTCCACTTAGATTCGAAATGAATCTTCTCAAAAAGATGATTTTTCCCAATAGAGATTGAAGTTGTTTCTTTGTTCTTGGAGGCTGAGTCTCCAGAATAGCCTTTGTCTTATTTTGGTTGATTTCAATGCCTTTTTTATGCACCACAAAACCAAGGAAATCCCCTGCATGTACACCAAAAACACATTTTAGTGGATTCATTTTTAATCCACATTTCCTCATTCTTTCGAATGATTTTCTAAGATGATTTAAATGATCATCACTAGATGAGGACTTCACAACAATATCATCAATATATACTTGCATAAAGGCATCGATAAAATCATGAAAAATAAGATTCATTGCTCTTTGATATGTGGCTCCAGCATTTTTTAGGCCAAATGGCATAACAACCCATTCATAAGTCCCTAATGCCCCAGGGCATCGAAACGCTGTTTTAGCCACATCCTCTTCAGCAATAAAAATCTGATTATAGCCAGAATAGTCATCTAACATGCTCAAGTATTCAAACCCTGCTGTTGAATCAATTAGCATTTCTGCTACTGGCATGGGGTATTCATCTTTAGGCGTTGCATTATTTAAATCTCTAAAATCTATGCATACCCTAAGGCTACCATTTTTCTTAATAACAGGAACTATATTAGCTAACCATTCAACATACCTTGTGGTTCGAATGAATTTACTCTTTAATAGCCGTTCGATCTCACTCTTGATTTTTGATAAAATCTTTGGGATGAATCTCCTTGGCAGTTGCTTTATTGGCTTCTTCCCTGGCTTGAGTGGTAGTCTATGTTCCACCATTTCCCTGATTAAACCTGGCATTTCATTGTAATCCCATGCAAAACAATCTTTAAATTCTTTAAGCAGGCTTATCATTTTGGTTTTAAATTCGAGGTCAAGATTGGCACTTATGTAGGTTGGCCTTTTAATCAAGTCATCACCAATATCTACCTCTTGCAAAGGATCTTGAGCCTGCATCTTTGGATTCGAGTTCAAAAGATCCTGCTCGAATCCCAAAGGTTCATCATCATAGATGCAGTCTAACCTTTACTCATTTGGCAACATATTGCCATTGTCTTCTTTAATGGTTTCATCGACCATATTTTGTTCCTTGACAGCCTCTAAGGCCGTTTCGAGCTTTCTTTCGGCAACATATGCCGTTATTTTAGCCCAAGCAGAGGGCTTAGTCATCGTCAAGGTATTCAATATCCCACCCAGATGGTGGAATAACTCCATCTTTAGGAGGGGTGTCATCAATTTCTTCCCTCTCCCAACAGAATCCATGAGTAGGATGGAGCCTGACTGAATGGTAGACATTATTGCTGGCTCCTCGAAAGCCACTATCTCTTTCTCCACAAGGTGCTATGGAGGCTAAGTGTTTATCAAAAGTTTCCTTAGTGATGTGGTCAACCTCTGACATATAGAAACTCTGATCAGCTTCTATATTTTCTACTATGTTATCCTCCCTCCATAATATCAACCTTTGATGGCAAGTAGAAGGAACTGCTCCTACTCCATGAATCCATTCCCTTCCAAGGAGTAGATTGAAGCTAGCTCTCGAAGGCACAACTATAAAGAGAGTTGGCCTTATGGTGCTGCCTACTGCAACATCCATTTGTATGGCTCCTAAGGATTTGCCACTTTTTCCTTCATAGTTCGAAAGAACTATGTTATGTGAATGCATGTCAGTATCATACATTCCTAACTTCCTGAGCATGAAATGGGGCATTAGATTTACTGCAGCACCCCCATCCACTAGGACTTTGTTCACTCCAATACCACCAACTTTAGCCTTGATGTATAAAGGCTTGAGATGGTTTTTCATTCCTTCATGAGGCTGTTCGAATATAGCCTTCTGTTGTTCGATGCACCCATTGTTCATTACATAGAAACAAACAGGGGTGTAATCTTCTAACTCAGGTTCCACAAACTTTTCTTCAGGATCAGAGGTGGACCTCACATCATATTCACGTGGTAATATTGACACCACGTTTACTAGGACATCAAAATCTAGCTCAGAACCAGATTCCAACAAGTCTTCATCAGGAATATCATCCTCCATATTGTCATCAGGGAATGATATCCTTTCCTTAACAGGCCTTTTCGAGGAAGAGCCTTCATCAATGACCAAAGCTCTTTCAGCCTTTTTAGGAACATATTCTTTTTTGTTCCCTGCATCATTTCGATTGCCCCCAGCATGAGCAATTTCGGTGTTGTTCCCAGCATGAACAACTTTGTTGTTCCCAGCATGTGCAATTGAGTTGGAGGTGCCCCCAGCATGGGCATTTTCTCTTTCCAACTTCTTAAGGCGTTGATACCTACGCCATTGAGTTCGAGTCATTGGATTCTTTCCCTTATAGTTGTTATTATAGGAAAATTTCCTATTTTCAGCATTGTTGCTCGAAGCAACTTGACTCGAGCCACCAACATCCATCCTTCTCTTCTGATAAGCTTGATGTTGGCCATATGACCACTAGTTAACAGGTACTCTATTAGAAGGAACATATGTTTGTCTCCTTCCAAGCCTGTCATGGATGGTAGGGCCTTGGTTTATGGCCTTACCCTTGTTTGGTCTTTCAGTAGACCATTTGTTTTTGTTAGCCACATATGGCATAACATTTTTAAGGCATGCAGTAGCCTCTTTGTCACACACAGCACTGCAACGAGGACACATCATAACTTCCTTGTTGCTCAGCTTGCATCTGGTGAGAAAATCGATAAGTTCCTCTTCAGCTCGAGGATAAACTACCTTAATTTTCTCAGCATACTCCCTTTCAGTAACTGCTCGAACTGGGGATGCTTCCATTGCGTCTATCATTAAGCATTCGAATGGCTCAACATAAGATGTTTCAGCCACTTGAAGGGGATCTGTGTCTACCTTCATGGGTTGCTTAGCTTTTTCGTCAAACTTCAGTCTCCCTTCATCCAATGCCTTCTGCACCAAATCCCTGAAAACAACACAATGTGAAGTTTTATGACCCAAAAAATTATGAAATTTGCAGTAACCCCTTTTCTTTCTTTGTTCTAATGAAGGAACTTTTAATCCCTTTTGAACAATTATTTGGGCATCAGTGACCAATAAATCAAAGATTTCATCACACTTGGTAACATAATATGTGTAGGTTTTAGCAACATATTTATCACTTTTGGGTTCATTAGGATTCTTGCCATTCGAGGGCTTTAACAATTTACAAGTGTAAGGAGGCCCTGGCTTTAATTCAGCCAAGTCTATCTCACTTTGACCAACCTCCTCGAATTCTAGATCATATTCATCTTCACTTTCATAGTTCCCTACATAAGCTACTTTCTCTTTCTTATGAAACTTGCTATTCTTGGCTTTTTCATTCCTAAGTCTTTCAACCTGTCTAACCCTATCAGCCAGTTGAGCCATTTCTCTAAGATGTTGAGTATCTAATTTCTTTCGAATCGAGTAGTCTAGGCCACCAGCAGCCATTTCTACCAATTCATGTTCAGGAACTTGAGTGAAGCATCTGGCTTTAAGAAGCCTAAACCTATTGAGATAATCATCAATAGATTCTGGTGCTTTGCGCCTAACACTTGCTAGTTCTTTAAGACTTATCTTTGTTTGGCCCATGTAGAATTGCTCATGAAAGAGCCTTTCGAGTTGGGTCCAAGTAAATACAGAGTGTGGGGGTAAGGTTGTGAACCAAGTGAAAGCATTTTTTGTTAGAGAATTGGGAAAGTACTTCATCCTCAAATTCTCATTATTTGCTATGTCCCCAGCCTCAGTCAAATACCTAGCAATATGCTCGACTGTAGACTCTGTTGTATCACCAGCAAACTTGGTAAATTTTGGGGTTTTCCAACCCCTTGGTATTTCTGTTTGCAAAACAAATTCAGATAGTGGTGACACAAAGTTGGGTCTATGTAAACCTACATTTAGACCATTTTGGGCAAGGATGGTTTCTACCAAATTGGCTAAGTTATTCTGCCCAAAATCATTATGTTGAACGTTTCTCAAAACCTCATCAGCATTTTGGTTTCGATGAACAAGCACCACTTCAGGTTCAACATTTGTTTGTACAGGTTGGTTAACAACTTGTGGTTCTTGCTGCTGACCTCGAGCCTCCTCGATTCGATTGTCAGCACCTTGTCCAGGCCTTGGTCTAGGGGCCTGTAATGGTTGAAGTGGCTGTTGGATGGGCACTTGTGCCCCTCCAAAGAAATCAACAATTCTACCCATTTGGGTAGCCAGAGTTTGGTAAGTCTGATTTGTATCTCGAATTAATGGGTTAATTATTGTACCCATTTATTTAGTGAGTAAATTCACCATATCATAATTACTCTCATCCATTTGTTGCCTCATAGATAAAAGTGAATCTGTAGTGAGGGCTGGTTGGTTCATTCGAACTTTAGTATTATTAGAATTTTGCCCTTGTGGGAAGGGAGACCTCATTGTTATCCTATCGGATTGTAATGCAGGGTGTAAATACACATTCTGCATCATGGCTGTAGGCATTCCATATGGATAAGATCTTTGGGACTGATACAAACCCCCTGATTGACTTCGAAAGTCAAATGAAGATCCTGAGAATGGGGGAGGAACCCCACCAATATTTTGTAAAGGCATGCTCGAAGTGTTTTCAGCCATTGTGGTTGCAGCATTGGATGTTAATGAGGGCATAAAAGAAGACACAGGAATTGCCTGTGTTGCCCCCACAGATGTTGCATCTGTGGCTGATGTGGTCAGGGCGCTCGAAGCGTCTACATGCCCCAATAATGGGTTAACATCATCAGGATCTTGATTGCTTTGGTTATTGACATTATTATTGTCATTACTATTGTTGTTGTTGTTGCTAGTACTAGCGTTAGTGCCTCTAGGTCTCACCATCTCTGGTTTTATTCTACCACTTCTCAATTGCATGCGCTAAACAATATAAATTCTTTGAAAACAACACACACAACTTCCAAAACAACAAAGAAGAAACTTTTCAGAAAATTTCTTAAGAAAACTTTTTGAAAATAAGAACGCACAAAACCAGTCCCACTGGGCGTGCCAATTTGTTTACACTGATTTTTGGTAAACAACCGCTAGTTTGCAATGCTTGAGAGACCAACTAGAGAATCTCGGGACATGTTTGTGCATTTATTGTTCAAGTTTGAAAATAGCAATGTTCATTAATGCAAATGAACAAGTTTGTTTGTTTAAAACAAAGTAAATGACAAAAAGATAACTTGTTTGATAAGAAAAGTAAAAATACTCAAATTGAGTACGTATTGACAAGAAAAGTAAATGATTCAATGAAATAAAAGGCAAGAAATGTAAATGAAAACATGTAAATTGCATGAATATGTAAATTGCATTGAATTTAAAAGAGTTTGACCACAAGATCATACATTGTTGCCTTGTTTATTCCTTTCGCTCGAACGCTTGGGTACTCAAAATGTGTAAGGTTTGTAGTATGAGAGATTGTGATGTGATTTACAACAAATAAACTAGTATTTATAGATAAAATATAAGGCTATCTAATAACGACTAAATAACAACCATTTGACAAGTGTCTTACCACACAATCTTCATTCCTGAATGCCAAAAGTTGCTAGTCTTGAATGAAACGTTGCAATGGTTTGAAATTTGAATCTTCAGAATTGCTGAAAATATACTAAGTCTTGAAGCAGTCTTCGAGTTCGAGCAATTCTTGAATGCCATTCGAATCATTTAACTAACTCGAACTAAATCTTGATTAGCTCCTTAGACCTGTAAATATTTCCTATCTTTTGAGATTTTAGAATGTGCTCAAAATATTATTTAAATATATTACTTTTAACCTTAATTGTACCATTGATTGGAAACATTAATTTCCATAATTAAAAGGTTCAGTAATTATATTCAAAGAATAATTAGGGCATATTTTGACTTAACCAAAATATGGGCTAACAAGTAGATCCTTTAGAAAACCTCGACAGTAAGTATTTCTCATAAAATCTCGGCAGTAGATTCCTAAATTAATCTCGTCAGTAGATCCTTTAGAAAACCTCGACAGTAGGTATTTCTCATAAAACCTCGGCAGTAGATTCCCAAATTAATCTTGACAGTAGATCATCTAGAAAACCTCGACAGTAGGTATCTCCCATAAAATCTCGGCAGTAGATTCTCAAATTAATCTCGACAGTAGATCATCTAGAAAACCTCGACAGTAGATATTTCTCATAAAATCTTGGCAGTAAGTTCCCAAATTAATCTTGACGACCGATCATCTAGTACACCTCGGCATTAGGTATGTCTAGCAAAATCTCGACAGTAGATTGCCTAATTAATTTTGGCAGTAGATTATCAAATGGACCTCGGCGGTAGGTACTCCTCACAGCATCTCGGCAGTAGATCCTTTAGTTAGTCTCGACAGACGATTTTCTAGCAAACCTCGGCAGTAGGTATTACTCACAGAATCTCAGCGATAGATTCCCTACTTAATCTCTGTAGAAGGTTTAATAGTAAACCTTGGCAGTAGGTGCTTGCCATAACTGGTTTATACAGTTCTCTGTATCTCCAGCAAATCAGGGTTGCCCGACTACGAGCCGATGACAATAATTCTTACTTATTTTTAGGACCTATATCCTTACGGGGAGATGACCTAACTCATTTAATCACCCCACAGGGTAATGATTTCATATCATTGAGATATAGGCACCCTCCGGGGCAATGCCTACCTTCAGTTGAAACACCCTTCGGGGGAAAGGCTTACTTTTGATTTAAGCACCTTCGAGGCGACGATCGATCTTTCACCTTCACGGGAAATGTTTTAGATCTTCTTATATTTAACTACCTTTCATCACCCAAGTGCGCTTAAAGATATTTAAATAAGGGCAGCTGTCATACCCCATATTTTACCCTTTTGATTTTATATATATATATATATATATATATATATATTAGTCAATTTTCTTTGAAAAATAGCAAGTTAGTTGAGATGGTGGTGAGAATGACATTTAGGAATATTGCTAGCACAAGGTCATGGGTTCAAGTCTCACTTGGTACCTTTATTTTTATCCCAATAATTATACTAACTTTTTGTAAATTATTTTTCTAACAAGAAACTTTTTGTATTTATTTTTATTAGTATTAAAATATTTATTATCACTTTTTTTTTGTTTGTCCAAAATTATAAAAATAGAGCATATATATAAAAAGAAAGAAAATATACAAACTTGTGTATAAAGAAAATGAGAAAGACACTAAATCATAAAAAAAAGTGAATCAAAACCAAAAAAGGAATAAATCTTTGGTCTTGAAGAGTGTAATACCCTAATTTTGAGATTTTTAAAATAAATATTTTATTTAAAAAAATTATTTCTTATTTTTATGAGAAATACCAAAAAATAGTTTTTTCGATAATTTTGTTTTACAATTTATTCATTTTCCTTTATTTCTTTTAATTTGTCGCAATTTATCTTTTTATACGAAGAATAGCAAAATAATCAAAAATAGTTTTATCATCTTTATTTAAGTTTATATTTCATTTTTATATTTTTCTACATTTTTATTCATTTTTCTTATTGATTTTTACATTTTTTACCACTTTATAAAAATTCTTTGCTTTTGACCAATCACACTGCGACACCTCATCATCTCCACCTCATAATCATTTTCATTACTATTTTTCCATTAATTTTCTCATTAACCCAATTACATTTTATTACACAAATACCACTCACCTAATCCTACCACTATAAATACAAACCTCACATCACTCAATCATTGGTCACAAATCCCAAAAAAATCAGAAAAGAGCTCTCCTCCTTCCTCCACCAACACTTCCGGCGCGCCACCGCCGAAATTCACCTTTCCGGCCAAATTCCGGCCACCACATAAATCATCCAAAATCAACAATCAAATACCCTTTTCCTACTATTTCGACCCTTCTGAACACAAATCCTCCATCAGTTTCACCAAAAAACCACCGGAAACGAGCAGATCGAGCTCCATTTCTGGTCCGAAATTCAAGTTCCGTTTTAGACCGATTCAAACTCAAAACAAGGTGTATTAATGATGGTTTTTGCTTCTAGAACTGATTAGAACCTTTTCCAATCGTCGTTGTTGCTTGTTTTCGCGTGAATCACGCGTTTGAAATTTTGGATCCGAACTTGGTGTTCGTGTTTCTCTCTGTACGGTCACCGATTGAGAAAACTAATGACATATTCGTGATCTATGCGGAAAGTACTATCAAATCGACTATTCATTCGCTTGTTTCGGTGACCGTTTGATAACGTTGCTATTTCAAAGTGTGAGCTCGTGGTGTTTCCATCTATGGCTGAACCGAGTCAATGAGTCACCGAGTTGGTGACTCTGTTAGATGAAGAAGGAAGTGGCCCTCACCACATGTCAGCGTATAGTTGGTCCATAGTTTTGCTTGCACGCGCCCCCTGATCTATTTGGTACACCCCCTCTCTTTTTTTGTTTGGCTGATTTGTTATGAATTGGGCTTTAGCCCAGATTTCTATTTGCACACCAAGTTTACTGCTGCACCCCTGTAAATTAAATTAATTTTGTGTCAATTTAATTTTGAAAGACTTTGTTTATAAATAACTAGAATAATGATAATTAGCCCTTGACGGATGACTTGCGGTTAAATTTATCGTTATTCCGGAATTCTTTTTAAAAGTGAAGAAAAATTTGTTAGTAAAAATGAATAATGATAAATAAGCCCTTGAGGTTTAATTTATCATTATTCCGAACTTTTTAAAAAGTGAATAAAACACGTTAGTTAAAAAAGAATAAGAAGGAGCCTGACGGATGACTCGCTTTCGTCTTATTTTATTTTAACTAATCGTGTTCACTTAATTGTTTGACTGATATTTGTTGAATTAATATTTGCTTCGATTATTTAATTTAATGTCATTATAACTGTTCAGCATCATCATAATTTGTCATTCATATGCATTCATCTGCATCTAGATCATCTTCTACCTCTTTCTTTTTCTTTTGTTTATCTGAACTGGAACCTGTGGTGATATCTTTTGCTAAAAAAAATAGAATAAGAATAAACCAGTCCTTGACGGATAACTTGCGGCTTTGAGTTTATTCTCGTTCTAAAAAAACCTAAAATACTTATTAATTAAAAATGAGATAGAAGGAGCCTGACGGATGACTCGCTTCCGGCTATTCTTACTTTATAGTGAATTAGATAATAAACTGAATGAAATGGCGGAGCTTGACGGATGACTTGTATGCTTGGCGGAGCATACAAGCATACTGTTGTATCAGGAAGAACTACGTGAGCTTGGAATGCGACCTAAGCATCGTTCACTAAAAACAACCAACATACAAAACCTTTTTCAGGAAGAACTACGTGAGCTTTGACTTCCTCATTGTACTTGGGGGATACGTAGGAGCGAGAGCCTCTCTCGTCAAGCCAAATAATAAAAAACTCTTTTTTTCCCTTTTCCGTTCTATATGCGGTAATTTATTTCTTTTTATGCGGTTATCTCTGTTTATGCAAACCAAAATTCCTCAAATGGTTCCTGTTGAGTACAATGGATATGAGGGGGTGTTAACGTCTTCCCCTCATGTAACCAACTCCCGAACCCGATCTTTTCAAGGTTTTATCATTATTTTCCTTTCCCCTCATGGGATAAATAAAATATGGTGGCGGCTTCATTGTTTACATTTGTGCAATGCATTTCATCATTGCATATCTGTATATATTTTTTGCGCCGGGTACTACAGCTGGCGACTTCACTGGGGACACTTGTGTAGAGAGTTAAGCCTAATTTGGGGCTTTTGGTTTGTTTATTCCAGGTTAGCCGTATATGTCCTATCTTTTACTTTACCGCAAAATATTGAACTGTCTGGATTTGCTGGCTTTGTCTTCTCTTCTACTCTTTTTTTTTCTTTTTGCCTTCATGGCTTGGTACTTGGATACAGTGTGATTATGCTCCGTACCCGAGCTAGAGCGATACTCAGGATTAGATGAGGGATTGTTATATTGGGCTCCCTGACGGATGTCTCTGGGCTTGGATATGACGGTCTCGACCAGAATAGATTCCCTTGGAATAATTGGACTCCTTGGCGGATGCATTGTGGGCTTCATGTTTCCTTGAGGGGTCCAGGACTCTGGTGCCCTTATTAGGTGTCCGAAACTTTTTTAGGACCCGCTGTTTAGAACATGTGTCGAGGTTAAGATGTTGACTCATCCAGTTGGCGTTATAATCTCAACCAGATGAGGTTGCTTTTGGGAAAAGTAATCGAGGATTTTGGGAATCCGTGTCATCCTAGAACAACATGTAAGAGGGATGGGTTACAGGGAACTTTGAACCTTTTGGCCTCAGAGATTCCATTTTGAAAAGAACCCTGTTGTTATGAATATGGAAGATTTGAGACTTTGGAATCAAGTTCGCCAGATGATATAATGTTACTGTGATCATATTCATGCATTTTGCATTCATGACATCCATGCATTCATGAAAATAATAATACATATTCATCTCACATACATTTCAAAAAAAATATATGAGAAAAGTTTTTGCATAAAAATATGCATTTTCATTCATAAAAAAAAATCATGCATTTTATCGATTAAAAATCTCATTTTCATTCATTCATTCCAACAGCTATCTTCCCGGCACCGTTGTTGGACAAGAAGAGTTGCTCATCATATTATGGATAACTGGCAAGAGAAACACGATGCGTTACAGACTGAGGTAACCCAGATGGGTGGACAAGTAACTCAGTTGGGTGGACAGGTAACCCAGTTGGGTGGAAGAATGACCTTGTTGGGTGGGAAGCTAGATCAGATTCTTGAGATGTTGGCTAATGTGCATGTGCAACCAAAGGTGGTTGAGGCTCATGCACCTGCAGTTATGGTTGCTCAAGAAAATGCCTCTGCTGGCTATGATTGACATACTTTTGGTCTGCCTAAGGGTTATGTTCCACCAGGATATGTGCCAGCAACTTCTGCTTCAAATGTGGAAGCCCCTGCTAGGGTTACATCTGTGCAACAAGTAATGGATTTGGATCAAGAAGCATTTGAGGATCCTAGAGATGTGCACCAGGGTCCCGAATTGCGTGGGCCTAGATTTGCTTACCAAGGACCCGTGCTCCCGGTTAATGAACCGAAGATTGATTTTGCTCCTCAGCTGGAAGAAACAAAGCAGAAATATCATGCTCTAGATGAGAGGTTAAATCTGGTAGAAACGGGTAATGATCCGTTGGATTTCTCGAAGATGTACTTGGTTTCTGATTTTGTGCTTCCACCAAAGTTCAAAATGCCTGATTTCGAGAAATATAAGGGTTTAAGTTGCCCGAAGAATCATCTGGTTATGTATGTCGAAAAAATGGCCTCTTATTCTCATGATGACAAATTGATGATACACTGTTTCCAAGACAGTCTGGCTGATGTGCCTCTCAACTGGTACATGCAACTTGAAAAAGGTAACATCGAGTCGTGGAGGGATTTGGCCAATGCTTTCCTCAAGCAATACTAGTATAATATGGATATGGCTCCAAGCCACACTCAGCTCCAAAATACCACTATGAAGGAGGGTGAATCTTTCAAGGTTTATGCTCAAAGATGGAGAGCCTTAGCTTCCCAAGTACATCCTCCACTCTTGGAGACGGAACTTGTGGACATGTTTATCAATACTCTGCAAGGGACTTACTTTAAAAGGTTGGTTAGTACTGCCTCCTCCGATTTTGCTGATCTGGTCCGGGTCGGTGAAAGGGTCGAAATGGGGATCAAGAATTGGAAGATTTCAGCTGCTTCTAGTTCACAAAGCAATAACACAAGGAAGCCTGGTGGTGGCTTTAATAGAAAGAAGGAAGGTGAGACTAATGCTATATCCTCAAGGGGCAGTCAGGCGCAGGCGACGGTACCTGTTCAGTTTTCTTACTTTCCCTTTCCATACTTGGCTGCTGCTCAGCACCAACAGTTTCCAAATTATCAGTTTCAAAATCCACTGCCTCAACACCAGCAACAGGTACCACCAAAACGGAATCCTCCACAAGCTCGTAGGGTTTTTGATCCTATACTTATGCCGTACAGTCAGTTGCTCCCCTACTTGATTCATAGTGGTAAGGTGACGCCTAAGCAATTAAGACATTTGCTTCCACCATTCCATGATTGGTATGACGCTAATGCTAAATGCGACTACCATGCTTGTATTGTGGGTCACGCTACTGATAATTGTAAAGCTTTTAAGCACAAAGTACAAGATCTCATTGATGAAAATGAGTTGACTTTCAAAGAAAGCGGACCCAATGTGACCACTGATCCACTTCCTAAACACCCAACAGGCAATGTGAGTTGTGTTGAAATTGGTGGAAATTTTATAAGGGATGTTTCTCTGGTCAAAACACCTTTGTCATCTGTTCGAGAGATGCTGCTGAGTTATGAGGAGTTTGAGAAATTACACTCTGATTGTGATGATTGTCAAAAGGATCCAAACCACTGTTCAAAGTTGAAGGAATGTATGCAACAACTATTGGATCAAGGTTTAGTGCGAGTGGGATATGCCAAAAGGGAAACTTTGGTTGCCACTGTTGATCAGAATGAACGTGCAAATCTTGAAAGTGATGGTCGGAAATAAAAGGGATCTGTTACATCTTTGAAAAGCTTGAAAGTAGACTTAGAGGAAGGACGTCTTACTGGTTTAGGACAGATGTCGGTTTTGCCTAAGAAAAAGGATCGCTTCGGTTTAGGTTATCAGTCATCCAAGGGGATAGCAACTCCAAAGAAGGTTCAAGACAAGATTCCAAAGATTGAGGATTTTTTAGCAGTGCTGGTTACTGTGTTGATGGTCACATTGCTATGATTGATGACAAGGATGTTGATGAAAAGAACCAGGATTAGGTGCGCCAGTGTTCTCCAAAGACTGCGTTCACAAATTGGAAGGTTGTTGGAATCCCAGGAGTTGTTTTTATTTCAAAGCAATTTGTTTTCTTTTCAAAGCACCTTTGTTCAGCCCAGAACAAATGGTCGTGCTTGTAGGGCCACTTTGTTTTAATGTTTAATTCGCAATTAATGAAAAAGTACTTCTTGTGCAAATTCCGTCTTGGTTATTCTGTCCTTTACAGTTTTAAAAAGATAATGAAAAATGGCAATAACTTCTTGCATTCATAAAACACTTTTGCATTCAATCAAATTCAAAAAAAAAGAGGGAATCATCATTTAGAAGTGAATCTATTGAATCATAATTGTGCCGTAATTCTTCATGGTTTCGGGTTGCAAGGTTCGTTGAAGAGTTAATATGATTGTTGGATCAAAAGCATAAAATGATTGAACTTCATCGGTGATCGATCCGGGAACTGACGAAGAAAGAGGTCATAATGGGCGCCTCCCCATAACAGGATATAAAAGAGAAAGTTGATCAGGCATTTTATCTCTTGTCAAGTATTTGTTTGCTTTTAAGATTATGTAATGCACATGCATGTTTCGGAATCAATCCATCTGTATTCACCTCTTTTTCTTATTACTTGCAAATTTGGAGAGAGGATGATGAAAACGAATAACTGATTTTTTGCTGATATATGCTTTCAATGGTGAACAAACCTAGTTGATGATGTAAGGCATTGTTTCACTCTCTTTCATTATTTCATAAAATTGAGCTTGAGTCGAGCCATTCTTGCATATGTTTTTGTTGTATCTGATTTTCCCAGTTTCTTGAGATATATCTTTTTTAAGAAAATAAGCAAAGTTGGTTTGATACTTGACCTAACACTTTAAGAGTATATAGGTTGTTTTGCACTTTAGGCTATATTATGAAAGTTCAGAAATGATTCAATAAAATCGGTACTGTCTTAACATCTTAGACTCTTAGAAGTATGTAAGATCAATTTGAGTACTGATTTTTACGAAGACCTGAACATAAGTTTTTTAGTAACTCTCAGTAGTTTATCTTAGCAGTCGGCACCATCTTGTACACAAACTAAGTAGGAAATCGATGAACATAAGTGAATGATCCAGAAATGAAATTTTGCATACTTTGGCTAATGCACTTATTGAGTTAGATGACCCTCACTCGGTTGTTTAACCCAGCAGTTGTTGAAAAACCATAGTAAATATACCCATTTAGTAGTTGGTTCAGAGGAGTCTGGTTCTGAACTTGGTAGGGCTGGTTGTTATCCGATCACTCACAACTGCATTTGGAAGAGAAAGAGGGATTTACCAAACTGATTTTACCAGCTCCCCTCGATTTATGATCATAATCACTAACAGATTTTCCTACCATGAGCGTGTACAAGATAACGGGCTTAATGTGATTGCACCTGAATGAAAAGGGTGAATAAAATTTAAGCAAAAGTTAGAGTCACAATAAAATGATTCAGATTTGTCTTCATATGATGAGAGTCTTTGACTGCAATGTGTGGTTTTGTGTTATTACAGTACTTGTGGTATTGATGTTTATTACTTGATTTTTTTCTCTAGCCGGCAACCACGTATGATTAGAGTTGTCATGTCGTGTTTTCAAACAAGTGCTAAAAAAGAGTTATTATTTATGTGCTTAATGACAAGCAAATGTTCAAGTGTGGGGAATCTGATAACACAATTTATATCTTCTTTTGACTTGATTTACATGAATCCTAATTGCATGTTATGACCCTCAAAAGACCTAATTGAAACTAGGTTCACTTTGAAAGCATTTGGCAAATGTATTGTTAAGCTGACTCCTCCAGTTTGTTGAGTAACTAATAATTATCTCTTTTTTCTACACATCATATGTGTTTCAAAAAAAAAAACTTGCATGTGCAAAACACTTTTCAAAAGAAATGATTTTGCTTGCAAATTAATACTTGACATCAAAGAGACCTGAGTTATGGTCTGATCATGGGCAAAGCTGATTTGAGGCGCTCCTAGCTAGCGGTAAGCTATCTATGGATTCTGCCAATCAGGGGAAAACATGTTGAATATGCTGCTTATCAAGAGTGAATTGGTTCAAGAATTGGTTACACTGCAAATACCAGTTGGTCAGGGGCATATCCGTCATAGATTCAAGTGTCTAGGGCATACTGTGTCAGGATTGTATCTTCCTTAAAAGTCACATGTGATTAGATATGGCAGAACTTTGGTTGAAAATATCATGGATGGTGAAGAGTTTCCACTCTTTACATGAAGATGAAACTTTCAGACAGAAAGGATTGACTCAGTCTCCTTTCACCAAAGCAAGGCCTTGTAAACTCGAGATCGTGCAGAAGGATGGTACCGTTATGATTCAGTGGAATTCATTTATTTCATTGCCATTATCTTAGTTTCAATTTGCAATCACCGGATTGAGGGATTAGCATCCAGTTGTAAAAACTTTCCTCATTTTCGCGCAATGAATAAAATTCTCACTTTCAATCATATTGTGTCTGCTTGCTTTTATGTTCTGATTGCATATGTTTGTGCTATTCATTTTGTTAATAAATAAAGCATTTAAGCATTGTGAAAAATAAAAGCATTTGAAAAGATTACAAACTATTTTGATTTTTAAAACATCTGAAGGGAATCCAGTGGCATACAGTAAACTGTCCCAATTCGTTACAGAAAATCATGGCAATCTCTCGATTCCATCTCATGAAGAAAGTTGCTATCCTTTTTGGAAGCTTGATTGAACGTTCGTCCCGCAACGACAGTCAACATCTCAGATTTCACCTCAATGGAGTTACTCAAGTTCTCGGTGCCGGGAAATTCAAACTCTCCCCAAAACAAACTCAGAAATTCATGCACTCATGCATACGAATTCATGTATTCACGCATATTGGCTCATGCATAAAAAAAGAATCACACAAAATCCTACATATAATCAGATATTTCATCTGCATTAGTTCTGCATTTAGGCATTAGAGGTGCACAATCATGCATCCATGAAGTACATATGTTTAAAATGATTGTCTTAACAGGTTGCAGACTTGGATCTTTTGTTCAGTAATAAAGGTCTGCGGACCTAATTCTCCAATAAGATAGTTATTGAATCGTAACTTCTCAACAATAAGGGTTGATGAATCTTTTCCCCAATGAATTGGTCAACAAAGTGTCATCCCCAAGCAGATTAGTCAGTACATCATATTCTCAATGAGAAAGGTTGAGGGGTCGTTTCTTTCCCTAGTGAGGCAGTTGACATTTGTTCATCCCTAGTAAGTCGGTTGGAACGCCGCATTTTCAAAAAAAATGGTTGATGAATCTTAATTTCTTGACAAGAATGATTGGTGAATCTTGAATCTCCCCAATGAACTTATTTGGTTCTGATCACTGATATTCAGCAAGTTGGTCAACAGAGTTTCATTCTTATCATACGAATCTTCAGTCTACACCTACCAGAAAGGGTTGATGATCCTTTCCCCAGTGAATAATTCAGTAATGGTTATATACAGCAGATCGGTCTACATACAACTTCCTCATTCAGAAGAGTTAAACAGATCCTTTCTCCAGTGATTCAGTTGAGATGGTTATCTCCAGTAAGATAGTTGAAATGCTGTATTCTAGTAAATCGTTTGATAAACGGTTTCCCCAGCAAAATTGGTATGCACAACATTCTCAGTGAATCATTTGATAAATCATATGTTCCCAGTAAGCTATTCAGCATGCCGAATTCTCAGTAAAGTTGGTACGCCGTACCTCAGCAAGTTGGTTTCAGAACCACATCCCTAATGAAGTTAACACAATGTGTTTCCAATAAGTTGATTATGGATTAAGTTCTTCAGCAAAACAGTTGTCAAGCAGTCGTCTTGTGAATTTTGTCAAAGATAATGGCAGAATCTTCGATCTACACTCATAGGGCGAGTAATGATCAGTTTTTGAGTAATACGCCCATAGAGGGGGCGACGACTCAGTTTTTTATGGTCTATACACTCATAGGGCGAGTAATGATCAGTTTTTGAGAAATACGCCCATAGGGGGGCGACGACTCAGTTTTTTATGGTCTATACACTCATAGGGCGAGTAATGATCAGTTTTTGAGTACTACGTCCATAGGGGGGGCGACGACTCAGTTTTTTATGGTCTATACACTCATAGGGCGAGTAATGATCAGTTTTTGAGTAATGCTCTTATAGGGGGTGACAATTCAGTTTTTTATGGTCTATACACTCATAGGGCGAGTAATGATTCGTTTAGAGATAACGCACCCTGAGGGGATGCGACTCAGCTTTTTATGGTCTATACACTCATAGGGCGAGTAATGATCAGTTTTGGAGATAACGCACCCTGAGGGGATGCGACTCAGCTTTTTATGGTCTATACACTCATAGGGCGAGTAATGATCAGTTTTTGAGTAATGCGCCTATAGGGGGGTGACAACTCAGTTTTTTATGGTCTATACACTCATAGGGCGAGTAATGATCCGTTTGGAGATAACGCACCCTGAGGGGATGCGACTCAGCTTTTTATGGTCTATACACTCATAGGGCGAGTAATGATCAGTTTTGGAGATAACGCACCCTGAGGGGATGCGACTCAGCTTTTTATGGTCTATACACTCATAGGGCGAGTAATGGTCATTTTTGGAGATAATGCACCCTGAGGGGAGGCGACTCAGTTTTTATGGTCTATACACTCATAGGGCGGGTAATGATCATTTCTTTCTCAGGTATTTAGTTACTAGTTATTCCAGGTATGTTTCCACATTCATCTTCCATATGCATTCATTACCATTGCATCACATTCACACCACAAAATTAGGGCATTTGTATTTAATTATCTTTTACTTCGAACGCATAAAGGCGCAAGTCATTTACGCATTCGAGTATAAGACAATTAAATAGGGGCAGCTGTAATACCCTAATTTTGAGCTTTTTAAAATAAATATTTTATTTAAAAAAATTATTTCTTATTTTTATGAGAAATACCAAAAAATAGTTTTTTCGATAATTTTGTTTTACAATTGATTCATTTTCCTTTATTTCTTTTAATTTGTCGCAATTTATCATTTTATACGAAGAATAGCAAAATAATCAAAAATAGTTTTATCATCTTTATTTAAGTTTATATTTCATTTTTATATTTTTCTACATTTTTATTCATTTTCTTATTGATTTTTACATTTTTTACCACTTTATAAAAATTCTTTGCTTTTGACCAATCACACTGCGACACCTCATCATCTCCACCTCATAATCATTTTCATTACTATTTTTCCATTAATTTTCTCATTAACCCAATTACATTTTATTACACAAATACCACTCACCTAATCCTACCACTATAAATACAAACCTCACATCACTCAATCATAGGTCACAAATCCCAAAAAAATCAGAAAAGAGCTCTCCTCCTTCCTCCACTAACACTTCCGGCGCGCCACCGCCGGAATTCACCTTTCCGGCCAAATTCCGGCCACCATAAAAATCATCCAAAATCAACAATCAAATAACCTTTTCCTACTATAAGAAGGAGCCTGACGGATGACTCGCTTTCGTCTTATTTTATTTTAACTAATCGTGTTCACTTAATTGTTTGACTGATATTTGTTGAATTAATATTTGCTTCGATGATTTAATTTAATGTCATTATAACTGTTCAGCATCATCATAATTTGTCATTCATATGCATTCATCTGCATCTATATCATCTTCTACCTCTTTCTTTTTCTTTTGTTTATCTGAACTGGAACCTGTGGTGATCTCTTTTGCTAAAAAAAATAGAATAAGAATAAACCAGTCCTTGACGGATGACTTGCGGCTTTGAGTTTATTCTCGTTCTAAAACAACCTAAAATACTTATTAATTAAAAATGAGATAGAAGGAGCCTGACGGATGACTCGCTTCCGGCTATTCTTACTTTTTAGTTAATTCGATAATAAACTGAATGAAATGGCGGAGCTTGACGGATGACTTGTCTTTGCTAGGATAACCTCGACCTTGACGGATGACTTGTGGCAATGAGGTTATCCACATTCACAAAACAATTCTCAAAATCTCTAAAAAAATATTTAACTGACATCAAATTCTTTTTTCTGCCTCTGTGCAGTCAACCTTTTCAACTGCTTTGTGCAGTCAATCTTTTTTTCAACTGTCAAAACTCTTTTTATCTGTTTTCTTAAATGGATGGTGCTTTATCCATTCCCCTGCTACAGACAAACGCTTAAGCCTCCGAAGCGAGCATACAAGTATACTGTTGTATCAATGGAATGCGACCTAAGCATCGTTCACTAAAAACAACCAACATACAAAACCTTTTTCAGGAAGAACTACGTGAGCTTTGACTTCCTCATTGTACTTGGGGGATACGTAGGAGCGAGAGCCTCTCTCGTCAAGCCAAATAATAAAAAAACTCTTTTTTTCCCTTTTCCGTTCTATATGCGGTAATTTATTTCTTTTTATGCGGTTATCTCTGTTTATGCAAACCAAAATTTCTCAAATGGTTCCCGTTGAGTACAATGGATATGAGGGGTGTAATACTCTAATTTTGAGTTTTTAAAAATAAATATTTTATTTAAAAATTATTTCTTATTCTCCTTAAGAAATACCAAAAATAGTTTTTTAGATAATTTTTGCTTACAATTTATCCTTTTTTCTTTATTTCATTGTCGCAATTTATCTTTTTAGGCAAAAAATAGTAAAAATATTCAAAAATAGTTTTTACCTTTGTATTTAAATTTACATTTTTATTTCTATATTTTTTCTATATTTTATTTGTATTTTTCTTGCATTTTTTCTATTTTATTTACATTTTCTTTCTCTTGTGGCCAATTACATTGCGACACCTCATCATCTCCACCTCATAATCGTTTTCATTATCATCTTTCCATTAATTATCCCTTAACCTCAAAATTACACCAAAATCACAAAAATGCCATTTGCCCTAATATTCCCCTATAAATAATAAAATATTCAGTCACCAATCATTGATCACATTTCCCTAGAAAACCCTAAAAATCTTTCCTCCCTCCTCCACCAACAATCCCGCCGCTTCAAATCCTCGGTGCCGGGAAATTCAAACTCTCCCCAAAACAAACTCAGAAATTCATGCACTCATGCATACAAATTCATGCATTCACGCATATAGGCTCATGCATAAAAAAGAATCACACAAAATCCTGCATATAATCAGATATTTCATCTGCATTAGTTTTGCATTTAGGCATTAAAAGTGCGCAATCATGCATTCATGAAGTACATGTTTAAGATGTTGTCTTAACAGGTTGCAGACTTGGATCTATTGTTCAGTAACAAAGGTCTGCGGACCTAATTCTCCAATAAGACGGTTTTTGAATCGCAATTTCTCAACAATAAGGGTTGATGAATCTTTTCCCCAACGAATTGATCAACAAAGTGTCATCCCCAAGCAGATCAGTCAGTGCATCATATTCTCAATGAGAAGGGTTGAGGGGTCGTTTCTTTCCCCAGTGAGGGAGTTGACATTTGTTCATCCCAGTAAGTCGGTTGGAACGCCGCATTTTCAGAAAAATGGTTGATGAATCGTATTTTCTTGACAAGAAAGATTGGTGAATCTTGAATCTTGCCAGTGAACTTATTTGGTTCTAATCACTGATATTCAGTAAGTTGGTCAACAGAGTTTCATCCTTGTCAAACGGATCCTCACTCTACACCTACCAGAAAGGGTTGACGATCCTTTCCCCAGTGAATAATTCCGTAATGGTTATATACAGCAGATCGGTCTACATACAACTTCCTCGGTCAGAAAAGTTAAACAGATCATATCTCCAGTGATTCAGTTGAGATGGTTATCTCCAGTAAGATAGTTGAAATGCTGTATTCTAGTAAATCGTTTGATAAACGGTTTCCCCAGCAAAATTGGTATGCACAACATTCTCAGTGAATCATTTGATAAATCATATGTTCCCAGTAAGCTATTCAGCATGCCGAATTCGCAATAAAGTTGGAACGCCGTACCTCAGCAAATTGGTTTCAGAACCACATCCCTTATGAAGTTAACACAATGTGTTTCCAATAAGTTGATTGATGGATTAAGTTCTTCAGCAAAACAGTTGTCAAGCAGCCGTCTTGTGAATTTTGTCAAAGATAATGGCAGAATATTCGATCTACACTCATAGGGCGAGTAATGATCAGATTTTGAGTAATACGCCCATAGGGGGGCGACGACTAAGTTTTTTATGATTTATACACTCATAGGGCGAGTAATGATCAGTTTTTGAGTAATACGCCCATAGGGGGGGGGGGTGAAAGACTCAATTTTTTATGATCTATACACTCATAGGGCGAGTAATGATTAGTTTTTGAGTAATACGCCCATAGGGGGGGCGATGACTCAGATTTTTATGGTCTATACACTCATAGGGCGAGTAATGATAAGTTTTTGAGTAATACGCTCATAGGGAGGGCGACAACTCAGTTTTTCTTTATGATCTATACACTCATAGGGCGAGTAATGATCAGTTTTGGAGATAACGCACTCTGAGGGGATGCGACTCAGCTTTTTATGGTCTATACACTCATAGGGTGAGTAATGATCAGTTTTGGAGATAACGCACCCTGAGGGGATGCGACTCAGCTTTTCATGGTCTATACACTCATAGGGCGAGTAATGATCATTTTTGGAGATAATGCACCCTGAGGGGAGGCGACTCAGTTTTTATGGTTTATACACTCATAAGGCGAGTAATGATCATTTCATTTTCAGGTATTCAGTTACTAATCATTCCAGGTATGTTTCCACCTTCATCTTCCATATGCATTCATTATCATTACATCACTTTCACACCACAAAATTAGGGTATTTGTATTTAATTATCTTTTACTTCGAACGCATAAAGGCGCAAGTCATTTACGCATTCGAGTATAAGACAATTAAATAGGGGCAGCTGTAATACCCTAATTTTGAGTTTTTAAAAATAAATATTTTATTTAAAAATTATTTCTTATTCTCCTTAAGAAATACCAAAAATAGTTTTTTAGATAATTTTTGCTTACAATTTATCCTTTTTTCTTTATTTCATTGTCGCAATTTATATTTTTAGGCAAAAAATAGTAAAAATATTCAAAAATAGTTTTTACCTTTGTATTTAAATTTACATTTTTATTTCACTAGTACAAAAATACTTTTATAGAAAAGTGCTTAAGTCAGTTGAACTAACCACCTGACTTAAGAAGTCACGCGGTGGCAAATTTGTAAATATTTATAAATTTTTTAAGTCAAGTGCATTTAAAACCGACTTAACAAAGATTAAATAATTTTTTTTAATGCACATTAATATTCTTAAGTCGCCTATATCAACCAACTGACCTAAGAAACCCTATTTGTTAAGTTAGGTGTCCCCACCTCCGACCTAAGAATTTTTTTTATTTTTAATAAATAAAATTTTAATGTGTTGAGTGGGAATCGAACCCGGTAGCTTTTAGACAAACTTAATAAATTAAATTTAACCAACAATAAAATATACTAGCAAACCCTTATTTACCATAAAAAAAAAAAAAAACAACCTTGGCAAAACCCTTCTTTCTATCTGAAAAACGCAAAAATTTATCTCTCAACAAACGCTTCAATCCTTCCTCAAAAAAAAAAAAAAAAACAAACGCTTCAATCCAACAAACCCAGTAAACGCAAACTCAGATAACGCTTCTCGTCTTTCACAAACTCTTCTTTCTCTCACGATGATAAACCCAGAAACGCAAACTTCGGAAACGTAAACCAGAACTTATCGTTCTATCATTGCAAACCGGTCTATTGCTGCAAAACGTTCTACTCCTGAGAAATCAAACCCCTAACTTTCTGGAAGGTGCTACTCATTCATATGTATGTAATTTATACACCCTAACTTTTAATTTTTGTTGTTTTGATATTTCAATTTTTGTCTTTAGTTGCTATTATTATTTTGCTATTCTAGTTGTTCCGAAAGTGATGAGATGAGAGTTGTTGAATTATGAAATAGATAATAGAAGTAACCAACTAAAACATGGAAGAATATTAGTTGTATTGTCTATTTAATTTTAGTTAGTATTATAGGACAAAGTGTGAATGTTTATTTGGTTTACTTGAATATAGTATTGGTTAAGAATGAAGAGTATCTTAATGCAATCCGTAACAAGGACCCCAAAGGTATTAGTATAAGATTAGGATAATTTGATAAATAAGTAAAGGTATTGGTAAGGCTTGAGTGATGGCCTCAACTAACAGCCATAAACGATTTAGGACCTCGTAGGCATTCTTATATTACTCACTAGTTGTGATAATGTGCATCAGTTATAAAACACTGCAAAAATTTCCAACCTTTCTTTATGCTTAGAAAATGGTTAAGAGTCATGGTATGTAATTTGAGATTAACTAAGTGTGAATGTGTATTTGGTTTGATTGAATAAAATTGAATCTATGTGGTTTGGCACATCTCTCACTCTTCATGTATAAGCCTTCATGTTGTGCAGCATTTATAAGCTATGAGCTACGACACATAAAGCTTCAAGTTATTCTGTTATTGACACCTATCTACTAGTCTGAGGTAACCTCAAATACCTTTCTTTTGTCCAATAACTTATAAAATTAGTTTTGATTATACTATTTATTGTATTTGATAAAATACCTTAATAAAAATAGCAATTTGATTGTACCAAAAAAAAAAGATAGCAATTTGTTTGCAAATTAATCTAATATGTTATTTTTCTTTTGTTGGGTTATTTAATGTCATGTTCTTTTACATTTGATATATAGAGATATGATACAATCTATGAAAGTTTTTCACGAGTTAATTTTCTCGCTGCTCCTAAGTATTGTTGTCTCTTTTTATGTAAACCTTTATAACTATTAATTTAAATAAGTTCAGTTTTAATGAACGTTTTCTTAACAGTGTTAGAAGAATGAACCTCATACATTTGTATTGATTACTGTAGAGTTGGAAGAGTGATTTAGAAGAGTCTGCATATGTTGTCAGAACTGAAATTTTACATTGATAGCTTTTATTAGGCGTCATTCAGCTACGTTCTCTAACACAAGTAAGACGAGTACTTTCTTATTTTTATTTCCTTTGCTTTAGTGCCATACTATCTCTCTGTGATGTTGTTCATAACAAACCTTGTGTTTTTTGTGATTTTAAATTTATTTACTTTCTTTTGCTTGTATGTATCATGACCATTCAGATTTCATAACTTGGCTTTATTTGTTTGTCCATTTATATATTTTAAATGGAAAGAAGCACCAATGACATTTAGAATTTAGTTTCCTTATTTGAAAAAGGGTATGATCAGATTGAAAATGATTTATGGGATTACTTCAATTATGCTGAACAAACTTCCAGCTATTTTCTTAACCTTCTTCCCCTCCTTGTTCATTGCAGTGAGAAAAGGAATATCATGTGAACTGTTTGAGGGATCATAAAATGGCATATTTGAAGGTATCAATATGCAACTTTCTTCATATATTGTTATATAAGTTTAGACACACACTGACCTCCCCTTTGTCCATTGAATATAATTGTTTTATAGGAATTGCCGAAACGGAATTGGCTTTGCTGCAATATGTGAACACAAATACATTCTATTTTAAACAACTTCAATTCTGGCTAGAGTTTCTTATAGCCCAGATAAACTTTCAGTTGTAATGGCTTTTAGAGATCATTCATAGTATAAAAGGCTTTGTAATGGTTCACTTTGTGTTCAACTTATTGTTTAATTATGTTACTCTATAATTGTTGTTTAATTGATAGTGTGTATAGAAGGCTTTGTAATAGTTCACTTTGTGTTCAACTTATTGTTTAATTATGTTCACTTTGTGTTCAACTTATTTACATGCGGCATCTATGGTTTTGGCTGAATGTTCTGCATATGCAGGGAGGGAATATTTTTTTTTTAAAAAAAATAATACTTGTTCAGTCGGTTAATAATGTCACCGACTTAAAAAATACTTTGTTAACTCAGTTATAAACCAATTACCTGACTTAAGAAGCATTTTATTAAGTCGGTTACTGTAACCTGTCTTAAGAAGTAATTTCTTAAGTCGGTTAAAATCTGACCTAACAAGTCTATACTTGTTATGTCAGGAGTTGTTAAGTCAGGCTCGGAACTGACTTAAAATGTCATTTTTACCTGACTTAAGAAGTGTTTTTTGTACTAGTGTTTCTATATTTTTCTATATTTTATTTGTATTTTTCTTGCAATTTTTTCTATTTTATTTACATTTTCTTTCTCTTGTGGCCAATCACATTGCGACACCTCATCATCTCCACCTCATAATCGTTTTCATTATCATCTTTCCATTAATTATCCCTTAACCTCAAAATTACACCAAAATCACAAAAATGCCATTTGCCCTAATATTCCACTATAAATAATAAAATATTCAGTCACCAATCATTGATCACATTTCCCTAGAAAACCCTAAAAATCTTTCCTCCCTCCTCCACCAACAATCCCGCCGCCGGCCACCACCACCACTTCAAATCCTCGGTGCCGGGAAATTCAAACTCTCCCCAAAACAAACTCAGAAATTCATGCACTCATGCATACAAATTCATGCATTCACGCATATAGGCTCATGCATAAAAAAGAATCACACAAAATCCTGCATATAATCAGATATTTCATCTGCATTAGTTTTGCATTTAGGCATTAAAAGTGCGCAATCATGCATTCATGAAGTACATGTTTAAGATGTTGTCTTAACAGGTTGCAGACTTGGATCTATTGTTCAGTAACAAAGGTCTGCGGACCTAATTCTCCAATAAGACGGTTTTTGAATCGCAATTTCTCAACAATAAGGGTTGATGAATCTTTTCCCCAACGAATTGATCAACAAAGTGTCATCCCCAAGCATATCAGTCAGTGCATCATATTCTCAATGAGAAAGGTTTAGGGGTCGTTTCTTTCCCCAGTGAGGCAGTTGACATTTGTTCATCCCAGTAAGTCGGTTGGAACGCCGCATTTTCAGAAAAATGGTTGATGAATCGTATTTTCTTGACAAGAAAGATTGGTGAATCTTGAATCTTCCCAGTGAACTTATTTGGTTCTAATCACTGATATTCAGCAAGTTGGTCAACAGAGTTTCATCCTTGTCAGACGGATCCTCACTCTACACCTACCAGAAAGGGTTGACGATCCTTTCCCCAGTGAATAATTCCGTAATGGTTATATACAGCAGATCGGTCTACATACAACTTCCTCGGTCAGAAAAGTTAAACAGATCATATCTCCAGTGATTCAGTTGAGATGGTTATCTCCAATAAGATAGTTGAAATGCGGTATTCTAGTAAATCGTTTGATAAACGGTTTCCCCAACAAAATTGGTATGCACAACATTCTCAGTGAATCATTTGATAAATCATATGTTCCCAGTAAGCTATTCAGCATGCCGAATTCTCAATAAAGTTGGAACGCCGTACCTCAGCAAATTGGTTTCAGAACCACATCCCTTATGAAGTTAACACAATGTGTTTCCAATAAGTTGATTGATGGATTAAGTTCTTCAGCAAAACAGTTGTCAAGCAGCCGTCTTGTGAATTTTGTCAAAGATAATGGCAGAATATTCGATCTACACTCATAGGGCGAGTAATGATCAGATTTTGAGTAATACGCCCATAGGGGGGGCGACGACTCAGTTTTTTATGATCTATACACTCATAGGGCGAGTAATGATCAGTTTTTGAGTAATACGCCCATAGGGGGGTGAAAGACTCAGTTTTTTATGATCTATACACTCATAGGGCGAGTAATGATTAGTTTTTGAGTAATACGCCCATAGGGGGGGCGATGACTCAGATTTTTATGGTCTATACACTCATAGGGCGAGTAATGATCAGTTTTTGAGTAATACGCTCATAGGGAGGGCGACGACTCAGTTTTTCTTTATGATCTATACAATCATAGGGCGAGTAATGATCAGTTTTGGAGATAACGCACTCTGAGGGGATGCGACTCAGCTTTTTATGGTCTATACACTCATAGGGTGAGTAATGATCGGTTTTGGAGATAACGCGCCCTGAGGGGATGCGACTCAGCTTTTCATGGTCTATACACTCATAGGGCGAGTAATGATCATTTTTGGAGATAATGCACCCTGAGGGGAGGCGACTTAGTTTTTATGGTTTATACACTCATAAGGCGAGTAATGATCATTTCATTCTCAGGTATTCAGTTACTAATCATTCCAGGTATGTTTCCACCTTCATCTTCCATATGCATTCATTATCATTACATCACTTTCACACCACAAAATTAGGGTATTTGTATTTAATTATCTTTTACTTCGAACGCATAAAGGCGCAAGTCATTTACGCATTCGAGTATATGACAATTAAATAGGGGCAGCTGTAATACCCTAATTTTGAGTTTTTAAAAATAAATATTTTATTTAAAAATTATTTCTTATTCTCCTTAAGAAATACCAAAAATAGTTTTTTAGATAATTTTTGCTTACAATTTATCCTTTTTTCTTTATTTCATTGTCGCAATTTATCTTTTTAGGCAAAAAATAGTAAAAATATTCAAAAATAGTTTTTACCTTTGTATTTAAATTTACATTTTTATTTCTATATTTTTCTATATTTTATTTGTATTTTTCTTGCAATTTTTTCTATTTTATTTACATTTTCTTTCTCTTGTGGCCAATCACATTGCGACACATCATCATCTCCACCTCATAATCGTTTTCATTATCATCTTTCCATTAATTATCCCTTAACCTCAAAATTACACCAAAATCACAAAAATGCCATTTGCCCTAATATTCCCCTATAAATAATAAAATATTCAGTCACCAATCATTGATCACATTTCCCTAGAAAACCCTAAAAATCTTTCCTCCCTCCTCCACCAACAATCCCGCCGCCGGCCACCACCACTCCAAATTCCGGCGAGCTCAAAATTTCACCAAATCACCACCCAAACACTTATTTCTAAAGCTTTCAGCCTTTCTAAACCCATTCCCGGACTTTATTTTCGCAAAAAACGACAGGAACAACGCCAAACGCAAGCTCGAAGTCACGGGAAACTTTGAATGATCGATCCGGCCGTTTAAGACACTAAACAAGGTTGATTGTTCGTAATCCAAGTTCCTGGAACTCTTCTGAACGTTTTCCTTTTCATAATTTCACGTTTTTGCGCCGTTTGGAACGCTCGGAGTTTGGGTTAGATCCGAGCTATTTTCGTTCATTTCCGTTCATATATGCATTGTTTGTTAATTTGAATTCTGGACTCACAATCTATATGAAAAAACGAGCGAATCTGTGTATTTGTTTGTTGGTTTTGTTGAACTGAGGCTCTAATGGTGGTTTGACGGCGCCGTTTCCTTCCTTTCCGGTCACTGGTACGCGTTTGAAAGGCTGAAGAAGAAGGGGAAGTGGTTGTACCACGTGTCGCTGTGTGAGAGGCTGAAAAGCTTCTCACGCGCGCGCCCCATCCTTCTATACGCGCCCCCCTTCAGTTTTTTTTGTTTGGTGATTTGGGTCAGGACCGGGTGGGTTTGACCCATGGGTCGCCCGACCCGGTCCGTTTTCTTTGTACTTGGGCTTGACTTCTGTTGGGCCTTGTTTCAGATTTTTATTTCTGTTTATTTTTTGATTTTTGCTGTTGCACCCCTTAATCTGTTTTGTACCTCCCCGCTGAGATTAATTAATTATGATGTTAACAAATAAAAAAAATGTTATTCCATTCATGTTTGAAAACTCATATTCCGAATAAAAATAAATCGGACTCTGACGTACGTCTCGCGTTCTCGATTTATTTTTATTTCGAGTATTTTAAACAATTTAATTAATGTAGAGATAAAAGAGCTTAACTTACGACTTGTCTCTGTTTATCCTATTTTAATTAATTTCGTTTAAACGACTTTTTTTCGTTACTTCGCCTGATCACTTGTAACGTCATAATTATAATATCTCAGTTGTCTGTTAGATTTAATTTTGAGTGAAATAAAGATAAATTGGGCCCTGTCTTACGACTCGCGCTTTGAATTTATTTCTTATTTCATTCAAAATGTAATTTAATGTTCTGAACGTAAGATAAGCGAGAGCTTGACGTACGACTCGTCTTGAGCTTATCTTACGCTCGCTTGCTAAAATGTTCATTGATTTGCCTCTCTGTTTGTCAGTTTCATTTTATGTCTGATTATCTGATTACTGATTTATTTATGTGTCCGCATATTTATTTCGAGTATTATTTAATTGTCGCATTATTACACTGTCATTACCATACATCATGCATTTGCATCTCTCAGCTTCTACCCTTTTCTTTTCTTTTCTGATCTGAAAATCTGTTGTGAGCTTATCTTTGAATATGGAATGTGAATAAATCAGTCTCTGTCGTACGACTCTGGCTTCGAATTATTCGCATGCCATTTAAAACGGAACACTCTTTAATTAAATGAAATGGGAAGGAGCCTGACTTACGACTCGCCTTCGGCTCATTTCACTTTAATTAAAAAATGTTCAATTTAATAAACTGAATGAAAAGAGGGAGCCTGTCGTACGACTCGTTTCTGCTCGGATGATCCGGTCCCTGACTGACGACTCGTGATTTAGGATCATTCTCATTCTCAAAACAATTTCCTAAAATCATAAAAGACACTCAACCCACTCAACTCTTTTTGCCTGCCCTTGCGCAGTTAACTCTTTTTCATCTGCTCTTGTACAGTAAACTCTTTTTAATTTTTTTCCTAAACGGATAGTGCTTTATCCATTCCCCTGCTACAGACAAACGCTTAAGCCTCCGAAGCGAGCACACAAGCATACTGTTGTATCAGTGGAATGTGACCTAAGCATCGTTCACTAAAAACAACCAACAAACAAAAATCATTCTTTTCAGGAAGAACTACGTGAGCTTTGAATTCCTCATTGTACTCGGAGATACGTAGGAGCGAGAGCCTCTCTCATCAAGCCAAATAATAAAAAACTCTTTTTTTCCCTTTTATGTTCAATATGCGGTAATCTTTTTCTTTTATGCGGCTTATCTCCGTTTATTCAAACCAAAATTCCTCAAATGGTTCCCGTTGAGTACAACGGATATGAGGGGGTGTTAACGTCTTCCCCTCATGTAACCAACTCCCGAACCCGACCTTTAAGGTTTTATCATTATTTTCCTTTCCCCTAATGGGATAAATAAAATATGGTGGCGGCTTCATTGTTTACATTTGTGCATTGCATTTCATCATTGCATATCTGTATATTTTTTGCGCCGGGTACAACAAGGGGGTGTTAAAGTCTTCCCCTCATGTAACCAACTCCCGAGCCCGATCTTTTCAAGGTTTTATCATTATTTTCCTTTCCCCTCATGAGATAAATAAAATATGGTGGCGGCTTCATTGTTTACATTTGTGCATTGCATTTCATCATTGCATATCTGTATATATTTTTTGCGCCGGGTACTACAAAGAGCAAGAAAGAGAATTAACACTAAAACATAATTTCTATAGCAAATCAATCATAAAAAATAAACAAAATCTGTCAATATTAATTTACAAAGAAAATCTTCAAAGATTCATTCACAATTTAAAGACCTAATTCTAACACTATAAATAGGGAGCTTTCCTACACACAAAATCACAACACAAAAATCAGAGAATACCAATTCCTCTCCACACATACACAACAAATTCTTCACACACAACAAAAATTCTCTATACAACAAAAAATCTGAGAATACACAAAATTCTACAAAATATTCTGCAAGAATAATAGAGGAGAAAAAAAGCTTTGATGCGTGTTCTGTTGTGTTTGTGTGTGTTCTGTTATGTAAATATTGTTCTTGTTTTGGTAAGCATTGTTTGCAACGCACACCCCCTCAGTTTTTTTTGTTTATATTATGTTGCTTATTTGCACAGTGGTAGTTTAGTTTAAATGATGTAAATAATTCACTTTGTCCCAAATATTTAAAACGTAAATATGTAAGAACACCAAAATATCAATTTTAATTTTGTGTCTTTTGTTCTATGTTTCATCAAATAAAATATATTTTAAGATATTGTGGATTAAAAAGGAGAGGACAAATGCACTTTCGTTTTTCTCTCGAATTATTGGTGGCTTTGTGTACACTTAGTTTACCAATAATTCGTCTTCCACTCCAATTCATGAAAAGACATTAAAAAATACCAACACATCAAACTAATTTTTTCGCCTTCGGGGCAATTAAAAATCAAATTAAAATCTTTTTTTCATAAAACAACATGTTTTCAATCAATTCAAACGTGATACAAACAAAGCTTAAGTCTCCACCATGCGAACATACAAGCGGCGTTTAACCACAAGAATGCGATTAAAACATCGTTCACTAAAAAACACCAACCAACAATATACCCAGAACTACGTAGCTTTAATTTCCTCATCGCACCGGAGGATAAGTAGAAGCAAGAGACATCTTGTCAAGTATAATAATAAAAAAACCTAATTTTTCCCCTTTTCTTGTAAATATATTTAATAGTAAATAAATTCTAATAAAAAAAACATGTAAATAAACTCTAAAAAAATTTTAATACCCTAGATTTAATTAGGAGGTTCCCGTTGAGTACAACGGATGTGAGGGGTGCTAATACCTTCCCCTTGCATAACCAACTCCCGAACTTGGAAATGGTTGCGATGGCCATCTTTCCATTGTTTTTAAGATTTTATCAATATTTTCCTTAATAAATAAAATTTGGTGGCGACTCTGTGTCATACCGAATGTCCTAAACGCTCAGGCAATTTTCGCGGCGCGACACCTAGTTTCAAAGCAAAACAATTAAATAAAACATACATATTTAGCAATGGTATTTGGCGCCTAATCTAATCCAAATCAGCATAATTAAGGTTTACTTAATTGTTGCAAACTTTATTAGGATTAGATTAGATTAGATATATAAAGATAAAGATAAAAATGATATTCAAATTCTGGACTTAATTCACATTGTCCAATATATTTCTCAATAAACATTAATACTTCGGTAATTCCTCAACGTCACAGCTCAGAAGAAGCTAAGAATGCATACTCCCTCCATCCCAAAATATAAGAAAAAAAAAATAATCTTATTTATTAAGAAAACATAATCATAAGAATTTAAAATATGGTTTTGTGGGGTTTTTCTTGATATAAGTTGCATAGAAAGGTGTAAAACCATTTTTTATTGGTTATTGCTTATTAAGAAAATGAAAGAGAAGGAAAATTAAATGCAATTTGTATTTAATTTTACGAGAATAAGGAAAAATATATTCTTGAAAATGGTTTTCCCCTTATATTTTGGAACAAAAAAAAGTAAAAATTTTCCCTTATATTTCGGGACTAAGGTAGTACAAAAGAAAAAACAGTTCAAACCTACAAGACTTTCTTTGGCAATGCCAAAGATTGAGTTGTAATTTATAGCATATAGTTTATAAGTTCATTATGAAAAAAAATATCGATTTGGTAACATTTTCTTCACATGAACTTATAGGGTGCATTTGATTCGCAAAGTAGTAAGTACAACACATAACAATACAGGACAGAACAAGATAGTACAGGACAAAATAAAATAGTACAGGACAGGTCAAATTTGTATCGAAGAGAGATAGAGAGATAATTTTTTATATTTGAAAATAAAAAAGGTATTTTTCGTATTTTTTATAGTTGTACTGTGGGCAAAAGGTTGTCCTGTGGTTTAGTGAAGGACAAATTTTTTTTGATTTTGTCCTGTCCGTTGCTACCTATTTTGTCCAGTCCCATAACCGGTTTTTAAATCAAACAAGATACAAAAAGTTGTCTTGTCCAGTCCCATGCTTTTTAACATATCAAACGCATCCTTAATGGTTTGATAATTGATATATATTTAACTCGAATGTCACCCATATTGATATGATAAGACTATTTTAGAAGAAGTATGAAAAAATAAAATGGTTTTAAGAAAAATTCTTGAAGTCTAAAATGAATATTTCAAAAAGAGATAAAGGTGCGTACTCCTTGGATGGAGATTCCAAATAATGCTATGCACAAGTTTGAATTTTTACATTATACATGAGGCACCAATTGCAGAAAGTCTTGGGTTTCGTGTTTAACAAATTTTAATTTTTTATATTGTGTTCTAGCGGTTTATCACAAATCAAACTTTTTTTATCATCACCAAAGCTCCCCCTAAATTATAGGAGTGGTGTATATTTACTACAAAAATTTAAATTAATGTACACAAAAAACTTTTATTTAATTTAAAATTAAAAATTTAAGGTATATGGGTATTCACTTATTTAATTTAAAAATAGTTTTTTTTTTAATTTGAATTAAAATAAAATATAATAATTTAATTAGTCTCATAGATATTCCATAATTGGAGTTTTACTTTTTTTTTTGGACACAATTGGAGTTTTACTTATATAAATAAAGTCATGATATATTTGTCAATACTATGTGCCACAAAATATAATAGTCATATCTCTTTTTTTTGGTAAATAGAGTAATCATATCTCAAATAATTGTATTGAATGTCAATTTCATCAATTTACATTAAAATCATGTTCTCTTATCCCAATAATAATTTTTTTTTGAACAAGCCAAAATGAAATATATATATATATATATATATATATATATATATACACACACACCAAAAGATAGTTAACCTCCAGCACAAGGTGTGCTAAGAAAGGTCAACAATGTGTACATCAAAGTCAGAATACAATAAAAATCATATACCCAAACAAAACAAAGGGTTCTCCCACCAACTATGAATATTAATCCCCAACCCTGGATATTGAGTCCGCAACCACCGAAAGGAATGCCGCTTAATTAAGTCTAATAAAAGAGAGGCCGATCGTGCTGAATCTTTGAAGAGCCGCTGATTGCGCTCGGTCCAAATTATCCAAACACAAACAAGCCAAATTAGCTGCAAGAATGATCTGCGAGTCCGACTACCACCTGCTGCTGAAGTAAACTGTGTGAAGTGTGCAGATGAAGTCGAAGGGTCCACCATCGCAAAACCAATCCAAGATTTGACCAGCGTCCACAAAGACACCACACATGAAGAAAAGATGATGAGCGGTCTCGATGCTTCCGCAGCCAGAAACACAATACTGCTCCTCCTGAGAAAGAATGCCTCGTCGAACCAAGTTTGTCTTCGTCGGTAACCTATCCTGCAGTAACTGTCAAGCAAGGATAGACACCTTCAAAGGAACCTGGCGATGCCAAATAAGAGCTGCTGAATCGTCAAGTGTAACTGCCTCCTGAGTAGCTAGTCAACATCTGGTACGCACCACTAACAGTATAACCCCTCTCCGGATCAAAGCGCCACCACCAGACATCTGCCTCCATCTCCTGCACCTGAAAATCGTGAAGTAAGGCCTGACACTCCCCCAACATCTCCTCCTCCCACACCCATAATTGTCTCCTCCACTCCCAGCCTGCCCCTACCCCCCAACCCAACGCAAACATCTCAGCCACCGTATCCTGCTTAGTCGCTGTCAAATCAAACAGTCGACCAAACCTCACACGCATCGGGACACCCCCCAACCAAGGATCCAACCAGAACAAAGTATCCCTCCCATGCCCGACACGTCTCTCCACACCCTCCGCAAACCAACCACCTCCAACTCCATCATCCCGATCCCTAATCTTCACTATCTCCCGCCACCATGCTGATCCTCTCCTCCCCCCTCACACAAATGACCTCCCTCCACCCCATACCTAGCCGCCAATATCCTAAACCACAAACCCCCCTGATCTACCAGCATCCGCCAACACCATTTCCCAAGAAGAGCAGTGTTAAACTCCTATAACCTCCTAACCCCCAAACCCCCATACTCCCTACTCATACATATAGATTTCCAACTAACCCAAGAGACCTTCCTAGAATCCTCACCCCGACCCCAAAAAAAATTAAGCAAAATAGAATCAAGGGAAGAAATGATACTTGTGGGAGCTTTGAAGAAAGAAAGAGCATATACAGGAAGAGAGGTCAACACGGATTTGAGCAATACCAATCGACCGCCAAAAGACAAAAAACGACTTTTCCCACTATACAATCTCTTTTTAACTCTCATCAGCACCGGATCCCAAAAACCCAACCGTCTCGGATCACCCCCAATAGGAAGGCCTAGATACACAAAAGGAATCTTACCCACTTTACATCTCAAAGCTCTCGCAGCCTCAACTAACCAGTACTCCGGAATATTGATCACGACAAGCATACTCTTATGGAAATTCACCTTCAAACCTGACAGAATCTCAAAAAGTTTTAGGACGGCCCTCAACACCCTCACATTGGCCCAACTTTTGGTCCCTAAAAGAAGAGTGTCATCTACAAACTGAAGGTGAGACACCCTGGTATTACCCTGCATCCCTACGTTGTACCCTGTAAACAACTGTTGATCCGTCATTGACTTCATAAGAACATTCAACCCCTCTGCCGCCAACAGAAAAAGAAACAGGGACAAAGGGTCCCCTTGACGTAAACCCCTCTCCAGTGGGAACTCCGCCGTAGGACTACCATTTACCAACACAGACGCTGTGGCCGTACCAACACATTCCTTAATCCATTTCCGCCAGAGAACCGGAAAAGCCATCTGATTCATCACGGCATCCAAGTAACCCTAGTCCACAGAGTCATAAGCTTTCTCGAAATCAACTTTGAACAACATCAGTTCTTTCTTATGTTTCCGAGCCTCATCCACAATCTCATTAGCTATAAGAATCTCATCAAGAATTTGTCGATCCTGGACAAAAGCAGTTTGAGACTCAGAAACAACGCTCCCAATAACCAAACACAACCTATTTGCTAAAACTTTGGCCACCACTTTATACAAACTACCCACTAGTGCAATAGGCCGGAAGTCATTTAAACTCTGGGGGCTATCCACCTTTGGAATCAAAGCTATGAAGGTAGAATTTAAGCCTTTAGTTAGCCGGCCGTTCCGATGAAACTCAGACACAAACCGCATAACGTCAACGTCACCCTGCAACTCCCCCCAAAAATCCTTAATGAAGCCAAAATTAACCCCATCAGGGCCTGAGCTCTTGTAACTATCACAATCCCAGGCCGCTGCTTTAACCTCCTCGGCCGAAAAAGGCTTAGTCAAACTATTACCCTCCCCCCAACTCAACCTCTTAAACTGGAAATTCTCCACCCTGGGTCTCGCCGCAGCACCCGATTTAAAATGAGAAGCAAAGTGATTAAACATTGCTTGCTTTATAAGAGCCACGGTATCCAACTGAATCCCTTCCTTAAGCCACAAAGTCCGAGACTGTTGCCAAGAAATGCTCGCATGCAACCGGGATAAGGAATGAATGTCGGTGGTAGTCCCATGTAACTCCGCAATCTCCTCGGCAGAGAGAATGGTCTCTTCCCCTCTACAATCCAATTCCAATATTCGAGATTTCAAAGCATCAATCCTACTAGGTAATAATAATATCTGTAACATTTAGATTACATAAATATTTATATTCATGATTTTTAGCCATTCATATTTACTTACTTTTTAACATTTTGTATATTAAAATAAAGTGTGGTAAGATAAAATATTAAAATATTAGATTAAATTCTATAAAATTCTATATATATAAGGGTGCATGTTCAATTTATTCCCACTACCAATTGAGCTGCTAACTTAGACCATGTAAGTCAAACTTAGCAATATTGACCCATATGAAATTACTTAACGCGCCCCCATTGTCTTCGTGTGCCCCCGACCACCCCCAGCGTCTCGCGTTCCTCCTCAGACAATTTTGCCTAAAATGTGGGGTGGGGGCGTGAAAAAGTCAACATTACTTAACTTTGAATCATAGGTTGAAGATAGCGATCCTCATATATATATATATATAACCTTCATTTTTTAGAAATTAATTTTAATACACTATCAATGACTTTAGAAGTAGGTATGATTAAACTTTAAAAAATTAAATAAACTTACGAATATATACGTTTTTTACAAAAAGGTTCTTATAACATTTCATTCATAATAATAGTGTTGATACATGTTGGTACACCAATGAAACTGTTGGAGCTAGCTAAAGATGTGGCTACCATCGCAAGAGCATGAACTGTCTCATTTTGTTTGTCTCTTATCAATATGAACATGAGAGTTTTCAAAATACAAATTAAACACACACTTACACTCTGTCAAAACTACACCACCAAATTCTCTTACATCATTTTGGCCTTTGTGTAAATAATCAACAACTTTTTTCGAGTTTAAGACAAAGTCGATTCTCTCTAGATGTATTTCATGTAACCAACTGATAACGTGTAACAATCTCAAGACTTCTATCTTATATCCACCTCATGAATATGTACTTGACAAATAGTGAATATATAAAGTAAATATTTTATTTTTGAGTTATTAACATTTAATTTTAAAAAGGAATATAAATATATGTCCATAGTTAAAACTTAATTTAATAGTTTTTTTGTTTTGGTTGATTTAATTTTTTTAACTGAGACTTAAATTAAACTTTATTATTAAAAAATTTATGATTTTACTCATTAAACAATGTATTTCTCGAAACAACGTGAAATGAGAAATTATATTAATCAAAATGGTAACAACGCCATTTTACAATTGTCCACGAGATGATTTGAACTTAGCACATTAAAATTATAATATCAAGATATTATCACTGAACTAACACCTCAAGACTTAAACAAAAAGAATTAATTGTTACAACTTTTCTCTTTGCTTATTGCTGCATATATAGTTATCATGATAAACCTTCAATAAAATTTTTAAGATCAGCATGCCCACATCATGAAACCCTGTAAAAAATAAAAAATATTTAGAATAAAATAAGAATATGCTATCAACTAAAATAATAATTTGGCTTTGTGGTTTTTAAGGAGGGGAGCGGGGTTTAGTTGATTAGTAGGTCATGTTATCACCTGATTCCATTTTAAAAAAGTATCAATTAACAACTAACATTTCACATTTGAAAAAGTAATATGTGTGTATGTTTGAGTTATCTATAAAATTAGAAAACAAATTTAGACAAACTTACGTGTTGCAGTCGGTGCTAGGATCAAATGAAACTGACAGATTAATGTTACAAAGGTGTGGCAATTGTTTTGATCTATCAGAGTGAACTCCAAATCTCGACGCAGCGGGTTTGAGACAATTACAGACATTCCTCCGAATCTGAGTGGTGTTGGCCTTTTGATTTAAATTATTTGCTCCTGCACAACAATTACTGGATGGTGTAGCAGGGCCAGCTCCCTGCAAATAAGGCAAACATGGCAACAAGGACAAAAGAGCCTCAGAACAGCTCACGTCATCAATTTGATGTGCATCCAATTTTGTTACTAGAATGCCTGAAACCATCATAATCATTAAAAGAGAAATATATTTCTTCCCCATCATCTTGGTTTAAATATGTGTTTATATAAGATGTTGTTTTAGAAGTTTTGAATGATTGATATGCGAGTACGCCTTAATTTATAGGCAAGACATGTTACCATTTTATGGAAACTCATTACTTTCTTGATTTTATGTTTTTATTTTTTTAAAAGCCTTATTAATGATTAAATATTTCATTTATATTATTTTTGTAAAAAAAGAATCATAACTTTAACATATATGATCATAGTTATTAAGATAAGAAATTATTTCTTTTAAATAATTTAATAATACTTTATTGTCCAAGGTCTTCTAAAAGTAATATATTTTTTCTTTTACTCATGTGTTGTCGAATTCTATAATTATTTCTTTATTTTTATTATTATTATTAATAAATTATTTTCATTGTTAACAAATATTATATTTGATATTCAAATTTTGAGTATCATCTTAAATTAATTTTTGCTACTTTAATTCAAAAGAAATATATAAACATTTAGATTATGATCAATGAAAATAATTTTTGTAGATTTGAGTCATAGCGTGATTGACAATGTTTTACTTTTGTTGTTGTATTAACTTTTGTATCAGCCTTGCATTATAATATTTACTTTGTTCGTCATTATTTACTTGATAAATATAGAACAATTGACATATATAGTCTTGATCCATTTTCTAGTGATTTGTATTAATATATTATTATATCCATTTTTATTATATATGGTTATTTAATTTATTATATATGGTGATGGTGATGAGTAATTTTTAAAAAGGGTTATTTGATAGGAAAAATATTATTATGATTAATATATTTATATTCAATATTTTATCTTTAAAAATATAATAATAGAATATTTTAAAATTATATTTTATCGCTTGAAGATAAGAACGACCAGACATAGCTCAAACTTCTCATGGACAATGGTTTTATATGATTTGACAAACTAAAATCTTATATAATTAAACTTCAATTAAAAATTTATCCTTGTATTGATGCGGTGAAATAAGATGTCAATGAACAATATTATTATTCCCGTGCGTTTGATTCACAAAGTAGTAAGTACAACACATAACAGTACATGACAGAACAAGATAGTACAGTACAAAATAAAATAGTACAGGACAGGACAAATTTGTATCGAAGAGAGATAGAGAGATAATTTTTTATATTTGAAAATAAAAAAAGGTATTTTTCGTATTTTTTATAGTTGTACTGTGGGCAAAAGGTTATCCTGTGGTTTAGTGAAGGACAAAATTATTTGATTTTGTCCTGTCCCTTGCTACCTATTTTGTCCTGTCCCTTGCTACCTATTTTGTCCAGTCCCATAACCAGTTTTTAAATCAAACAGAGTACAAAAAGTTATCTTGTTAAGTCCCATGTGTTGCGGGATTTTTAGGACATACCCCCCACTACAGTTTTATTTTTCATTTCCAAAGGAGGGGAAAAATTGAAAAAACCTTTTAAAGAAAGAGATTCTAAGGTACGGGGGTTAGTTGCACTTGAGGAAGGTATTAGCACCTCAAGCGCCCATGGTACTCCATGGTAACCTCTTATATGTTTTTTAGTGCTTTTTTGTACATGCTTTAAGAATGGAGGGAGAAGTTGTATAGAAGAAAGAAAGAAAAGTGGGTAAAAGTTAAGAAAATTTTATTTCATAAAGTAAATAAAAGAAAAGAAGCTTAACTATTTTTGTTTGTAAAAAAAAAATTTTTTTTTTGAGAGAAAATGTTTTTGTTGTATTGTACAGGAAATGTTTAAAAGAAAGAAATGATAAGAAAGTGTAAATTTTGTTATGTAAAAGAAAAGAAGTTAAATGTTTGAAAACAAAAGTATATTCGTTGTTGACAAAAAATGTAAGAAAAGATGTTGTAAAGAAAAAAAAATTGTTGTGATAAAAGCACGTTAAAATGATCGTAGTGACGTTGAGACTAAGGTGAACTTGCGTTTGTTTTGTAAAAGGATCGCATGTTTGTTTTGAAAGGAGTTTCTTTTTTTGTTTCAAAAAAGTCTCGTAATCAATTTAAAATCAATTACGAGTCCTCTCCCTTGGAAATGAATTTTTGTTTTGGCGTTTGTGTGTGATGTGTAAGCTAGGAAAGCAATAAAAAGCGATAAATAAAGTCCTACGCTATTACAACCCAATTGAATAATTAATTTACAACCATATCGAATCGAATGAATAAATGACGATAATAAGCAGTAAATAAATAAATAAATAACAATGCATAAAAGTAAAATGCAAGTGCGGAGAAATAAATATGATAATGAAATGCACATACGAGAGGAAAAGAAAAACATCGCAAGATAGCACCTTAGTAAAAGTGGAGTGTGTAAAAAGGTGTCGGAGGTGAAAACATGATAATAACGCTTTTGGAGGTCACTCACAACAACAAATAATTCTAACTTAGGCACACAAGCAACATGCAATTTTATTTATCAAAAGAAATGTTTTTATTTTTATGAAGAGAATGAATTTAGGCCAAAAGGCCCTTAACTATTAATGCCAATGTTAGAGCTCAATGATTTTATAAATTAAAATATTGTCCCTAACATGCATTTTTAAAATGATGCATTGTCCTAATCTAAATGCAATGCATGTATGCATGTAAAGAAAATGTGAAGTAAAATTGTAATGTGAGATTGTAGTGTGATGCAAAATTTTGTGTCAATGTCATGTAAAATGCAAAATGTAGATTTTGATGCAATGTAATGTAGAAATGTAAAAAGAATTGTGTAGTGCAAATGTAATTAAAAATGAGATATGATGTAGAATTTTGTAAAGAAAGTGTTATGTGACAAAAAAATGCATAATGCGATGTAATGCAAAAATGTAAGATTTTTAAATGCATGTATGCATGAAAATTTTAATAAAAAGCATGTTATATGTTTCATAAAAAAGGAATTAAATGAAGACATAATCATGTTATCAACTATAAAAAGCAAAAAAGAACAAACATAACATACTTCAATTTTTTTTGTATTTCCATATTTTTTAAATTCTAAATAAATAAATAAAAAGTCATAACGAATGAACTAACATTTTTGTTTTCCTTTTTTGTATTTTTATATTTTTGCATTTTTTCTAAATAAATAAATAAAAGCAACAAACAAACTAATTTTTTTTGACATCGAGAGTGACTAAAAAAACTTTTTAATCTAAAGATGAATTTTTGTTTCCTCTAGTAAAGGAATTTTTATTTAGCTTAGAAAATTTTTTTACTAACTATTTTTGCACTAACTTAGTAAATTTACAAAAAAAACTCACACATATTTTTTGTGGTTTAAGAAAACTTTGACCATTAGCAAAATAATTTGAACTCAACAATTTTATACAAAAAAAGTCATTGTCTCAAACCTACACATAATTATTGAAATGAGAGAAGAAATAAAAGGAAATAAAAAAACAGAACATGAATAAAAAGAAGACCCCAAAAAATGAATTGGGCCTAAAGCCCATACCCTTTCTCAGCCCCATGGGGGGGGGGGGGGCGCGCTGAGCAACTGAGGGGGCGCGCATGGCAATCACAAAGGGGTGGGTGAACTGGGCTTCATGCTGAGCCCAAGATTAGTTTATTTTTGGAAACAAAAACAAAAACGGGTCAAACCAGACCCGGTCCAAGACCCGGTATGGTGACCCGGTTGGGGGGAGTTTAAAACTATTTTTTTCAGATTTTTCTTTCATTTCTCACTTTTCTTTCTCTCTCTACTCTCATTTCTCTCTCAAAACTCTCTCAAACTTTCTGAAAAAAAGATCAAGAACACTCATGAGTGTTCTTCAAAACTCAAGAACACGATGAGTTTTCCGGTTGAAATTCAACCGGACCACCGTGATGTCCAGATACCGGCGCGGCGGCCGGCCAACAAGCAAACGGCCGGATCGGAGGTTTTCATTTTCGGAATCCTAACCTAAAAGCTCAAACGAAAAACACAAGCAAAGTAGAGGATGCATATGTGTTGAATGGAAGAATACATACAGTGGAGAATGAGCGCCGGTGGAGACGTATTGGTGGTCGACGGTGGTCCATGGAATGGAGTGTTGCGTGCGGCCGATGGTGTTAGCTCGCTGCTCCTGCCTCCTCCGTTCTGCCTCTGTTTAATCGGCCTATTTCTTTCTCTTTTCTGTTTTTCTTTAACTGCTTCTGCTTCTTTCTTCTGTTCTTTTTCGGTTTTTTGGTTTAGATTTTTTTTAGGTTTTTTGATTGACGAAGGTTTGAGTTTTCGGTTCTGTTTTTTTTTTGTTAAGATTTGGGTTTTGATTTTGTGAGATTTGATTCTGTGTTGTGGTTTTGTGTTCTGTTTATGATAGGTTTTTTGGATGAGGAAAGTTGAATGATTTGATGATGTATTTGGATGATTGGAGAATGAAAGGGGCTAGGGTTTGATTCTGTATTTTTCCCCTGTGTTTACAGTGTTTCCGGTTTTTTTTTTTTACAAGGTTCTGTGTAAATTTTTTTGTGCTTGATTTTTCTTCTCTCCGCCGTTCTCCCAAAACCATCCCCCTCAGTTCTGTGATTTTGCTCATGTTAAATAGTGGGGAGTATTAGGGTTTGATGAATTGAATAGGGAAGATGCAGAATCCCTTTTGTGGTTCAGTAATTGGTTTGAAAATTTTTGATTTGAAAAGGAAAAGAGACAAAAATGTCATTGTTGATGCTGTGTTTGTTTCAGAAAAATGGTTGAGAGGTCCCTTTCATTTTTGGTTTTGATTCTGGTTCTGTTTGTGTTGTTGAGAAAGAAGCATAAGACCAGTAAAAAAACGAGAAAGAAAGAACAGAGAAAAAACTATATTTTTTTTGACTAATAATAATAATAATAAATAATAATAATATTAGTAATAAATAAGAATAATGATAATAATAATAACGATAGTAATAATAGAAGATAATAATAATAATATTTAGACTAAATAAAAAAAAGGGTCAAAAACTATTTTGGTCCTTTTTATGAGGAATTTTGAATTAATAATGGTAAAAAAGGTTAAATAAACAAAGTACGGTAAAACTCCTTCTTCTTTTTTTTTGAAATAGATTTTTGATAATAATAACGATGGATATAATAATAGTGATAAAAGATAAAAGGAAGAAACTTGATGATAAAACCAACATGAACAATGCGACTAAAAAGAACAAATGTGATGATATATTATTTAATATAAAAGATTTTTGGTATTTTAAAATATGAAAAATAAAAAATGGATTTTAGGTCCAAAATTGGGGTACAACAGCTGCCCCTATTTAAGTTTTTTCACCCGGATAGATGAAGATTAGAAATCTTTGTCTAGACGGGATTGAAGATACTTAAATATAAAACGTGCACCATTTTTGGACCTAAAATCCTCAAACAATGCTTATGATGCAAATATGATGCTTATGATGCAAATAACAAGATGTGCCCCAAGTCTATTGGAGGAACGAACTCCACTGGGGAACAGAGTAAAACACTGGGGAGGATATTGCCCATTATCATATAGATGAAAGTATTGTGAGAAGAACATTGTCCACCGCCCTACAAAGAGACGGATTGCAGATAAAAGACAACGTTTACAGAGAATAAGAGAATTGCCCACCGCCTGACAAGGACGGATTGCAGATAAAAGACAATTTCTACAAGAAAAACAGGAACATTGTCCACCGCCTTGCAAAGGGACGGCTTGCAGATAAAAGACAACGTTTACTAAGAACAAGAGCATCGTCCACCGCCTTACGAAGAGACGGCTTGCAGATAAAAGACGACCTCTATAAAGAACAAGAACATTGCCCGCTGTCTTACAAAGAGACAGCTTGCAGATAAAGAAGACAATGATCAGATATTACCGACTACCATACAAATGATAGCTTAAAGGGCTACATGAGAATAGATGACATTATCTACTATCGACAAAGATAGCTTAAAGGATAATGGAGAGATGATACATTATCTACTACCATGAAAATGACAGCTTAAAGGACAATGATCAAATATTACCGACTATCGCCTGACCGACAGCTTAAAGGGCAATATGAAAATGTATGACATTATCTACTATCGAACACCGACAGCTTAAAGGATAATGTGAAAAGACGATACATTATCTACTACCACACACAAAAATGGTAACTTAAAGGATAATGATCAGATATTACCGACTATCGCCTGACCGACAGCTTAAAGGGCAATATGAAAATGTATGACATTATCTACTATCGAACAATGATAGCTTAAAGGACAATGTGCAAATATTGCCGACTACCATATAAATGATAGCTTAAAGGGCAACATGAGAATAGATGACATTATCTACTATCGAACAAAGATAGCTTAGAGGATAATGAAAAGATGATACATTATCTACTACCATGAAGATGACAGCTTAAAGGACAATGATCAAATATTACCGACTATCGCCTGACCGACAGCTTAAAGGGCAATATGAAAATGTATGACATTATCTACTATCGAACACCGACAGCTTAAAGGATAATGTGAAAAGACGATACATTATCTACTACCACACACAAAAATGGTAACTTAAAGGATAATGATCAGATATTACCGACTATCGCCTGACCGACAGCTTAAAGGGCAATATGAAAATGTATGACATTATCTACTATCGAACAATGATAGCTTAAAGGACAATGTGCAAATATTGCCGACTACCATATAAATGATAGCTTAAAGGGCAACATGAGAATAGATGACATTATCTACTATCGAACAAAGATAGCTTAAAGGATAATGAAAAGATGATACATTATCTACTACCATGAAGATGACAGCTTAAAGGACAATGATCAAATATTACCGACTATCGCCTGACCGACAGCTTAAAGGGCAATATGAAAATGTATGACATTATCTACTATCGAACACCGACAGCTTAAAGGACAATGATGAAAAGATGACATTATCTACTATCGAACATCGACAGCTTAAAGGATAATGTGAAAAGAGGATGCATTATCTACTATCATAAAAATGACAGCTTAAAGGACAATGATCAAATATTACCGACTACCACACAAATGATAGCTTAAAGGAAGGTAATATTTTTCTATTAAGGAAATAACTCTACTGGGCTTCAAAGGAGACACAAGTAGGTTAAACTGTAAAAGTGTATGCATTTGTAGAGACAAAAGATTTGTATGACCTTTTGTGTAATGTATATTGATAGGATTCACTGGGGATAAAGCCACCCGAGGAATTGCAAAGTGTATCTGGTAAAATACAAGCTTCTTGTGTGGAAACTTGTCACTTGTTGCTTTGAATTGGTGTTCAATCCGGGAACAAACCGGAGAGAAAACATTGAAACAAGACTTTGTGTTCAGTTGATGAATAAGTTCAATTGTCATTTTCCTTTTGTTGTAGGAAAAACTGAAACAACCATCTTCCACAAGAGAGGAGTCCAGTGGGGAATTTTGAAACAAGAGAGATGTACACTTATCTGCCTAAGCTGACACTCTAATTGGAAAGAACAACATGCCCATCCCGACTCTATTTTTGTAGACACAGACAGACAGAAGAGATAGAAATCTGTATAATGATGTAATAAGGTATGAAAGATGCAAATGTTCATGGCACATGTAAATGCTATGTATGAATGTTATGTATGAATGTATGTATATATGTATGTATGTATGTATGTATGTATGTATGTTATGAATGTATGTGTATATGTATGTATGTTATGAATGTATGTGTATATGTATGTATGTGGAACATTTTTTGATGGACAGACAAAGTGACCAAACCGGAAACACAAGCCAACGTCGCATCACTGCTCAGGATATCTCAACAAAGTGTATATGTCACTGTAGATAAAGTAAGAGAACTCTTCTTGGGGAAGGAACAACTTCTCTGGGGAATTGACCGTTTTAGCCGAAACGATCTGTATATTGAAACTTGACTGCAGTCAAAACAACTTTGTCAACTTTCATTGGGGATGTACCCTCTTCTAAGAAAAAGATTGTTTACATTCTCTAGAGAAAACATGTTTGTTGTTGATGAACATCTGAGAGAATGAAGGCGACTTGCCCCTTGCTTCAGACTCTTTGCTTCAGTCTAAAGATCTTTGAAAGAATCGCTCGAAGAGCGTGACTGGTTGACCTTTTACATTCAGTGTACCTTTTCAGGAATATATGATCTTGACACAGTATGTCCCAAGTGCTTGAAATCTTGAAGGATTTGCTCCTGACCAACTGATGTTTGTAATAACCAAATCCTGAACCATTTTCAACCTTGATAAGCAGAATATTCAACTTGCTTGCCCCTGATTGGCATAATCCACAGATAACATGCACCTGGCTAGGAGCGTCTCAAGTCAGCTTTGCCCCTGATCAGACTATAGCTCAAATTTCTTTGATGTCAAGTATTATTTTGCAAGTAAAATTATTTCTTTTGAAAAGTATTTTTGATAAAATGCATATGTATGTTTTTGAAATTGAATATTTTTGTGATGGAAGCACATATGGTGTGTACAAAGTTAATTTGTGATTACTCAACAAACAGGATGAGTCAGCTTAACAACAAATTTGCGAATATGCTTTCACAGTGAACCTAGTTTCAATTAGGTCTTTTGTATGTTATAACGTGGTTGGGCTCACGGTTTTAAAAAAATGATTGTTAGGCTCAAAATTTATTTGGTCCCACCCATTCTTCTCGATGTCCTTCATTCCTAAATTCAATTAATTCAACTGATGCATTCAGTCGACAGGAGAATCTTTTTGCAATGATGTTTGAGGTTGACAATTTGGTCGAAGCTCATTGATATTCTTTTTGTTGAACAGACTTTGATGAGATTTCTTGAAGTGACAGTCACTTTGTGTTTAGGAAGTTGTTCCTATTTTTTGAATCACTCTTTATTTGTATGGACTAACTCTTTTCGAACTTTGAATTTGTGGTCCATCACGGTGCCCCTCTTTTTTTTTTTTTATGGGCTCTTTTTTTTGAATTTTTTGTAAATACTTTTTTTGAACAACTCTTGTAAGATTTTGGTGTATGAATATTGTGACTGCCATATGAACTGTTTTGAGTCTCATCTCTTGACAGCTTCCTTTGTCTGAGGAAAGCATTGTGACTAAACCTCTAATTTGGTATGATCAGGCAAATTGATTCTCTTGCATCAGGATGCATCATCAAATTAATTGAAAGACTACCCTGCCCTAGGTTATGATTAAGGGTTCAGAAAAAAGAAAGAAACACCGACTTCAGGCTCAAAAGGGCTGATTACGGATTATCTCCTTATATCTCCACTGTTTGGGAAGAGAAACAATGCCTTACATCGTCAACTAGGTTTTTCACCATTGAAAAGCATATATCAGCAAAAAAAGTTATTTATATTCATCATCCTCACTCCAAGTTTGTAAGTAATAAAACAAGAAATGAGTGAATACGAATGAATTTATTCCAAAAACATGCATGTTTATTATATTAAGAGTACTTGACAAAAGACATAATGTTAAAATCAAACAAATGCTTGACAAGAAAGAAATAAAAGCCTAGTGATCATAAGGGATGAATTTCCTTGTATCACCGACTTCAACGAGATGAGTGTAGCAAAAGTAACATGAGCAGCAAACCAGATTGCAACAAATCACTTAATGTATCACAAAAACTGGGTTTGCATCCTTGAATGAAAGTTGGTGCCTGTTGGATAGGCTGAGATTAAGTCTGTTGTTGAATCTGATGCCTTTATTGAGATTGTAAAGGCAAAAACAATTGCTCAAGGAGTGAGATGGTGGTTATTTTGTGCCACCATTAATGAAGTGATCAGGGCATTTTTCTTTTCCAATTCTGCCCGAAGTGCAATGATTTCTTCATGAAGCTGAGTGTTCTCTTGCACAATTGCTTCCATTCTTTTTTGATTAACACGAGCGTTGACTTTTAAGTTGACTTTGGACAAGAGCGTCGGACCACTGAGAGGAAGACACGAAGCTTAGACTTTTTTTTTGAAGAAGACCATGAATGCACAATGATGCATGCGAAAGAAAGTTTTGTTTTGATTTTTTATTTTTAAAGGACTTTAGGATATCAATCATAAAGGACCTCCCCTTTTTTTTGTTAATGATCAAAATGAAATTTTCTTTTTCTTTTCAAAGCAACCTTCTCTTTTTTTGAAAGTCCATGATGATTGTGTAATTTATGAAGAAATTCCTCTAAGTCCTTTGGAAACTAATGGAAAAAGTTTTTTTTTTTGAATGAATGAATGCATGGATGCAACAACCACAAACATAAGCAAACATGGTTGGTTTGGATAGCATAAAGTTGGAGCCAAAAGGTAAGAACCCCCCACAATGTATGAACTATTGGTTTTCTTCTTTTTGTAACACGGGTCCTACAAAGTTCCCAACGTTATCAACTTTCCTTCTTGAATACCAATGTCCACGACTTAACTCACGGCCAAATGAAATATCCAAGGGAAAGTCTCGATTGAGCGTGGTATCGCGGAGTCAACTATTCCAAGACTTTTACTCTCGGCTTTAGCTATCGCACCACATCCTAAAAAAGGCTAAGGTGGGTTAAAGGTGACTAGGTCCACAATATTAACAGATACATGTCATAGCAACAATCTACGCGAACCTCGCGTCGAAATGAATACTACAACATGATCCTCCATTGTGCGTGGTTACATCACATGTGGATATGTGCGGAGTTTTGCCTTCCGCCCACTCACTATGATCCTACCACAATCTATCTCAAGGTAACTCAAGCTCGGGTCAAGCTTATCTCACTCAAAAAAAACCCTCCACAATATATATGTATAAAGCATGTAAACATTAAAGCACATAAAAGCATGTAAGTTAGGTTCAACCCTCTTAAGGAGAGTATTCCCCAGCAGAGTCGCCATTTTTCTGTTGCGGGATTTTTAGGACATACCCCCCACTACAGTTTTATTTTTCATTTCCAAAGGAGGGGAAAAATTGAAAAAACCTTTTAAAGAAAGAGATTCTAAGGTACGGGGGTTAGTTGCACTTGAGGAAGGTATTAGCACCTCAAGCGCCCATGGTACTCCATGGTAACCTCTTATATGTTTTTTAGTGCTTTTTTGTACATGCTTTAAGAATGGAGGGAGAAGTTGTATAGAAGAAAGAAAGGAAAGTGGGTAAAAGTTAAGAAAATTTTATTTCATAAAGTAAATAAAAGAAAAGAAGCTTAACTATTTTTGTTTGTAAAAAAAAAATTTTTTTTTTGAGAGAAAATGTTTTTGTTGTATTGTACAGGAAATGTTTAAAAGAAAGAAATGATAAGAAAGTGTAAATTTTGTTATGTAAAAGAAAAGAAGTTAAATGTTTGAAAACAAAAGTATATTCGTTGTTGACAAAAAATGTAAGAAAAGATGTTGTAAAGAAAAAAAAATTGTTGTGATAAAAGCACGTTAAAATGATCGTAGTGACGTTGAGACTAAGGTGAACTTGCGTTTGTTTTGTAAAAGGATCGCATGTTTGTTTTGAAAGGAGTTTCTTTTTTTGTTTCAAAAAAGTCTCGTAATCAATTTAAAATCAATTACGAGTCCTCTCCCTTGGAAATGAATTTTTGTTTTGGCGTTTGTGTGTGATGTGTAAGCTAGGAAAGCAATAAAAAGCGATAAATAAAGTCCTACGCTATTACAACCCAATTGAATAATTAATTTACAACCATATCGAATCGAATGAATAAATGACGATAATAAGCAGTAAATAAATAAATAAATAACAATGCATAAAAGTAAAATGCAAGTGCGGAGAAATAAATATGATAATGAAATGCACATACGAGAGGAAAAGAAAAACATCGCAAGATAGCACCTTATTAAAAGTGGAGTGTGTAAAAAGGTGTCGGAGGTGAAAACATGATAATAACGCTTTTGGAGGTCACTCACAACAACAAATAATTCTAACTTAGGCACACAAGCAACATGCAATTTTATTTATCAAAAGAAATGTTTTTATTTTTATGAAGAGAATGAATTTAGGCCAAAAGGCCCTTAACTATTAATGCCAATGTTAGAGCTCAATGATTTTATAAATTAAAATATTGTCCCTAACATGCATTTTTAAAATGATGCATTGTCCTAATCTAAATGCAATGCATGTATGCATGTAAAGAAAATGTGAAGTAAAATTGTAATGTGAGATTGTAGTGTGATGCAAAATTTTGTGTCAATGTCATGTAAAATGCAAAATGTAGATTTTGATGCAATGTAATGTAGAAATGTAAAAAGAATTGTGTAGTGCAAATGTAATTAAAAATGAGATATGATGTAGAATTTTGTAAAGAAAGTGTTATGTGACAAAAAAATGCATAATGCGATGTAATGCAAAAATGTAAGATTTTTAAATGCATGTATGCATGAAAATTTTAATAAAAAGCATGTTATATGTTTCATAAAAAAGGAATTAAATGAAGACATAATCATGTTATCAACTATAAAAAGCAAAAAAGAACAAACATAACATACTTCAATTTTTTTTGTATTTCCATATTTTTTAAATTCTAAATAAATAAATAAAAAGTCATAACGAATGAACTAACATTTTTGTTTTCCTTTTTTGTATTTTTATATTTTTGCATTTTTTCTAAATAAATAAATAAAAGCAACAAACAAACTAATTTTTTTTGACATCGAGAGTGACTAAAAAAACTTTTTAATCTAAAGATGAATTTTTGTTTCCTCTAGTAAAGGAATTTTTATTTAGCTTAGAAAATTTTTTTACTAACTATTTTTGCACTAACTTAGTAAATTTACAAAAAAAACTCACACATATTTTTTGTGGTTTAAGAAAACTTTGACCATTAGCAAAATAATTTGAACTCAACAATTTTATACAAAAAAAGTCATTGTCTCAAACCTACACATAATTATTGAAATGAGAGAAGAAATAAAAGGAAATAAAAAAACAGAACATGAATAAAAAGAAGACCCCAAAAAATGAATTGGGCCTAAAGCCCATACCCTTTCTCAGCCCCATGGGGGGGGGGGGGGCGCGCTGAGCAACTGAGGGGGCGCGCATGGCAATCACAAAGGGGTGGGTGAACTGGGCTTCATGCTGAGCCCAAGATTAGTTTATTTTTGGAAACAAAAACAAAAACGGGTCAAACCAGACCCGGTCCAAGACCCGGTATGGTGACCCGGTTGGGGGGAGTTTAAAACTATTTTTTTCAGATTTTTCTTTCATTTCTCACTTTTCTTTCTCTCTCTACTCTCATTTCTCTCTCAAAACTCTCTCAAACTTTCTGAAAAAAAGATCAAGAACACTCATGAGTGTTCTTCAAAACTCAAGAACACGATGAGTTTTCCGGTTGAAATTCAACCGGACCACCGTGATGTCCAGATACCGGCGCGGCGGCCGGCCAACAAGGTGGCGGCGCCGCCGCCGGGAACCACCCAAATCCAAATTTTTCCTACACTAACCCCCCCTAAAATTTCTTCCTGATCACAGATCCGAGGTCGGAATCAACAAACAAACAAGCAAACGGCCGGATCGGAGGTTTTCATTTTCGGAATCCTAACCTAAAAGCTCAAACGAAAAACACAAGCAAAGTAGAGGATGCATATGTGTTGAATGGAAGAATACATACAGTGGAGAATGAGCGCCGGTGGAGACGTATTGGTGGTCGACGGTGGTCCATGGAATGGAGTGTTGCGTGCGGCCGATGGTGTTAGCTCGCTGCTCCTGCCTCCTCCGTTCTGCCTCTGTTTAATCGGCCTATTTCTTTCTCTTTTCTGTTTTTCTTTAACTGCTTCTGCTTCTTTCTTCTGTTCTTTTTCGGTTTTTTGGTTTAGATTTTTTTTAGGTTTTTTGATTGACGAAGGTTTGAGTTTTCGGTTCTGTTTTTTTTTTGTTAAGATTTGGGTTTTGATTTTGTGAGATTTGATTCTGTGTTGTGGTTTTGTGTTCTGTTTATGATAGGTTTTTTGGATGAGGAAAGTTGAATGATTTGATGATGTATTTGGATGATTGGAGAATGAAAGGGGCTAGGGTTTGATTCTGTATTTTTCCCCTGTGTTTACAGTGTTTCCGGTTTTTTTTTTTTTACAAGGTTCTGTGTAAATTTTTTTGTGCTTGATTTTTCTTCTCTCCGCCGTTCTCCCAAAACCATCCCCCTCAGTTCTGTGATTTTGCTCATGTTAAATAGTGGGGAGTATTAGGGTTTGATGAATTGAATAGGGAAGATGCAGAATCCCTTTTGTGGTTCAGTAATTGGTTTGAAAATTTTTGATTTGAAAAGGAAAAGAGACAAAAATGTCATTGTTGATGCTGTGTTTGTTTCAGAAAAATGGTTGAGAGGTCCCTTTCATTTTTGGTTTTGATTCTGGTTCTGTTTGTGTTGTTGAGAAAGAAGCATAAGACCAGTAAAAAAACGAGAAAGAAAGAACAGAGAAAAAACTATATTTTTTTTGACTAATAATAATAATAATAAATAATAAATAATATTAGTAATAAATAAGAATAATGATAATAATAATAACGATAGTAATAATAGAAGATAATAATAATAATATTTAGACTAAATAAAAAAAAGGGTCAAAAACTATTTTGGTCCTTTTTATGAGGAATTTTGAATTAATAATGGTAAAAAAGGTTAAATAAACAAAGTACGGTAAAACTCCTTCTTCTTTTTTTTTGAAATAGATTTTTGATAATAATAACGATGGATATAATAATAGTGATAAAAGATAAAAGGAAGAAACTTGATGATAAAACCAACATGAACAATGCGATTAAAAAGAACAAATGTGATGATATATTATTTAATATAAAAGATTTTTGGTATTTTAAAATATGAAAAATAAAAAATGGATTTTAGGTCCAAAATTGGGGTACAACACCATGTTTTTTAACAGAACAAATGCATCCTTAATGGTTTGATAATTGATATATATTTAACTCGAATGTCACTCATATTGATATCTATATAATATACTATTTACGAATCCACTATAAGAAAATTATTTGAGGAAATAATTAAATGTCTTTTTCACATTCATCGAGTAATTATTACTTCATAAGACACATTAATGGGATTTAATTGAGTAGATTTTTTTAAAAAAAATTATTTATTTAATTGTAAAAAAAACATTTACATAATTAATTTAATACTTTAATTTGTAAAAAGATTTATTTTTAATACTCTATATAATGCACAAAATATAAAATAAAAAAAAGAATTAATATTATTAAGATCAAGTTTATATAAATAATAACAATTTTAACTAACTAGGTCAAAATTAATAAAATTTTTATTGAAAAAATGATTTATTTAATTATAAAAAAACATTTACGTAATTAATTTTATTTAATTAATTTAATACTCTAATTTTTAAAAAGATTTATTTTTACTACTCTATAATACACATAATATATAAGAAAAATAATTAATATTATTATGATAAAGTTTAAATAAATAATAACTTCCTAAAAAAATTTATGCTAAATTTCTATATCAAAATCAATCAATTTTTACCAATTGAGGCAACTTTTATTAGTTATCCACACAAATCAAGCAATTATGAAATTTAAGTTATTAAAATCGAGCAATTGTGAAATTTTGTGAGTTAAAATCAAGTAATTGAATTATCAATGCAAAATCTCTGTGGAAAATCACACGGGATACATACACATTAAAATACTATTCAATATAATTATTTTTATTTAAAAAATTTATAAGAAAACGCATGGGATACACCATTCAAGGTACCATTTAGAAATACATAGGGTACACGTAATCAAAAAATTATAAGAAAACACACAGGATACAAACACACTTAAAAACATATTTCATTTAAAATAGCACATTAGTAATTTTTATTTAAAAAAAGGATTTTATTTTAAAAAGGACAACGGGGCTAGGAAATACAAAACGTGGTAAACTTGAGGGCCAAAATTGAACAATTGAAATTTAGGTTATTAAAATTGAGCAACTGTGAAATTTAGGGAGTTAAAACCAAATATTGAATTATCAATACAAAACATCTGTAGAAAATCACACAGGATAGACACATATTCAATATATCATTCAATATAATTAATTTTTTTCTTAAAGAATTTATAAGAAAACACAAGGGATACACACACATTCAAGATACCATTTAGAAACACACAGGCACACACATTAAAAAAACTATAAGAAAATACACGGGGTAAAAACAAATTTAAAAACATATTTTATTTAAAATACCATAATTTTTAATTAAAAAAAGTCAATGGAACTAGGAAATGTAAAATGGGGTAAACTTGAGGGCTAAAATCGAACAATTGAAATTTAGGTGACTAAAATCAAACAATTGTGAAATTTACGGAGTTCGTTAAAATCAAATAATTGAATTAACGATGCAAAATCTCTGTGAAAAATCACATGGGATACAAACAAATTCAAGATACCATTTAAAATATAATTATTATTTTTTTAAATTTTTTTATAGAAAAACACATGTGATACACACACATTCAAAATATCATTTAAGAACACACGTGATACACACACATTCAAAAAATTATAAGAAAATACACGGGATACAAACACACTTAAAAACATATTTTATTTAAAATACTACATTAGTAATTTTTATTTAAAAAAAGACAACGGGGCTAGGAAATACAAAACGTGGTAAACTTGCGGGCCAAAATTGAACAATTGAAATTTAGGTTACTAAAATTGAACAATTGTGAAATTTTAAAATGAAATAATTGAATTATCAATACAAAACCTCTGTGAAAAATTACACGGGATAGAAACATTGTCAATATACCATTCAATATAATTATTATTTTCTTAAGAAATCTATAAGAAAACACACGGGATACACACACATTCAAAATACCATTTAGAAACACACGGGGCACACACATTAAAAAAATTATAAGAAAACACACGGGGTACAAACAAATTTAAAAGCATATTTTATTTAAAATACCAGATAAGTAATTTTAATTAAAAAAAAAGTCAATAGAACTAGGAAATGCAAAACGGGGTAAACTTGAGGGCCAAAATAGAACAGTTGAAATTTAGGTGACTAAAATTAAACAATTGTGAAACTTAGGAAGTTAAAATCAAGTAATTAAGTTAAAATCTCTTTAATCAATAAACTTTTTCTTCTTCTTCGCAATTATTTAAAATATCAATGTGAAAATTTTTTATCAGTTGAATTATCGATGAAAAAATATATATAGATTTCAGTTAATTTAATATTCATTTTATATGGTTAAAATGTTAAAATAAATGGACAAGGTAAAAATAAAATTAATTCTAGAAATTAAATATTGTGCACGAATTTTATTTTTCTTTCTTGCCAAGTAATTTAGTGGTAAAAAAATTACCTCTTAAAATAATTAGGCAGAGTATCTTGATTTCAAACTCTGAATGGGACGTCTCAACTCTTACAAAAATAAATTATATTCATAGGAATTATTGTACAAAAAATTCTAACTAATCAAAATATGATGATTTTTATATTATTAAAATTAATACAAAGAAATACAACGCCAATTATATATGAGACAAGTGGTAGATATACTCATGTACCTAAATTTTCTCTATGGATACGGTATCCAACAATGCAAGTTGGACACCAAATTTTTTTCCAAAATATTATATACATATTTAAAAATAAATATATTTAAATTTAATTATTATTAAAATAATTTTACAAAAAACTTATATCATAATCAAACGATTTATATTTTTATAAGTAAAAATTAACCCGTGCTTTGCACGGGTAACTTATACTAGTGATAAGACTATTTTAGAAGAAGTATGAAAAAATAAAATGGTTTTAAGAAGAATTCTTGAAGTCTAAAATGAATATTTCAAAAAGAGATAAGAGTGCCCTCTCCTTAGATGGAGATTCCAAATAATGATATACACAAGTTTGAATTTTTGCATTATACACGAGGCACCAATTGAAGAAAGTCTTGGGATTCGTGTTTAACAAATTTTAATTTTTTATATTGTGTTCTAGTGGTTTATCACAAATCAAACTTTTTTTATCATCACCATAGCTCCCCCTAAATTATAGGAGTAGTGTATATTTACTACAAAAATTTAAATTAATGTACACAAGAAACTTTTATTTAATTTAAAATTGAAAATTCAAGTTATATGGGTATTCACTTATTTAATTGAATTTTTTTTTTGTTTTTAATTTGAATTAAAATAAAAAATAATAATTTAATTAGTCTCATAGATATTTCGTAATTGGAGTTTTACTTATATAAATAAAGTCATGATATATTAGTCAATACTATGTGCCACAAAATATAATAGTCATATCTCTTTTTTTTGGTAAATAAAGTAATCATATCTCAAATAGTTGTATAGAATGTCAATTTCATCAATTTACATTAAAATCATGTTCTCTTATCTCAATAATAATATTTGTAACATTTAGATTACATAAATATTCATATTCATGATTTTTAGCCATACATATTTACTTACTTTTTAATTTTTAACATTTTATATGTTAAAATAAAGTGTGGTATGATAAAATATTGGATTAAATTCTATAAAATTATATATATATATATATATATATATATATATATATATATATATATATATATATATATATATATATACGGGTGCATGTTCAATTTATTCCCACTACCAATTGAGCTGCTAACTTAGACCATGTAAGTCAAACTTAGCAATATTGACCCATATGACATTACTTAACGCGCCCCCATTGTCTTCGTGTGCCCCCCACCACCACCACCAGCGTCTCGCATTCCTCCTTCGACAATTTTGCCTAAAATGTGGGGTTGGGGGGCGTGAGAAAGTCAACACTACTTAACTTTGACTCATAGGACTAAGATAGCGATCCTCATATATATATATATATAACCTTCATTTTTTAGAAATTAATTTTAATACACTATCGATGACTTTAGAAGTAGGTATGATTAAACTTTAAAAAATTAAATAAACTTACGAATATATACGTTTTTTACAAAAAGGTTCTTATAACATTTCATTCATAATAATAGTGTTGATACATGTTGGTACACCAATGAAACTATTGGAGCTAGCTAAAGATGTGGCTACCATCGCAAGAGCATGAACTGTCTCATTTTGTTTGTCTCTTATCAATATGAACATGAGAGTTTTCAAAATACAAATTAAACACACACTTACACTCTGTCAAAACTACACCACCAAATTCTCTAACATCATTTTGGCCTTTGTGTAAATAATCAACAACTTTTTTCGAGTTTCAGACAAAGTTGATTCTCTCTAGATGTATTTCATGTAACCATCTGATAACGTGTAACAATCTCAACACTTCTATCTTACATCCGCCTCATGAATATGTACTTGACAAATAGTGAATATATAAAGTAAATATTTTATTTTTGAGTTATTAACATTTAATTTTAAAAAGGAATATAAATATATGTCCATAGTTAAAACTTAATTTAATAGTTTTTGTGTTTTGGTTGATTTAATTTTTTTTAACTGAGACTTAAATTATACTTTATTATTAAAAAATTTATGATTTTACTCATTAAACAATGTATTTCTCGAAACAACGTGAAATGAGAAATTATATTAATCAAAATGGTAACAACGCCATTTTACAATTGTCCACGAGATGATTTGAACTTAGCACATTAAAATTATAATATCAAGATATTATCACTGAACTAACACCTCAAGACTTAAACAAAAAGAATTAATTGTTACAACTTTCCTCTTTGCTTATTGCTGCATATATAGTTATCATGATAAACCTTCAATAAAAATTATAAGATCAGCATGCCCACATCATGAAACCCTGTAAAAAATAAAAAATGTTTAGAATAAAATATGAATATGCTATCAACTAAATAATAATTTGGCTTTGTGGTTTATAAGGAGGGGAGCGGGGTTTAGTTGATTAGTAGGTCATGTTATCACCTGATTCCATTTTAAAAAAGTATCAATTAACAACTAACATTTCACATTTGAAAAATTAATATGTGTGGATGTTTGAGTTATCTATAAAATAAGAAAACAAATTTAGACAAACTTACGTGTTGCAGTCGGTGCTAGGATCAAATGAAACTGACAGATTAATGTTACAAAGGTGTGGCAATTGTTTTGATCTATCAGAGTGAACTCCAAATCTCGACGCAGCGGGTTTGAGACAATTACAGACATTCCTCCGAATCTGAGTGGTGTTGGCCTTTTGATTTAAATTATTTGCTCCTGCACAACAATTACTGGATGGTGTAGCAGGGTCAGCTCCCTGCAAATAAGGCAAACATGGCAACAAGGACAAAAGAGCCTCAGAACAGCTCACATCATCAATTTGATGTGCGTCCAATTTTGTTACTAGAATGCCTGAAACCATCATAATCATTAAAAGAGAAATATATTTCTTCCCCATCATCTTGGTTTAAATATGTGTTTATATAAGATTTTGTTTTAGAAGTTTTGAATGATTGATATGCGAGTACACCTTAATTTATAGGCAAGACATGTTACCATTTAATGGAAACTCATTACTTTCTTGATTTTATGTTTTTATTTTTTTAAAAGCCTTATTAATGATTAAATATTTCATTTATATTATTTTTGTAAAAAAAGAATCATAACTTTAACATATATGATCATAGTTATTAAGATAAGAAATTATTTCTTTTAAATAATTTAATAATACTTTATTGTCCAAGGTCTTCTAAAAGTAATATATTTTTTCTTTTACTCATGTGTTGTCGAATTCTATAATTATTTCTTTATTATTATTATTATTAATAAATTATTTTCATTGTTAACAAATATAATTATATTTGATATTCAAATTTTGAGTATCATCTTAAATTAATTTTTGCTACTTTAATTCAAAAGAAATATATAAACATTTAGATTATGATCAATGAAAATAATTATTGTAGATTTGAGTCATAGTGTGATTGACAATGTTTTACTTTTATTGTTGTATTAATTTTTGTATCAGGCTTGCATTATAATATTTACTTTGTTCGTCATTATTTACTTGATAAATATAGAACAATTGACATATATATTCTTGATCCATTTTCTAGTGATTTGTATTACTATATTATTATATCCATTTTTATTATATATGGTTATTTAATTTATTACATATGGTGATGGTGATGAGTAATTTTTAAAAAGGGTTATTTGATAGGAAAAATATTATTATGATTAATATATTTATATTCAATATTTTATCTTTAAAAATATAATAAAAAATATTTTAAAATTATATTTTATCGCTTGAAGATAAGAACGACCAGACATAGCTCAAACTTCTCATGGACAATGGTTTTATATGATCTGACAAACTAAAATCTTATATAATTAAACTTCAATTAAAAATTTATCCTTGTATTGATGCGGTGAAATAAGATGTCAATGAACAAGATTATTATTCCCGTGCGTTTGATTCGCAAAGTAGTAAGTACAACACAGAACAGTACAGGACAGAATAAGATAGTACAGTACAAAATAAAATAGTACAGGACAAATTTGTATCGAAGAGAGATAGAGAGATAATTTTTTATATTTGAAAATAAAAAAGGTATTTTTCGTATTTTTTATAGTTGTACTGTGGGCAAAAGGTTGTCCTGTGGTTTAGTGAAGGACAAAATTTTTTGATTTTGTCCTGTCCCTTGCTACCTATTTTGTCCAGTCCCATAACCAGTTTTTAAATCAAACAGAGTACAAAAAGTTATCTTGTCCAGTCCCATGTTTTTTAACAGATCAAACGCATGGTTTGATAATTGATATATATTTAACACGAATATCACTCATATTGATATGATAAAACTATTTTAGAAGAAGAATGAAAAAATAAAATGGTTTTAAAAAGAATTCTTGAAGTCTAAAATGAATATTTCAAAACAAGATAAGAGTGCCCTCTCCTTGGATGGAGATTCCAAATAATGATATACACAAGTTTGAATTTTTGCATTATACAAGAGGCACCAATTGCAGAAAGTCTTGGGTTTCGTGTTTAACAAATTTTAATTTTTTATATTGTGTTCTAGCGGTTTATCACAAATCAAACTTTTTTTATCATCACCATAGCTCCCCCTAAATTATAGGAGTGGTGTATATTTACTACAAAAATTTAAATTAATGTACACAAGAAACTTTTATTTAATTTAAAATTGAAAATTCAAGTTATATGGGTATTCATTTATTTAATTGAATTTTTTTTTTGTTTTTAATTTGAATTAAAATAAAAAATAATAATTTAATTAGTCTCATAGATATTTCATAATTGGAGTTTTACTTATATAAATAAAGTCATGATATATTTGTCAATACTATTTGCCACAAAATATAATAGTCATATCTCTTTTTTTTGAAATATCTATGAGAGTAATCATATCTCAAATAGTTGTATAGAATATCAATTTCATCAATTTACATTAAAATCATGTTCTCTTATCTCAATAATAATATCTGTAACATTTAGATTACATAAATATTCATATTCATGATTTTTAGCCATACATATTTACTTACTTTTTAACTTTTTATATGTTAAAATAAAGTGTGGTATGATAAAATATTGGATTAAATTCTATATATATATACGGGTGCATGTTCAATTTATTCCCACTACCAATTGAGCTGCTAACAGAGACCATGTAAGTCAAACTTAGCAATATTGACCTATATGACATTACTTAACGCGCCCCCATTGTCTTCGTGTGCCCCCCACCACCCCCAGCGTCTCGCGTTCCTCCTCGGACAATTTTGCCTAAAATGTGGGGTTGGGAGGCGTGAGAAAGTCAACATTACTTAACATTGACTCATAGGTCTAAGATAGCGATCCTCATATATATATATATATATATATATATATATATATATATATATATATATATATATATATATATATATATAACCTTCATTTTTTAGAAATTAATTTTAATACACTATCGATGACTTTAGAAGTAGGTATGATTAAACTTTAAAAAATTAAATAAACTTACGAATATATACGTTTTTTACAAAAAGGTTCTTATAACATTTCATTCATAATAATAGTGTTGATACATGTTGGTACACCAATGAAACTATTGGAGCTAGCTAAAGATGTGGCTACCATCGCAAGAGCATAAACTGTCTCATTTTGTTTGTCTCTTATCAATATGAACATGAGAGTTTTCAAAATACAAATTAAACACACACTTACACTCTGTCAAAACTACACCACCAAATTCTCTAACATCATTTTGGCCTTTGTGTAAATAATCAACAACTTTTTTCGAGTTTAAGACAAACTCGATTCTCTCTAGATGTATTTCATGTAACCAACTAATAACGTGAAACAATCTCAAGACTTCTATCTTACATCCGCCTCATGAATATGTAATTGACAAATAGTGAATATATAAAGTAAATATTTTATTTTTGAGTTATTAACATTTAATTTTAAAAAGGAATATAAATATATGTCCATAGTTAAAACTTAATTTAATAGTTTTTGTGTTTTGGTTGATTTAATTTTTTTTAACTGAGACTTAAATTATACTTTATTATTAAAAAAATTATGATTTTACTCATTAAACAATGTATTTCTTGAAACAACGTGAAATGAGAAATTATATTAATCAAAATGGTAACAACGCCATTTTACAATTGTCCACAAGATGATTTGAACTTAACACATTAAAATTATAATATCAAGATATTATCACTGAACTAACACCTCAAGACTTAAACAAAAAGAATTAATTGTTACAACTTTTCTCTTTGCTTATTGCTGCATATATAGTTATCATGATAAACCTTCAATAAAAATTTTAAGATCAGCATGCCTACATCATGAAACCCTGTAAAAAATAAAAAATGTTTAGAATAAAATATGAATATGCTATCAACTAAATAATAATTTGGCTTTGTGGTTTATAAGGAGGGTAGCGGGTTTTAGTTGATTAGTAGGTCATGTTATCACCTGATTCCATTTTAAAAAGTATCAATTAACAACTAACATTTCACATTTGAAAAATTAATATGTGTGTATGTTTGAGTTATCTATAAAATTAGAAAACAAATTTAGACAAACTTACGTGTTGCAGTCGGTGCTAGGATCAAATGAAACTGACAGATTAATGTTACAAAGGTGTGACAATTGTTTTGATCTATCAGAGTGAACTCCAAATCTCGACGCAGCGGGTTTGAGACAATTACAGACATTCCTCCGAATCTGAGTGGTGTTGGCCTTTTGATTTAAATTATTTGCTCCTGCACAACAATTACTGGATGGTGTAGCAGGGCTAGCTCCCTGCAAATAAGGCAAACATGGCAACAAGGACAAAAGAGCCTCAGAACAGCTCACGTCATCAATTTGATGTGCGTCCAATTTTGTTACTAGAATGCCTGAAACCATCATAATCATTAAAAGAGAAATATATTTCTTCCCCATCATCTTGGTTTAAATATGTGTTTATATAAGATGTTGTTTTAGAAGTTTTGAATGATTGATATGCGAGTACGCCTTAATTTATAGGCAAGACATGTTACCATTTTATGGAAACTCATTACTTTCTTGATTTTATGTTTTTATTTTTTTAAAAGCCTTATTAATGTTTAAATATTTCATTTATATTATTTTTGTAAAAAAAGAATCATAACTTTAACATATATGATCATAGTTATTAAGATAAGAAATTATTTCTTTTAAATAATTTAATAATACTTTATTGTCCAAGGTCTTCTAAAAGTAATATATTTTTTCTTTTACTCATGTGTTGTCGAATTCTATAATTATTTCTTTATTATTATTATTATTAATAAATTATTTTCATTGTTAACAAATATAATTATATTTGATATTCAAATTTTGAGTATCATCTTAAATTAATTTTTGCTACTTTAATTCAAAAGAAATATATAAACATTTAGATTATGATCAATGAAAATAATTATCGTAGATTTGAGTCATAGTGTGATTGACAATGTTTTACTTTTATTGTTGTATTAATTTTTGTATCAGGCTTGCATTATAATATTTACTTTGTTCGTCATTATTTACTTGATAAATATAGAACAATTGACATATATATTCTTGATCCATTTTCTAGTGATTTGTATTACTATATTATTATATCCATTTTTATTATATATGGTTATTTAATTTATTACATATGGTGATGGTGATGAGTAATTTTTAAAAAGGGTTATTTGATAGGAAAAATATTATTATGATTAATATATTTATATTCAATATTTTATCTTTAAAAATATAATAAAAAAATATTTTAAAATTATATTTTATCGCTTGAAGATAAGAACGACCAGACATAGCTCAAACTTCTCATGGACAATGGTTTTATATGATCTGACAAACTAAAATCTTATATAATTAAACTTCAATTAAAAATTTATCCTTGTATTGATGCGGTGAAATAAGATGTCAATGAACAAGATTATTATTCCCGTGCGTTTGATTCGCAAAGTAGTAAGTACAACACAGAACAGTACAGGACAGAACAAGATAGTACAGTACAAAATAAAATAGTACAGGACAGGACAAATTTGTATCGAAGAGAGATAGAGAGATAATTTTTTATATTTGAAAATAAAAAAGGTATTTTTCGTATTTTTTATAGTTGTACTGTGGGCAAAAGGTTGTCCTGTGGTTTAGTGAAGGACAAAATTTTTTGATTTTGTCCTGTCCCTTGCTACCTATTTTGTCCAGTCCCATAACCAGTTTTTAAATCAAACAGAGTACAAAAAGTTATCTTGTCCAGTCCCATGTTTTTTAACAGATCAAACGCATGGTTTGATAATTGATATATATTTAACTCGAATGTCACTCATATTGATATGATAAAACTATTTTAGAAGAAGAATGAAAAAATAAAATGGTTTTAAGAAGAATTCTTGAAGTCTAAAATGAATATTTCAAAAAGAGATAAGAGTGCCCTCTCCTTGGATGGAGATTCCAAATAATGATATACACAAGTTTGAATTTTTGCATTATACAAGAGGCACCAATTGCAGAAAGTCTTGGGTTTCGTGTTTAACAAATTTTAATTTTTTATATTGTGTTCTAGCGGTTTATCACAAATCAAACTTTTTTTATCATCACCATAGCTCCCCCTAAATTATAGGAGTGGTGTATATTTACTACAAAAATTTAAATTAATGTACACAAGAAACTTTTATTTAATTTAAAATTGAAAATTCAAGTTATATGGGTATTCACTTATTTAATTGAAATTTTTTTTTGTTTTTAATTTGAATTAAAATAAAAAATAATAATTTAATTAGTCTCATAGATATTTCATAATTGGAGTTTTACTTATATAAATAAAGTCATGATATATTTGTCAATTCTTTGTGCCACAAAATATAATAGTCATATCTCTTTTTTTTGGTAAATAGAGTAATCATATCTCAAATAGTTGTATAGAATATCAATTTCATCAATTTACATTAAAATCATGTTCTCTTATCTCAATAATAATATATGTAACATTTAGATTACATAAATATTCATATTCATGATTTTTAGCCATACATATTTACTTACTTTTTAACATTTTATATGTTAAAATAAAGTGTGGTATGATAAAATATTAGATTAAATTCTATAAAATTATATTTTATATATATATATATATATATATATATATATATATATATATATATATATATATATATAAGGGTGCATGTTCAATTTATTCTCACTACCAATTGAGCTGCTAACAGAGACCATGTAAGTCAAACTTAGCAATATTGACCCATATGACATTACTTAACGCGCCCCCATTGTCTTCGTGTGCCCCCCACCACCCCCAGCGTCTCGCGTTCCTCCTCGGACAATTTTGCCTAAAATGTGGGGTTGGGGGGCATGAGAAAGTCAACATTACTTAACATTGACTCATAGGTCTAAGATAGCGATCCTCATATATATATATATATATATATATATATATATATATATATATATAACCTTCCTTTTTTAGAAATTAATTTTAATACACTATCGATGACTTTAGAAGTAGGTATGATTAAACTTTCAAAAATTAAATAAACTTACGAATATATACGTTTTTTACAAAAAGGTTCTTATAACATTTCATTCATAATAATAGTGTTGATACATGTTGGTACACCAATGAAACTATTGGAGCTAGCTAAAGATGTGGCTACCATCGCAAGAGCATGAACTGTCTCATTTTGTTTGTCTCTTATCAATATGAACATGAGAGTTTTCAAAATACAAATTAAACACACACTTACACTCTGTCAAAACTACACCACCAAATTCTCTAACATCATTTTGGCCTTTGTGTAAATAATCAACAACTTTTTTCGAGTTTAAGACAAACTCGATTCTCTCTAGATGTATTTCATGTAACCAACTAATAACGTGAAACAATCTCAAGACTTCTATCTTACATCCGCCTCATGAATATGTAATTGACAAATAGTGAATATATAAAGTAAATATTTTATTTTTGAGTTATTAACATTTAATTTTAAAAAGGAATATAAATATATGTCCATAGTTAAAACTTAATTTAATAGTTTTTGTGTTTTGGTTGATTTAATTTTTTTTAACTGAGACTTAAATTATACTTTATTACTAAAAAAATTATGATTTTACTCATTAAACAATGTATTTCTTGAAACAACGTGAAATGAGAAATTATATTAATCAAAATGGTAACAACGCCATTTTACAATTGTCCACAAGATGATTTGAACTTAACACATTAAAATTATAATATCAAGATATTATCACTGAACTAACACCTCAAGACTTAAACAAAAAGAATTAATTGTTACAACTTTTCTCTTTGCTTATTGCTGCATATATAGTTATCATGATAAACCTTCAATAAAAATTTTAAGATCAGCATGCCTACATCATGAAACCCTGTAAAAAATAAAAAATGTTTAGAATAAAATATGAATATGCTATCAACTAAATAATAATTTGGCTTTGTGGTTTATAAGGAGGGTAGCGGGTTTTAGTTGATTAGTAGGTCATGTTATCACCTGATTCCATTTTAAAAAGTATCAATTAACAACTAACATTTCACATTTGAAAATTTAATATGTGTGTATGTTTGAGTTATCTATAAAATAAGAAAATAAATTTGGACAAACTTACGTGTTGCAGTCGGTGCTAGGATCAAATGAAACTGACAGATTAATGTTACAAAGGTGTGGCAATTGTTTTGATCTATCAGAGTGAACTCCAAATCTCGACGCAGCGGGTTTGAGACAATTACAGACATTCCTCCGAATCTGAGTGGTGTTGGCCTTTTGATTTAAATTATTTGCTCCTGCACAACAAATACTGGATGGTGTAGCAGGGCCAGCTCCCTGCAAATAAGGCAAACATGGCAACAAGGACAAAAGAGCCTCAGAACAGCTCACATCATCAATTTGATGTGCGTCCAATTTTGTTACTAGAATGCCTGAAACCATCATAATCATTAAAAGAGAAATATATTTCTTCCCCATCATCTTGGTTTAAATATGTGTTTATATAAGATGTTGTTTTAGAAGTTTTGAATGATTGATATGCGAGTACGCCTTAATTTATAGGCAAGACATGTTACCATTTAATGGAAACTCATTACTTTCTTGATTTTATGTTTTTATTTTTTTAAAAGCCTTATTAATGATTAAATATTTCATTTATATTATTTTTGTAAAAAAAGAATCATAACTTTAACATATATGATCATAGTTATTAAGATAAGAAATTATTTCTTTTAAATAATTTAATAATACTTTATTGTCCAAGGTCTTCTAAAAGTAATATATTTTTTCTTTTACTCATGTGTTGTCGAATTCTATAATTATTTCTTTATTATTATTATTAATAATAAATTATTTTCATTGTTAACAAATATAATTATATTTGATATTCAAATTTTGAGTATCAACTTAAATTAATTTTTGCTACTTTAATTCAAAATAAATATATAAACATCTAGATTATGATCAATGAAAATAATTGTTGTAGATTTGAGTTATAGTGTGATTGACAATGTTTTACTTTTATTGTTGTATTAATTTTTGTATCAGCCTTGCATTATAATATTTACTTTGTTCGTCATTATTTACTTGATAAATATAGAACAATTGACATATATATCCTTGATCCATTTTCTAGTGATTTGTATTACTATATTATTATATCCATTTTTATTATATATGGTTATTTAATTTATTACATATGGTGATGGTGATGAGTAATTTTTAAAAAGGGTTATTTGATAGGAAAAATATTATTATGATTAATATATTTATATTCAATATTTTATCTTTAAAAATATAATAAAAAAATATTTTAAAATTATATTTTATCGCTTGAAGATAAGAACGACCAGACATAGCTCAAACTTGTCATGGACAATGGTTTTATATGATCTGACAAACTAAAATCTTATATAATTAAACTTCAATTAAAAATTTATGCTTGTAATGATGCGGTGAAATAAGATGTCAATGAACAAGATCATTATACCCGTGCGTTTGATTCGCAAAGTAGTAAGTACAACACAGAACAGTACAGGACAGAACAAGATAGTACATGACAAAATAAAATAGTACAAGATAAATTTGTATTGAAAAGAGATAGAGAGATAATTTTTTATATTTGAAAATAAAAAAGGTATTTTCGTATTTTTTATAGTTGTACTGTGGACAAAAAGTTGTCCTGTGGTTTAGTGAAGGACAAAAATTCTTGATTTTGTCATGTCCCTTGCTACCTATTTTGTCCAGTCTCATAACCAATTCTAAAATCAAACAGGGTACAAAAATTTATCTTGTCCAGTCCCATGTTTTTTAACAGATCAAACACATAGCTTATTTTTACTAGCTTTTACCTAGTTTTTTCTTCTAATTTTACTTTTATCATCTACCTTAAAAAAATTAAATATTAATTAAACGTATTTTTTATGCCATTTCATATCTTTAAGTCGGTTCAATCGCTAAAGCGCTAATTTTACCAAACACTACAAATTTCCAGCTATAAGTTCATCCACTATAAGATATCTTCTATTCATTTATTCTTTTTGTTTTTTATCTTCAATATTCATTTCTTGCCAAATAGACCCTAAATTCCCCCCACCCTTTAATTAGTGGCAAGTAACAAACAATGAGAAAGCCTGAATGAGCATACGGATTCAGACTAACAAGAAAAAAAAAAGTCCCAATGCTGTTTTTTATTATTTAAAATTAGACAACTCTCCATTGCAGAATGGTGCTACTCCTACCACCTTGCCCATCCATATTCCAAATAGAAAGCAAGTAATAAAATAGTTTACTTTCTCAAATTTCAATGATCATTCAATCAATAGTTGATCCAAAAGATGCATTAGGAATCCACACTACGGATAAATTTAACAAATTTAGACCTAATATCTGCCGGAATTCGAACTGGACGATAGTTTTTGTCGAGCCACACCACTGTGGCACTAGCTTCCAAAATAGGCTGTCATTAAATTTACCAAATATCAATAAACATTTTCAATGCAGTAGAAAAAGTAAACAGCAAGTAATAGAAACACACCTCTTGTTTTGGTAGTTTATAGATGAAGTGATCGAAGTGCATACGAGCAGCAGAAGAGCCAGACATCCTAACCTTTAAAACAAATTTGTCGCCACTCTGATTGCAAGTTTTTTAAAGTCAGAACAAACATTGGCAAAATATATCTATGCTATACAACAGTCACATATTCTTTGAGTTACTACCTTGTATCAGGAGATGAAATTAGAGTGACTTACTCTTAGAGGTGCAAGGAAATTGAAGGATAGTTCTGACAAGGCCAATGCTTCACCATTTCGAGCCACAGCATCACAATTAATACCAATGCTTTCAAAGAATTCATAACAACCTTATGAAGATATTTAGATATAAATGATCAGTTTATGATTGGAAAAATAAGAGTACGACTAAAATTGCTACAAAATTAAGAAAGATGCATTAAAAAGTTGTAAGCAATCAACTGACCCTATTTCAATTCCGGATCCTGTTATGTGTCATCCCTTGATCGCTACAATAAAAAGGATTAAATATACCATAGAGGAGATCATGAAAAAGGGGGCAGCATACCGACTGCAGGTCGGTAATTTTAAATATGGACTGCAAGTCTGCAAGTCTAAACTCAAAACACTTGCTCAAGACTATCAATCTAATCTAACCGTTTAGATATGCGAACAGTTTGAAATTAACATCCGTTTTCAATTGTATACTATACATCAATTACATACAAAACAAAAGGTTTCTAAAACATCTTTCAGAAAACGTGATCTCAACATCAAATTTTGATAAAACTAACAGCTTGTGGTACTGACAATCTACAAGTTTCATGAAGTCTCACCATGTTGACAATAACCAGCATAAACTGCATTGTTGACCACACCAAACTGATCCAACTCATAATCGCGAACTTTTAGTTCGATATCAAAGAAATCCCTATTGCTGCAAAATGACAAAGGCAAATGAGTATAACCTGCCTGTGATATTACAAAGATGTGTCAATTTGAAAGAATGTACAAAGTATACATAGCAATATAGAGGATAACGGGACGACCACTATATCGTGAAGACTAAAATGTACAAAGTATACATAAACTCCAACAAAATACATAAATACTATAATGTAAAGGGACAATCATAAGTTAATATTTAGGCTTAATTATAATTTTGGTCCTCTATTTTAAAATCCCACAGTTTTGGTCCCTTTATTAAATTTTTGTACTTAAAATCGATGAATTAACATATTTTGAATGATATACAATATGATGATGTAGATTCATCCCAGTGGATTAATTGTTTACTTTTCATTAATTCAATTACAAATTACAAAAATGAATAACTTCTTAAATTAAAAACCGAAGTTTTTTCCGAGTTTTTTTTGTAATTTCATAACCTTCGATTATTGAATATCATTGGGTTGTATGTCACATCTGTTAAAATATATTAAATTACTGTTTTTAAGTATAAAAATATGATAGAGGGACAAAAATTGTGTGATTTTAAAACAAGAGGATCAATTTTGTAAATGACTGAAAATAAAAATAGAAGGACCAAAACAATAAGTAAACCTAATATTTATAATCAACTTTGTCATTTCTCATCAAAATAAGTTCTAAATGTAATCAAAGTGACATAGTATTCAAACTGACATCCCATCAAAATGATAAATCAAGTTCTAAAACTAAACATGACATGCCATTAATATCAAGTTAAGTAATCAAAAGTATGTACGTACCCTTTGCTTCCATTGATATCTAAGAGCGGTGAAGTGGCAACAGCTGTCACAGGGGGGACTGACCGGAGTTCCGGTGGATTGAACGGACGGCGAGGAAACAGAAAAGTGGGAGATTGACCGGCGAGGTGAAACGACGTAGTATTGAGGAGGAATGGAGAAGGAAACGGCGTCGTAGAAGCATGGTTGGAACAACGAAGTGAAAATGGGTGCAACATTTTACTTATTTTTCTGAGTCAAAATGGGCATAGATCCCATGGAGGGTTGAAATGCATCTTCATAAGTTCGTTGTGCCATTCAAAGTAGGTCACATCTACCGTATCAGATTCCACCTGACATTCAAGGGCAAATTGCACTTACAGTTTGCTACAATATCACTCACACCCGGCCCCGTCTATTTTCTAACAAGACACAAACCTCCTCTACTTAATTTTAACACAAACACTAACCTCCCCTACATAAATTTCAATGTGATAAACATCTCACTCATATTTTAACACCGTTTGCCTCTGTTAAACTATGTTCGATCTCTTCCACTTCCTTTGTTCCAAATTTGAAACGATTAAGGCTGATTCTTTTCCTTTCCTTTCTTTCACCCACTAGGATCTCTTCCACTCCCATTTTACTTCTCCTTTTTGTTTCTTTGTATTTCAAACTGTAATCTAATTGGCATATGTTTTCAAATGCATCTTAAGCCAAGTTGTTTTCATGACAACAAGCACATTAAGCAATTTTTTGTGCTAAAAAATTGACAACGATACACCTATATCAATGCTACTAAGGCCAACAGAATTAAGTTAAGGTGAAACTACACATTTTCACCCGTAGTTTTGTTTTCAAATGAAAAAATTAAATGATGAAAACTAGAATTTCGTCCAAATAATTTGTGGAAAAAAATTCAAAAAAACGAGGGTGTAGTTCTAAGATTTTCAGAGGCAGGGTGTAGGAATGGAATGTGACTGTGACTAACAGTGTGTTAACATTGTTAATTTGAGAGGAGGTGAGTGCTTTTTTAAAACGAAAAGGGGTGTTTGTGTTGTTTAACGAAACTTTGAAGGAGGTCAATGTAATTTCCTCTACATTCATACTGTATTTTTTTATTCATTCTTATTTATTTTAGTCACTCATTATTTTCTTACAACCCAATTTAGTTCACAATAAAAATAGTTTAAATTTATTTCTTACATTTTAAAACTAGAGGTTGGTCAAACATAGTCTTTGAGAGTGATTCCAAGCTTGTGGTGGATGCCGTTCACTCCCATACTCATGGCGTATCTGAATTTAGTGTGATTGTTTCTTCTATTCGTTCTATAATTCATTGTATTCCGAACTTTGAGGTTAAATTCACTCGGCGACAAGCGAATAAGGCGCCTCACAACTGAGCTAGGACGGCCACTTCTTAGTCTATAATTCATTTTACTTTTAAGAAGGTGCCTGAACTCATCAGTGCCAAATCATCAAAAAAAATGATATGTCATCCAAAAATGAGTTCACGGATCTTTTTGAAAGTAAAATGAAGGTAAAGAATTAATTTAAAAAGTTTTTAAAGTACAAGGACTAAAACTCAAGTGACCCCAAAATACATAGACCTTTTACGTATTTAAGCCTACAAACAATATAATTATTTATTTTTTGACCCAAATCTACCAAAATAAATAACTAAAAAACATCATATGCTGCTGAAGAAGAGTTTTTTTTTTTATAATTGGTTAAAGTTGAAAAACAATTACAAAATATATATGACAAACATTGTAGTCTATTTTTTTTTAATAAAATATCAATATCAATGTTCCCACAGCTGGTGATCTAGGTAGCAAAGGTTATTTTGTCAAAAAGAAAAGAAGCAAATCTCAAAGCCGCCATATTGGAAATTAAGAGCATCATCTTTATCTTCAAATTTTGGGTCAGAGCCCAGAAGAAGCTAACCATACATAAAGAAGATAAAACGGTTCAACCCTATGACTCTCTTTAGCAATGCCAAATTTTGAGTCCGAATTACACAACTCTCTAGTGCAGAATGGTGCTACTCTTACCTCCTTGCACATCCATATTCCAAATAGAAAGCAAGTACAAAAATAGTTTACTTTCACAATGATCTATCAATCAATAGTTGACCCGAAAGATGCATTATGAGTCCTCACTACGAATAAATTTAACAAATTTAGACCTAATATCTGCTGGAATTCGAATTGGACGATAGTTTTTGTCAAGCCACACCGCTGTGGCCCTAGCTTCCAAAATAGGCTGTCATCAAATTTACCAAATATCAATAAATATTTTCAATGACGGTAAAAAAATAAACAGCAAGTGATGAAAATACACCTCTTGGTTTGGTAGTTTATAGATGAAGTGATCAAAGTGTATACGAGCAGCTGAAGAGCCCGAAATCCTAACCTTTACAACAAATTTGTCTCCACTCTGATTGCAAGTTTTTTAAAATCAGATCTATGTTATACAACGGTCATATTCTTTTAGAGTTACTACCTTGTATCACGAGAAGATACCTAAAATCTATGTAGTTAATCTCGGATAGGGGCGCGTAGCGCCGACCCTCAAAAATGCTATAGCAGTATAGCAGATAGCAGTAAATGCTATAGCGGTATACTTGTGAACACTTAAAAACCATGTACAAATTAAACATAAACTTGAACAACATACATAAATACTAAAAAATAGAAAAATACCCAAAATCAAAGGGACATTCATACTTAATATTCATAATAAAACTTTGTCATTTCCCTCAAAATAGGTTCTTAATAAAGACTAAATAGCATTCAATGATTTCCAGCCAATTTAGAGAAGGAGCATGATGGAAATCGTATTTCAGTGTGTGTGATATCACGTTATATTCACAAGTTAGGGCAACCAAGGGCTGCAAACAAGACCTAAATACCCCTAACTTAAAGAAATAATTACAAAAAATTAGGGTTTTATCATTTTTTCCCCCCAAAAACACAATAGCGGCCAAAAAAATGCTATTGAAACACTGTTGCGCTGCCACGGCGCCACTATTTCACTGCTTTTCGTGGCCGCTATTCCCGCTTCTCTAAATAGCGGTTTGCAGCTCTATGGCGTGGCGAAGAGGGGGTCTACCGCTACGCCATACCGCTATAGCGCGCTATTGACTACATAGCCTAAAATACACAAATGACCGATGAAATTAGCGTGACTTACTCTTAGAGGTGCAAGGAATTTGAAGGATAGTTCTGACAAGGCCAATGCATCACCATTTCGAGCCACGGTATCACAATTAATACCAATGCTTTCCAAGAATTCATGACGACCTTATGAAAATATTCAGATATAAATGATCAGTTTATGATTGGAAAAATAAGAGTACAACTTAAATTGCTACCAAATTAAGAAAGATGCATTAAAAAGTTGTAAGCAATCAATTGACCCTATTTCAGTTCCGGATCCTGTTATGGGTCACCCCCAGATCGCTACAATTAAAAGGGATTAAATATACCATAAAGGAGATCATGAAAAAGGGGGCAACATACCGACCACAGGTCTAAACTCAAGTTGGATTCTTTTGACAGAGGTGATTTTAAATATGGACTGCAACTCTGCAAGTCTAAACTCAAATAATTTGCTCAAGACTATAAATCTAACTATATATTTTTCCCTTGAGAAAGAAATTAAAGATATCGACTCCAAACAATATTTTGAACCTAAAGTCATCAAATTAGCACAGCACTGCTGTCCACATTATGCCATGACAATCTTGCTTCATTTAGATATGTGAACAGTTCAAAATTAACATCCGTTTTCAATTATATCCATCAATTACAAGAGATGCACGTACAAACAAAAGGTTTCTACAACATCTTTCGGAGAAAGTGATCTCAACTTCAAATTTAGATAAAAAGTAACAGTTTGTGGAGCTAACAACCTACAAGTTTCATGAGGTCTCACCATGTTGACAATAACCAGCATAAACTGAATTGTTGACCACACCAAACTGATCCAACTCATAATCGCGAACTTTTAGTTCGACATCAAAGAAGCCACTCATGCTGCAAAATGACAAAGGCAAATGAGTATAACCTGCCTGTGATATTACAAAGATGTGTCAACTTGAAAGAATAATATTATATATTGTCTGAAGAATGAACAAATTTACATTTCCAATTTTCATGATTTCAATAAAAATTTAATATCAATAAAAATTGTACAGTACAATGCTGTCAAGCTAGAAACTATGTTGTTAATTCCAACCCCAAAAATGCTATAGCGGATAGCAGGGCGGCTACTATTGTAAAGACTAAAATGTAAAAAGTATACATAAATTCCAACAAGATACATAAATAATCAAAAGTAAAGGGACAAATCATACTTAATATTTATAATCAACATAGTCATTTCTCATTGCTATAGCAGTATAGAGGATTGCGGGACGACCACTATTGTGAAGAATAAAATGTACAAAGTAAACATAAACTCCAACAAGATACATAAATACTCCAAAGTAAAGGGACAAATCATACTTAATATTTATAATCAACTTTGTCATTTCTCATTGAAATAAGTTCTAAATGTAATCAAAGTGACATGCCATTAAAATCAAGTTCTAAAAGTAAACATGATATGCCATAAAAATCAAGTTCTAAGAGTAATCAAAAGTATGCTTCACATCTGCATACGCCTCAGCTTCACTTCTAAGTTCCACCACATCAATATTATCTTGTTCTTCACTTGAATCAAACTCTTGCTCTTCCACCTTCAATCCTCATCTCCATTAGGCACAGCTTTAGTGAGTCTAGAATGCTACAGAGGTATAGTGGCTAGTGAGATTTCCGCAGTTTGCGGCCGCTACAACCACCATTGCTTAAAGCGGTTCACGGGGAGATGGCATCGCGCCGAACTCTACCACTGATATGCTATTTTTCTGTAGCGCGCTATTGACAACATAGTAGAAATAGAGAATTCTACCCAAACTGGTCAAACTTTTTTATGCACAGAAGCAAGTGAAATTTAATTGTTTTTCTTCTTTAACCATCATTAATATCTTTTTTGATATTCTTGCAAATGACAATTTAGAAAAGTATACAATATACTAGCATTTCTTAATTCATATGTTAAAACCGTAAACAAATGTAACATGAGATGGAGGGAGAGAATAAGAAAGACTAATGAATATGGGTTTAAATAAAGTGTTGGTCCCTTATATTTAAATACAAAATTTTGATGCCCCATTTTTCGAAACATTTTAGTTTTTCTTCACATATGCATTTGAGACTGAACATTAAAGATGTCGCCAGTGAGATGCATGCGCTAGGTGAGAAAAATCATCATAACGATAAATAAAATAAAAAACACAAATAAGACTAAACATCTCATTTGGCACATAATCAAAATTCAGCTCAAAATACTTTAAAAACTACGAAACTAAAATCACGGATATAAAAATGAGGGATCAAAGCCGTGAATGAGATAACATAGGAGGACAAACATACTATTTAATCAATCAAACATTTTTTTAAGGTAAAATTGTATTAATTGATATACCAAATCGGTCCAAACATCAATCTAATACAAAACTAATACTTCCTCCAATCACCAAAATGATACACAACAGTTGATATCAAATAGGAGCAGCAAAATTAATCAAGAAATAGGGTTGTACATACTTGAAAAATAATAGCAAGAGAAAAAATGAATATGCACCGGACAGTGTAAAATAATTTTACACATTCAACGGATAGCGATATTTGGTCACTTCACCCCACTTTCTTAATGAGTTTAATTGTTATGCACTGACAATGTAAAACTTTTTTACACATGCATTTAATCAAAACACCACAAATTGCCACTTTTATAAGTTGGTTCCTTAAGTATCTCCATTAATGCTTACATTGCGTGATTTAATTGAATGCATGTGTAAAATAATTTTACACCGTCGGTGCATATAAATTAAATTCTTTCTTAATATGACATGGTGATTTAAATCAATCTTATTGGATGTATCATGTATGTGTAAAAATAAATTACACCGACGGTGCATATCCATTAAACTCTAATCGTATGTAATTAGATAACTAGATATCCTAAAAACAACAATAATTTGAGAGAAGTCCAAATTTCAAGTTCCCAACTACAACATCAGTTGAAATAACAACAACAGTTAACAATGAAGCAAACAAGATTATTGAGGAACAATTATATGTACGTACCCTTTGCCACCATTGATGTCGAAGAGTGGTGAAGAGGCAACAGCTCTTGCTGGGGGGACTGACCGGAGTGCCGGTGGATTGAACGGACGGCGGGAAAATAGAAAAGTGGGAGATTGATTGGTGAGTTGAAACGACGTAGTATTGAGGAAGAATAGAGAAGGAAACGGCGTCGTAGAAACATGGTTGGAACAAGGAAATGAAAATGGGTGCAACATTTTAGTTATTTTTCTGAGTCAAATTGCAATTGGGCGTTATATCCCATGGATGGTTGAAATGCATATTCATAAGTTCATTCGTTGTACTATCCGAACTGTAAACATTATAAATGCACAAAATTAAGAACTACCGGAAGTAGGTCATCTCCCCCCTATCAGAAACTCCATCTTTTATTAAATACTCCCTCGGTCTCAAAATAATAAATTTTCAAGTTTCTACACGATTGTTAAGGAAATGATTAATTGTTTTGATTTCAATGATAAAATTAATATTATTTATTAAAACACTCTTATTAATTTTAGTTAGAGGATTAATTAAGTAGATGAAATTCAATATATAAAGGTATAATGATAGAAAAAACAAATAAAGGTTGCATTTCTATTCTAAAGTGACAATTATTTTGAGACAAGTGGGCGGTGTAATTAGTCCCATGGAAATAGTCAGTCCTTGGAACCGGATACCAAGTTTTAAGAAGAAAAAAATACAAAAAAATACACTACAATTTTCTTTAATATATTTGAAATAAGTCAGATGTGATTATATTAAGGGACAGAGGGAGTATTAAGAAAGGGAAAATGTTAACTGTGTCATCAGGATACTCATTAAACACTTTAAATAGTAAATTTTTATAGAATTTTTATTTAAATATGTAAAGTCAACGCATTGAAAATTATATTGTTAAATTTTTGAATAAAAAATTTCTTTAAATGAAATGCTAAAAGAGTGGCTCGGGGACACTCATTAGCAAGACCCTTAATATTATTACAACTTAAACAATTTACACAATTTTTTTCCACCACCAACACCAATTTTTTCTATAATTATGGATGTAACTTCATACTCAAGCTACATAAATTTCACCCAATTTACATATAAATTTCACCTCTTTTATACATTGACTTGGGCGTTGGTATGCAAACATTTTCTCAATTTGAGTTTGAAGATGGTGAATATGATGATTCATTTTTCCTTCTGAAGTAAAAGTAAGGAGTTATAATTATTAATAGCTTGACATAAAATGCATATACATGTGATTTGTACGTACAACTCAGTTTGTAGTTGTATCGACAGTTGATTTCATGGAGTGTAGGTTTGAATATGTGATTCCACTCTTTTTCATACTTAAGATGTGTGATTCAGGCCACTAGCTATTTGACCCCAAAAATGCATATACATATACTCCATCCGTCCCAAAATAAGTGATCTAGTTGACCATTTCACATACTTTAAAAAAAATGTGTAAATGAAAAAGAGAAATATGACTTTTACAAAAACACCACTCTTATTTTGGGATGGAGGGATAATATAACAAAAGTTGATAAATTGTTTAAATCTACTCTCTTAACTTTGAGATCAATGATACAGTTGCTTCCTCACTTTTCCTTCTAAATAGAATCTTCCAATGAAAAGAAAATTCATAAATGTATTTACTATACAAAAGATGAAACCCACTCTTAGTGGAAGCAAATGAAAAAATTTACACGATTTCAAAGTGCCGAGCAGCATCAACAAAGGGAATCAATCAACTGATGTACTAGGTGATGATGATTTAGCATGTCGTGCCACAAATGACTCAACAAGTGGGTTCACAAGCTGAGGTGCTTCATCCTTCATTAAGTGAAAAATTAACAAAGTGAGAAGATTATGGTAGAATACAAATGACCGATTAATGTTGCAACAGGTTCTAACATAAAGGTGTAAATGAGAGAAAATACAGTCACATACCAAAAACAACCACTTATTTTATTAAGAATTGCCATTACAATCATAATTTGTGAAATGTATGTATAGTTTTCTTTAAGTGAACCACTTTTGTTATGAATGGTCATCGCTTATATCTGATTGGTCAATAAGAGCCCCTCAGTAGCGATTATTCGATTATTGTCCTTCTCAAAATGAAATGAGTTCATAGTTTTTCTACAAGTAGGTGAATAGTTATATTACGCACAACAAAAATCTGTACATAGATAGGCTTGGCAACCTGTAAAGCAGTTCCACGATCAAGTCATTTTTGGTCTTAAAAAGGAATAGTATAGAACAATGTATGCATCTATGAGAGCATATAACTCCTTCATATAACAATGTATGCACCAATTCTTAAAAAAAAAAACAATGTATGCACCTATGAGAGCATATAACTCCCTATGAGACCATAAATTAGACAATTAAAATTCCTAGGCTGGTTACGGTTTGGTGGTTTATAAGAAAAATTAAACCAAATTGAAATGAACCTCTAAAATGGTTTGAAAAAATCAAACCCAATTGCAATAGCTCCACCTGAACCAAACCAAACTAATTTTGTGATTTGGTTCAAAGGGAGGTATACAAATTTTTGAAAATTATAGAGGGATTAAACTTATGATTCATACCATGAAGTTATGTGAAAGAGTGATTGAACGGAGACTAAGAAAAGAGACACAAGTTAGTGAAAAGCCCTAGAGTTCCTAGAGAGATTTTGCGGAAAGCCCTAGAGAAGAAAGGTGTTAGGGTGACCTATATTCGAGCTATCAATGATATGTATGAAGGGGTCTGAACTAGTGTGAGGACACAAGGTGGAGAAACTAAAACTTTTCCCATAACAATAGAATTGCACCAAGGTTCAACACTAAGTCTTTATCATTTCACCTTAGTTTTGGATGTACTTACGGAACACATCCAAGAGCAAGCACCAAGATATATGCTTTTTGCAGATGATACTGTGCTACTCGAAGAGTCGAAGGAAGAAATAAATGGGAGGTTGGAGACTTGGAGACAAGCATTAGAAACCTACGGTTTTCGCTTGAGTGGAAGCAAGACAGAGTATATGGAATGTAATTTTAGCAACAGGTGAAGCGTTTCTAGTGTAAAGGTGAATGTTGGAGATCGTATCATACCACAAGTTACAGGTTTAAATACCTTGGGTATATAGTACAAAATGACAGAGAAATAGATAATGTAAACCACCAAATCCAAGCTGGATGGTTGAAATGGAGGAGTGCCTCAGGTGTTTTATGTGATGAGAAAGTATCGCTTAAGACGAAAGGAAAAATTTATCGAACAGCGGTAAGACCGGCAATGTTGTACGGAACAGAGTGTTGGGCGGTGAAGAACCAACACGAACATAAAGTAAGTGTAGCAGAAATGAGGATGTTGCGATGGATGTGTGGTAAGACTAGATAGGATAGAATTTGAAATGACGACATTAGAGACAGTTGGAGTAGCACCTATAGCAGAGAAGAAAGTAGAAACTATACTTAGGTGGTTTGGGCATGTAGAGAGAAGACCTGTGGATTTTGTAACTAGGAGAGTCGATCAGATGGAGGGGAATCAGATGACTAGCGGTAGGGGTAGACCTAGAAAAACTATAAGAGAGACTATTAGGGAAGATCGAGAGATAAATATGTTGGAGGAAAATATAGTTTTTGATAGAACACTATGGCGCCGTTCGATTCATGTGACCCCACTTAGAGTGATAAGGCTTGGTTTTTGTTGTATGACATGGAGACATTAGTAAGCAACACGTGTCCCCTTAAGAGACTAGTGTTTGCTAACAAACACATGTAAATTCAAAAGGGAAAAAGCTTCAATATATCAAAAAAGTAATTCTATGGAAAAGTGAATTTCATTAAATCCACTAAAATAACACCGCCATGTGATGATAAAACTAGAGGATATGAATCATAGCAAGTTCCTGACATTTCTCTTACCCGTGAAGCTTCACTTTAATTCCTTATCAAAAGAAGCAACTCTTCCATGGAGGGGTTTATGGAATAACACGAGCAAAACAGTTTGTGACGGGTAACTTCTCAGTTTTCAACAAATAATTAACATGATGAAAAAAGGAAGGAGTTCAGAGTTTGATTCGGTTCACCAAACTATTGATGTTTGAAGTTCTGTTAGTGAACTGAAACTATTACAACATAATTCAGTGCATTATTTTTAAAGAAGTTAAACTAGCCCGCCTAAATTGTGGCATTAGAGAGAATCGAACCTGAGACCTCGAGGAGGAGCACACTCCCAGGTCCCAAGCCAATACCACCAAATCAACCCAAGCGGGTTTTGTTTTTTAATATTAGTTAATAATTATGGCTAGTATCTTTGCGAGGGGTCTATATGCATGTACTGTTGTCACTCTCCTACTAAGTTGTAGAACTCATGTCATAACCAATGTTGTGTATGACAGTTGTTAATATGATATTTATAATGCAGAAAGAGGAAAAAATCATCACTCAATATTTTTAACACAAACTCTTTTACATATATATTTGTATATATCTATCAAAGAGAGCAAGCGAATGACATGAGAGAGAGAGAGAGAGAGAGAGAGAGAGAGAGAGAGAGAGAGAGAACCTGGGGGCAATGCCCAACATTTGGAAGGACAATGAAGTCTTCTACTGAATCAAAATTTCCATAATTTCTTCCCAACTCAATTGGTTCCCAAGGATCCTTGTCACCCCAAGCTATCAAAACTGGACACTGAAATAAGAGATATCATCAATATTATTTTTGTTTGTTGCATTTCATTATATTAAAACTTTCCACCTTTTCTCCTAGGGTGGGAGGAAGCTTACCTTTACTTGGGGCAGCAGTTCCTCCGGAAGAGGACCGTCCGAGTAACAAATAAACTCAAGAAAGACCTCCGCTGCGCCAGGTTCCAGTCCTGGACTAAGGATGATCTGCACTAGCTCATCAGTGACCTTCGAAGTGTCATGATAGCACTGTGAAAAGCAATTCACTCACAATCATTACAGTTTCAGGTAACATCATCCTTGTTTGTCAACATATAGCATCAGTATTAGATATTTTTAGTACTTTGTAATAGACCGTTATTCTAGGAGGAAGGTTTAGGAGAAAAGGCCGCAGACTTAATTGGGCTGAGGCAACATTTTAATTATGTTTATAAAATATAGAGAATAGTAGGGTTAGGCATTCGGTTATTTATGTCTTGGTTAGTTGGGATACTAGACTCTAACTCCTAAGTGGTTATTATTGGTGGTTACCATTTCACTCTATTGTAGTACTTTGCAATACTTATGTAACTCCTCTGCTGGAAGTTCGTACCAAGCAAGTTAATAAAAATTCAGAAATTAAGCAGTAAATATATACATATTCATTTCAGACCGGTTTCCATCACTGGTATTAGAGCTGATGACCTGGAAAGGGATACCTACGCAGGAGCTGAACGGAAAAGCCAAGTAAAGCGTTGTAGAGTAGTGTAGCCACTGGGAGTCTGCGACGTTGAGTCTCAAGGTCGGTGCCATGATAGACTTTCACGCATCGAGTAGTATGGGATGCTCGGTGAAGTATATAAGTGGCTTAGTTCTTCCCCTTTGATAGCTAGCTTTTAAGGAAGGTTCCCTACACGCTTGACATTGTGATTGTGAGAGCTAGGAGAATATGTTGGTGCTTAGAGACTGTTGAGGGTAAGCCAGAAACTAGCCCCTCAAAGTGTTTGCAGTGTTTATATCTTTTTTGCTGTTTCAGTTTTGAACGTGATGAGACGGTCTATTTTGAGAATATGTTTCTGTAGGGAAAATATTTACCCTCAAAGTGTTTGCAGTGTTTATATGTTTTTTATTGTTTCAGTTTTGAACGTGATGGGACGGTCTATTTTGTGAATATGTTTCTGTAGGAAAAATATTTCCCATTTCTGTAATCAAATACTTGGTTCCTATGAACAAAGGTCACTCAATTTTATTATAATGCATTAGTAATCTCATCCTACAACATTTCCTTCTGTTTGTCTATCAAACATTCTTTATACATAAGGCCCTGTATATTATGCGAAAACTTTTTCGATTTTTATTTCTTAAAACTTGTGTTGATTTTACTTGCTAACAAGATACTTTCAAGTGAACAATTGTGTGCATTTATTGGAAACGGTGAAAAATGCCAAAAACATTGCATTATATCCAAAAATGCATCATTGCTAACTAGCATTTCATCTTCTCTCCATCACATTGTTCATTTTAAAAGCCTGGCATCTTATTAAAAAGTTAAAATGAACACATGTTTTAGAAATGAAAACAGAAAATGTTTTTTCAAAGTAAGTAGGGCCTACGCTTTCAAAGAGATGCAAATGTAGCTGATTGTTAAACTAGAAGAGTACCTGGCAAAGAATGTTCTTCACAGATTCTTTCGTCGCAATAACTTTAAAGAAGAATTTTCCTACAGAAGTATCCCTATAACATAAAGCTTGATAATGGTAAATCCCCTGCTCAAGGTTTGAAGTTGAAATAAGTTCACATAAAAAGAAACTTCTGTTTCACTTGTGGTACCTAAGTAATCTTTGGAATGATCTGATGAAAGGTCTTCCATACCAAGGCTGCTTCTTTATATGAAGCATACGTAATGATATATTGAGAAGGAGAATTCCCTGGCAGATTTGTGGTTCTGCTATAGCTGCTTGAAGACCTACAACTCCTGCACAAAAATAAAGAACAAATTCTTAGCAATAGCATGGATATCTTGGCTTGAAACAATAAAGAGAATCAAGTAATTTAAAAAAAATAAAAATAAATCAATCAGTGATTAATTATCAGGGAACGGGAAAATAATTTACCTCCAATAGAATTGCATATAAAGAATGCTTTATCCTTAATGACATCAAGACAAAACTCATTTAATTGTGCGGCCCATGTATCAAAAGTGTAAAAGGGGTCATCTCCAATTTGACGAGGATTTGGTTTATCAGAATATCCATATCCAATAAGATCTATGGAATATACCCGGTGGGATTTTGCTAGAGCTGGAATATTTTTCCTCCAGTGGTCACTGCAATGAAGTGTATTCTCAATCACTCAAAAGAACTGCAGAATCAAACAGACCTAGCTATAAGACTCATACAATAACCATTTGATATATCATGTGCTGTACATGTTTTTATAGCAATGAAAGATCATGCACACGTGTTTCTATAAACAAACTCTGGATACCTTTACGCAGCAAAATATTCTAGAATAGAGGGAAGATCTCGTCATTATTCCTTAGTCCTTATATGTAAAGGAAACAAGTTCCCCAAATAAAGAACTGTATAATTCATGGACAGAGATACAACAGCGTTCTCTTATCTAAACATTGCCTATGAATATGACAACCATATTGTTGTAGGTGCAAAGTATCCTCCACACGCAAGAGTCAGAGATCAAACCTCGAACCACTTGCTTAAGACACCCAACCCAAGTCTCTTTCCACTCGGACCATCCACATGTCGGTAAACTTTGACTAGTTTAATTAATACTTGATGTAGAAATTAGAATGCCAAATTCTCATAATTGATCACTGAACTATAAACAAGATGGACCATTGAATAACTGTCTACCTCAGTTCCTTTTTATAAGAGACAATGCATTTTTTAGATTCATTAAAAAACTAATGTATCTGGTCTATTATAAATAGGAACGGATGTAGTATTCAATAGAAATATTTAATAGTGTTGAACTTGACCCATTGATAATGTTTTAACTGTTAATGACTCACCCAACGTCAACAGTCTATTAAATCTAATCAGCTTAAATGCAGTCGCGGCGCGGCAAAGAACTTCTAAAACAGAACTTTGTACATAATTAGCTACTTAATCGGTTTATCGCTAGAAACATAACATACTACAATTGAATTCTTTCAAAACTAAGCTAATATGAAGAACATTGACTAACCTGTTAGCTCCGAAACCGTGTACCAAAACTAATGCAGGACCATTATTCCCAGCATATTGATAGCGAATAAAGTAACCCTTCCAATTCCACATTCTACAACAAGGAACACGAGAAAACAACCATGTCATCATTAAAACCCTAATTAATTCACAATTTAACAGAATATTAGAAGAATTACCGTGTTTGAACCTGAAGCTCTTCATTTTGGACGGTTAATTTGGAAACAATTTGATTATTAGTGAAGTAAGAAAATGCGACGACACGGTTTGGTTGGGGAAAACGGGTTGTAGGATAAGGGAATAGTGTTCGACGATGGGAGAGAGTGAGAGAGGTTGTGGTGAAGGTGGAAGCAAGTGCCATGGTAGTTAACCAACGAACTGTTCTCGTTACATTCCATTGATTTGATTCAATGTTTTTACCTTTACGTTTCTCTTCTTGGTTGCTCAATTTCTCACCACTCTATTCTTGTGCTAGACTACGCACCACGTAGTTTTTTTTTTTTAATTTCCAAGGATATTCATTTTAAATGATAGAACACAATACAAATTAAAATAACCAAAACCAAAAAAGATGAAACTGCAAAAATATTCATAAGTTTTAATGAAAATCATTTAAGAGAATATTAAATAGTTTTTTTTGTGTTAACTCTAATTTCGAGGAAAGGTCCGATAATCCAGAGTTCAGCTGAGAGGTAAGTAATAGGACTGTTCATAGTTTAGGTTCAGTAGAAAAACGAACCGTTTACAACCATGCAAGTGGTTCGCAAAAACCGAACCATGTTCAGGTTCTTGTTTTATAAGACGCGAACTGAACCGCAATAATGATTTGGTGAACAGGTTCATAGCGAACCAAACCGTTTTTTGCTAAGTTTTAACGAGTCAATCTGTTACCATGGTGAACCGAACTTTTTCAAATTTTTTTTCAGATTTTTCATTTTGGAAACAGGTAGAGAACCATGAACACCCCTTATGAGTTATGGTTCGGTTCACCATGGTTCGCTTTGGTTATTACGGTTTGGTTCACGGTTAGTGAACCATCCTTCATAAAGTGGTTCGATTCGACAATTGGTGCAACAGTTCGGTTTTTAATGATTCGGCTCGGTTTAGCGGTTCGGTTCATGGTTCAAAACAAACAGTAGTCCTAGTAAGTAAGTCTACCTAAATTTTTTTTTGATAAAATATAATTATTAAATAGTTAAAACAAGATATTTAGATTTAGTCCAAAAAAATAACTTGTTGCTTAAAAACATTTTTTATAGGTTAAAAACATTTTTTGCCGCAATGTGGATAGTAGCAACTACATTGACCATAATTGCAACATCTACAGTAGCAACCGCATCTGTTACCGCTACTGCAATTTAAAACTTATTTGTGATTTGCCCATTAAAAATCTCAAATCCCAAAGCATATGTTCGACAAAGGAAGATTTTATCATATTTCAATGATTCTCGTAATCGTAATTGTTTTATTAAAAAAGCATATTCTAATTTCATAATTTGTGGATCTATTAATTCTAATCTTACAAATATGTCATCTAAAAGATACACTTTCAGAAAATGTAGTTTCTTAATATGAAATGTGGTGGTAGGGAAGAACTTTCCTTTCCATAAGCCACGGAAGAACAGCACCAACCATATCAAACTTATATCATATTTTAATTTATATGTTTCAGATTGTTATCATCTAAAATCCTAATCGTATCATATGTCAACTCATCATTTTTGGAATATGCTTCCTTCATCTAGAATATTATCTGTACTTGCTTGTGAAGATAGAATTCATGGAGTAAAAAATATCAAGCACGTTAATTTTAATCACTAATTATCGAATCTTACCTGCCATTGTTGACTTAATATGCACTTAACCTTGCACTTCACTACTTCAGAAACTGGTTATATATATAGTTGTATTTTATTGAAAGCAGATCAACACAATCATTATTAATTGTGTGACTTATTATAGAGTAATTAGCAGAGTGCTACAATGGGTTGCTATAGAATTTTGCTTGTGGCCATAGTCTCATTCCTGTTTTTGCTTCCAAATACACAAGGGTGGGGAAAAGATGGACATGCCATTGTTTGTAAGATTGCTCAGGTCAGGACCCTATCTAGCTTGTTGTTAGAGAAGTGTTAGCAACACTCTCTTTTCTAAACGGTCTCTGATACTCTCTAATTGGTTGAAATTCATGTGAATTATTCACTTTAAAAATAAGTCCACATAAAAACATGAGTTTCAACCAATTCGAAGCAGACTATATGAAATTATTTAAAAAAGAGAGTGTTGTTAGCATTCTTAATTTTGCAACAACAGCAAAAATCAAAGACTGATTTTAATTTTTGATCTTAATTTTGTGTTTTGAATTCTCTTTTAAATAGAGTCGGCTCAGCAATACAGCTGCCAAGGCTGTGAAAAAACTGTTACCAAAATCTGCAAACAATGATTTGGCAAGTCAGTGTTCATGGGCAGATAATGTGAGGTTTATCTATAAGTGGTCCTCTCCTTTGCACTTTGTAAATACTCCTGACAATCTTTGCAGCTACAAGAACAACAGTAAGCAACAATCCTTTGTTCCTTTCTCATATTTTTATGGGTTAATGGACTTTTAACTCTGCAAAATGAGCGAATTTTGATTTATCTTTTATAAAGTTACTTTTTCGAATTACCCTATGCAATTTGAAGATTTCATCATTTATCCCCTCTGATGACTTTTTGCTGATGTGGCAAGTAAAAAATCAACTTTTTGCTAACGTTGCAATTGATTTTTGCCTAGCACATCAGCAAAATGTCGACATAAGGGACTAAATGATCTTCATATTGCAGAGAGTAATTCAAAAAAATAACTTTACAGAGAATAAATCAAAATCCGTACGCTAAATACTACTTGTGCGAAAAATTGGACCTCAAAGTTTTGTCATAGTATTGACCTGTTGTTGTTGGAACATTGATTCTATCAGGGGATTGTATAGATCAAACAACTGGAACCAAGGGGCGATGTGTGGTGGCGGCGATTTCCAATTACACTGACCAGCTGCTCGACTTCGGCACTGACACTCAATCTCAATGTAAAACTAAAACCCTCCTTCCTTTTCAAATTAGATAACTCTTCAATTCAACTCTGTTATATTATATATCCTATGTTTTGATAATTGTAATATCACTTTATCAGTTAACCTCACTCAAGCACTTCTATTCCTTTCACATTTTATGGGAGACATTCATCAGGTTTGCATTTACATTTATACAAACACAAGCACAATCAATTATCACTGATATAACATTCTTCCATCTAATTAAATTTAAGTTGCAACTTGTTTAACATGCAGCCTCTACATTGTGGATTTGTCTCAGACGAGGGAGGCAATACAATTGATGTTCATTGGTACAAAAGAAAACAAAATCTTCACCATGTATGTTAAAGAGAAAGGCTAGCTAGCAACACTTTCTTTTCAAAAAATAATAATAATAACGTCGATCTCACTATTTTATGTAGATCTATTATCTAAATGAAAAACTTATTAATTTCAACCAATTAAAATGAGAGTATTTGAGATTATTGAAAAAAAAGTGTGTTGCTCGTGTGTCAAATTCATATATTGCTCCATATGATATATTTTAGTATTATTATATTCACTATCTAATTCATGTGAAGGTTTGGGATGCTAGCATAATTGAAACACAACTTGAAAGATTCTATGACTCAGAACTAGGCGAGTTCATTGATGCAATTCAACAGAACATTACGGTACTCAATGACTATGCATTAGTATCTTTTTTTTTTAAACGATATGCATTAGTATCTTTTTTATACAAGAAATTGTGTTTTTTTACTCAACGAGAATTAATTTATTATTCAATCTAAAAAAATACGAGAAAAATGATCAAAGAAAATAAATGTATTTGATTAAAAATTTGGACCAAATACAATAATTTTACACTATATGTGTATATATTTTTTTTGATAAGGATCATATATGTATAGAAATTAAACTCTTGAAGTTTTATGTTATTTACATTTTTTTTCTTGTTTCCTCAATACACAGAAACAATGGGCTGACGAAGTAGAAGGTTGGGAGAGCTGCGGCTCTAAGGATACCCCATGCCCAATTACGTATGTCCTATTTTTATTTATTTTTAGCAATGTATGTCGTATTAATACTTTTTTTTTTGAACCAATCGTATTAATACCTCTTAGTTCACTGAAAATAAAAATTTCTAACTTGTTGAAATATATTTTAGGCGAAATTGTAGTTTGATTCTTTTATTTATTTGCTCACATAATTGGTATCTATTTTAAAAGGTGACAACTTGTGTACCCCACAAGATTTGGAGGTATATACCCCCAACCACTATAAAAAGTTTTAAGCGATATAATTTTTTATAAAATACACCGTTGGATTGAAAGTTTATATCATATAGATCATTTGTGTAAAATTTTAGACAAATCTAAAATCATTTGATATGTTATTGAGACACATAAAGATTAACGGTGTTTAAGAAATCACAGAAACTGTTAATTTTGACGCGTCTCAATAACATATCAAATTATTTTAGATTTCTCTGAAATTTTACACAAATGATCTATATGATATAAACTTTTAATCCAATGGTGTATTTTATAAAAATTTATATCGGTTAAAATTTTTTTAAGTGATTGGGGGTAAATACCTCCAAATCTTGTAGGGGTAGACAAGAAAATACCCTTTTAAAATCATCGTATATGTTATTTGAAATATTTGGTTCCCTTCGGTCCAGGCCTAGAGGTTGTGCAGGCTGGGCTAAAGTCTTGGGCTCAATATTTTAAGGGCCTCCTATCAATCAATAAAAATAAAGGTTAAATATTTGCACGACTGTTTATATTCACGATGAGCTAATTGGCGCAAAGCTAGCGAGTTCGAATCTATGTGGGGGTTTATATGTTATGTTTATTTTATTTTATTTCCTTTTGAGTATTTCACATGCTTTTTATTTTAATAAACATGAAAAATTAATTAAATAAATAGTTGTGGCCTTGTGGGATTGAGCCCACTACAACAAAGTAACAAATAAAGGTGGTGAATTTAGAGAATTTTATTGTTTCTTCAAAAATAAAGAACTAAATTTTATCGTAACAATAAAAATTAAATTTAAGTTGAAATCTTTGTTAATAAATTAGTTTGAAAGTGTTTTTCTTTTACTTCCGGTATATTTTGTCGTTATTGATTAGAATATAATTATTTTTTATGTTATTCATGCTATTTACATTTTAATTAAAAGATTAATCTTTTGTAATTTTTTTTTAACAAAAACATTAGTTTTATTAAAAAAATTGACCTTCAAATAACTTTTTATCTAATTTGTCCGGAACCTCAAAATGACACAAGAAGGCCATGAATAAGAGTCCATTTTTATTAGTTGCCTTGGACCTCTAAAATATCATGACCGACGAGGTTCCTTTAGCATGAGTTTTTAGGTGTTATTACTTAGAATCCATGTGTTTAAATGCGGTCTACTTTTTCAGATACGCTTCTGAAAGTAGTCAAGATGCTTGTCAATGGGCATATAAAGATGCATCTGAAGGTTCAGTACTTGATGGTAAGTTACTAAGTTTATAACAATTATACTACTATTTTTATTTACTCTATTTTTTAAAATGCATCTTGAAAATTTGTTTTATAGATTTTTTTTGACGAATTGAAAATTTGTTTTATAGATGATTACTTCCTATCACGTTTTCCTATTGTCAACTTGCGATTAGCTCAAGGAGGAGTTCGATTGGCGGCAACTTTAAATCGTATTTTTGATACACAAAATGTTGTTTCGATGTAATATGATGAATGATAATAACACTCTCCATCAAAGTAATTTAGTTAAATAATGATAATAATGCTAGATATGTAGGTTATATTAAGTGTATTTATGTCTTATGTTACGTTGTTGTTAGTATTTATATGTCATGGATTACAAAGACTTATGATCACGGAAAATTATATGATGTTTTTACTAGTATTTTAGTATCGTATTAGTATATTTAGTACTCATTAGATGATCAAATTGCATAAAAACAATTCTAAGGAATCAAATACCTTATGGAAGAAGCATAAGAAAAGAGAAAAATTGGTCAAAAGGAACAAAAAATTGTGAAAATCCGCTCAAGTCCCATCGTGCCACGATGCCCTTATGGTGAAGTCCCAGTGATACTGCGTAATGCAATACACTCGGCAATGTACAATGCCATACGATGTCGTACGATGCACGCGCTGTGTACGATGGAAATAATGTGCTCCATCGTGGCACAAGAACGCGCTGATCCAACCCATTGGAAATCTATAAATAGAGCTCTCCTCCTCATAATTTTTGTATCTCATAATTTGCAACTATGTTAGACTTATGGCAAATGACTTAGAGAGGGGGGTGGGGGGGTTGAATAAGTCACTCGATTCCCTTATTTCGATAAAACTTTTGGAAAACGATATTTAAAAGAGCGCACGGAAAATTACCGGATCAGTAAGTCTACCGTGTACCACGATTAAATTAAAGATTGCACGATAAACCTTATGGATGAGTAACGATAACTAATCAGCGTTCTAATGAATTGTGAAACGAGTATAGTAATTTGAGTTCAATTTCACTTCATTTTATTTCACAAATTATTACAAGTTATTCACACTTAGTTTCAACAAATTAAAATGAAGCAAAGTAATAAGAGGGATTAACTTAGGAATTTGATCGAACAATTGGTGTGTGACAAATTCCAAAGTTTTCCCTGAAAGTTTTCCCTGAAATTGGTGTGAAAATCTCACGAAGTATTTCATTAAGGGCTTCACTTAGTAGGTCTTTCACCTTCTTACCCGAATATGTAGAATTACAATACAATTACCAAAACACAATGTTTCTTGCTAGTAATCAACAACAACAATTATAGGAAAATAATAGAAAGGTAGAAGATTAGAGAATGGTCATCATGACTCCAACTGTCAAAACGAGTCGGCTCGGTGGGGCTTCGGGTTTTATCGGGCCTGGTAAAAAAAGACCATTTTGAAATACAGGTTCTAAAAACACTACCTGAGCACGCCCATTTTAGAGTCAAGCCTTACATTTATTCAGGTTTGGCGGGCCGACTCATTCGGGCTAGCCTATTTTGACAGCTCTAATCATAACCTCAAGGTATTAGAGAATTACTCAAACCTTGACATAGCAAGTTAATAAAATAACACTTTTATTGAAAATGGTGGAACAAAACTACAAAAGAAATGTAAAGAAATGAATAATAACAATGCAAAACTATACAAAAGAGGTATGAAAATGAGGTGTGTGTTTTGAAAATGAACCTAAGGCCTAAATATATAGTGCCAAAACCCGTGCCTAGACAAAGCCATAAGTGCATGGAAGCCAAAAAATCACATTAAACCATCATCAACAACTGCACGGTCGTGCCCGATAACCACACGACTGTGGCGGTGCATTTAGTGCGACCTTTGAACAGTTCTACGCACGGTCATGCCATTTTCTATGTGTCAGTGCTAGTGCCTTACACACTTGTGTCAAAATCTGCATGGACGTGCCAGAGCTTTTAAGCTAGAATTTTTCAGTTCCTGAACGCTTGCACGACTGTACTATTATGCCACACGGACGTGCCACTCAATTTCTTCATGGAAGCTTGTCTTTTCATTTTCTTGGGCACATTTTTGGACTGATCCATGCGCAAATGAGCTTGGTTTAATATCATAAATGTCTTTTGAGTTCATTCCTAAACTTTAGGCCTTCATATTTGGTTACTTGTTTTGCAAGAAATCCTTCAAAATCTTCAAAAAAATGTTCCTTTCTTCAATTTCTTGTCTTGAGGACCTGAAAATGGAAAAGGAACAAAAACGAGTAAATATGTTCCACTAAATATGCTAAAAAACATTATCTATTGAATTAAAACGATACTAAAATATATGTCTATTTTGATGTTATCAGACGTGTATCTTGATCAATTACACATGTGACAGACATCACGTTTGCATATAGTTAACAACCATGTCATCATAATAGATTGAGTATACATAGTAGGAGGTTATTTGTTAGACGTCTTTCAAATACTCCTCTGATCTGTTTACTCCATGCATTGTGATAACATGGTCGTCAACTGCATACGTGATACCTACCAATGTAACGCCACATCACAAATCGATAAAAGATGTGAGAGAGAAAGAGAGGTAGGGGAGAGTTAGAGAGATGGGGAGATAGAAAGAGTTAGAGAGGGGGATAGAGAGAGAGAGAAATGGGGAAATAATTAGAGAGAGATGGAAAAAGATGGAGAACAATTGTTATAAGAACAAGAACAAAAATAAAACATCTATCTTAAAAACAACCTTGTAAGATATTTCAAATTAGTCTCAGAGAGAAGGAGAGAAGAAGTTAGAGAGAGATAATGGGATAGAGAGAGAAAGAAGAAAAAGAAAAATCAAAGAGATATGGGAAGATATGGGACATAGTTGCAACAACAACAATGGCGACAACAACAAGAATCGTGAACTTTCAATATAAGAATCGTGAACTCCTAAAAAATATCGTGAACTCTAAACTAACTCCTAAAACACCAAAACTTTTATTTTCAGTAAAAAATCTCAGTTTTGAACCAAAAATTCTCAATTTTGCCCTAAACTAATCTTTAGAAATATCAGTTTTACTCTAAATTAACCTCTAAAATATCAAAAAATTTAGGCCGAGTCAGGGCTATAGCCCTGACAGCCCATACGCTCTCTCCGTCCATGATAGATTGAGTAAACAGAGTATGGAGTTATTTGATAGACGTCTAGTATTTGACATTTAAAAATTTTCAAGAAATATTTAACAATTTTGAAAGAGTATTTAACGAATTTTACAATTTTACGGGTATTTGGCATTTTGCCCACCATACTAAACTAAACTTGAGGAGGAATTAAAAAATATAATAATTTATAAAAAATTGATAGATCCAATTTTATAGTTTTTTTAAAGTGGAATATGAAAATCAAATAAATCAAAGAGACAAAAACCCTTGTAACCTACTCAGCCACCCACCCACCCACCCGTTTCAAACCCAAGTTCAGGATCCAGTAGAGTTCCCAATAACCCGAACGTTAAAACCGTTTCCTCTCTCCACTATATAAACTTTTCTTTTCCCGGCCACTTTGCAAATTCACCATTCGCCACCAACACATTTCTCTCCCAATTTCTCCCACCACCGCTTTCACTCTCAACAACCACCGCCACCACCACTACCACCGTTTTCTCTTTTCTTTCTTCTCTCTATTCTTCTTCTCAATGATGTTACGACGTTTAGAAGAAGAAGAAGAAGAAGACGAAGAAACCGAACCTATGGAAACGATGAGTCCCAAAAGACCTAAACCCCTTCACAATTTCACCTTACCGTTCTTGAAATGGGGTACACAACGTCACCTGAGATGCTCCAACGCCGCCATTAACGACCTAGTCGGAGCTTCAACAAGCGGCGATCGACGTTCTTCAAAGTCTAACTCAATCGAATCAACGGAAAAACTTCATCAACTGATTACTACACGAAAACGAAAACGATTCGTTGTCGGCGGCGGTGGCAATGATGATAACGATGATGAAGAAGGGATCGCGGTTGTGAGAGAGAAACTCATGCATGATCTAAAAACCGCTACTGATAGAATGAAAGATGCGATTTTGAGAGACGAATGCGATGAAACAGAGACTCTTAAGTCGTGGAATTTGAGATTAAGGCAAAAAGAGATTAAAGCTCCGGTAACCACCGTGGTTGCAAAACGTGATTTCACTTCTCCGGTGAAAATTAACGGCGGTCGTGGCGCCGTTAATGTGGCTTCGAGGTTGAGAAGAAATATTAACGGCGGCAGCGGTCGCGCCGCCGTTAAAACGGAAAGACCCAAATTTTCTGTTCAGCTTTCCAGGAAGGAAATCGATGAAGATTTCATGGCGATGTTGGGCCGACAACCGCGTCAAAGGCCCAGTAAGAGGCCCAAAGTTGTTCAGAAACAGTTAAACGTTAGTTCAAATTTTTGATTATTTTTCTCTGAATATTGCTTTTATTTGAATTTTTCATTGATTTGATACTGAAAGATTATAAATTTTTGATTTGGGTATTTTTTTTTCTTCTTTTGCAGAGTCTTTTTCCTGGATTGTGGTTAAGAGAGGTTAATGCTGAAATGTACAAGGTTATTGATCCAAATGAAAATGGGAAATCTTTGAAGAGGAAAGGAAAAGGGAAGTGTTTTGATGATGATGATGATGAAGAAGAAGAAGAAGAAGAAGAAGAAGAAGAATCGGTTTGAGACTATTTTGTATGGTTTTTTTGCTTCTCCTATGTTGAGATGGTGCTAAAATTAGTTTTTTTGATTAGATAGATATAAAATAGTTAAATCATTCTTTTTGTTTATAAGAATAGCACTATGAACATGAAGTTCTTTTTGTGGTGATAGAATAGAAAGCCATAATTAGTTGACATTTGACTCTGCTTATGAAGTTTCTAAGTCTCTTCAATGATGTAGATCAAATGTCACAATTTTGAAATTTGATATTTCAGTTAGTAGATGATGGGTATGGTTGGTTGCAACTTTGCAATTCAAATTTTGTAGTCAAATGGGTTACCAAGTACTTAGTTAGTATTATTAAGTTTGGTGTAAATTTGACTTTGGTGGTGTAGTAATAAATCTACTTACTTAGTCTTTAATCCTTAATTTGGTGCTTGTGCATTGCATTTTCTATTTTGAAACAGATGCTTGTGAATTGCATTGGGCTCTTGCTTTTTTACTTTGTCCCCCAAAATCCTAAAACTGTGTTAAATATTGTTTTCTTTTGATTTGTAATGGTTTGGCTCATCTTATGATGCAAATGAGAAACGTGTTTGTGGCCAAAACTATACATGGAAAAGATGGTTTTAGATTTCTTTTATAGCTCTTTATGAATGATACATTTTTGGGAATGTTTTAAGAAGAGAGTTACAAGTACAGTATATTTTCAACTCAGTGTATGTGTCATGTGTAACCTTTTTTGTCAGCAAATGGTTCATGTGTACCTATTTCCCTTTGTGGCAACTACCAAGGGTTATTGATTGCTGAACTTTAAAGATGATATTTCAATTCAGATGATTGCTGGATGCACCCCTAAAAGTTTCCTAAAAACACCTTGATAAATTTGATCTGAGCATATATAAGTGGTGGATTAAGAAATTTTCTTTAATTCAGAGAAAGATTGTATTTGTTTCCCAAGACCATCTTATCCCATTTATTTGTAAGTCTTCTATACTAGTAATTTAGTATTATACTTCTCTATCTTTATACCAAAATATAAGTCGCTTTGAAAAAAATTGTAACGAATTGCAAGTCACTTTACCTTATCAATGAAACATTTAATGTTATTATTTCTATTATACCCTTAACTATTTGTTTCTCTTCTTTAGTTCTAGAATTTATCTTTTCTATACGATTAATTACATTTTTTAATTTATGTATGATCAAAACGATTTATATTTTGATGTGTAGGGGTAGTTGTTAAAGTTGAGATTTTATTTTCGCGCCCCCTAGAATTTCCAAAATACCCTGATTGATTTCTAGAGTTCGAGTGTTTAAAAATCTAAAATTTTAGAAAATTGTCATTTGCGGTCGGTGCATGTTCGTATTATAAAGTTTTGGACACGTGGCAAATTCTTATTTGTCACGTGAAAGGTTATGCTAAAATTCAACCAATTAGAAGTCTCTCTCTCTTGTCTAAAAAGGATGACTTCATCATCATTCTTGTGATTTGCAATTTATGTTTTTGATGTTGTAACAACACGATTTGAACCCTAAAATTCGAACACACTCTATACATGTTTGAATTCTAGAATATGAACTAAAGAAGTCTCATACTAGAATAGAATAATAATGACATACCCAAACATAAACATGATGCATGATAGATGAACTTCTCAATAACATAACATAAATAAGATACACAACTTAAACATAAATTAAACACAAATTCAACTATGACAAAGCTAAATTAATTGCTTCCTTCTCCGGTTCAACCATTCAAGCCGCAATTTCTTCAAAGGTCCTAGGACAAACCATGCTTGAGTAGATATCTTAAACGGATCTAACAAGGGTCGCGCTCAACTCGATATTCTCTTTGGTACTATACTGAGAGAAAATAGAGAACATACTTCTCATATCATTGCCGATCCGAAGGTTCATGGAAGAGAACCTATGACCTTCAGGATATGAATCTGAAGGAGGGTCAGATTCATTAATTTGCTTCTCAGAATATGTTTTTCATTAGTATAGGGAGGTTCATTAATTTGTGAAATTGGTTTATTTCTAGGATTTCTACCTCAAGAGTTTGCCCTTCAGTAAATTTGTAATAACCTCATTTGTCCCTAAAGTGAGGAGGTATAGAGCTTGAGGTTATTTTTATAAAATAAAAAGATTTTGAATTGAAAATGTTACTCCTTTAATTTCTTAGGGCATTCACTAAGCATAAGATGATATGTTATAGCAATCTCAATGAAGATATCATTTATTTTACTCCCTCCGTCCCATTTTAAGTGTCACATTTGACCAAATCACACACTTTAAGAAAAATGTGTAAATGAAAGAGAGAGAATATGAGTTTTACTAAAATACCCTCTTTTTTTTTATTAGTAGTAGACATTGGAATAGTAAAAAGTAGATTTTTGAGTGTACTTTTTCTCTCATCTAATGATTATTTTAAGGGATAAAATAGTAAAAATTAATGTTATAAATAATATATAACACTTATTTTGGGACAAACAATTTTGGCAAGTAGGACACTTATTTTGGGACGGAGGGAGTATTTTTTATGAAAGAGAGGTTTTTTCATACCAATTTGTAAGGTTGATCGGATAATAACCCATCCAAAATAATATTTTAATTATTTGTTATAACTGGATACTATAACCACATCTTAAACATGTTTTGATATCACAAAATCGGTTATAGAATCGATATATCTAAAGTTTTAGATCCCCGGTGGGGAAGTTGTTAAGTAAGGTGTTTTGACAACTTGCTCAGCTTTATGCCACGACAATATATCAATAATAAAGTGCAGAAAGCAATTAAAGAACACAAATAATTGTTTACCCAGTTTAGTGTCAAAACACTTAATCTGGGAGATACCAATCCATGAGAATTACCTTCACTATACCGTAGTTCATAGTCTCTAGGTCTTATTTGAATAGCCCCTATTCAAGGCCTCTCACTAAAACTACTCGAATGAAATTATCTAGGACTCCCCCTAAATATGTGACTCTCCTTCAACCAATTGCCTCAATTGGAGGAACTATTCTCAGCTCGTTAAGCTGGTGCAAAGCCTTGATTTACCACAACAACAACAACAATGAACAATAAAAAGGACTCAATAAACACTTAGAACTATTTCTGTAATCTTGAGTTGTGCTTTGCTTCAATGTGCGAACGTCTATTTATAGCTTCCAAACTCAGATAGAGTTAAGCTAAATAATAGGAAAGTTTGTTGAAGTTTGTTGAGAAATAAATCTTTTATCTTCAAAAGATAAAATATTATTTTTGTAACTTCTTCAAGCTCTTCCAATAATCCTGACGCGCACAAACAAATAATTTTCAGATTTATTATTTATTATTCAAACAAAAACGCACCATAACAAACTTACTAAGAGATATACTTCCACTCAAGACGTTGGCATAATTGAATCTTCATCTCTAAGTATTTAACAAACTGAAACATGAGGGACTGTGATAGTAAATTCGCATTCTTGAATTTTTGAACTGATATGCTTCTGCTGAAGCAACATGTCACAATCTTCTGTTGACAACATGTCAAGACATCTTGCTCAATATGTTGTTTGATCAAAATTCATGACAACCAAAAAAACAACAATATCCATACCCACTTTTATAACCGATTTTTTATTTAACAACCGGTATACATTAATATCCATTCTTCAAGAAATATATTAATTTTCTTAGAAAAATTACATAGACATTGGATATTGCTTATCAAAAATACGATTGAGAGTTGCGGCCAATCGGATTCCTCCTTGAGCTAATCTCAAATTGATTATCGGGAAGCGTGTTTCGAAATAATCATCTGCAATATACATTTGGCATCGTGAACAATATGTGTAAAATAAAATACAAATATGAGAATTTAAAATATAATTTTGTGAGATTTTTTATGAAATAAGTTGTATGGAAAGATAAAAAACAATTTTAAACTTATATATATATGGACAAATTTGTCTATTAGAAAAATTGCAAGGGCAAACCAAAATTCATTCACATTGCAGGGAAAAACTTATATATATATATATATATATATATATATATATATATATATATATATACACACACACACACCAAATTCTCTCTGAAATTTAAAAATTTATGAAATACTCCTTTGAAATTTAGAAATAGGCAAATACCCCTTAAAATTATAAAATGTCAATCAAATTGCAACCTACTCCGTTTACTTCGTCTATTTTAATGACAAGGTCGTTAACTGCATACGTGGTACTTACTAATGTGGCGCCACATCACATGAGGGAGAGATAATTGATCAGGATACACGTCACATGAGGGGTAATTGACTAAAATTTGCAAAATCATAGACTAAATTTAACGGTATCCTGACCAATTACCTCTTTTTCATGTGACGTGGCATCACGTTGTCACAATGCAGTTAACGACCGTGACATTAAAATAGACAGAATAAACGAAACAGTGAGTAATTTAATTCACGTTTTACAATTTTATGGGGTATTTGTCTATTTCCAAATTTCAAATGAGTATTTGACAAATTTTTAAATTTCAAGAAAAAATTTAATATTTCACTCCGAATATAATGTATGTGATATAAAATTTCAATCGATTACATTTTATGAAATTTATATTTATTATAATGTTATCATGAATTTATACACCATAAAAAATCTATAAAAGTCTTTCAAATTATACAAAGTCTATTACCTTCTAGTACGGAACCTTCAGCAGCATCTTTATATGCCCATTTGCAACATTCTTCACTACTTTCGTATGCATATCTAAACAAAATGATACGTGTTAATCGTGTATAATTCTTCACTAATTTTGAGCTAAATTGAATTTTTAAGCAAGATCTGTATAAACAAATTTTTTATGAGGAAATAATATTTGTAGATGTATAGACAAATTTTATTTTGATGTCGTCTTATAACAAAGGTTAAATAATTTTTTAGTCAACATAGATATTTTAAATTTCATTTTTTAGTCCTCTAAATATTTTTCAACATATTTTAATCTCCAAATGTAGGTTCAGTATAATTTGGACCTACCAATTTATTTGTCCATCTTGGACTCATTAGTTTATGTACATTGATTTATTATATATATATTTTAATGGTTTGGATGTTAAAGTTAGGAACCTGTTAGTGAATTTGTAGTAGTACAAGTCCTACCTACATATGAGCACATGTGATGATTGTTCTTTTTTTTTTTTTACAAGATTTGGTGGGTTGGGTCAAAGATATGTGAACTAGATTGATGGACCATAAAGCATAATCTTCTTGTGGGCTAAGAATGTATAAATTTATTATGGTCATTTTATTTATGTATTAATTATTTTGTTCTAAAATTACTTCCTTTTGCGTTAAAAAGAAAATTATTTATTTGGTTCATTTTTAAATATGTTGATGTTGACTAATTAATGCATGCTAATGCACAACTGTAACTATTAATATATTTAGTTTTTAATTATAAAAAGTTGTAAAAAATTTATATTTAACTAATATTGATTGAGACAAATTGAACATTTTAGTCAACATCTTAATTATTTTACACTTCTTAATTATTTAAACCATTGATCTAAAATTTTTATATAATCATATTACTCATCCAAAAATCTAAAATAGATCTCACTAATTACATAATATACACTAACTTTAGATTTTATAGAATAAATAATTGGCAAAATCACTAAAGCTATGTAGTATTCTGCAGCTACCGTGGTTTAAGTATACCACATCAATTGAATTTGACTAATATTTTTTTTGACACATCGTTGCATTGCAGGGGTAATACCACTGTGATATGTATGCTCTTATATACTAACATTTGTTTTTAAAAATTAATAAAATAAATATGGTCAAAGTAGATTATGTGAATATTACAAATGGTCAAAAAATGATACTTAAAATAGAATGAGTTTGACAAAACAATAATTGGAACTAATGTTTTTAGGGCTTATTTGACATGAGATTAGTTCAATTGTGTTCTTAAAATACTTATTTGACCTCCTTTCAAAAAAAATAAACTTATTAGTTGACCTAAGATTAACCGGATCATGTTTTCTTAGAACGTAATTAACTTGAGATTAGTTGAATCAGTGTTTTTAAGATGTATTTGATATAATATTAGTTGAATCACGGTTCTTAGTTCTAGATTGGCCTAAGATTAATCGAATATAGTGTTCTTAAGATTTAATTTACTTGAGACTCGTTGAATTATAGTTATTAAGTGTTAGTTGACCTACGATTAATTGGATCTAGTGTTTTTGGTACTTATTTGACATGATATGAGCTGAATCAGTGTTCTTAATACTTATTTGACCTGAGATTAGTTGAATCATTGTCCTTAACTTTTAGTCGACTTAAGATTAATTGTATTTAGTGTTATTAAGACTTATTTGTTACTATATATTAATAAAAATATATAATCAAAGTAAGTTATATGAATAGTGCGCATTTATATCAAACGACATTTAAAAAGGAACGGAGAGAGTATAATATTAGAATTCTTAAGTCTAAACTTGAATTCTTAAGTCTTAGTTGATTTGATATTAATTGAACTTATAGTTCTTAATTCTTAATTGACTTAAGATTAACTGAACATAGGGTTTTTAAGTCTTAGTTAAATTAAGATTAACTTTAATTAAGTTTGTAAGTCCTAGTTGACATGATATTAATTAAAATTAACGTTCTTAAGTCGTAGTTTTTGTTTTTTTTTTTTGATAGGCAAATGTTAGTTTGTAGTATATTATACTTTTTTTTTTATAGTCAATTAACACTAAACTTAAAGTTAATTGAATTAAATTAAATTAACACTAAACTTTTTTTTGACAGTCAATTAACACTAAACTTAAAGTTAAAAAAATTGTGGTTTTGAATTAATGTTTTATGCATTTTAAATCATGTACAGGTTGTAAAAAAATAAAGTTAAAAATTAATTAAAATAATAACTTTAAGTTGGCAAAATAAAATTTACTTCCTCTGTCGCAAAATAAATGTCCTACTCGCCAAAATTGTTTGTTCCAAAATAAATATTTTATATTATTTATAATATTGATTTTTCCTATTTTATCCCTTAAAACAATCATTAAATGATAAAAAAATACACTCAAAGATTTATTTTTTAATATTCTTATATCTACTACCAATATATACTAGGTATCAATTTGTGTTAAATCATGGCAGTGACTTGTCTTTGTCATGCAGTACTAGAATAAAAATATTTAATGTTATAGAGCTGTATTTTTTTTAAAATTTAAATATAAATTAAGTATACTATATTGTGTAAGATGTATAGTGGGATAGAATCTTTTTGACCGGATCAAGTCTCCATGACCCATTATTGCAGGTAATTTTGATTGGTCTAAGATGGACCAAAAACATTTTGGGTTCAGACTAAACGCATCCCCAAATGTATTATGTCATGATCTGTTATTTCTATTTTTTAGTCCTCTAAATAATTTACAAATCTTTTCTTTTGTTTTGTTGATATAAGTATACAACACAAATCATCATGATATAACAATATATTATTGAGACTCATCAAATTTAACGGTATCTTATAAAAATGCATAAGCCATTAATCTGAACAATATGTTACTAAGACTTATCAGATGAATTTTTTTAATAAATTTTTTGTATATATGAATAATTTATATAATGTAAATTTTCAATCTAACGATGAATTTTGTAAATTTTTTTGGTATGAAATTTACATTTGTTTATTTTTTGACGAGAAAATTTACATTTGTTATAATATTATTAATCTGTATAATATTATTTAAATGTTACATCAGTGTAATTTAATCCATCATCTCTTGTATGGGTCAATGGATATGGGTTTTTGCAGAAAGTAAAAGTGGGTAAGAGATTTGGGCTTACTTGATTGGGCATGCGATGTCATCAGAATTGCAGTTCTCCCATTCTTCTACTTGATCACCCCATACCTTCTGTTCATTTATTAAGGAAATATATACTAAATATTGAATACTTTAATTAATTAATTAATTAATTAATTAATTAATTAATTGTTATCATTTATAAAAAGCAATTATTTTTCATAATAAAAAAACTTAAATTAATTGGAAAAATATATGAAACTAGTCTTCATTATAAAACTCTAACGCACTAGAATTATTGATTTTAGGAAATTCATCATTAATAACCATTTTATAACAATTTTACATGTTAAGAAATTGATAGTGTAAAATAATTTTACATTGATTTTGTCATCCCAACTCATCTCATTGATATGACATAAAAGTTTAAGTTCCTCTAATTGAACGTCAATGTAAAATTAATTTATCTCAATATATTTAAACCCATAATAATAACAAGAACAACATAAAAGTACCGTAATATTGGTTTGAATTGCATGGATGAATTCTCCGATGTCAGAGTCATAGAATCTTTCAAGTTCAGTCTCAATTATGCGATTGTCCCAAACCTGTATACATATATGATATATGAATCTATGATTAGATTTTCATAGGAAACCATTCTTGCGCAAGAACTGTATGTCTATATATATAATTAATTAGGCAATTGATCCATTACTTACATAGTGAAGATTTTGTTTAGTTGTGAACCAATGAACAACAATTGTATTGCCTCCTTTGTCTGAGAGAAAGCCACAATGTAGAGGCTGCATTCTCCAAATTAACATACATAAAAGTACTATATATGAGATTCAATTATGAAATTTGGTATGCTACATTGGAAGAATGTCATAAATGTGAGATTTGGAAATTGTTGCCTCGGTGGATTGAGATGTGGCGTGTTGTATATAAACGATGTGGATATTATAAGTGAGTCAAATAAGAAATCGTATATACCTGGTGGACGTCTCCAATAAAATGTGAAAGGAATAGAAGAGCTTGTGTGAGATTATCTGATGTATTAGGAAATTCAAACAATTAATCATTTGTTAGTTGTAAAGAATATATATGTAAAATAATGTAATTACGTTGCAAAAAAGAGTTCACATTTTGATTTTGTGTTACTGCCGTAGTCGAGGAGCTGGTTTGTGTAATTTGTAATTGCCCCAACAGCACATCGCCCCTTAGCTCCTGTTCTTGGATCCATGCAGTCCCCTAAACAAAGAATGATAATTTGATAAAATAGTTAATAAATATAATTTAGAAAAAATAGTTGGTATTTTTCTTCTTTTTTTTTCTTCCGAATCATGGGAGCGTTTGTTTATAGAAAAAAAAAATTAAAGATTATTATTTTAGAAATTTTATTAAAAAAAACTAAAGTTATTTTCCGTCTATTTACTATCCTAAGAATATATTTAGGGGATAATCGACTTTTACTCCTGCAAAGTGACTGAATTTTGATTTACCTTTTATAATTTTTTTTTAGATTTTATCTTTGTAATGTGAAGATTTTATCATCTATCATTTTCTTTGACTTTTTGCTGATGCGACAGGTAAAAACCAACTTTTCAACTGACGTTGCAATGTATTTTTGCGATTAAAATTTTTTTTTTTTTTCCAAAATGATTTTCTGAAAAAATCTATAACAAATTTTACTAAAATGATAAAAGTGATTTTTAAAAAAAAAAAATAGATTTTTTCTTAAAAAATCATAAACAAATGCTTCCTATATTTCTTAATATAAATGTAATTCCAAACTATTTGAAACAATTGGAAACTATATCTTACTTTCATTCTGGTAATTGCAGGCAAAATCCGGAGTATCAGCAAAGTGCAAAGAAGCTGACCAAGGAAACTCTTTTCTCACATTATCTGGCCAAGAACACATGCTGGCCAAATCATTTTCTGCTGATTTTGGCAATAACTCTTTCACAGCCTCAGCAGCTCTGTTGCTTAGGCGAGCCTGTTCAAAATCAAAATAATTAATTGATTAATGTGTGTCTTATTAAGAAAATTGATTAATGTGACAATTGCAAGAGCACACACACCTGAGCAATCTTACAAACAGTGAAATGTCCTTCCTCACCCCATCCTTGAATATTTGGAAGCAAAAGCATGAATGATACAATGACTATGGCCACAAGCTGAATTGTGTAACTACCCATTGTGCTTTACAAAACAAGCGTGCAAATAATGAACTTGTTAAATCCTGGGATCTCTTTGGAGTTTGGACATTATTTATGTGCTTTAAACCAAACTTTGACAGTTAGAGAGACACGCAATTTGATTACTAAAAAGAAGAAAGAGACACGTAATTTGTAATGCCCATGAGAAAAGCGTGGTGGATGTTAAGTATAATCTTGCTCTATTCTATATTTCTATTTAATTGTTGGTAAAATATTATCGAATGAAATCATATGACATGTGAGACAGTTTATCTTTTCTACAACAATGTCGGATAGTTATTTTAAGTAATATACTTGTATTAGAGCTGTTAAATGGGCCGGTTCGGTTCAATCTAGTGGGTTTTGATGGGCTTCACATTATTTAAGTGCTAGATTGACCCGACCTATTTTTGACTAATGATTGATTATGTTAGACCAAAATATTTCAATGGGTTGTAATTATTTTTTTTAATTTTATAAATTAAATATATAAATTAAATTGCATACAAAAAATTTAACCACTCATATGCGGTGGTCAAACCCTTTAATTTATATCGGCACTTATTAAGATTCTTTTTTTGTTTTGTTTTAGTTGGTTGTTAATTTATGTACTTTTTTAGAGATTTTTTCTAACAAACCTTGTGCTAGTTAGATTATCAATTTTTTACTATATTCAATTTTAATTTGTTAAAAAAAATGGTGACAACTTGTGTACCCCCACAAGATTTGGGGGTATATACCCCCAACTACTATAAAAAGTTTTAAGCGATATAATTTTTTATAAAATAAACCGTTGGATTGAAAGTTTATATCATATAGATCATTTGTGTAAAATTTCAAACAAATCTAAAATCATTTGATATGTTATTGAGACACATAAAGATTAACCGTGTTTAAGATATCACAAAAATTGTTAATTTTGATGCGTCTCAATAACATATCAAATGATTTGAAATTTGTCTGAAATTTTACACAAATGATCTATATGATATAAACTTTCAATCTAACGGTTTATTTTATAAAAATTTATATCGATTAATTTTTTTTTAAGTGATTGGGGTTAAATACCCCTAAATCTTGAGGGGGTAGACAAGAAAAAGCAAAAAAATAGATAAAATTATGTGGCATTTCTATTATTAACATCTATTTGAAATATAATAAAAAACAATAAACCATGTTCTTTCTATCTCTCCTTATTCTCAATCAAACGTCCAAAGTGTCAAACCACAATCCACCCGGATTTTCTTTTCCCTCTCTTTTTCTGTCTCCACCATGTTGTTAATAAGGTTACAATGTGAATCTTTGGTGGCTTATAAACTTTGAGTCCAATAGAAGATTTTTTTTTTTGACGAAAGTCCAATAGAAGATTATTGATAAGTGTAATGGAAATAAACTCAGAAAATAAACTATAGAAAGAGGCTCAAGCCACACCACCAACACAAATTTGAGAAAAATAAATTGTTCTAGACTCGAACACCATTGGATGATTTTAGTTGGTTCACTTGGATGATTTAGACCAAATGCAGAAGCTTATTGTGTTAGCTAAAACACAGTTTGGAGATATCTTCAAGAAAGTCCAGACTGACAATGGTCTAAAATTCATATTTCATGCCTCCATTCTATTTTCAAAGGGAATGAACTATCTTTATAAAAGGGTGGGGGAGTAAATGTGTATCAAATAAGTTGTGTAGTCATTACCAAAATATATGAGAGGTCTACTCTTGATAACAGTTGAAAGGAATTTGTCTTTTCTATTCAGACTAAGAGCATGTTTGGCCTGACTTTTTTTCAATATATAAGTTATTTTTTACTTAAAGTTAAGAAATACTACTTTAAAGATAAAGTTAAAGTTGTTTGGTATTTATTGTTTTTTTCAACTTAATTAGTACTTTTAAGTTATAATCAGTTTGGTAAGATATTTTGTAAAGACATGGTTTTTTATAATGTAAATAATATTCATAAATTATTATATTAAATATTATCATAAAATTAAATTGAAAGAGTTTAGAAAATAGTCATAACATAAAATATAAAACATCACAAACTAATCGATTGTTCTTTCCAACAATCTAGTGGCTATTTGATTTCTTGCTCTATCCATATAGCTTCCATCTTGTACTCTTCTAAGATTGTATGAACTCAAATCTTCATTATTATTTCTTTCTTCTTCGCGCTCGGGTATATATCCAGGGATATTATCACACTTGTTAAATTCCTCATCTTCAACACCATATATTCGAATGAAGTTATGGAGCGCTGTTGTTGCAACTATGATCTTTTGTTGTTTGATTAGTGGAAATGGTCTCATATCTGATAAAATATGCCACATTTTCTTCCAAACACCAATTGTTCTTTCAATGACATTTCTCAATGAAGAATGTGCATGATTGAATACTTCACGTATACCTTCAGCTTGACTTCCATCTCTAAAATCAGGAATAGGATATCTTTCACCTTTATATGGTGATAAATATCCTTTCATATTTGGATATCCAGCATCAACTAGATAATACTTTCCTATGAATATTTTAAACAAAATTTATTGTTAGTTTATACAGAAAAATGATTTTCATAAATACATAAATGATCAAAAATATTTACAAAATAAATATTAGTCGTACCTTCAGGAGGATGAGGGAACACACTTTTCATTTCTTCGATAACTGACGAAAGAATACGCGTGTCATGTGCAGTACCAGGCCAACCAACAACGACAAAAGTGATTAACATATCAAAGTTACACACTAACATTATGTTCTGTGTTGGATATCCCTTTCTACCAATATAGCGAATTTGATCTTTAGTGGGAACAATAGCAGGAATATGTGTTCCATCTATAGCACCGATGCATCCTTCAAAATATGGCCAATACCTTCGATCATCCTTAATTTTAGATGGAATTTCTGCAAAGTTAAAATCGGGCGGCCTCACAATTTCTTTTGCTAGTAAACATAAACTTTCTAGAACTTCAGCAAACTTCCTACTTACGGTCTCTCCAGACTTTCCAAATTTATTTTGAATATTTCGATTAGTCTCGCTATGCGCACAACTCCAAAGAAACATAGCAAGTGCCTCTAATGATGTCATTTCCTTAGATGGGTGTAACCATTTCCTATTCACTAATAATTTTTCAAGTTTCAATACAGCATGAGTTTCCCTTCTGAACATGTTATAACTTTCACCTGGGGTGTTGAGAGTTTCCCGAACCCAAGTCCATCCATGAGAATAAAGAAATCTATTACCTTGCTTCAATAGATACTTCATATAATAGTCATATGCAATTATCGCCGCCCCATAACTTATTTTATAAAACATGCATTTTCTTTTTTTAACTTTTCTTGAATGCTCGTTGATTTGATTAGAAGACATCTGAAAACAATTTGAAAACAATAATATTATCAAATGCTAATACATATAAATTAAAGTAGCACAAATGCTTAAATATCAATACGAATCTCAATGAAAATCACAAAATCAAATAACAAATTCGACAAATAGTAACGGATAAAGCATAAAGCAACGATCTAAACCTAAAACATAAATGTCAATATAATTGACAAACATAAACCAATTTTAATTAACCTAAACTTTGGGTGGTGACTTCTCAGCATACTTGTATAGAATCGACTGTATCACATCATTGTTAGATTCCTTTAAGGATACTAGTAAGATTCTATTTTGTTCATCTTTAAGCATTTCTAAAGCATAACTAAATTGTTGAGGATTCAAAAAACCCTCATCCTTTGCACTTTTCAATAATTTAACACAATCTGGAATAGAGTATTGGCCATGGACATTAGAGTTGGCAACAATTCCAGTCTTTTCAACTTCATTATGATCTTCGGCTGCTTCAACTAATCGCTCAAATGTTTTTTTCATATCTGATGTTGTTCCAACCTTCGCCCTACCCTTTGTCACTTTTTCTCTTGTATTTGACAAAATCTTTCTTTTCTTTTTGGATTGAGCATTTTCCAAAGGACTAAGGTCTTCATCAATATTATATTCACTATCATCAGAATCAATAATTTCATGTGGCAAATTTGTAGTATCATTTTTGCCATTAGATTCACATGGCACACCCAAAGCCGGTGTCCATTGGTGTTGACTTGTTGCCACGGTCTCTCCAAATATGAATTCCAATTCATCACGGAATTCTAAACCTTGATAGCGAAATTTTGCATATTTTACATTCTCCTGCATAACCAATAACAAGAGATAATATTTAGGAAACCAAATTATCCAACTTTCACTGAATAAAAAATTAAAATTTAAAAATACTCACCCTTATCTTAGCATCCCACCATGAAGGATCAGCATCAATATTTCCTGTCCGATGATTCCATCCCAAACCAGTTTCTTTACCAATTAATTGTTTCCAGGTGGTCCAATCAATTCTCAAACTATCCATTCTATTTCTCAATTGCTTTTGGTTATATTTCTTGTTATCATGTTTATTGAATTCTTCACGTATTTCTTCCCATTTCTTATTCCTGAATCCAATTCCTGGCTTTCCACATTTACAAATCTCATTCGTACAGAGGTCTAGTAACATTTTCGTATCCAACGAAACATTCCACTTTGCTTTTTCAAAATTTTCAGATTTACATGCAAGACCTTCTTTAGTAGCCATAACTGTAATATATTCTTAAAATAATAAATAATTAAGAGCAAACTAATATTTTACAATAGAATGTTTAAACTACCACTATTAATATAGTTTGTTACTTACATCTTTATTATCAAATTATAAATAAAAAATAAACAAATTTTTTTGAATGATATTGCTGGCATAGAAAGAAAGATTGAACTATAAACAAGAAATAAACGAACAAAATAAACGAACAAAATAGAAAACAAGAAATAAACAAAGAAAAATACTGAACTATGCATATCTATATATCAATAAATGGTATAAGAAAGAGGTAAACAAGAGTCACGTGAATAGGAAAGTACTAGTATGAACATATAAAAAGAATTTGTTATGTACCTTCTCTGCTGCAATTGCAAAAAGTGGACGGCAGTTTTATGATTAGGTTTCTGCACTCTGACTAAAAGTAATATATAGCAGCAAACCTATTTTATTTTAGCGCTAAAAAGTGAGATAAAGCGGGAACAGTTCCAGAAATAAATAAATAAGCGGGAACTGTGCAGAAAAAATAAAATAAAATATAAAGTGGCAGACACGGGATTCGATGGGAGGTCTGTAGGCACTGTAGCTCCGAAAAAGTGAGCAAAAAGTTCATATTTACTTCTTATTTTTAAAGTGACTTCTATTGTATTTTCTTCATTATAAAAAAGACACTTCTTATTTTAATGACTTAAATAAAATTCTGTTTGGCCCTTCTTTTTCTTAAAAGCAGTAGAAAAGTACAAAATAAGTGAGGCCAAACACTACCTAATTACTACTGTAATATCACAAATTCTAGTTTTATTATTATTGACATTCACAAAAGAAATTCTTCAGACAACTTTTTAACTGAGTTTGTGACGTATGTCGAAACTTAAAATGCACACCACAAGGCCTACAATACATTACATCGTTCAAACTATGCTTTGACCACATTACTATTGGCAAACGAGTAAGATCATCGGCCTAATCCTCCAATAACGAGTATTCAACAACAAAGGGACTGTTAAAATATAAAATAAAATAAAATTGTATTCCTATATTTTAAATTGTGATCTCTCTGGTGTCCAACCACAAATGATATCAGGATAGATCCAAATACACGGAACAATTTCTTTATCATTTTAATGAGATAAATAGAGAATGTCGAATGACATCATCTTTGTCGCATATCATTTTTCCTTTATTTATTGCCATCTTTTGTTTAGTTTTTTGATTAATGAAATAGTACCATCAGGCCTTGATCAAAAGAAATAAAAAACTTATTTTGCATCTGTTTCACATATTTGTCTGTGTATACATCATGTTTTGTAACGTAAAGTGCTTTGTTTCATTTATTGTACCCAATAAATAATTATTACCAAAGGCTTGATAACCTTGATGTATGATACAAGTATGTTAAATTTGATGGTATTTTGTTTATAGGTTGATCTAAATAGGGCAGGGGTACCTTTGCTAGAGATAGTTTCTGAGCCTGACATGAGAAATGGTATTGAAGCATCAGAATATGCAGCAGAATTACAGAGGTTGGATAGGTATTTGGCAGTGAGCAACGGAAATATGCAAGAAGGTTCTCTTCGCTGTGATGTAAATGTATTAGTACGATCCATTGGGCAGTTGGGACTAAGGTATTAGCATGTCTTGTATAAAAATGATTAGATTTTTTTTATGCAGCACTCCATTATACACTTACACTATTAGGTAGCTTATTGGTCTTAGTCTTGATGTTGAAATTGCTTGAAAACTTTGTTGATTCTTGCGAAGCGAATGTTGTCCCTGTAATTATTCATTATTATCAGAGAAACCCTTTTCAAGCCATACATTGGGTTAAATTGGTATTTTGGGTGCAACAGATGTATTTGTAAGCAATTAGGTGAAACATGGGAAATTTTGGGTGTTAATTACCTTGATATCATGACATTTTCTCAATAAGTTGGTACCTTTTTACGTTATTTTGTTTTACTTGCACCTTAAATGCATGAAAGAATAGAATGATTAGGATTTGTTTCAAATTAATCTAGTAGATAAGAAAGTTGAGTTGTCTATCCTATACTCTAAAAATGGCCTGGCCCTTGTTTTCTGTATAAATAAAGTACCACAAAATGATATCACTCAAGCTTTATGTTGCAATGTAATATCAACAAATACAATATATTACCTATTTAGGCATTGATACCATCAATTGTTTGTTCTGGTAGGTTGAATATGTGAGTTACATGCTATGCCGGAGCTTCCTGAAGAAAAAAAAGATGGAATTAGGCATGCAAGATGTTCTTTTCCTAGCTAATGATAAAAATGTGAGTTACATGCTATTTTTCTAAAGTTACTAGATTTTGTACCAATGTGACGATGCACACATGACTGAAAATATATGTCCCTGAATACATGATAGCGGAAGAATTTAGTTAGAGAAACTGAGGTATTATTTAGAATGTAGTCAATGAATTTAGAGAAATAAGCCTATGTTAAAGTATTAAAATAGAAACCATATGAAAACTAGATGATAGCTGGAGCCAAGCTCCTTACAATAAGGAAAAATAGAAAATAGGAAGAAGGAAAAATAACTGATGTACTGAGAAAGGACTTACTCCTCTTATCAACCAATTCCTCCAATAACCCACTTGTTAATATTCATGCTTCTCTTTATTCAGTTGTAGTTGCACCATTAATATATTTTTTCGCCTCCTTCATTATTACTATAAGTCTCTCCCCCAAATCCCCCTATGCCACATGTCCTATTATGTTAAGCATGTTGTCTCTCCTCACCCTTTACTAATTTTGTTGTTGGAATGCCCGAATCAGATTTTTAGCATAGCTCATAACCCAGTTCGACATGGTTTGCCGTGATTTGTATTTCTCAATGGTTGTGTCAGATTGCAGAATTTTTTTATTCTACTCTTGCAAAGGGTGCCGATGCAAAGTTGGTTGCCAACTGGATAATGAGTGATATTGCAACCTTCATAAAAAATGAGAAGCTGACCATAAATGACCTAAATGGCTCAGGGACAAGGGAAAAGTAGAAAAAAGAGAGAACACTCTAATTTCTCAAGAGAACTTGTTGATTGATTATTGCTTGATTGCTTGATGAGAAATGCTTAGTGATGAGCCCTATTTATACTACTCTTGTAGGGCTTCACATTACATAGTAGAATTGTCTAGAAGCATTGATTACAAAGAAAAATCTAGAGGCATGGATATACTTAGTTTCAATGACTAGAAAGACCTAGAAAAGTTAAGATATTCTAGTGTCTAATTTCCTCTTATTTTAGTAGGTGCCTAGAAACTTCTTTAATAATCTTTAGTATTCTAGTCTAGAGACTTCTCTATTATTCTCCATCATTCTCCCCGGGTTGGAGAAGACTCGTCCTTGAGTCGAAAATTTTCTTCATCGCCAAAGTAAGGTGACAGATCAGCAACATTGAAAGTGGCAGAGACTCCATAGTCACCTGGCAGCTCTATTTTGTACGCATTATCATTGATCTTCTGTGTAACCCTAAACGGACCATCAGCTCTTGGAGATAACTTGGCATTTGGTTTGTTGGGAAATCGTTCCTTTCGCAAGTGGATCCACACCAAGTCTCCTTCCTTGAATGTGTGCAACCTGCGATGCTTGTCTCGCTGAGCCTTGTACTTTGAATTTTGTTTTTCAATTCTTTCCCGAACTTGTTCATGTAACCTTTTGATTTCATTGGCCCTTTGTTCCGCATCTGCACTATACTGTTGAGTGTTAGGTGATGGAGTTAAGTCTAGTGGGCTAAGAGGACGCATGCCATAAACTACCTCAAATGGACATTTCCCGGTAGCTTGATTAGTGGAGTTATTATAAGCAAATTCAATTTGTGCAAGGATAATATCCCATTGCCTCAAATTCTTTCCCACAAAGCTTCTAAGTAAGTTTCCCAAAAGTCTATTAATTGCCTCTGTTTGCCCATCCGTCTGAGGGTGACTAGCACTACTGAATTGTAGTTTAGTACCCATCTTCTTCCACAATGTTCTCCAAAAGTGACTTATGAATTTCACATCTCGGTCGGATGTAATAGTTTTTGGAACTCCATGAAGACGAACAATTTCCTTGAAGTATATGTCTGCAACTTTGACAGCGTCATTAGTCTTCTGACATGGTATGAAATGGGCCATTTTAGAAAACCTGTCAACAACTACCATTATGGAATCCTTATGTCGCTGAGTTCGAGGTAGTCCAAGGACGGAATCCATACTAACATCTTCACATGGTGCCATAGGAACTGGAAGTGGCATATATAACCCTGTATTTTGACTTTTGGATTTGGCCAAGTGACAAATTTTGCACCTTTGGATGTGTCTATTGACATCTCTCTCCAACTTAGGCCAATAGAAATTCTCTTTGACTAAGGCCACTGTTTTATCTCGCCCAAAATGTCCTGCTAGTCCTCCATCATGGGCCTCCCAAATAATTTCTTCCCTCAGAGAGCATTTGGGAATGCAGATAGTCTTTCCTTTGAACAAGAATCCATCATGTTTGTAGTATCCTTGAGATGACTGTGGATTAGTGGAACTTCAAATCTTCCCAAAGTCGGGATCATCTGGATACAATTCCTTGATAATCTCAAATCCGACAACTTTAGTTTGAAGAGTAGTAAGTAGACTATGGCGTCGGCTGAGGGCATCTGCTACAACATTTTGGACTCCTGCCTTGTGCTTGAGTAGAAAAGGATAAGACTGCAAAAATTCACTCTAAGCAATGTGTCTGCGGTTGATCTTTTGTTGAGAATTCAAGTGCTTAAGGGCTTCATGATCAGAATAAAGGATAAACTCCTTATTCAACAAGTAGTGGCTCCAATGCTGAAGAGCACGAACAACGGCATAAAATTCTTTATCATAAGTAGAGTATTTGAGCTTCCCATTGTTGAGTTTCTCACTGAAGAAGGCTATAGGATGTCCCTCTTGGCTGAGAACAGCTCCAATTCCAGTGTTCGAAGCATCACAACTAACTTCGAATACTTGGTCAAAGTTAGGAAGGGCTAGCACGGGTGCCTCAGTCAAACGCTTCTTCAGTTCTTCAAAGCTCTTCTCGGCTTCTTCTGACCACCTGAATTTCTCTCCTTTGATGCATTCCGTAAGAGGAGCAGCAATTGAGCTAAAATTTTTAATGAACCTTCTGTAGAAAGAAGCCAATCCGTGAAAACTCCTTATATCATGGACAGACTTTGGGGTTGGCCAACTGTTGATAGCTTCAATCTTGCTTGGGTCAACTTTTATCCCTTCAGCAGTGATGATATACCCAAGAAAATTTACTTCATCGGTCAAGAAAGAGCATTTCTTGAGGTTGGCATAGAGTTTTTGCTGATGGTGAGTTTGGAGCACTTGTCGGATATGCCATAAATGATCTTCTTTACTTTTACTATATATCAAGATATCATCGATGTATACGATAACAAACTTACCAATAAAGGGCCGAAGTACTTGATTAATTAATTAGCCGCATAAATGTACTGGGAGCATTTGACAACCTGAAAGGCATAACTGTCCACTCATAAAGGCCATCTCTTGTCTTGAAAGTTGTCTTCCATTCATCTCCTGGACGAATTCTGATTTGATGGTAACCGCTACGAAGATCGATCTTAGAGAAGATATTGGCACCGTGTAGTTGATCCAACATATCATCGAGTCTGGGAATTGGAAATCGATATTTAATGGTGATCTTGTTGACTGCTCGGCCGTCCATGCACATTCTCCAACTACCATCCTTCTTTGGTACTAGTAGTGCAGGTACTGCACAGGGACTAACACTCTCCCGAATCAAACCTTTCTTAAGCAACTCTTCAACTTGGCATTGGATTTCGGCATGCTCTGTTGGACTCATTCTGTAAGCCGGTCTGTTAGGAATGATAACTCCAGGGATGAAATCAATTGCATGTTGTATGTCTCGCATCGGAGGTAGCCCTGCAGGTATTTCTGATGGAACAACATCTGAGAATTCAACAAGAAGTTGCTCAATTTCCTTTGGGATGATGGATTCTTCATTTGATTCGAGCAACAGGACAAAGCTCATCTCATGCATTTCCTCAGTTGTCAACTTGAATGATTCCTTTGCAACCAAAGATACTAGTGGCCTGGATCCCGTTTTCTGCTCATCAACCTCATTGGGTGGTAGTGGCACCAACTTGATTTTAACTCCATCTTTCACAAAGGTGTAAGTGTTGGCATGACCATCATATAAGGCATGGCGATCTTATTGCCAAGGTCTCCCAAGAAGGAGGTGACAAGCATCCATAGGGATGACGTCACACCATACGTTGTCTTTGTACTTTTGCCCAATGGAGAAGGATACAAGGCAACGCTTAGAGACTCTTACCTCATTACCTTTCTTGAGCCATTGCAACTTATACGGATGTGGGTGCTCCTTTGTCGGCAGCTTCAATTTTTCAACCATATAGTTGGACACAACATTCTCACAACTTCCACTATCAATGATGACATCACAAACTTTGCCCTCCGAAGTGCAACGAGTGTAAAAGATGTTGTGTCTTAGCCATGGTTCTTCTTTGGCCGTTTTGGTGTGTAAGCTTCTTCTAACTACTAGTGATTCACCACAATCGGAAAGAATAGGCTCTTCGTCATATACCGGCTCACCCATCTCTTCTTCTAGCGCTTCACGAATATCTTCTTCTTCAGAAGCTTCATGTATCTCCCCTTTAATGATGGTGATGATTTTGCGATTTGGACAATCAGAAGCAATATGTCCAAACCCTTGACATTTGAAGCATCTGGGTGTCTTGGAATTACTTTCTTTGGCTGTCTTTTGTGGCGGTTTGGTTGAAGAGCTAGGTTCTTGAGATGGTTGTTTGTTTTGATGGGCATAATTTTTGGTAGAGGAAAGAGGTTGGTATAAAGATTTTTTAGGTAATTGTTTCTCAACTCGAATGGCAAGACCAATAACCTCATCCAAACTCCAATATTGTTGAAGTTGGACTGGGTGTGCAATGTCAGTGTTTAGCCCTCCAAGGTACCGAGCTATCGTTTGCTCTTCTTTTTCTTGTATATCACATTTCATCATCAATTTCTCAAATTCTCTAGTGTATTCCTCTACTGACAAAGATTTTTGACGAAGATTTTGTAATTGAATAAAATTGTCTTGATAGTTATGAAGAGGTAAAAACTTACGAGTTAGTTCTCGACGCATCTTCTCCCATGTCTTGATCTTGCTTTTTCCTTCACGCTCTCGTTTCCTTTTAAGATTTTCCCACCAAATTGAAGCATGTTTCTTCAACTTGACAGCAACGATCTTTACTTTTTGCTCCTCTAGAACGTCTTTATACTCAAATACACGTTCAACGGTTTGTAGCCAATCTACAAACTCATTGGGCTGTAGTTTCCCTTCAAAATCTGGAATGTCTACTTTGATATCATTCATCCGAAGTTGACGTCGGTGTGGGCGACTGCTTTTAGATGATGAAGAGTCACTACCGGAGCCATCATCATCAAATCTTCTTCGTTGAGCTTCCAATAAGGCTTGTTGGGCGTTGACAGTCTCTTGAAGTAGTTGAATTTGTCTCCTCATTTCTTCCATCTCAATATCATGGAGATATCTTTCGTTTTGTCTTCTCGGTGGCATTTTAACAATGGCGGTTGAAGATAGTGGCGGTGCGTGGTTGTTGTGTTGGCGGTGTTAGTTTTGCGAACAAATAGCCGCAAAGTGAAGTTTTGAGAAAGCAACTCCTTGCTCACTTGTAACTCACTTTTTGTTGATTTCTTCGCTCAAACTCAACTCCGAGGTATCGTAACCTGCTCTGATGCCAAATCTGGCTCAGGGACAAGGGAAAAGTAGAAAAAAGAGAGAACACTCTAATTTCTCAAGAGAACTTGTTGATTGATTATTGCTTGATTGCTTGATGAGAAATGCTTAGTGATGAGCCCTATCTTGTAGGGCTTCACATTACATAGTAGAATTGTCTAGAAGCATTGATTACAAAGAAAAATCTAGAGGCATGGATATACTTAGTTTCAATGACTAGAAAGACCTAGAAAAGTTAAGATATTCTAGTGTCTAATTTCCTCTTATTTTAGTAGGTGCCTAGAAACTTCTTTAATAATCTTTAGTATTCTAGTCTAGAGACTTCTCTATTATTCTCCATCACTAAAGCTTACGCATAAAGAGTTGTCTGAGTTGATAGCTTCAATTAAAGGTGGAATCATAAGTGGCAAAATCGGGAAGGAGATATAATCATATTCATATCATATCTTCTAGCTTTTCTCATTAGTTTTTTGATGTACTATTTTTTTAGGTTCACTGTAGCATATAAATATTGCATTCAGAAAATTTGTTTCTTTGTATCCTTTTTCTGTTTCATCTCGTATACCTTGTTTGTTGTCAGATGTTACTGATGTCTTTCATGATGATACTATACACTATATGTTCGTTAGGCTCATGTTTTATGTTGTGTCTGCTTATTTTTTGTCTCCATGAATTGGAAAAGAAGGAAAAACATTCAGAATTTGTTATTCTTGGCTTATTTTGCATTATGTACTTTTACCATTTGTGTATGTGTTTCTGTAGATACTATTCGAGCTGTTAGCAAAGGGTGGAAGTGTCAAGGAACTTATAGAAAAGAAAGAATTGGTTCAGGTTAGTAGTAGTATCAACAATTATTGAAATTTTTACAAGTTTATATATAATTGAGTGAGCATTCTGCATGAATTTTTCTAGTTTACATGCAAACTTAAATATTTTACCATTTTGATTGTGATATTTGAGTTGTTTGTTACTCCAATGCCCAGTGAAACCCTTTTCCTTAGTTCATTCTGATACCACTTTCGTAGTCCCTGCTAATAATCATTCCTCATTTTCTCTCACGGATATTCCCATCCTCTCCTTTGCTGCCACATGTAAATTCTATTTTTGTTCCTAATTGTTCGATTCTTGTAAGTACCACATAACCTTTCCCTTGATCAACCATCAGCTTAACCTTGAACCTGCAGGCTGCAGCCCACCATCCATAACTGGTACTTCTTTCACAATTCCTTCTTTGCTCTCCTCTTGAATTATTGAATAATGGATCTAAATACCCCTCCCAATAAGGTGAAATTCAGGAAAAACTTGTTCAATCACAACAATAGTCTTCTCATGCTCAGGCAGATTTTTCTATTTAATCAAAACTTGCTTCTACCCATCAGTTAGTCTCCTCACCGCCGCCACCTTCAACTCTCAATCTTCAGTTAGAAAAAAGGGAAGATCCTGACTTGGTACAGTGGCTATTGCTGCTAGAACTCTCTTCAACTGGATTGGAAACATGAAAAATGCATGAATGATTTGGTTAGGCCATGCAGCTTGACCTAGCACTTCATAGGGACAATAAATCCTTGGACTCAGCTTCTCATTGAGGCGGTTAAGCCAAGATATTGCCAAGCCTTTAAATATTACACCACCTCTTCACTTGAAATTCCATTTCCCTACTTTTTTTATCATTATGTATTTTTATCTGATTTTGAGTCATGCATAAATTCAGTTTTAGCGCTTGCCATTTCTTCGGGTTTGTATTTAGTCATTGTGGGCGGATCCCTTCCATATATTCTCTGAAGGGAGTCTTACTCGTCGAGAGATTATGAGATGATAAATTAAACCAAAACTCTGCCAATTCCAACCATTGTTTAGGGAAACCATTCACAAAGCGTCATAATTATGATTCAGTCACACAATTAGTTCGTTATCACTGACAGATCATTTCTTTGTGGATGGTAAAACACTAAAACTTACACACAAACACCATGTCTCTGTCAGCCACCTCCTTAGCCGAATAAAGGGTGAGATAATGGAATAAAGTGAGCAGATTTGGTGAGACAATCATAATGGTGTCTGTTCCCTTAGATTTCGGCAATCCACCTAGAAAATCCATAGTAAGCTCCTCCCTTAAAGAAGGAATAGGAATAGGTTGTAACATTCCTGCACATATTTTTCAGCATCTTTTCGCATACCTTTCCAGTAGAAAACAACAGCTATCCTTTTATATCCCTGAATGTCCACCCCCAAGGTGATGACTAGAATTCCGCCAAAATAGTGAGTATTCTTGCAGATTTCACAGGGAGCACTAACATCCTGAATGGTAGAGTTTAAAATAGGACCAGTTATTTCATCCTTTGTCAATGCACTTAATTCATCATTGGACATCATAGGACAAGGTAACTAGCTATCATACACAAAGCATCTGCTACTCTATTTTCTTTTCCTTGCTTATAGTAAATCTAAAACGTCAAAATGATAACTTGCTTCTCCTGCTCTCCATACACACCCGCTGCTCTTGTAATAAAGTGATTGCTTTTTGTACTCCAAGCACAATGGCCATGACCTCCCTCTTATAGATACATAGATTTCAATATTGCCCTGTTAGAAAAAGCTTGTCTGATGAACGCCAAGCGTCTCTCATGCTGCATACAGGCATCATCTAGCCTAAAACCCGAACCATCAATATTGATCTCAAACGGGCAGATTAATATTATTAGGTATACTCAGTGAGGGAAGTGCTGCCATAGCATTTTTCAAATATTTGAATGGCTTCCTCTGCTTCCTGTCTCCATTTCAAATTACTCTTTTTCAAGAGCTATGTCAATAGTCTTGCTACAATTCCATAGTTTCTCAAAAATCTACGATAATACCCTTAGAGTGTGTTTGGATGAGGGATTTTTTTGAGGTAAAATAATGTTTTGAGGGATTTGAAATTCCTCAATGTAAATTCCCTTGTTTGGATAATTAATTTGGAAAATTTTCAAAATGATGGGAATTTGTGAAGTATTTTACATAAGTTAATTTGAAGGAATTTCAAATGACACCTAAAAGCTAGGAATTTGAAATTCCCTTATCTCTATAAAATTGGTAAAAAAATCTAAAATTGACCCGAAACTCCAAAATCGATTCTAAAACTGACCTCAATCTTAAAATCGGTCAAAAACATAAATTCGGGTCAATTTTAGATTTTTTTACCAATTTTATAGAGATAAGGGAATTTCAAATTCCTAGCTTTTAGGTGTCATTTGAAATTCCTTCAAATTAACTTATGTAAAATACTTCACAAATTCACATCATTTTAAAAATTCTGCAAATTAATTATCCAAACAAGGGAATTTACATTGAGGAATTTCAAATCCCTCAAAACATTACTTTACCTCAAAAAAATCCCTCATCCAAACACACTCTAAAGTAGTTGTCACTTGTGATGGTGATCTATCCAAAGAGCATCACCAAATACTCATAGTTAGCTTCATGGGCTCTAAAAGCAGTCCTATGAACATCTTCCTCTTTCGTCCATATCCGATGGTAACCATACTTTAGATTCAGTTTAGGTAAAAAATGTGCTCCGTAAAATTTATCTAAAATGTCTTCTATTATGGGAATTGGAAACTTTTTAGGTACGATAAAATATTATTCAAGGACCTATAGGGTTTGTTTGGTAAAAAGAGCTTATAGCTGATGGCTGATAGCTTATAACTGATAGCTGATGACTTATAGTTTATAGCTGATAGCTTATGGTTGATAGTTGATAAGCTAGTTAAAGTGTTTGGAAAAATTAGGGGTTAGTTGAATTAACTAATAAATGTAAAATGACATAAAAGTGCATTTTTAATTTATAATAAAATCTATATCAATTTAATAATTTAAATTTATTGATTTAATATAACTTTTATATATTTATAAAATATAAATTTTTGTTGGTTATAATTTTAAATATAATTTTAATCTTTGACATTGTATTTTAATTTTTTTCATTTCAGTTTTTATATTTTATGAAAAAAAATTTAAACATAATAATTTGTATACAAAATACATAAATCATAAATCCCAAAAGAACTAATATAAAAAGGAGATGATCATTTAAAAAAAAAAAGAGGTTGGAACATGGCAACAGCGTATCGGATGTAACAAATGAAATTTATTTCATTTAAATTATCATGGCAATTCAAGTCTGGGAAGTTGAAAAATAAATTATCACGTCTTAATTAGCCTCATGGGGCTCGGAAGTTGGGAAATAAATTAAGTACGGTAAGAGAAAATGGGGCTCGGAAGTAGAAAAATGGATTTTTATTATTTATAATATAATAAATGATTGAGGGTAAAATTGAATTTTGATAAAATAATAAGGGCAAAAGTGAAAGAAAAAGTGATAAGTTATAAGCTAAAACGTTATATCAAATAGCGTCTGGAAAATAAGTTATAAGTCATAAAAGTAAACTATAAACTAATGTTAAAAAAATCTTACCAAACAGGACTTTTTATATCATATGAACATATAAGCTATAAGTTCAAAAACATGTGTTACCAAACAGACACATAATCTATACAAAAGCGTCAACTACCATTTTTTTTTCCTTAACCAAAAGCAAAGTGCTAGCAAGCATACTTCCTCGTCCTAAATCAAATAAATAAAAATCTTGTACCACCTCCAAATCCGTAAAACTACAGCACCACATTATGGCAAACTACACTCTTCTTAATTGGATTATTATTTGGAAATTACAGATAGCAGATCCCGCTGAAATTGAAAAAATGGCGGACAAAGTGATTGCTGAGAATATGAAACAGGTAGAGCAATAATAAAAGAACAAATGTAATATTATTTTCTATTTTTTATGATTCAAAATTTATGTGTATTGCAAATATATATGTGGATTACATATTTTGATAATTTGCATACGTCTAATTTATTTAATTTAAAAGGTGACTTCCTAATGTACCCATAAAAAAAAAAGGTGACTTACTCATACTCATACTCATTTATGACAAATGTACAACATGCTAGTTTAAATGGATTTGGGTTTGGTGGTGCTCACTGACTGACACAAGTCTATCAGAATATTTACACTGAGATCATTCGACACTAGTTTGACATCAATCCTAATACATTTTAATAATAAATTTTATAAAATATACAATTGGATGAAAATTTATATTATATAAATTATTTGCGTAAAATTTTAAACAAATTTAAAATCATCTGATTGATTAATGAGATACATAAAAATTAACAATGTTTAAAAAAACACAAAGCATTAATTTTCCCCTATTTCAATAACATATCAAATGATTTTAGTTTGTATGAAATCTTATAAACTTTCAATCCAATGATGATTTTTTTTAAAATTATATTGTTTAAAACGTTATTGAGAGGTGTAACATTTGGTATCAACGGATTGTGACTCATATATATAGGAGGGGTTCGTTGATATTAGGAGTACTTCTGAGATGAGTTACACAGCTTAATATTTCATTATTTATGATGAATTTTACCAATGTAAATGTTCAATTAAAAGTTCTTATTGATAGATCAATTATATAAGATTTTATAGAATTTTAATTTTTTTTATCGGAAATATAAATTGCTCCCACTAGGGATCGAACCCTGGACCTCCCCCTATCCAACCTATTTGTCCCCCAGCTCTTACCACTTGAGCTATCCTACGGGGAAAATTTTAAAATTATTTGATACATCATTAAATAATTTTAAATAAACGTATGATAAGCTTTTAAAACATACAAGTAAATATAAATGCTTAGATTACATAGCTACGGATTTCAAATTTATATAAAAATATGTGTATTTGATTGTTAATGTATAATGATAATAATCAAAGGTTGAATTTGTGTATTTCATCGTGAATAATGTGATATTAAATTACTCCTGATTAGAGTCTACATATCCCTCGTTATATATATATATATATATATATATATATATATATATATATATATATATATATATATATATATATAATTTTCATTTTATATTATGAGTTTATCGAACATGTACCACCTCCGTCCCAATACTATTATCCTTACGTATATCAATGCATAATTTGAATTCATTACTATCTTTAGTTTTCTTCCATAAAAAATTATAAAAGTTTAATATTGTGAAAATATTTATTGAGACAAATCAACCAAGATCTTATTTGCTGATATTTGTCTTTATACACTAGTAGAAAATTACGGTCAAAATAAATGTCAACAATCAACAACGACAATAGGTTTGGAACGAAGAGAGTATAATATTACACATGTTAAAACAACTAAAAGTAGTACTACCTTTGTGGCTCCGTCTCACAATAGGTGTCTTCTTTGAATTTTTCTTTCGTATCAAATTATTTGTCTCTGTAGAATATCAAGACAATATTTATTACTTTTTTTTCAATAAATTACTCTTATTTATTACTTTTCAAATTCATTAAACTACTCTATTAATTATCATTATTAAAGATATTTTATTAAACACTCATTTTATTATTGAAATTAACAAAATTAATTAATTTTTTAATGTGAAAACTCAACAAAGACATTTGTTCTGTTGTGAGACAAAAGGAAGTAACTTTTTTTTTTTTTATGGAAACAACAATTATTTCTACTACTCCTATTGTGGGATTTTTGTGACATATCCCACTACAGTTTTATTTTTCATTTCCAAAGGAGGGGAAAAATTGAAAACCTTTAAAAGAAAGAGATTCTAAGGTCGGGAGTTAATTGCGCTCAAGGAAGGTGTTAGCACCTCAAGCGCCCATGGTACTCCATGGTAACCTCTTATATGTTTTTGTGTTTTTTTTTTTTTTTTATATATACATGCTTTAAGAATGGAGGGAGAAATTGTAGAGAAGAAAAAAAGAAAGTGGATAAGAATTAAGGAAATTTTATATCATAAAGTAAATAAAAGAAAAGAAGTGTAAATAATTTTTGTTTGCAAAAAAAAGATTTTTGAGTGTAATGTTTTTGTTGAGAGAGAGAGAGAGAGAGATTGTAAGAAAAGTATAAATATTGTTGTGTAAAAAAGAAAAGAAGTTAAATGTTTGAAAACGAAAGTGTATTCGTTTCTTTTGTGTGTTTGAAAAAAAGGTATTGTAAAGAGAAACAAATTGTAAGTAATATCATATTAAAGATGATTGTAAGGTGAGCTTGCGTTTGTTTTGTAAAAGGATCGCACGTTTGTTTTGAAAGGGTTTTTTTCGTTTAAAAAAAAAAAGTCTCGTAATTAATTTGAAATTTAACTACGAGTCCTCTCCTTTGGAAATAAATTTTTGGCGTTGTGTGTGATGTGTGAGCTAGGAAAGCAGTAAAAGCAATAAATAAAATCCTACGTTTTACAACCCAATTGAATAATTAATTTACAACCATATCGAATTTGAATGAATAAATAATAATAAGCAAATAAATAAATAAATAAATAACAATGCATAAAAGTAAAATGCAAGGGCGGAGAAATAAATATGATAATGAAATGCACATACGAGAGGAAAAGGAAACATCGCAAAATAACATCCTAATTAAAGTGGAGTGTGTGAAAGAAATGTGTGGGAGGCAAAGACATGATAATAGAAATTTTGAAAGTCATTCGTAGTAACAAACAATTCTAACTAAAACACAAGCAAAAAAGTAATTTTATTTAGCAAAAGAATTTTTTTATGTTTTTTATGAGAATGAATTTAGACCAAAAAAAGGTCCTTCACTATTAATGTCAATGTTAAAGCTCAATGATTTTATAAATTAAAATATTGTCTCTAACATGCATTTTTTAAAATGATGCATTGTCCTAATCTAAATGCAATGCATGTATGCATGTATAAAAATGTGGAGTAAAATTGTAATGTGAAATTGTAGTGTGATGCAAAATTAGTGTCAAATGTCATGTGAAATGCAAAATGTAGATTGTGATGTAGTAAAAAAAATGTAATGTTGCAAAATGCATGTATGCATGAAAATGTGTAGTGAACATGTGATATAAAATGTAATGTGATGTAGAAATTTTGTAAAAAAAGGTTATGTGACTAAAAATGCATAATGTGATGTAGTGCAAAAAAATGTAAGATTTTAAATGCATGTATGCATGAATATTTTTAATAAAAGCATGTTATATATTTTTCATAAAATGAAATTAACAAAGACATAATCATATAATCAATCATCACAATTTAAAATAAAAAATTAAAAAATTCAATCATGGCATATTAAAGTTTCTAGCATTTTTTGTTATTTTTATATTTTTTATTCTAAGTAATTAATTAAAAGAAAAAGTGAAGTCATGACAAATAAACAAACAATTTTATTTTGACATTAAATAGTTAGAAAGAAAGTTTTTTTTTTTATTAGAGAAAAGTTTTTTTGAACTTAGAAGTTTTTTTTTTTTAATTTTTTAGTATTAATACTTGAGCTTAGCAATTTCACAAGAAAAAAAATGAACTCCTACATATTTTTTGGGATTTAAAATTCTTGAATACTAGTGTTAAATTTGGGCTTAATAAACTTAAATAATCTATTGTCTCAAATAAGCACTTATTGTATAAGCTAGAAAAATAAAATAAAAGAGAAGAGCTGCAGCAGTAGAAAAAGGGGGTGTAAACTAAAAAAACCAATATAATCAGCAAACAAAGGCCCAGAGAACAAGCCCAGAACCTATTTAAACCGGGTCGGTTTGACCCATGGGCAATGGAGGCGCGACACGTGGCAAAGACTTTCTCTTCTTCAACCTCACAAACAACAACAACAGTACGCAAACAAAAAGAAAAAAACCATGGAATAAGCTTCAAGGTTCAACAACACAAAATTCAAATGAACATCGAATCAAACACATGAGTATACCATTTCGAAGGGTTTTTCGCGTAGAATCCGAAAATGAGTTTAGTTTTCGCAATAGATGCATATATTTTAACAAAACAGTCGCGAAAGTTTGGATCTCAAAAACTCAAAACGGATTTCGCGCAAAATCCAACGAAAGTAGTTGAAGGGAAATATCAAGCATACAACCACAGTTACAGAGAAGCAAAAATTATATGAAATAGTGGTCTAGGGAGTTAGAAATGGTTACCTAAAGTTTGATTCCGAGAAGGTTCCGACGTTGGTGATTCCGGCGCTCCAACTCGCGTTTTCGGTTGGCTAGGTGTCCCTTTTGAGCTTCTGAGTTCGTTCGTGAACTTGTGAACCGGTTCGGAGGAGATTTGGTTGAAGTTTGGGTGGTTTTGATTTTGAGTTTGTGGTGTTTGTATTTAGGAAGTATTTATGAAGCTTTGTGATTTGAGTTGGAAGGTTAGTAAAGATGAAGATGATTTTGAATGATTGTTTTGGTTTGGTGAGGATTGGAGGAATGAATATGAGTGTAGAATTTGATGAAGAAAATTGATTGAAAAAAGTAGTGATGAATTGTAGTTATGGTTTTGATAGATTTAGAGGAAGAATGAAGAAATTGGTGATGTTGTTGTTATTCTCCTCCCTCCGTCCCCTTTTTTTTCTTTTCTTTTTTCCCCTTTTTCTCTGATTTTTGGTTCTCAATTTATGGAGAACTTTGATGCAAATTTATGTTCATTGGGTAATTGATGAATTGGATTGTTGTGGGTTTTGTACAAGAAAATGGTATTGCCAAGACCAAAAAGGAATGAAGTGATATGAGCTTTTGATTAGAGTGGAAAATTGGAGAAGGAATTAACCATTTTTTAGAGAAAGTTGAAAGTGAATAAGAAGCTATGTTAGAGGCATTGCTGCTACCACAGTATTGTTGCCTTGATTTTTTTGTTTCTATCCCCTTTTAACATAAGGGGAAGGGAGGCGCAACACTGCAATAGCAGTGTAGTGTTCATGTACTTTGTTTTTGTTGTAATTCTTTTCAACTTCTTTTTTTTTTTTGCTTTTTTTTGTTAACATAATAATAATAATAATAATAATAATAATAATAATAGTAGTAGTAGTAGATAAAGTAATAGTAAAAAGAAAAAATGTTAGTAAAAATGGTAATAATAATTAAAAAAAAAAGGCAATAATGATAATGAATAATAAAACGGAGATAAAAGTGCAACGACCAAAATACGGCGGACAACCTTTACAGAAAAAAAACAAACGTAAATATGACGGCAAAAAAGTGAATGGATGCAATGATATATAAATATTTTTTATAAAAGATTTTTGGTATTTAAATATAAAAAGTAAAGAAAACGGATTTTAGGTCCAAAATTGGGGTGCAACAACTCCCACCGTTCCTTTTTACTTGTCGTTTTAGAAAAAAATATTTGTTCTTTTTTACTTGTCGTTTTAGCAATTTACATGATATTTTGCCTATTATATCCTCCTTCCTATTTTATTTTATTGACTAAATTTTGTATAATTATTTTTGTTGAAAGAATATAATATTTTTTATTGTATACAAATTTTATTTGTTTTTAAATAAAGTTTGTTACAATTTGTTTTGGAAATAGATAATGTTAGTGAAAAAGTAGGAATTTATTGATGGATTAAAAATATGATATATTTTAAAAAAAGGGCATACTAGAAAAATAAAGTGCAAAAATACACTCTCCTATTTTGATTTTTTTTTCTTTCTAAAACGACAACTAAAAATGAACGGAGGTAGTAGTAAATAAAAATAATTAACTTAAAAAATAAAACTTATATTCCCTCAGCTCACTATTATAAGAAAAAAACTACTTATGCGGTGTTTAAGAAATTTAGTTAAATCCTTTCAAAAAAAAGAAATTTAGTTAAATGTAGTTAATTTTCTTGATTTGATGTAAGACATTAGTTAAATTTGTAGTATTACCCTTTTAAATCACAAATATTAAAGCATAAAGTGAAATAATTATTTAAAAAGTAGTAGAATTAAATAAGAATAATTTGTGTTGGGACCGAAGTTTGAGCCTTGTATGCTCACTTATTCACTTTTAAGGGGAGAATTTCTAACCGTTAGACTAAAAAAAAATTAAATAAAAATATATTTGAAATAGTAGTATTAATTATTTTAAAAATAGTTAATATTTACTTATAATAGTGATTAAAATTTAATTTTTTTTGGATACAAATATTTTTTTTATTTATAATAATGACATTCAAAGTTTCAATTAAAAATTCATTGAAAAATAGCTTTGATTAATTAACCAATAAAGCAATAGTCGTGAAAATCACTTTCGCAGGACTGGCCGCTGGCGCTGGCAGCCACATAACGTAACTTGGTCTTCCACGACTCTCATCATCATTTTCATAATTTCGCTATCATTGACTTGTAAATTGCAATTTCAAAATAAGGTGGAAATTTCACCAGATACTAACTAAATCTGCATCATTTTTTAAAGTTTAATACACCTTCTTTTCTAATTATAGGTTGTTTTGGATTGGATACCCATATAAATATAAAATATATTTACAAATGTACACAATATAAATCCAAAATTTATATTACTGAAAACATAAAATATTCAAATAATTATTTTATTAATTTATTTTAATAAATGTGACTTTTTTAATAAAATAATTAAGAAAACTTATTTGGATAATAAATTTATTTGAATTGTGTGTAAATATTATTAAATTATCCTTTGTATTAAATATAATCAATATTGATTTTTCCTATTTGAATGTAAATTGGTTGTATTAATAAAGGATATAATTGTAAAATGACTAATAAACATATATAAATTTATAGAAAGTCTTATATTTAGAAACATTTTATTTTGGAAAAGAGTTCTATAATTAGGGAGGGTGTGAGTATTTTTAGGGTGTAAGCAAATTAGAAAAAACATATTAAACCGGCAAACCAAATCAAATTGAAAATTAACCAATTTAGTTTGGTTTAGATCAAAAAATTGAATTGAACCGAAGAAATCCAAACTAATTCGATTTGGATTTCAATTTTAAAAATCAATAAGTCGATGAACCAAACCGAATCTCTTACAAATATCATTTTTATAAATATTAGATAAAATAGTATAGTTCAATGTATACCATTTTTTTAAATATTATGAGATGAAATTATCTTACTCCATTCGTTTCATAATATAAGGGGAAAAAATTCATTTTTTTTTTAAATATAAGAGAAAAAACACAAATAATTATCATTTTCAAGAAAATTTTTCTCTCTCTTCTCTTTTTCCTAATCAATTAAAATTGTTTTTACATACAACTTTTTTCAAAAAAAATACCAAAAAAAAAATATTTCCAATCATTTGTTTTTTGACAATCATTATATTTTACATTTTTTTAATAAGTGTGATTTTTATTTTTTGTATTATAAAACATTGTCTGAAAAAACGGAATTATGTTAATTTATTTTGTTTTGAGTAGGATGTATGAATTTATTTAACTTGACGTTGTTTGAAAGATACTGAGCATGCAATAATTTATATAAAAAAAAATAGTAGTTTAAAAAGTTAATAAACAAATAATTCACTAAAAAACTGAAAGCAAATAATGATGTATTTTCTGAAAGAAAAGAAAAGAAACATTTTAAATCAATAAATTAAACCAAACCAAATACTTAAATTAGTCAAAATTAGTTCATTAGCTGAAATACTTTCGTACCAGATCCAAATTAGTTCAAATTAGTAGTTTTAATTTTTTCTATAGTTCAAATACTTTCTTTAGATCCAAATTAGTTCAATGACACTCCCAACTATTTTAATGCGTGAGCATTAAAAAAAATTAAAAGAGTCTCTTAAACTTAACTCAATTGGTCCTCGTATAATAGCTCAAATGGTAAGAATTGAAGGACATTTGAGTTGAGTAGGGGAAGGTCCAGGATTTAATCTCTGATAAGAGTAATTTATATTTCTGATGTACCAAAAAATAAACTTAATTTACTACAAAGTATATTTAAAAACCGGGGTACACCATTTATTCACGATAAAATCACAGCCACTACACGACTAACTGACAAAAAAAATGGTAAAAAGAACCTCAAATTCTTCAATCTTCAAAGCCGCCAATTTTCCATGTAAGTCTCACAAACGCAGCCCCTTCACAATAAATATCATTTCAAAACTTTCTCTTTTTTCGGTGATCCTTTACTTTATTCATTGAAAATGTTATAAATTCGTTTTTATGACTATTTTGACCTTTCTGTTTTAATTTTGGTAAAGGAATTTAGACCTTTAATTACTTTGTTTTCATTATAACTTAACTTCAAAGTTCAAAGTAGTGTTAGAGTCGTTTCAAAAGCCAATAAACAGTTCAATATACCAAACGTATTCTTCTAAAATTCATTAGCCTTTGATTACAAGAAAACTCTCTCAAACCATTGTTAGATTCTTATTCCACATATATCCCCACCCAACCATATAACTGAAAAAAAAAAAATCATCTTTTCATTTTTTTCTTCTGTAGATTTCCAAAAAACATGAAGACTTCAAATAATCAATATTCATTAAACTCTATTTCCAGACATTTTAATTCAAATTCTAATCTTCAGCTTATTCGTTTTCTATCTTATTTTCTCTTTTTAGCTTTTGGTGTCACAATTGGCATCATCATCAGTTTCTATCTTAAAACCTTTAATTTTAGTCTTCAATTCACACAACTTTCATCACAAAAAATAACACATATTCCGCGGTCACCGCTGTTGCAACCAATAGTATATAATTCCAGCCTCAACCTCAATCACAGTCATATAGGATTGAAGAAGTTTATTGAACCTTCTGAAGTTGTACATGATTTAAGTGATGATGAATTGTTATGGAGAGCTTCATTGAATCCAAAGATAGACGAATATCCTTTCGATCGTGTTCCGAAGGTGGCCTTCTTGTTCTTGGTAAGGGGTCCTGTAATTTTGGCTCCTCTGTGGGAGAAATTCTTCCAAGGGCATAAAGGGTATTACACTATTTATGTGCATTCTAATCCATCATACAATGGTTCAGAAGTTGAGAGTCCTGTTTTTAATGGCAGGAGGATTCCTAGCAAGGTTAGTGAATTTATTCTTCAATTGCTTTTTATCATTTCCAATCACCTTTATATGGTTGAAAATTATTCTCTTGCTTAGTAGAAAGATCAAAGATCAAATAAAGTAAATATGATCATGTTTTCAAATCAAACAGTAATATGTGGAATTTTTGATCATGTTTTAATGAAGGACTATTCTAGTATTCTGTTCTGGAAAAAGTATACTCATGTTCTTTATTTGTTTGAAACTTTTAATGATTTTTTCGGGAGGGATTTTAATTATAATTATGTTAAAAGTTGATTAAAATTTTGTTTCATTAAGGTAATAACAATTGTCTTATAACTGTAATTGCAACAAATCTCTGTGTTAGCTAGCTGAGCTTAGTCAATGATTAGAAATGTTTAGGAAAATAATTGAACCAGAGTGTTGTTTTATAACATTCATGTGCAATAGAATCAAGGCTTGTCTAATATGCACAAACAAAATTGTCTTGCGCCATGGACACTTATTTTTTATCATTGATTAATAAATCATATTATATCTCATTTGATACAAAGATAATAGAAATCAACTTATACATGATGCAAGACATGTCTCTCACTTACACTATCAAATCGGGTTTTGCCCTTTTTGAACTAGGAAGTTATCACAACATTCACTTGTTTTAAGTTATCAAGCATAGACATATTGACATCTATAATCATTTGACAAAATTGAATAACTAAATGTTACTACATGTGTCTGTGTTTGACAATAACACTTGCCAGACATCTTCAGACACACCTTCAATATGAAGTGTGGATGCTACATTAGATTTTAAGAAGATTATGATGATATGACACTATAGCTAACTTTAATTGAGGTCAAGTAGCATGGTGGCTACTAACTCCACCTTAAGGTGAATAAGTGGAGTGTCATGGATTCGAACCTCATCAATCTATACATATAAAATGTGATATCTCGTCAATTAAGTTAAATTCACGGGAACGAGCTCAAATGTTTTTTTTTATCATTTCATAAATTAAATCATAATTCTAATCTTGACTTATTCTTAAAAGTTTTCTATATTTAGTAATTGATGGTTCCTTAAATAAGAGGAGACATGTGAGTTTTCTCAAACAAAATCAAGCAGATGAATTGACATTTGTCTGCCCCTCATAGAATTCATGTAGGGTAGGTCATGAGGACCAATTTTAAAGCACCGTATTAACTGATAATAGGTAGCTGTTGCAAGTTTGCTGAAAATATTGCTAATAAATTCAGTATTTGATATTTGCTTACTAATTATCAACGCAATGCTCCATGCCTCCATCTAAATTCCTATTTTCTACCACCTATATCCATCATCATCATGTGCCTGTCTACCTCTAGTGTATTGTAGGGACCAATATGTAGATTTAATTAAAGGGTAGAATGCAAACACTAAATTGGTTACCTTAATAAAATGGTCGATAGTTCCCATGATCCCAGTTCAATTGGTAGGACATTGCACGTAATATGGAGGGACCGAGATTCGAACTTTGGTACATTCACTTATTCACATTTTTGGTCACTACCAATTATGTAGATTTTAAAGGGTATAATGCAAATACAAAATGTGTGAAAATGAATCACGGACACTTCTTGGATTAAGCTTGTCCTGATATCGGACATGCGCTTTGTCCGACACGACACAGATACTTACCATTACATTGAATTATATCATTTTTTCAGAAAAATTATCCGTGTCGAAGTGTTAGTATATGTGTCGGTGATTTGTAAAATAACCGACAAAACTAGATTTTGCATCTAGCATTCACTGAAACATAAACAGAGATAAAAAAAAAATTGCATGGGAAAAACCTGAGGAACACCAAATTCTGATCATATGTTTAATTGCATAATTGTTTCGAATTTCAAATTTTACAAAGTTTGTCATATATAGTTTCTAGTTCCATGAATTTGTTTCAATATAGAACTAAACACTTATCAAAGTTTAATAATACCCTTCATCTGATATCCACAAAATGCAGAAAGTAGAATGGGGGAAATTCAACATGATTGAAGCCGAGCGTCGCCTTCTGGCAAACGCACTTCTCGATTTCTCAAACCAACGATTTGTTCTCATATCAGAATCCTGCATACCATTGTTCAACTTCTCAACAGTCTACTCATATTTAATGAACTCGACACAAAGCTATGTCATGGCCTACGACGAGGCTAGTTCAGTTGGACGTGGAAGGTATAGAATTAAAATGTCCCCTACAATCAAACTAAGACAATGGAGAAAAGGGTCACAATGGTTTGAAATGGATAGAAAACTTGCATTAGAAGTAATATCAGACAGAACATATTACCCGGTTTTTGGACAATATTGCACAGGTTCATGTTATGCAGATGAACATTATTTGCCAACATTTGTTAGCATAAAGTATTGGAAGAGGAATTCAAATAGAAGTTTGACTTGGGTTGACTGGTCAAAAGGTGGACCACATCCAGTTAAATATGTGAGACCAGAGGTTACTTGTGAGTTTTTGGAGAATTTGAGGAATCAAACATGTGAGTATAATGGAAACAGCACAAATGTTTGTTTTCTGTTTGCTAGGAAATTTTTGCCTACTTCATTGACAAGGCTCATGAGGTTTGCTCCAAAGGTCATGCACTTATGAATTATGATAAATAATTCAATAGTTTATGCACTATACAAAACATTTCATTAATTGATTCTTTTTGTGTAGCAAGTATTTTATTTTAATTTTTTCTATATAGACTAATTCTCCAATCATCATAAAGAGTCTATTGCTGATTCAAAAAAAATCTATTTGCTCCATGGAATTTATGAGTTTTGTATTGGATTTAACATTTGATATTTATGTAAGTTAAGATTCATATCAAATGTATATCCCCTTTTGTAACCAAAAAAAATAATTCATATCAAATGTATATTAGTGAGAACAGATTAAATAAAGAAAAGTTGGTGGACAAAAGCAAAGCACATTGCATTTTCAGGGCCCCTCGTCTTCCATAATTTATTAATAAATATGGTCAAAATAGCATCCACACAAGTATTCTTTAATTTAGAAAATATGCGAATCATATAAAGAAAGAAGTGTTTCAATAATACTATTTCACCAACTCTATCTTTGGATTTGATGGAATGGAAAGGGATATAATTATCTTCCATTGTTTAGTTTTGTCGGAAAAAAATGAAATGGATCGGAATGGAATAGAATGTGATCGAATTTATTTCAACCAATACCATTATTTAAGTCATTTTTTCATTCCACCTAATTTGGGGTGTATGTGATGGAATAACACACAATAATTTTATAATTACAATTTTATCCTTAATTTTATACTCTTGTTTCATAAGACCCTTATTATTCATCACTCATTTTATCTTTCTACGTTGCTTCTTCTTCATCGTTGCTCTTCTTTCTTCTTCTCTACCGTGTACTGCTTGTATGGATTTATTGTTTTTTTCCTCTTTTTTTTCATGGTTGTTGCCATGTGATGTTTATGCAGGAGTCAAAATTTGTTAAACACACTATCGTTTTTTTCTTCTTGTTTATGCCCTGTTATTGTTTTTTTATGCATATGTTTGTGAGGTTTATATTTAAGATTTTATTTTGTTTCAAATTCTTGATTTAGGACTGATTTTTGTTTCAGGGTAATTTTTTGTTTTATTTAAGATTCAATTTTGTTGTAAGTTATAATTGTTACAGTATTTTTTGTAGTTTTAATTTAGTTGATAGTGTAATTATAGTAAGACGGTGAGTTTAGTAACGATATGTAAAATATAATAGTTGAATTGAGTAGAAAATACAACATATTAATATTTTATATATAAAGGATAAAATTGGAATAAAAAAGTTATAACACATTCTATTTTATTCTATTCCGTTCACTTCCCAAACAAATGGAGTGGAACATTAGTTCCATTCTATCATGAAAAATTCAAATAATGGAATGAAATCTTTGTTCTGTTTCGCTCCATTTCATTCTGTTCCATTATATTTCATTCCGCTCCGCTCCGTTACTATTAAGTTATCCAAATAGAGCCTAAAGGCACATCATTATAATTCTATATGATGAACACGTCACTTCATATTGCTTGTCATAATTCCTTGGTAAATTTTTAACTTACAAGCACCAAAATAAGTAATATATATATATAGGAGATTGTTAATTTATACCCACTTAAAAATATTAAGTTTAAATTATGGGAGTACAACATGTTCTCGGCACCGACACTTACCTAGGCTTACCATCCATGGTGGGTAGAAGCAAGAAGAGCACTTTTAACTTTGTGAAAGATAGAATATGGAAGCGCATAAACTCTTGGAGAGGAAGAGCTCTTTCTAAAGCCGACAAAGAGGTTATGATTAAATCGGTCTTGCAAGCCATCCCCTCTTATATCATGAGTGTGTACCTCATACCGGAAACTACCATAAAAGAGATTGAACAAATGCTTAATTCTTATTGGTGGGGTGGAGGAGCCAACAATGGTGGAATCAAATGGTTATCTTGGGATAAAATGAGTTACCCAAAAGTCTATGGGGGATTGGGATTCCGAAACCTACATCTCTTCAATAAAGCAATGGTGGTCAAACCAGGTTGGAATTTAATCTCCAAACCACACACACTTGTTGCAAAAGTATACAAAGCGAGGTATTTTCCTAACTCTACTTTTTTTGCATCCCGTCATGGACATAACCCAAGTTATGCTTGGCGTAGCATATGGAGCTTGCGTCATGTTCTTATGAATGGTTGTAGATGGAAGATAGGAAGCGGTACCAAAATCAATCTCATGAATGACCCTTAGCTAAAGAAAGAGGATGGGAAGTGGTTGCCGTCACCACAAGAGCAAATCGTGGCCAATCTTTTTGTGAATCAAATTATGAATACAAATGAGAAATCTTGGGATAGTAATAAGGTTTCTACTCTTTTTCCACCTGCTGTTGCACGTACTATTCTTGCTGTCCCTTTATTTGAGGACATTGAAGAAGATACCTTAGTGTGGGATGATGATCTTCACGGTAATTACAATGTCAAATCTGGCTATAATCTCCTCCTCCAAGCTTCTATTGTTCCTATGATTGCACATGATGATATTGACTAGAAATGGTTATGGAAGATTCACGCACCTCCAAAGTCGAAACACCTTTTGTGGCGTATTTGCAAAGGCTGTTTTCCAACTAGATCACGCTTGCTGGAACGACATGTTCAATGCCCTTCGATCTGTCCTATATGTGAAAGAGATCAAGAAAGTGACCTGCACTTTCTCTATGGGTTTGATAGCAGTAAACACGCATGGCAAGGGGCTGGCCTTGACAATATAATTCAGCCACATTATCACCCAGCCAAGGAGTTCATCTTGAAGCTTTGCAAACTCAATGACCCGAAAGTAGCAGGACATGCAGCCATGCTTATATGGTGTCTTTGGAATAACAGAAACAATTTTGTGTGGAACCATGAGAAGGAACACAGACTGAATATCGATTACAGAGCAACTAGCCTTTGGCAAGAATGGGAATTAGCCCAGCTCATACATCACCGCCCACAACAGGAATCTGAACCACATCAATCATATCCTTCATGGCAGCCACCACCGCAAGGAAAATTGAAATGTAACATTGATGCTGGAGTTCACACAACAGCCTATAAAACCAGTGTTGGCTGGTGCTTGAGAGACCATAGAGGACATTTTTTCTTGGCTGGAAGTTCATGGATTCATGGTTCAGGATCATCAAATGAAGGGGAAGCTTTAGCTCTTTTTGAGGCAATGAAAACACTACAACTTAGAGGCTTCAATGAGGTGATATTTGAAACCGATGCTCAAAACATTTTGACTACACTACGACGGCGGAGAAACGGAACATCTGAATTTAGTACTATTATGCATAAAATAAAATGTATTTTGTCTTTGTGTCCAGGCTTTGAGGTGAAGCCCATTAGGCGTCAAGCGAATAGAGTTGCTCATACTTTAGCTAGGGCGGCTCTTTCTTGGTCTCGTCGCCATATTTTTGATTCGACTCCTTCTTGTATTACCAACCTTTTATATAATGAAATGAATTGAGTTTCTTTTTGTCAAAAAAAAAACTTTTTTAATTAGACAAAAGAATCCTTAACATTTACTTATTTTTTAGACAAGAAAATTGAGGGTTAGTTTGGTAAATTTTGTTAAAGGATGTATACCTACTTGCTAATTTACACCTAATTAATTATAAACATTTATAACACAAATAAATACATGACAACCTAGGAAACAAGAAATGGACAAGGAAAACAAATTCAATGTCTTGAGGCAATTAAAAGAAGAAAATTAGAAACACAAATTTTTACATCTCAAGATAGATGAATTTTCTCCACTAACAAGAACAATAAATTTTTGGTGACAACATGTGAACCTCTCAAAATTTGGGGATATATACTCCTTCCGTCCCGAAATATAAGGGAAAAAAAATCAATTTCAAGAGTGTTTTTCCTTATTATCATAAAATTAATTGTAAATTGCATTTAATTTTCTCTCTCTTCACTTTTCTCTATAAACAACAACCAATCAAAATTGATTTTACATCTTTCCATGCACTTATTCTAAGAAAAATCCCACAAAACTATATTTATAATTCTCATGTTTATATTTTCTTAATAAGTGTGTTTTTTTTTTTTCCTTATATTTTGGGACGGAGGGAGTACCTCTTAACCACTACAAAAAAATTTAAACAATATATTTTTTTATAAAATACATCGTTGGATTGAATGTTTATATCGAACAAATTTAAAATTATTTGATATGTTATTAAGACACATAAAGATTAACGGTGTTTAAGAAATCACAGAAACTGTTAATTTTGATGCGTCTCAATAACATATCAAATGATTTTATATTTGTCTGAAATTTTACACAAATGATCTATATGATATAAACTTTTAATCCAACGGTGTATTTTATAAAAAAAATTATATCAATCAAATTTTATTTAAGTGGTTGAGGATAAATACCCCTAAATCTTGAATAGGTAGACAAGAAAAACCTAATTTATTTTAAAGAAACACTACTAATACATTATAAGTTTCTTTTAAAAAAACCACCACATTAAATAGTGTTTTGAAAAAACACCACATTCTAAACACATTAAAGAATTGTTGGAGAGATATAATTTAAAATTGTGAGCCACAGTAATTCACAGTAATTCAGTAAACACATCAACATAATATATCTCAACATTGTTACCAAAAAAATATTATATCTCAACATAATATTTTAATTTACTCTGTTTGAATTCAGGTTGGGAGAGATAGAAAAATTGAATTTGATAGCAATTGAATTTGACATTAAGCATGTGGAATTTAGCCGCGAGCAACCATTGCCTACGGTAGAAAAATTGTTGGTGGAACCTCAAATTGAGCCGCGCAACATGCAGCCGTGTTTCACAATTTGTGCATCTCTTCCACTTGTTTTATCCGATTCACAAGCTAAATGTGGATTTTATAATTTTAATACTTTGGTTATGGCAGGTTTACTGTATGTGCAGGTTATTCCTCCTAAACCACCTGATTTTTTACTAACATCCAAGTTCATGTATCAGCTACTATTTCCTATTTCATATGTTCGGAGCTTGGAGAGGCCTCCAAGGAAACCACCGGACATGAAAGCTACAATTCCACCTTAGCTCCTCGGGTGTGTTCCTTCTTTTACTCTCACTTTCTGTTTATTATGACATTGCGGACACTGTCTGATTTAAGTGTGGGGGAGGGACATTTTACTTTATGTTTTAAATTTTTTTTTATAGAAAACTGTCATGAGTAGTCACATGTTCTAAGGTTAGAGCAGATAGCTGTAGGGTTGATTGGAATTTGTTAGGATATTAATTACGCTTGTGTGACGCTTGATCCTAGGTATAGTTAATTGAACACACTTGATGCTTAATCATTTGAATTTCTTATAAGACTAGTTGCCGCTTGTGTAATTAGTTTTATAATTAACCAAAGCATAAACTCTTGAATGAATATTTTTGCAGAATCTGTGATAGATAGTAAACGAAGTTACCTGAAACCAATGGATTGATTACTTTTCTATTAATTAAAATCATCATCTTTGTTACATTATTTCACAAACTAAAACCCCCTTTAATTTACTGTTTTCTTAATTTGATTCTAATAATTGTTAAACTTCGATCAAGAGTCCTTGAGAGACGACCAAGGTCAACTACCTTGTACTACTTTTAAAAAATAAATATTATTTTGATCACGAAACGACCGTGATCAACGGGCCGATCCATTAGCCCACTGACTTGGGCGAGCTGGGCTTCAAAATAGCTGGCCCAAAAGCAATCGGGCTTTTTTGGCCCAAGCCCATGTGACCCTTCTGAGAATTGGGCTAGGCCGGGCTAGCCCATCGGGCCGACCCATTATCAAACTTTTAATATCAGTTTTGTAAAAAATATTAATAAATACATAAAAAATTATCATTTAATTGAAAAATTATTATAAAAAATATAGTTTAACGTGTAAGTTCAATAAAAATGATTATATTTACCCAAAACTTTAATAATTTACATTAGCATACAGTTATATCTCAATAAAATTAATAATTATGAAGAACTAATATATCAAAGTCACGTAAAAAAGATCGAAACTGAAGAAAAAAAAGAATATAAATTGGATCGAGGCGGCCCATTCAGCCCATCGGCCCGAACCAAACTTTTGCAAGGTCGGGCTCACTAAAACACGGCCCAACTAAGATTTGGTTGGGCTAGTCAGGCCCATGAATATTGCAAAGCCCCGTGGGCCATGCCAGGCCGGCCCATTTGACAGCTCTAGCTACACGTAGCCCGCAACCCATATAAATTAAAATTTAAAATCTAAAAAACAAATAGCAAGACTTATTAACTAATTTATTGTTATTGATGTGAGAAATGATGAAAAATAAATATTGGAGAATATAATATTATCTATGACTATGTTTTTTATGTGTATTTATTAATGATTTGGTTAAGATTGATATATATTGTTTGCTCTTTTGATATAAAAAATACAACAATACTAATAATTTGCATTTTTTTTGGTAAGGCATTTTTTATTTATTTTAAGTTTTTTTTTTGGATAATTATGAAATCTATCCTCATATTATATGTTATATGTCGCACTATTAATTTTATTTCAGTTTAATCTATTGACTTTCAACATTTTTTTATTTATATGATGTAGTATTATTTTTACATGTTAAACCAAATTGTAGTATTTTTTTTACTTTTTTTTAGTCATGATGTTTTATTTTTTCACTTATAATTATACAATAAAGGGAGTCTTTGTAACTCATGCATGAGGCAACTAATATGACAACTTTAATTATAATTATGATCATTTTTATTATTAATAATCAACCTTTTTTTGTTGTGTAAATCATCCATTGATATTAAAATAAAATAATACGGCCAAATTCACAAACATTAAATATGGAATCATATTAAATAAAATTTATTTTATCAGTTACAAACAAATTAAACCAAATCAAATAAACGTTAAGAAATAAATTTTAGAAAAAAATCGTATATTTCATATCAATAAATTATTAATAAAAATAATAACAGTGTATCTCATGAAAAAATTACTAAAAAAAGTGTTTCTTTTATAAAAAATCAATTGATCAATAATTATATATTTTTGAACTTTATTTTTATGAGATACACTGAAATGTTTAACTTATTTCATGATTTCATTTTAATAGATTAATTACTATGTAATGGTTTACTTTAAAAATTATTATTATTATTATTATTATTATTATTATTATTATTATTATTATCATGATAATAAATAATTTCATAATTTATGATAAATTATTTTTTATATAAGAATAAACTATTAAATAAAAATTTCATATGATGAAAAATAAATTCTTTTGTGGGTTATTTATGTATAAATATTGATTTCAAAATCTTTACTTATTTGGCAATAATTAACTTATAAAAACTAATATATATATTTCAACAATCAATAACGTAAAACATTTGTGTTGTGTAAATTATTAATTAATGTCAATTTGAATAATATATTCAAAGTCACAAACATTAAATATGGAAATATATTAAACTAAATTTATTTTTTCAGTTACAAACATTTAACTTTTTTTATAGTTTCATTATAACTTTACCGTTACAAAGCACTTCTTTTAAAATAAATCAATTGATTAATAATTATATATTTTTGAAATTTATTTTTATAAGATACACTAAAATGTTTAACTGTTTTATGGTTTTTTTCAAAATGATTTATATATCTGTGACATGTTTCTTTAAACTTCATAATCAATTCTTCTGAACTGCATATTTTCTTCGCTTTATAAGATAATTCAAATTTAGAGTCACTATTGATTTTTGACTCAACCTTAAATAGAAGGTAGAACCACCTATGGCAGAAATCTCGTTTAGAATAACTTCAGATGATATATCCTAGACAAATATAATTTATTCATTTAGATGTATAAATATAAAGGATATATAAATATTAATATTTATTTTATCATATTTTGTTAATAATTCAAACGAAATATACCTCAGTAGATTCAATCATTTCAAACATGGATTTCTTGAACAAAGTGGTTGCGTCTCGATCAAATATCAAGAATATTGCAAAATGCTTTGAATCAATTACGTGAACCTTTATAATGTATCTAAAGATAAAATAATTAAAAACAATATTTATACAATTTATTCATTTACACTTTTCAAATATATCCTGTGTGAAATTCTTATGTTACCTCTGATAAATGTTGTCAACATGTTAATTGCATTTAGGACAAAATACACGTCCTCGTCTAAATGAAATTTTTTGTTACACTGACATGCTGGGTAGTACCAATTATATGTATCAGTGATGCATTTGATTGTTGCCAACACAACAAAAGATGATTCCTACATTAAATCAAATAAAAAAAATTTATATTGTTTATATGCAATAAAAATCAAAGATGATTCGTAGATGGGTTGATATATAAATTGAACAAATATAATTATAAAATAATATAATATATAATATTAGTATTTATAAGAATATAAATTTATATTGTCAACAAAAATAATAATGTAAATTTGACTTATAACCATTCTTACCTTTGAATCCATTAGTATCATATCTAATGAAAGTGTTTGGTTGTTGCGAGCCAATTATCAAACAAACCACAACCGAATTACACGAACAACAACATTCAAACTCTCACTCTTTACGTTGATTTCAGATAGTTGATTAATTTTGGGAGACATTTTATATTGACTTAAAGCAAATGAGAAACACAAAAAAGATAAAGACAAAAATATAGTTGGATATGAAATGAAATTGTGAAGTTCTTGCGAAAATTTACAATTATTTATAGTGAGTTTTAGAACACAAAATTAAATTAAATTTATTATAATTTTAATTTAATATTGAACATTTTATTTACATAATTATAATTTTTACGTAACTGATAATATTTTTATAACATATAAAATTGATATCGTAACGTTTATCTTATTTAATTTATTTCATTTGTAACTGAATGAATAATTAAATTTAATATTGACCGTTTTATTTAAATAATTATGATTTTTACGTAACTGACAAATATTTTTACGACACGTAAAATTGATATCGTAACGTTTATCTAATTAATTTAGTTCTTTTGTAACTGATTGAATAATTTAATTTAATATTGTCCGTTTTATTTAAATAATTATAATTTTTTACGTAGCTGAAAAGTATGTTTATGAGACATAAAGTTAATACCGTAACGTTTATATGATTTAATTTAATTCTTTTGTAACTGACAGAATAATAATAAAACATAAATATAAAATTAAAACGTCATTTACAGAAAATCAAAACGTTAAAAATATTAATTTAAAAATACGTAACGTAAAAATCATTAAGTCTAATAGTACACATGCATTTTTTTCTTATGAAACATGTCACAAATATATATATTGGAATAACTTCGGATGATATATCCTATACAAATACAATTATCTCGTTAGACGTATAAATAGAAAGGATATATCAATATTGATGTTTTTTGTGTCAAATTTTTTAGTCAATCAAACACAATACCTCAGTAGACTCAATCATTTCAGATTTCCTGAACAAAGGGGTTGCATCTTGATCAAATATCACGAATGTTGCAGAGTCCCTTAAATCACTTACACGAACCCTTATAATGTATCTATAAGATAAAATATCCAAAAACAAAAGTTATACATTTTTTTCATTTACACTTTTCCAAAAACGTCATTTTTTTCATTCGTTGTCTACATGTTTATTGCATTTAAGACAAAAATACATGTTCTCGTCTGAAATAACTTTTTTGATACACTGACATGCAGTTTACCACCAATTATCTATATCAGTGATGCATTTTATTGTTCCCAAGACAACAAAAGTTGATTCCTACATTAAATCGTTACAAATAATATTATTCGTTATATGCAATAAAAATCAAAGTTGATTCATAAATGTGTTAATATACAAAATAAACAAAAAAGCCCTCAATAAAATAAAAAATAATATACCAAATAACATATAAACTAACCACTTTCAATTCTTTGAACTGCTTAATTATTATCTTAGGTGTTACCTTGAGAAAATTATCTTCATCACTAATGCTATTCGAGTCTTGGAGCAATAAAACTTGAGGAAAACAATTATGTTTTTTTTTAGCATCCTATTATTTTAAAATTCAAATTTGAAATTAATAAAGCAATAATTTCATGTAAGCTACTTAAATAATCAAAGACAATAAATAATTGTGATACATAGTTGTACCTATTCTTTAGATCTTTCACACTTATAAAATCAGGATTAAACAACAACTTAGTTGAGAATAATGAATTGTGAATAGTTGCAGATCCTACAAAATATACATAGTCAGAAACATTTATATACACAAATATCCGAAAACAACTTTGCAAAGAAATTTTTGTTGTAACAAAATACCTTGCCATATCTTAATTTTAGCCATTAACACTACGCCTAATGTATTTTCAGTATTGTCAGCCGCAACGAATGCATTCAATTCATCCACATATTGACCAAAAAAAGTAACTTTGAATTTGAATCTGTTTAAGTAATAAATATGATTAATTTAGTTGTAAGTATTAAAATATTATTGTATAGATTAGTTAACGTGAAATTGCATGATGTACTAACCCATCATAGTCCAACTAAATTGCAATCATTTTAATTTACGAACCATTTCGCTCGTACTTTTTTTGAATACCAACTCTGGTTAACATTCCCATAACATCTATAAAATATATAAATTTTATTTTATTAATATAACACGATGACAATGTGTAATCATAAATATAAAATCATACATAAAATACATAAATTTCTTACCATAAAGATAATCGGTATCGTAATCTAAAGCAAACACTGCAAGAGGACTTTCAATCTTATAAATATTAGAAGGAACTTTTTTTGAATCATAAATTTTAACCATTGTGTGAAACTGAAAGTTTAGTTTATATTCATGCCTAGTTGTCTTATACGAACCACCGTTATCAGCTACTCCAAAATTAGTTATTGAGTAGACATTACCCTCTATAAGTTCTTTTTCAAACTTATCAATTAAAGTGCGACGCACTGTGCCATGAACCTTGTTTCCCTGTCCAATACAATAATTTTCTTAACATAATACATGATAAAAACAATAATATTAGTCATTATAAGAATAAAAATATATATTGTTAACAAAAATAATAATGTAAATTTGACTTATAACCATTTTTACCTTTGAATCCATTAGTATCTTGTCTAATGAAAATGTTTGGTTGTTGCAAGCCAAATCACGATAAAGACAAAAATATTTATAAGAAAATGTTTGTACTTAAAAATGAAAATGTTTGGATATGTTTATAAGAGCCAAATCTCGATAATGAAAATGTTTGTACTTAAAAGCAAATGAGGAACACAAAAATGATAAAGACAAAAATATAGTTGGATATGAAATTTGGAGTTTTTGCAAAAAACTATAATTATTTATAGTGAATTTTAGAAACTCAAAATTAAATTAAATTTATTATAATTTTCATTTAATATTGAACGTTTTATTTAAATAATTATGATTTTTACGTAACTGACAAATATTTTTATGACACATAAAATTGATATCGTAACGTTTATCTTATTTAATTTAATTCTTTTGTAACTGAATGAATAATTAAATTTAATATTGAACGTTTTATTTAAATAATTATGATTTTTACGTAACTGACAAATATTTATATGACACATAAAATTGATTTTGTGACGTTTTTCTTATTTAATTTAACTCTTTTGTAACTGAATGAATAATTAAATTTAATATTGACCGTTTTATTTAAACAATTATGATTTTTTACGTAACTGAAAAAATATGTTTATGAGACATAAAATTAATACTGTAACGTTTATTCGTACCAAAAAAAATACCGTAATGTTTATTTGATTTAATTTATTTTTGTAACTGATAGAATAATTATTTGTATTTAAATATAAAATCGAAACGTAATCTGCAAAAAATTAAAACGTTATAAATATTAAATTAAAAAATGTAACGTTAAAATCATAATGGCTAATAGTACACGTGTACTATTTTCTTATGAGAAAGATCACAAATATGTAGATTGTAGATGTAGATAAGGATAACCTACTACTACTACTACTACTACTACTAATAATAATAATAATAATAATAATAATAATAATAAGTTGGTATAATTTGTTTTTATAAGCTAGAAATTTATTAATTACTTATACTACCACATACGTACTTAGTTTCAATCCTTGGTGAATAAGTAAGATTAGTGAATACTAGGGACCTCCTCCACATGCATCTTCGCACAAAGAAGGTGACTCATTAACCGAATCCAATGTGTCATGACACGAAAACACATCACACAACTCCTCAATCCTCTTGACCACGTGGCTCATCTTAGGTCGTTGATCAGGTAAATTTGCAGTACAACTCAACGCAATCATCAACAACACCACCATATCCTCCTCAGCATCCTTATACCTCATCAGCTCAAGATCAAAAACTTCAGCCGTCCATTCATCCCTTACCACCGATTGGACCCACTTGGGCAGATCCACTGTTGCACTGCCATTTATGGCGGAGGGACATTTTCCTGTTAATATCTCCATTAACAAAACACCAAAGGCGTACACATCACAGTTTTGGGACTGTTTTCGACCATCTAATGACTCAGGAGCGCAGTAACCGTTGGATCTTCTGTTTGATGGGGTGGTGAAAATGGAGAGTCCAAAATCTGCCACGCGTGCGTTTCTAGAGACATCAATTAGGATGTTAGTGGATTTAATATTACCGTGGGTGAGATTGTGGTTGTGAATGAAAGCAACGCCTTGTGCCGCTCCGACTGCTATTTTGAGCCTTGCTGTCCAATCTAGTGGGGTTCGCCCTGGTCCACGGTTACCTGTTGTAAATGCAAAAATTAAATTCATCAAGTTCCATTTTATTTGAACATTGGCTATTATGGTTTAATATTAATTCAAGAGTCTATAATGCAACGACTGCTGTGTGACTACACCATTTATTTTTATTTTTAATTAGACTACACCATTTATTTAAAGGGCTTAAAGAGTGCACCGGGTGCACTTTTTAGCATTTGCCTAAGAAATATTGGTTCCTACTTCCTAAGTAAACCGTCATTTTGGTTTTGAATTGTACGTGTTCTATAATTTTGCTTAAAATTCTCCCCCTAGCTCTATCAAATACTTCTTCCGTCCCAAAATGTAAGCAAATTTGACTTTTTAGGTACATTTGACTATTGATGTATCTAGCTCATATTATGAACCAAATACATCAATAGTCAAATGTACATAAAAAGTCAAACTTATTTAAATTTTGGGACGGAGGGAGTAGTAGTTTAATTAAATGGAGATTATGTGTAAAGTGAAATCATAATTTGTCCAAGTTGATGACATGTCACAAAGAACCCTTTAATGATTATAACTCTCTAAATATGTCTGGTGAGCTTAACAATTGGTAGAACATTGAATTTCAAATTTCAGTCATTCCACTTATTACTAGACTATTCTCTCTGTCTTAAAATGTAAGTAAATTTGACTTTTTAGGTACATTTGACTATTGATGTATTTGGTCTATAATATGAGCTAGATACATCAATAGTCAAATGTACCTAAAAAGTTAAATTTGCTTACATTTTGGAAGCTAGATACATCAATAGTCAAATGTACCTAAAAAGTCAAATTTACTTACATTTTAGGATGGAGGGAGTATTTCACAAAAAAATCTTAAAAATATTGAACTGTGTATTAAATAAGAAGCTCTTAGGAGTGGATACAGCCAAAATTACCAACTTCGTATCTATGTCACAAAAAATGTTAGTTTTCTGTTAATTAGAAAGATTTGGCATCTTGTACCAATTTTTTTTCTCTTCTTTCAAAATAAGAGAAATAGACACAAATAAAATATTAATAAAATTGTCTAGAAATTCTAACTCAACTGACAAATGTTGAAATTATTAGACTGAACGTCTTGATCCAGGTTTGAAGCTGGGACGGGACTTCACAACGTGTGAGTTTAATTTCAGTGAATTACCACTTCATTCAAGACAAAAAAATATATTAACAAATTTAAAATTTGTGTCTATCCTATAGTTTATTATATTTTATATGCACCAATCAATTTAGATTCTTTACATTCAAAATTTGATATTCACCTAGTATTCGCTTATATTTAGTGTAAAAATGCTATAAGAAAGCATAAAAAGAGATATAGTATGATAAATGTTAATGATAAAATTGATCTTAAAAATAAACTAAATGTAAGACTTTTGAATGTAGTGAATGAAAATCCGTAACGATCTCTATCATAAATCAAACTTTTCTACACCCACCGTATATATTTTTATGAGAAATGGTATACGTATACCATGAGTCCATGACCATCTCAACTTGACATTATGTATTTATGTGTATTGACCCTTTTGTAGTACAAGGTAGGGCCTATTTTGTTTTGGCCTTCTTGTTTACATTCAAATATTCTAATTTCCGTGTCCTAATAGTGAAAGCTATTGTCAAAAATAAAATAAAATAGTGAAAGCTAAAAGCCAAAGGTGGTTCTGAAAAACAACAAAACGCAAAATGAAGAGATATAAAAAAGACAATAGGTGAATTCTTTGTCTTTTCTTTTTATAAAAGAAAAGAATCAAAAACAGCTGGTTGAACAGTCTCTGAATATTACTTAGTAGTATAGTTCCTAATTCTTATTCTCTGATTGCAGCTTCTGCAGAGTTAACATTTTTGTGATATCAATTGGTAACAAAAATTAAGGATGGAAGGATTGGTAAGGACCTATTGTGCTGTAAACAGAACAATTGTGATCAAATGGTCCAACGTAATCAATGTGGTCCCATATATATCTACATTCCATACATAGGCACGGGCACTTGCATTGTTCACTAGCTACCACACCATCATCACATAATAATTATGTTAGCTTGTTAGGTAGTATTTCCAATTATGTTTAACCTTGTTTGGCTGCACGGAAAAGGGCAAGAAGAAAATGGATTTCAAAGTAGAGAATTAGTAGAAGCCAATCAAGAGAGTCATTGCTTTTGTACTCAGCCAGCCTCACTCAGTCAGGAGTAAGGACTAGTTAATTTTGTGGACTGCTGCGGTCTAGGTTTGGTATCAATGTAAGTGTTTTAGAATTGTAGTGATCTTCCGTAATTTTATAGAAGCTACGACTTGTAACTTTTATAAATTACTGTGGATCACCTTGATTCTGACAAATCCACCATAATATCAAACATGCGGCGGCAATATTACAATTGTGGCGGTATCTATAATCACATTAGCAATTGCAATGGAATTGTGATTCTAAATCACAAAAGTCTACGTCAGCAACGGGCGGCCTGGCAGGTACAGCGGCCGCAATAGACCACAATGTTGCAACGGCAGTATTTATAACAATCACCACATCAGGCTGTAACTAACTATGTAAGTGTAACTAGTAACTAATAAAAACAAAAATAAAACCTGAACCAGCACAAAGAAAGATACTAGAAAAAAAATGAAGTGAACGAAAGCAAAGAAGGAAAAGAAATCATACCATGAAGAAGCCAGAACAAGTTACCATTAACCATATAATCAAAGACAAGCAATTTTTCATCCCTTGCAAAATAATAAGCCTTCAAGCTAACAATGTTGGAATGTCTTAACTTTCCAAGAACTTCCATTCGCTGCTCGAACTCTCTCTTCCCTCCAATCTGAACCTCCTTCAACCTCTTCACAGCAACAACATTTCCATCATTAAGAACAGCTTTGTAGACAGTGCCAAGTGTACCTTTCCCCAACATTTCTGCTGAAGCACGAAGCAAATCTTCTAACTCGAACCTCTTCGCCCCTTGGAAAAACACCATTTTATTACCTTTCTCCAATCCTTGATGCCCAACATAAACCATCTTTTCATTTTCACATTCTAAACTCTTTGAATTCGATTCTGCTTCTTTTCTTTCCTTCATCTTGTTTGAGTAGTTTTGCCGGAAGTAGCAATAGAGAAGCATTGAAACAATGGCTAGTACCAATACATCACCGAGGATAATGGTTAATAAGACCAAAGTCCCCATTTTTGGACCTCCATTTGTATGGGACTTTTTTTCCGGCATTGACCTCGAAGAAGACGGAAGTGGAACCAACGACGAAGCAAGAGCAGGAACGTCTTTACATTTTTGCAACGGTGTACCACATAGAGACGGATTTTGCGCGAAAGATGAACCTGGAAAACTCGAAAGTAATTCCGGTATTCGACCTGAGAGAATGTTACCGGAGACATTAAAGTCTTGGAGGTAAGAGATGTTTATATTTGGAATGTGTCCATGGATTTGGTTTCCGTCCAGGCGGAGAGTAAGGAGACGAGACAAACTGTTGACATTCACCGGAATCTCACCGGAGAGGTTGTTGTGTGAGAGATCAAGACGGTAGAGACGGGTTAACGAGGTGAGTGTTTCCGGGAACTCGCCTGAGAAGTTGTTGTAAGAAAGAAAGAGAAGTCTTAATGAAGTGAGGTTGGAGAGATTTGGAATAGGACCGTTAAAACGGTTGTGTTTAAGGCTGAGTACACGGAGCTGAGTGAGAGAGGTTAATGGTTCGACGGAGCCGTGGAGGTCGAGGTTTTCGAGGATGAGGCGGGAGACACGGTTTCTGAGACAGGAGACACCGTACCATGTGCATAAGTCTGTGGTGATGTTCCATGAGGTGAGTTTGTTAGATGTGTCGGAAGCTGTTTTAAATGCAAGTAGTGGGTTGAAATCTGGGTTTAGTGAGGCGTGAGTGAGGAGGAGGAAGTTGAAGGTTAATGTGAAGATGGTGGTTTGTAGAATAAAAGGAGAAGGTGGTTGTGCCATTGTTGGAAGGAGAACTAGAGAAGAAGAAGAAGAAGAATATTTGAAAGTGTCTTGAAAGTTGAAACTTGTGCGGCTTGGTTGTTACAATGGTGATAATATTGAGAGATCCATTTCTTAAACACCCCCCCTGACATCTATGCCATGCGGCATTTTTTGTGTGACACCTTCATACCTCTATGATTTGAGTATTGGGGGATTTTATGGTGAAGTCACCATTTTGCTTTCTTTAAAGAAGTCATGTTGACTGACCAATAGAATTTTAAGTGATTCCACATCAGCAAATATAGTGTAGAAGGTCTATGATGTACCATTTTTAGTTAAAATTTTTACTTTTGCAAATCAGTCCCCTTTAAATTTATAATTAATAATAATTTATTACAAATTTTAATATCAGTTGAACACGATTATGATAGGCAGGGATAAAATAGCAGTTAATTTATCTCGTTACAGTAGGCTTGCCGAGCAAGTCAGGAATGGAGGTCGGCATGATAATGAGAAGGATAGGGGAGGTGTTGTAAAACCAGTAGAAGGGGGGAGCAAAGAACATAGTGATGGTAATCATACAGTTACTGGAGCTGTTGCATATAAGAAAAAAATAGTTACTGGATCTGTAGGTACTGATTTGGCAGCAGGAGCAAAGGGTTCGACATTTGTTCAAGCAGTGACGGGGGTAGGAAAGATTAATACAGAAGGGGATAAACGTTGCCTGGTGGAATTTGTAGCTGAAAATGACACTTTGCATAGGTTGCAGAAGGCATTTATTGGTGAGGTGATACATCCGGGCATGTCGTATAACATCCAGAGTGTGTTTCATACGGAGGGGTACTTTGGAGTTAAAGTTACACCTTTAGGATCCAATCTCACTTTGTTGGAAGACCATGATGACGGGGAGGTGCAAGCATTGGTGGAGGGGGCAAGTGATTGGCTGAAGCAATGGTTCAAAGACATTAGACTGTGGTCATCTAAAGAAGTAGATTATGATCGAATTTTGTGGTTACGTATATATGGGATTCCGGCGCATGCGTGGGATGCGGCTTTTTTCACCCAGTTAGTGCAGGATTGGGGAGAATATCTTCATGCAGATGAAGTGACTAGGAAGAGAACGGTGATGGATGTGGCGAGGATTAAAGTTCGTACTTCTCGTCAAAAAATTGTGGATGAGTTTATTGAAGCAAAGGTTAATGGGGAGGTTTTTAAGATTCGAGTACTTGAGGATACTTATGGTCCGATGCGACTAATGCCTCAGGAATGGAATCAAGTAGAGGGGAGAGATGCTAAGAGCTCTAATTCAGAGGAAGATGAGGAAGGGAAGTCGGTTGAGGAGAGGGAGAGATGGATGGAGGAGACTCATTCTCTAGCGTCTGATGGTTGTGATGATCATTTTGGAGGAGGGACAGGAAGTAATGTCTATGAAGTTGTTTCTAATACTGTCAACTTGTTACACTCTAGAAGTCCGGAGCGTGACAATAATTCATATGGTTTGAAATCTTTGCCTGAGGGAGGAGGTGGTGGTAGTAGGCATGGAGGTGAGTCAGAAGGAGAAAGAGTGAAGGGATTGGAAGGAAATTCGTTGGGTCTAGAGGTAGAAGTAGTTGGGCCAACATTTTCTTCTAATGTTCAACACAATTTCTCGGGGGGTGTGGTTAGCAGAAGGTCCAAGGCAGAGGTTTTGGGCTGTGTAGATATGCCCATGCTTCAGGAAGGGGGGCGTAAGGGAGGTGTAGGGGTGCAGTGTAGAGGGTTATCTTTTGATGGGACCAGTGAAGAGCCTTTGCGGTTGTTTAAAAGTCCAATTATTGAGGCAGTCAATAACCATTCTGATTTATCTTTAAACAACAAGGGGACACAGCAAAAGGCATTAGAAGTAGCTACTGGTTCACAGAGTAAGTCGCTACCTTTGACTGCTCAGGTGAATTCGATTCAACCGGATCAGTTAGCCGTTGATTCTTTAGCAGTGGCGGATGTGACCGGTGAAGTGGAGAAGACTTATGTAGGGGCCAAACGAAACCCACCTTATAAGAATAGAAATTCGAAGAAATCATCGACATCGTTATCTTCAGCAGGGGAGGTACTTTGTTGTAGTTCTTTAAATTCATCCGACATTAGACAATGTAATCAGAGGATAGTGAAGAAGTATGAAAGCGATGTGGTTACTAAGGTGTGGGAGGGAGCTACCACTTTGGGCGTGCAAGGAGGTAATGTTGAGGTTTGTCTTCAACAGATTCAAATCAATGAGAAACGAGATGAGGAGGGAAAAATTCGAAGGGAGCAACGAGATTCAGTTGTTCCATGAAGATAGTTTCGTTGAATATGAGAGGGTGGGGGGGGAGTGCAAAGAGAAGGAGGTTGAATGATTTGATTCGACGTGAAGGTTTCGATGTGTGCTTTCTTCAAGAGACTAAGATTTTAATGCCACGCTCTTTTCCTCCGAAAGGAAAGGCATTAGTCGAGTCAGCAGTACGGGGGAGAGGGAGGGTTTTAAGACTTTTGTTGATGAGATGGAGGTGATTGATGTGCCGGTAACTGGTAAAAAATATACATGGTTTAGTAGTGATGGTCGAGCGATGAGTCGTTTAGATCGATTTTTGTTATCAGAAGGTTTTTTGTCTAAATTTGGTGTGTCTGGTCAGTGGGTTGGAGACAGGGATATTTCGGATCATTGCCCTGTTTGGTTGTTGGTATCACCCAATAATTGGGGGCCGAAACCTTTCCGGTTTATTAATGGTTGGCTTGAACATCCTGAGTTTTTGTCATTTGTGGAAACTTGTTGGAAGAGTTTTGAAGTGTCTGGTTCGAAGGGTTTTGTGGTGAAAGAAAAGTTCAAGTTGTTGAAAGATGGTTTACGTAAGTGGAACAAAGAAGTGTTTGGATATCTAGATCTTAATATTGATAAGACGGTGAAGAATATAAATACTATAGAGGGGCTTATGGGGGGGACGATGATGAGATAGATTTAATTCGAAGGGAGGGATTAAATAAAGAGTTTTGGCAACAACTCCATTTGAAGGAAAATTTGTTAAAACAAAAATCGCGTGACAAATGGGTAAAGGAAGGAGATTTGAATTCTCGGTATTTTCACAATACTATTAAAGGGCGGCGGAGGAGAAATCAATTGGTGGCTTTTAAGGAAGGGGATTGTTGGATTCAAGGGGTCGATGCCGTGAAGGATGGGGTGAAGAGTTTTTTTGAGAAAAATTTCAAAGAGGATTGGTGTACGCGCCCAAATCTTGACGGTATTTTTTGTTTCGATTCACTATCAGCTGAGGACAATTGTATGTTGGTGGAACAATTTACTTCGGAGGAAGTGCACGAGGTCATTTTGAGTAGTGACGGTAACAAATGTCCCGGACCAGACGGATTCAATTTTAGTTTTTTGAAGGCTTGTTGGCACATTATTAAAATAGATGTTATGAATTTTTTCCATGAATTTCATTCTAAGGCTTCTCTTCCAAAAGCGGTGACGGCTTCTTTTTTAGCTCTCGTTCCTAAAAAGGACCATCCACAGTTACTCAATGAATATCGCCCTATTTGTTTGGTCACTAGTTTATATAAACTTTTATCAAAGGTGTTGGCTGCCAGGTTGAAGAGGGTGTTAGGTAAATTGATTTCTCCATTGCAATCAGCATTTCTACCAAATCGTCAAATTTTAGATGGTGTACTTGTCGTTAATGTATTGGTCGATTTAGTCAAGAGACGGAAGGACCGTTGCTTGTTATTCAAAGTTGATTTCGAACGGGCATATGATACAGTAAATTGGAACTTTCTGGAGTACATGATGATTAGGATGGGTTTTGATGTTGGGTGGAGACAGTGGATTCGAGCTTGTGTGTTTCAGAGTTCGATGTCTGTATTGGTTAATGGCAGTCCCACGGGTGATTTTAGGGTGGGTAAGGGTCTGCGGCAGGGGGATCCCTTATCTCCGTTTCTTTTTCTGATTATAGCTGAGGGGTTCACAGGTTTGATGAAAAAAGCGGTGGAGAGTAATATGTTTGAAGGTTTTAAGGTTGACAGTCGGGATATGATTCATACTCTTCAGTTTGCAGATGATACTATTCTTGTGGGGGAAGGTACTTGGAGTAACCTGTGGACTATCAAGACGGTTCTACGAAGTTTTGAACTTGTTTCGGGTTTGAAAGTGAACTTTCATAAGAGTAAACTTTATGGGCTGAATGTGGATCCTAGTTTTATTAATGCAGCGTCTTTATTTCTTCATTGTGGGGTGGACTCTTTGCCTTTTCGATTTCTTGGTATTCCGGTTGGAGCTAATCCGAGAAGGAAAGTGACTTGGCAACCGGTGTTGGATTCTATGAAGAAAAGGTTAGGAGGGTGGAAGAGTCGTAATCTTTCCATTGGTGGGCGACTTACACTCATTAATTCAGTTTTATCTAGCTTACCACTTTATTACTTTTCTTTTTTCAAGGCTCCGAAGTGTGTGTTAAAGGAGTTGGTGATGTTACAAAGAAATTTTTTGTGGGGTGGAGGAGAGGAGGGGAGGAAAATATGTTGGGTAAGTTGGAGTCGGATTTGCCAACCAAAAGCTCGAGGTGGTTTGGGTGTTAAAGATTTAGAATTGTTTAATTTTTCGTTATTGAGTAAATGGAAATGGCGTGGTCTGTGCATAAGTTCATCACCGTGGTATCGGTTATTATCTTTTCGTTATGGAAATTTGGCGGATAGTTTTCTGCATGGTGAGGGTGTGGCAGAATTAAAAAATGCATCTTTGTGGTGGCGTGATATAAGGAGTATTGGTAATGAAGGGGATAACAAGTGGTTTGTATCAAATGTTAGCCATGTCTTGGGGGATGGGCGCGAGCTAAAGTTTTGGATAGATAAATGGTTAGGACCACTTCCTTTTTGTGAACAATTTCAAAGTCTGTTTCCTTTTGCTATTCATCAAAATACTAGTATAGAGGAGTGTGGGGAGTGGGTCAATGAGAAGTGGCAGTGGAATTTCAAGTGGTTATCACCACTGTCAGAGGATGCAGCCGCTGACTTTTTGTTGCTTCAAGTACATTTGGTTGGTATTGAACCTTGCAGGGATCGTAGGGATAAGAGAAAGTGGGTGCCTCATGCGATGGGAATGTTTACAGTAAATTCATGTTATGTTTATTTGCAGGAGCAATTCGCCTTGCCAAGCTTGGGAGCTGTTATCGAAAATGCAATGAAGAAGCTTTGGTTGAATGATGTTCCATCAAAGGTTAGCATATTTGGGTGGCGGTTATTACTAAAGAAATTACCAACTAGAGTAGCACTTTGCAATAAAGGAATTTTATCGAATGATGCAAAAGGTTGCGTTTTTTGTGGTGAGGAAGATGAAGATGTAGATCATGTCTTTTTTACGTGTCGTTTTTCAAATCAACTTTGGGGATGTATTGTTAGATGGATGGGTACACAGGTGATAAGTTTTGTGTCGGTTTGGCATCATTTTAATTCTTTCGGTAAGTTGGTGAAGGGAAAGAGCAAGGTCAAATTGCGGCATATTATTTGGTTAACGACAAATTGGTGTTTATGGCGTACGCGCAATAACATGATATTCAATGGAGGCATTACTAGTATCAAGAGTTTGTTCGATCAAATTGTATTTATTTCGTGGTCTTGGTTTGTAGGCCGGTTAGGTGATCATTCTCATGTTGTGTTCTCCGATTGGTGTAACGACCCCGTATCTTGTCTTAATGGCGTGTAAAGAATGGTGGTTTTGATTTGTAAGGGTTGAGTACCCCTTGTACTCCTTATAAATCAAAGTGGTTTGTTTGCTTATCAAAAAAAAAAAACAACTTATATTTATTTGACAAAATTAAAAACAAATTATTTTATTTGACAATTTTAATTCAGAACAGTAAGAACATATGTACTCTTTTCTTCCTTCTTCGTCCTCCGTCTTCATTTTCTTCATTCATAAGAGCAAGAACACCAACTCAGAAAACAAACAACACCAAGTCTTTTTCAACCTTCTATTTTATAAGGGAACTGCTAAACTAACCATAAAGACCAGAACTATCATCACGATTCACTCCCTAATGTGTAAAACCCATAAATTTTTGATCTGCGATTTTCTTTGTGATTCTTAAAATTAACACCGAATAACCTTCTAAAATTGAACTACGGTTAAAATAAGATAGGAATCACTGTCTCGAATTCACTATCGAGAGAGAACGAGCCGGGTCGTTGTCGCGGGTCGGACGCAACCCGTTTTGCTGAAATCGGGTTGAGAAGATGACCCATTTTATGCAAATTAATTATTAATTATTATTATTATGATCTTTTGGCATAAGTTTTGAAATTTTTGTACACCTGCAAATATTTTACATTAATTAATGCAATTATAAACAAATATGCTCGCTTTATTATGGAACCGTAATTTAAGATTCTTATAACATACTAATGATACACCTTCCTAATTTATTTATTTTTTGTTATACAACTTTCTAATAATTATAAGAGTGATTTTTTTTTTGACAAAAATAAAATGATATTCATTCATTCAAATTGGTAAAATACATCAAATGCAATTACATTCAACATCGCTAAAAACGTAAAGGATGAATCTCCAAACAAATTCACAGCATCCGAGTTAATAGCATACAACGGCAAAATGCCTACTATAAATAATATGATAAAACTAAAATCACCGGAAAATTCATGTCTCCGGATCTGCAACGTTGATGCCCAAATCATTGGTTGGGTCTGTAATTGACTGAAGCCGATCTTCCAAAAAGAATCAAATGAACACCGCAACAATACCGAAAATCAAACAACGCCGCACAAGACGACGAACACCACAACGCCGCACAAGACGACGAACAACACGACGCCGCACTTAGACGACGAAATCAACAAAAAAACAAAAAAAAATGTGGTACATATGAAAACCACTTATTTATATTGAAAGACAATAAAAAAACAAATATCTAGGGTGATTTTAGGCCAAAAATGACCTAAAACCACCCCTTTTCAATGAACAAAAGAAAAGAGAAGAAGAAGAAGAAATTTTTTTGCCTAGGGCCGGCTGAGAGAAGAAGATGAAAGAAGAAGAAGAAATTATAAGAGTGATTTGTTTGCCGTGATTTTTGCAATGTTATTTTTCAAAAACTATTTTTTATATGAATAGAGAATTAAAGCTTTTGACAAAAAAAAAAGAATTAAAGCATTCATTACCACTAATATCACCCATTAATACAACTTTTGCTACCCTAAAATGTTGGAAACTGTCAAATTGAACCTACTTTTACAATTGTTATAATTGAGAAATGGAATACTCATTATTAAACAATTAAAAAAAAATTTGACTAAAAATAATTAATTTTTTTGAATGATGTATATAATTATTACTACCTGTTTACGCTGATTTTTGGTAAACAACCGCTAGTTTGCAATGCTTGAGAGACTAACTAGAGAATCTCGGGACATGTTTGTGCATTTATTGTTCAAGTTTGAAAATAGCAATGTTCATTAATGTAAATGAACAAGTTTGATTTGAAAAAGTAAAAGAAAGTAAATAAAATGTGACTTGCTTGACAAGAAATGTAAAAATACTCAGAATGAGTACGTATTGACAAGAAAAGAAAATAATTCAATGAATTAAAAGGCAAAGAATGTAAATGAAAGCATGTAAATTGCATGAAATGTAAATTGCATTGAATTTAAAAGAGTTTGATCACAAGATCATACATTGTTGCCTTGTCTATTCCTTTCACTCGAACGCTTGGATACTCAGAATGTGTAAGGTTTGTAGTATGAGAGATTGTGATCCTGATTACAACAAATGAACTAGTATTTATAGATAAAAACTAAGGCTAATTAGTAACGACTAACTAACATCCATTTGCCAAGTGTACAGCCACTTCATCCTTATCCAAAATGTCATCAGATATCAGTTTCGAATGAAGCTTTGCAATGGTTTGAATTTGAATTTGAATCTTCTGCCAATTCTTGATCATTTCTTCAAGTTAAAAAATCTTAATTCGAGTTCGAGCCATTCGAATAGCGTTAACTCGAGTAGAAAGTCTTTGTAACTTGTATATTTCCTAAAGTTATGAATATTTATCTGATTTGACTTTCGCCAAAATATATTTAATTTTGACCTTTGGATTTAAATAGTAACTGGGAAAACATATTCCCATAATTAAAGACATATTTAAATATATTCAGAAAAATATTTAAACTTTATTATTTTAATTAGCCAAAATATTGGCTAACAAATTGCCCCCAAAAAATGCCAATTTCGATTCGAGTAATTCGAATGAAGAATTTGGCGTTTTTTATTCCATAATTAATAGCACGTGACAGCAATGATAATAGTAACCGTCAGCGCACTTCCCCACTACTGACACTACTGCGCCTTTTCAGTCTTTATGGGACACGTGTCAGGTGCGGAAGTTGAAAGAAATCCCAAATTTCTTTTTCATTTATTTAATTCAGGAGAAAACGAAGGTTATAAATAGGAATAGGTCACTATCAGTTACTTCTTCTCTGCAACTTCAACTCTATTTCTTCATTCTTCCTTACTGTCCTTCACATTTCGTTCTCAAATCTCTCTGAATCAATTCTCAACCTGTCAAATTGACTAGAAAATTGAACTTTCGTTTAATCAAAATCAACAAATTTCAAAATTTTTGAGTAAACCAAACCCACAATCGATTTGATTTTAAAATCAAACCTTTACTGCATTGTTCATCTTCCTCAAAAACTACTTTAATGGCAGAACAAAACCAAGAACCCATTCCAGTTCCTTTCGCCGGAAAATGGCAGAATGTCACCGTCAAACCCAACGGTGTAGCTGTAGTTCCTGAACCTGAAGGAACTGTAGAAAACAAAACGCGTTGGGAAGAAGAACTCGTTATCCCTTTCTCTGTGGGTAACGACGTCTTCGCGTTTGGTGGTCCGTTTCCAGATGAACGCGCCTCGAAACCGGAGATTTCCACAATCTTTCCAGTCTACAAGAGTTGTGAATCGAAACTTTGCACAACAGATGCGTTTAATTTCACTTTCCTTCGAAGACCCCATAACATGTGGAGATCTGCTCCTAGCTGTGAGAATGACAAGTTCGTGCCATGGCTAATTCGAGTACAAGAAGATTGGGGAGATTACTGGAAAAAATCAGGCATTTATGACCTAATCCAAATTTCTAGGTATGGTCCTCCTTACAGATTCGAAATGCTAACTGCAGCATTAATGTTTTACGAAAGGAGTACCCACACATTTCAATTTCCTTGTGGTATGATGACCCCTACTTTATTAGATGTGGCCACCATCACTGGGCTAAGGCCAGATGGAGCAGTTTTCGATCCCTCGAAAGCTAGTCCCAACACTTATTTTAAACTCAATGAAAAAACTTTTTCTAAGTTTATTCTCGAACACCAAGGCACTGGTGTCGTTTCAACAGAAGAGCATGTGGCTTTCCTTACCCTGTGGTTGTCCAGTTATGTTTTCTGCTTGAAGTCTTTGCAAGTGGCCCAAATGAATATACCTTTGGCCATCCAACTTCATGAAGGTGAACCCTTTGGATTTGGGCGTCTCCTTCTAGGCGTTTTATATGAATCTATGGGGGAGTTTAGCGACAACCTCAAGAAACATAAAAATGGAGCTCCCTTCCCTGTTTCAGGGCCTCTTTGGTTACTACAATTGTGGCTTAATGCCACTTTTCGAAGGGAAATGGAGCTTAAAATCTCTGTAAGGTTCCAATCTGATGTGGAAAACCGTTCGATTGAGGGAATCAGGTTGCTGTATTGAGACCTGATCCAAAAGAAACAGACCCACAAACACTTTTCATCAAGTATATGAAGATCTTTTTACACTTTACCCATTTTCAACCTCGTCACGCACCATTTTTAACAAGAGACGTAGGTCCAGCATGGTTGCAAGATGAATTCCCAGCAGTCAACCCGGACAATGCTGATGAAGTGAACGAACTCTGGCAAAACTACCTCCATCCTACAGTTCTCTCTTATAGGATTGGAACAACTGCCAATCACTTGGTTTTGGTTGGATATCAACCGAACTTAGTTTCGAGGCAGTTTGGTCTCTCCCAGACTTTCCCTAAAAGCCTATTCGAAGGGACAAAAAATATGGTGATGGGCACTGAGGTTTCAAAAGAGCTATATGCTAAGTACATCAAAACTTGTTCCAAGTTTGTCTACAAAGTGAACCCAGTCAAATTCAACTTTTCCTTCTACTGTACTGAAAGGTTCTTGACTTGGTGGAATCACCATTTTGACAAACACATGGTGGGCACTACTGCTGACACCATAAAGAGGCTCGAAAGTGGATTCCTCCAAGAACAAGTTGAAACACTCAAGGAAAAGTTCAAAAACAAAGGTATGCATATTCTCATAACTCCATTTATTCATCTTTGAACCATTCGATTTGTAACCTATTGAATATTCAAGCAAAGAAGTACTTGAAGGACCATCTCAACCTATAACTCGAACTGTCAATCCTCGAAGGGCTGGAGGCGTTCGTTTGAAAGATGATGAAGATATTAGAAAAGCTGAGGAGGAAGCTATTGTGAAAGCTGAAGCAGAGAGAAGGAAAAAAGAAGTTCGAAGCAAGAAGAAAACGGACCAGGTTTTTATCTTTCTTGTTCCATTTCTCTCGAATCATATGTTTGTCTTACTCATTGTTTCTCATTCAATATGATAGATCTCCAGAGAAAAACATACAATGAGTAAACCTCCTAAGAACCAAACACTTCCGCCTGTTTTTGTGCATGAAGATGAAGGAGTTAGTTAACAATTCTAATGTTTTGTTTTTTTTTTCTCATAAACCTTTTACCTTTTTAAGGCAAATTTTAAACTGCTCATTTCCTCTCATATTGTGTAGGATGAAGATGAGCCAGAAATCATCTTGACAAGAAAACGCCAACATGAGTCCGAGAGTGACCATGAAACCAATCTTGCAGATCCCACACAACCTCCGCAAAAGAAGATAAAGAAAAAGAAACAAAGAATTGATCTCTCGAATGCTGAGACAATTAGAGATATTGAAGAGGAGAGCCAAAAGAAGGACCAAGCTGGGGATAACCAAGAGAATCCTACAGTTCCTAAAGACTTGAAGAAAAAGAAAAAGAAGCATTCCAAACCCTTAAATCTTTCTAAGTCTGAGACTACTAGTTCCATTCGAATGGACACTAGCTCATCTGTAGAAACTGAGGGAAATAATCAGGTTTTAAATGATAATGTTGTTGTCCAAGACGACCCTTCTCTTTCCCCAGTGGCTGAACAATCTTCTCCAATTCCTCTCGAAGAAGAAACCCAAAACCAAGATGAAAATAACAAGGTACGTCACTTTCATTAGTATAAATGCTCAGAATAACATAATCTACCAAAGTTCTTATCCTTTGATTCTTCTTTATATAGCAGGAAGAACCCATTATAGGAAACCCACACACAGAGACTCAAAATCCAGGTGCCTCCCCTTTACAGACACATGCTGAACCATCTGCTGGCCAGGTATTTATCTTTACATTATTGCCAATATATTCAGCATTTTGATCTTGGTCCTGTTTAATGGTATAAGTATTCTTACTTCAGGTCAATTCGAGTGTTCAACCTAATTTTCAACCTGATATTGGTCCCCCTATCTATATGACTCAAGCTGAAGCCAACATCATATTCGAGAGGGAAACAGGACCAGTCAATTGGACAAACCAGGCTGAGACAAGGCTGCCAACTCCAACCCCAAGTATAGCTTCGAGTGATTCTGCTGAAGAGGAGGAAGAGGAGTCCATTGAGGAGGGTGAAGATATGGACGAGGATGAAGATGACAGCATCATCAAGGAAGCAAAAGCTGGTGGTCCAGAACTATTATCAGTTTCCTCTACTTCGAGGCTCTCAACCAGTGCTGGCGTTCCAGAAATGGAGTTTGCTAATATGCACAAGACCAACCCAGCTGCTGCTTTGGACCTTCTCATCCAATCATCAAAATCCTGCTCTTCGAGTGACAAGACTGATAGTTCTACTTATCCCTCCAGCTCTACTGCCAAGGCCAATGTCAAGCAAGACTCCTTGTTAACCAGGCTCAAGGTTGAATATGGCTTGCAGAATGTGTTGGCAGACCTTGTAACACCCCGTTTCCCAAAATAAATAAATAAATAAATCGCAACTAAATGATAAATCAGAGTAACATAAAAACGGAGTATTACGCTACTATTTCCTTCAGGTATTAAATAGGAAAATTTCTATTTATTTAAATCAATCATGTCAACAATATTCACTAAAATCGCAGCGGAAATATAACAATATTTATTCAACAATTGTTCTATCAAAGTTTGGCACTAAGGTCTCAACGTAATTCATAATAGTAATTAAAATCAACATAATTGTTTTTCAACATAAAATCATAAAACTAATACGTAACAAGGAAAATCCAATAATCAAAGCCCGCCCCGTTACGTATCAGAGCACCTAGACACGTGAGGAGTCCACTCACATCAACAGCTAGTCCTGGAAATCTGCACTTGCCCACAAGGCGGCAATTCCAACAGAAGGGGTGAGATCACAATTCAATAATTAAAAGCATAATAAATCATGCAACAAATAAATCAACTTAACAACATAATCATCATCTCATCAATAATTCATAATTCATTATTCAAGAAAATCATAAAAATTAGCTTTAAGTTTCATCATCTTACCCTTCATTAAATCCCTCTTTTCATCTCATGACACGACTCGACTCGACTCAACAAATGCAACGACACGACTCAACTCGACTATGCAAGACTCTTATGCATGTGGTACCAAACGGAGCATCAAGCCCCCAACTTCCAATGCCTTAATTCGGCTACAGGGCATCAAGCCCCCATCTTAAAAACGGAGCATCGAGCCCCCATCTCAGAATACGGAGCATCAAGCCCCCAACGTCCAATATGCGACACGACGACTAACAACAACTTTACATCAACATCTCAATGCCAAAACTAGGCCAACGTGGTTTACAACATAGACAACAATGTCTTACGACTCGATAACCTTGACATTGACAAGGACTTCTCTCCACAATATTCTTAATTCGTCACATAACTTCAAAAATTCATATAAAATTATTCACAAGGTATTTTTGTGTCAAACCAACGCCACTGGAAAGATAATTCAACTATCTACAACTTTCGTGTTTACAACTAAGGCCAATTCTGCACCGATCAATACCAGTTTTTAATTCAAATTCGGGTACAGAAACTGAAATTTCACTGTGACCTACGTGTAGTAATTTTACCATAACTTGAGTTCTAGGGATGATTTTGAAGTCAAACCAAAGCCATTAAAAAGCTAACACAATTATCTACAACTTTCATGTTTACACCAAAACCCAGTACAAAACGGAAAACGTGTGAAAATGCGCAAGAACATGAAACAGAGATGCTGTCACTGTGCAGCTCTTGGGAAAGTGATATTTTCTACCTAAAAACTTTGTTTTAACTCCGATTTTCACAAAACTTGGCCCTTTAATTCACTCCTACATAACCTAACTTAATACGACACAAAACACAACAATCCAACCCCAGTTCATGCACAATTCATTAGCTCTATTCGTCAACAATTATTCTTTTTACCAACAACCCTATTCTTTTTAAACTTAATCATTCTCAACAATTTCGACACCAATCATTACAGAATAATCAAGGACTATTTCATACATTAAAATTGACATTAACAACACACAATTCATCAGTTTTCATGGGAATTCACAAATTAAACCCTAAACTCAATTCTACCTATTTTCTCATGAACCACTAATTAAACATGAAGAATTAAACCCTTAATTAGAGAAGTGAAACCCCACCCTTACCTGGTTTGATTGAATTATAAAGGTCCTAGCTCCTCTTGCCTCTTCTCTCTTGCTCTTGGTTTTTCTTTTTCCCTTTTTCTCAAACTTCTCTGTTTTCACGTGAAACTGATTTTTCTTTTCTCTGGCTATCCTTTTCTTAACCTCCTTCATTCTAATTAATTTTAATTAATTCCCACTAATTCCTTTGTTTCCTCTTAATTACACCCCAGCCCCCTTAATTCTAAAATATTCTAATTCCTATCTTATTATTACTAACTATTAATAAAATCATTTAATTAAATAAACAAATCACATAATCACATAAATCAATTAAATAGGACTTTAAACTCTACCAAAAATAAAATAAACAGGCGTTACAACTCTCCCCAACTTATAGAATTTTCGTCCTCGAAAAAAAAATGTACCTCATGCGAACAACTCAGGATACGACTCCCGCATCTTGCTTTCCAACTCCCATGTTAAGCTTTCACCAGTTGTTCCACTCCAAACGACCTTTACAAGAGGTATCTCCTTGCCTCTCAGTTTCTTCACCTCACTTGCTTCAATCCTTATTGGCATAGTCTCAATCGTAAGGTTGTCCCTAACCTCCACATCATCTCTCGGAACCATGTGAGAAGGATCCGCAACATACTTTCGAAGTTGAGACACATGAAACACGTCATGCAAATTCGAAAGATGGGGTGGCAAACACACCCTATAAGCAATTGTTCCCACTCTCTCTGATATCTGATACGGACCAATAAACCTCGGAGTGAGCTTCTTCGACTTCAACGCTCGTCCTACACCCGTCACCGGAGTGACTCTCAAAAACACATGATCACCTTCTTGGAACTCAAGATCTTTCCTGCGCTTATCATGATAACTCTTTTGTCGACTCTGCGACGCTTTCATCATCTCTCTGATAAGCTTAACCTTTTCCGTAGTCTGACGAACAATCTCAGGTCCAAGCACCACACTCTCACCGGACTCAAACCAACATAAAGGAGTCCTACATTTCCGACCATACAGCGCCTCAAATGGTGCCATTCCAATACTAGAATGGTAACTGTTATTATAAGTAAACTCAATCAATGGCAGATGACTATCCCAAGCTCCACCATGCTCAAGTACACAAACTCTCAGCAAATCTTCCAACGACTGAATCGTCCTCTCTGACTGACCATCTGTTTGCGGATGGTAAGCTGAACTCAACTGCAACTTAGAACCCAATGCCTCCTGAAAACTCTTCCAGAATGTAGAAGTGAACCTTGGATCTCTATCTGAAACGATACTAGAAGGGACACCATGCAGTTTTACTATCACTCGAATATAAATCTCTGCCAACTTATCTACGGGAAAACTGATGTTAATCGGAATAAAGTGTGCAGACTTCGTCAATCTATCCACAATCACCCAAATTGAATCAAAAACACTCGGGGTACTCGGCAAACTCGTCACGAAATCCATAGAAATACTGTCCCACTTCCACTCTGGCACATCTAATGGCGTCAACAACCCAGCTGGCTTCTGATGCTCGATCTTCGATTTCTGACAAATTAAACAAGAATACACAAATTGTGCCACATCACGCTTCAAACCAGACCACCAAAACAACTTTTTCAAATCATGATACCTCTTGGTAGCACCGGGATGAATACTCAAATTACTACGATGACTTTCTTCTAGAATTAATCTCTTCATCTCTGCATCATCAGGAATGCAAATTCTATCTCTGAACCGTAACACTCCATGATCATCCACGCTGAAATCGCTACCTTGAGTCTGAGTAATACCATTCATCAAATCCACTAATTTTACATCTTCTTTCTGTGCTTCCCTAATACTATTCAGAAATTCATTTTTAATCTTCAGCATACCCAAAACTACACTATGCGGAGTAACTTCACAAAGAAGGCTCAAATCTCTAAACTGTTCAAGCAAATCAAATTCTTTCACCATCATAGCGGACATATGTAAGGTCTTTCTACTCAAAGCATCAGCAACAACATTCGCCTTACCTGGATGGTAATTCAATCCAAAATCATAGTCTTTCAGTAACTCAAGCCATCTCCTCTGCCTCAGATTCAACTCTTTCTGATCAAACAAGTACTTCAGACTCTTGTGATCACTGAATACTTCAAAACGAGAACCATACAGATAGTGTCTCCAGATTTTCAACACAAACACCACTGCAGCCAACTCAAGATCATGAGTAGGATAGTTTCTCTCATGAATTCTCAACTGTCATGATGCATAAGCCACCACCTTGCCATTCTGCATAAGCACACCACCTAAGCCCAATTTGGAAGCATCACAATACACCACAAAAGGTTCATCGGCCTTAGGTAAAATCAAGACCGGAGCGGTCGTCAAACGTTGCTTCAATTCGTTAAAACTTCTTTCACAATGAACATCCCATACAAATGCTCTACCTTTACAAGTCAATTGCGTTAGCGGAAGTGCTAACTTGGAGAAACCTTCAATAAACCTTCTATAATATCCTGCCAAACCCAGAAAACTTCTAACTTCTGTAACCGACTTCGGAGTCTCCCAATGTGATACAGCATCAACTTTGGAAGGATCCACTGCAATACCATTACCTGAAATAATATGCCCAAGAAAACTCACCTCATACAACCAAAATTCACACTTCGACAATTTAGCATAAAGTTTATTCTCTTTCAGCACTTGCAACACAACTCTCAAATGTTCAGCATGCTCTTCTTCGGACTTAGAATAAATCAAGATGTCATATATAAACACAACGACAAAAAGATCCAAGTAAGCATGAAAAATTCGGTTCATATACTCCATAAACACACCTGGCGCATTAGTGACTCCGAAAGGCATCACATTATATTCGTAATGTCCATATCGTGTCCTAAACGCTGTCTTTTGAATATCCTCATCCTTCACCTTGATCTGATGGTAACCTGACCTCAAATCAATCTTGCTGAACACACGTGCACCGACTAGTTGATCCATCAAATCATCAATCCTCGGCAATGGATACCTGTTCTTTATCGTTACCTTGTTCAATTGCCGATAATCAATACACAGTCTCATGCTGCCATCTTTCTTCTTTACCAACAACACTGGCGCTCCCCACGGCGATACACTTGGTCTCACAAACTTCTTATCGAGTAAATCCTCTAACTGCTTCTTCAGTTCAACCAACTCAGATGCTGACATACGATAAGGAGCCATGGACACATGCTTCGTTCCCGGAACGAGATCAATAGAGAATTCGACCTCTCTTTCTGGTGGCACATCAGGGATCTCATCAGGAAAAACTTCAGGGAATTCACATACCACGGGTATCTTATCGATAACCGCCTGATTCTCAATCGACAGGAACGCCATCAAAGAAAACAATTGATTCCCTTCAAGCGCTAACCTCTTCAACTGCTTTGTAGTTATCAACTCCACCTCCCCTTCCTCTTCAGCAGAAGAAAAATGTACCGTCTTACTAAAACAGTTAATATGAACGTAGTTGTACTCCAACTAGTTCATACCCAAGATCACATCCATCCCACTCAACGGCAAGCAGACTATGTCCACTTCAAAATCCTTACCAAACATAGACAACGAACACCGCGAACACACAAGAGAAGTAGTCACTGAACCCTTAGCTGGAGTTTCAATAACCATTTCTCCATTCATGCTTGACAACTTAAGACCTAACCTTGACGCACAATCAGTAGCAACAAAGCAGTGTGTAGCACCAGTATCAATAATAGTGATTAAAGGAATATGATTAATAAAACAAGTACCTCTGATCAAACGGTCCTCACTCGCTGTCTGTGTACCAGCCAATGCAAACTCCTTTCCCCCAGATTGCGCCCTCTTAGGCTTTGTACATTGAGACCCAATATGTCCCTCCTCTTTGCAGTTGAAACAAACAACATCAAAATGCTTGCACTCCATCTGCACGTGACCCTTTCTACCACATTTGAAACATCTTTTTGCATCAACACCACAAATATTACTCTTGTGGCCTTTCTCACCACAATTGAAACAGACAATCTCATTAGGCACAACTTTACTAACAGATTTCCTCTCATCATTCACTCTCTGCTTCCCTTTATCAGCTGGAATACTATAAGGTTTCCCACGACTCGGCTGACTCCTGCTCTTCCGCTCATTCATAATCTTATAATGAGCCTTAGTATCAGCCTCATAAATTCTACAGCTACTCACCAAATTAGAAAACTCGCGTATCTTCTGATACCCAATGGCCCGCTTAATCTCAGGACGCAGACCATTCTCAAACTTGATACACTTTGAAAACTCTGCGGTATCAGCTGAATAGTGAGGATAAAACTTGGCAAGTTCCACGAACTTCGCAGCATACTCAGTCACCGACATATCTCCTTGTTTCAGCTCCAAGAACTCTATCTCCTTCTTCCCTCGGACATCCTCCGGAAAATACTTGTTCAAGAACTCTCTCTTGAATACAGCCCATGTAATAACCTCCTCACCAACCTCCAGAATCGGGCGAATACCCACCCACCAGTCGTCGGCCTCATTGTTGTACCCCAATTTTGGACCTAAAATCCGCTTTCCTTTTTTTTTTGTATATATATTATATATCTTTTTACAAAAAAAATCATCGCATTCCTTTTGCCGCATTATTTGAGTCCGTTATCGCATCTTTTGTCGTCGTACTTTTATGTCTGCCAATTTATCTTTTTTTTATCCTTTATAATTATTGTTACTTCTTTATCAAAAAATCTACTTCAAAAAAAAAGGGGAATTTTACCTTATTTATTTACTTATTTTTTTTACCATCATTAATTCAAAATACCTCATAAAGAGGACAAAAATAGTTTTTTTTACCTCCTTCTTTTACCTTTTTTTTACTTATCTTTTTATCACTATTATTACTATCATCACCATTACTACTACATTATTACTACTATTATTATTATCATCATCATTATTATCAAAAAATCTCAAAAATAATAGAACTTCTTTTCTTTTATACTTTTATTTATTCTTTTATTTAAAAGTCCATTTTTGCTTATTTATTCATAAAAAAATATATATAATCATAAAAAATTCAAAAAAAGGATAATTTTTTGTTTTACCTTCTCCTTCTTTTTACTTTTTTGTTTTTTTTGGTCATATCTTTTTATCTCTTATCATTATAACTATTTTCATTATTATAATTATAATTATTATTATTATTAATCTGTTTTTTCAAAAAGGAAAAAAATGCAATGCAATTCTTTTTTGTCACGTTTTTCTGCTTCACTGGTTTGCTTCTTTTTTTCATTTTTTTTTACAGAACAAAAAAACAAGAAACCAAAAATAATTCAATTTCAAAAATTGGGATCCAATGTTTTCTGGAAAAGAACAGAACATGAAAATGACATCCTTTTGTCATCTTTACCATTTTTTATCCTTTTTTCAAACCAACAATCTGATTCAACAAAAAGAATTTCTGCATAATTCCCTTTCAATTTCTAAAACCCTAATATCACTCTATTTAACAAACACAATTCACAGCAAAGAGAGAGAACAACAACGATATTGAGAGCGGCTGAGAAATACAAAAAAAAACAGTAGAACTAAGAACAGAAAAAACACCTAGCTACCATCTTCATAACAGAAAACAAAACAAACCATTTACAACATCAAACCCATTGTCTACAAACCACAAAAAGAATCAAAAATACAAAAAAAAACCTATAAACAGAAAACCTAAACCTAAACCTCCATTTCCCTCATCAGTACCTTGCATAAACAAAGGACAGAGGAAAGTCAGAGAAGGATTAAAGGAAGGTGCAGATCGGAGTAAAGCAAGAAGGAATCTAGAGGCAAAGAAAAAAACGCAACTTACATAGAAGAATCACGTCAGAGAAGGTTAATCCTTGTTTCTCTTCATTTCATTGCATGATTTTCGCATGAACATATAAATCTAGGGTTTTTGATTGTTCGTTTTTGTATGATTGAATGATGTTTCTATGTTCGTCCATGGCGTATTTGCATGACTGATTTCATGATTATGAACGAATTTGAGAGTTAGGGTTTGAATTTGGGGGTTAGGGTTTTCGGATCTGTGGGTGTCGATCCCGATTTTGTGTGGTTCTTTTGCGATTTCTGTTGTTAGATTCGTGTTTAGAACGCGTTTTCATGTAGGGTTAGTGAAGAAAGTTTCTTGATTTGGGATGGTTGGGTTTCTAGGGTTCATGTGTTCTTGATGGATATGGAGGAAAATAAGAACAGAGAAGAGAGAAAGCAGAAAGAAAAACAAAGAAGAAGAGAGAAAGAAAAAACGTTTTTGCCAAATGGGGAAAAACTCTGATATATTCCCCTCCATCCAATTTTACTCCGCGCCCCCCCTAATTTACTCTGCGCCCCCCCCACAACCGGGTCAACAGACTGGGTCATGGACCGGGTCAGGTTTGACCCGGTTCTATAATAATCATTTTGGGCCTCACCCCTTTCAGCCCAATCCAGTTTTTTTTCTTTTTTTGTGTGTGTATGTGATTTGTTTTAATTTTAATTGTTGTTTTTATTAATTTCATTTATTTGTTTTTTTTATCATTTTAAATGTCTTTTTATTTGCATTCATATATATGCATTATATTTGTATGCTTTTAGATGTTTTTGTCATAAAAAATGTATGTATGAGTTTATTGTTTTTTTTTACATAAAAGTATTAACTAAGTGTTTTATACTAAAAAAAAATTCTTAAGAAAATTTCTAAATTCAAAAAAAAACTCTTCTTTAATAAAACAAAAAAAAACTTTCTTTCAGTCATTTAAATGTCAAAAAAAACTTTTTTGTTTGTTATTTTTTTTTTTAAGTTATTTAGTATGCAAAAATAATATGAAAAAACTACAAAAATGTCAAAAAATTAATTATGCTATGTTTGTTCTTTTTTTTTCTTTTTTTTTTCTTTCTTTCATGGTTGATAACATGATTATGTCTTCATTTAATTTCATTTTATAAAAATATATAACATGCTTTTTATTAAAATTTTCATGCATACATGCATTTAAAAATCCTACATTTTTGCACTACATCACATTATGCATTTTTTTAGTCACATAACCTTTTTTTACAAGGTTTCTACATCACATCACATTTTATATCACATGTTCACTACACATTCTCATGCATACATGCATTTAAAAATCACTACATTTTTTACTACATCACAATCTACACTTCTTGCATTTTTACATAACATTTTTTTACAAATTTTTGCATCACACTACAATTTCACATTACAATCTCACTTCACATTTTCCTACATGCATACATGCATTGCATTTAGATTAGGACAATGCATCATTTTAAAAATGCATGTTAGAGACAATATTTTAATTTATAAAATCATTGAGCTCTAACATTAGCATTGATAGTTAAGGGCCTTTTGGCCTAAATTCATACTCTTCATAAAAATAAAAAACATAAAAAAATTCTTTTGCTAAATAAAATTACTTTTTGCTTGTGTTTTAGTTGGAGTTGTTTGTTACTACGAATGACTTTCAAAATTTCTATTATCATGTATTTGCCTCCCACACCCCTTTTTTCACACACTTCACCTTTAAGTAGAATATAATATCTTACTATGATTTCTCTTCTTAATGGTTTGTGTACATATTCATTGCCATATTTATTTTTCGCATTTGCATTTTATTTTATGCATTGCTATTTATTTATTTATTTATTTATTTATCTATTGCTTATTATTATTATTATTATTTATTCATTCTAATTCGATATGGTTGTAAATTAATTATTCAATTGGGTTGTAATAGCGTAGGACTTTATTTATCGCCTTTACTGCTTTCCTAGCTCACACATCATACACAACGCCAAAAATTCATTTCCAAAGGAGAGGACTCGTAGTTAAATTTCAAATTAATTACGAGACTTTTTTGAAACAAAAACTTTTTTCAAAACAAACAGACGATCCTTTTACAAAACAAACGCAAGCTCGCCTTATAATCATCTTTAACATGACATTATCTACAATTTATTTTCTTTACAATCTTCTTTTCGTTCAAACACAAAAAAAGAAACGAATACACTTTCGTTTTCAAACAATAACTTTTTTCTTTACAACATCTTTTCTTACAACCTCTTTCTCTCAACAATTACACTTCTCTCAAAAATCTTTTTTTACAAACAAAAAATATTTACACTTCTTTTCTTTTATTTACTTTATGAGATAAAATTTTCTTAACATTTACCCACTTTCTTTTCTTTCTTCTATACAACTTCTTTCCCCATTCTTAAAAGCATGTATCAAAAAGCACAAAAACATATAAGAGGTTACCATGGAGTACCATGGGCGCTTGAGGTGCTAATACCTTCCTCAAGTGCAACTAACCCCCGTACCTTAGAATCTCTTTCTTTTAAAAGGTTTTCAATTTTTTCCCCTCCTTTGGAAATGAAAAATAAAACTGTAGTGGGGTATGTCACAAAATCCCCGCAACACTCATCAGCAAGCATATGCGTACCAAAACGCACCATCTGCGCTTCACTACAGTCCATCACCCGGAAGATCCTCTCGATATCCTTCAACCAACTCTGAGCCCCATCGGGATCATACCTGCCCTTGAAAGTAGGCGGATGATTCCTTAGAAACGTTTCCAGCATCCTCACACCGTCATTCACACCCGCACCTACAACTTGAGGTTGACCCACAGCTTGGGCGACAGCATGAAGTGCGGCAGCAATCGCATCATCGTTACGTCTACCTGTACCAACCATCTTAGCAAAATTCTACAACAAGAAACAACAGATAAGCAACAAAAATAACATAAATTAGTTGTCACGCGACACGACAGACTCTTCTAATTGACCGCCGGACAGACCGACCTGCTCTGATACCAATTGTAACACCCCGTTTCCCAAAATAAATAAATAAATAAATCGCAACTAAATGATAAATCAGAGTAACATAAAAACGGAGTATTACGCTACTATTTCCTTCAGGTAATAAATAGGAAAATTTCTATTTATTTAAATCAATCATGTCAACAATATTCACTAAAATCGCAGCGGAAATATAACAATATTTATTCAACAATTGTTCTATCAAAGTTTGGCACTAAGGTCTCAACGTAATTCATAATAGTAATTAAAATCAACATAATTGTTTTTCAACATAAAATCATAAAACTAATACGTAACAAGGAAAATCCAATAATCAAAGCCTGCCCCGTTACGTATCAGAGCACCTAGACACGTGAGGAGTCCACTCACATCAACAGCTAGTCCTGGAAATCTGCACTTGCCCACAAGGCGGCAATTCCAACAGAAGGGGTGAGATCACAATTCAATAATTAAAAGCATAATAAATCATGCAACAAATAAATCAACTTAACAACATAATCATCATCTCATCAATAATTCATAATTCATTATTCAAGAAAATCATAAAAATTAGCTTTAAGTTTCATCATCTTACCCTTCATTAAATCCCTCTTTTCATCTCATGACACGACTCGACTCGACTCAACAAATGCAACGACACGACTCAACTCGACTATGCAAGACTCTTATGCATGTGGTACCAAACGGAGCATCAAGCCCCCAACTTCCAATGCCTTAATTCGGCTACAGGGCATCAAGCCCCCATCTTAAAAACGGAGCATCGAGCCCCCATCTCAGAATACGGAGCATCAAGCCCCCAACGTCCAATATGCGACACGACGACTAACAACAACTTTACATCAACATCTCAATGCCAAAACTAGGCCAACGTGGTTTACAACATAGACAACAATGTCTTACGACTCGATAACCTTGACATTGACAAGGACTTCTCTCCACAATATTCTTAATTCGTCACATAACTTCAAAAATTCATATAAAATTATTCACAAGGTATTTTTGTGTCAAACCAACGCCACTGGAAAGATAATTCAACTATCTACAACTTTCGTGTTTACAACTAAGGCCAATTCTGCACCGATCAATACCAGTTTTCAATTCAAATTCGGGTACAGAAACTGAAATTTCACTGTGACCTACGTGTAGTAATTTTACCATACCTTGAGTTCTAGGGATGATTTTGAAGTCAAACCAAAGCCATTAGAAAGCTAACACAATTATCTACAACTTTCATGTTTACACCAAAACCCAGTTCAAAACGGAAAACGTGTGAAAATGCGCAAGAACATGAAACAGAGATGCTGTCACTGTGCAGCTCTTGGGAAAGTGATATTTTCTACCTAAAAACTTTGTTTTAACTCCGATTTTCACCAAACTTGGCCCTTTAATTCACTCCTACATAACCTAACTTAATACGACACAAAACACAACAATCCAACCCCAGTTCATGCACAATTCATTAGCTCTATTCGTCAACAATTATTCTTTTTACCAACAACCCTATTCTTTCTAAACTTTATCATTCTCAACAATTTCGACACCAATCATTACAGAATAATCAAGGACTATTTCATACATTAAAATTGACATTAACAACACACAATTCATCAGTTTTCATGGGAATTCACAAATTAAACCCTAAACTCAATTCTACCTATTTTCTCATGAACCACTAATTAAACATGAAGAATTAAACCCTTAATTAGAGAAGTGAAACCCCACCTTACCTGGTTTGATTGAATTATAAAGGTCCTAGCTCCTCTTGCCTCTTCTCTCTTGCTCTTGGTTTTTCTTTTTCCCTTTTTCTCAAACTTCTCTGTTTTCACGTGAAACTGATTTTTCTTTTCTCTGGCTATCCTTTTCTTAACCTCCTTCATTCTAATTAATTTTAATTAATTCCCACTAATTCCTTTGTTTCCTCTTAATTACACCCCAGCCCCCTTAATTCTAAAATATTCTAATTCCTATCTTATTATTACTAACTATTAATAAAATCATTTAATTAAATAAACAAATCACATAATCACATAAATCAATTAAATAGGACTTTAAACTCTACCAAAAATAAAATAAACAGGCGTTACAGACCTCGAAGAAAATCCCTCGAATGCTTTTAGCCACTTAGCATTCCTTCGAAAATTCCATAACCCTCATACTGACCCTTTGACCCTTTGCAAGGTTATACAAATAGAGAACATGATTGATCAGTATGCAAAGGTGATACAACGGGAGAAAGGTAACTTGGCTAAGCTGAATAGCCAAAAGCATGCTCATGCTGCTTTATTAACCAAGGCTAAAGAGGCACACCTCGAGGTTACTAGAATTCAAGAGGAAGCTGCTAAAGTTGAAACCCCAAGACTCATTACTTGCAGAAATAACATTGCTGCTTGGGAGGCTAATGTAGCTGAGCTTCAACGCCAAATCGAGGAATATCAAGCCAAAATTGCTGCAGAAAAATCTGCCCAAGCGGCCATAGAGGAGGAAATTTCTCAATCCTTTCAAGCTGACATTGATGCCAAAGGGAGAGAGGGGATTCGAGCCTTTGACGATTCTGCAGTTATTGCTGCTGAAGTACAGGAGCTCGAAGATGCCCAGCAAGTGATTGAGACTGAGAAAATTTCCATTAAGGCCTTGTATCAAGAAGTAGCCAGTACTTTGTAATTCGATTTTATTATCTGCTCGAGACAAATGTTTATGCTATTTTGGTTTGTAACTTGACAATGCCCTTTTGTGGCAAAATTTATTGTTTTTTATTTGCCATATCTTTATTCATTCTAAGTTTTATTCTGCGCTTATGTTTAATTCGAGTAAAGCTGGTTTGTATTTCTTCAAATATTTACCATTTATTCCTAACACATGTTTGTCAGGACTTAACTCTTCGATTTCATAAGCACCATTTGAAAAAACTTGAACAATTTTGAATGGACCTTCCCATTGAGGGGACCATTTGCCTAAGACTCTATCTTTTTTATCCATAAGCAAAATAACTTTCCAAACTAAATCCCCTAAGTTAAAAACTTTTGACTTTACCCTTTTATTATAGGCTTTGGCAACTCTTTCTTTTTGCCTAGTCATATATTCTAAAGCGTGTAACCTTTCTTCATCCAAATCAACCAATTCATCTAACATCATTTCCCAATATTTATCACTTGGTATTTCCATTTGCCTCTGTACTCGAAACGATTGCATTGGTATTTCCAGCATGGGCAATTGAGTTGGAGTTGCCCCCAGCATGGGCATTCTCTCTTTCCAACTTCTTAAGGCGTTGATACCTACGCCATTGAGTTCGAGTCATAGGATTCTTTCCCTTATAGTTGTTATTATAGGAAAATTTCCTATTTTCAGCATTGTTGCTCGAAGCAACTTGACTCGAGCCACCAACATCCATCCTTCTCTTTTGATAGGCCTGATGCTGGCCAGATGACCATTGGTTAACAGGAACTCTATTAGAAGGAACATATGTTTGTCTCCTTCCAAGCCTGTCATGAATGGTAGGGCCTTGGTTTATGGCCTTGCCCTTGTTTGGTCTCTCAGTAGACCATTTGCTTTTGTTAGCCACATATGGCATAACATTCTTAAGGCCTGCAGTAGCCTCTTTGTCACACACAGCGCTGCAACGAGGACACAACATAACTTCCTTGTTGCTCAGCTTGCACCTGGTGAGAAAATCAATGAGTTCCTCTTCAGCTCGAGGATAAACTACTTTAATTTTCTCAGCATACTCCCTTTCAGTAACGGCTCGAACCGGGGATGCTTCCATTGCGTCTATCATCAAACATTCGAATGGCTCAACGTAAGATGTCTCAACCACTTGAAGGGGATCTGTGTCTACTTTCATGGGTTGCTTAGCTTTTTCGTCAAACTTCAGCCTCCCTTCATCCAATGCCTTCTGCACCAAATCCCTAGAAACAACACAATGTGAAGTTTTATGACCCAAAAAATTATGAAATTTGCAGTAACCTCTTTTCTTTCTTTGTTCTAATGAGGGAACTTTTAATCCTTTTTGAACAATTATTTGGCCATCAATGACCAATAAATCAAAGATTTCATCACACTTGGTAACATCAAATGTGTAGGTTTTAGCAACATATTTATCATTCTTTGGTTCATTGGGGTTCTTGCCATTCGAGGGCTTTAACAATTTACAAGTGTAAGGAGGCCCTGGCTTTAATTCAGCCAAGTCTATCTCACTTTGATCAACCTCCTCGAATTCTAGATCATATTCATTTTCACTTTCATAGTTCCCTACATAAGCTACTTTCTCTTTCTTATGAAACTTGCTATTCCTGGCCTTTTCATTCTTAAGTCTTTCAACCTGTCTAACCCTATCAGCCAGTTGAGCCATGTCTCTAAGATGTTGAGTATCTAATTTCTTTCGAATCGAGTAGTCTAGGCCACCAGCAGCCATTTCTACCAATTCATGTTCAGGAACTTGAGTGAAGCATCTGGCTTTAAGAAGCCTAAACCTATTGAGATAATCATCAATAGATTCTGGTGTTTTGCGCCTAACACTTGCTAGTTCTTTGAGACTTATCTTTGTTTGGCCCATGTAGAATTGCTCATGAAAGAGCCTTTCGAGTTGGGTCCAAGTAAATACAGAATGTGGGGGTAAGGTTGTGAACCAAGTAAAAGCATTTTTTGTTAGAGAATTGGGAAAATACTTCATCCTCAAATTCTCATTATTTGCTATGTCCCCAGCCTCAATCAAATACCTAGCAATGTGCTCGACTGTAGACTCTGTTGTATCACCCGCAAACTTGGTAAATTTTGGGGTTTTCCAACCCCTTGGTATTTCTGCTTGCAAAACAAATTCAGATAATGGTGACACAAAGTTGGGTCTATGTAAACCTACATTTAGACCATTTTGGGCAAGGATGGTTTCTACCAAATTGGCTAAGTTATTCTGCCTAAAATCATTATGTTGAACATTTCTCAACACCTCATCAGCATTTTGGTTTCGATGAACAAGCACCACTTCAGGTTCAACATTCCTTTGTACAGGTTGGTTCACAACTTGTGGTTCTTGCTGCTGACCTCGAGCCTCTTCGATTCGATTGTCAGCAACTTGTCCAGGCCTTGGTCTAGGGGCCTGTAATGGTTGAAGTGGTTGTTGGATGGGCACTTGTGCCCCTCCAAAGAAATCAGCAATTCTGCCCATTTGGGTAGCCAAGGTTTGGTAAGTCTGATTTGTATCTCGAATTAATGGGTTAATTATTGTACCCATTTGTTCAGTGAGTAAATTCACCATATCATAATTACTCTCATCCATTTGTTGCCTCATAGACAAAAGTGAATCTGTGGTGAGGGCTGGTTGGTTCATTCGAACTCTAGTATTATTAGAATTTTGCCCTTGTGGAAAGGGAGACCTCACTGTTATCCCACTAGGCGTGCCAATTTGTTTACGCTGATTTTTGGTAAACAACCGCTAGTTTGCAATGCTTGAGAGACTAACTAGAGAATCTCGGGACATGTTTGTGCATTTATTGTTCAAGTTTGAAAATAGCAATGTTCATTAATGTAAATGAACAAGTTTGATTTGAAAAAGTAAAAGAAAGTAAATAAAATGTGACTTGCTTGACAAGAAATATAAAAATACTCAGAATGAGTACGTATTGACAAGAAAAGTAAATAATTCAATGAATTAAAAGGCAAAGAATGTAAATGAAAGCATGTAAATTGCATGAAATGTAAATTGCATTGAATTTAAAAGAGTTTGATCACAAGATCATACATTGTTGCCTTGTCTATTCCTTTCACTCGAACGCTTGGATACTCAGAATGTGTAAGGTTTGTAGTATGAGAGATTGTGATCCTGATTACAACAAATGAACTAGTATTTATAGATAAAAACTAAGGCTAATTAGTAACGACTAACTAACATCCATTTGCCAAGTGTACAGCCACTTCATCCTTATCCAAAATGTCATCAGATATCAGTTTCGAATGAAGCTTTGCAATGGTTTGAATTTGAATTTGAATCTTCTGCCAATTCTTGATCATTTCTTCAAGTTAAAAAATCTTAATTCGAGTTCGAGCCATTCGAATAGCGTTAACTCGAGTAGAAAGTCTTTGTAACTTGTATATTTCCTAAAGTTATGAATATTTATCTGATTTGACTTTCGCCAAAATATATTTAATTTTGACCTTTTGATTTAAATAATAACTGGGAAAACATATACCCATAATTAAAGACATATTTAAATATATTCAGAAAAATATTTAAACTTTATTATTTTAATTAGCCAAAATATTGGCTAACACTACCTCCGTACTAAAATGAGTTAATTTACACAAATTGTCCTTTATTAATGATATGAAAAAAATAAATTGAAGAAATAAAAGAAGAGAGAGTAATAAATAGTTAAGGGTATAATAAGAAAAATAGCATTAAATGTTTCATTGATAATGTAAAGCGACTTATATTTTAGTATAATTTTTTTCTCAAAATGACTTATATTTTAGTACGGAGGGAGTAAGTTGCATGAATAAAAACTAAAAATAACATTTAAACCTATAAAATTAGACATTTGATTAGATTTTGTAGGGGCAATTAAAGAAAATTAGTGGTAATTTAAATTCATATATTTTTAGTAATTGTTATTAAGTACTCCCTCCGTTCATCAATATTTTTCGTTTGAGAAAAAAAAAGATCAAATTAAAAGAGTGTATTTTTGTACCTTATCTTTTTATTATACCATTTTTTGGAATATATATATATATATATATATATATATATATATATATATATCTTAATTTTAATCAACTAATAAGTTCATTTTTTTTGCACAATTTCTCTTTCCAAAAAATAGAAACACAACAAAAACAAGAAAAATATTATATTAATAAGTTTAGTAAAAAAAAATACAATAAACAAATTATTTAAAATTTAGAGAATAAAAAAAATTAAGAAGAATGGTAGAATAGACAAAATATAACCTTAAGAATGAATGAGAGTTAAAATTTTGAAGATCGGATTTCGAAGAAGTAGATTGATCGTAATATATGTATCATCAGGTACCTAGATTCTATGAAAGGGCCATGAACTTTGACTAAAATTGTTGACTTTGACTGCTGATTTCAAATTTTATCAATCAAACTGTTCAATATCACTTAATTGATCCAACAAATCAATGAGAAATAAAATTTTGATGATCGAATGTCGAATGTGTGGATTGATCGTAATATCTATCTCATCAGATACTTAGTTTCTATGAAAGTGTCATGAACTTTGACTAAAATTGCCGACTTTGATTGTTGATTTCAAATTTTATCAATCCAATAGTTCAATATCACTTAATAGATCCAACAAATTAATGAGAGTCAAAATTTTGATGATCCGATTTCGAATGCGTGGATTGATCGTAATATCTGTCTCATCGGATACCTAGTTTCTAAGAAAGGACCATGAACTTTGACTAAAACTACTTACTTTAACGGGTGAATTCAAATTTTATCAATCCGACAATTCAATATCACCTAATTGATCCAACAAATGAATGAGAGTCAAAATTTTGATGATCGGATTTCGATTGAGTGGATTGACCGTAATATCTGTCTCATCGAATATTTAATTTTTATGAAAGGGTCATGAAGTTTGACTAAAACTACAAATTTTGACCAGATATTTTGATGATCGTATTTCAAATGTGCGTATCGATCATAATAATCGACTCATCGGATACATAGTTTTATGAAAAGACCACGAAGTTTGACTAAAACTATCTACTTTGATCGGAGATTTTGAATTATATTGATCCGCCAGTTTAATATCGTCTAATTGGATCAACAAATAAATGAAAAGGTCGTGAAATCATAATTTTACTTTATTTATATAATTTTTAAATCATTAATTTCAATGTGGAGGCTAAAATCCTATTCAATTAGATTCATATAACTTAATGATATAATTAACAAATTATTTTTATTTTCCTAATCGATTAAGTTAAATTTAAAGAGTTAAATTTATATGCATTGACGATGTAAAATAAATTTACACAGTCATCTAATAAAAAACTGCCAATCTTCCGTGTCATATGAAGTGGGGTAAAGTGGGGCGACATGGCGGAATACATAGTAGTCATTGGTTGACAATATAAAATTATTTTACATTGTCGGCGCATACAAATTAATCCAAATTTAAAAGTATATTTTTTTTTTGTTACAAGAGATAAAAAGTATATATTGATATTTCATCATAATTTATTATACATAAACATAATAAAAATTTCGGTAGAATAAAATTTATCATGTTCAATATAATTATGTACTAATAATGTCACAAACATAATTTTAAACTCTTTAACATATATCATTTTTCTTAATTAAAGATTAAGATAGTGCTGTTATTCCTAATCAATTAAAATTATGCAAATCATATAGAAATTTTATTCATAATAATTAAATTGCATACAGTTAAATCAAAATATATATATTCTTTGAGTGCAAATATTTATAAGGCCTAGTTCGAAACTGGCGTTTGCCAAATATATTTCTCTTGTGTTTAAAGAGGAACAAAATTCCCAAAATGATGAAGACAAGATTTGAACCCGCAACGTGGAATCTGCAGCAAAACGTGAATACCACTACATCAAGCGCATTAGTTCTATTAAGTTTGCGTTGTTTAATATTTATAAACACAGTTTTTAAAGGAATCATCATCTTTTGCCTTCAGCCGGGTCACTTTGACCCGGTTTCAGACCGCGCATAACCCGGTTCGATCTCTCTCGATACTCTATGCGAGCTAACAATTCCTATCTCATTTTAACCGCAGTTCAATTTTAGAAGGATATCCGGTGTTAATTTTAAAAATCGAAAGCAAATTGCACATTGAAAAATTAGGAATTTTACACACTGGGCATGAATGGTCGTGATGTTGTTCGTTCCCGTTGTTTCGGTTGTTATGGTTGTTCTGGTCGTTTGTTTTGGCAGTTCCCTTACAAAATAGAGGACGAAAAAAAATGGGTGATGTTTATTTGTTGGATTAGTGTTCTTGTTGTCGTGAAAAAGAGGAAAAAGAAAGACCAAGAATGAAGAAGACAGTATGATTGGGTAAGAAGATGAATATGGTTTATTATGCAGGTTTGGTAAAGAAGATGAAATGTTGTTTTACTTGATTTTCAACGTTTGGTTTTATTAGATTATGTCTTTAAAATTGTAATATTAAAAGTTAAATATTATTATAATGAATGGGCTAAGTATCTTAATTTTAATATATTAAAGGCCCGTTTGGTGCGCCGGATAGATAAGGACAAGATAGGATAAAAAGTTGAATAATAACCCAAATGATAGTAACATGATTAGCATATATCATGTCATGTGTTTGGTGCACATATGATAAGAAAAATAATTTTATTAGTTTATCATATCCTGTGTTTGATACACATTTGATATTGACATGATAAGATATATTCATAAAATTAAAATTGATACACGCTTAAATAGCACTAAAATAATATAAAAAAACATAAAAAAAATATATGATCAATAAAAACATAAAAAAACACGTCAAATAATAGTGAGCCAGCAAAAAAATAGGTGAGATGGTTAATATACTCCTTTCATGTTGATAACCAAGCCGAAAACAATGATTAAAATAACAAAGAGTAATTGGATAAGCTTAAATAGTAAGTTAAATTTATCCTTTTCTATTGGTTCACCAAACAACGGATTAAAATAAGATTGGAAAACGTTAACATATCTTGTTCCCTAACCTGCGCTCCAAACGGGCCCTAAGGGCTTAGTTATAATATTAAAAGATATGAGAGTGCATGGTAAATAGAATCTACTATATAATCTTATGTGACATTGACCAATTCAACCCTGCATTTTGATTGGCCAAAAACATGACTTCTTTGAAGAAGGCAAAATGGTGACTTCACCATAGAATCTCTCATCAAAATTTGATAAAATATACCGGGCTAAATTGCACTTTTAACCTTTTATATATGTTTCAAAAACTTAGTCATTTTAGTCTTCTATATTTCAAAATAGCAGTTTTAGCCCTCTATCTTTACCCTTTTGTAAAAGGTCAATTTTGACCAAGTAAACGCTGACATGGCAAGTCACTTAAGTGACTCAGCTGCTAAGTCAGCGTTTTTTTGTCATATAATTTTTTTTAAAAAAAGGAACTAAAAAAAACAAAAGAAAGGAAACAAAACGAAACGAAACGGTGAATTGGAGGAATTGCCAAACATTTGCATGGTAGTTGGAGGAAAAAATATCAGGAGATGAATTGAAGGAAGCATTTTGGGCTGCAGCCAAATCCACTACTATGCCTGAGTTTACTAGAACTATGAATAATTTACCACCTAGTATGTGGATGCTACACCAATTGCTCCTCCGTATGTTAGAAGAGCACCGAGAAGGCTTAAAAAACTTAGAAAGAAGGCAAATGATGAGCCTAAGGATTCTCCAAGGATGAAGAGGAATCAACACACTATTACATGTAGAAGATGTGGAATTTTGGGCCATAACAAAAGGTCATAAACTTCTATTTTAGATGTCATGACTTTTTTTTTTGACAACAGATGTCATGACTTTTTATAAATAATGACGTTATGTATTATGCGTAGTTTGAATTTATAGTCCAATTTTGATGCACTTATACTTGTGTGGATGTCATAACAAGTCTTATATGGTGAGAAAAAGTTATGATTAATTATATGCACAAACTATTAAGGTTTTCTAAATATTATGTTGAATTAGTGTTATTAAAAATATCAAAGATTTTTATGAATTGGATTTGAATAATTGGATATTAATACTTTTGTACAAAAAGTGGATGTTAATACTATATTTAAAAATAATAATTTTAATACCCAAGAATCATTATCTCATCTCACTTTTTCATTCTATTTTTTTTTTAAAAAAATATATGAGAAAAAAAACGCTAACTTGGCAGCTGAGTCACTTAAGTGATGTGCCATGTCAGCGTTGACTTAGTTAAAATTGACCTTTTGCAAAAGAGGGTAAATATAGGGGTCAAAACTGCTATTTTGAAATATAGGAGGCTAAAATCGCAAGTTTTTGAAACATAGGGGACCAAAGTGCAATTTAGCCAATATATTGTTGAATTAAAAGTTTATATTATATAGATTATTCTTGTAAAACTTCATACAAATTCAAAATTATTTGATATATTATTAATACACACATAAAGATTATCTTACACACAAAGTGTAGTGATCCGGAATCGAACCCGGGTCATAGATGTCTTGCCTAAATTTTTTGATATTTTTTATGAGTTAAGTTAAGACTTTTAGATTCCATGTGACATTTCTAACTAAAACAATTTAATAGATCCTCCTTCTCAAAATATAAGAGAGATTTTTTTTTTATATTTTTTGTCTTATTTAAGGAAAAATAAATAAATATTCATCTTTTTCAAGAAAAGTTGTCAATAATTTTTTTCCCATCTTTTCCAAAAAAATTTACTTCAAGTAAAATACAAAAAAAAAACAAATTTTTAATCATTATATTTACATTTTTCTTAATAAATATAATTTTTATTTTTTTCTTATAACATGAAACGGAAGGACTACTACCTATTTCTTTTGTCTCTTTTTATAAAACATATTTCAATTTTCAATTACATTTATTATTTATTAACATATATATTACATACCTCTATTTATTTAACTGCTTTTTTAACCCAAGGGATGTGGTTGAGAGGTTGAGGTTCATCCTCCCTTAACTAATGGTCGAGGGTTCAATCCTCACCTTGAGTATGAAGCAGCTTTAAATCCTTGGGCTTGCTATCTCACCCATGGAGGTACCTCCAATCTAGCGAGGGATTAGTCACTGCGTTTGACGGTGGATACTTCGGTCTCGACAAAAAAAAAATTAATCGTTTTTTCAAAATCTTACAATAATTACAATGATAAAACATAAATAAATAATTCATAAGGGATAAATTTATAAAAATAACATTCACTGTAAATAAATTTAACAATACCATTAAAGTTGTCAAGACTGACTACCCAGCCTATTTCTGGCCGGCCTGGGCAGATGGCAGGCGACATCGGATCGGGATAAAAAACCCGAATGAAAAAGGCTGCCCGACATTATAAATCAATGTTATTGAACTTTTTATTATAAGTTAATTTTTTTTGTATAATAGGCATAGATTAATGTTTTTCTTCCAATTTTTATCCTCTAATAATTTCTTTATTAGTTTAATGGATCATTCTAACATAGAAAAAATTATCTAAAATAAAAAATATATATTTTATTTTATAATACAATTTTTTATAAAGTTATATGCATAAATTCTAATAGAATTTTCCTAGAGTAATAAGCATAAAGAACTTTTGCAAAGTCAATTCTATTGTTTTAACTAGGGGTAATCGTATACGAATTAATTCAAAAGTAAAACTGTAAAAGTGAATTAATTCAAATCGAAACCACAAAAAATGAAAAAATGCATTTGGTTTAGATGAATTTAGATGATTTTTAATGAACCCCACAGTTTCGGTTTAGTTAGCAATTTTAGAAAATCGAACCACAAAATTAAACTTAAATTTCTATCATTCCAATACATAGCTCAATTAACAAGTTAACCCACAAAATGAACTTAGAAAACATACAAGTTCATTTATCCATTCTTTAATGTTATAATCTCTTACTTCAACTTAATCTCCTTGAATAAACAAATTTTATTGGTATTATATTGTTATTTCGAACTTTAAGTTTTTTTGTTTTAGATATTTAAAATTATTTATTACCGAAATGTAGTATTATAAATCACACCAACCAATTAATTCAAGCCGAATTGGTTCTGTTTGATTATCAATTGAGTGGTGCTACATGGCACGACACTCTTATGTACGAGAGTTGCACGACTCCAATTTAATGCATACAGTTTGCTCAATTTTTTTATTTTAAATTTTTGTTCTAAAGCAATATTATTTGATGCATGTATAATGTGATACATCATGTGTTTTTAAATACCGTACATATGATATAACATTACATTATTAGATGTATGTGTAAAATAACTTTACATTAACAGTGGATATAAATTAAATTCATAGAGTTTAATTATTATGAACTGTCAGTGTAAAATTATTTTACACATGCATCTAGTAATATATTGCTACATATGATTGTGATTCGAACTATAATATTTTTTTTGTACATAAATGAAATGACAAAACCACTATAAATCACACATACAAAGTGGAGTGACTATGGATTGAACCTCGGTCATGGATGTCCGGCTAATTAAGCTACTTGATCAAAAACAATTAAGAGAATTTAGTGTAACAAAAAAAAATATAAAAGAAGAAGCAATTTAAGCTTCTCGTGGATTTGGACTACAAACATAGTCGTGCTATTCATCATTTTTCTTATCAATTAAACCAAACCGTAAACATTTTTATATTATAATTAAGTTCATGTTGAATATCACGGTGGTTGTATCAAAATTATAATAATTTATCATAATTTTATTCTATCATAATTTTTCATAAATTACAAGTTGTAATTTTTGTAAAATTACAGTAAGTCAGTTCAATTCTAATACATTATCGTAAAATTATTTACATTATAATTAAGTGCATATTTAGTATCACGGTGATTATATCCGAATTACGGTAATCTATAATAATTTTTAATTCTAAGACATTTACAGTAAAACCAAACATTCAGGCTAATTAGGATGACCTTTATGCTTACAAGTTAAAACCGCAGCCAAACACGTTTTAACCTTGTGGGTCGGCAATCAAAGCTGTTTCTTCAAGAATTTACAGTGACAGTGACAACTGCATCTTATGCTCTCAACTCCAAAGCAAACCCATAAGACAAGAACCAACAAACCATTCAACTTCAGAAACAACCCAACAATTTTCCACTCTCTTTCTACTTTCTTACTACTTAATTCCCTATTCCCCAATTCACGCGTTCAATTCCTCTTCTTAGATCAATTCAGTTCTCATAAAAAAACCCTTCCTTCACGTTTACCCCAAATATTCAATATTCAATATTCAACACCGCTTTTCTTTTTTCTACAACCCTTTTTCTCCTTCAACACATTGTAATGTTATATAAACACACTAATTCGTTAAGATCTACCATGTGAATTTGTTTCTACTTGTTTAATTAACTCTGTTAAATTGCTATTAAAAGGGTGCTTTTAGATTTTAATATGACTAGTAATTGCCAAACTTCTGGTAGTAATCACAATATTAAGGGTTTAATCTCCAACGCTGGTGCTGGTGCTGCTGCTGGTAATTTTTTGTCTTTTTGGCTTTGACCCTTTTCTTATTCTGAGTTTAGCTTTAATGGGGTTCTCTCAAAATCTTCACTTTAATGGGTTTTTTACATGATTGTAGGGGCAATAGCTGCTACGTTTGTGTGTCCATTGGATGTGATCAAGACAAGGCTACAGGTTCATGGCCTGCCACCTGTGCAGAAAGGTGCACTTCTTTGTTAATTGCTTAATGCTATGAAGCACAAACACTTCTCCGATTAGGCGTGTTCTAGTGTCGAACACATGTCATATTTGACATTGACACCAGTTGCATTGAATTATATCATTTTTTTCAAAAAAATTATGCGACGTGTTAGTGTCTGTGTCCGGTGTATGTGTCCATGCTTCATAGGCTTAATGGGTCATGGACAATGCTGTGATTGTTGTTGGATTTCTGTTCAGAGTGAGAAGTAGTTTTCTAACATATATAATTTTTCTAATTACTTAGTTTAATGCCTTTGAATTAATTTTCAATAAAGAAGTGCTTCTTTATCGACAATTAGCCGTTAGGTGTTTGTATCAATATCATCATTAATATGATGATGAGGTTTATATATTGTATTGTTTGAAACTTGATTTGGAGTTCGGATAGTTCGATACAATTCAAAGAAATGTTGTCAATTGCAAATAGCATAACATAGATATCTGTTCAAAATATGCTACATTATAGTGCTATACTATAGCATTGTAATAGCTGCTATTTGATAACACTTTGCACTACGTCGTGTATCGCTGAACAATTGGGGTTTGTTAAACTATTGCTATGCTATAGGGTTGCTACATGTGCTAATTTGGCAACACTGATTCAAAGTGTCTCTGATATATGTAGCACTACTGCAGCAATACTATTTTAGTATGAATAAATTATAGCGCCTAATCTTTTCCGTTCTCCTAGGTAGTGTTATTGTCACAAGCTTGCAGAATATTGTTAGGACTGAAGGCTTCAGGGGAATGTACCGTGGCCTTTCACCAACAATACTGGCATTACTTCCAAACTGGGCAGTGAGTTTCTTTTATCCTTGCCTATGTTTTTGTGTTGTGATTGGCGGCTGTTGCAGTAAAAGATGTGAAATACTGCTATGGATGCATTTCTATTCCAATTCTATTATTATGGCTTATTTAAGCATTCTCATGTATTCAGTAATTGAATAATTTAATTATTGTTGGCCATAAGAAGTATTGTTTTACAGCTCTTGGGTACTGTTGAAATTTACAACTCTTAAAAAACAACAAACAGTATAATGCAATTTCATCTCTTGTAATGGCTTATCCTTATATTTCATATCCTTTGAAATGACAATGAATTTATTTCAACTGTAGGTTTACTTCACATGTTATGAGCAACTAAAGGGATTGCTTCGATCACATGGTATATTATCAATATGATAATTGAATTTGTTCATCTCTTAAGTTATTGGAATTTGGAATTGTTATACGTTTCTCAAACTTTTTCCAATTCTCTGTTCCTCGGATCCTTTATTGATACTACGTTTTATATGACAATACTTATTGGTAATACTGTCGCAGAGGGTTGCAACGAACTCACTACTATGGAGAATATTATAGCCGCTGCTGGTGCTGGGGCCGCAACAGCAATATCTACAAATCCATTGTGGGTTGTTAAGACAAGACTCCAAGTGAGTTAGTGCTTCTCGTATCTGTACTCTTGCAATAAAATGTAAAATTAGGAACGTACACTCTTTTTTATTGTTCTTTTTATTCGTCCTTTTTACTGTTGATGTGTCTTAATCTTCCATATATTTGTATGATTCTGACACCATATTTATTTTAAAGAAATGTTGAGTTTATAAGGCTATCCATCATGGTATGTTTCAATGTTTGCTGTCCAAATTAATCAGTTAAATTGAATTGTTGCTGCTGTATATGTTTTAAATTGTATCTGTTGGTTGTACTTCTTTCTGTTTCAATGATCATCATCATCAAAATATGTGCTCTGTATTTCACATATTCATTGATACCGATACATGCTCTTGTTATGTTCGATATTAATTCATTTCCCCCCCTGAAAATGTTAGACGCAAGGAATGAGGCCTAATGTTATTCCTTACAAGAGTGTTCTTTCCGCTTTGAGAAGGATTACACATGAGGAAGGCCTACGAGGACTATATAGGTAGGTCTGGTGTTAGGTTCAGTAACTTAAGACTTATGATTTGATTTATTATTTTTCAAAATGATAGAAATCTGTTTTCGTTATTTGAGACATGTTGTCATGAAAAGAACTTGGCAAAACTGTGCCTAAGATTACATTATATATGAATGCTTCAAATTTAGATGATCAGTATAATTCTATAACCAATATTTTCAGAGATAAAACAAACAGATCAACTGTTTAGCCGTATTCAGTCTTGTTGGAATTTCCTAATGCTTTCTATAATGTCACATCATCATTTGGATCAATGAGTATAAATTTCTTTTTCCAAGTTAAATAAAAACAGAAACTAATATTGTTTGAAAGCTACAGAAACAAAACTTATAATGTGAGAATTTCAGCATGTTTTTTTGTGTATTTAGTTTGAATTATGATGGTATTATATTCTTTGATGCAGTGGCATTGTGCCTTCATTAGCCGGCGTAAGTCATGTAGCAATTCAATTTCCAACGTATGAAAAGATTAAGTTATACATGGCCCAAAAAGGTACGGAAAGCTAATGCAATTATTTTCTTTCAAATTCAGTGATCCGTGAAATAAGCACGCAGATTTTTGTATTTTGTATGCAATGCTCATCCAATGAGGATTTAAAATTTTCAGATAACACAACTGTCGACAAGCTAAGTCCTGGGAATGTTGCTATCGCGTCATCAATTTCAAAAGTAACTGCCTCTGTAATGACTTATCCGCATGAGGTAATACGTTCCCGGCTTCAAGAGCAAGGTCAAGCGAAAAATAGCGGTATTCAATATGCCGGGGTTATTGACTGTACTAAGAAGGTTTTTCAAAAGGAAGGCATTCGAGGATTTTATCGTGGTTGTGCAACTAATCTATTAAGAACAACTCCATCTGCTGTTATTACATTCACCAGTTATGAGATGATACACAGGTTTCTGGCACGCAGCATACCACAAAATGACCCCAACAAACCCAAGCCAGAAGCCCGTGACATTAATACTAAAAATGGCGATGATAGGGATCAATCCCCATCTCAATCTAACAAAGTTCCCCTTGGAAACAAAGAGCAACTAACAAGACATTGATTTGCATTTTCCCTTTCTATTTTATGTCTTTTATCACATTCAATTTATATCTTGGTTCCGCTGATTTTTTCCCCTTGTCGGCATGCAAATGCTCAATTTTACCAGAATTGTGAGATATATATATTAGAAAATAAATTAGAAAGTGCAAATGTGAATAAGAACAAGTCCATGTTTTGATTTATGTTCAATTCATTTTGGTATGCACCTATGAAGCACAAACACTTCCTGAATTAGGCATGTCCCAGGTCGGACACGTGTCGTGTTTAACACTGATACGACACCAGCAGTTATAATTACATTGGATTATATCACTTTTTTCAAAAAAATTATATGTGTCGACGTGTCAGTGTTCGTGTCCGGTGTCTGTCTGTGTCCGTGCTTCATAGCTATGCGCAAGTGGTCCTGTCAATGCTTCCATTACATCACCTACATTTAAGTCAATTACACAACATGAGTGGATGCTAGTAGCTCATTCATTTCAGCACAATAGTGCCTTCTCTTTAATAGCTGTTGGGACCATGCTTATCTGTTTACGTAGACATGAGAGGGAAAGGAAAGGATGATATGATAATTATGGTAGGACTATCTTGTTGGTGCCATTTTAAACATGAATATGATATATGTCAGGTCAAATATTTATTTTTTCAATCAACATCTGCAACCAAATCCTCTGCATCATTTGTGGAGCCGTTGAGTTTTAGTGTGAATAGGTGCAGATGGATCTGCACTCAGATCAAGTGACTCCTGCAGATGTTGTACCCATCTTGCTGTTATAGAGTGTGATGAGTACCTCAATATGTTGGACAGAAAGAGTCTAGTTTTCAAGGTTATACGGTGAAGTCTAATATGAAAGAGTTGGACAAGTTGCACAGTGCACCCTTGTCAATAACTCTATAACGAATAGTAACTGCGTTCGGTGGTAGAAACATTGGTCTCGCCAAAAAAAATTTATAATGAATACGAATTTTATAAAATCTGCCGTTGGATTGAAAATTTATATCATATAGATCATTCATACAAATGTTTAAAAAAATTTAAAATTATTTGATGTGTTATTGAGACCTAGCAAAATTAATGGTATTTAATAAAAATCTATAAATTTTTTTTCATTGAGTAGGCTAAAATGAGTAAAAAAACATTAATGTATATTACTACTAAATGTATAATAATCAAAATCAAGGCTTTGTTTGAGAGTTTGGAGGGGAAGGAAAGGAAAGGTTAAGGAGGGGAAGGGAAGGAAAGGGAGGGAAGGGATAAAGGAGGGAAAACCTTCACCTTGTTTGGGAGTTAAAAAGTCAACAAAGAAAGGCGATGGAGGGCTTATGTAATAATTTTACTATTTTACCTTTTTTTTCTCTTAAAATCAATACACTGTGTTATACCTTGTAATTTATCTTATAATTTTTTTTACCAATTATATAAAAATTCTTGAAAGCATGAAAACTTTTTTTTAATTATTTTTTTCTAAATCTGAATTTTTTTTGATAATTTTATTAAAAATTTGATACAATAATAATAGCTTAAATTTTCTATGTATAAAAAACATATTTGATATTTTCGATATTGGGAAAAAAAAAGTTCGTAGACTTTTTTTCGATATCGGGAAAATAAGACTAGAAAAAAGTTGTCGAAATTTTTTCCGATTTCAATAAAAAAAAGTTCGTAGACTTTTTTTCGATATCGGGAAAAAAAGTTATCGAAAATTTTCCGATTTCGAGAAAAAAGTTTGCGGAATTTTTTTTCAATGTCGAGAAAAAAAGTTGTCGAATTTTTTTCCGATTTCGAGATTTCGAGAAAAAAACTTCGCGGAATATTTTGTCGATATCGGGAAAAAAAATTATCGAAATTTTTCTGATTTCGATAAAAAAAAGTTTGCTGAATTTTTTTTTCGATATCGAGAAAAAAAGTTGAATTATTGTAAGGGTAAAATCGTCAATTCATATATTTAACCCTCCAAAACCCCCCAATTTAGGGGAACTTTGAAATTGGATAAATTAAGCCCCTTGAAACCTCCAAAACCTTTCCCTATTTTCTTAAAACTCCCAAACAAGGGGTTAGCTCTCCACAAGCCTCTCCTTCCCCTCCCTTCCCCTCCAAAACCCATCTCCCAAACAAAGCCTAAAAGAAACTTCAACTAAATATGTTCAATTAAAATAAATTTTACTTCTAGTTAAAACATTTAAATGATTATTTTTTTTTGACAAAAAAACATTTAAATTATTTAATTAACTCTCTCTGAGTGAATTAAACCAAAAATTATGTAAAAGTATTCAATTAGGTAATCGGTCAAATTTGGGAGAACAATATTTGGTTCAAATGGTTAATTTGCATCACTAAATGACAAATTTCACAACTTGGATTCAATTCTTAGATGGAATAGTTCTTGGCCAGACTTTACTTATTTTGCGGCCGAACACTGAAATACAAGGGAGCCCTTCTCCTAATAACAGAAAGAAAGAAAGAAAGAAAGAAAGAAATAAAAAAATAAAAAAATAAAAACTTGGGAGAGCAAGGTAAAGCAAAACTTGGAAGAACCTTGTCCTTTGTCGTAATACATATTAAGAATATGAAAAAGAACAAGGTTTATAATGGAGTTCTGAAAACTTAATTTACACACAGACACAGAAAAGTGTTTCAGTTCCAAAAATGATAAGGCAAATTAGAGTATTGTATAACATGTTTGATTAATTATAGGAACAGTAGAGATTCTTAAACAACGTGACTGTAGGTAATCTAATTCTATTCCTCTTACACTAAAATTGGTTGATCTTACCATATCCAAAATATAGCATTATTTATAGATAAATATAGCATCCTTGAAAAAACCACAAATACAACATGAGGTCTACATGCACATCAATGACTCCCTTGATCATACACCCCTCAAATCTTGATACCGTTTCTCCCTTGCGCAGCCATAACAATTGCACTAAATTTTCTCCATCATCTTCTCTCATGTAATAAAAATCTTAACAAGATAAAAGAAAAGAATCAATAAACCAAACAACAAGATTATAGCAACCAATGATTTTCCAATCGCATGAAACATGGACACTCAATCACAACATCATAAACAAGAATTCGTTGAAGTAGAAGGAGAAGAAAATCGGCTGCTACAATCTGACGAATGTGAGTCAATACCATTGTCAACGCCGCTGTCCTCTCTATCAACAACGTTAGACGATGGAAACAGAGAGGACTACGTGTACGCGGCAAAGGACAAGGTTCATATTTTTGACTTGGAGTCAAACGGTAATAACACTGGATCAATAGTGGTTCCTCCATTTTCTTGGAAGAAGCTCTGGCTCTTTACCGGGCCAGGGCTTCTAATGAGCGTGGCGTTTTTGGATCCAGGAAATTTGGAAGGCGACTTACAAACCGGTGCGATTGCAGGGTATTCGTTGCTTTGGCTTTTAATGTGGTCCACCATCATGGGACTCTTCATACAACTTCTATCTGCGAGGCTTGGTGTCGCCACAGGGCGCCACCTTGCAGAGCTTTGTAGAGAGGAGTATTCCAATTGGGCTAGGCTAGTTTTGTGGTTGCTAGCTGAGTTGGCTTTGATTGCAGCTGATATTCAAGAGGTTATTGGTAGTGCTATTGCTCTTAAGATTCTTAGCCATGGGTTTCTTCCCATTTGGGCTGGTGTTGTAATCACTGCCTTTGATTGGTAAGCTACATGTGTTTGTTTCTTAAGTTAAAATGGAAAATTAGAAGTGCATTTAAGCCTTAATTAATAACAAGGATGGTGAAAAATAAACCAATGATATGGTTTGCTTAAGTAATTTAACAACCATGTTTTCTTTTTGTTTCTTGATGAACAGTTTCTTCTTTCTATTTTTGGAGAATTATGGAGTAAGGAAGTTGGAAGGTGTTTTCGCTATTTTCATTGGAACTATGGGCTTTTCTTTTGCATGGATGTTCTTTGATACAAAGCCAAGTGAAGAAGAACTTCTTATGGGTACAAATTATCTCATGATGCAGTTTAAGCACATTCATTTTCTATTGTATGTTCTAAAAATAAATCAGTTCACTTCATTCTCTATATTGTTAAAAACTTATCTCTCCTAAAACATTCACACAACGACACAAACATGGTGGATACTTGATAAAATATTACACCGACACATACACATCGATAATAATTTCAAGATTAATAGATTTTTACCCTATGCAATGTGGAGGAGTTTTGGTTACCCCTATAAAAAAATTTGATTACCCATCTGTAATATAAAAATTTCATCATTTATCCTCTAATGTTGACTTTTTGCTGACGTGGTAGTTAACCTTTTACATGTCATGTCGGCATAAATGACAGAATATTCACATTTTAGCGGGTAATCACAAATAATTTTTTTACAAGAGGTCAACTAAATCTCGCCCACATTGCCGGGTAAAACCATTTTAACCCATAATTTTATGAACATGTTTTGTTGTCATGTTGGCGACAAATCTTGAACATGAAATGTCAATCTTACCTAATTTTCATTTTGGTATACTTTGTTTGTAGGCCTTTTAATCCCAAGAGTTAGTTCAAAAACACTTCGTCAAGCAGTAGAAATTGTAGGGTGTGTGATATCCCCACATAATGTATTTCTCCATTCAGCATTAGTACAATCAAGAGACATTGACATCCGCAACAAAAGCCAAGTTCAAGAAGCTCTAAATTATTACACAATTGAGTCTACAATTGCACTTTTAATCACATTAGTGATCAATCTATTTGTAATAACGGTTTTTGCTAGAGTTTTCTACAATACAGAACAAGCCAAAGATATAGGATTAGTAAATGCAGGACAATATCTTGAAGATAAATATGGTGGTGGATTTTTTCCAATTCTTTATATTTGGGGTATTGGTTTATTAGCAGCTGGTCAAAGTAGCACAATTACTGGTACATATGCTGGACAATTTATAACTGAGGGTTTTCTAAAATTGAATATTAAGAAATGGTTAAGGGCATTGATTACTAGAAGTTGTGCTATTGTTCCAACTATGATTGTAGCAATTGTTTTTAATACTTCTGAAGGTTCTTTGGATACTTTGAATGAATGGCTTAATGTCCTTCAAGCTATACAAATTCCTTTTGCACTTATTCCTCTTCTTACTTTGGTTTCTAAACAAGAGGTTATGGGAACATTTAGAATTGGGCCCCTTTTAGAGGTAATAGCTAGTTTTTATTACAATCTTTTCTTAGGGTTAATAGAGTCTTGTCTTTCCAGTTTTTCTTTTTTTGACTATACTGTGAAAGTTTTATCATTTATCTACTATTTTGACTTTTTTAGTGACATGATATGTAAAAAGTCAACTATCACGTCAGCAAAAAGTCAATATAGGAGATAAATGCTAAAACCTTCACTTACAAGTAATAAAAAAAAAGCATATTAACCCACATAATTAATACTTTGGTGGTAAAAGCATTAACCCGCATTGTAAAATTCGCGCACATTGCAAGTGGTAAAAGTCTATTAACCCTATTTTTTAATACTTTGGTTTCCAAAATACATTAATGAAATGACTTAATTTTTAACTTGATAAATTTTGTGATGCAGAGGGTGGCATGGACAGTGGTGGTGCTTGTAATAATGCTTTATGGGTATATGTTATTAGATTTCTTTCTCTCTGAAGTGAAGGGATTATTGTTTGGATTTTTAGTCTTCCTTGGTGCAGCAGCTTGGATTTCATTTATTGTTTTTCTTTTAAAACATAGTGGTGCTATTTCTTCTATCTTGGTCGGATCACCAAATTCTGAAGGCTTTTCTCTTGCAGGAGACTAGAAAATTAAAGCAAATCCATTTCATTTTTGGGGGATAATAATGCATGTAAATATTGAATATTAGAAATGCTATAGCATTTTTTTTAACAACATATCATTATTAAAAAATCAATTTACTTGTTTTCTAATATTTTTTTAAAACAGTGGCAGTTGTTTTTTTTGAGTAAAACATGCTTATAGCATTTCATTAATTAAAATGTGTTCAATACAATGACGTATATTTCAATCATAATTTGGGAACTAGCTATATATGTGGCCGTCTTAACTAAACTATGAACAACCTCATTTGCCTGTATCCTAATAAACTCCACATTAGAGTTGTTATAATGAGGAAAAAAAGAGTCTTCTACAATGTGAAACAATTTCTCCAAGTTCAGTAGAAAAACGTCAGCCTTGCTAGAGTGGAACATGTCCACCACAACCTTCGAATCAAGCTCAAATTCAACAGGTCCTAGATTCAATTCATGCACCCAATTGAGAGCTGAGAGTAATCCTAGCGCTTCACCAATCTTCACATCACATAAAAGTGTAAATTGTTCATATTTAGCTAAAACATAAACACCATCTTCATCTCTAATACAAACTCCAATATCAACTCTATTGTTCAATGATGAGAAAGCGACATCTATATTACATTTCACGTTACCACTCAACGGTTTTTTCCACCTCACCTCATGCACACGCCGATGATCAACCGAAACAGACCTAACCTCGTGAACAATTCTTCATTCCTGCAACATATTACGAGCACGCGCAACCACAAAATTTTGGGCACACTAGTGCAAAAGAAGGATTTTACACCCATTTTTTTTGGGATATTACACCGGTTTTGATTCGGTGTGAATTCAACCGGTGAGATATATGTAAAGAATTTACACCGGTTTTAAAAAAGGTGTTAAAAAAGGTTTAATACACCTTTTTTAAATTATATCGGGTGTGATATTTACATTATTTCCACTAAAATATAACGATTTAACACCGATTTTTAATTAAAATGGGTGTGGATTGTTTGTTATCTAAACTAATTTTACACCTATTTTTTTGGCCAAAGTTTGCTACTGTATTTGTTTGACCACAAGGTTAACTAGATTGATATAAGATTTTTTTTTTGTTATAGTTTTTTTTATATAAATTTTTTTGTTATATTTTTTTGGTACGAGATTTTTTTGTTATAGTATTTTTTTTTTGGTTACAAGTTTGTTATAAGACTTTAATTTCTCACCTTTTTTTATAATAATAGGTGTAATATAGTTTTGGTTAATTTTTTTTTAATATAATAAGTTTAATATAACTTTAACTTCTCACCTTTTTTTTATAAATAAGTGTAATATAACTTTAATTTCTCACCTCTTTTATAAAAAACTAGTATGTTAGCCCGTGCCGTGCACGGGATTATTTTATTTTTTAATATTATTTTTTAATTTATTCTAAATTATTATTTGATTGCTTCATTTTATTATTCAATAATAATTTGAGATATTATATCTTATGAGTTGTTTAAATATAAATTTTTGGAGTAAATACATTTTTTTACAAATATTTTTTTAAATCACAAAACTCTCACATTTTTTTGCCAAAAAAAAAACTCACATTCAGCGAATTTTAACGTTTATTATAGATTTATTCAACTTAATTTTATCAAATTACATTTTTTTTAAATACAATGTAAAATAAAATATATTTTTTCATCATCTTTTCACCTTGTTTCGTAGTAATTCATATATAAATTTAAAAAAAAAATACATAGAAATAGACAACCTTGCATATCACGAAACACCCACATTTTTTTCGTCAACTGAATCTCATCAAACTACATGTTTTTATAAATACAGTGTAAATTAAGATATATTTTCCCATCATTCTCTCACTTTGTTTCAACTTGGTTAGTAGTAATCTAGATGTAAATTTTTAGAACAAAAAAATTCAAATAAATAGACAACCTTGCATATCATAAAACACACACATTTTTTCGTTTCTAGCCCTCATTGAAATTACATAAAAAGATAGCGTAAATTATAAAATCAAAAGATACTCATATTAATAGGAGTGTTAATATAAGTCATATTATAAAAAATAGGTTTTCCGTTTTAATATGTGTATAAATATTTAAGTTCCTATTAAAAAAAGTCTTTCGTCTCGTATTAATAAATTTTGTATTAAAACATTCGTAGAAATATAATTCCGTAAAAACTATAAAAAAAACCCCGTTCATGAATATAAATATGGCTCTTGTAGAAATTACAAAAAAAAAAATAGTCCTCTTATTAATATATGGGTAGAAATATAAATCCTCGTAGAAATATACGTTCTCATAAAATTACAAAAAAAAAATCTCTAGAGAGTGATTTCCCACGTTCTCGTATTAATATATGCTTTTTATTTTAAAATTACGTAGACGTTCATTTTATGTTGATTTTATTTAAAAATAGTCTTCCTATGTTTATTGTATATTTATTCAAGTTAATCCAATCAAACTATATTTTTATTTGTCAAAAAAAAAAAACTATATTTTTAAAATACAATGTAAATTAAGATATTTTTTTCATCGTTATCTCACCTTTTTTTTTCAACTTATTTCGTAATAATCAACATATAAATTTCAAGTAAAAAATACAAATAAATAGACAACTTTGCATATCACAAAACTCCCACATTTTTTTGTCAAAAAAAAAAATTCACATTTAGTTATCTTCCTACATTTATTATAGATTTATTCATCTGAATATGATCAAACTACTTTTTTTGTTAAATTTAAGATATATTTTTTCCCATTATTCTCTCACCTTGTTTCATAGTAATCCACATATATATTTCCAAAACAAAATAAAAAAATAGACAACCTTGAATAGTACAAAACACTTTTTTTTTGTCAAAAAAAACTTTCATAGTCAGTAATGCTCCTACATTTATTATAGATTTATTCAACTGAATCTCATAAGACTACATATTTTTATTTATCGATAAGTTTGGTGTATCACTTGTGTTTCAATAAACTAATTTGCCACTATTGTTTTTTTGTTAGAATTAAGTGTCGAAAATAGTTCTTTGATATTGTATAACTATTTCATATAATTTTTTTTTTGTGATTTAGAATAATTTTCTTTAATAGAGCGTTTATGTTAAAATTTTAGAATTGAACTACCTTTATAATAGATTTTTTAAAAAAAACATTTATTTTAGATTTATTCAACAGAATCTCATCAAACTATATATTTTTTTATAAATGTTTATTGTAGATTTATTCAACTAAATCTCATCAAACTACATATTTTTTTAAATACAGTATATATTTAAATATATTTCTCCATCGTTCTCTCACCTTTTCAATTCAACCTATTTCATACTAATTTACATGTAAATTTCAAATAACTAAAAACAAAGTACAATTCCTTGATAACCTTGCATATCAAAAAATTCTCACTATTTTTTTTGTTATAAATTAAATGTTAAAATTGTCTCTTAATATTTTAGAAATTTTTTGTATGAAAAAATTTATGATTTAAAATAATTACTTTTTGTTACAGGTAAAAAATAAGTGATTTTGGCATTAGATAATTTAAAGATTATCTTTTAGAGATTTTACAAAAATAAAGAATCTATTTTGTGTTTGCTTACCTTTATAAAAATTACTTTTTATAAAAAAAAATCTTTAACTTGTTTGAATGAGACCATATAAAAGTGATTTTGTATCACAAAATTACCATAAAGAACATCCAAATATAATACTCCCTCCGTCCCAAAACTATTGTCCTTTTAGAGTTATGCACGTGGATTAAGAAACAATAAAGATCGATAAGTTAAGTCTATTTTACCCTTACTTTATTAAGAAAGAGAAAATATATTTAATTAATACTTTAACTTTTGTAAGGGTACAATTGATAAACTAACATTAACTTTACATTGGTTTGCGAAAAGGACAATAGTTTTGAGACAAAACTAAAATGCTAAAAGAACAATAGTTTTGGGACGGAGGGAGTATATCATATAAAATAAATATATGCCAACAAATTTATAAATTTTTTGTATGAAATTTTTTGACACTTATTTTCTCTTTCTTCTAAAAAATCTATACAAAAAACTAATAACAAACATATGTTATTTTAAAAGCTATAACAAACATATGTTATTTTATAAAAATTATATTTTTTTAAAAATAAGTAATTATTTTTAAAAAAAACTACAACAAACTGTCATTATATGTCTCTTAATTATTACAAAAAAAAAAATATGTCTCTTAATTGATATTCCCTCCGATCATTTTTATTTGTCATTAAAGAAAGAAAAAAGATCTAATTAGGAAGGTGTATTTTTGCACCTTATTTTCCTATTATACCCTTCTTTTTAAAATATATATCATATTTTTTAATCCACCAATATATTCCTTTTTTTTTGCACACACACTTTCTCTTTCCTTTTTTTGGTACATCGAAAGATACGCACTTTCTCTTTCAAAAAAACTAAAACAACCAAATAAAAAATTGTAACAAAATTTTATTTTTTGGTGCAAAATTTATAACAAACTTTATGTAAAAAAAAAAACAAACAAAAATGTATAATAGGTAAAATATAACCTAAATTGTCAAAATGACAAATAATTATAAACAAATATTTTTTTAAAAACGACAAAGAAAAAGGAATGAAGAGAGTATTAAAGCACATTTGAAAATAATCAAAATATATTACCGAAAACAATATATGTCACCTAACAAATTTATGATTAATTCTATCAATGTGACTAATAATGCATAATAATCAATGAGTGAAAACATCGGTCTATTAAATTAAATGAAAAAATTGAATAAAATTGTCAATAAAAAAGTGCATAATAATGCATTAAAATTAAACAATGAAAATCTGTTGTTTGACGATCATAAATTTGTCTAATCTTTCTTAATTTTTAGGCAAAATTACACTATTAGTCCTTTATCTTTTTTATTTGTAACAAATTGGTCCTTTATCTTTCATTTGTACAAATTGATCATTTATCTTTTTGATTTGCAACAAATTGGTCATTTATCTTTTTTTTGTAACAAATTGGTCCATTATCTTTTTAATTTGTAACAAATTGGTCCTTTATATTTACTAATATTTGCATCGTTAGCCAATTTTTCATTTCCATTTAATAAAGATAAAGGACCAATTTGTTACAAATAAAAAAGATAATGGACCAATTTGTTACAAAAAAAGATAAAAGACCAATTTGTTACAAATCAAAAAAATAATGGACCAATTTATTGTATATAAAAGATAAAGGACCAATTTGTTACAAATCAAAAAGATAAAGGACCAATGGTGTAATTTTGCCTAATTTTTATATTGATTATATATTTGGTTGTGGATAAATCAGCTTCATCAGGGTAAGCTCTCTTAACTGATATACCATCAACTTGCCTACGACATCTAAAGCAGTTTTATCTTTGACCTTCTCCTCTACTGTTTCATCAAACTTTGTTATAAGATCTTGTGAATCGCACTGATAAAATATTAGAACATATAAAGTATAAATTGCACAGATAAAAGTTAGAAAATACAAAGTAAGAATTGTAATGATAAAAAATTAAAAAATATAGAGTATGAAACTTATTAGTACACAAAATTATTGATAGTATCATAGTAATAAGTCAAGAAGAAAAAGTTAATCTATAGATTTAATAAGTTAAGATGAAATAGTTAATCTATGAAAATTAGTTTTTTAAATGTAAGTTTTAGGTGCTTACCGTGGAACTACTTTTGATGTATGTCTTTGACACTGCTTGCATTAATACTCTATGCCTTAGAGATGAACTGAAACTTGTATAAGAGAGTCATTCTTTTCATAAGTTCTAAAAAACATTGAAAGGAAAAATTAATAAACAATTACATATATGCATAACTGAAAATTTCTCAAATGTAATTTATAATCGATATAATAATAGAATCATACATCAATTTTAACGTAGCAGCTTCGGGAATATCTGGATTAAACATGAGCCACGAACAGTCTAAACTGATTTTTAAATTCTTTGACCATGAATGTCATGTGTTTCTCACGATGAATGTGTTTTCTATATATAGTTAAATTATATTCGGACTTGTTATGCTAGAGTGGAAACAAATTAAGTTGTTGTTATCTATAAAATATTATTTTTTATTGTTATCTATAATTTTTATTTTAATTGCTTAAGTTAATTAAAAAAATCTTTACAAAAAAAAGTTAATGAAGCTCTAATTGAATAACACATAAGCAAATTTTTTTAAGAATGCAACCAAATTATGCTAAAAAAAAATATCTAAAACAAATATAATAAAAAAACTTAGAGATGCTCTAATTGAATGCCACGTAAGCAAATTTTCCTGAGAATACACGAGAGAGCTCCGTGAACCTATCGTAATGTATATAATAGAGATAGTATAATATAAATTTTAGTTGTATATTATTTTAATATTACACCAGTTTTTTTTGAAGGTGTGAAAAACACAAGAAGGGGGGGGGGGGGGGTTGAATTGTGTTTTGGCGTTTTAAAAACTTCTTGCAAGTTCTGAAACCTTTCAGAAGCACCAGCAGATAAAGAAACACAATTAACACACTCACACAAAAGTAAGGATAGAGAGAGAGAGAAGACAAGCAATTTTATACTGGTTCCTCTCACAAACCGAGAGTAGTCCAGTCCCCTTGCACTTCCAAGGGATTTCACTATAATCACCTAGATTATTACAATGCTCAAACACACTAGTAAGAGACTTCCTACTTGCTCAAGCACACTAGCAAGAGACTTCCTAATATAAAAGAAATAAAATAGAAAGTGATAAACACTTGATTATAAAATCAAGAGTTTTCTCAAGATTACAACTCAAGACTCTTAAGACTCTAACACAGAATTCCTAATGAATTAGAAAAACAGAGTGTCAGAAGCACAACAGAAATAGTTTCAGAAGCAGTGCTTTCAGTCTTATGTAAAGGAGTAAAGTTGTATAAGTGCGTGTGTTGTTGTAACCTTGATCTTCAAAAAGAGATTCTCTATTTATATGTGAAGAGAAAATAGAGACGTTTGAAGATAATGACCGTTGCAGAGGTCATTTTCAAGCCAGCTGTGAAAAGGACAAAGGTAACATGGGATATTTGCCAATTCTGGTAATGCTTATCCTGTTATTCCTTTTGCTTGAGAATATTCGCCCTTATGGAGTAAAATTGTACTAACGTCACAATCCTTGATGATAAGGTTGTAGTACTATGATGTATCAATCAATCACAGCCTTTAATTCAAATGATTTCCAATCATTGAATCACTATCAGTTAACACTGACTTTTCTGGCTTGTTATTCAGAGCCTATGTATCAGACATATGCTTCTGAGTCTTCAGCTTCTGAAACTGTTGGTCTTCTCCATACGTTGCTTCTGATTCAACATTAATATTCTGAGATGACTTGCTTCTGATTAGTGTTTCTTCTGATATCTTAGCTTCTGATGTCCATGCTTTAATATCTATGCTTCTGATATCTATGCTAATGCTTTGTTTCAGAGCTTAATTTAATCAACATAATTTATTTAATCTGCACACTTAAAAATAAATATTAAAATACCCTATTGTTCATTAATACTTTGTTATCATCAAAACACTAAGAGTTAGATTCTAAACATCCTTTGTTCCAACAATCTCCCCCTTTTTGATTGATGACAAATCTAGTATTAATTAACAATGGTTGTTATTTTAATTTACTATGTTCAACAGAGGTTCATAAGCTTTGCACGCTCCCCCTAAGTTGTAACATTTAGTAATTAAAATAGTTTAAGAATATAATTTTATTTTGACTCAAATTCTTCATATTTTGACTCTTAGAGACTAGTTTTGTAAGCTCTCCCCCTGAGTCTGATAATTAATGGAAAAATTGCACTCTTTTCATTTATCATCATATGAAGAACTTAGTTCAACATAAAATATTATTCTCCAGAATAAAGAAACAGATAAAATAATTTAAAAGAACGTAAAATTAAAAGGATTCTTTTAATTGGTTTCACTTATTAGCGCTTCTATTTTCAATAATTAATGACTCTTACTCCCCCTTTTGTCATCAACAAAAACAGTTTGTATGAAAAGAAGTAAAGACATTTAAAAATCGCATAAAAAGATCAGCCAAAAACACAACTTTCAAGGAGTCAAGTCAGGAAAACAGTTACAACAGCTCCATTAAATGGATTGTCTGATTCCAAGAACTGAGAGACTTTGACTCTATAAAAAGTCTATAAAAGAAGAGCGCAACACCATTACAATTCACTCAACACTTCCACACATTATTATCAGAAATAATGGATAAGGATAGAAGAGCAAATAAGGGTAAGGCTCCCCAAGAAGTGAAGAAAGAAGAATCACCACAGAAAACAAAACCAAAAGCAAAGAAGGTTAAGGGTGAAAGATCTTCTTCAGTTCCATTAAGAAGAAGTTATAGAACCAGATCAAAAACAAAGCCACAACCACCAGTATACATCAATCTCTCATCAGATTCTAGAGAATATCTCAGAACATTAGATCCTCTTCTGATGATAAACAGCTCTTCAGAAGGATCCTCTTCTGGTTCTGATAAGCCAGATTCTGATTATCTGAGGTACTTGGAGAATTATCATTCTCCAACAGAAACCTCAGGCTCTGGTGACTCACAGAAGTCAGATTTAGATTCTAAATAGATTTAGGACCTTATGTAATGATATTCTATTTAATCAAATAAAGATTTATGATTCTGTTTTGAAATCTTTTTCTATAATTCCTTTGTGTTTGACATAATTTGCAAAAACATATTTGAAATAAAACAATGCAAACAGTTAACAGCAAACAAAACAAATTAAGTAAGCAAAAGATGTTCATGCAATTAACAGAAAGTTAAACTTGTTCAAATATTACAACCACTTAAAAACAATTTTGTGCGCAAACATAGAATCCTAGGGTTGAGATGAGGAGGGGTTAGAAGGAAGTCTTGAGGTGAGCAACAACATCAGCTTCTCAAGAGCTTTATCAGACTTCTCAGCATTCTTGTTGATAGTTTCTTTCAGATCCATCTGATTAGTCTTGACCTCTTCCAATCCAGCTTCCAGCACTAAGAGTTTATCTCTTTGTTCTCTTTGAATTTGTTCAACCTTTAGAATCCTAGTTGCAGCAGCATCAGAACTTTCAACCATCCTTGTGTCAAAAGTTAGCACATTAACATCTTCTTCCAGCATCATCTTCTGTTCCAGACTTCTCTGTTCTCTTTCCTTAGCTTTTAGAGCTTCCATCTCATCATGTGATAAGTTAGTTAACATCAATCTTTTCTTTTGAAGAGCACTTCCAAATGCATTTTCAAAAGAGTCAGTGAATTGCAGATGTTCATAAACTAACTCATCAACATACTTTTTCTTCAAAGCAGCCATGATCAACCTCTGAGCATTGTCAATCTCATCAAACTTTTCAATTATCTGTCCTGGCATGATACCACGTTCAGATTTTAACCTGTGCATTCTCCTAACATCATTACTAACAAGTCTTGCCAGAATCTCAATACTAGAAACAGTTTGGCTAGAATGTTGGGTCTGGATGCTTTCTAGGATAGATTGATAAGTGATTTCAGGCTCAAATACAGTTTGATTGATATGTTGTTCAAGGTTAGATGGAGGTGAGACTGGGGATTGAGGTGATGAAGGTATGCTGACAATGAATTCAGGTTGTGAAGATGATTGAGTTAAAGGATTAACAATTTCTATGGTTGGAATGGAAGGTTGAGTGACATGTGGAGGAGTGTCAACATGAATTGGAGTGGGGATGGGATTAGTGTTATCAGATTCAGTATCAGAATCAGAACTAACTTCACTAAACTCTTTTTCAAATTGTTCCTTAAGTTTCTCAAGGTTTGATTTCTTGGCAGGAGAGGGTACAATAACAGAAGGTTTAGAGGGGGTTTCAGGTAGGATGTTTGTTTCTGCATGAATGGTTTGAGGTGACAAATGTTCAGATAGCATATCTAAAACATTTGGATCAGATTCAGGGTCAGATGATGATTTGATTGGAGAAGGAATTTTAAAAACAGGTTCAGAAGCAGGTTCATTTCTAAATTGAGATTCTGCAGGCTCATTATTAATAGTATTAGAAGATGTACCTTGATGCTTCTGACGTTTGTGAGCAGCTCTTTCTCTGGCTATCTTCTTCTTCTTCATCATCAGAGGTTCATCATCATCCTCTTCTTCTTCATCAGACTCAACAAAAAATTTCCTCTTATTCTTATTGTTGTCCTCAGCCCTCTTTGATCTTTCTTCTTTCCTTTGATTCTTAATCTGTTCTTCTGTCAAGATTTTGACACCACCAGTTGAAGGAGTTTTCAGCTTTATTCTATCTCTTGTCAAAGTGGTCTTCATCACAAAATCTTGTTTCTGATCAAAACCAAGTTTGGTTATATCCACCTCATCTCCAGGAGTTTCCAATCCATACTTATCCTTCCAGTGATTGAAACATCCATCAGCAATCTTCTTTCCTTCTTTTACATCAACAGCAGGGAAGGAAGAATCAATCACTTCTTCTCCTTTGTTCATTAGCAAAGGGTTGTTAGGAACCACGACTTTACCTTTTACTAAGAACATCTTCTTTAAAGACTTTCCATCAACAACTCTTGATTCCATATAGGTAGCTTTAACAAAACTTGGGTAGTTTTCTTTAAGAATCTCATGAAAGTTGCTCAGATAGAATATGTGAGATAGCAACCTAACATGATGACAGTTGGTGTGATTCTTTTCCATACTGCTTTTAATCATTTCACAGAGATGATAAAAAATGTATTTAGGCACATTCATTTTGACAAAGCTATGAAGATAATACATGAAGTATTTCTGTTCAGAAGAAATACAGTCAGTTCCACCCACTTTTGTAGCAATAGATTCAAACAGTACCTTGTAAACACTTTTGAAGAATGTTTTCAAATCTTTTTGTCCATTTGAAGTGACATTCTCAAACAGAGTTGCTTGAACCGTTGGATCTTGTGGCTTAGTCCTGTAACCAGCAAGATGAATTCCTTGATTTGGTAGGTTCAAAACCTTTGCAACATGATCTGCAGTAATTTTGATATCCATACCAGCAATGTTGGATCTAATTTCAGTTTGGGTAAACTCAGGAAGACCCAATTCTTTTCTTGATTTTCCTTTCAACATAGGGTTTTTCTTCACCAGATTTTGAACTTCAATATAAGCTAACTGCTTATCATACACATACGCCTTCATCCAAAACTCTTTTACCATCTCTTCAAAGATTGGACCATTCAGAATCATGAAGTAGCGTTCTAACCCTTGATAGTAGAACATCTTCTGTAAATCAAAACCATTTGCTTTCAGACTCTCAAAATCCACCCGTTTGTCTACCATGCACTTCAACTCTTTAAACTTGAAGGTCATAGAGTCTTTTCTGATTGTGTACTTCTTTTGATTTTCCAAATCAACGATGGGTTTTACGGATATAGAAGCAGTAGAAGATGACGATGCCATTGTTGAGGGTTAGGGTTTTGGTTTTGCTAGAGAAGGAAGAAAGAAAAACTGAAGAGTTGGAGGTTTAGAGAGAATATGAAAAAGTGTGGGTTGTGATCGTGTTTGTGTGCAAGTGATAAAGGTGTATATTTTTAGAAAACAAACAAACAGTACAACACACAAAAGGACAAAGTAGTCATATTCATTTTAAGCGCTAAACTCATCATAAACCAATACTCATCTAATTGCAAAATGACACGTATATTAGAAAATTATTTAAATAACTCGTGCGTTAGTGGACAGCGGTTAGATTAAAAAGGTTATAAACTGTTCCACTACCACAACAGAACCATTCTTTTGATTCTGATATTTATCAGAAGTAGTCATACATCAGAACTTCTGACCTTGAGGTTCTGAGGTTCAAAATCTTCTGATCCTTATCAGATTTTAAAAACAGTTTTACTCAAAAGAACTTAACAATCAGGAACAAACACCATGTTGAGATTTTTCTTTATGAAATCAAATCTTTCAACAGCCAAAGGTTTTGTACAAATATCAGCCCATTGTCTTTCAGTATCAACAAACTTGATACCTATAACACCTATCTCAACATAATCTCTTATAAAATGATGTTTGATCTCAATATGTTTTGCTCTAGAGTGTAAAATAGGATTTTTGGAAAGCTGAATGGGTGCAGTATTATCACAATATAAAGGTATATAGTGACTGCTTATATGATAATCTTCTAATTGATATTTCATCCAAAGAAGTTGTGTGCAACATTTTGCAGCTGAAATGTATTCTGCTTCTGCTGTGGACATAACAATGGTGGTCTGCCTCTTGCTACACCAGGAGATAAGATTTTCACCCATAAATTGGCAACTGCCACTTGTTGATTTTCTTTCAAGTTTATCTCCAGCATAATCAGCGTCACAGAAACCATTTAACTCATATTTCTTGGATTTCTTATAAAGTAATCCAAAATTACAAGTAGCTTTCAGATATCTAAAGATTCTCTTCACAGCAGTGAGATGAGATTCTCTAGGATCTGATTGAAATCTTGCACACAAGCATACAGAGAACATAATATCAGGTCTAGATGCAGTTAGATAGAGTAAAGAACCAATCATACCTCTATATAACTTCTGATCAACTTTGCCTTCAGATTCATCTAGACTCATGCTTGTTGTTGGATGCATTGGAGTATTCATTTGCTTACAATCTTCAAGATTGAACTTCTTCAGAAGATCCTTTGTATATTTGGTTTGATGAATGTAAGTTCCTTCCTTTGTTTGATTGATTTGAATTCCAAGAAAGAACTTCATCTCTCCCATCATGCTCATTTCAAATTCTTTTTCCATTAACTTAAAGAAATTCTTGCATAGAGTAGCATTAGTTGAACCAAAAACAAAATCATCAACATAGATCTGAACGATCAGAATGTCTTTCTTCAAGGTTTTTCTAAATAGTGTACAGTCAACTTGTCCTTTTTCAAAACCATTATCAACTAAAAAGTTACTCAGTCTATCATACCATGCTCTAGGAGCTTGTTTAAGACCATAAAGTGACTTTTGCAGTTTATAAACATGATCAGGATTTTGAATATTTTCAAAACCAGGAGGTTGTTTGACATATACTTCTTCAGTAATAAAACCTTTAAGAAATGCACTCTTCACATCCATTTGATATAAAGTAATACCAAGGTTAACTGCATAGGAAAGAAATAACCTGATTGCATCCAATCTTGCAACTGGAGCAAAAGTTTCTGTGTAATCAATTCCTTACTGTTGACTGTAACCTTGTGCAACTAATCTTGCTTTGTTTCTAGTTACTTCTCCTTTCTCATTGAGCTTGTTTCTGAACACCCATTTTGTTCGAATAATGTTCTTGTCTTTTGGTCTAGGAACCAAATTCCATACTTCATTTCTGTCAAACTGATGTAGTTCATCTTTCATAGCTAAGATCCAAGCTTTTTCTTTGAGAGCTTCATCAATAGTCTTTGGTTCATTGAGAGAAACCAAACTAACCATTGCATCTTCATTGTGTGAACTTGATCTTATTTTTCTAGGACTTTCTTTGTTTCCAATGATCAAATCTTCTGGATGAGATGACTTATATTTGAATGAATTCTTCTTAATAACTTCTTCAATCTCAACATCAGAATCACTATCAATTTGAGGAGTTGGAACATCTTCAGAAGGAGCAGTTTCTTGATCATCAGAAGTTGTCTCAGGTTCTGAACTCTTGTTAACCTCTACAGTTTCAACTTCTGAATCTGGATTATCTGCAATAACTTCAACTAGCTCTGACTTATCATCATCAGGCTCTTTGTCATCAAATTTTACGTGCATAGATTCTTCAACAGTGTTAGTTTCAGAATTAAACACTCTGTATGACTTTGAGCGTTCAGAATATCCAATAAAGATACCCTTAGAAGCTTTTGAGTCAAATTTCTTTAAATGAACTTTAGTATTCAGAATGTAACATGTACAACCAAATTGATGAAAATAAGAAATATCAGGTTTTCTTCCTTTGAACAATTCATATGTTGTTTTATTCAATAAAGGTCTGATATAGATCCTATTTTGAATATAACAAGCAGTGTTTATTGCTTCTGCCCAAAAATATTTTGCTAGGTTAGTTTCATGCATCATGGTTCTGGCCATTTCTTGTAAAGATCTGTTCTTTCTCTCTACAACCCCGTTTTGCTGTGGAGTTCTAGGAGATGAGAACTCATGAAGAATTCCATTGTTTTCACAATAGATTTCAAAAGGTTCATTTTCAAACTCACCACCATGATCACTTCTAACCTTAACAATTTTCAAGTCTTTTTCAACTTGTATTTGAGTGCAGAAGGTTTTAAACACATAATATGTATCATCCTTGGATCTAAGGAATTTAACCCATGTCCATCTACTGAAATCATCTACAATGACAAGTCCATATTTCTTACCATTCATTGAAGCAGTACTAACTGGTCCAAATAGATCAATATGAAGCAGTTCCAAAGGCCTTGTGGTAGAGACAATGTTTTTATCTTTAAAAGAGCTTTTGAAAAGCTTTCCTTTTTGACAAGGACCACAAATTGTGTCTGACTGATATTTTAGGACAGGTAGGCCTCTCACAAGATCTTGACTACTAAGCTTAGAGATTAATCTCAAGTTAGCATGACCTAATCTTTTATGCCAGACCCACTTTTCTTCACTCAGAGTCAGAAGACAAACAACTTGTTGTTCTACTAATTCAAAAAGATTGATTTTGTAAACATTGCCTTTCCTTTTTCCTTTGAAAACTACAGACTTATCAGAGTATCTGTTTACAATACATGTGTTCTTATTAAAAACAACTTCATAACCATTATCACATAATTGGCTTATGCTAAGAAGGTTATGATAAAGTCCATCAACAAGAAGAACATCAGAAATAGTAGAGAAGAAATTACCTACTGTACCAGTACCAATTATTGTGCCTTTTTGGTTCCCACTAAATCCTACAGATCCTCCCTTTTTCAGATTCAGGGTGAGGAATAAATGCTTTTCTCCTGTCATGTGTCGAGAGCAGCCACTATCCAGATACCATGTACTTGAGTTTTTCTCTTTTTGAGTGCAAACCTGCAACATAAACTATTTCAGATTTTGGTACCCACAACTTGTTGGGTCCTGATGGGTTAGTGTAGGCCTTGTAGAAGTATGATTTTTGAAAACCAGTTTGAGGAGCATACTTCTTCTGTCAAAACTTCTAATAGGTTTCACAGACTTTGTACTAGAAGTACTAGCTTCTGAAGTTCTCAGAACCTTAGTTGGTTTAGGAACTGGTCTCTTCAAAATCGTTACTTCTAAGTATCTCATTTTTGAATTTGAGTTATCAAGAATCACTGAATTGTTATCTTCTAAGACTTTTGATTTGCCCTTATTCAAAACAGAAGTTTGTGAAACTTTCTCAGAGTTACCAGTTTCTGATATGAAAGTAGAATAGAGAGGAGGAGGTGTTTTGCTCAAACAAACAGACTGACTTGATTTTTCTTTATCAGAAGATGCAGAATAACCAAGTCCATATCCTTTGTTCTTGCTCACACTGTAAATCATGGAAGCTACTTTGCTCTTGTTAACATTTTGTTTAACAAACTCATGAAGAGCAACTTCGTGCTTATCATGTGATTTGTTACAAGCAACACAACCTTCTTCAAGCTCTTTAATTTTCAAAAGAGATTTATTATATTGAGATTGAAGTTGGTCAGATTTCTCTGTAAGCAAGTCAATTTTAGTTTTTAAACTTTTGAAATCATTTGACTTGTTTATGTATTGCTTCATAGTGTCTTTTAGAGCAATAAAAAGCTTATCATGAGGAAGTTTAGAAATTACCTCATATATATCATCAGTATCAGATTCATTCTCCATATCAGATTCATTATCAGAAGATGTTGTAGCCATAAGTGCTATGTTTGCTTCCTCATCATCTTCATCAGTATCTGATAACTTCTCAAGATCTTCAAAAGTAGCCATAAGACTTTTCTTCATTCTGTTCTTGAAGTTGCCCTTTTTCCCTTTATCATTTGAGTTCAAATCAGGACAATCAGCAATAAAATGACCAGTCTTTTTTGTTTAAACAACTATTTTTAGAACCATCTTTCTTGTCTTTAGAATTGGAGCTTTTGTTCCCATAACTCTTAGAACCAGAACTTCTTCCAGAAGCTTTGTTGTTTTTGTACTTATTCCATTTCCTGAACTTTGAAAGCAGAGCAAAGAGTTCCTCATCTAATCCATCCTCCTGTTCATCTACAGAAGATTCATCAGCATCAGATTCAATAACTTTAGCCTTTAAAGCTTTAGGAGATTTCAAAGTTGCTGGCAAAGCCAATGACTTTGATTTCTTCTTAGGCTCATCAGAAGCTAGTTCCATGTCGTGACTTATGAGAGAACTAGTTAACTCTTCTAGGCTTAAGGTATTGAGATCTTTTGCTTCTTGTATAGCAGTGACCTTAGGTCTCCACTTGGGTGGTAAACACCTCAGAATCTTCTTAACATGATCAGAAGTAGTATAACTTTTCTTTAAAACTCCAAGATCAGAAACCAAGATTTTAAACCTTGCATACATTTCTTCAATGCTTTCTGTGTCTTTCATTTTAAACATTTCATACTGATGAACCAGAAGATTAACCTTTGCTTCTTTCACTTGTTGGTTTCCTTCATAAGTAGCACACAAAGAATCATAAATACCCTTAGCACTAGATCTGTTTCCAAGTTTCAAAAACTCATCATGAGTGATACAGCTAGCAAGGATAGAAATAGCTCTGTTGTGTCTCTTCCATTCTTTCTTTTGTTCAGCTGTGAAGGTCTTCTTTACATCTGCTGTTGTCTTACCATCTTCATCAAGCTTATCTTGAAAGCTAACACCTTCTTCAATGATGTCCCACAAACCTTCATCTTCAGCTATGATATGAGGATAGATTTTGTATTTCCACCAGTTGAAGGTTGATTGATCACCATTGAACTTGGGTGCTTTGCTATAAGTTCCACCAGATTTCTCAGACTTTTCAGAATTGTAATCATATGGAATAACAACTTTCTTTGGACTTGAATCTTCAGACATTGTGTTTTTCAGGATCTTTTTGTCTTACTGTTAAGTGATGCGTAACAAACCGGAGCTCTAGATACCAATTGAAGGTGTGAAAAACACAAGAAGGGGGGTTGAATTGTGTTTTGGCGTTTTAAAAACTTCTTGCAAGTTCTGAAACCTTTCAGAAGCACTAGCGGATAAAGAAACACAATTAACACACTCACACAAAAGTAAGGATAGAGAGAGAGAGAGAAGACAAGCAATTTTATACTGGTTCCTCTCACAAACCGAGAGTAGTCCAGTCCCCTTGCACTTCCAAGGGATTTCACTATAATCACCTAGATTATTACAATGCTCAAACACACTAGTAAGAGACTTCCTACTTGCTCAAGCACACTAGCAAGAGGCTTCCTAATATAAACGAAATAAAATAGAAAGTGATAAACACTTGATTATAAAATCAAGAGTTTTCTCAAGATTACAACTCAAGACTCTTAAGACTCTAACACAGAATTCCTAATGAATTAGAAAAACAGAGTGTCAGAAGCACAACAGAAATAGTTTCAGAAGCAGTGCTTTCAGTCTTATGTAAAGGAGTAAAGTTGTATAAGTGCGTGTGTTGTTGTAACCTTGATCTTCAAAAAGAGATTCTCTATTTATATGTGAAGAGAAAATAGAGACGTTTGAAGATAATGACCGTTGCAGAGGTCATTTTCAAGCCAGCTGTGAAAAGGACAAAGGTAACATGGGATATTTGCCAATTCTGGTAATGCTTATCCTGTTATTCCTTTTGCTTGAGAATATTCGCCCTTATGGAGTAAAATAGTACTAACGTCACAATCCTTGATGATAAGGTTGTAGTACTATGATGTATCAATCAATCACAGCCTTTAATTCAAATGATTTCCAATCATTGAATCACTATCAGTTAACACTGACTTTTCTGGCTTGTTATTCAGAGCCGATGTATCAGACATATGCTTCTGAGTCTTCAGCTTCTGAAACTGTTGGTCTTCTCCATACGTTGCTTCTGATTCAACATTAATCTTCTGAGATGACTTGCTTCTGATTAGCGTTTCTTCTGATATCTTAGCTTCTGATGTCCATGCTTCTGATGTCCATGCTTCTGATATCTATGCTTCTGATATCTATGCTAATGCTTTGTTTCAGAGCTTAATTTAATCAACATAATTTATTTAATCTGCACACTTAAAAATAAATATTAAAATACCCTATTGTTCATTAATACTTTGTTATCATCAAAACACTAAGAGTTAGATTCTGAACATCCTTTGTTCCAACATTTTTAACAACAGGTGTCTAAAAATACATCTTACAATCAAATTTGACAATTTATTGATAAAATTGCCATAAGATAATCTTTTTACACCCTTTTTAATAAATTAGGTTTAATATCTCAAATTATATTCCTTCTTTTACACTAGTGGCATCAACAACGTTATTCCAAATGATGTTGTTTCTTTGCTTCCATATGCTCCAAATAACACAGGCCATGAGAGAAGCCTCATCTGCGCTAAGTTGTTGCAACAGTAGAAAGATTAAGTCAGATGCATCATCATTATTATGATTATTATTATTATTATTATTATTATTATTATTATTATTATTATTATTATTATTATGCATCAATGCAACAATTAGAGGATAAAAACTTCACATACTCCACACATTGTTGCTACTTGGACAGCTAAAAAGTAAATGATAAGTATCTTCAGTAGTGTTATTACACAAAGAACATATATCAGTGCAGTTCACTCCTCTACTTCGGAGATTCACACGAGTTGGAATACATCGGCAACAAATACGCCACAAGAGATCCTTAACTCGAGGCGGAGCTTTAATTTTTCAAAGTAAATTCCAATGGCCACTCATTTTTAAATGTGAAGTATCTAGCAAATCTTGCACACAAAGACGATAAGCACTTGTACTCGAATAGAGTTTCTCTTGTGATATTTTTGCTAAGTTGTATTTGATAAAATTGTTTATTGCTCTGAGTCCTTTGTTGATTAAACTGATCATATATATAGGCCACCAAGGGTGGTGGTTATTTTACGTTCATTGTGGCATTTTCCACGTGCATGGGGTATTTTGCCGAGCTCAACCGTCCGGTTCATGGGGATCATGGGGCCATATCATTTTTTCCATTACTTGGTATGCGAGATCGTGGATATGGAAATGGGCGATACGTAAGATCGTGGGTATGGAAGCGGGAAATGGCTTGTGTTTGTGTGTAACACGTGCTGTAATTGGAGCAAGGGATGACTGGGCCGGCTTGGTCTCTTCTGACCCAGATCGTACGCGGCCCAGCAAGATATGGCCCAAGCCTGTCCGCTAGGTACGGTCCAGCACTCATAACAAAATACACGCCGTCACTTTCCATTCGCCAAATACGCTTATCTTTAGCCACTGATGCATAAAGTGGTGTAGCAACAATTTTCGATACACACCTTGGCTCAAACAATGACGTTATAAGAGGTACATTCCAACACTTATTATCAGGGAGCATCATATTAGCCACTGTTAGTGTAACATCAAAAGCACTGATAGATTGTTGCATGCTCACTAACGAGGCATCTTAAAGCCAATTTTCATTGAGCAAAGGAATATTTCTGCCATTTCCGATTCTCCAATGACTACTTGCTCTCAAAATAAATTTAGAATTACAAATACTCTTCCATACAAAACTAGGATTGTGACCCAAATTAGACTCTCACAATGAGAAAAATATTTAGCTTTATAGATTTTGGAGATAAGGATATCTGTATTGGACATAATGCGCCAACTATGTTTTTCCAACAAAGCAAGATTAAAAGCTAGAAGACTCTTGAAGCCCATCCCACAAGAAAGAATTCATCATTTTTTCAATTTCGTCACATAGTGACTAATTCATTTTTTAATAAGAACTTCACGCACTGCCTTTGACAAGTTTTTACTACTCCATGAGTTAATCTTCTTCCAAACTCTATCCTTAATAAAACTATTTAAGAAATGAATTAGTCATAAATTTTTTAGAGCTAGCGTGTTGTTATAATTACTCATGACAATGTTATGTTGTTTTTTCACCAAATCAAAATATTACGTTTTTTGTCAAAAAACTTATTATTATTATTATTATTATCAAAATAGTAGTACTAGATTAGTAGTTTAGTACTACTTTTTTTTTCTCTGTAACCAAAAAAATAGTAGTACTTAACTAGCCATTAAATTTAGTCTAATAGAAGGGATTTGAATATATTTTTTTTGAAATGACAAATATTATTAAGTAACTCAAGAACAAGACGTACAAGAGTAGCACACAGAGCAGGGAAACAATACTTGACCAAATAATGGCAAGGAAGGAGCAATAAAACTCTCCCTCACTAGAATCCACCGAAAGGACTAGGAAAAGAAGAAAACTAAAACAGAACAACCCCTGGTACAAACAAAAACAACATAAAGCACACCCCAACACAAATTACAACCGACCCACCCAACTAGCCGTCACCGGGACAAACAGTCTCCCGCATCCCATTTCCATTCATAAAATAAACACGGAGACATTTTCAATTTAGCCAAATTCCATTTTCAACTCAACACTTTAATACCTTCAACCACTTCACTTGGACTAAAAATACCATTCGCAAAAATTGTATCATTCATAGCCTTCCAAATAGCCCAAATGGTAGTATGCCAAACCATCAAAAAACATTTCCGCACCTTATTATTCTTCGCCGCACTTCTCAAAACCTCAAACAAGATAAAAAGGTTGTTAGGGATAATAATAACCACCCCTAACCAACTAAAAATCTTGTACCAAATCCCAATTACACTAGGACAATGGAGGAAAAGATGGGACGGGGGTTCAAAACAACCCACACACCCAACACAATTTCTTTGGACCTCCGGAGCAAGAACTTGTCGATTAATAAGATTGTCCGTAGTAGGAATCTTCTCATAGAGTAATTGCTAAGAGAAGGCAATAACTTTTAAAGGAGCCGGGTTCTCCCAAATATGCTCAAAAACCAACTCCTTCCCCGGATGTAACTCATTGAAGGAAATGAGCTCTCTAACTAGAGACTTATAGGCTGAACCGGCCGAGAAAACACCTTCCGAATCCGGCACCCACCTCCATGAATCAATCTCCTCCCTCAAAACCACCGGCTCCAAAATCGCTTCCAACTCGTCTAGAAGATTCGTTTCCCATTGGAACAATGGTCTAGGCCAAGAGAAGACCCATCTACTACCATGGTCATCACGCACAAAAAACTCGTCAACCTTGTTTTCCTTATCATTTGAGAGAGAAAATAAACGAGGGAAACACACGACAAGAGTAGAGCCGCCCAACCAATTTGTCGACCAAAAGGAAGTAGACCCACTATTTCCCACTTTCCAAACAAGAGATTCCGCTAACCAATTCTTTGAGGCCACCGCATTATCCAACGCACAAATGTCCTTCCACCACTTTGAGGACGAAACCGGGGGTCGACGATTACTCCAATCCCCCACTTCACCAATATACTTCCCATATTTGGCGACTAGCACCTCTTTCCAAAGGGCGACCTGGGTTGAAGAAGTCGCCAACGCCACTTAGATAAGAGGCTTAAATTGACAATACCAACATCTCGCACACCTAGCCGTCCTTTACTTCTCTCTTTACTTTAATTTCTGTATTTATATAATTCATAAGATATAATATCTCAAATTCAGTATTGATTATTAAAATAAATTACTCAAATAATGATTTAAAATAAAATAATAAGAATATAATCCCGTGCTTGACACGGGTTAACATACTAGTAAAAATCTAACCCAAGGGGTGTGGTTGAGCGGTTGGGGCTCATCCTCCCTTAACCAAGGGTCGAGGGTTTGATCCTCACCTTGGACATGAAGCAGCTTTAAATCTTTGGGCCAGCTATCCCACCCATCGAGGTGCCTCCAATCTAGCGAGGGATTAGTCACTGCGTTCGGCGGTGGATACCCTGATCTTGATAAAAAAAAATACTAGTAAAAATCTATTTTGATTCTATTGACTTCACTTTGCATATGGTTAGTGATATATAAAAAAATAGACTTTGAAAAAAGTTATTTTAAATAACTTTTCATTTTAAAGAGAAAAATAATTTTCTTAAAAATTAATTTTTAAAAAATCTGAAACACAAATAAAAATCATAAAGATAAAATCACAAAATAAAAAAATTTATGAGTTTAAATCAAAACTCGCCAAAATGCGGACAAAGCAAAAATCCCTATCAACCTAAAATTTTAAAATTTAAACAAATAAAACTCAAAAAAGGACAAAACCGTAAATCTCAAAAAGAAAAAGTCAAAAGAAGGAGAAAACCGTAAATCCCATCACGTTGTCACGGTCACAATCGTAATTAAACATTGCTGAGTAGCTTCCCACGACTTTCCTAAATATCATCCTATAAAGACCAATCTGAACCGTTAAATAAATATTTCCTCATTCTCAGATCTCGAAACCCTAGAAACCCCCCCCTCTATAAATCACAATTCAAAATTCCCCTCTCTCTCTTCTTCCACAACATCCCGTGTTTTTCTTCGGAGTGTGTTACACAAGTTCCGTTTTTTTGTTACAGTTTTTTCAAATTATTTTATCATGGCTTTGAAAGAGAGATTGGTATCATCTGAAGAAACGACATCGTGTTATGTAAGCTGGGAAGAGGTATTTGTATCGATGGATAAGGGTCGGAGAAAGGTTCGGTATTATCTGAAAAAGAAAAATGGTGATTCTGATCTTGCTCTTATTGGTAAAGAGAAAAGTTCTAGGCATATGTCTTATCACTATGCAATAAGAAAATCTTCTTTGGCTCCTTTTTTCAAACTCAAATCGCGTCGAGAAGTTGTTGATTGGTTGGATTCAATTGTTCAAGGTTCGTTCTATTCATAGTTTTTTCTTTTTTTCATCTTCTTAATGCATGTTTTGTATCACGGTCGGTGTGTCAGAATCACGAATTTAGCCGCCTCTGTAAAATCATGGTGGATCACCGTAATAAAAATAAAATCATTTTCATCATAATTCATAAACCGTGTCTTTCATTGGTTCAATTTCTCATCATAATTCATATGTTTTTTCTTTTTTGTCTTTTTCAGTTTTCAATTTTTTGCCTTCTATTAGGTTTTTGTTTTCTAGTCTTTCGCGTGTGTCAGAGGTTTTGGTTTTGTATCCCTAATTGTTGAACGGTTTAGATCTGAAATTGTTACATATTTAATTTAATTGAATTTATATCGATAGAATTTTATTTTTATGTTTTTCAATCATTCATATAGAGTAAATTTATTCTTTATTTTGTTAATTCTTGGTTTCATATGGCTAGGTTTCGTATGATTTTTGTCTACAATCTGCTCTCCTATCTGAGGTACCTGTGGTTTAATGTTAATATACCACTGGTTCCTTTTGTTTTTTAATAATGTTTTATTTTTGTTTTTGTGTAAATTGAGCTAAATTTGTTTTGTTTGCATCTGAAATTTTCAGATTTTTCTTCCGGGGATGCCAATATGGTTGAGGGAAAACATGGTTCTGAATCTGAGATTGGAACCTTGAAGGTATTGAATTAATAAATGGTTGTTGTTAACTTGTTATGTTGAATCCATTTGTTTGGTCTTTTGAATCTATTGTTCTGTTTTTATGAATATCTAATTTTGTATTATTGTGTTATTTCTTAGGATAATCAATTGCCGAAACTGCGCCATGGTACAAAAGAATTCTCATGGTTAGGGTCATTTTGGACATGCAAGAAAAGAAGATATCATTATCAGTCATTTAAGCGGAACGGTTTTCAGATATCTGTGAGTCATCATTTTGTCTTCATCTTTATTTTTCTTTTTAGTTTTCATTTCGAACAATTTTGATGCACTGCCGGTGTAAAATATTAATTTTGCACTCATCCACCAATCACAATTCATTATTTGTATGACGTTAAAAGTATAAAAAATATCTGCATTGTCGGTGCATATGTATTTTTTTTTTCTCTTTTCATTTTTGTTTGCCCCAGATGTTTTTGAATCCGACTTTTGTAATACGGTTTTTCCATGCTTCCTTTTTAATCTGTTTTCAGGTGAATGATTTTGTGTTTGTTTTAGCAGAAGAGAACAAACGTCTGGTTGCCTATGTGAAAGACATGTACGAAGATTCCAGAGGCTACAAGATGGTTGTAGTTCGCTGGTTTCACAGAATTGATGAGGTTGGTATTGTTTTGCCTCACAGTTTTAGTGAAAGAGAGGTTTACTTTTCCCTTTATCTTCAAGATCTGAGTATTGAATGCATAGATGGTTTGACTTCCGTCCTCAGTCCCCAGCACTACGAGAAGTATAGGAATGAAGCTTGTCATGCTCGTCCAGGACCATTTGTGTGCAGCAAGATGTTTGATGATGATGATGTCAAACCCTTTGATATAACTCAAATGAAGGGTTATTGGAAACAGAAAATACTGAGGTCCATGTATCCCCACTCTGACTCAAAGTCTAATGGGGGTTCAGGGCAATCAGAAGATAGCCAAGAACTGGAAGAAAACCTCCATTCTTCTTCTGGGATCAGACCAAAGAAGAAGCAGCGTTGTATAAAAGATGCCGTTGATTTGATTGCCCTTCAATCGGAAAATTTGAGTACTTGCAAGATGGAGGCCAAAACCAGTAGTGGGAACAATTCCCTGAAACTGGTTGGGTCCACCAAGTTGGCCACCATCACAGAGACAAATGAAGTAGCTTCACAGTATTTAACTGTAGGTTCCAAAGTCGAGGTTCTCTCTCAAGACAGTGGGATTAAAGGATGTTGGTTTAGAGCATCTGTTATCAAGAAGCACAAAGATAAAGTGAAGGTGCAATATCGCGACATCCAGGATGCAGATGATGAAGCTAAGAAACTTGAGGTGTGTTATAATGTATTTTTATTTTTGTCGTCAGTATTGGAAGATTTGTTACATGACAAGACTGACATTTTCTTTTTATTAATTTTCTCGTAGGAATGGATTTTAGCTTCTAAAATTGTGCTGCCTGATGATCTCGGTGTCCGAGTACATGAAAGAACCAAGATCCGGCCTCGGTCAAACAAACGTGGAATACCATTTGTGGGTGATGTTGGTTACGTTGTCGATGCCTGGTGGCATGATGGATGGTGGGAAGGCATTGTTGTTCAAAAAGAGTCTGATGTTAAATATCATGTTTATTTCCCAGGTTTGACATTCTGATCTTATATATATGCATTATATGTGTATGTGTATGCTTGATAACAGTCTGTTGTCTATGATATTTTAGGCGTTTGATTAATTCTTAGGTTAATGTTTTTGCAGGCGAAAAGAAGTTGTTAATTTTTGGTCCTGGTAACTTGAGGCATTCTCAAGATTGGACAGGAAATGGATGGGTAAAAGTGAGGGAAAGGCCCGATCTTGTGAATTACATATTATCAAGCTCGGAAACACAACAAAACTTGTGCAAATCTTTTAACTGGAAATCGACCGTAGCAGATATGGGTGATGGAATACAATCTAAGCAGGCTGATACTTTCTCCGATTCTTATGGAAGGGATAAACTTAGAAATCCTAATGTAACAGATCTTTTGAAGGATGTTTTGTTTACCCAGTTAAGGTGGAAGTCATCCCGGAAGAGGAATCGAAATGCCACCTCTCACCAGAAGCAGGAGTCCAATGACAGAGACAGGAAATTGTCCCCAAAGTTTCTGGAGTCGGATTCAACAGAAAGTTTTGTGATTCCAACGTCATTGAAAGTTGAACATGATGACTGCAAATACCCAGGAGATCCTTCTATTTTCAACTCTTCAGTCGTGTCATCTTTAACCAACATGGTCATGTGTAGGTGACTCCATGTTGTTTTCTTTAGAATGGTGTCTAATTTCTAGGTTATTTATTTCATCCCATTTAGCCTAAACACTTTTTTTAACTTTTAACCTTAAACTTTGTTGCATCCATTCGATGCCTCTGTTTTCCTCATCTTTTTTTTGTTCTACTGTTTTATTCATTCCTAACTTAGAAATTGTATCTTTTAGGTTCTAGTTTTTTTTTCCCCCTATTTATCTTTGGTTTTTCATGGCATTGGAGCTTCATTTTGTTTGGGTGATTGTATCCAATAGAATCCCCAAGGAAGCAAGGATAATGCCCACATAAGTTTTTGACAAGAAATGATGATTGGGTTGACTCTTAGGGATAGTTTTTGCCATTGTTTGTAGCCTATACAATGTGTAACTTTGGCCAATAAGAATATAAACTTGTGAATTTCAGTTGATTAATGTTGTTAATTGTATGTATATATCATTGTATTATATGTTCTTTACATTAATTCTCGGTTTGGTGATATTGTATTCATTTCTTTTCAAAATCGCGAGTTGACAACCAAGATATTTGGGCTCAAGTGGTTATTGAGTTTCACCAAAGGACGAACTCTGGGTTCAATTCTTGAGTGAAACATTCATTTGGTCATATCATTATGTAACTACAGGGTTAATGCAAGGAAAAAAAATCATGGGTTGATACTTGGTTTACTACATAGTAGAAGAACAACACCTAGAAGGCAGTAAGATTAGTCTTCCATTATGCTAAACATCGTTCAAAAATCAGTTATTTTGTATGTGTATTGTGCACACAACATTCTCTCATTTTTTATTTTAAAAACATGTTCCTCATATATGACTTAATTCTGGTGATGGCATTGGCAGGCATGAGACAAATTGTTATAATGATATGATATGTTAGTTTATGATAATTCACAAATCATAGCAATTAGCTAAATGTAAGTACCATGGGGATTAAATAATATACCCATATATGTCTGGTCAAAAAATTACCATATACTTATTGTCTGTTGAGGGAAAAGATTTTAATTTAACTTTAAGGTTTAATCATACGTTTGTTCTACATATTTTTAGTCATTCACAAATTTGATTTTTCTATTTTAAAACATACAGTTTTGGTCTCCTATCATATTTTATACTTAAAAACGACAATTTAACATATTTTAAATTGCGGTAGCGGTAACGATTGCGGTTATTGCTGCTGTTGCGACATACATTGTGGTCTGAAATAATTTGTAATTTTCACAGTTTATACTAAGTGGCACCACTGTGAAAACACTATTTACCTAGTATAGTAGAGTATTACATTGTTTGTTTGGGGAGATGCTTGAAATATATCGTTGAGTTGAGCGTGTATTAAAAGTAAGATTTCTCATTAAATCTAAATTATTTTGAGAATTGAAGCTCTAAAATTATAATTTTTAGTGAGAAGATTTAAACTAACATAGTCAAAATTGTCCGATGCAATCATGCTATTGTCGTTGCTACCACATCAACAATACTGCGACCACAATTGAGGATGCGGAGTGCAATTTAAAACCATGCAATAAAATACAACAATATAACAATACTTATATAGCCCTTTATATAAAATTTGAAAAGAGAGAAAGAGATGCTTTACAACTTTCTAGTGTTGCTTTAGGTATGTGCTTGAAGATATGCTTCCCCTTGCCATGTTGTTATCAAATAAATGAAGCGTTAAGGTGAGATATAGGATAATTAAACTTACAATAAACAACCACATCTTAGCCTAGTCCAACTCCATGTAGAATCAGATTCCAAAATATAACAAATATTATTTATTTTACGATACAAAAAAATATTATAAATACATGTTGATCCACCACCATGAACATTCATATTCTCATATTCCCACCAAGTCCTTTTCCTTTACATTGTGCCTTTTGGCTTATATCCAACATTAAACCAATCCTGGGTTCCGTCAATTCCAACCCTATGTCCGAAAAGGCAAGTTTGAGTTATTTTCTTCGCAAAAAGTTAATAATATTTTTTTTGGTCAAGCAGCGTTAGAATTCCACCTATTTTTTTAAAGATGAATAAGTGAATATACCAGAGTTTATATTCTAATTCTGCATATTTCATATAATGTCTTGAAAAATTAATAATTTCACTTTGGTGATAGATTTTAATATTGGTTTTGTCCTTTCAATTGCAGTATTGTTGTATGATCATGAGAATCAACGTTGACTGCAATGCTTGTTGCAGAAAATTAAGGAGAATAATTCTAAGGATGAAAGGTAGAATATATTAACAATGACAAAAGTAGTGAATATATTTTTGCATTGAGATTTAAAATTTAGTTCTAATAGAAAATAAAATAAAATAAATAAACGAATTAGTTTGTATTCACAATTAATATGAAAGTTTAGATTCCCGCCATTCTAAAATTCAGAATTTTAACTTCTCTATTTACATTGTTTAGGATTTTGTTCTCTCCATCGCTATTGATTGAGCTCATTTTTACTTACGTGTACAACCATTTAATAATGTAACAATGTTAATATAATTAAGAGTCAGGATCCGTTGACATCAACTAGTTGAAAATTTCTTACATCCCTTTTTTCATTTGATATTGAAGCGATCGAAACCCATTTGATAGAGAAGCAGCAACGCAGGGTATGTGTATGTGGCAGATTTGTACCAGCAGATATTGCAATAAAGATAAAGAAGAAACTGAACCGTAGGGTTGAGATCCTTGAAATTCAAGAATTTGAAGGCGAGGAACAAAACAGAGAAGAAAATGAACTACCATATTGAACTAAACAGAGAAACCTCACATTTTCATGCTGGTTATAGTTCTTTCTTATTAGCCAAAGATTCCTACGGCATATTTTGTACATTCAGAATTCTTAGAATGTTAGGATATACTATTATTGTTGAATTTGAAAGTGAGTCAAGAAATCAACTTAATATCTTTCAACTATGATTTTATATTTGCTTGAAGAGATTATATCAAATAAAACTTTGTTCCACAACTATGAATTTATTATGATTCTTTGTTCCTCAACAAATCTATTTGAATTTTTTTATTTCCACCTTACAGTACTTTTTGTTTTATTTTTAAAACTTAATTAAGTCATGTGAAATTTTAATTGAATACCAACATATTTTGTAGCATTAAAAAAAATCTTGATTGTCTTGATTGAATACTATAAAACTTGTTTATATTTTATAAAAATCTTGAATCAATACCATTGGATTTTTTTTCTATCAAAAAGTCTCTTAAATCCTTTGAAATTCCAATCCAATACACCCCTAAACAATCAAAGCCAATATTAAAATCACATTGAAAATCAAATCCCTTTCTTTCACTTTTCCACCATCATCACCAAATTCATCACCAAAACATTTAAGCCCAAAATAAATTTCAACAAAACCAACAACTTCAATCAAACATTTTATCATAATCTAGAAGAAGAAAAAGAAAAGAAAAGGAAAGGAAAGAAAAAAAAAAAAAAAGGACAAAACCCACCCGTAAAATACCACCCCTAACACACTACGGGTGTGTTTGTTTGAGATTAAAATAAAATAGATTTTTTTAAAAAAATTTATTTAAAAAAAATAGATTTATTTTGTAGAGATTTTGAAAAAAATCTAAAGTTGTTTTGTGTTTGTTTACAATTATAAAAATCATTTTTGAGAACAAACACAAGGTCCTTGTTTTTGAAAAAATAGATTTTGAGAGAATCACTTGAAAATAGCTTTTCATTTTGGACTCAAAAATGATTTTTTTAACAAAATGATTTTTATAAAAATCTGAAAAACACATCAAAAATGAAAAAAATGATTTTTTTTAGAAAAAAATAGATTTTTTCTAAATAAAATCTCAAACAAACGCACCCTACATCAGCTTTGTACACATTGGTTGGTGAAGTGATGTGAAAAGAAATTCGGCCCGATGTAAAAAGGCATGTCTGCACTAGTGAAAAATTTATTAAAAAATGTGTATAGACAAAAACTTGCTGAAATTTTTCAGAAGGAACTAAAAATAAATATCTATAGACAAAATTTCTTTAACCCTTAAAAAAATAACATAATAACATATTAACATTCATGTATTTGAAACATGGAATGTGATAATACAACTATTGAGAAGTCCATATTAGACACTCCCACAATAAGATATGTGTAGTATTTTTGTGTAGTGTTTTTATAAGATATTTAACTTATATATTATAACGCCGACATGAGCTTTTTTGTCTTGCTCGACGACTAATTAGCATGCTTGATCACAAAAATGGTCATGGTGAACCCAAGTTATAGAATGATTGGAAAGTTAGCCTGTGTTCCTCATTCCAGCAGCAATGCCATTTATGGTGATGAGGAGAACATCTCTTGCTTTAAGGTTGTCGTCATCACGTCTTAACCTCTTAAGTATCTCCACCTGCAACATGTTGATGGGATTAAGAAAAGGAAGTCTGTTTTCAATCAACCTCCTTAGTGTTCTGTTATTCTGCAGAAGTTTGTCATGTCCACTAATAATTGCGATGAACTTCCCCGTTGTAATGAGCTCGTCCCTTAGTTGACGACCAAGTTGTTGTCTCGTTTCTGAAACAAGAGCTTCATCATACTGCTTAGCAATAGAAATATCCGCTTTTCCTAAAACCATCTCAATCAAATCTATTAAGCTTTGAAAAAAAGGCCACTCTTTGTACATGGCTTTTAGCTCTTCTGTTTGTCCTTTCTCACAAGCACCTTTCAAACCTGCTCCAACCCCAAGCCAAGCAGGAAGAACAAATCTAGTTTGAGTCCATGCAAATATCCATGGAATGGCACGAAGGTGTCCGATTCCTGTAGTGGCCTTTCTTCTCGTCGGACGGCTACCTATGTTCAGGAAGCCAAGCTCTGCTTGAGGTGTGGCCTCATTGAAGTATGTCAAGAATTCTGGATTTTCATAAACTACACTGCGATAACACTGACAACTGAATTTTGAAATGTCTTCCATTAGTTTACGCCATTTTTCTTCTCGGGGTGGGAGTGGTGGACGGAGGGTAGCAAGTAGCACAGCTGTTGTGTATATTTCAAGTTGTCTAACAGCTGTCTGTGGCAACCCAAACTTGGCCTGCACCATCTCTCCCTGCTCAGTTGACCGAAGACTTCCCTACAATGTGTCACATAACAGTGAATTAATATAATTTGATGTAGTTTTTTGGTTTGGGAACAACTTATCAAAAAGCATACTACTTTCCACAGACTCTATCAAAAGATGATCTATGATCTAGTTCATGCTAATCAACCATATGACTTGGCTTAAAGTATATAACCAATTAAAGACACTCCATTTACGACATGTTCCAAAAAAATAAAATAAACAGATTTATACTACGAGTTTCAGGCGTCTATAAACATGGAATATGGGACTTAAACATTAAGGCTAAATATGCATAACACACCATCACAGAGCCCGGTGGCTGGGACTGAATAGCCAGATATGTTGGGCCTCCGCCACGTCCAATACTCCCTCCGCGGCCATGGAACAAAGTAACCTTAATATCATACTCTTTGCAAGCAGCCACTACATCCTCTTGAGCTTTGTAAAGTTCCCAAGCAGCAGTAAAGCGCCCAGCATCTTTACCAGAATCAGAATATCCAACCATAACCTGCATATAGACATTTATAAAATTTCCAAATGTATTCCCCATAATACAATGACATAAGTAAAATGAATATGCCATTATTTATATATAACCTCTTGGTGTCCGTTATGATTTTCAATGATGTGTTGGCGGTACCAATCTATTGATAGAAGTTTTCTGATAACTGCACCAGCTCCTCTCAGGTCCTTCACGGTTTCAAATAGGGGAACCACCCGAAGTCTATGTTGGGAAAAAGTACGCATAATGTTAAATTAAAACATAATTGAAATATTCTCGAGTATAGAGGCGAAACTTTACCCAATTTTTCCAACAGATCAGTACAAACTTGTTATAGAGAAATGATGAAATATTTCTTCTCACAGAACCCTAAATAGTGACTTCTAACTAAATAAGAAATAAGATCAGAAGAATACTCATGCTAGGCTACTCATTTTCCAAATACTAACATGAAAATCTACCTTAAACTTCAAGTGTGACAGGAACATAATTTTGATCTAAGTTTTGCAGACATGAATGTATTCATATAGGTAAATATGTATAAGAAGAGTTATAGCAACACTTTCTTTAGAAAACTCTCTTTAACACTCAGTCTCTAATTGAATGAAACTCATGTGAGTTTCACATTTTACGTGGAACCAATTTCCAAAGTGATGGACCAACATTCATTTCAACCAATGATATAGTGAGTGAGTGTTAGCGAGGGTTTGCTAGCATTCTTCATATGTATAAAGGTAATCGCTAATATGCATGACACACATTTATTCCAGTATCTTTATTCAAAAGTAATATACATTATCAAGTTCAAGTTTTGAGAGTACAATTTTTCATCCTTGACATCTGATAAGCATAAAGATAACTTTGATAAATTCAACTTTAGTAAATCAAATATCTCAAGATGGACTTACGTTCCACCAGGACATGCTCTTCCTAATTCCCCGCAAAATGTAAGACGTGCATCCTTCTGTAAAAGCTCTACTGCAAGGACATCACTTGCCTGACAATAAACCAAAGTAAAAAATCTTTAGTATAACTTGAACAAAAGTTTTAAAACATTATTTGTTTCCCAAGATTATTTCTTTTAATTTTGTACCCTCATAAGTTACGATGCGAAAATTCAGCTGCACAGTGTACAGCAAAGATAACTAATTTCATGCAAAGTTAAATACCAAAAAAATAAAAAGACGAAGAGAAAAGAAAAGAAAGGCTGAGATAGTTGTACAAGTCGAAGTTACTATATATCAAAAGGCCATGTGTGTTAGGCATTTAAATGCATGCTACGCAAACTGTTTCTGTTAGAAAGTTTCCAAGGATAATTTGTAAGAGTAATAGCAGTTGATGTACATTTGAGGCCATAGAGATCACATAGGCTCCAAGTGAATCACACCCTAGCTCCGCAGAAATTTGAAACGTATCTAGGACTTCTTTAACTTCCGGACCAACCTAAAAAGAATTAATCAAAATGCCAATAAAAAGTTGAAGGTCAGTGACATACAATAGAAAAATAACTTATGGCAATATGATTTTATGTTAGAGCATGCAGAAAATAATTTCTTTTTTCATGAACATAATAGTAAATTAATAGTATAAAGTGATTTAAAAAAGATACAACAGAGAGCAAGGGTTTAGAAGAAAAACAATCTTACTATTCAACCTTAAACCTAATGAGAAATATTAAGGAAATTGTAAAATTAAAATGTCAATTAATCATATAGAAAAAATGAAAACAAAATAGCTTTTATATACTTTTTTTAAACACCAACTTCATTCAAATTCTACGGAATAAGTTTTACCAATAATCTCGTTTCGGTCCTTTTTATAAGAAACAACACTTATTAGATTCATTGAATAATTAATGTATCTGGTTTATAATATAGACTAGATACACCAGTTATTTAATGAATCTAAAAAGTCAAATATTTCTTACAAAAATGACCGGAGGGAGGCTCTCTTAGTGTACATTCCGTCCATCTCACCTCAATACTGGAAGGAACTAGCGGCCTCTTCCCTTTAAGCTCTTTGGTTAAGAAGTTGAGTTTTTTTTCTTCATCCCATTCACTGTATGTACCCATATCCAAATACTTCGTAATTACATCAAGTGTTTCAGCATGTCTGCCAGATTCCTGTAATACTTCCGGTTTCAGGCCACAATACGATATAACACCAATTATGAGCAAAACAAAATAAACCAGACCTGACGCAAGTCAAGCTTCATCAACACCATGCCAAAGGTAGCCACTCTACGGATCAGATCAGCAAGTCGACCATCAGCTAACACCCCAGCTCCACAAGATTGCTAGAGGAAATTTAGAGCTAAACAATCATTATGGAAAATCTGATGTGAAAAATGGGGGTTTGAGCGGGAGAAAGAGTACCAGAGATTCATAACAGAGGAGAAGAGGTTCTAAAAGCTGGTCTTTTGTTTCATAGTAATCAGAAGGATCAAGTTCACATGGACTATCCTCCAGAAGCATTTCCAACCGTTTACGACTTTTCTGAAGCTTAACACATGGAACAAAAGAGAATGCAAGTTCAGTAAAAAAAAAATTACCAATTCATTGTACTTCAAAAAATTAAAGCAAGTTCAGTAAGTAGATATGAATCACTCTTTACAGCACATAAAGTGAAAACCCTATATGGAAAATTAATCGAATAAAAATTGATAAACTTATATGTTTGTAACAAAATAAATTGAATCTAAAAGAAACAACTATTTTATTGAAAAGACAATGTTTTCCTTTTCGAATATAGAGACATTTTTCTATTCGCCAAGTATTTATAATACTAAATCAATCCCATTTATAATCGCATCAAAAGTGTAAATTAAAAAAGCCGAGAGAAATAGTGGTCTGAATTGTGACCCATTTTTAAATTTCTTACTTATCCCTGTCAAACTCAAGAAGGTTAATCAGAAAGTATAGAAGCTTGTTGACCAAGAAATGTTGTAAGATTAATCTAATTTACTTTAAAACCTATTTCTAATGTGTTATATGAAGTAAAAGCTTTCCTTGAGATTAAATACTCTTGAGAAGGTTGAAATTATTTAAAGAAGGCTTGTGCAAAAATTACTTCTTGACTTAACCTATATTCAAGTAAATATGTAGAAAATAAAGAGTGAAGGAAAGAGCATATACGATTTTTATACTTTTTTACCGATTAGTTGAGCTACATCTAGTCCCCACTGTCAAATGACCGATTATCCTAAAAGCTTAAGCTGTTAGGAAATGCCACATCAATGGTTTTATATTATTTCTAACACGCCCCCTCACGCAAGAGCCCATTGGGCTTGAAGCGTGGATAATGCATAGGCCCATCTACCATATGCTTAAAATTCCACTTTTTAATTAGAAAGTGAGGGGAGCGGGAATCGAACTCTTGACCTTTAAGTCATAGAGGCTCTGATACCATGTCAAATGACCGATTATCCTAAAAGCTTAAGCTATTAGGAAATGCCACATCAATGGTTTTATATTATTTCTAACACCCACATCGTGTGAGAGTTCGCAATTCCTCGAAGTAGTACAACTGTATAGTTTCTAAATAGTATTGTTTTTCTATCTCTGTCGGTTTTTCTAACAGTATCCTTTTAACATTTGTGTAGGTTTCTCAAAAGGTACTCTTTCTTAGACAGTCTCTTCAATTACTTAAAAAACAATTCTAAATAACCCTCGATCACAGACCAGTTTGGTAGAATCATTCAGTACAGACGTACAACTGATATTTTTTCGTACCTGCTACTTTAACTCACTTCACAAGTTGTTTACGGTATTTTGGTGCAGATATTTAAATTATCCAATCTATTATCGGTACTAAAGGAATGTGATTCTGCTCAAGAATCTTATCAAGAACTCATCTCTAATTCATTCCAATAGTTTGTGCCTTTGAAAACGACTTCCTTTTATAGCTTCATATGAAGAACTAGTTGTTAGAGGCTTTTATGGAAAAGTTGTGCGCATATAGGATTCACTCTTTTATACATGTACTTCCATCCCAATAGAAAAATTTATGCAATATCAGTTATTTTATTTTGAAACTACCATCTCTTGGATTTAAAGTACAAAAGCAGAAATGGAATACTAGTGTCCATGATACGGTCAACTATGTTATTAAAGTAGATAAGAAGTAATACCTTATCTTTTACATTTCCAAGGACAACTCTGTAAGGAGCAATTCCAGGAAGATGAGGGAGCTTTGGCTCCAAAAGCTTCTGAAAACTGGATCTTCCTATTTGGGATTCTGCATATAATTTCCTCTGAGTAAGCAGTTGTTGACTAGAAGGAGAGCGCGGAATTTCAACTGATGAAGTATTAGAACTCGCTGAACTCGTTGAGGATGAATGACTTTTGGAACTTCCAGCATTGCTCACGTTTAAAGTTGAACTCTTACAGTCCTATCAGTGAAAATATGTACAGTACATTCTCAAAAGTTCAAACCAAAATAACAAACCCTAAATGCTAAAAAGTGCACCCGGTGCACTCTTTAAGCCCTTCAAATAGTATGTTTTTATAATTTTTTTAAAAAGAGTTATAAAGTCAACGCATTGGAAATTGTGCTGTTTAACTTTTTGAATAAATAATTTCTTTAAATAGTATGCTTAAAGAGTGCACCGGGTGCACTCGTTAGCAAGACCCTTACTAAATTGCTCTACCTTGTTATTGAGGTGATTGGGATCAGAACCAGGGATGTCGAACTTTGGATGATCAGATTCACCATTTACTACGAAAGAACATATTAAAAAGTCAGCAAAAATTACTTGGTTGGATTCAAGTTCATAGTTCATGCAAGCAGCAAGGGGAATGCCTTAGAGAATATTAGACTTATGGACCCCATTACGAAATTTAAATATTTTCATTTGGTTCGAGGAAAAAACAAATGCCATTAAAAACATGTATGCAAATAAATGAGTAGACAGAAATTTGAGCAAAATTCAATGTACCAGCACAAGAAGGTAAATGAGCTCTAGCAGGAAGTTTAGACGGAAGTAATGAAGCCTTCTCAGGTTGATTCCAATGCTCACGTTGAGTCTCATTGTTATCATCTGAAGCAATATAAGTGATCACGAATTCTTAAACGTGGTTTAGAAACTTGTCAAACTTATCTTTAAGGATATCATCAATGACATACCAGAACCTAGAAGAAGATTTTTTACAGATACCAGAACCTAGAAGAATACTACATAGTAGATGCAAATTTGTTGATTTTTGTATTTACATTTGAGTGTTGTTCTCTTGAATAAACTTTTTGACTTAAAAAAAAAGTACTCAAAATATATGCACCTTATATCATATAAAGGCATTAAAGTGCATAAAAAAGAACTGTATATAAAAGACCATTCAATTTGAACTGCATCATCAAATATCATATTATACCTATGTTACCGTCTGATTCATACAAAAATATGAAACAAATGAAACATAACGGACGAAAACTAAATCAAACATCAGATTTGTTATGTCATGATTTTTACCTCCCATAAGAAAAAACAAAGCTCTCAAATTTTTACCTCACATAAGAAACTATTGTCAGTGTCTTATATTTAAATTCAATGAAACTTGAGAGTGTATTAGGCATAAATGTCAACAGGTTGATGTCTTCAGAAACTAAACATAAAATTTGAAGGGAAAACAAAAACACAAGAAAGTTTTAGAATGTATGAATTATTAGCACGGACAGGAATGGGATCTACTAGAATATATAAAATCAAAGTCATTTCCGAACCAAGAGGAAAATTCCTCGATAAAAGTAATGCATAAAATGCAAGGCATGGATCAAATGCATTACCACAACAAGAACATGTATATACATCAGAATATCATCATTCAGCTACACACCGACACAATAATAGAAATCCTTTAAAAAGGACTATTAATTTTGTATAGTTTATATGTAACAAATTAACCGCGCGACTTTTACAAATAGTGTTAAGTGGTCACATGATGTAAACAAAGATAACTGCTATCTCCAATCACATTTGGAAGATTTCACCAAATACAAAACAGAACTGACAAACCTTCTAGAATTTCATGCGCCAATCTAGACAACTGATCAGAGCACCTCTTCATAGATAGCTCAAATCTAAGACTATCCACTTCCCGAATGTAGAGGTCAATTGCCATCCATCTTGACAAAAGTGAAACATCTTTTGTCACCTAAAGAACAAAATCAAAACCAATTTGAGAATTATTATATTCTATCAAGATTTGTAGGATCATCTCAATAGATAGACAATAATAGTAATCAAATAATAATGTTTGCATTTCAAGGAATAGATGTCAACAATTGAAACAGAAATAAACATTCTGCTATATCCTGAACAAAACTTGCGATTTTGAAAATGACAAACAAGAAAAATGTTCAGTATCATAAATTCAACGATGTTTCTTCTACTATTAGAAACATGTCACATGTTGAATAAAATTAGTGTAGTTATGAGAAAAAACAAAAGCAAGAAGTAAAAGTACATGTAGCATGAATCCAGATTTGGAAATACTACCTTTGCTGTGACATTTGGATTCCCATCTCTATCACCTCCCATCCAAGATCCAAACTTTATGGGAGTGCAAGTCAATGGAAGTGGTTTCCCTGTGTGCTGCAAGCAACGATAAATAAATAAATTGCATTCAATATCTGCTTAAAGGGAAAGGATATACAAGTTGATTGACATAAAATAAAGACGAACAAACCTTCTTTAAAGCATTGCTCACTCGACGTAAATAATGTGGAATAGCTTTCCAGAGTGACTGCTCCACAATATTCAATCCTAGGAGAATTGGAAATATAGTTATTAAAGATGTGGTTAGCTAGTCATTAGGAGTACGTGTTATTGTTATTAATACAAAGAGTTTCATAACTTTATCTCTACTTTTCCATGGATGCCGTGTTTCATAACAAAAATAATCAATTCAAGCATCAACTTACATGTATAATGTCAAACAACATTTTAGTTGCAAGAAGAGACAATGTGTTGCATACTCAATCACAAAGGACCATAATTGAAGAATAACTAAAAAACTTAGTTTGTAGGTGAAGAGCTATGTATAATGGTTTTATATAAAGTATATAATATACCAGCTCTAGCTTCATCAACCGGAGTAGGTTTCTGACGTCTAAGCTCGTCTGTCTGCCATATTGAAGTTATCTCTCTCACCTACCAAACCATATAAGAATTATGAGAAAAGAAGTAAATGCACTGGACATAATTGCTGGTTAATTTCGGCTGAGTGGAAATATAGTAATGAATCGTACCAGATCTTCAATCACCATTTCTCGATCTTCATGGCCAAGATCAGGCCGGTCATTATAATCTAAAAGATGCTGCATGAAGGATAGAAACTAGTTAGAAACAACACATTCTATATTTGAGATTAAAAGGTCCAAGGCTCAAGACTAATAAAGTAATTTTATCAAAAGTAAACAATTTTTATAAAATAGAAAATGAACTCACAGCAATCTTAATGTGTTTGTATTGCAAGGTACGTCGATTAATTTGTGTGGGATGAGCTGTAAGAACAATTTCAACCGCCTGTGGCATAAAAAATATTGGAATTTTAATAGTGTACATCAATTATAACATAATGTTTCAGTCAAATAATATGAAAATAATTGTCTAGATAATCTTTAATTATCTCAACTTGTTAAGGGCATTCAACATATTTTTCAATCATTTGCTTATTTTCTTATGTACTTGATAAACAATGTAGACTAACATGAAATAGACCAAAAACAAACAAACAAACCTGCTTGCAAACTGTATTAAATAGGTCATCTGGGGAAATACCATCTTGCAAAAGTTGGCGAAAGGTATCATCACAAGATTTTGCAAAATTTGCCATGTTCACACCTTTTCGAACCCTGCACAAACTAGTTTGTTAGTAAGACTAGCCTACGTAGATATGATATGAACAGATAATTTTAGTAGTCTTTGTGTTATGATTCTTAATAATAATAATAATAATAATAATAATAATAATAATAATAATAATAATAATAATCGGGCTCACGTGGTGAATGCTCACCGTAAAATCAAGAAATGAAACTGTATATAATTGAATGATAAAGATGAACTCATGAGCTCTACAATGGTGTGAAAATGGTGAAGAAAAGGTGAACCAGAGTGTGAATACTCCTACCAGAACACAATGCTCCTATCCAGAGAGAAATCTCTCCTAACAAACTTTGTAACAATCTAACTGAATAGTGAATGCCTCACTCACTACCCTACCCTCCCTCTTATAACTGAATATTCACTAACTAACTCTCATTCCATTGCTTCTACAATCTTCTAGAAAGGGTTTAATTTGCCCCAGTCTTTTGTACTTTCCTTCAAGGTTTTAAATTGCAGTTCAATCCACAACCGCAATTGCGGCCGCAATATTGCTGATGTTGCAGTCACCGCAATCGCGGTGTGATTTGTAATCACGTGTCCGACAGGAGCCGCATCGGACAATTTTAGAATTAAAATTTTCCATCAAAAATTAAAATTTTAGAATCCCAACTACTAAAATACTAAAGATTTCCTTTTTATTTTATCTACTTAGGGTGTTGAAGAAGGTATTATCTGCGCCCAATTTGCTTAAAAAAATTCACAAACAGATTACCAAGTTGTAGAACAAAGGCTAATATAATAGACCAGTTTTTACCTATGGTGGGTTTCAGCTATGCCCATCAAAGTAAGATAGTGACTGAAGGCGCGGGCAAGTGTTTGAGCTTCTTCCAATGTCATCTTCGATAATTCAGAAGCCAATTGCTTTTCCAGCAGCTCTGCCATGTCCTCAATCCCCGCCTGTCTCATATTACAAGCACTCTGGTAAAAAACACACAACCAAGTGTTAAGGAATAACGTCATCATGTAATTTTCACACTAGCTAGCTTCTCTTAACTTGGTCTATAAAAGCAATAAAGTTTACACATTTTATGATCTTAACAAAGAAAACTCATGATTTTCATAACTTGGTCAAGTTGCACTTGTATCGATGACATTCCTTTTTTGTTGACCTCCATACTTCATTATGCTTCAGGTTACAATTTTTTTTGTTTTGAATGGCAAAATATATTATAGAGGATTAAAGTACAAGGAGTACTAAACCCAACAATATGGGACTAAGTACAAGTGGTACTACTACCACTAAAAAGGAAAAGAAACTACAAAATAAAAAATCCCTGCGAAAAAATACATATAATTGCTCCAATCCTACCTACGAATACAATCAATAGGATTCACAACCCACCCATAAAAAAGGCAAGGAGATCCAGCCTTTCTCGCCAAAAGCCAATGCCATGATATATTTTTTTTTTATGGAATACACAACTTCGTCCGCATTCGGCATTCGGTTGAATACCTGAAAACACAAGATCATTCCTAGCCTTCCAAACTAACCACATAACCGTATGCCAGATCAACAACAACGCCTTGATTAACTTCTTGTCCTTATTGAAAAAACAATAACTCTCCAGTAACATAGCTAAATCCCCTTGTAGATAGGAAGTTGTTTTCTACCACCGTTTACGGTTTACTATTCTTCTTCGAAGAATCTATTGGGTATACAAGATTAATTCTCCTCTCTCAACCGAACATTTTTTCATATTCATGAAATCAGTGATTGGACACAGAACAACCAGCTTAAGATGTCTAAATTTTTAACCAATTAGACAATTACACCGTTGGTGCATCCATAATATTTTCCAATTAAATAACATTTTCATTCTTGTTATCCAAATTTAAGAACATGCAAACATAGCAAAAGCAATTTAAAACGCAAAAAGAACAAACCTGTGCAAGAATTCGAATCTTTTCAAGTTTTTCAACAAAGGCGATGCCAACTTCACGTTGCAAAACATCATTGAGAAGATTTCCGAGCAACTTACAATCATCGTCAAAGCTTTGGAAGGATATTTCTTCTGCAATGTCATCAGTGGTGTCCGTCATATTCACTCGATCAAATCAAACACAACGATCAATAATAAGAAGGAGAAGAAGAATAGAAAGAGTGTCTGTGTGGTTGGATAGATATATTAGTAGCATAGAAGAGGACAAGAGAAGAATGTGGCAGTTATTATTACAATTTATGGTGGCAATATATTAACTAACAATAGGCACCCAAAGCGGGAACCAAGGGGTCATTGTGAAATTGTCACTGCTAGCTCCTATCTTAGCCAAGTATTAAAATACCCTTGCGGTTGTACGGAGACTTTGTATGGATATTGTATTTTAATTTGTATTTTTATCAACAGAAAATTATCTATTATATTATAATTATTTTAAAATTTTATAAAAGAAAAATTATTATTATTTTTTTGGATAAATTAAGAGCGTCTAGGCATCAAGCAATGAATAGACATACCAACTAAAGTGACACCCCTAGACACACTCGTCTTTTACCTATAGCTCATAATATTATATAATAAAATAAGAAAAAAATATATAAAAGAGGGGGGTTAGACCAAACCCCAAGAAAGAAAAGCAACACAATTAAATAAAGCGACATATTGTATCAGGATGATGTGTGGAACACAAATTCTACAAAGCAATAAGTGATTTGGGATTACCAAATCGCCGAACATTCCAATAAAGGATCTTCAAAAAGTATTTGAATGAATCACACCCTTATAACGAGTGTTATACGGCTGACCCGCACTATGGGCAGCTTTCAAATGTTTTTTTCATTGCTTCTTCGAAACAACCGGCGTGTATGCGTGATCGTCTTGTCTCGCAGCCAATGCACTTTGTACCAGCTCAGTATCTCTTCGTGCAACTTCATCAAAATCATCATTATTAGCCAGCACCAAATTTTGAGTTTCAGGAACCAACTGAGAGTTAGGTAATTGTTTGTCGAAACCGATTGAATAACAATAAACTCTTGTTCTTCCGACCTAGCCACCCAAGCTTGTTGCACCAAAGCAATATTACGACGTGCAATCTCATCAAAATATTCATCGCTAGTCACAACAAGATTTTGGATTTCCGGAACCACATGAGAATCTGCAACAATGGACTGTGTTATGAACGGAGAAGATGCAATAATCATTGGAGACTCAATAACATCGTGATTGTCAATCACTTGCTCTACTTGTTGCATAATTCCCTCCCCCTGTCGCAAATCTCCTTGCGCTATCTCATCTACCACATTATGTAAAGCCATATGAAACAACGTTGTTTCCACCGAAGGTATTTGAGCAATAGCTATTGGAACAACATCGGCAGCATTAGACTGCGCGTGGGTACTTTCCTTCGCCACTGCCAGCATAGCAGTTGTAGTGTTAGAGGGACCGGGGACATCACTAGTGGCCTTCGCAACATATTTCTGAGTCATTTTCTGGCGTGGAATTTCAATATGCCGTTTACCATGATCTTGCTTCTCTGGCGGTGGATGCAAGCAACCAAGTGAACAGGTGAACAGTTTTTAAGAAAGAACACAAAGCAAAGAAATAAAAGAAAGAAAAAGAAAAAATGAGTTTGTAGAAGAAGATGAATTGACAGTAAAGAGAGGGTGATTTTGAAAATAAATTAATAAAGAAAAAAAATTGTCATCAAGCTCTGGTACAAATTTGATAACCATTTTGTGGATTTTGTTTGAAAAATATAAAAGGAAAATCAAATACTTAGAATGATGATTGTAGAGAAAAATCACAAACTTGTATAGTTTTTCTTTTTCTTCCTCCCATGTTTTCTTCGTCTGTCTCCTCCCGTGTACTCTTTCTTATTTCTCTACCGTTTTATTTTTCTTTCTCTGGGTTTTGGGTTTGAAAAGGGAAATGGTTTCGGTGAAGATGAAATAGATAGAGAGAATTTATTTTATTTTTTTAATCAAAGTGAACGAGCGATGGATTGCATTTTTTGTCAGAGAAATGACAGAAATTTGAAATGGTGAAGGGACTATACAAACAAACACAAATTTTGTACTACTTTACTTTATTTTGTACTTTATTACTACCGCCTCTTCCGTATTAAAATATAAATCGTTTTAATATCATATAAATTAAAAAATATAATCATTATTATGTGGAAAAGATAAATTATGAATTAATTTATAAAATTGTTTTTCATTAATGGTATGAAAAAAATAAATTGAAAAAGTAAAAAAAGAGAGAGTATTAAATAGTTAACAATGTGATAAGAAAAATATCATTAATTGATTCATTGGTATTGTAAAATGACTTATAATTTAATACAATTTTTTTTTCTCAAAGTGACTAGGAGTAGTACTTTTTGTTTGATAAAAAATTTGGATAATACTCACTCCGTTTTACAATGAATAATGTCGTTTTTGTTCAAAAAAATTGTTTTAAAATGAATGTTGTTTTTTAATTCCTAATACAATATTTTTAAATTCTACCCTTTATTTATTATTTTATACACTATTTCTAAGAGAAAAAAAAGGATAATTTAGTAAAATTGTTACTTTTTAACATAATAATTGTATTCTTTAATATGTATGCAAACATCTAAAACAACATTCATTGTGAAATGGAGGGAGTAACGTGAAACTTACTATGGTACAATAAAAAATTTTAATGTACTGTTACATTATTGTCTTTGTTTGATTAGAGAGAAATGAAGAAAAAAGAAATTGAAACACAGAAATGAATGCATCTCCAAATACATGCATTGACTTCCGTGTTCAATTTATATCTTCCCTATTTCTCTTAAACCAAACAACAGTCCCGTTTTTTGAGATTTCATGGGCCTTAGGCCAAATTTGAAAAAAAATTCTATTGTATAATACATCACAATTTTTTTTATAAACGATCAATGAAATGTGAATCAATTTTGACTACAAACATCTCAGTTATTATAGCACCTTAAATCACAAACGTTTTGAAATTCAAAATGATTGTTTGTAATACGATATTTTTGAAATTGGTACGAGAAATATAATCTAATTAATTAGCAAAAGAGAATTAAAAAAAATGAGATCTTAATACTCGAAATTCAATGAAAAATTATTTAAATTTGAAAATTTGTTGTTGTTTGATATCGTGAGATAGATAATCAAATATTTGTTGATTGAAAATGTTATAGAAATTAAAATCCAACGAATAAAGTTTTTAAGAAATTCAAAAGTCAAAATATTTAAAAGAGTAGAAATACAATCAATCGTGGGGATCAATTGTTGAAGAGAAAAAAAAAACAATTTAAATTTTAATGCAAGACCAAAAGAGATTCATTTTGGTTATGGGTTATGGTTTTACTTCTCAATTTTGTGTTTTGGCTAATGAAATTTAGGTGTGAAAATGAAAATGCTAAGCTTGGGGTGTAAAAAATAAATTATGTTGACTTCATAAAAAAATATAAAGAATTATTGAGCTCAAATCTAATAAATATTTGAGACTTTTTTGTATTTTTTGCTATATATACTTTCTATAAAAATATAAGTATTACTATATACACTCTATATAAAATTATTTGGGCCCCTTTTCGACATGGGCCTTAGGTCGTCGCACTCCGGGCCTATGCCCAGAGCCAAGCCTGCCAAACAAACTAGTTTTTAACATGATAAATTAACAATTATTTTTATAAATTAAAAGTTGTTTATTGACTATATAATATTTAAGAGAATGTAATTTCATAAGAAAATTTACAATTTTATTTTTTATAATTATTATATTAATTTTTTCATTAAAAAATCCAATATTTATTTACTAGTTTGAATAATAAAAATTCAAAAACAATAAAAAAAAATCAAATTTTGTTTATACGACAATTTTGATGAATAATATTTAGTTATTATAATTTTTTCAAAAGATAATTTTGATGACAATTTATCTATTATTTTTTTTGCCAAAATCTATTAATTTTAAAACTTAATTATCTACCATAGAATTTGCATAACAAAAAATGCACTCATAAAACTTTTATTACTCCCTCCATCTCACAATAGTTGTCCCAATAAAATTTTTCTTTTGTCTCAAATTGTTATTTGTTCTTTTAGAATATCAAGACAACATTTATTATTTTTTTGTAATAAACTTCCCTTATTTATTATTTTTCAATTCACTAAACTATTCTACTAACTATCGTTAATAAGAATATTTTAATAAACAACCTCATTTTATTATTGAAATTAATAAAATTAATCATTTCCTTAAAAACTATGAAAAACTCAAAAGAAACACCTGATCAGACGCGTGTGACAACGCGTATCACAAAGACATTTGCGAGGAAATTTTTTGAATTTCCTCGCAAATGTATATTATTTTATCCGTTGCAAATCCGACCGTTAGCCTGTATACACGCTCCTCTCCCTTCCTTCCTTCCACTTCTTCCTATAAATACCCTCCTAACTTATCATTTTTTTTTTACATTCATTCTTTCACTCACAAACTCAAACTATCATTCATAAAATCTATTCCCAAATATTCTTCCTCTCCATTTTCATTCATATTATTTCTCAAACACATATTTATCTCTATATTGATATATCGATCGGTAAGTTTTATAAATTTATTTTTTGATTTACTTATTATATTTTTTTGTGATTATATATATATATATATTTGTTTAACACAAATTTTTTGATTTTCTATATTATTTAAGGTTGTTGTTGTTGTTGGTTCGTTGTTGATGCTTTTTCGGAACTTTTTCTCATCATACTATTCGAGGTTAGAGGTTAGTACAATTTAACTTGTTTAATTTATTTAATTGTTGGGTTAGTAATGTTATTATTATTTATATAAAAATTTCTACTTTAAAAAACATGTTATATTTTAAAAGATAGTTAGAAAAATAACAAATTATTAATATTAATATTTATTATACTATAAATTAATGTTATACATAAAATTAACCGAAACAATAGTGGCGCACCACACGGCCACCACTGTGTTATGAAATTAATTAACCCCCACCCCTTAAATTTTGTTGGTACGTCCCCCCATCCCTTATTATATATATATATATATATCCCCCCCCCCTAATTAATTAATTAATTATATTTTATTATTACTTTTTATTTTAATTAAGTATTTTATTTAAGTAGTTAATTAGTTTTATATAGTTAAATATATAATAATGTTAGTCTTTCAAAAATATTAATTAAATAATGTTAATTAATTTTATAAAATAATGTTTGATAAAATATATATTGTTTATGTATACTAGTTTGTCTTGACTTAAAAAATTAGTTAGTAAAAATAGTGTTAATTTATAAAAATAAAGTTGTTATAATAGTTTAACTTAGTTAGAAAAATTAGTTTGAAAAAAAGTACTCCAATTTAGTTAGTAAATATTAATTACATATGTTATTTTCTTATAATCTTTTAATTTGATCTTTTTTAGGGTGATTGTTTGTTGTGCATTGATTTATTGGATCGGTTCTTCATTTGTCTAAACTCATCGGCATAATTATCTGAGGTAAGTATATATCTTATTTATTTTAAATAGTTATTAATTAGTTAAATATGTTATTAATTTATGTGTTAGTTTATTTTGACAAAAAAAATATTAGTGGTTAAAAATAATGTTAATTTTTAATTAAATATATTGTAGTTTAAATTTAATATATCGTAAATTTGACTAAAAAATTAGTTAGTAAAAATAGTGTGAAAAAATTATTGTAACAAAACTAGTTAGTAAAAATAATATTGTAGAAAAAATTAATTAGTAAAAATAAAGAGAAAAAATAAATAGTAAGAAAATTAATTATGTCAAAATAATGTTAATTTGTAAAAATAAAGTTGTTATATTAGTTTAGTTAGTAAAAATTAGATAGAAAAAAAGTACTCCAAATTAACTAGTTAGTAAAAATTAATTAAATATAATATTTTCTTATAATCTTTAATTTTATCTTTTAGGGTGATTGTTTGCTGTGCGTTTCTTGTTAGATCAGTGTCTTCTCCTTCTTCTAAATACACCGACATAATTATCTGAGGTTAGTATATCTTATTTATTTTAATTAGTTATTAATTAGTAATATATGTAAATTTATGTGTTAGTTTGTTTTGACTAAAAAAATATTAATTAGTGATTAAAAAAATGTTAGTTTTTAATATATGTATTGTATGTAGTTTAAATTTAATATATCGTAAATTTGACAAAGAAAATTAGATGGTAAAAATAATGTGAAAAAATTAATGTAAGAAAACTATATATAGAAGTTAGTAAAAATAATGTTAGTCGTTAAAAATATTGTTAGTTTTTAAATTAAATGTATTGTTAGTAAAAATATTTATATTTAATTAATATTTTAGTTGATAAAAAGATATTTTATAATTTATGAAAACAATTTTATAAAAAGATAGTGCTATAAATATATGTTAGTAAAAATATTTATAAGTTAATTAATTGTTAATTTAGTTTAATGTATTAATTAATAGATAAAATATTTAATTAATTTATTGAAACTGATTAATTTTTATTATTGGAAACGACTCGGTACGTATATATATATAGATGGATCAAATTAGATCTGACCGAAGTTGGATGTACAAAAGAAAATATCCGGGCATGAGGTTGATTAGAGCTCGTTTTAAGGAAGGAGTTGAACAATTTATTGAGTATGCGAAGTCACGAGAAGATTTTAGGACGGAAGGAGGGATAAGATGTCCGTGTATCAAATGTATGTGTGTCAAGATTAAGACGCAAGAAGAAATCATGGCTCATTTAAAAAAGGATGGATTTATGAATGACTATTACGTGTGGAGACATCACGGTGAAGAAGAGCCGGCGGATATGCACACCCAGCAGATTGATGGCAATGCGCAGGCTTCGGGCAGTGAAGCGCATGCGGAGTTTGAAAACTTTGCTAGGATGGATGATATGGTTTGTGACGCTCTCGGGGTGAACCTGTCGTACGAAGGGGGAGGCGAAGAGGAAATAATTCCGAACCAGAAAGCGTTGAAGTTTTATGCAATGTTGGAGGAAGTGAACCGACCGTTGTATGAAGGGTCGTCTGAGTCGAAGTTATCGGTGTGCGTGAAGTTTTTATCCGCCAAGTCAAAAAGGAATGTACCTGAAGATTGCTTGGAGTTCTTTAACAAGGTGGTGTTGGATGTGTCGCATGTACCAGAAAATCTGCCATCTAGTTATTACGAAGCGAAGAAGTTGGTCTCGAAGTTAGGATTGCGAGTTAACAACATCGACTGTTGCGTTAATGGCTGCATGTTGTTCTACGACAACGAGTTCGGTACGAATGACGGTGATCTGGAGGAGTGTAAATTTTGCAGTGCACCGAGGTATCAGGTTCGCAGAAGTGATGTGCATCGTAAGCAGAAACGGGTGTCGGTTAAGTCAATGTTTTATCTGCCGTTAATACCGAGGTTGCAGAGATTGTTTGCATCATTGGAAACTGCGAGCAAAATGACATGGCATCATTACAACGCAACAAATTCAAATGAGATGCGACATCCATGTGACGGGATGGCTTGGAAACATTTTGATCAAATGCATCCTGATTTTGCGAATGATCCACGTAATGTAAGACTTGGATTGTGCTCTGATGGTTTTACCCCTTATTTCCAAGCGTCTGCATCGCCGTATTCTTGTTGGCCAATTATTGTCACTCCGTATAATCTTCCTCCTGAGATGTGCATGACGAAACCGTACATGTTCTTGAGTTGTATTGTCCCGGGACCGTCGAACCCAACCGATGGCGTTGATGTATACTTACAGCCGTTAATAGATGATTTGAAGAGGCTCTGGAATGGTGTATTGACGTATGATATTGCAAAGAAGGAGAATTTCAAAATGAGGGCTGCTTTGATGTGGACCATTAATGACTTTCCTGCATATGGCATGTTGTCTGGTTGGTCGACTCATGGAAGATTGGCGTGTCCACATTGTATGCGTGACACCAAAGCATTTCAAATAAAAGGAAAGGCTTCGTGGTTTGATTGTCATCGTAGGCTGTTACCTAAAAATCATCAATTTCGGCGGATGGAGGATGAGTTCAAGAAAGGAACTGTAGAAAGAGATGATCCCCCTACTTTGTTATCTTCGTATGACATATCTCAAGTAGTGAGCGGCCTAGATAAATATCCAGATGTTAGAAAAAGAGTCAGATACGATGGATATGGCGAGAGGCACAACTGGACAAAACGAAGTATCTTTTGGGACCTCCCTTATTGGAAGGACAATTTACTGAGACACAATCTTGATGTTATGCACATTGAAAAGAATTTTTGTGATAATATAGTGAACACAGTCATGAATGTGTCCGGTAAAACAAAAGATAATGAGAAGGCTAGACTTGATTTGGAGAAGTTTTGCAATAGACCGGAGCTGCACCTAAAACGTCTTCCAAATGGAAAAGTTCTAAAACCCAAGGCGGTTTATTGTTTAACATCCGATGAGGCAAAATCTGTTTGTCAGTGGTTAAAAGAATTGAAAATGCCAGACGGATATTCTTCAAATTTGGCAAGGTGTGCCGATGTCAACAATGGAAGATTGCGGGGGATGAAAAGTCACAATTCTCATGTTTTTATGGAACGCTTAATCCCAATTGCGTTTTGTTATTACCAAATCATGTCTTGAATCCATTGACTGAATTGAGTCAATTTTTTAAAGATTTATGTGCTTCAACACTCAGGATGGATGAACTTGTTAAAATGGATAAGAATATTGCTACAATACTTTGTAAATTGGAGCTAGTTTTTCCCCCCGCTTTCTTTGATTCTATGGAACATCTTCCGGTACATCTCGCGTATGAAGCTATGCTTGGTGGACCTGTTCATTATAGGTGGATGTATCCTTTCGAAAGATTCATGGGTGATTCAAAGCGAACAGTCAAAAATAAAGCAAGAGTTAAAGGGTCAATATGTGCATCTTACTTGCATCGGGAAACCACTCATTTTTGCTCTCATTATTTCAATAACATGATGCTAACACCGACAAGAACGCCGAATGATGTTCCTGATGAAAGTAACTCTTCCGCTTTGTCGGTGTTTCGTGTTTCTGGGCGTTCTTCAGGGGCAGCGAAAGAGTATTGGATGAACGATGAAGAGATGCGATCAGCCGAAGTTCATGTCTTGATTAATTGCATTGAAGTTGAACCATATATTGAATTTTTTGAAAAGAAACAACTTGGAGACACATATACCAACTTTCCAGAATGGTTTAAGGATAAAGTGACAAAATATGAACAAATGAAGCATTTTAGAGGATTAGCTGAAGGTCCTCGGAGAAATGTAATTGAATGGCACACATACTTTTTAAATGGATATAAATTTGAAACTGAGTCATGGACAGCGGGCAAAAAAATGAAAAGTAGTGGAGTTTATGTCAAAGGGGTCAGTGATGGTGGCGAAGATGACTTCTATGGTGTGATTAAGCGCATATTTCAATTGAGTTACTATTATGAGGGTCAAGACAACAATGTTGTGTTATTTTATTGTGAGTGGTTTGACCCAACTAATGGGACAAAAATTGATCCAAAGCACAAACTTGTTGACATACTGATGAGTAAAAGGTATAATCGATTTGATCCGTTTATCCTGGCGACTAAGTGTTGTCAAGTGTATTATGTACCTTATCCTTCTCATCACCGGTGTAAACGAGGATGGTGTTCAGCTATCAAGGCAAAACCAAGAGGTGAAATTGAAAAAACTGTTCCAGATATAGAAGCACCTTACCAAGATGATGAAATGTCAAGAGTTCCCGAGATGATTGAAGTCGATCACATTACAAACTTGGTTGACCAAGAAGTTGATGGTGATCAAATTGAGTTTGAGGCGTTTGTAGCAGTGGTGCAGAACAATAACGATAATGAGGATGATGATGCAAATAACTCGGAAGATAACGAAGACGAAGATAATGAAGATGAAGACAATGAAGATGAAGATACATATTATAATAATGACGATGATGATGAATAAATCTCGATTGTAATTATTTATCTTTAATTTGTAATGAATTATATCCAATTAGAACTTTTATTATCATATTGTAACTATTTATCTTTAATTAGTAATGAATTTAAAATATATTCAATTAGAACTTTTTATTATCATATTGTACGTAACTATTTATCTTTAATTAGTAAGGAATTAAAAAATATATTCAATTAGAACTTTTTATTATCATATTGTACGTAACTATTTATCTTTAATTAGTAATGAATTAAAAAATATATTCAATTAGAACTTTTTATTATCATATTGTACGTAACTATTTATCTTTAATTAGTAATGAATTAAAAAATATATTCAATTAGAACTTTTTATTATCATATTGAACGTAACTATTTATCTTTAATTAGTAATGAATTAAAAAATATATTCAATTAGAACTTTTTATTATTATATTGTACGTAACTATTTATCTTTAATTAGTAATGAATTAAAAAATATCCAATTAGAACTTGTTATATTTTTGTTTTCATATATAGTAACTATTTATCGTTGTACTGGATTGTTCAATTTTAATTAAAATGTTTTACTCGTTGCAGGGATGGCAGATCAAAATAATAAGGACAATCAGAAAAAGGGAAAGAAGCCGGCAAAAATATACAGGATTGCTAGAAGTATGATACCGAAAGTTCTGACGGCTCGCCAAGCTGGAGGAGTTTCTATTCGAGATTCCACTTCTGCGGCATCTACTCCACCTACAGCTGCCCCACGGAGGAACTCAGTTGATGTTCCTAGATCTTCTCTTCCATCACGCTCCTCCACTGTTGATGTGCCATGTAGACCGACTCCACGAAGGTCTTCGGTTGATGTTCCGAGGTCTTCTCTTCCATCACACTCCTCCAGTGTTGATGTGCCCTCTATACCGACTCAACGAAGGTCATCAGTTGATGTTCCGAGGTCTTCCTATCCAACACCCTCACCAACATATAGACCTGATACTAGCTTCTTGAATGATATTCTTGAGGTTGGCTTATCGAATATGCCTTTTCTTAATCCTGGTGTAACCAATGACTATGATGATGATTTATTGGGTTTTATGCAATATACACCTAATGAAGCTTTCAGTCAACAACAACAACAACAACAACAACAACAACAACAACAACGACGACGAACACCACATCAGGATGGTTCGTCGTCGTCACAACAACAAGGACGACAAACACAGCAAGAAGGTTCGTCGTCACAACCACAAGGCTCACAGGAGCAGGACCGGCCAGTGGCTTTCAGACCACCAAGGCGTCGCTTCACCGAAGGTGTTCGAGTATTGGGTGATAAAAGGGTCATATACCCTCAGGGCAATGGGTAAGTATATTTTTATTTTATTTTTATCTTTAATTTATTTAAAATGTACAATTTCATTAAAAGATTAATGTGTGTAGGTTGGAGCCGTCTAAAGATGCAGCCAAAGGGGTAGCTCATGTTGTCAAACTCGCCCTCAAACACTTTGCTCCCAGCTACAGAAAATTAGTGATAAATAATCATCAATTACGACAGCAGTTTTATGATGAATTTAAGGTAAACATAAATATTTTCATGATTACATACATATATATAATAATTACATATAAGATTTAAATGTTTATTATATCTAATGAATATATTTATTATTTCAGAGATACTGTACCTGGGAGCCTTACCATGAACAAATGGTAAAGGAAAATTTTGAGCTGGCATGTGGTAGGCGATTCTCACAAAAGCTTTACACCGAGAAAATGCGCTACTTAAAAAATCCAGACCAATATCGTCCAGAATTTATCGGAGAGAATGTCTGGGACAGATTTGTAGAGCATTGGACTCAAAATGAGGCTTATCTAGCTCAGTGTGAAGTCAATAAGAAAAATAGAGCTAATGCCAAGGGGACTAACTTGCACACCGGGGGATGTGTCAGCTTCTCCACCCATGCTCGACATTTGGTATAATAACAATATATTTAATTTCTTTTTTTTTTAATATATTGAATTATATATTTAAATATTAATCAATATTTTTTTGAAAAATTAGGCAAGTAATCTGGAGAGAGAACCTTATGTCAGTGAGGTCTACAGACAGACTCACTTCAGCACCAGAGACAATGCCTGGGTTCATCCTATAGGCCAACAACTTTCGGTAAATTTATAATTTGATATATATTTTATAATTATTTTCAATCATCTTTATTCATTCGCTAATTTTTTTTATGTATATATATATATATATATATATATACAGGAGGAGAATATGACCATTGCTGCAGTGTATTTGTCTCAACATCCCGAGTATGCCTCCTACGATGATATACCACAGCAAATTAAATATCAGATATGGAGAGAGGCAGCCGCAAAACTTGGACTTCGAGGAAGAGAAAATCGGTTTCCTGGTCTAGGGACGATGGCATCTAACTTTCATCGAGGAACCGACATAACTTATGTTCCTGGTCCTGACGATTGCCCTGAGCCAAGGATGTCTGAAGCTGAAATGTGGCAAAGATTTCAGGAGGAGTTGCAGAAAAGGGATGAAGAGAGGGCTCAAGAGAATCAAAGATTGCAGCAACAGATTCTTGATGAAAGAGCCGAAAGAACAAAATGGCAAGAAGAGTTGATGCAACAATTACGCAACTCAAACAATCCGATGTTTCGAGCATCGACGTCACATGGGGGTCCAACATTTGAGGAGGAGGATTTGGGTGACAGTGATGATCCGGAGGAAGAATATTATGTAGAGGAATATGAATCAGATCCGGAGGAATAATAATGATGTTTTATATTATGTAAAATTATTTGAATTTTAATATGGATTGATAATATTTATTTAATTTTATGCAACAAAAATATTTATTTTTATCATTTTAACTTTAATTCGAAATTTAACTTCACTTTTAACATTGTAAAAAAATATTTAATTACAACTATTTTAACATTAATTACGATAAATTTCTGCCTAGAGAAACTAAATTTATGTATATATATAGACGCGGGAAAATCGAATATTCGGTAAAATTTATTGCGGGAAAAAATATAAATTAGAATTTTCGGTAAAATTTATTGGAGGAAAAATTGAAATTCGAATTTTCGATTTAAAATTGAATTTTGCGCCAAAACTAATTTTTAAAATTCAAAAAGACATCTCCGTATAATCTTCGTCGCAAATGTAATGGGTCCCAACGCGAATCAATCAAAAAGACATTTGATGAAATTCGAATATTCGGTAAATTTTATTGCGGGAAAAAATGAAATTAGAAGATTCGGTAAAATTTATTATATTGCGGGAAAAATTGAAATTCGAATTTTCAATTTATTGTGCAAATTTAATTATTAAAATATGCTGAAGACATTTGAGAGGAAATTTCCTCTCAAATGTTTTTCTATTATTTTTTTTCCCAACCACTTTTCTATATATACCACACTATCACTCTCCAATACTCATATTCTCTACCACTTTTCTCTAACACTTATCTTCTTTCTCTTCAACAATTTTTCTTCTTTCTCTTCAACACTTTTCATCTTTCTCTTCAAACTCTTCAACCATTTTTCTTCTTTCTTTTCAATCTTTTCAACACTTTTCTTCTTTCTCTTTAAACTCTTCAACCATTTTACTTCTTTCTTTCAATTTCTTCCATACTTTTCTTCTTTCATTTAAATTTTTCAACCATTTTTTTTTCTCTTCAATTTTTTCAACACTTTCATTCTTCTCTTCAACCATTTTTCTTCTTTCTCTTCAATTTCTTCAACCACTTTTCTTCTTTCTCTTCAACTTCTTCATCTCTTTCTCTTTTTTCATCTTCAATTTCTTCAACACTTTTTCTTCATTTTATATTATCTTAAAATAAAATCTTTTCTTCAAAACACTTTCAACAACATCATATCTCTCACAAATTTTATATTTTTCATATTTTCTTTTCAACAACATCTCTAACAAATTTATCATTTTATTCTTTCAACGTCATCATCTCTAACAAATTTTTCATCTTTTAATTTTATCATTTCATTAAATTATTTTTAATTCATAATATATATTATATATATAATAAATATCAATTTTTGGAACAAATTAAAATTTTTAAAACATATTTTAACAAATTAAATAGGTATTTTAGTTGAAATATATTATTTTTGGCGTTTTTATATTTTATAAAACGTATTTTTAAACCAGGTTTTTATTATTTTTTAATTTTTTTTTATACATTTGCGAGGAAATTTCCTCGCAAATGTTTTCTGTTTAATTTTTTTTTATATTCCTGACATTTGCGAGGAAATTTCCTCGCAAATGTATTCCGCGAAATTTTGGCGCAAAATTCAATTTTCAAATTTTCCCGCATTAAATTTAAACGAAAATTTGAATTTCATCTTTTCCCGCAATAAATTTTGACGAAAATTCAAATTTCATTTTTTCCCGCAATAATTTTTCGTTTTTTCCCGCAATAAATTTAAATGAAAATTCAAATTTCCCGCAATTTTTTTTTTCAATTTTCAGAAAATTTAATATTGATTAAATTTAAATATTGATTAAATTTTAATTATTATTTTTAAAAATTATAATTATTTTAATTATAATTAAATTTGTGACTGATTTTTTCTTTTTTAAAAAAATATAAATTTAATACATTTGCGAGGAAATTTCCTCGCAAATGTATGTGCAGATATGTCACATCATTGTCCCCCACGTGGTTGCGCGTGAATGTCAGCTTTAACATTAGCGAGGAAATTTCCTCGCAAATGTCCTGCAAAATGGTCTGACACCATTTGCGAGGAAATTTCCTCGCAAATGTCATCCCAACAGCTTTTGATTTACCAACGACTGATTTCCTCCCAAATGTCCTCGCAAATGTACATTTGTGACGAAATTTGGTCCATTTGAGAGGAAAAATTTCGTCTCAAATGTGGGTTTTTTTTGTAGTGAGAGTGTAAAGTGTTCCCGTATGTAACATGCAGAAGCGGTACAAGGGTGAGGCTGGGTCTGGCCATGGCCCACTTCCCAATAGATAATTACCATAAAATATTACTAAAATACCTCTAGGGTCTAAAAAAATAAATATTATTATATTACTATAAAAACCTTATGTTTCACAAAAAATAATAATTATTATATTACTAATGATTATATACCACAATCGAGAGATCATTTTCGATAATAAAAATTATCAAGGCTAAGTTGGGAAACAAGATGAAAGATCGGTTTCTAGCCAATAGCATGACTGTTTAGATTAAAAGAGAAATCAATGCAACTATAAGTTTAGATTCTGTTATTGATGATTTCAAAGTACTCGATTAACGTCAAGTGTCATTTTAAAATATGTAGTTTAATTTTGTAATAATAAACTTTATACTAATAACAGCTTAAATTTTTATACGTAATATAATTTATCGTGTTTAAGTCAAATATTATAGTTTTGAGTGGCCCACTTATGTCTTTTTTCCTGGTTCCGCCACTGGTAACATGCAATATGGCTAGACATCATGTAATAGATAAATAGTTAAACTCAGATTGCAAAATGACTAGAAATGCTCTTATATGAATGGGTGTAAAGGAATATATGTATGTTGTTTATTTTCTTTTTCACCACCAATATTTAATCTATTGGACCGATTAATTTCAAAGGTCAGTTCTGACATCATGTTTCATATCCTCCGAAGCGTAGTTGCAGAAATCGAAACATAGTCCTTCCTACTAAGTCATGCGCTAATTACCACTAGACCAACCAAAGGTGTCATATTTATCTTGTTTATAATAAATTAGTGTATAGTATAGGTGTTACTTTGCAAGTAATCTAGAAGACATAACCTATATTTTGTTCTTACTTTTCTTCCATAAAATTATACACTAGATCTGATCGAATTTTTTTCCATTAACACCACATTATTATTATTATTATTATTATGAATGAAGAATAGTTTTATTACGGTATCAATGAGTAGCAGTTGTTTGTTCTTCTCCGTAATTCATCATGCAAGATCCAAACCAATTTTTTGTAGGTTGATGGAAATGCACGTTTGTAATTCATCATGCAAGATCCAAACCAATTTTTGTTGTTCTTCTTAAAAAAGTTTATGAATTTTTATTATTCCTTTGTTATTGGTTTCCACAAACATTATTATGCTAATTAATTAACCAGTTTTCTTGACACACACGTTAAATCTAAGCAACAAATATGAGCGGTGAAAGAAAGAGGAGGAGAAGGAAGATACATCTAAGCAAAATCTATTCGTTTGCATGCGGGAGACCATCGTTTAAAGGAGAACATTCACATATTGGTGAACATGGATATTCAAGAGTAGTGTTCTGCAATGAACCAGAAAGATTTGAAGAAGGAATTAAAAAGTATGCAGATAATTCAGTGAGGTCTACAAAGTATACTGTTGCTACATTTTTTCCTAAGTCATTGTTTGAACAGTTTAGAAGAGTAGCTAATTTCTATTTTTTGGTAACCGGTTCTTTGGCTTTTACAAATCTTGCTCCTTATACATCTGTTAGTGCTATCCTTCCTTTAGTTATTGTTATTGGTGCTACTATGGTCAAAGAAGGTATTGAAGATTGGCGTCGGAAGAAGCAGGTTGGTACATTCTTCTGCCTTCTATTTACAATTTTGTTCAGTGCATGTTTGGTATCACGTTGGGTGTGTCAGAATCACGGTGGTGCAAAGAATTTCTAAAATATTTTCTAAAATTTGGTATGATGACAGATTCGTGATATACAAGAAATTCTAAAATATTTTCTGATGCAAAGAAAATATATTTCCTACATTTTAAGTTCTGTTGTGTGTTCTAATTTAATTATGATGAATTATATTTCCTAATAATTTAGTTATTTGAATACTTGCACAGGATATTGAGGTGAACAATAGAAGAGTTAAAGTGCATCAAGGTCATGGAACATTTGAATATACCGAGTGGAAGAATTTGAAGGTCGGGCATATAGTGAAGATAATGAAGGATGAATTCTTCCCGGCAGACCTTGTACTCGTTTCATCCAGTTATGAGGATGCAATTTGTTACGTTGAGACAATGAACTTGGACGGGGAGACAAATTTGAAATTAAAACAAGGATTGGACTTAAGTGTTTATTTACATGAAGACTTAAATTTCAGTGATTTTAGAGCTTCAATCAAATGTGAAGATCCAAATCCAAATTTATATTCATTTGTTGGGAGTATGGAGTTTAAAGATCAACAGTATCCCCTATCTCCTCAGCAACTTCTTCTCAGAGACTCTAAACTCCGTAATACAGACTACATATTTGGCGTTGTCGTCTTCACCGGTCATGACACAAAGGTTATCCAAAATTCCATGGACCCGCCTTCAAAGAGAAGCAAAGTTGAGAAGAAGATGGATAAGATTATTTACTTATTATTTTGTATTTTATTTTGTATGGCCGCAATTGGATCTGTTTTCTTTGGAATTATAACTAGAGAAGACTTTGATGATGACGGTGTGATGAAAAGATGGTATCTAAGACCAGACCATTCTACAATTTTCTTTGATTCTAAACAAGCTTCTGCTGCCGCTATGTTTCATTTTTTGACAGGCTTAATGTTATACGGCTTTTTCATTCCAATATCGTTGTATGTTTCAATAGAAATTGTCAAAGTTCTTCAAAGCATCTTCATCAATCAAGATATACATATGTACTACGCCGAAGGAGATAGACCGGCCTATGCCCGTACTTCAAACTTGAATGAGGAACTTGGACAAGTCGACACAATACTTTCTGATAAAACAGGAACACTCACTTGCAACTCAATGGAGTTTCTTAAATGTTCCATTGCTGGAGTAGCTTATGGCCGTGGTGTTACAGAGGTTGAGAGGTCCATGAGTAGAAGTAATAATTCTCCTTTGATTAATGACATCGAGGATTCTCCCATTATAGATGAACCCTTACGCATAAAAGGATTTAATTTTACAGATGAAAGGATAATGAATGGAAATTGGGTGAATCAGCCTTATGCAGATATTATCCAGAAGTTTTTTCGCTTGTTAGCAATATGTCATACAGCCATACCAGAAGTGGATGATAATAATGTAGAAAATGTTTTGTATGAGGCCGAATCTCCAGATGAAGCAGCATTTGTGATTGCAGCCAGAGAATTTGGTTTTGAATTCTTTAAAAGGACTCAAACCAGTTTATCAATGTATGAAACAGATCCCTTTTCTGGTGAAAAAGTCGAAAGGTACATTCCTTAACACACTTCTGAATAGCACAAGGAAGCGAATGTCAGTTATAGTGAAACTACAAATTTTAACTATAATTTTTTTTCAGGATTTACACACTTCTGAATGTGTTAGAATTCAATAGCACAAGGAAACGAATGTCAGTGATAGTGAAAGATGAAGAAGGCCGAATTTTGCTGTTGTGCAAAGGGGCAGACAGGTATGTGATTAACAGTCTTGTGGTTAGTATTTCGGAGTTCTTACCTTTGCATCCGCATTTGATCTTATTGAGTTGTTCGGTACAATATTTTCATGCAGTGTCATGTTTGAAAGACTTGCCAAGGATGGGAGGGAATATGAAGAAAAAACCTTAGAAGATGTGCATGAATATGCTGATGCAGGTCTAAGGACTTTGATACTCGCTTATCGTGAGCTTCATGAAGAGCAATACAATGAGTTTAATAATGAATTTTCACAAGCAAAAGTCTGCGTTACTGCAGATCGGGAAACATTGATAGATGAGTTATCAGATATGATTGAGAGTGATTTAATCCTTCTTGGTGCCACTGCTGTAGAGGACAAGCTCCAAAACGGGGTGAGTTGAGTTGGGAGAGATGTGATTACATGCATCTGTTGGAACATAACTTGAAATGATTCCTCTCGTTATTTTGCTAGGTTCCCGATTGCATCGACAAACTTGCACAAGCTGGAATTAAGATATGGGTTCTCACTGGTGATAAAATGGAGACTGCAATTAATATTGGGTATTATATTGTGCTTTTGTATTTTCATAATTGAAACTTAAAATAAACGATTGGGACCAAATTGAAACGTAAAATAAACGTTTGAGACCAAATGTGTAATTAAGCCTTAACTTTATCATGAGAATTAGTTCTCTATGTGCCTTACATCGATCGATGTACAATTGCAGTTTCGCATGTAGTTTGCTTAGACAAGGAATGAAGCAGCTTATAATTCAGTTGGAGAGTTCAGAAATTAAAGCATTAGAGAAGGGTGAAGATAAGAGTGCTCTTGAAAAGGTAAAATAAATATCAACTTATTAGTCTAATTTTTATTTCAATGAGTTTCATATTATGCATGTTAACCAAAAATTTGATGATTAGCATGGAATTGCTTATCTTAGTGAAACTTTAGAGTTAACCTTAATTCTTTATGTTGACTTGTGTTTCAGATTTCAAGAGAAAATATCCGGCATCAGATATCTGAAGGTGCTCAACAGCTTAACGCCTCTAGAGGAACGTCTGAGCAAGCATTTGCGCTAATCATTGATGGAAAATCACTTGCTTATGCTTTAGAGGATAATATGAAGGACATGTTTCTAGATCTTGCAATTCATTGTGCATCTGTTATCTGCTGCCGATCATCGCCAAAGCAGAAAGCACTAGTACGTTTCAAATTTCATATCATGTCCTCTTTTTCTTTTCATTTCAAAATAGTAATTTAATTCTGCTTATATCTTAAAGGTAGGTTACTAGACTTGTCAAATCTGGAACTGGTAAAACAACATTAGCTATTGGTGATGGTGCTAATGATGTTGGAATGCTTCAAGAAGCAGATATAGGGGTTGGAATTAGTGGCGTTGAAGGAATGCAGGTATAAACTCTTCTAACTGATTGAACATGTAACAGCCTGAGCCCCACCTCCGGCCCGCACTGCCACCTGATGATAGAGTTCTTACCTTCCGTGGAAATCGAACCACATACCCTAGGGTTCAAGTACATGTTCAATCAATTCCCACTACCAATTAAGTTGTAAAAAAATTTGTTACAACTTTTTTTTTCTGCATTCACCTCCAGGCCGTTATGTCTAGTGATATTGCAATTGCACAGTTCCGTTATTTGGATAGACTACTTCTTGTACATGGACATTGGTGTTACCGGAGGATCTCATCCATGGTACATTAACGCTCTTTTGTATATCTCGACATTCTATACATTACTTTTTAGATTTTGTTATTAATTTGTTCATTATTGTTGTTGCAGATATGCTACTTTTTCTACAAAAATATCACTTTTGGTTTTACTCTATTCTTGTATGAAATGTACGCATCATTTTCTGGACAACCTGCATACAACGACTGGTTTTTGTCTTTCTATAATGTCTTCTTTTCATCACTTCCGGTGATTGCCCTTGGAGTTTTCGACCAAGATGTATCCGCTCGGTATTGTCTGAAAGTAATCTTTCTCTTCATTAACATATTGCTTTTCTTAAATAAATTGCTTGAGCTGCTTTGAAAGAAAATCTTTGAGAGATTTAGAGAAGAGATGAAATATATTTATATTAAATTCATATAGACTAAAATAGCATTTCATTAAATGTCATTTGAAACACTTTTTTTTGGTACATCGGAAATATAAGTTGCTCCTGCCAGGGATCGAACCCTAGACCTCCCTCTACCTAACCCATATGTTCCCCTGCTCTTACCACTTGAGCTATCCTACGGGGATGTTGTTTGAAACACTAAGAGGCCTAAGTATTTTCGTTTCATTTTTTAATCATTTCCCCTCTCCTACTCTAACCAAATAGAACATGTAACAACCCGATCCCCATCTCCAGGCCGATACTGCCACCTTATGATCTTCTCTATTCCCCTCTATAGAGTTCTTACTTTCCGTGGGAATCAAACCACGTACCCTGGAGTTCAAATAAATGTTCAATTCATTCCCACTATCAATTAAGCTAATGAACCCAGGTACGTGGTTCGATTTCCACAGAAGGCAAAAACTCTATAGAGAGGGGAATATAAAAAGCTCATGAGGTGATTTCCCTCTATAGAGTTCTTGCTTTCCGTGGGAATCAAACCATGTACTCTGGAGTTCATGTACATGTTCAATTCATTCCACTATCAATGAAGCTACTGAACCCCGGGTACGTGGTTCAATTTCTGCAGAAGGCAAAAACTCTGTAGAGAGGGGAATATAAAAGAACATGAGGTGGCAATGCCAGACCGGAGATGAGGCTCGGGCTGTTACATAACATATAATGAAAATATCTACCACAAGTAAAATATTGCATGGTTTACTCATGTGATGATCATTCATCGTTGTTTGTGTATGATGTCGCAGTTTCCTATACTATATCAAGAAGGCGTACAAAATGTCTTGTTTAACTGGATGAGTATACTAAGTTGGATGCTTAATGGCTTTATCAGTGCCATAATAATATTCTTCTTCTGCACAAATGCAATGGAGATTCAAGCCTTTAATAAAGAAGGAAGAATTGCTGAGAGGGATATACTTGGAGCAACTATGTATTCATGTGTGGTTTGGGTTGTGAACATGCAAATGGCAATTGCCATTAGTTATTTCACCTTTATTCAACATGTATTCATATGGGGAACCATTGCTCTATGGTATATTTTCTTCATAGTTTACGGTGCAATCCCTCCGGAAATTTCCACAATTGCTTACCAAATCTTCATTGAAACTCTTGCACCATCTCCTTGTTATTGGATTTTGATATTGTTTGTGGTGATCTCGACGCTCATTCCATACTTCTCTTACTCGGCAATCAAGATGCAGTTCTTTCCTTTTTATCATGAGATGGTACAGTGGATAAGGTATGAGGGGAAGACAAATGATCCCGAATTCTGTCATATGGTGCGCCAACGATCTTTGCGCCCAACCACTGTTGGTTCAACAGCTCGCTTGGCAGCAAAGTCTAACAACATCAGCAGAGAGAGTTCTACTAACCAAAGCTAAAAATACATTGTTATTTTTTCAACTTTTAGATGATAGATAGAGTTTGTGTTATTTTGGAGGCTGCATAGAGGTTACTTTTTGGTCTTCCTTTTGTATCATAGATTGTAGCTACTTTTGTGTATAGCAGCAACATGATTTCTTCTTAGAAGTAAGTAGTTTTGCTTCTTAATATAGTAACCATATCATAAGAGATTTTCCCTGTTCATTTTTATAAATCTCTGCATCATGTTTGGAAATAACTATTTTCATTATTTTCCACATTTTTGGAAATAATTGTCGATACATAAAAGTTCTATTTTGTTTGTAATTGCATAGTAGTAGAATACATGATATTGACTGGTTACTAGTACAATGCTCTAGAGAATCTATTAAATAATCTAACAGAGATTAAATTATTATCAGGTGTTATCTATCATTTAGTTTTTGTTTCCAAAATTACTTGTTCATGTCAAAGAAGAAAAATAATAAAAAACTAAAAAAAAATATGCATAACATTATAAAATTCAGAGACAAAATTTGAAAAGGAGAAAATAAATAGATAAAAAAAGAACCAAAGGTAGCTAACGACATATTTAACGACATAACACATATTTTGCGCCCCCACATGAACGAAAATATTATGAAAAAACATAGTTCGCTACCAGTAGTGAACTCAAACACAATACGCTGACTACACAGGGAACTCAGATACAGTTCGCAAATTACATAGCGAACTCAAATACAGTTTGGTATCTAGGTAGCGAGCTCAAACTCCTATCAAGATAGCAAATTCAGTTTAATTAGTGAATTTTATCAAGATTTAACTATTGTTCAAGACCATACTTTGATTAACACTAGAGTGACTATGACATAGCATCGACCAACCACACATACCCACATTGCATAATTCTATAAATTGAATATTTTTTTAAATTTTTAATCACTCGGTAAATATTATAAATTGAAATCTCGTATAATTGTATTTATGTGCATGATCTCTTGATTTGGTCCATGATTATATAATAGTATTGAGTATTGACCAATTATACATACACACCACAAAATTTTTGGGTGTAAAGAAAACATTCGCACTTTAACTTGCGGGCGTGTTTTATTCAACAAAATATCATGGGGGATTGGAGAAGAGTAAAGAGGACAAAAAGTTTAATTTTTATAAGCTTCGCAAAATCAGTTCTCTATGCAGGCAGCGAACTATATTTTTCTTCTTCCAAAATTTAACACACTTGCTGCTTATACAGCGAGGGGGAAAATTCTGAAACGCAGGAGGCGCGCAAGAATGCTGGGGGTGCGAAAAGTAATATTCTTGTTTCTTTGATATTGAAAAAAGAAGTCCAAGGAAGTGGTTCAGTGAACTTGACTAGATCAACTCACAATTGAAGAAATCATCAAAGTTGTAAACACTTCAAGGAATGATGGGTTTGATTTTCCAGAATTTGTCAATGTTTTCTTGGCCATCTTTATGAAGCAAAGGAATAGGGGAGTTTGAGGCTTTTTGGAAGCATGTCTTTCAAAAGCTCATTTTTTTGGTTCATCATATTTTTTGGTTTTCTTTGAGCAAGTGATGTTTGGTGTGGATGAAGAAGGTTTTTGAGAGGGCTTAGGATGAGATTTTGAACGGGTAGAAGGTTTGGAAGTGGCCACAACATCAGTGTTTGCAGCAGGTTCTCAAAATCACTGTTACTAAAAATCACAGGTTATTAAAAACTGATTTCTTGCCAGCTACCTATATTAGAAAGAATTCGGACTGATCTACGACAATGCTAGGCCAAAATATTGCTCATGAAAATATTAAACTGCAAACAAACAATACTAATAAATATGGTTCATGAAAATATTAAACTGCAAACAAAATACTAATAAACATGTCAGCAAAGTACGATTGATTTGTTCTGCATACGTAAAATCCAGTAATACAGTAATACATCAGTTTAAATTCCTGCCCCATTGATGTACACTAAAATAAAATGTCTAAAAAGTACAAATACCTTTTCATCAAACTATGTCCATTTGGTAGAGTAACAAGGTAGTAACCGGTAAGTACCATGATAAAAAAAATGTCAAACTTATTTTATAAAATGAAACATCAAACACAACAAGGTAGTAGTATGCCCTCCAACTGTTGTTACACGAGAGGTTGCCTCCAATTCTTGTTCTCCAAGAAAGACTTGATAAAACCTAACTGCAACCTAAGAATTGCGATTGGGCACGACATGCCCCCTTCCTCTTCCAGAATAGCCATACCCTCCTCCTCTTCCATAATAACCACCTCGATTATTACGTCCACCACGGAAACCCCGACCACCTCGATACCTCGCAAAATCACCGAACGTCTGTACCACAAAATGAGCAAATGAATTGAACAATGTCAAAAAATGAATCTATAAATGACCGAAATGAAATTACCTCAGTATCAATTTTAATTTGTTCAGAATATCTAGTTCTTCCACTCTGCGATGCTTTATCAAGCGCGCTGGATGAGAGCGAGTCAAAGAAATCATCCTTGTTATAAACAGCCTGCAAAAACCATAACACAAATTCTAAAAACAAAATCACAATTGTATAACAACTAATTTCACATCAAGTTGCACAGAAGATACATTACCTTAGCCTCAGCATTTGATAAGTTGTCATTATCTTCATCTTGACTGTAATCCTCATCGAAGGCATTTTCTTCCCCATCTTTATCTTTTGAAATACTTTTGTTGCTTTTACCAAGATTACCCCATACTTCGTCCTTTTTGAACTTTTCATTCATTGCCATGAAATCAAAATCCTCACTGAATTTTGCGACTGGGCCAAAACCCTACAATGCATTAATCAAATTTTTCATGACCTCAAAACCATATATAGAAAACTGTCACGACATCTCTTCCCTATTTAGAAGCAACAGTTATTATTAATTTATTACTTCAAAAGCGGCAGAATGGACTTAATTACAAAATAATGGCACACCTCTTTGAGGGATCCAACCCACCTCCTAGATGTCAAAAGGGCTGTAAATCACTCAACTAACCGGACGTCCCCTCTGTCTAATAACTCCTCTCTATTTATAGGCAGTGTGTCTTATTGGGCTTAACTACTCTCTAACACACTGAATAACTAACCCAACCTAATTAACTAACAAGCATCTTAACTAACAATAACAGACCAATCAATATACCTTGATTACTTAGATGTGACTGGTTCTTGCTTATACTATTAAGCCCAGATATCTGGATCAATTTTTGGCAAAAACAACTTGAGAATCACCTCTGTAAAATTCTCCAAAGTGGCTTTTGGTTTGATTGAAACCCATAGTTGGTACTTGGTACGTGTTTGAGCATGACAACTCATAGTCATAGGTATAAAAATATTCCGGTATTTCTAGCCATAAGTAGAAGAATTCCCTTGATTACAAAATAAGAACTTCAAGTTCTCTTATATTCTGGTATATTATTGGCTCTTCAAATTCTCTTAACCAAAAGAAATCCCAATTTCCATAAGTAACTAGTTATGGGCAAGATGCCCACTTCAGTAATAACTCCTCTCTAGTTATGGGCAACCCACCTTTTGAGTCTAACTATATCTCTACCACACTAACTAACTAACTAGCCAACTTAATAACCAACTTCATAACTAACAATAAAACACCTATCAAAATCCTTCAGGCAGGTACAGGTTTATTTAGATATTAGATATTTACGACAAAGTTAAAAGACTTGTAAAACTGAAACCCAATAATAACTTCAAAACTCAATATCTTCCGGTAAGTTCACAGTTTCAAAGGGTACACAGCCATCAAAAATCCCTAAGTATTAAATGAAACAGTAAAAAGAACATTACCCCAGTTCCTCTTCCTCTTCCACGTCCTCTGTAGCTATAGCCATGATGATGAGTTTGCATAGGACCTCTTCCGGGCTTAAGAAAGTGCAACCAAATGTCAAATGACTCACAACCAGGAGAATAGATAGTAATAGAAGTTGATATAATAAAATATTCATACTTCCAGTTCAGGTGTATGACTGATATGGTGCTATATTTATTTGATAAAAGAAAAAATAAAATCAAATTTGAGACAGACAATCAACCATCATAATTTATCTATGGTAGTTGCCAAAAATATTAAAATATACGAACAATACCAAATCCATTAAATTCACAACAAAAGAAGCACCAAAAAGAAACTCGTGAAAATCCATATATAACAAAGCATGACAATAATTCTTCAAAATATACAAAGCATGACAATATTGCCTTAGTGAAAAAATATATGAAATTAGGAGTATATCAAAAAATTATAGTTGCGTCAACGCAAAAACAAAAGATATAGTTTTGCTGTGAAAAAACCAAAGTAAGAGATTTACCAAATTCGGAAAAATTGAAGTAAAAATAGAAACATATTAAATGGGTATTATAAGGTAAGGAGATCAATGAGACACGAAAATAGGAGAAAACCTAAGACATACTCAACTACACCTATCTTCATCAGAATCATATCCAAAACACAAATTATGCTGCTACGTTTTTTTTTTTCAATTGTTTTAATATATATATATATATATATATATATATATATATATATATATATATATATGATAAACTTACAACTTGCAAATTATGCACCTGTACTTCTGATGTCTGTGTGTGTTTGTGAAAATGAGAGATAAAGATAAGAAGGATACCCTGTGACTGGGACCAGAAGTCACTGGCAATGGCAGTATTGGTGGTTTGGTTTCAGTAGAAACTGTCAGAGATTGCTCCGGAGAAGATGTCGACGATACTTGAACAACTTCAACATCCTTGTGAGGTGTTTGTGAAGATGGAGCAGAAGAAACTATTGTTGGTCCAGACTGCCATAATTGACCTGGGGTTACCAGAGTGGGGGCTGGTGTCTCTGTATGGATAGAATTTGATGATCCAACAATTGCAGGTGAAAACTGGGATACAGTTTGATATGGCAAACTTGAACTTGAAACAGCATCAGTTTTGCTGGATATTGGTTGCACTGAAGCATTTATACCTGGACCAGAATTGGTCAATGGAGTCATGGATGGTAAGTTAGCCGCTAGTGCTACAGTTGAAGTAGAAACAATTGGTGCCTTGCTTGTCACTGAAACAGGAAACGTTTCAGAAGCTAGTGTAGCAGAAGGATCAGAAGTCAAAGCAGAAGGTGCAGGAGACAAGGCAGAAGATCCAAAGGCAAAAGGTGCAGGAGACAAGGTAGAAGGTGCAGGAGCCAAAGCAGACGGTGCTGGAGGGAAATTTGATAGAGGTAAAGAAGCAGATGTTACACTAGAAGTACTTGTACTCAAAGGTAGCAAAGATGATGGCAGTTCTGGCAAATTAGAAGAGACAGTAGGTAAAGAGAGACTAAAATTGGGATACTGCATAGGCTGCGGCATTGATAAACCAGGCGGCGGTCGAAGCAAAGTTTGTTGGTGTATATGTGGAAGCCCATTTGGTGGGGCACCATAATATCCTTGCCAGTACATTGGCATAGCAAGCCCACCACCATTTGCATTTGGAGCAGACGGAGAAGCTCCCCATGACCCTATGCTCCCTCCAGGTTGATACAAAGGTAAGGGACCTTGAAAACTTGCACCAGGAAGTCCAAGCTGTGTAGTATGAGAATTGAGGTCAGTGAAAGACCCACTCACACCAGAAGGCAAACTTGTAGATGTGGCGACTGAATGAGGATAATGAGACTGCAAATGCATAAGCAATTCCATATAATTAGCATTAGATTAATTTAATTTGACTTATTATTAAGAAAAAAATTTAGCAACCTGGATAATAGCTGGGTCATTGTTAACTTGTGGAGAAGGATTGACAGGAGGAGAAGATTTAACCTGTAAATCCTGCAGTAGAAAAAGTTGGACATATCTTTCAGCTCATCTTATAAATATATAACATGGATGTAAATCGTTCAGGGCGTCAATGCAATGATGCCTAAACAAAGCCTTTATTGGGTAATACCAATAACTTATAAAGTAGCATACGAATGAAAAATTAGATCAACCTTTTAAAGCTCCCCCTCCCTATATATTGATAAATGAACCATGTTCTACCAAAATGTGTTTTTATAAATAAAAAGAACCATAGATGTTGATGCCATTGTATCCAATGTTAAACGAAAATCAGGAGCAGGTACATTAACTATTTAGAAAAAAGTGCTTGTATATATAACAACCATGATACCTTGATGTCAGTCCCACGGAAAAGTATATACTCATAAACCTTGTCACTTTGAGGAATTTGTGGACCATCGTTTTTCCTTCCTTCAGTTCCAAAAGATCGCACTGCCACATAAAAACAAAGGTATCACACCACCAAAATGTTATCAACACTTCAACCATCCGGAACATAAGCAAAAGCAAGGTCTTTATATCTTACACAAATTTTCTTGAGGTTCTTGTTTTCAAAAGTTATGGCTTTCGCTTTTAACCAATACAAATATTAATATGTAAGCAAATGGGACTTAGAGAAACTAAATAAGTACACAACATCAAGTAGCCATCAATTAAAGCGTGTTTGGGTAGATGGAATGAAAGGCTACGACATCAAAAATAACATATAGAATTTCAGCCCTAAACTAAGAAAAATGTGATATAGGAATCACACACTAAAAGCTATATTGTGGTGGGAGAAATCAAGGCCACATAAACCATACATTAAAATCCCATACTTTTGATGTGAGTCAATCCCCATCACTTGCAACTGGAATGTGATATTCCACAAAAGTCAAACATACCTAAACACTGTTACATATTTTGAGAGACTTGACAATGACATTACTAAACGCCCCCTCAATAGCTCAATTGCACACTGAGCAGCATATAGATCACAATCTGTGTCATCTTCAAGATCAATATATGCATCAACTAGGGAGGTCAGGTTCATAGGGCTAAATTATTTTGTTAGATTGCATGTGAAATGTAAAGATCTAAGATTCATAGTATTAATCTTGATGATCATACTCTACACAAAGAAGGTCCAAATTGATGGTCAACTTTCTTAATGTGCAAATTGCAACATTGATTTGTTGTATGTACTTCTAATCAAATTCATACAATTTCTACGACCGGGCACCCAGAGAAAAGTCATTGAACCGAGTTCTCATTAGCAAAGGTAACATTTAAAACTTCTAATTTCTTTAAGCTAGGGAAACGAATACCACTAGTAATATGTACAGTGAACTTGAGTCTTAAACTGAGTTCATCCAATGACTCAAAATCTGAAAAACTATGTGGTAACACAAACTCCTTATTTCAATCACCTAGTGAAATTCTAAGATATTGAATTTTGGGATTGGAAGCAGAACATATCAAGGAGCTAACTTTGTCTGCATCAATAGTCTTCCTGAATATTTCAACGTCGAGGCTTTCCATCGGATTAGATTTTCGTATTAGTCTTACAACTAGATACAAGAGGCAATTTGCCATGTCGTTCTGATTTTTGTCGCTTGAGTCATATCGAGGACGGCCCGTTTCAGATCACAATCGGAAGGACATGGCAAGTTGCCTCTTAGATCTAGTTGGAAGACTAATACGAAAAGAAAGCATCGACATTAAAATATTTAGAGAGACTATTAATGCAGACAAAGTTAGTTACTATATATCTTCTGCTTTAAATCACAAAATTCAAATTCTTAGACTTTCGGGGTGATCAAATTCTTAGAGTTTGTGTTACCACAAAGTTTCTCAGCTTTTGAGTCATCGAATGAACACCATTTAGGATCCAAGTTCACTCTACATATTCTTAGTGGTATTCGTTTCCCTAGCATAAAGAAATTAGAAGTTTTAAATGTTACCTTTGATAATGAGAACTCGATTCAACGACTTTTCTCTCGTGCCCGGTCTTAGAAGAGTTGGAATTGTATGATTGTGATTGGAAGTACATACAACAAATCAATGTTGCAATTTCCACATTGAGAAAGTTGACCATCAATTTTGACCTTCTTTGGGTAGAGTGTGATCATCAAGATTAATATTGTGAATCTTATATCTTTACACTGCACATGCAATCTAACAAAAGAATTTAGCCCTATGAACCTGACCTCCCTAGTTGATGCATATATTGATCTCGGAGATGACACAGATTGTGATCTATATGCTGCTCAGTGTGCAATTGAGCTATTGAGGGGGTAATGTCAAGTCTCTCAAAATATGTATTAGTACTCTTAAGGTATGTTTGAATTTTGTTCATCATCTTAATATTGTATAAGAAATGGAGAAGAAATGTTTTTGGAATTCAAAAAATTAATTTAATCACTAACAATAGAAGGACACCTGTTTAAGCACTTCAACATAAGAAAATTCTATAAACATTATATTCTCTTGCATTCACATTATATATGTTGCAATTACTTACTCTTTAAGAGAACATATCAAAACATAAAAGAGAAAGATATGTGCCTCCACTCTTTAATAATTAAAGCAATAACTTCCATTACCATTCACCTTGAAAGAACTATCATTAATCCACCATCTATGAAGTATCTAAATTTTGCTTCTTTTGGTATAGCATTTGATAACAAGTTGGGGGCTTCTTCAATTTTTGAGTTTATTATTTGATGCTACTGGCATTTATTGACGAGGTTACGGATTTTCATTAATTCAACATCCACAATTCCATAGCAAGTAACAAGCTCAAAAATTAATAAAACCCTCAACTAGTATCAAAGAGAAAATCACATGCAAGAGCAACAATTGAAGGAAGCACAATTCAGACACCCCAACAAGAGATGGATTAAGAACTCAATGATTGGCAACCTATGAAGCACGGACACCACACGAGTACTACACTGACACATCAACACGGATAATTTTTTTGATAAAATGATATAATTCAATGTAATTGCAAGTGTCGTGTCAGTGTCAGACACGGGAACACGCCTTACCTGAGGAGTGTCCCGGCTTCATAAGCAACCAATAATACACTTAACAAACCAAATTCAAGTCCAGGACATGCGAGATATCAGGGAAACAAGCAACACAGATGTTATTGAATTAGTTTTTATAAGTAAAAATTTCATCATTAATGACCCTTTACTTCTTTTCAACAGAAGATTAACCATGAACAATCACAAGAACAAGCTTACAGGAATCAAATTATATGAACTAATACAACACTTGAAGATTAACCATGTAATAAAACAAAGTTCAAATCTTGAAACAAGATTCAAAGTTCAAAGATCTGATATGAAGGTGAGAAAATTGAGCTGAAATTGAACAAAATAAAAATAAAAATAAAAACAAAAACAGAAATTGGTACCGTTTCTGAGACCAATACTGGATTCTTCGGTGTTGATGTTATAGAGAATTCCTTCGTATCTGATTTCACTCTTTGATGTCAAGCTAATCAAGCTACCAATGTAAGAATCCGCCGCAGAACTTGATCGAGAAGCGTTATCTGACGCCATAATCGATGAAGCCGCAAAATTAGGGTTTGGGTTTTGAATTTGATTTCAAGGGTTAATCAAATCGGTTTCTGATAGTTTTGTTGTGTGATGTGTTGATTGTTGAAGCTGATATATAGTAATGAAAATTTGGTTGTTTTAGAAAATTTTATTTTGTAATTATTATTTTAACTTATAAAGAGAAACCAATTATGGAAAGACACGTAAGCGATTTTTGACTTTTCTGTTCTTATCCTTCATCATGACACTGAGGAGAGGAGAATCTAGTCCACGCTGGGAGTTCTTCAACCCACCCACACGGCCGCACCAGGGTTGGGGTCTCACTCACTTGCTATGCCTTTTTTTCTTGATCAATACTGGGGTATCTACAGCCCGAACGCAGTGACTAATCCCTCGCTAGATTGGAGGCACCTCGATGGGTGGGATAGCTGCCCCAATGATTTAAAGCTGCTCCATACCCAAGGTGATGATCAAACCCTCGACTCTTGGTTAAGGAAGGATGAGCCCCAACCGCACCCTGGGTTTTTGTGTTCTCACTTGCTATGCCTTTGTCATCTTAGTTTAATTTAAGACTTAAAAATTGATTTTTTAGATTCATGGAATGTTTGACGTATCTAGTTGATAATATAGTTCAGATACATAAAACATTTCATAAATTTAAAAAGTAATTTTCTTCTTGTAATAAGGACTGGAAGGAGTATCATTTTAGTCGTTGTATGTACACGAAATTTTGATTTTATTGCTTGTATCAATTTTTGTCGAAAAAAAGTTCTTGAACCAACAAAAAATGATTTTAGTCCCTAAGATTATGTACAATGGTTTTATCCTTCAACACCAGTTTCTACACTCTACATCATCTTCTCTCTTTTCTACTTAATAATTCAATACACATTCAACTTTTACCTTCTCTAATAGTATTTTCATTCAACACTCTGATCCACCATTTTCTCTACCCCAATACTTTTTATTTTATATTTTTATTTAAATTTATATTTTTGTTTTTATGATTGAATAAAATTACAATTATCAATTAAAATTAAATTAAAATAATAAACATTTAACAAAAAAAATTTAAATAATTTTTTATTTTCTTAACTTAAAATGCAATACATTACACAAATAACGTAATTAGTAGGATACAAAATAACTTAAAATGCAATACAACACACAAATTACGTAATTAGTACGGTACAAATCATCTTCAGTTACAAAACATTCCAAACACTGGTGACCGGTCTAGAACGTTTATATCGTTCAACGTTCCTGGACATCCAAAAAAAGCATGCCAAATCCATAGATCATGAGATGCAACCGCTTCAAGAATAATTGTGGTGGTTCCCTTACCCCCCCCCCCCCCCCCCCATAGTAAATTGACCTTCTCATGCTTTAGGACAATTTTTCCACCCTTAATGCATGCAATCAATACTCCCAATCATCAATGGGAACCCCCGCATTTCACTAACATGTAGTATTTTTTGCAGGTTATCTTGGGTTAGTGCTCTCAGATACACTTGCTCATACAATCGTATGATTCTTTTGCAGAATCTACGTAAGCACTCTAATGTTGTAGTACCTCCTATTTTGATGTACTCATCGACCGCATCTACTGCTATACCGTATGTTAACATTCACATTGTTGTGGTACATTTTTCTAAAGGTGATATACCTTCTTTCTTGACAGCATTAACTCATTGAGTGTTATCACTCTTGAAAGGTCCCCAACGATTCGAAGAAAATATGTTTTTGCAAGCGGTACCGATGACGAAACATTGCATCGTCATAAGTAGGCTCATTGGCAAAGTAGTCGTCAATGAGTCTTTGGTTTGCAGCTGCATGATCTCTATTGAGATATTTTCTACTACGAGGTGCACTATCTTCCAATATTTTTTTTCGACGCTTTCTAAATTGGTTAAGTATATAAGTTTCTTCAACTTCACAATTTTGCATGTAGGCTGCGACATCAAAATGATATTCTGATGGATCCATTGTTTGTGATATTGGAAGTAGATTGATTTAGATTTGGGACATTGGTACATAAATGCATGAATGATCCTTATATATATAGATTCAAATTGGACCACTTACATATTTGAAATAAGTTATTGTATAAAGTAAATTAGTATTAGATAAGGATTGGTGGTGGACACAATAATTAAAGCAAGTTGAGTGGTAGACACAATAATTAAAGTAAGTTGGGTGGTGGACACAATAATTAAAGTGTAACACTGACATATTCGAATTAGGTGGTGGACCACTGACGAATTTAAAATAGGTTATTGTACAGGGTTAATTATCATATAAGGATTGGACACATTAAAGCAAACATGTAGTACAAATATTTAAAGCAAACATCACACTGACATATTCAATCACAATAATTAAAGCAAAGACTACACTGACTTATTCAGTCACAATAATCAAAACAAACACTACAGACAAATACTTAAAGTAAACACTACACTGACATATTCAAACATAATAATTAAAGCAAACACTACAAACAAATACTTAAATGAAATTAATTATCAAACAGTTGTTGGGCCAAATTTTCTAACAGCGCTTTCTTCTGGTCATCGAGATGCTCATCGGAACTTAACTTCAGATACATTTTCATTTTTTTAGCCTCAGTCTTTTCTTTCATCAATTAGTTATGATCTTGTTGATTAGATACTATCATTCTCAATTGTTCAAACTATTTCTCCTTGAATTGTTTGTATTCATCCCATTCTTTGTCCACCACCTCTGTGGCACCTTTCTTTTTACCCTTATTTTTTTGCTGCCTCCCTACCTATAGGACGAGTATTAGATCCTACATAGTTTGAGCCACATGCATCCTCGTGAGAGTGCTTAGATCCACTACTTCCTGAGCCAATAGTTCCTCCTACTTGACTACCATCACGGAGAGCTTGCCATTCTGCCATTAAAGTGAATTGAACATTCTTCTCACATGCGTATAATTCCTGCACTTTTGCCAAAACATCATTCTCCGACCAACCGCTTCCTTGCAAACGCTTAGCGCCATCATAAGCACCAATCCATAATTTATTCAGTGTTTGCTCATATAATTAAAACGGTGAATGAGCAATGCTCATTACAATTGTCAACAATTTTACCCCAATATGTTTAACCCTTCTGGTATCTCCCAACAACACAGTCTGTTCTAAATTTAATCCACCCACTAATTAGCACCAAATTTTGTTCAGTGTTCCATGTTGTTTGCTGATTTTTCTTGCTCTTAGGAGTTAAATCTTCTGGATTTGGAGTGAATTCATTAAAAATGGTGATTTGTGTTGAAAATTTGAAAAATTCAGGTGAACCACCACTAGAAACATTTTCATTAACCGTTGGCATATAACCATTACACGGTGGTGTTTGAGATGAATTTCTCATCATAGATCCATAACATGGATTAAAGTATGGACCATATGGATGGTTGAAATTTGGTGCATAACTAAAATTATGTATGTTTTGAGGATGTTGGTTGGAAAATTGATTTGGATTTTGAGAAGTGTTAGGTTTTTGAGATGTGTTGGGATTTTGAGTGTTGGAATTTTGGTTGAAAATTTTATTAGAAGAATTTTAGGTGTTGAAACGATTATTGAGATCTATTTCACTAAAAAAAGACTTAAACTTCAAAATTAACACTAATAAACGCTAATAATATGATTAATCTAGTGAATAATTCAGATTTTTTTCTATGTCCAAATCAAATGAACCAAGTCTCTATTTATAGAGAAATTTTTTTTACGAATTTTGGTAAAAAAAATAAAAAATTAATTTGTAATGAAATAAATGAGTTCAAAGATAAGATATAATAAAAATCCCATAAATCAATCAAAGCAAGACAAGTGTCCTTATTCATTCACCAACTTCTTCTCTCTCCACCTTGCCCTGCTCTTATGCGCAGTGTATGTGCGTGTGATGCACGCGCCTGCATTTGTCCAAAGGAAGCCCACCGCGTGTCCTTCCCGTCAGGTTTCAACTGTGTTGAGTTGCTTCATCTTCTCTCTCCACCATGTCACTCTCAACAACATCATTGCAGCATTAAAGAATGTTGAAAGAGGCATTCAACTGGGCATTTAAGCACCTTTGCTCATGGTCTAACACTTTGTTTGGTTTGAGAGAAAGTAAGAAAGAGAGAAGAGAGAAAGTATGGAGAATATTTCATTTTTTACTATTTGGTTTGATATCAAAAAGAGAAGAAAATAAAGTTTTATGGTGGGACCCACCTAAACTGCCATCTCATCAAAATTGGATGGAAAATGCAATGATGAATGCTTTTTTTGGTTAAAATGACACACATATCAAATTTTATTAAAAAATTTACAACTTGACACATTTTCTTATTGTTTTTAGTTAAGGGTATCTTTGTCATTTTAAATTTATACATCTTTCTTTCCTTTCACTTTTTTTTACACTTTCAGTTATACTAAACAACTAAACAATCATCTCACTTTCCATTCATTTTCTACTCACATTCATTTCTTTAATATTCTTTCCTCTCTCTTTGTTTCCTTCCACTTTCTTTTCTCATCTAAACAAAGCCTAAAGATAAAATCTGTAGGAAAATTTGCAAGTTTCCTGTAAATTTTTCTGCGGGTTTTTGCTTTAGGGTGATTAAAATCAAAAAGTTTGGTTGATTCAGAGATTTATTTAGAACAAAAATCGATACAAAGACTAAAACCAAAATTATGCGTACATAGAGGGACGAAAATGATACTACTTAAGTCTTGGTTTAATTTTGACTTAAATAATCAATTCATCTCTACAAGTTTGATTGTTTTTTATTTTTGTCTTTTTGTATTTTTTTAAAAAAAAAAATAGTCTTTACAAGATCAATTTTTTTATTCTGACGTCAAGGTTTTTTAAAAAAAAACGTATGTGACAAACAGAGGTTGACGTGGCAGAGACCAGAGAGACCATATGTAAAAATAAAGTTGCAGAGAGGACTAAATTTAAAAAAACGAAATTGAACTCAAAAACATATGTTAAAGCACGAGGGGGCAGCACAACATATTTTTCTTCTTATTTATTTAAACCCATAAATTAATCATGTTTTTCTAAAGCCAAAAAATATATGTGTTGAAGGTACTAAAACGATAATTTCTCCTTTATTGTGATTATTATGATTCTCTTTCACCTTGTAGATTGTTGTTGTGAAGATATAATAAATTTATAGATTGTTGTTGTTCTAGTTGCTATTGTTGTTTCTTGTTATTTTAATTTATCCTTGACTTTGTCAAACTTTTATCGATTTGGTCTCTTCAAATGACCAAATTAAAAAAACAATTGATAAAAATATGAATTAATTTAAAATATTGATAGAATCAGAGACTTATTTAAAAATAAACTTGAGAGACATGTACCAATTTAATTGTTTACTCAAATAGATATAAATATCTCATAAGTTACAATGGGATCTTCAAACCAAAATATAAGTAGGTTCAACAATTTTATTCGATGTAGTACATAAAAGTGATGATATATCGGTGAATAATAAGACACACACTTAATTATAATATATATAATTTATTCATAGCCTTCTACTTGGTTGTAGCAACCAAGACTCTTCTTGGAGGAAGGGAAGGCCTTCTACCATGAAGCAAAGCATAATTATCTAAGAAAAGAACATCTCCTTTCTCCCACTTGAATTGTATGCTCTCTTCTTCAATGATCTCTCCACACCTTTTAACTACATTTTCTGGAATTTCTGTTCCATCTGCCATTGTGGCTGAGCTAATCTCTTTTCCATGCATCCCTACAATTGTGTTAAACCACATTCTTCTTCCTTTCCTTCCTTCAAATACTTTTGTTAAATTTCTTGGTCCAAGTATTGTCTTTAGCCCACCATTTGGAAGCCACTCTACATCCATTCCTAGACTTCTTGCCCTGTAATTAATTTTTTAATTCAATACAAATTCAATGACACAAATAAAAAGACAAGACTGACATGTTGACACAATTAATAATATAGGAAAAGGTTAATAGATTTTACCCCTGTAATATGGGCGGATTTTGATTTACCGTCTGAGGCGGAGGGAGCATAAGGGTTGTCAGGGCTAGTGTTCGGGTTTGGCCCAAAATTTTTAGTATTTTAAGAGTTAATTTAAGGTAAAATTGATATTTTTAGAAATTAATTTAAGGCAAAATTGAGGTCTTTTGGTTCAAAACTCATATATTTCACCGCAAAATAAATTTTTTGGTGTTTTAGAAGTTAATTTAGAGTTAAACTGAGTTTCGTAGAAATTAATTTAAGGCAAAACTGAGTTTTTTTTTTAAAATTGAAAATTTTCATTGCAAAACTGAAATTTTTGTATAAATTTAAAATTTTGCCCAGACTTTATAAGTTTCCTGGCTCTGCCACTGTTTACCGCTGTAATACATATTTTTTTATCACACATGTACCATGTAAATAAGAAATCAACAAAGAAAAGTAAACGATAAAATCTTTATATTACACAAGGTAATGAAACAAAATATTACAGGGGTAAGTTAATATTCGCTGATATTGCAATGGTAAAAATCTATTAATCCTTTAAAAAAAATAAAATTGATTGAATATGACATGTATGAGACACTAGACACACTTTAGTATCAAGTTCGGTCGCAATATACTCCTAACATTACACAAAAAGAAGTAGTTTGTCTAAAAAGAAATTAGACAAATGCTAAACAATATCCCTGGGACATTCTTTAAGCACTCTAAATAGAATTTTTTTATAGAAATATGTAAAGTCAACGCATTAAAAATTGTGTTGTTTAGTTTTTTAAATGAAAATTTTCTTAAAATAGAATGTTTAAATAGTGCAAGTAACAATCGTTAGCAAGACCCGAGAAATTAAAATACCTTATCTCAGCTTCCTTGGGATCTGAGGTGCCAAAAGCATCCTCCCAACCTCTACCTCTCATGGAGGTTCTATCACTATTGCTAGGAGCTGTAAAAGAGTACTTCAACCCCTTCTCTTCCATCTCCTTCACCACTTCTGGGAACTCCTCAACCATCCTTTCTGTCACTTTGAAACTTGGAACAAAAGGGGTCTCTCCTCCCTCAGGAGGAGGTATCTCGCAGAATAGAATCACTTTCTTTGGATATTCTTTAATCTGATTTTTATGTGAAAAAAGCAGAGAGAAAATAATAATAAATTAATATATATATCTATAAAGGAAAACATATGCAAATTATTGGTCAATTTTTAATTAATTTTTTTGGTACATAGAATAAATGGAAAAAATAAGAAAATCATTATAAATTTATACATATAAAGTAGAGTGATCAATGATTGAATCTCGATCATAAATTTGCGTCTAACAATTTCAACATTTTTTACTAGTTGAACTAAAACTTCTAAACGTAAACTTTTAATTATTAATTTGTCATTTCTTTTAATGAATTCATATATAGTTTGGATAAGTTATGCAAGCAGGAGGATTATGTAATTAAGAAGCTGAAATTACATTAAACAAATATTATATTGCAGGACACCGTATACAATCCACATATTTATATACTTTCATAGAAACTATACTATAGTGTGTCCAAATGTCCAAATGTACAAAAGACGTGACATAATCTGAATATATTAATGGATTAATTTATCATTAACAAGAAGTATAAATAGGGAATCTAGTCAAACATTATTGCCTATTTAGTGACTTCAAATTGAATATGAATATTTTAAAAAAATCATAGTGAGCTCATATGTGTCCCTACTCCCTACATATCTTAGGCTTTAGTTTTTTCTTTTTTTTTCTTGAAACAATCTTTGGTTTTAGTCGTCGGACAGATTGATGATAATCATCTATGCCTCTAATCTAATATGACTACAGAGAAAAGAAGGAGCACAGATTTTGTGAATTCCAAGTGATGAATTGAGGTGACACTAATAGTTTCCATTTTATTGTATATTAATGTATATACTCTTTGGTCAATAATTTCTTTTAAAGTAATATTAGTTTAATTACTAATGAAAACTACTAATGAATAAAAGATAAACAGACAACAAGTTATATCGCTGTCCTTTTTGAATACTAAATGGTATAAAAATATGTTGATTATCCAAACACGTTTTTTCATGTTTTATAACTTTGCTTAAATCAACTCTAAAATAAACAAATTTGTAAAGAATAAAACAAAACACAAAAAATGCTGTGTATATTATATGCAAGAATGATAAAACAAATAATATGTTTATGTGATTGCTATGAAGCCCAGATACTTGATACGATACGGACACGATACGATACGGATACGGCGATACGAGAAAATTTTAAAATTTAAGATACGATACGGCTAGAATACTTCAATAAAAAATTAAATATATAAATATAAAATATATAAATCATAACTAAAATTTATAATAAAGAAACATTCACATTATTAAAATTATCAAAACAAATAAATTATATATCTTAAGTACTATTCAAAAAGCGAGTCATGCGCATCTCCACTAATGACCTATAATTTTGTTGCTCCTTTCATATATTTTTCATCTTTCTTTGATAAAAGTTGAAAATTTGTATGCACATTAACCAAATCATTAGCTCTTTTGGATCCATTTTATTTCTTTTCAAAGAATGGATAAAATATAAACACTGGATACTTCTCTGATATGCATCGGGAAGTATCTGACAAGTATCACAGAAGTGTCGGTTTTTTTTATTTAATTAAATAATTAGATACTTCCCCGATACGTAGAAGGAAGTATTGGGAAGTATCTGACGCGTATCAGTATCGGATACGGTATCTGACACGATACTTGATCAATTTTGGAGTATCGGGGCTTCATATCACAGAAACATATTAAAATTTGTCCTAATTTAGTTCAATTGATAGAGACATTACACATAATATGCAAGGACCTAAATTCAAATTCCGGTATACCTACTAATTCACCTTTAAAAAGATAAAATTCTAACTACTAGACTACGTAACAAAAAAAGACATTTAAATTTAATGACTTACCAAAACCATTTCATGGTGATAGTAAATGAACTCAGAGAGGGGACCTTCATTAGCAGTCCAGACCATTTTGTAAATATGTGTACGAGGTGCTGGTCCAACATACCTAATATCTTCCCATCCAAATGTTTCAACAATATCATTAAAATCCTCAGCCTTATTGACATCAAAACCTCTAAGAAGAACAGCACTATTTTTTATTATCATTTCCTCAAACCATTCTTTGTTTTTGTTCAAACCGAATAGCAAAGACTCTAAATCACTATTGTTTGCCTCACGAGGTTGTAGTACCAATGGAATTGTTTCCCCATCCACTAATTTCTCTCCTTCACACTTTCCCACCTTGAACTCCTTGCAACTATATTCCATCTTAATTTCACTTTTTATTATGATGTTAAGTTGGTTTTGCTTATTTGGGTTTAATTGCTTCCATAGTGTTGTATATATACAAGTTGTTGGTATATTGACAAATGACAATTTCTATGCTAAAATGACAAGATGCTGGCTTTGTTATCGACCCATTTTTGTCCTTACTTGTTCAAATAATTGTGACAAGGAATGTCATTTTATATTTATATGATAGATCAATTGCTAATTTTAACCAATAGTATAAATAATATTATTCATTTATTTAAATTGAACGAGTACATCGACCCAATATAAATTCATAATTGCCAAAAATAAAAATCATAAATCTACGAATAAACTCACAACATTCTTGTTATTAACAACGAAAAATTGCATAAACCTACATATGTTAATAAAACTAACATCATTAATTTGAACTGCGCTAAATCAAACTTAATCCTTTAATTAGCTTGAAACAAATAAAAAATCACACCAAGATAGAAAAATAAAAATACACCATAATAAAACGAGAAGACTAATACACCAAATACTATGACGGGAAATCAAAACAAACAACATCGCACTATAAGATGACAAAATCACAAAATTGAAATATTGAGAGACACAATATATGTGAAAACTACCACTAGTGAACCAAAATAGAAAGTAAAAATGATTTGGAGAAGTGGTTCCTAAGTCTAAAATGACCTTAAATCGCCGCTCTGTTGTAGATCAAGAAGAAGACACACGTTAAAATATAGAAAATTTGTACTTAATATTTCTATTTTTTTTTTTTGGTAGAAAAAGAGGGACAAAATTGAAAAAGAAAAGAACTATAAGGTTACGCGAATATTCCTAGGCATACAAGTGCTAGAAATGTCATAAAAAATGAGACTTGAAATCTCACTAGGAGGAGTTTCCATAACATGAATTTTGAAAAGAATCTATAGAAAAGCTGAAATTAGCTTACCAAAATGCACTTATATTTCCCACATGTCATGTGTAGTTGAACTGCACCTGCCAATTTAACTCCAAAAGCTCTTGGATGCGACTCACCAAAGTAGACAGTTTGTCATTGATTTAAACATTCCCTTGATTATGTCAAACAAGATTTTTGATAAATAATTAATGTTTATAAATAATTAATGTTTAAGAAAATTAAATGCATATAATTCCAGAGAATATTTTTATATTTTCCCCTTATCATGTGTCTTAGAGTTAGGGTCCATCTTATGATTTACAACATTATTATTATTTTTGATAAATTCTTTGATACCCAACTTACATTCATGGGCATGTACCAGTACCCCATAAACAAATTTGATTTAAAATGAGTTTTTCAAATAAATTAATATAAAATATAACATCACATTAATTTTTTTTTTTTGAAGAGATTAAATTTTGTTTATACGGTATCAATGACCAACAATATAAATGGAATACCGAGTGTTCAGTGTTCATTATATTTTAGTACAAATTTACAACATGTTGCTTCAAAAATTAAAAAATTATTAAGGTAGTACATTAGTATAAAATAATTGATTAAATATGTTTTTCGTCTCTATAAATCTTTGAAATTTTATTTTTTATTCCTCAAAACTATTTTTGCACTTTTTATCTCTAAATATATTTAATATGACTTTTGATCTCTACTTTTAAGTCAACTCATATATATTCTTAAAATTTTGAATTATTTTTAGCAGTCATGTTCAATACATATGGTGAATTGATTTTAAAAAAAAAATTGACTAAAAAAGCTGAGACAAAAAATCGTGATAAAAATGATTTATAGACCGAAAAATACCATTTTTTTATGAGAGACTAAACTTTCAGAAATTTATACATACCAATATATATATATATATATATATATATATATATATATATATATTAGTCAAGTAGATTATCATGTCTACAAATTTCACCGTTAAAATGAATAAATGAGATATTCGAAAGTTATCGTGGCTTGCTCGACATAGACGGATTAATGACCCACAACATGCCCATGCCCGGGATTTTATAAAAAATATTGTAATTTTAAGTATTAGTGTAGAACAAAACACGAATTTTATGGATAAACAAAACTGAAATTTTTTATTTAAAAATGAAAATTCTCAACATAAAACTAAGATTTTTATTTTCAATTAAGATTTTGCCCAAATTAAACTCTATAAATTTTTTTGTTTCATAAAATAATTGACCATGACCATTTATATTCCATTACGGCCCAACCTTATTTTCATTATATTTTTTGAAGCCATCTATTATTATATTTTCTCGGTCTCAAAATAATGGTTTCTTTGGCATTTTTTTTTATCACAAAATAATTATTACTTTAATTTCAGTGCAACCTTTATTACTGTTTTCTATTATTATACTCTTATTTATTGAACTTTATCTAATTTAATTACTTTACTATCGTAACTACAATTAATAATAATATTTTAATTAATGATACTCCCCTCTTCGCAAAATAATTAACACAGTTGACCAATATGCACTACTCACATAATCTACTTTGATCATTTTTTATACTAATATATAAATACAAATATTAGTATATAAGATGTTGTTTGATTTGCCACGATGAAATTTTTTAAAATATATAATTTTTATAATTTTTAAAGATACATAATTAAAGAAATTAACGATCAAAGTTTTTTTTTTTTTTTGACTAACGATCAAAGTTAAGCATTGTCAACTATGTCAATTCTTTTAGAACGGATGAAGTACTAATTTTATCATTGAAATTAATAAAATTAATTTTCACTTTTTTTCTTGACAAAGTAATTTTCACATTTTAAATACATACAATCACTAATATATTTAGTCAGCCGAAGAGAGTACTATTAACGGAAGGAATACTTGATTTGATTCTATACGGAATACGTCATCAATTTATTTAATCTAGGAATCATCAATCATCATTAAAATAATTTGGAACCACCTAGACCTATAGGCTGAATTTCATTCATTTATGAGATGAAATTTACCGTTAACAACAAAAATTGACATTGGTCTCGTCAATACTTTGGTGTAGAAGTATAATAGTAACACATGATCGCTAATTTCTATTCCCTCCGTCTTAATTTATAAATAAAATAAAAATATACCTTTCTTGTTCTAAATGAGGGCCGTTTGTTATCGGTTAAAAAATAAATAATTTTGACATTAAATAATTTAGAACCTGTTTGTTACAAATTAAAAAATAAGTGATATTTTTGGTCAAAACCGGGGTATCCACCGCCGAGCGCAGTGACTATTCCCTCGTTAAATTGGAGGCACCTCGATGGATGGGATAACTGACCCAAGGATTTAAAGCTGCTTCATATCTAAGGTGAGGATCGAATCCTCGACTCTTGGTTAAGGGAGGATGAGCCCCAACCGCTCAACCACATCCCTTGCGTTTCTTTACCACCAGCATTTACTGCAGCTTCATACTGAAAATTCTCCATTGAAATTTATATTGTTAGCAATTCAACTTTTTTTAAATTCTAAACTTATCTTAATCTTGAAAAACAAAACTTATATTTTTTTTTTATAAAAGAAAATACAGATTTTACAAAAAATTGTAACAAATTTTATTTAAAAACAAACAAAATTTGTATACAATAAAAAAAGATTATATTGTTTCAACAAAAACAATTATACAAAAGTTTATTTTTATATATAATTTTTTTTTCAGGTTACTTATTTATCCTCATCATTTTTAATAATATTTAAAATTGTATACTCTTAAATGTAATTTTACTTGATTAATTTTAATATTTTATTTTAAATAAATTTTCAACCTTTAATAAAATTATAAGTTTAAATGTAAATATGTGTGAGGGTTTGATCCTCACCTTGGGTATGAAGCAGCTTTAAATCCTTGAGCCAGCTATCCCACCCATCGAGGTACCTCCAATCTAGCGAGGGATTAGTCACTGCAATCGGCGGTGGATACCCCGGTCTCGACAAAAAAAATGTAAATATGTGTTGAAAAAAAAACTTAAACATAAATAAAAAAAAATACATGCAAGCGGCATGTATATATATTTGACAAACTCAAAAAAAAAAAAATTTGAACAATTTTTATTTTGAAAATAAAGTTTGGTACAGTTAGATATCGAAATAAAGTTTGTTGCATATAATAATAGTTCTTTAATCATTATCAAAAAAAAAATAATAGTTTTATGAAGGGGTAAAATTCTATAAATAAGATGAGTAGAAATTGTTAAAAATTTTAAGTGTAGAGCGAAATAACATATCCGAGAGAGAGAGAAAGAAAAAAAAGACTCGTGAATGTTCAAAAGAAAAAAATATGGAAGACTTATTGGAATTGTTGATGGAAGGTGAAGAGGGAGAAATAATTGAAGACTCGTTTGACAAAATACAAGAATAATATGGCGCTGAAGAAGAGGAAATTTCATCAAGAGTATCCATTGATGTCCTAAAGCAAATTTTGTTTAATTTAAAATTCATCTTTTTTTTTGTTGACGATATCAGGTTATCTACCGCCTAACGCAGTGACTATTCCTCTCGCTAGATTGGAGGCATCTCAAAAAATAGGATCGTTTGGCCAAGTGATTTAAAGCTGCTCTGCACCCAAGGCAAGGGTCGAACCATACTTCCTAATTTTTTTGTTTATTATACTCTCCTTCTTGATTTTTTTATTGACTAAATTTTATATATATTTTTTATTTTAGTTGAATTAATCGATAAGGATATTGAGATTCAAGTTTTGAATCCTTTATAATTGCTAATAACTCTCCCACCATGCTAAATGCCTAAAAAGTTTCAGAAAAAGATCACTTTTATCATTAAGCGATAATTATAAATCTACCATTAACTTTAAATATGCTAATATCTCTTTTTTTAACTAAATTTATTCATATAATTAATCTTTTTATTGTTTTTGTTTTAGTTTTTTTTGGTAAGATATTGTTTTTGTTTAGTTTTTGTAAAGAGAAAGTGTGTGAAAAAAAAAGAAGATTTTATTGGTGGATTAATTTTAGGATATATATTAAAAAAAAAGTATAATAAAAAGATAAGGTGCAAAAATAAACTATCTTAATTTGATCTTTTTTCTCTTTCAAAAAAGACAAATAAAAAGGAACGGAGGGAGTAATAAAAAAAAAACTCATTAGAGACCAAATTTGAGACCGAATTTAATATACCACATTTTCAATTCGGTCGCTGAATTAGTCGCAAAAAAACATAAAAATTAATTCTAAATTGGTGACAATAGCGGTCTCTAATAAATGTCACTAAATCAGTCGCTTATAGCGTCGTTCAAGGCGTCGCAGGTCACGTCGCGTGCAGTCTCGAATTTTGTCTCTGAATTTAGTCACAAATTCAGTCACTAAAATTAGTCATTGTTTCGGTCTCTAAATTTAGTCTTTAAATCGGTCTCTAAATTCAGTCTCCAAATCGGTCTCTAAATTGAGTCACTAAATCAGTCTCTAAAATCAGTCACTAAATTAGTCTCTAAATTGGTCACTAAACTCAGTCACTAATTCGGTCGCAACAAATTGGTCACTAAATTGGTCACAACAGATCAGCTACCATGGTTTTTAAAACTGATTTTAATTGGTCTCTATATCGGTCTCTAATTGATTTAGTGACAATTTTTATTAAAATCGGTCTCTAAATCGGTCACTATAGACAAAAATTCTAGTAGTGTAATAGAAATATACTCATTTTATGGCATATCCTGTGAGCCTAACTAACTCAGTTGGTATGACATTTATATGTAATTTGTAGGGACTGAGGTTCGATGTACACTCACTTAATCATTTTTAAGCGGTGAAATTCTAGCCATTAGGTAACTCGGCAAAAACAAAGAAATTTACTCATTTCCTACGAATTTAGACACTAAATTTGTAAGAAACTTGTTTCATAATGAATTTCCTGCGGAGTTATGTCGATTGATAAGTGCCAAAAAGTAGTTATATTTCACATTTAAATAGGGCATTTGTTAACTTGTTTTGTTAGTTATTTGTACATAAAGTCCCCAAGATCTTGTATATATTTATTTAATGATCTTTTGTCTTATGTTATCTAAATTTAAGCTTATTTTGACAGGTTTTTGTGCTTAGAATGAATTGTTGGCAAAGTGGAGCATTTTTGGAGTGTCAGGAGCTCGCCAGCCCTCGCCAGTTCTCGCCAGCCAGCGAGCTGCCCCTGTTATGGTCGCCAGCTCTCGCCAGGCCTCGCTATCCAGCGAGTTGCTCCTGTTTTGGTCGCCAGCTTCTCGCCCAGCGAGCCTCAGCGAGGAAGGCATGAGTCAGCAGTACTAATCCACGTGTCAGCAAACCCATTGGTGAAGAAAGCTTAGCTCGCCCAGCGAGGATAGCTCGCCCAGCGAGCAAAACAGAGCAACTTATATAAATAGCTTTTTGAAAACATATTTTATTATTCTATTCACTGGTTTTTAGATCTGAAACAGAGAGAATACAAGGGTAATAGTCTTAGGAGCTTGAAGGTGGATTCATACAACTTGAGACATCAAGTGTTGATGTTCACTCTTTTCCCTTCTCTTCATCTTTGTAAGTTTGTCACCATGACCATGTTTGGCTAAGCTCTCTCTTTGTTGGGATTAGATGTAAACCTTTCATGACTATGTATCTACTTTGATTATGTTATATATGTTTTAGTTTATCAATCAATATTAGTGTTGCCTTTGATTTGCAAGTTTAATTTGAGATTTGAATTAATATAGATATATGTTATGTGAATCAAAAGAACTAAAGGTAATCACTTGTTAGATTCTAAATTCTAGACATAGATTTAGGATTTAATATTCACTTAAAGTATCAAAACTTAATGCTATTGGGTTGGGTGAATTATCTGAGACATCAGAATTCAAGTAACTCAATATAGCCGTCGTATCGATTGATCGTCCGAGACTTCGGAGGTTAATAGGTATAAACGGGGTTATTGGCGTAGTCTGGACACGGATACGTTCGTTGAGTGATACGTGATAATAATGATTGATAACTGAAATATATATATCATTGATTGAGATAATACATATGAATGAATTGGTGAAGTCTAATTCCGACAATTTATTCTCTCTGAAACTAAATCATCTTTTTATTGAAGTTTTATGATCGAACACTTTACAAACAAAAACCATACAAACCTTAACTTGAAATGATTTTAATTGTTGAACGGTATCTAATATCGCACTAGTCCCTGTGGATACGATATATGCAAAATACTTGCTTTAGTACTTTTAACAAAATGGCGCCGTTGCCGGGGACTGGCGTTTAGATATTAGAAGCATTGCAACAATTTACATTGTTTTAAGCAATTTTGCACTTTAAATTTTAGTTATTAATCCTTGAGCTGGCTCACTTGTTTGTTTGTGTTAGCCTTTGTTTATGCGAAGACAGGTTTCAGCTGATCAATTGCTTTTCGATCCGGAGATTGAAAGAACAGCTCGAAAAAACAATAGCAAAGCAAAGAAGAGAAAACAGCTAGCTAAGCAACAAAGACAACAAGGGGATACTTCTAGCTCTATTTCTTCAACACCTCCACCACAAGAAGAAGTAGAAATGGCAAACCATGGTCAAGCACCATGCCAAAACAGTCCAAGACGGATGGCACACATTGCCAAGCCGTTGGCCAACACCAGGCATACAGAGATGAAGACGGGACTTCTTCAACTCATTTATGCTAATCCTTTCTCTAGTTTGAGTCATGAAGATCCTTACAATCATCTCACCAGGTTCTATGAGTTGGCCAGTACAACAGGTGCACCTGAAACTGAAGAAGAAGGTGTGTATGAAAGATTGTTTCCGCATTCGTTGATTGGTAAAGCAAAGGAGTGGTACTTGGATCAGCCGAATCAAACCATCATGAATTGGAATCTGCTTGAAGAGAAGTTTCTTGATCGTTTCTTTCCACATGCCAAGTTCATGGATGCAAAAACCACAATCGTTGTGTTCTCTCAAGGAACAAATGAAACATTGTGTGAAGCTTGGGATCGTTACAAGTCTTTGTTGAGGAAGTGTCCAAACCACGGGTTTGATGAGCTCACTCAGATTCATATTTTCAGAAATGGACTTCAGCAACAACCAAAGCTTCTGTTAGATGCAACAGCCGGTGGTTCATTGTTATCAAAAAGTGCCGAAGACGCAATCGCAATAATTGAGAGAATGACACTCACTGATCATCAAGGGGAGTATAGCAGAAATTCTACACAAAAGAAACCAGGGATGCTGGAACTTGATACAGGTGATGCAATGTTGGCTCAGAACAAATTGCTTACAAATTCACTAACAGAGATAACAAAGCAATTGTCACAGCTACCTCAACAATTGAGAGAAATACATGAGAAACCTAAGCAAGTTGCATCGTGTGAGTTATGTTCTGGAGATCATCCAACTGGTCGTTGTCCTCCACCAACTGAAGAAGTGAGTTATGTGGGAAATCAGAACCAACCGAGACAAGGTCAGTATCAAAACAATTCTGGCTATCAAAGAGGAAGTACTTCAAATTATGGTCAAGGTTGGAGACAAGATGCGGGGCGAGGGCAAAGGCAATATGAGAGTTTCAACCAGCCACCTCCTCAGCAAAATCAGAATGCAAACTTTGAAGAGACAATGAGCAAATTCATGGAGATGCAGATGAAATAGAACCAACAATACCAACAGCAATTGCAGCAATTTCAACAGGAAAACCAAACTTACCTAAGAGGCAATGATGCGGTGTTGCGGAACTTGGAAACTCAGATTGGTCAGATAGCTAAACAAATGACCAACAACAATAATCAAGGAGGATCTTTCACAGCCAATACCGAAACCAATCCAAAGGAGCAATGCAAGTCCATTACAACAAGGAGCGGTAAGGAAATTGGTAAAGGCATCGATGATAATTTGAAGACGGAGGAAGAAGTGGTTCAAAGGAGAGAAAAACAAGAGGGAGTAGTTGAAGAAAGTGAGGAAGAGTTAGAAGAGAAAAATAATGAGGGAAAATTAGTTGAAAAAGAAAAAAATGAAAAAAATAAAAAAAGAGAGCTTGAGGGAGAAGTTAGTGAGGAGAGGAAGATTAAAAACAAAGAAGAGAAGAGCATTCAAAGGAGTCCTCCCGCTCAACACTTGCCATACCCACATGCTCCGACAAAGAAAGACAAGGAGAGGCAATATGCAAGGTTTCTAGATATTTTCAAGAGATTGCAAATCAACATACCATTTTCGGAAGCCTTGGAGCAAATGCTTACTTATGCCAAATTCATGAAAGAGATTCTGACCAAGAAGCGGAAAGTTGATGAAGATGAAGTTATTCAGTTAGATGCAAGTTGTAGTGCTATCATTCAAAGAACCTTGCCAACAAAAGAAAAAGATCCAGGAAGAGTTACATTACCCGTTTCTATAGGTAGTGTCAATGTTGGAAAGACTCTTATTGATTTGGGGTCAAGTATCAATCTTATTCCATTATCGGTTGTTGAAAGGATCGGTGGTCTTTACATCACAAGTACGAGGATGACATTGCAACTAGCTGATAAATCCATTGTACGTCCTTCTGGAAGGGCTGAAGATGTTCTTGTCAAGGTCGATAAATTCATGTTTCCAATAGACTTTGTGGTGATGGATATTGAAGAGGATGGTGACGTTCCGCTGATTTTAGGAAGATCTTTCATAAAGACGGCACGAATGATGATTGATAGTGATGATGGGGTCATGAAAATTAGAGTTCAAGATGAAGAGGTTAGTTTCAATTTGTGGGAAGCAATGAAGCATCCCAAAGACAAAGGAATGTGTTTCAAATCAGATGCAATTGATGATGTTATCTTAGATGTACAAGAACAAGCGCACAAATCTTCACCTCTTGAACAAGCTTTGACAAATGCGATTGACAACATTGATCCCAAAGAAGAACAAGAAATTAATGAGTGTTTGAAGGAACTTGATACTTTTGAAGAAGTTTCTCCTCTTGAAGTTGAGGTAGAAGAATTGAAAAATGATTCAAAGCCGGTCGATGTGAAACTTGAATTGAAACCATTGCCATCACATCTGAAATATGCATTTCTTGAAGAAGGTAACAACAAGCCGGTCATAATCAGCAGTTCATTGTCAACTCATGAGGAGAGCAGTTTGATTGAAGTTCTGAAAAGAAACAAAGAGTCGATAGGATGGATGTTATCTGACTTGAAAGGTATCAGTCCATCTTATTGCATGCATAACATCATGATGGAGGAGAATTACAAGCCTGTTGCACAACCTCAGCGTCGTTTGAATCCTACAATGAAAGAGGTTGTGAGGAAGGAAGTGGTGAAGTTACTTGAAGCTGGTATGATTTACCCGATTTCAGACAGTGCGTGGGTGAGTCCAGTCCAGGTGGTTCCAAAGAAAGGGGGGATGACGGTGATCAAGAATGACAAAAATGAGTTGATTCCGTCAAGAACAGTTACGAGATGGAGAATGTGTATTGATTATAGAAGATTGAACAAAGCCACAAGAAAAGACCATTTTCCATTGCCGTTCATGGACCTAATGCTTGAAAGATTGTCAGGTCAAGAGTTCTATTGTTTCCTTGATGGTTATTTGGGATATAATTAGATCACAATCAATCCTGAAGACCATGAAAAGACAGCCTTCACATGTCCCTTTGGTGTCTTTGCTTATAGACGGATGCCTTTCGGGTTATGTAATGCTCCAGCAACATTTCAGCGGTGTATGCAAGCTATATTTTCTGATATGATGGAGAAATGCATTGAAGTGTTCATGGATGACTTTTCAGTATTTGGCCCCTCCTTTGCTTCTTGTTTGATGAATTTGGACACCGTACTGAAGCGGTGTGTTGAAACAAATCTGGTTCTGAATTGGGAGAAGTGTCACTTTATGGTGACTGAAGGCATTGTTCTCGGTCACAAGGTCTCTTCCAAAGGCATTGAGGTTGATAGAGCAAAAGTGGAAGTTATTGAGAAGCTTCCACCTCCAATAAATGTCAAAGGAATCCGGAGTTTTCTTGGTCATGCCGGGTTCTACCGGCGATTCATCAAAGACTTCTCCAAAATTGCCAAACCGTTAAGCAACCTGCTTAACAAAGATAAGTCTTTTAATTTTGATCATGAATGCTTACTTGCTTTTGAAGAGTTAAAGAAACAATTGACAACTGCACCCATAATCACTGCGCCAGATTGGACATTAAATTTTGAACTCATGTGTGACGCAAGTGATTATGCTGTTGGTGCAGTTCTTGGCCAAAGAAAGAACAAATTTTTTCATGCCATACATTATGCAAGCAAGGTTTTAAATGATGCACAAATCAATTATGCAACAACAGAAAAAGAATTACTTGCAATAGTGTATGCATTGGAAAAATTTCGACCTTACCTCATAGGTCAGAAAATTGTTGTTTATACTGACCATGCAGCTATCAAGTACTTGGTGAACAAACCTGATTCCAAACAAAGATTGATCAGATGGATGTTGTTGCTCCAAGAGTTTGATTTGGATATTAGGGACAAAAAGGGAACAGAGAACTTGGTAGCTGACCACTTGTCAAGGCTAGTGAACAATGAGGTGACCAAACATGAACGTGAGGTTCTTGAAGAATTTCCTGATGAAAAGTTACTCATGGTGCAAGAAAGGCCGTGGTTTGCTGACATGGCCAATTACAAAGTATCTGGATTAATACCGGATGATTTCAATTGGCACCAGAAAAAGAAGTTCCTCCGTCAAGCTAATCAATATGTTTGGGATGATCCTTATTTGTCCAAGATTGGTGCGGACAACTTGTTGAGAAGATGTGTCACAAAAGAAGAGGCCGCAAGCATAATGTGGCATTGTCACAATTCACCATATGGCGGTCATTACAATGGAGAGAGAACTGCTGCTAAAGTTCTACAATCGGGCTTCTTTTGGCCGACTTTGTTCAAAGACACTTATGAGTATGCTCAGAGATGTGATAATTGTCAAAGAACTGGGGGAATTTCTAGGCGCAATGAGATGCCTCTGCAAAACATTCATGTGGTAGAAGTTTTTGATTGTTGGGGCATTGATTTTGTTGGACCGTTTCCCTCATCATTCTCCAATGAGTATATTCTTGTGGCGGTTGACTATGTCTCAAAGTGGGTGGAAGCAATTGCATCACCAAAGGCCGATGGCAAAACGGTGGTCAAATTTCTCAAAAAGAACATTTTCACTCGCTTTGGAACTCCAAGGGTGCTTATTAGTGATGGAGGATCACATTTTTGCAATTCACAACTAGCAAAAGCACTTGAGCACTATGGAGTCAAACACAAAGTTGCATCACCATACCATCCACAAACCAACGGACAAGCTGAAGTTTCGAATCGTGAGATAAAGAAGATTCTTGAGAAAATTGTGTCCGCTTCAAGAAAAGATTGGTCAATGAAGTTGGATGAGGCATTGTGGGCATATCGGACAACTTTCATGGAAAGGTCTCACACCTTTCCAAATGGTCTATGGTAAAGCATGTCATCTCCCGGTGGAGTTGGAACACAAGGCATATTGGGCTTTAAAGTTCTTGAATTTTGATGAAAATCAAGCCGGAGACCAAAGGAAAGTTCAAATGCAAGAATTGGAAGAAATGAGAAGTCAAGCTTATGAGTCTTCAAAGTTGTACAAAGAGAAGATCAAAAGCTATCATGACAAGCGGATTCTCAACAAAGAATTCAAGCCGGGGCAAATGGTGTTGTTGTTCAACTCTAGGTTGAAATTGTTTCCCGGAAAGTTAAAATCCAAGTGGTCCGGTCCTTTCAAGGTTCATGAAGTTATGCCATATGGTGCAATTGTGTTAGAAGACCCAGTAACAAATGATAGGTGGATTGTGAATGGTCAGAGGCTGAAGCTCTATTTTGGTGGTGAATTTGATCGTTTCACCACTAAAATTCCACTTGCCGATCCTTGAAAAACAAAAGAACAACGTCAAGCTAATGACGTAAAACAAGCGCTTGTTGGGAGGCAACCCAATTTTGTAAGTATTAATGTTTTTATCATGCATTCTGAGAGTTAAAAAGAAAAGAGTGATTCGGACCAGCTGCGCAGAAAAAATTCTGCAGAAAACCAGAAAATTCTGGTGTGCTCGCCCAGCGACGGGCACGAAAACTTGTCTGCCTACGTGGCAAACACAACTGTTCCCATCACATCAAAAAAAAAAAAAGAATTTATTTTTTATTAACTTCCCCCCACTCACCCATCACACACGTTCTTTCTTTCTTTCTCTCCTCTCACTCACCAAAAACCCTAACCTCCATTTTCCCTTCTCCAAACCCATCTCTCTCACATAACCCACTCAAATCCAACCAACATTCTTGCATTCTTGTACTCTCTCAAGTTCATCTTCATCATTCTAATTTCCATTAGTGCATTCAATTGAAAAGGTATGTGATTTATGGGTTTCTCTAGTTTCAAAGGAAAAGGGTTAAAATTGGAAACAAAGTTAAGAACTTTCTCAAGAATCTTTGTTGAGTTCATCTTGGAATCACAACAACAACTCATCTTGTGTTCTTCTTTTTGATACACATTAGTTTGTACATAGTTTGTTTTGTGATTAAATAAATTAGGTGTTTTTGTGAAGAACAATTCAAACAATCATGCTTTTTCAAAGTTGTAGTGTGATTCCAAGAGTGAAAAATGCACTGGACATGAATTTTATGCCTTAATATGAGGTTTGAGTAGTTTAAGGTTGTTAAAACTTGGAAAAATTGTGTACTGGGCGCGTGTTGGTCGCCAGGGCTCGCTGGCCAGCGAGCAACCACTGTTTGGCTCGCCAGGTCTCGCCAGCCAGCGAGCCACCACTGTTTTAATCGCCAGCAAGCTCGCTGGAGCTGGCTAGGCGACCATAACTGCACTGAAAATCCTTTGTTTATACTTCTGCATAGTTTTGGTCATGAGGGTTGATGTGTCACTGTAATAATCTTGATAAATTTTCACAGTTTAACTTGTTTGGAGCATATTTGTGTTGTCTGATCTTGTAGGTATGGCTCCTAAGAAACAAACATTTGAGAAAAAGAGGAAGACTGATGCTGGCACTTCACGTGCCTCCTCAAGTGGTACCCGTTTTAATCCGGACATTTTCCTTGGTCCTGAACAGTACAAAAGGTATCAATCCTTGGGAAAGAGGACAATATGGCATGAAAAGTTCTTCCGTATTGATGCTGATGACAAGTGGGGCAAGTTTGTGGAAATAATTGAAGCAAGGAAATGGGGGAAGCTGATCACTCCACCTGACAAAGTTAATGATGACTTAGTTAGGGAGTTTTATGCAAATGCAATTCCTATGGAGGATCATGAAGAGGTGTCTTTCAAGACAATGGTTCGAGGAAGGGAAATTCGATTTGATAGAGATGCCATCAATGCATACCTCGGCAACCCGAGTCGACTCTCTTCAAATACACTGTGTGCTTACACAAAGATGGTGAAAAGCAACGATTGGAATATTGCAGACATTGAAAAGACGTGTTTGAGAAAAGGACGCCATGTCATAAAAGACAATCTCCGTCGTCCCTTGAGAGCTCTAAGGGATCACATGCAAAAATTCAGCCAACTCCTCCTTCTGCTTGTGCTTCACAACATCATTCGACGAAGTCACACTTCTGATTGTATCATGCGTTCATTGGGCTTGATTTATTTCATGGAAAAAGGTATGCAAATTGATGTAGCCCGTGTGATTTCCATGGAAATGAAGGAAATCGTCATAAGTGGTATCCGTAAATCATACCTGAAGCCGAACTGCATACTTGGCTTTGCTGGATTGATCATGGGACTGATTATGCAAACTCGACATCCCATTCCACCAAATATTCACCACCATACAGGAACAATCGATGATGGTTATGCCAACCGCCACTGCAAGTGGAGAACTGTCGACGAAGGGGAGCAAGACCAAGGACAAACCTCAACACAACCCCCCATCACCTCCACAAATGATCCCCCTTTCCAAACTTTCTACAATTACATGTGTGACCAGAATGAGGCAAACTTTCGGGCGATGACTGCAGTGCATCAATCCATTTATAATAACCAGCTCCAGCAGCCCGTGATGACACCAGAAGCATTCCAGACTTATGTTCAGTGGCCTGGGGTCAGGCCAGATTTCTCAAGAGGGGGTAGCACTAGTGATGCGGCTGCTGATGCTGATGCTGGTGCTAATGATGTTGATGATGAGGATGATGAAGAACTTGATGCTGAACTTGAGGCCGCTGCAACAGCTTTCAGAGACGAAAATGAAGATGAAGAGATGGATGAGGACGATGATGGTGAAGAGGATGATGATGATGGTGAAGATGATGAAGCATCTGACTGAGCAGATGTGCAGATGACTGAAAAGCTCACCATTACTGAGTGAAATGTTTAAAGCTTTCAGTCATTTATTTCTTTTAAATTTCAAGTTTTTTTTTTATCTTTTCAAGTTTAGTTGAACAATGTGGAAGCATGTGTCCTGTTTTAACGGGTGTTTTGAACATGTGGGGATGTATTTTGAACATGTTTATGTTTGTTTTTTATTTTATTTATGGTACTTAATAGTTTATATTATTAGTAAATTACTTAGTACAAGTTTTTGATGACAAGCTTGCATGATTCAAAGGTGCAAAGACAGGTTTGTGATAAATCAAGGTGCAAAGACATGATAAAATTTCTTTTGTGAGCCGTATATCAACTTTTGATTAAACTTTGGAATATGCTTAGGAACTCAACATGCTTTTGAATTGTGTTGCTTGTCCTAAGATGATTTTCATTATTTTTGTCAAGCATGAAAATTTTTGTGTTATCTAACCTAGCCGAGTGAGATTGTGTGAACCTTCCATTGTTTACATAAATATTTGAGAGCCGGCAATTGTGTATGTGCATTTGATTTTAGCTTAATCTTGCTGTCACCGATGTGTTTGATGTCATGGAAAGGATCAAGACCTTGTTTCTTTTTGAGTGATAACTACTTATGCCAAATAGCCTACCTTGTGAGAATGTGTGATCCGTTGTGTCCCCTTTTGAGCCGTAAATTGTAAATATTTGTTTGTTTTAACCCTGAAACCAAAAAGAAAAGAAAAACAACTACTCTACCCTTGTCTTAGGATAAGAGAGCAATTGTATTTCAATAAGGGTTGTGTCAAAGATTCAAAGTTGGGGAGAAGTAGGTTGAAGAAAATTTGTGGTTTTGTAAAAGTAGTTGAAAGGTGATTGATTATGTTATAAAAAAAAAAACACTTGTATATAAAGTTTTGATCAATACTCTTTGAAAATCAAAAGAAAAAGAACATGAACTAAGAGTGTTGATGAATCAATTGTGAATAGAAAAAGAAAATCACCTTGAAATGAAGAAGGGGGAAAGGAAAGAAAGTGAATGAATTTGAATTTGAATAATCAAGAATTTGCTCTCTTGTCCTTAAGGCTTTTTGAATCCAAAGAAAAACAATGATTGTTTGCAGCCCAGCCCCATTACAAGCTTAAAAAAGTCCTTAGTGATCCATGACTGATGGCATGTTGTGCGAAATTGTGTGGATGAATGTTTGAATCGAATTGTTACATGCATATTGCTTGGATTGAGTTAAACACTTACCCTTGAGTGATATAATTGTGAGGATTTGTGATAACACTTGAATTTTGTTTGTTTGATAAAAATGTTGAAAATCTTTGCTTAGGCATAGCAATCTTTTCTTAACCATGCTTTGTATCTTTGTATATTTTGAAAGTTAGTTTTAGTTGATAGTGCTGTGTTCATGTTACTAGAAAAGAAAAGTTGCAAATAGTGATTGATTACAAACCTACTCTTTATGATGTGAATTATTAGCTTGTTAATATTTTGATCTTACTTTTGTTTGAGGACAAACAAAGTCCTAAAGTTGGGGAGAGTTGATAAGTGCCAAAAAGTAGTTATATTTCACATTTAAATAGGGCATTTGTTAACTTGTTTTGTTAGTTATTTGTACATAAAGTCCCCAAGATCTTGTATATATTTATTTAATGATCTTTTGTCTTATGTTATCTAAATTTAAGCTTATTTTGACAGGTTTTTGTGCTTAGAATGAATTGTTGGCAAAGTGGAGCATTTTTGGAGTGTCAGGAGCTCGTCAGTTCTCGCCAGCCAGCGAGCTGCCCCTGTTATGGTCGCCAGCTCTCGCTAGGCCTCGCTATCCAGCGAGTTGCTCCTATTTTGGTCGCCAGCTTCTCGCCCAGCGAGCCTCAGCGAGGAAGGCATGAGTCAGCAGTACTAATCCACGTGTCAGCAAACCCATTGGTGAAGAAAGCTTAGCTCGCCCAGCGAGCAAAACAGAGCAACTTATATAAATAGCTTTTTGAAAACAGATTTTATTATTCTATTCACTGGTTTTTAGATCTGAAACTGAGAGAATACAAGGGTAATAGTCTTAGGAGCTTGAAGGTGGATTCATACAACTTGAGACATTAAGTGTTGATGTTCACTCTTTTCCCTTCTCTTCATCTTTGTAAGTTTGTCACCATGACCATGGTTGGCCAAGCTCTCTCTTTGTTGGGATTAGATGTAAACATTTCATGACTATGTATCTACTTTGATTATGTTATATATGTTTTAGTTTATCAATCAATATTAGTGTTGCCTTTGATTTGCAAGTTTAATTTGAGATTTGAATTAATATAGACATATGTTATGTGAATCAAAAGAACTAAAGGTAATCACTTGTTAGATTCTAAATTCTAGACATAGATTTAGGATTTAATATTCACTTAAAGTATCAAAACTTAATGCTATTGGGTTGGGTGAATTATCTGAGACATCAAAATTCAAGTAACTCAATATAGCCGTCGTATCGATTGATCGTCCGAGACATCGAAGGTTAATAGGTATAAACGGGGTTATTGGCGTAGTCTGGACACGGATACGTTCGTTGAGTGATACGTGATAATAATGATTGATAACTGAAATATATATATCATTGATTGAGATAATACATATGAATGAATTGGTGAAGTCTAATCCCGACAATTTATTCTCTCTGAAACTAAATCATCTTTTTATTGAAGTTTTATGATCGAACACTTTACAAACAAAAACCATACAAACCTTAACTTGAAATGATTTTAATTGTTGAACGGTATCTAATATCGCACTAGTCCCTGTGGATACGATATATGCAAAATACTTGCTTTTGTACTTTTAACATCGATCCCCCATGTAATACTTGTAATACCCGAAATTTTGTGTCCCCGGTGGGAAGGTTGTTAAGAAAGATGCTTTGACAACTTGCTCAGCTTTATGCCACGACATTATAATAAATAAAAAGGCGGAAAGCGTATAAAGAACACAAGCAATTGTTTACCTAGTTCAGTGTCAAAACACCTAATACGAGGGATACCAATCCTGAAGAATTACCTTCACTATACCGTAGTTTATAGTCTCTAGGTCTTATTTGAATAGCCCCTATTCAAGGCCTCTTACTAAAACTACCCGAATGAAATTATCTAAGACTCCCCCTAAATATGTGATTCTCCCTCAACCAATAGCCCCAATTGGAGGAACGCTTTTAAGCTAGTTACACTAGTGCAGAACTTTGCACGATTACCACAACGATAATGACAACAACAATGAAAAAGAAAATGACTCAATAAACACTTAGAGTTAATACTATAATCTTGAGTCGTGGTTTGCTTCAATGCTTGGTCGTCTATTTATAGCTTCCAAACTCAGATAGAGTTAAGCTAAATAATAGGAAAGTTTGTTGAAGTTTGAGAATTAAATCTTTTATCTTTGAAAGATAAAATATTGTGTTTTGTAACTTCTTCAAGACATCTTGCTCAACATGTTGTTTGACTAAAATGTACGACAACATAGGGAACAACAATCTCCCCCTTTGTCAAATTTTGTCAAACAACATTTTTCACTTGCTGCTATGATGTATCTTCTGTGATGAGCCAAATTAGGCTTGATGAAATAAGTCTTCAGATAATCCATTTAACCAATCATACCAGATTAGGTAGTTGGTTCAAACTAGTGCACTAAGCACTTAAAAAGCCCCAGAGTAGGCTGCAGCAGATAAATCCTTTGGGCCAAATAAAGTACCCAAGAATATAAAAAATTAAGGTTGTGTTTTAAAGCCAGAATCAATCACCTAGTGATTATCAAAGTACTTGGCACATAAGGCCATAATGTGCTTGGCATATAATGATGCCACAAAAGAATATTACATACCATTTTTAATTGTACTGATAATAATAATAAGCACAAATAAAGACAACAGTAGCAGCAGCAACAAATGAAACAAATAAATTTAAATTTTATAGTACACCCCCTGTTTGACATTGATTGACGATTTGTGTATCAAAAATATTTTAATGACCGCAAGTGCACAGTCTCGTCGTTGAGTTTTAAAAGATATCGAACCACAGAGATCAATAGTCGAACTACCGTATTTTGTCGTCACGATGTAAATCTAAGGCTAATATTTTTGGGTTTTTAGAATTGTTTAGAATTTAAATTAAATTAAATTAAATTAAAGATTTAAAATTAATTAAAAGCGGGATATCGGTATGTAACTAATTAACCTTCGGGGATTCGGTAAATTAACGGCGCGCGGGAAAAGAATTTATTTTTCAGAAGAACTTTCTTGATTTAAAAGTCTAAACCTCACACTCTCGTTTTATTGATAAAGACCATACTTTCTAGACTAGAAGTTTTACTGTCACTTATCTACCACCTAATTTCGAAAGTATATTTTGAAAACCAATGAGTCCTAATTAATTCTAACGTGGCTCTCGCTCGTTCAAAAATTAATATCAAGTTTCTACTATCTGGTTAAAACCTCAAACTCTTGCTCTATTGATTTTAACCTTAATCGCTTTATGTTACTCTCGTTCAAAAGCTTATGAGTTTTACAATTAGAAACCCGAATCAGAAAAATAGTTTCGTAAATTAGCGCGCCGAATCATTATTAAATCCCCTACGGAGAATTAAATTACATACCGATATCAACTAATTTAGCCGGACATAAAGAAATAAATAAATAAACTAAAACAGAAAATTAAATTAAACATAATAAATAAACAAGAAATTAAATGCATAAAAACCTGGTAAAGAAATTGAACTGAATATGCGAATATGTAAATCTGCTTGAAATAGCCGGTACAAAGTTCTGAATTAAAAACTGGAATTTAAATTGTCTAAAACTATGTACAAGGCGTAGAAAAAGAGAGAGAGATTTATGTTCTATTTATAGAAAATATCCTAAACTGATAAGCTCCTTCGTCCCTACCAAAATAGGAACATATTAGATTGAATTGTGACACGCGCGTGCAATCCTCCCGGTCAGTTGGAAATATGGCACATAATTGAAGTGTGGCAGGCGCCACTATAAGTGTAGCGGGCGCGTGCAATCCTCCCGGGCGCCATATATGTATGCACGTGTGATGTGATGATGAGTTGGTGGTGGGTGCCACGTGTCATGTGGTGGTCCACCCATGTGGCATGTGGTGGCCCATCACTTGATGGTTTTGTCTTTTTCGTCCATTTTATCTTTTTTTGATCTAATTTTCTTTGTTTTTTGCTCAATTATCTTCTCCGACCTATTTTATTCAACAATACTGAAAATGAAACAAATACCGGCATAAAAAGAGACAAAATAAATAAAAACATATGAAAATGCAACTAAAGTTCATGTAAATTAAGCTAAAAATACGATATTATTTCGTGTCATCAGACATAATGTTGACAAAGATATATCAGGGAGGTCTATTCATGTTGTGCTTACTCAGACTCAAAGTTGCTTCCCTCTTCGTCTTCAGCAGTGTCATCACCAGAATTACCATTGTCAACTTCATTATCTTCTTCATCACCAGAGAATTCCTGTGCACTTGTACTCTCATCTTTTCCAGCATTCTCATTATCATCAACCTTACCATTACCTGCGTCCGCTTCTTCTCTTTCAGCGACACCATCAGTACCACTTGTAGCTTCTTGTGCTTGTAGGGATAGTAGCAGATCTCCTAAGTTTTTCCTTTCTAGAAGTTTAGCAATTACCTCCTTCCTGCTACCAACTGGTAGATTTTGAGTGTTTGGAGTAGCAGACTCAGCAACATATTGAGGCACAATGTCCTTGACATGTTTACCTTCAAATAGCTTGTGACTGAAGGTTAGTAGTGATGTTTTACTTTCTTTGTCAGACTTCAGCAGAATGGAGGGATGTTGTTGCAGTATTATTTATGTGATTAGGCAGGGAAAGGCTAAGGGTAGCTGTTTGGCATGTGAATCAGCATGCCTCATTGTGTGGTCAAAGACATAAGTTCCAAAATCCCAATTAGCTTTTGTCCCAATAAGGAAGAGAAGTCTTCCCTGAGCTATTGACACATTTGATTTGTGACTTGTAGGTTCCCAGTTGCTTGTGGTAATGGTGTTCAACATAGCATACTTCACTGATAAATTTGAGCTAGGAATCTGATGTTTGTATGTGGGCCATGTCTGTATTTGTCCTCCTGTGATTTCTTTGACTATCTCATTAGGTGTTGGGATTTCTACAGCAGCATACTTGGTCTTTCTTTCAAGTTACTTGTTGAAGATGGATGGGGAGAATTTTATGCATTTCCCACGCACAAAAACCTTGTGATAGTCATCTTTCCCTTCATTTTCACATTCAGCAGATAAATTGACTATAAACTCTTGAATGAGTGTAGGATAACACCTTCCAATATTTTTGACAGTTTTTATCAGCTTTGTATTTTCCAGAAGACCAGTAATTTCTTCATATTTTAGAGCTTCATTGCTAAGCTCTTTATCTTGTGCAATCTTTCTCTGCACAACATATTTCCATTTAAATGCACTGTTAGCAGAATGGAAGGACACATTATCTGTTGAAACGTCAGGTACGTCCTTTGGCACTTTCTTTCCATTTATTCTTTGTCCAGTAGTGGGAAAAATGTTAAGAGCATGTTGCTCAACACTTTGTTCCGTCTCAGAGTCAGATTCAACTATTTGCAGTTTTCTTTTTCTTGAGATCTGGGATTTTGCAGGTTTCTTCTCTGTTTTTCTTTTCTTGACTTGAGTCTCTAGTTGAGAGGATGTCTTAAGTGGACCAATGTTGCTTTTCCTCTTGCTTCTAAATCTGCTAGCAACAGTGTTGCTGTTATTTGCTTTGAAGCTCCTTATTGTTATCTCTAAATCAGAGTCAACTTCTTCCAGGTCTACTACATTGGTTCTTTTGCTGATCAGTGGTTCTTCATTTTCACCGTCTTCAGTCACAGTGACAGGTATAAAAGTTGGAGTTAAGGGTTCAGGAATAGTGTGATCTATAATGTCATCCATCATGTCTTGACATGGTGCTATGACTTCTTGTTGAGATGGTAACTCAACAGTTTCAGCAGCAAGATCAGGTGAGGTGTTAGACTTAGTTTGATGTGTATTGGTTTTGTTTAAAGTTAGAAGGGTTTTACGTATAGTAAATTCAGGATTATAAGACACTATGGCAGATGGGTTTGTATCATGTGGTCTTAAAAATTTATGAACCTTGCTGAACATTGGCATGAAGGGTTCCTTTAGATTTGACAGGAGGTTTTCAGAGATCACAAACCTAGGTTCAGACACTGTTGTTGTATTCCTAGGGTTCATAGGTTCTTCTTTCTTGGAGCAAGCTTTGATGGTTTTACTCTCAGTGGAATAACCCTCTTTTTCCTGTTCGTCGACTTGGATGTACTAGCTCGTTTCATCTTTTTGACATGAATTCCTAACATCCTTACACCATGTTGGTTGGTAATTGGTGTTGGTTTCATTGCTTGGCTTTTCCCGGAGTTTGTAGGCGGAGACATTTTGATTCTTAAAGATGGATGATTTTCATAGCGAAAATGATAGGAGATACTGAAACGTTTTGCTATGAGAGAGTGTTGAAGATAAATGAAATGTTTGATAAGGAGTTGAGTTGTTATGACTTTTGTAGAGAGAAAGGTAATGATGAATATTGGTGGAGTGTTATGATGTACAATGTACGTATTAGGACCAATGAGAATCTTTTGCATTGTGTAGTACCCCAATTTTGGACCTACAAATCAAATTTTGCATTTCTTGCATAAAAATAGACAAAAAAATATTTTATTTTCTTTTTTATGCATTTTTTTTTATTTTTCATATTTTTATCTTTTTTCTTAAATTTCAAAATATCAAAAAGATTTACATTTTATTACATTTTATCACATTTTATTTCAACTAATTTCATTTTCACAATTTTTATCTCAAAGTTTACCAAAAATAATAAAATTCATATCCTTCCACCTCACCATCTTTATTTCATTTTCATTTACCATTTATTTTATTTACCCTTTTCCACAATATTACAAAAATACCATTTACCCTAATTTTCTTATATAAATACAAACCTCACATCACTCAATCATCAACAATCAATTCACACAATTCCCAACACCACAAAAATCAGAAGAGTCACAATTTCCAAGAGCCAATCAGATTCCGGCGCCGGAATCTACTTCCGGTCGCCGGAAAATTCAACCACCACAACCCATTTTTCAAAACTACTCCAAATCAACATCCGATTACACCATTAGCTTCCTTATCACATTCTGAACACCAATCGACCATCCATTTCGTCAAAAACGCCGCCTAACACGTCGGAAAACGCCCAAGTCCGAGCACCCATTCGCCGGAAAACTCAAAACCTCAAATCTCAACCAAATCTCAAAAATCATACATCAAAAAGCTTCTAAACAACCTCCTGAGCACGATTCCATCGTTATTTTTCTCAAAATCGGTCCATAAATGAGCAAATCGGAGCTTATGTTTTCGGACAAAAACTCAAAACTCTATTTTCTTGATTCAAGCTCAAATTGAAATCGTTTAATGTCGCTATACGTTCCTGCAACATCACTGAACACTTCCCAGTCGTCTTTTTCGTTGGTTTTCGCCTTGAATCGCGCGTTCACGTTTGTTTCCTCCGTTCGGTCGCGTGCACGATTTCGCAGTTTTCAAGCTTCTATTGAAAAATCTAAGGTGAAATTCGGACTCTACGCGAAATTTGAGTGGTTTAGAGCTTTGAAATGCGAGATTCCGTCACCGTTTGCTACTCCTGCGAGAGCTTGACGACGGCGGCAATGGAGGACGGAGACGTGATTGCTGGTTCTGTTTTGATGAAGAAGAAGACCTTCAGGTGCCACGCGGCGCTTCCTGGTTGGCCAATATATCTCTCCGCGCGCCCCCCTAATTTCTACACGCGCCCCCCTCTGATGGGTTTCCGGTCCGGTTCGGGTTAGGGACTTGACCCGGTTTGCTTGGTTTCTTTTTTGGTTTGGGCTGGATCTTGCTTGGACCATGGCTGTTTGCACACGCGTATTTCTGCTGCACCCCCTTTTTGGACTCACTTCAATTGGGCTTTGGACTTGTTCCTTGCTGATTTATTTTTCTGCTATCACCTCCTATTTCAGGTTTGCACCCCCTGTCTCATTTAATTCATTTTGCATGCATTTTTTATCATCTTTATTTTTTTAGCTTATTTGAATAAGTGATTATTTGGGACAATGGCTTATTTAAGCTTATTGAGTCCAAATTTTACACTAATATTTTAGAGACTTATTTTGAGATTATATGTTAATTTCTTTTTATTTTAGTTGCTTATTTTTGGTTATTTATGTGTTAGTACTAGCTTATTCAATAAGTGTTTGTTTGGGACAATAACTTATTTTAAGCTTATTGAGCTTAAACTCTTACACTAATATTTTAGCTTATTTCTAAGTTCTCATTGATGTGTGTTTTGCATAATTTTGATTGTAATTTATTTTTGCTCTATTCATGATATATGTCGTATATTCACATTTTTGCATCGTACTTTGCATAACATTTTCATGTCACTTTATTCAACAATTTACATCACATTTACATGCTACCTTTTTTTCTACATCTCTACATTACACTACATTACATTTTTACATGACATTTCACATTACAATTTCATTCTACATCTTTTTTTTTTGACATGCATACATGCATTTGCATTTAGATTAGGACAATGCATCATTTAAAAAATGCATGTTAGAGACGATATTTTGCTTTATAAAATCATTGAGCTCTAGCATTAGCATTAATAGTTAAGGACCATTTTTTGGCCTAAATTTATTTCTTACATGCTTGTTGATTGATTTTATCCTTTCTCGCTAGTTAAAAAATATGCGATGATGTTTTTATATGACTTTGTGTTCTTTGCATTTTTTTCACTCTTTTTCACATTCACATTATATTTTTACACACACACTTCACATCAATATTTGATATTTTGTTTTCTTTTCTTCGTAAGTGCATTTCATACCCATGTTTATTTCTTCGCTTGCATTTTATTGGCTTTTATTTTTTTTTTCATTTGATTCGATATGGTTGTAATAATTATTCGATTTGGTTGTAATAGCATAGGACTTTATTGCTTTTGACACATCACACACAACGCTAAAAAACCAAGAAAAAAAACGAACTTTCATTTCCGAAGAGGCGCGTTAATAATTTCTTTAGAAAAAAATAGAAAACAAATAAACAACTTCTTCTCTCTCTAATAAAAATTCTTTAGTCCAAATCCAATTAGTCGCACGATTAGTTTAGGTAAAAACTTTAAATTTATTTTTATGTCATAACTTTCTTTTCTCAATCCAATCTCCACATGCACACACTTTTCTTTCTATACATCTTCTCCCTCCATTTCTTACAACTTCTCTCTCATTTTCTTAAGCACATTAAAAGCAATAAAAAGTAATAAATTAGAGGTTACCATGGAGTACCATGGGCGTTTAGGATGCTAATACCTTCCCTAGGCGTAACTAACCCCCGAGCTTAGAATCTCTCCTTTTAAACGGTTTTTGACACTTTCCCCTATTTGGAAATGAAAGGTCAATGTTAGTGGTGGAAATCCCAAAATCCCCGCAACAGAAAAATGGCGACTTCACTGGGGATTCTCTCCTTAAGAGAATTGAACCTATCTAGTTTATGCTTCTTTATTGCTTTCCTATGTGCTTAACTATTTACATGCTTTATATATTATGGAGGGGTTTTTATGAGTGAGATAAGCTTGACCCGAGCTTGAGTTACCTTGAGATAGATTGTGGTAGGATCATAGTGAGTGGGCGGAAGGCAAAAATCCGCACATATCCTCATGTGATGAAGCCACGCACAATTGAGGGTCATGTTTGTAGTATTCTTTTCGACGTGATGTTTCACGTAGATTGTTGCTATGACATGTATCCAAGGATGTTGTGGATCCTTTTAGTCACCTTTAACTCATCTTGGCCTTTTTTAGGGTGTGGTGCGATAGCTAAAGCCGAGAGTAAAAGTCTTGGAATAGTTGACTCCGCGATACCACGCTCAATCGAGACTTTCCCTTGGATATTTCATTTGGCCGTGAGTTAAGTCGTGGACATTGGTATTCAAGAAGGAAAGTTGATGACGTTGGGAACTTTGTAGAACCCATGTTACAAAAAGAAGAAAACCAATAGTTCATACCTTGTGGGTGGTTTACCTTTTGACCCCAACTTTGTAATATCTTAACCAACCCTGTTTGCTTATATTTGTGCTTGTATCATCATCACATCTCATTCATCCATGTATCCATGAAAATCTCTTTCCATTGGTTTTCAAAGGACTTAGAGGAATTTCTTAATAAACTTCACAATCATCTTGGACCTTGAAAAAAATGGAGATTGCTTTGAAAAAAAAATCTTTGATCATTTACAAACAAAAAATAAGGTCCTTTATGATTCATATCCTAAAGTCCTTTGAAAATCAAAGTCAAAACAAAACTTTCTTTACATGCATCATTCTCCAGTCATGGTCCTATTTCCAAAGGTTTGAGTGTCACACCTTGTTCAGTCAGAAATCAAGTTGTCTTGTTTAAGTGGTCCGACGCTCTTGTCAAAAGTCAACTCGTTAGTACAACACTTGTGCCAACAAAAGAAAGGAATGGAAGTAATATGCAAGAGAACACTCAGCTTCATGAAGAAATCATTACACTTCGGGTAGAATTGGAAAAAAAAATGCCCTGATCACTTCATTAATGGTGGCACAAAATAACCACCCTCTCACTCCTTGAGCAACTGTTTTTGCCTTTTCAATCTCAACAAAGGCATCAGATTCAACAATCGTCTCGACAACAACCTCTCCTACAGGCTCTCCAACAGGTTCCACATCAGATTCAACAATTGGTTCCACAAAGGTCAAACAAACAGGATCCTAATCCAAAGAGGGCACCTCAATATGACTCGATTCCTATGTTGTATGCAAATTTGTTTCCACTTTTGATTGAGAGGAATTTGATTCAGACTAGAGCATCGCCTCTGATACCTACAAAATTGTCTTGTTGGTAGAAACCTGAATTGTCTTGTGCTTTCCATCAAGAGACACCCGACCATGATATAGAACAGTGTTTTACTTTGAAGGGTGAAGTTCAAAGGTTGTTTGAAGCTAACAAGTTTTCTTTTGAGGATATAGACTCAGCTCTGTTATGCATGGATATGGTTTGATACCATTGGGTTGTTGTTGATGTTACCTCTACTACTCTCTTATCCAGTTGAAGTCAGTGATACAAGGAAGCTTATCCCTATGGTCGCTAGGCTTTTCTTTCTTTCTTTTCAAGTATTTGTTTGCTTTTAAAATTCTGTCTTTTGTCAAGTATTTTCAATACAATAAACATGCATGTTTTTTAATCAATTAATTCATATTCACTCTTTTCTTGTTTTATTACTTACAAACTTGGAGCGAGGATGATGAAAATAAATAAATGATTTTTGTTGATATATGCTTTCAATGGTGAATAACCTAGCTGATGATGTAAGGCATTGTTTCACTTCCTTTCACTGTTTCTTGCAACAACATAAAAAACATCAACAAAAAAAAAATTCATGCTAAATTGAGCCACTTTTGCATATGTTTTTGTTGTTATCTTATTCTCCCAGTGTCTTGAGATATTTTCTTTTAAAAATAAAAATAAAAATTTGGTTTGACACTTGACATGACACTTTAAGAGTATATAGGTTGTTTTGCACTTTTAGGCTACATTTTGAAGGTTTAGCAATGATTTCAATAAAATCGGTACTGTCTTAACACCTTAGATTCTCAGAAGTATGCAGGATTAATTTGAGTACTAATTTTGACAAAGTCTTGAATTTAAGTTTTAAGGTAACTCTTAGTAGTTTATCTTAGCAGTCGGCACCATCTTGAACACAAACTAAGTGGGAAGTCGATGAACATAAGTGAATGATCCAAAAATGAAAATTTGCATACTTTGGTTGATTTTAAAAGTTGTAATGCACTTATTAAGTTAGACGACCCTCACTCGGTCGTTTGACCCAACAGTTGTTGAACATACAAAGAAAAACCATTGTCAGTACACCCATTAACAGTTGGTTCAAAGGAGTCTGATTCTGAACTTGGTAGGGCGGGTGACGATCCGATCCCCCACAACTGCATTTTGGGAAAGAGAAAAAGGGGTTTACCAAACTTATGTTATCGGCACCCCTCGGTATATGATCATAATCACTAACAGATTTCCTACCATGAGCATGTACAAGATAACAGGCTTAATGTGATTGCATTTGAATGAAAAGGGTGATTAAAACTTTAAGCAAAAGTTAGAGTTACAATAAAATACTTCAGATTTGTCTTCATATGATGGAAGTCTTTGACTGCAATGTGTGGTTTTGTGTTAATACAGTACCCTTGGTTTTGATATCAATTACTTGATTTTCCTATCTAGCCGGCAACCACGTATGATTAGGGTTGTCGTGTCCTGTTTCAAACTTGTGCTGAAAAGAGTCACTATTTTTATGCTTAAAGACAAGCAATGTTCAAGTATGGAGGAATTTGATAACACAAATCTATATCACTTTTTGGCTTGATTTACATGAATCTTAGTTGCATACTATAATACTCAAAAGACCTAATTGAAGCTAGGCTCACTGTGAAAGCATTCGACAAATTTATTGTTAAGCTGACTCCTCCTGTTTGTTTAGTAATCACAAATTATCTTTTGTACATATCATATGTGTTCCATTCAAAAATACAAAAATATGTTCAATTTCAAAAAAAACTTGCATGTGCATGATATCAAAAATACTTTTCAAAAGAAATAATTTTATTTGCAAATTAATACTTGACATCAAAGAAGTTTGAGCTATAGTCTGATCAAAGCCAAAGCTGACTTGAGACGCTCCTAGTTAGGGGCAAGTTACAAATGGATTCTGCCATTCAGGGGCAAACAAGTTGAATACCCTGCTAATCAAGGTTGAAAATTTTCAAGATTTGGTTTCTTTACAAACACCAGTTGGTCAAGGGCATACCCTTCAACGTTTCAAACACTTGGGGCATACTATGTCAAGATTATATCTTCCTGAAAGGTTACGTGTTGTGAAATGTGGCAGAACCTTGGTTGTCAATACCATGAACAGGGAAAGGTTTCCACTCTCATTGCACACTGTTGTAGTCAACAAATACATTGCCTAAGTGTAAAAAGTCAACCAGTCATGCTCTTCGAGCATTTCCTTTCAAAGATTTATCAGACTGATTCAAGCAAGGGGCAAGTCGTCTCCATTTTCTCAAGTTCTTTATCAACAGCAAACATGTTTTCTCCAAAAAGGTGTCAACAGTTGTATCAAGGCAGTTTTCTATACACCAATGGATTCTCAGAACCGGTATTTCCAGCAGAAGTTAGATGCAGTTTTGATTGATATGAGTTTTCCTTAGACATGGACACATCCTCAGTGAGGTCCATACAGTTATTCTACTTTCAACAAAGTTTTGATTCATATTATTAATTGATATGGGGTTTTCAGCTTAAAGAAGAGGGTACATGCCCGATGAAAGTTGACAATGTTGTTCTGAGTACAATCAAGTTTCTGTACAAATCGTTCGGTTAAAACGGTCATTTCCCAGAGAAGTTGTTCTTTCCCAAGAGGAGTTCTCTTGCTTTATCTATAGCAGCATATACACCTTGTTGAAATGCCTTGAGTTGTACTGCGACGTTGGCTTGTCTCCAGTCTCGTTTCTTCTGTCTGTTTTCTCAATACTAACATACATTCATACATACATTCAAACATAGCATTTAGATGTGTCATAAACATTTATATCATTCATACATTAGTACATCTTATACATATTTCTGTCTCTTTTGTCTTGTCTGTTTCTACAAAATAGAGTCGGGATGGGCATGTTGTTCTCTCCGATTAGAGTGTCAGCTTAGGCAGATAAGTGTACATCTCTTGTTTCAAAATTTCCCCACTAGACTCCTCTCTTGTGGAAAATGGTTGTTTCAGTTTTTCCTACAATAAAAGGAAAATTCCTAGTTGAATTTATTCTTCAATTGGACACAAAGTCTTGTTTACAGTTTCCCTCCGGTTTGTTCCCGGATTGGACATCAATTCACAATAACAGGCTACAAGTTTCTACACAAGAAGCTTGTAGTTTACCAGATACACTTTATAATTTTTCCAGGTGGCTTTATCCCTAATGAATCTTACTCAGATATTACACAAAAGATCATACAAATCTTTTCTCTCTACAAATACATACACTTTTACAATCTAACCTACCTGTGTCTCTTTCGAAGTTACCGATAGACTTGTTGATCCTCATAGATGAGTATTACCTTTCATACACTATCATCATACGGTAGTTGGTAATATATGTCATTGTCTTTTATACACCATCACTATTTTGGATGGTAGGCAGTGTCTCTCATCTTTTCATATTAGCTTATATACACTATCATCATACGATAGTTGGTAATATATGTCATTCTCTTTTATACACCGTCACTCTGTTGGATGGTAGACAGTGTCTCTCATCTTTTCATATTACCTTTTATACACTATCATCATACGGTAGTTGGTAATGTATGTCATTGTCTTTTATACACCATCACTTTGTTGGATGGTAGGCAGTGTCTCATCTTTTGATATTACCTTTTATACACTATCATCATACGGTAGTTGGTAATATTTGGTCATTGTCTTGACTTGCTATCACTTGTTGAATAGTAGACGATGTCTCTCTTTTTGGATTGCCTTGGCACACTACCGTTCACATGGTAGGAGGTATTTCCCTTGTTTCATTATCTTGACTTGTTGTCACTTGGTTGGACAATAGATAATGTTTCATCTTTTCATATTACTTTGACACACTATCATTACATGATAGTAAGTAATATCTAGTCATTATCTTGTCTTGCTATCACTTTGTTTGATAGTAGATGATGTCTATCTTTTCGGATTTGCCTTGGCATACTACCATTCACATGGTAGGAGGTAATTCCTTGTTTCATTATCTTGACTTGCTGTCATTTTGTTGGACAGTAGATAATGTTTCATCTTTGCATATTACTTTGACACACTATCGTTTGCATGATAGTAAGTAATATTTGGTTTCTTCATCTTGACAAGCTATCACTTTGTTGGATAGTAGATGATACCTTTTCTCTCTAATGCACCTTGCTGTCGGTCAGTCGATAGTAGTTTGATTCTTAAATATTGTATGTCAGTGTGCAATGTTCCAACTGTCGGTCAGTCGATAGTTGATGATCTTTTCAAAGTTGTATGTTAGTGTACAACATTTCCTGCTGTCGGTCAGTCGATAGTAGTTGATTCTTAAACATTATATGTTAGTGTGCAATGTTCCAGCTGTCGGTCAGTCGATAGTTGATGATCTTTTCAATATAGTATGTCAATGTACAACTTCCTGCTATCGATCAGTCGATAGTAGTTGATTCTTAAACATTGTATGTCAGTATACAATGCTTAAGCTGTCGGTCAGTCGATAGTTGATGATGTTTTCAATGTTGTATGTCAGTTACAACGTTCTTGCTTTCGGTTAGTCGATAGTTTATAACATCTATCCTCTTTACAAATACATACACTAATATAGTTAATCAAATTGAATCACTTTTCAAAGTGCTTGTCAGAGTTACTTCCCTTTCAGAGGATCATGCTACCTGTGGGTGACATGTAGACGTTGTCTTTTTTCTACAATCTGTCTCTTTGTAAGGCGGTGGACAATGTTCTTGTTCTCTGTAGACGTTGTCTTTTATCTACAACCCGTCTCTGTGTAAGGCGGTGGACAATGTTTTGGGTTTTGTACGGGCTTTGTCTTTTTTCTACAATCCGTCTCTCTGTAAGGCGGTGGACAATGCTCTTGTTATCTGTGGATGTTGTCTTTTATCTGCATTCCGTCCTTGTCAGGCGGTGGACAATGTTCATGTTCTTTGTAGAGATTGTCTTTTATCTGCAATCCATCTCTCTGTAAGGCGGTGGACAATGCTCTTGTTATCTGTGGATGTTGTCTTTTATCTGCATTCTGTCCTTGTCAGACGGTGGACAATGTTCATGTTATTTGTAGAGATTGTCTTTTATCTGCAATCCGTCTCTCTGTATGGCGGTGGACAATACTCTTGTTATCTGTGGATGTTGTCTTTTATCTGCATTCCGTCCTTGTCAGGCGGTGGACAATGTTCCTGTTCTTTGTAGAGATTGTCTTTTATCTGCAATCCGTCTCTCTGTAAGGCGGTGGACAATGCTCTTGTTATTTGTGGATGTTGTCTTTTATCTGCAATCCGTCTCTTTGTAAGGCGGTGGACAATATTCTTATAGATGTCGTCTTTTATCTGCAAGCTGTCTCTTTGTAAGGCGGTGGACGATGCTCTTGTTATCAGTAGATGTTGTCTTTTATATGCAAGCTGTCTCTTTGTAAGGCGGTGGACAATGTTCTTGTTCTTCGTAGAGGTTGTCTTTTATCTGCAATCCGTCTCTCTTTAAGGCGGTGGACAATTCTCTTGTGCTCTGTAGACGTTGTCTTTTATCTGCAACCCGTCTCTTTGTAAGACGGTGGACAATGTTCTTCTCACATTATTGTCATCCATATGATAGTGGGTAATATTCTCCCCAGTGTTTTACTCTGTTCCCCAGTGAAGTTCGTCCTCCCAATGGATTCAGGATACTTTTTGTTGCTTTCTTTTCCCAGTCGGGCCATGTTTTGTTCTTCCCCTGTGGAGTCTCAATTATGCTTGTCTTTTATCTGTCTTTTACAACATTCATACAAAATTCAAAAAAATTCATCATTTGCATTTTTGCATTCATATTTGCATCATAAGCATTGTTAGAGGATTTTAGGTCCAAAAATGGTGCACATTTTATATTTAAATCTCTTCAATCCCGTCTAAACAAAGTTTTTAATCTTCATTTCTCCGATTGAAGATACTTAAATAGGGGCAGCTGTAGTACCCCACTTTTGGACCTACAAATCCATTTTACAAAACTACTCCAAATCAAAATCCGATTACACCATTAGCTTCCTAATCACATTCTGAACACCAATCGACCATCCATTTCATCAAAAACGCCGCCTAACACGCCGGAAAACGCCCAAGTCCGAGCACCCATTCGCCGGAAAACTCAAAACCTCAAATCTCAACCAAATCTGAAAAATCATACATCAAAAAGTTTCTAAACAACCTCCTGAGCACGATTCCATCGTTACTTTTCTCAAAATTGGTCAATAAATGAGCAGATCGGAGCTTATGTTTTCGGACAAAAACTCAAAACTCCATTTCCTTGATTCAAGCTCAAATTGAGATCGTTTAATGTCGCTATACGTTCCTGCAACATCACTGAACACTTCCCAATCGTCTTTTTCGTTGGTTTTCGCCTTGAATCGCGCGTTCACGTTTGTTTCCTCCGTTCGGTCGTGTGCACGATTTCGCAGTTTTCAAGCTTCTATTGGAAAATCTAAGGTGAAATTCGGACTCTACGCGAAATTTTGAGTGGTTTGGAGCTTTGAAAAGCGAGATTCCGTCACCGTTTGCTACTCCGGCGAGAGCTTGACGACAACGGCAATGGAGGACGGAGACGTGATTGCTGGTTCTGTTTTGATGAAGAAGAAGACCTTCAGGTGCTACGCGGCGTTTCCTGGTTGGCCAATATATCTCTCCGCGCGCCCCCCTAATTTCTACACGCGCCCCCTTCTGATGGGTTTCCGGTCCGGTTTGGGTTAGGGACTTGACCCGGTTTGCTTGGTTTCTTTTTTGGTTTGGGCTGGATCTTGCTTGGACCATGGCTGTTTGCACACGCGTATTTCTGCTGCACCCCCTTTCTGGACTCACTTCAATTGGACTTTGGGCTTGTTCCTTGCTGATTTATTTTTCTGCTATCACCTCCCATTTCAGGTTTGCACCCCCTTTCTCATTTAATTCATTTTGCATGCATTTTTTATCATCTTTATTTTTTTAGCTTATTTGAATAAGTGATTATTTGGGACAATAGCTTATTTAAGCTTATTGAGTCCAAATTTTACACTAATATTTTAGAGACTTATTTTGAGATTATATGTTAATTTATTTTTATCTTAGTTGCTTATTTTTGGTTATTTATGTGTTAGTACTAGCTTATTCAATAAGTGTTTGTTTGGGACAATAGCTTATTTAAAGCTTATTGAGCTTAAACTCTTACACTAATATTTTAGCTTATTTCTAAGTTCTCATTGATGTGTGTTTTGCATAATTTTGATTGTCATTTATTTTTGCTCTTTTCATGATATATGTCGTATATTCACATTTTTGCATCGTACTTTGCATAACATTTTCATGTCACTTTATTCAACAATTTACATCACATTTACATGCTACCTTTTTTTCTACATCTCTACATTACACTACATTACATTTTTACATGACATTTCACATTACAATTTCATTCTACATCTTTTTTTTTGACATGCATACATGCATTTGCATTTAGATTAGGACAATGCATCATTTAAAAAATGCATGTTAGAGACGATATTTTGCTTTATAAAATCATTGAGCTCTAGCATTAGCATTAATAGTTAAGGACCATTTTTTTGCCTAAATTCATTTCTTACATGCTTGTTGATTGATTTTATCCTTTCTCGCTAGTTAAAAAATATGCGATGATGTTTTTATATGACTTTGTGTTCTTTGCATTTTTTTCACTCTTTGTCACATTCACATTATATTTTTACACACACACTTCACATCAATTTTGATATTTTGTTTTCTTTTCTTCGTAAGTGCATTTCATACCCATGTTTATTTCTTCGCTTGCATTTTATTGGCTTTTATTATTTTTTTCATTTGATTCGATATGGTTGTAATAATTATTCGATTTGGTTGTAATAGCGTAGGACTTTATTGCTTTTGACACATCACACACAACGCAAAAAAACCAAGAAAAAAAACAAACTTTCATTTCCGAAGAGGCGCGTTAATAATTTCTTTAGAAATAAATAGAAAACAAATAAACAACTTCTTCTCTCTCTAATAAAAATTCGTTAGTCCAAATCCAATTCGTCGCACGATTAGTTTAGGTAAAAACTCTAAATTTATTTTTATGTCATAACTTTCTTTTCTCAATCCAATCTCCACATGCACACACTTTTCTTTCTATACATCTTCTCCCTCCATTTCTTACAACTTCTCTCTCATTTTCTTAAGCACATTAAAAGCAATAAAAAGTAATAAATTAGAGGTTACCATGGAGTACCATGGGCGTTTAGGATGCTAATACCTTCCCTAGGCGTAACTAACCCCCGAGCTTAGAATCTCTCCTTTTAAACGGTTTTTGACACTTTCCCCTCTTTAGAAATGAAAGGTCAATGTTAGTGGTGGAAATCTCAAAATCCCCGCAACACATTGCACACCATGTTAGCATTAATTGCTATTTTTTTATTGCGCAAACATACTTCAAGAGCTCTTCTTAATTTTTTATTGCGCAAAATATCATGAAGCTCTACTAGTGATTGAAGAACAAAAAGTAACCATCTGTGGTTTAATAGATGAGAAAGAAAACCTGACCAGTACTATCTCTGTGCTGACCGAAGAAAATATCCTACTAAAATAAAAAATAGATGGTATGTCAAAATCTATTATGATGTTAAACAATGGTTCAAAAGTTTTAGATCAAATCCTAGTGACAGGCAAGTCCAATAAGAATTTAAATGGCTTAGGTTTTGTTAAGTCCAAACATGTAAAATTCCTAAAGCCAACTTTTGTGAAAGCTAGAAAATTGTTGTCAAAAACAGTAAACCTCGTGACAACATGTCAAGCAAGGAGTCTTAGACAATGTGCACAAGCATCAAACATGAGAAACTGAGCTGGAGATGTCATTATTGTGGAATATATGGTCACATCAGACCCTTCTGCTACAAACTATATGGATACCCATATGACAGAAGATCTAGAGCAAAGAAGAATCATCATGCTCCCCTACAAACTCTAAAAGTGTGGAAGCCCAAAACTGAAATTTTAAGCCTATTGGCTCATACATTTCTCAAAGTTAAAACAAGTGATGACTGGTATTTTGATAGTGGTTGCTCTAGACATATGATTGGTGAAGAAAGCTATTTGACTAAGATCAAACCTTCAAAAGGAAACATGTATGTAACTTTTAGTGATGTAGTTAAAGGCATAATTGGAGGCACTGGGAGGCTTGTGAACCCAGACTCTCCCTGTCTTAAAGATGTTTTATTAGTGAAAGGGCTAACTGCAAACTTGATCAGCATAAGCCAGCTATGTGATCAAGGAATGAAGGTAAACTTCAACAAAGGTGAATGTATGGTGACTGATAGAAATCAATCACTTATTATGAACGGAATCAGATCAAGAGACAACTATTATATGTGGATTCCTCAAATTCAAGTTCAAGTGATGGGTTGTATGATCACCAAAGTAGATGAGGCTAAGCTATGGGACCAAAAGCTTGATCATCCAAACCTCCTAGGCATGAAAAAAATCATATTAGAAGAATCTGTCAGAGGACTACCTAATCTCAACATTAAAGAAGGTAGAATTTGTGGCGAACATGAGATAGGGAAGCAGACCATAGTATCACACAACGTGCTGCAATAAGTTGCCACAACAACTAGGGAACTGGAACTTCTCCATATGGATCTCATGGGATCAATACAAACTAAAAGTTGGGTATGGAAAGGAAAGGAGCCAAGTGTCATCATCAATAATGAACCTGAGGAAACTACTCTCAATGATGATGAAGACAGTCTAGAACCAGAAGAGCAACCTAAAGGATTATCTAATTCTAATTCTCCCACTCATAAAAAGAAAACTCTCTATAAGCTAAATCAAGTTCCTAGGGCATGGTATGAAAGACTTACTCAGTTTCTACTCAGTAATGGTTATATCAAAGGAGGAATTAATAAACCCTTGATTGTCAAGATAATAAGGGTAAACCAATTACTGCTCAAAATTATGTTAATAACATTATATCTGGAGGAATACGTACTCATTTTGAGTATTTTTACATTTCTTGTCAAGCAAGTCACATTTTATTTACTTTCTTTTACTTTTTTCAAATCAAACTTGTTCATTTACATTAATGAACATTGCTATTTTCAAACTTGAACAATAAATGCACAAACATGTCCCGAGATTCTCTAGTTGGTCTCTCTAGCATTGCAAACTAGCGGTTGTTTACCAAAAATCAGCGTAAACAAATTGGCACGCCCAGTGGGACTGGTTTTGTGCGTTTTATTTTCAAAATTTTCTCAAAAAATTTTCTTGAAAATTTTCTTTTGTTTTGGAAAGTTGTGTGTTGTTTTCAAAGAAATTACATCGTTTAGTGCATGCAATTGAGAAGCGGTAGAATAAAACCAGAGATGGTGAGACCTAGAGGCACTAACGCTAGTACAAGCAACAACAACAACAATAATAATGACAATAATAATGTCAATAACCAAAACAATCAAGATCCTGATGATGTTAACCCATTATTTGGGTATGTAAACGCTTCGAGCGCTCTGACAACATCAGCCACAGATGCAACATCTGTGGGGGCAACACAGGCAATCCCTGTGTCTTCCTCTATGCCCTCATTAACATCCAATGCTGCAACCACAATGGCTGAGAACACTTCGAGCATGCCTTTGCAAAATATTAGTGGGGTTCCTCCCCCATTTTCAGGATCTTCATTTGACTTTCGAAGTCAATCAGGGGGTTTGTATCAATCCCAAAGATCTTATCCATATGGAATGCCTACAGCCATGATGCACAATGTGTATTCACACCCTGCATTACAATCTGATAGGATAACAGTGAGGTCTCCCTTTCCACAAGGGCAAAATTCTAATAATACTAGAGTTTGAATGAACCAACCAGCCCTCACCACAGATTCACTTTTGTCTATGAGGCAAGAAATGGATGAGAGTAACTATGATATGGTGAATTTACTCACTGAACAAATGGGTACAATAATTAACCCATTAATTCGAGATACAAATCAGACTTACCAAACCTTGGCTACCCAAATGGGTAGGATTGCTGATTTCTTTGGAGGGGCACAAGTGTCCATCCATCAGCCACTTCAACCATTACAGGCCCCTAGGCCAAGGCCTGGACAAGTTGCTGACAATCGAATCGAGGAGGCTCGAGGTCAGCAGCAAGAACCACAAGTTGTGAACCAACCTGTACAAAGAAATGTTGAACCTGAAGTGGTGCTTGTTCATCGAAACCAAAATGCTGATGAGGTTTTGAGAAATGTTCAACATAATGATTTTGGGCAGAATACCTTAGCCAATTTGGTAGAAACCATCCTTGCCCAAAATGGTCTAAATGTAGGTTTACATACACCCAACTTTGTGTCACCATTATCTGAATTTGTCTTGCAAACAGAAATACCTAGGGGTTGGAAAACCCCAAAATTTACCAAGTTTGCTGGTGATACAACAGAGTCTACAGTCGAGCACATTGTTAGGTATTTGACTGAGGCTAGGGACATAGCAAATAATGAGAATTTGAGGATGAAGTATTTTCCCAATTCTCTAACAAAAAATGCTTTTACTTGGTTCACAACCTTACCCCCACATTCTGTATTTACTTGGACCCAACTCGAAAGGCTCTTTCATGAGCAATTCTACATGGGCCAAACAAAGATAAGTCTCAAAGAACTAGCAAGTGTTAGGCGTAAAACACCAGAATCTATTGATGATTATCTCAATAGGTTTAGGCTTCTTAAAGCCAGATGCTTCACTCAAGTTCCTGAACATGAATTGGTAGAAATGGCTGCTGGTGGCCTAGACTACTCGATTCGAAAGAAATTAGATACTCAACATCTTAGAGACATGGCTCAACTGGCTGATAGGGTTAGACAGGTTGAAAGACTTAAAAATGAAAAGGCCAGGAATAGCAAGTTTCATAAGAAAGAGAAAGTAGCTTATGTAGGGAACTATGAAAGTGAAAATGAATATGATCTAGAATTCGAGGAGGTTGATCAAAGTGAGATAGACTTGGCTGAATTAAAGTAGTGAAAGGGAGTATGCTGAGAAAATTAAAGTAGTTTATCCTCGAGCTGAAGAGGAACTCATTGATTTTCTCACCATGTGCTAGCTGAGCAACAAGGAAGTTATGCTGTGTCCTCGTTGCAGCGCTTTATGCGACAAAGAGGCTACTGCAGGCCTTAAGAATGTTATGCCATATGTGGCTAACAAAAACAAATGGTCTACTGAAAGACCAAACAAGGGTAAGGCCATAAACCAAGGCCCTACTATCCATGACAGGCTTGGAAGGAGACAAACATATGTTCCTTCTAATAGAGTTCCTGTTAACCAACGGTCATCTGGCCAGCATCAGGCCTATCAGAAGAGAAGGATGGATGTTGGTGGCTCGAGTCAAGTTGCTTCGAGCAACAATGTTGAAAATAGGAAATTTTCCTATAATAACAACTATAAGGGAAAGAATCCTATGACTCGAACTCAATGGCGTAGGTATCAACGCCTTAAGAAGTTGGAAAGAGAGAATGCCCATGCTGGGGGCAACTCCAACTCAATTGCCCATGCTGGGGGCAATAACAAAGTTGTTCATGCTGGGAACAACACCAAATTTGCTCATGCTGGGAGCAATCGAAACGATGCAGGGAACAAGCAAGAATATGTTCCTAAGAAGGCTGAAAAAGCCTTAATTATTGATGAAGGCTCTTCCTCGAAGAGGCCTGTTAAGGAAAGGATATCATTCCCTGATGACAATATGGAGGATGATATTCCTGATGAAGACTTGTTGGAGTCTGGTTCTGAGCCAGATTTTGATGTCTTGGTAAATGTGGTGTCAATATTACCACGTGAATATGACGTGAGGTCCACCTCTGATCCTGAAGAAGAGTTTGTGGAACCTGAGTTAGAAGATTATACCCCTGTTTGTTACTATGTAATGAATAATGGGTGTATCGAACAACAGAAGGCTGTATTCGAATAGCCTCATGAAGGGATGAAAAACCATCTCAAGCCTTTATACATCAAGGCTAAAGTGGGTGGTATTGGAGTGAACAAAGTCCTGGTGGATGGGGGTGCTGCAGTAAATCTAATGCCCCATTTCATGCTCAGGAAGTTAGGAATGTATGATACTGACATGCATTCACATAATATAGTTCTTTCGAACTATGAAGGAAAAAGTGGCAAGTCTCTAGGAGCCATACAAATGGATGTTGCAGTAGGCAGCACCATAAGGCCAACTCTCTTTATAGTTGTGCCTTCGAGGGCTAGCTTCAATCTACTCCTTGGAAGGGAATGGATTCATGGAGTAGGGGCAGTCCCTTCTACTTGCAATCAAAGGTTGATATTATGGAGGGAGGATAACATAGTAGAAAATATAGAAGCTGATCAGAGTTTCTATATGTCAGAGGTTGACCATATCACTAAGGCAACTTTTGATAAGCACTTAGCCTCCATAGCACCTTGTGGAGAAAGAGATAGTGGCTTTCGAGGAGCCAGTAATAATGTCTATCATTCAGTTAGACTCCATCCTACTCATGGATTCTGTTGGGAGAGGGAAGAGATTGATGACAACCCTCCTGAAGATGGAGTTATTCCACCATCTGGGTGGGACATAGAATACCTTGATGATGTCTAAGCCCTCTGCTTGGGCAAAAATAACGGCATATGTTGCCGAAAGGAAGCTCGAAACGGCCTTAGAGGCTGTCAAGGAACAAAATATGGTTGAAGAAACCATTAAAGAAGACAAAGGCAATACGTTGCCAAATGAGCAAAGGTTAGACTGCATCTATGATGATGAACCTTTGGGATTCGAGAAAGATCCTGTGAACTCGAATCCAAAGATGCAGGCTCAAGATCCTTTGCAAGAGGTAGATATTGGTGATGGCTTAATTAAAAGGCCAACTTACATAAGTGCCAATCTTGACCTCGAATTTAAAGCTAAAATGATTAACCTGCTTAAAGAATTTAAAGATTGTTTTGCATGGGATTACAATGAAATGCCAGGTTTAAGCAGGGAAATGGTGGAACATAGACTACCACTCAAGCCAGGGAAGAAGCCAATAAAGCAACTTCCAAGGAGATTCAACCCAGAGATTTTATAAAAAATCAAGAGTGAGATCGAAAGGCTATTAAAGAGTAAATTCATTCGAACCACAAGGTATGTTGAATGGTTAGCTAATATAGTTCCTGTTATTAAGAAAAATGGTAGCCTTAGGGTATGCATAGACTTTAGAGATTTAAATAATGCAACACCTAAGGATGAATACCCCATGCTAGTAGCAGAAATGCTAATTGATTCAGCAGCAGGGTTCGAATACTTGAGCATGTTAGATGGCTATTCTGGCTATAATCAAATTTTTATTGCTGAAGAGGATGTGGCTAAAACAGCGTTTCGATGCCCTGGGGCATTAGGGACTTATGAATGGGTTGTTATGCCATTTGGCCTAAAAAATGCTGGAGCCACATATCAAAGAGCAATGAATCTGATTTTTCATGATTTTATTGATGCCTTTATGCAAGTATACATTGATGATATTGTTGTAAAATCCTCATCTAGTGATGATCATTTAAATCATCTTAGAAAATCATTCGAAAGAATGAGGAAATGTGGATTAAAAATGAATCCACTAAAATGTGCTTTTGGTGTGCATGCAGGGGATTTCCTTGGTTTTGTGGTGCATAAAAAAGGCATTGAAATCAACCAAAATAAGACAAAGGCTATTATGGAGACTCAACCTCCAAGAACAAAGAAACAACTTCAATCTTTATTGGGAAAGATCAACTTTTTGAGGAGATTTATTTCGAATCTAAGTGGAAAAGCTCATCCTTTTTCTCCACTACTTAGAAAACAAAAAGGTGATCAATTTCATTGGGGGCAGGAGCAACAGCAAGCGTTCGAGGACATCAAGAACTATTTGTCACATCCACCAACGCTAATGCCTCCTATTCGAAACAAAGCAATGAGGTTGTACATTTCAGCATCTGATTCAACTATTGGTAGCATGCTTGCCCAAGAAGATGAAAATGGTGTTGAAAAAGCTGTATATTATCTAAGTAGAGTATTAAATGATGCTGAAACTAGATATAGTGCTATAGAAAAGTTATGTTTGTGTTTATATTTCTCTTGTAACAAACTTAAGCATTATATTAAGCCTAATGAAGTTTAATGTTTATTCTCACTTCGATATTATTAAACATATGCTTCAGAAACCTATTTTACATAGTAGAATTGGTAAATGGGCTTTGGCTCTAACTGAATACTCATTAACCTATAAACCCTTAAGAGATAGAAAGGGTCAAATAGTGGTAGATTTCCTTGTTGATCATTCAATGATTGAAATGCCACTAAGTTATGTAGAAACCCAGCCTTGGTTTTTATATTTCGATGGATCCAAACATAAACATGGAACTGGAATTGGGATTTTGATAATTTCTCCAATCCAAATTCCTACTAAGTTTAATTATAAAATCAATGGGTTTTGTTCCAACAATGAGGCTGAATATGAAGCCTTGATTGCAGGTCTTGCCCTTTTAATTGACTTGGGGGCAAGAAATATTATTGTTAGAGGTGATTCAGAATTAGTGATTAAACAGTTGACAAAGGAATACAAATGTATCAAAGAACATTTGACTAAGTACTTTGTGATTGCCACTAATCTGTTGGATCAGTTCGAATCAGTGCAATTCGAGCATATACCTAGATTACAAAATCAAGAAGCCAATGACTTGGCTCAAATAGCTTCTGGCTATAAAGTAACTCCTGAAAATCTTAACAAATTAATTGAGATTAGGGAAAAATTGGTTTTTAATGAACCTTTGTCTTCAAGCTTGTCAATGGCAAAACTTGTGGGGGCAGATTCACCACCTAGTGATGAAAATGACTCGAACAAGATCTTAGATGAAGAAAATGCTAACATTTTTACCATTGACAACTTGATAGATGGAGATTGGAGGAAACCAATTGTGGAATATTTACAAGACCCTAATGGTCAGTATGATAGGAAGACCAAGTATAGGGCCTTAAGCTATGTTATAGTTGGAAATGAATTGTTCAAAAAGACAAGTGAAGGTGTTTTATTAAAATGCCTAAGTGAAGCAGAAGCTTTAATAGCTATTTCTGACATACATAGTGGAGCATGTGGTTCTCATCAAGCAGGCCACAAGATGAAATGGTTATTGTTTAGACAAGGCTTATATTGGCCTTCTATGTTGAAAAATTGCAAAGATTTTGCCAAAGGATGCCAAGAATGCCAAAGGCATGCAGGAATACAACATGTACCTGCAAGTGAGTTACATTCTATAATAAAGCCATGGCCATTTAGGGGCTGGGCATTAGATTTGATTGGTGAGATTAAACCTGCTTCTTCTAAGAATCAACGTTACATTTTAGTAGGTATTGATTACTTTACAAAATGGATCGAAGCAGTGCCTCTACCTAATGTAGATCAAGAGGCAGTGATTAATTTCATTCAAAATCATATTATCTATAGATTTGGCATTCCAGAAACAATTACCACAGATCAAGGATCAGTGTTCAAAGGAAGAAAAATGCAAGAATTCGCTAGTGAAATTGGTTTTAGATTGCATACTTCAACACCATATTATGCCCAAGCAAATGGTCAAGTTGAAGCAGCTAACAAAATAATCATTAATTTGATTAAAAAACACATTGCTCAAAAGCCAAGGAATTGGCATAAAACTTTAGATCAAGTTTTATGGGCATGTAGAAATTCCCCTAAGGAATCAACTAACTCTACACCATTTCGATTGACATATGGTCATGATGCTATTTTGCTTATGGAAATTCATATGCAATCATTTCGAGTACAGAGGCAAATGGAAATACCAAGTGATAAATATTGGGAAATGATGTTAGATGAATTGGTTGATTTGGATGAAGAAAGGTTACAAGCCTTAGAATATATGACTAGGCAAAAAGAAAGAGTTGCCAAAGCCTATAATAAAAGGGTAAAGTCAAAAGTTTTTAACTTAGGGGATTTAGTGTGGAAAGTCATTTTGCCTATGGATAAAAAAGATAGAGTCTTAGGCAAATGGTCCCCTCAATGGGAAGGCCCTTTCAAAATTGTTCAAGTTTTTTCAAATGGTGCTTATGAAATCGAAGAGTTAAGTCCTGAAAAACATGTGTTAGGAATAAATTGTAAATATTTGAAGAAATACAAACCAGCTTTACTCGAGTTAAACATAAGCGCAGAATAAAACTTAGAACGAATAGAGATATGGCAAATAAAAAATAATAAATTTTGCCACAAAAGGGCATTGTCAAGTTACAAACCAAAATAACATAAACATTTGTCTAGAGCTGATAATAAAATTGAATTACAAAGTACTGGCTACTTCTTGATACAAGGCCTTAATGGAAATTTTCTCAGTCTCAATCACTTGCTGGGCATCTTCGAGCTCCTGTACTTCAGCAGCAATAACTGCAGAATCGTCAAAGGCTCGAATCCCCTCTCTCCCTTTGGCGTCAATATCAGCTTGAAAGGATTGAGAAATTTCCTCCTCTATGGCCGCTTGGGCAGATTTTTCTACAGCAATTTTGGCTTGATATTCCTCGATTTGGCGTTGAAGCTCAGCTACATTAGCCTCCCAAGCAGCAATGTTATTTCTGCAAGTAATGAGTCTTGGAGTTTCAACTCTAGCAGCTTCTTCTCGAATTCTAGTAACCTCGAGGTGTGCCTCTTTAGCCTTGGTTAATAAAGCAGCATGAGCATGCTTTTGGCTATTCAGCTTAGCCAAGTTACCTTTCTCCCGTTGTATCACCTTTGCATATTGATCAATCATATTCTCTATTTGTATAACCTTGCAAAGGGTCAAAGGGTCAGTATGAGGGTTATGGAATTTTCGAAGGAATGCTAAGTGGCTAAAAGCATTAGAGGGATTTTCTTCGAGGTCTGCCAACACATTCTGCAAGCCATATTCAATCTTGAGCCTGGTTAACAAGGAGTCTTGCTTGACATTGGCTTTGGCAGTAGAGCTGGAGGGATAAGTAGAACTATCAGTCTTGTCACTCGAAGACCAGGATTTTGATGATTGGTTGAGAAGGTCCAAGGCAGCAGCTGGGTTGGTCTTGTGCATATTAGCAAACTCCATTTCTGGAACGCCAGCACTGTTTGAAAGCCTCGAAGTAGAGGAAACTGATAATAGTTCTGGGCCACCAGCTTTTGCTTCCTTGATGATGCTTTCGTCTTCATCCTCGTCAATATCTTCACCCTCTTCAATGGACTCTTCTTCCTCCTCCTCAGCAGAATCACTCGAAGCTATACTTAGGGTTGGAGTTGGCAGCTTTGTCTCAACCTGGTTAGTCCAATCGACTGGTCCTGTTTCCCTGTCGAATATAATGTTGGCTTCAACTTGAGTCATATACACAGGAGGACCAATGTCAGGTTGAAGATCAGGTTGAACATTCGAGTTAACCTGAAATAAGAATACTTATGTCATTAAACAGGACCAAGATCGAAATGCTAAATATGTTGGCAATGATATAAAGAATGGTTACCTGGCCATACTTAGCGCCAATATATTTCTCCATTGGAGAAGGACTCCTATTCTTCCCAGCAGAAGGCTCATTAGCAGCTTTATTCTAAATAAAAAAAGAGATACAATGTATAAAGATTGGGAAAATTTGGTTAACATGTTTATTCGAGCATATGAACCAAGAAAGGATTTACCTTGTCATTTTCAACCTTGGTTAATTTTTCTGTTTCCTCGAGAGCAGGCGTTGGAGAAATTTGCTCTAACACTGGAGAAAGTGGAGGATTGCCTTGAGTGGTTTCATCATTGACTACTCTTGCAGCATTGTCCCCATCCTCCGTAGTAAGGTCACGATCCACTCGAGCAGTGCTGGTAGTATCAGACTTCGAAGATCTAGAAGGTTCAAAATGTCCTTGATTCTTTTTCTTCTTTTTCTTCTTCACTTCTCTCACTGTGTAGTTTTCTGATACTTTCTCAACGCCCTTCTCCTCTTCTTGTTCCTTGCTCGATTCAACATTCGAGGAGCTAGTCTTCTTACTATTATGGCCCTTATGTTTTTAGGATGGTTGGGGTGCAGGATCTGCTGCAACTGTGTTGCTTGGAGCACTATTACCCCCCTCTGAGGTAATATGCTTATGTTTCCTTTTCAAGGGTTGTTGAGGTTCAGTTCCCTACAATAAGAGTGAAACACATAAAGGACAATAAATAGGGAAAAGGAGAAGCTTAGTAAGACAAAAGGTCTTTGAGTGACTGGCTTCATCTTCATGAACTATTATGTGTGGAAGTTGGTTTTCCTTAGAAGGCCTAACAATGCTAGCAGTATGTTTCTTTCTCATTATCTAGCATGAGCATAGAAGACAAAATGTTTAGGCATGACTCGAATCAAAGAAAGAGTTGAAGAAACTTTACCTTGTCCGTTCTTGCTTTGGTTCTGGTCTCTTCTTTTCTTCTCTCTTCTGTATCAGCTTGTTCTCTGTCTTCATCATCAGCCAGGTGAATGCCTCTATTACTTTTAGGCTTTATCGTTCGAGGAGCAGGCTGTGATGGTCCTCCAGTTATTTCTTTCCCTAAAAAGATAACAGATTAGAATTCGAATAAGGGAAATGTAAAACAAACTATTTGACATCAGTGACTAAAACAACGTACCTTTGTTTTTGTGTTGTTCTTGTATGTCATGAATTTGTTGCCTTATAAACCCACTGTTCAGCCTAATGATGTTAGCTCGAACATCACCAACGATATGCTTATTATAGTGATTGCCCCACTAATTGAAGAATTTTTCAGTACAAAAGTATGAATGGTTGAATTCGATGGGGTTCACATTATAAGCAACGTTGCCAAGAATGTTAAGGTATTTCTCGAACAAGTCCTTGGAAACTTCGTTTCCTATCACCATGTTCTTGGCACTTTTGAATAAGCATTTGGGGTAGACTTGAGATAATCCAAACTGCCTCGAGACTAGGTTAGGCTGATACCCAACCAGGATGCGGTGGTTCGAGTTGCTACCAATTCTACAGGACAGAACAGTTGGATGCAAGTAGTGCTGCCATAATTCATTTACCTCATCAGCGTTGTCAGGATTAGTAGTTGGAAATTCATCTTGTAGCCAAGCTGGTCCTATTTCTCTCCTTACAAAGGGGGCATGATGAGGTAGGAATTGGTTGAAATTCAGAAAAACTTTCATGTACTTAATGAAAAGTTTTTGTGGGTCAGACTCATTCGAGCTAGGGGCTAATGCAGCCAGCCTAACTCCTTCGATTGAGCGGTTAGTCATTATAGCTTAAAGTTTGGTTGGGATTGATAATCCCATTTCCCTTGTGAAGATGGCATTGAGCCATAATTGTAACAGCCATAGTGGTCCTGATACGTGAAAAGAAGCCCCATCTTTTGCTTTCTTGAGGCTATCGCAGAATTCACCCATGGATTCGTACAATACCCCAAGAAGCAAACGCCCAAGTGCTAATGGTTGGCCTGCATGAATTTGGATAGCTAAAGGAATATACATTTGAGCCACTTGTAATGACTTCGAGCAGAAAATATAAAGGGCTAACCAGAAAGTAAGGAATGCCACGTGCTCCTCTTCAGAAACTTCGCCTTCACCATGATGCTCCTGAATAAACTTATAAAAAGTTTTTTCATTAAGCTTGAAGAAAGTATTTTTGCCAGATTTCGAGGGATCGAATGTTTCCCCACTAGGTCTCAAGCCAGTAATAGCAGCTACATCTAGCAATGTGTGAGTCATCATTCCACAAGGGAATTGGAAAGTATGGGTACTTCTTTCATAAAACATTAGCGCAGCGGTCAGCATTTCTTGTTGGTAAGGAGGGCCATACCTCGAAATCTGAATTATGTCAAAAATCCCTATGTTCTTCCAATAATCTCCCCAAGAGTCCTCGACTCGATCAAGCCATTTCACATACATAGGATTTTCACAATTGGGAGCAGATCTCCACATATTGTGAGGCTTTCGAATAAAAGTAAAATTAAAAGGGTCAGTACTAAAGATTTTTGGTTCACAAGTTTCTCGAATCGGAAAAAACTCAGAAATTGAGGGTTTTAGGGTGTTCTCATCTGGGAATGGACCTCCAAACGCAAACACGTCATCAGCAATTGAGAAAGGAATTATCAATTCATCCTCCCAACGTGTTTGTTCGTCTTTGGTTCCATGTGGTTCAGGGACCACCTCAATACCATTAGCCTTGTGAATCGATTGATTCCATTTACCAGCAAAGGGAACGGGGATTAATTCTTGTTGTTCAGCCATTGAAATATGACGGGGAAGATGAACAGTGTAGAAAGATTTGATTTTTTGACGGGTCTGGAACAGAAAAGGGATCTGAAATTTGTAAGTTTGAATCAAACGCAAGTTCAGTGTTCTAATCAAACGAACAGATTGCAGAATGATTTATGAAAAATTAAGAACGAGATCTGAGAAGTGAAAAGAGAGTATGATGAAGCTGAGTTAAGAAAAGTTGCAGAAAAATGTTGAAGTGGTAACCTATTGCTATTTATAGGGTTCGTTTTCAGCAGAATAAAATAATTGAAAAAGAAATTCGAAATTTCTTTCAACTTCCGCACTCGCCACGTGTCCCATAAAGACTGAAAAGGCGCAGTAGTGTCAGTAGTGGGAAAGTGCGCTGACGGTTATACTCATGATTATTGTCACGTGCAATTAATGTGGAATACTAAAAGAAAAAACGCTAAATTTCTTCTCTCATTCGAATTCGATTCGAAATTGGCATTTTTTGGGGGCAATTTGTTAGCCAATAAATTCTAATTAAAATAATAAAGTTTAAATATTTTTCTGAATATATTTAAATATGCCTTTAATTATGGGAATATGTCTTCCCAGTCATTATTTTATTCTAAATGTCAAAATTAAATATATTTTGGCGAAAGTCAAATCAGATAAATATTCATAACTTTAGGAAATACACAAGTTACAAAGACTTTTTACTCGAGTTAACGTATTCGAATGGCTCGAACTCGAATTAAGATTTTCTAACTTGTAGAAATAATTAAGAATAGGCAGAAGATTCAAATTCAAAATTCAAACCATTGCAATGCTTCATTCGAAACTCATATCTGATGGCATTTTGGATAAGGATGAAGTGGCTGTACACTTGGCAAATGGATGTTAGTTAGTCGTTACTAATTAGCCTTAGTTTTTATCTATAAATACTAGTTCATTTGTTGTAATTAGGATCACAATCTCTCATACTACAAACCTTACACATTCTGAGTATCCAAGCGTTCGAGTGAAAGGAATAGACAAGGCAATAATGTATGATCTTGTGGTCAAACTCTTTTAAATTCAATGCAATTTACATTTCATGCAATTTACATGCTTTCATTTACATTCTTTGCCTTTTAATTCATTGAATTATTTACTTTTCTTGTCAATACGTACTCATTTTGAGTATTTTTACATTTCTTGTCAAGCAAGTCACATTTTATTTACTTTCTTTTACTTTTTTCAAATCAAACTTGTTCATTTACATTAATGAACATTGCTATTTTCAAACTTGAACAATAAATGCACAAACATGTCCCGAGATTCTCTAGTTGGTCTCTCAAGCATTGCAAACTAGCGGTTGTTTACCAAAAATCAGCGTAAACAGGAGGCAAGCAGTAGGTGTAGTCAACTATTGTGGATGAAGCAAATGCTGAAGGAATATGATGTCAAGCAAAGTGTCACGACATTATACTGCGACAAATTGAGTACAATCAATATTTCAAAAATTCCAGTTCAAACAAAGCACATTGATAATAGACAACACTTAATCAGGAAATTAGTTGAAGACAAATTTGTGAATTTGGAACAAGTGATCACAAAGAAATAATCAGTAAACATTTTTACCAAGGCTCTTCATGCAAATCAATTTAAAAAATTAAGCTACACTCAAAAGAACTCCAGTTGCAACTGGTTCCAATTTGAGTAAAGATGAAAAGAGTGAGAATATTGATCAATGTCAATACAGGAGTGTGATTGGGAGCTTATTACATTTCACTACCAATAGACCAAACAACACACTTTTGTATATAGAAGCTTGTAAGTCTCTGCCAGTTCTTCATCAGACATGTCTTCACCATCTGAGTCATCATCATTATTTTCAAGCTTACCTGAGAAAGCAATGACTTTATTTGCAGTCTCATCATCACTGCTATCAGTTTCAGAGTCATCATCTGACAAAGATACATTCATTCCTTTCTTTTGCTTTTTTAGAAAGGTGGGACATTCTGCCTTGAAGTGACCATATTCTTCACATTCATGACACTTCACATTCTTTCTTGGCTTGTCTTCATCTGTTGATCTTTTCTGAGAGTTGCTTCCTTTAGTTTTTTCAGACACTTTGTCAGACAACTTGTCTCAGATATTTTGCCTTTTGTCATACCTCTTGAAAGCTTTACCAAACTGTCTACTGATTAGATTGACAGCTTCCAACACACTATCATTGGTATCCTTTGTAGGTTGATCTTTTGTTTCCTTAGTGTTGGTTACAAAAGCGATACTTTTGTTCTTTATCTCAGTTTTATCATTCAAGCCCATCTCAAAGGTTTGCAAAGAGCCAAGTAGTTTATCTAGGCTGATTGTACTTATGTCTTGAGTTTCTTCAATAGTAGTTACCTTCATGTCAAACCTCTTAGGTAGAGATCTGAGTATTTTCCTTGCTATTTTCTTAGTTGGTACCCTTTCTGCTTGAATGAAGGATGAGATTGCAAGATCTAGAATTCTTGAGTGAAACTGATGAATCGTCTCATCTTCTTCCATCTTCATAGTCTCAAACTTGTTGTTAATGAGTTGAAGTTTGGATACCTTTACCTTAGATGTTCCTTCATAAGTATTCTGCAGCATTGTCCAAGCCTTCTTAGCAATAAGACATGCATTGATTTGCTTGTATACATGTCTGTCCACACCATTGAATATGGCATTCAAGGCTTTGTCATTAGCTTCAGCAGCTTCTATCTCTTTTTTGGTCCATTGATCTTCATCCTTAAGTTCCTGAGTAGATGTGCCTTCTTTGGTGGCCATAGTAGGTGGTGTCCAACACCTCCTAACTGAGTTCCAAGTACTTTTTCCCAATGATTTTAAGAAGACAACCATCTTACCTTTCCAATAATCATAATTAGCACCATTCAACAATGGTGGTTTGTTGCAAGTTTCTCCATCTTTGTCAACGTCCATGGGGAATAGAATTTAGTTCCCTAGAGCTCACCCTAAACAGGCAGGGTGCCTGCTCTGATACCAATTGAAATTTTGTGTCCCCAGTGGGAAGGTTGTTAAGCAAGATGCTTTGACAACTTGCTCAGCTTTATGCCACGACAATATAATAAATAAAAGTGCAGAAAGCGTATAAAGAACACAAGCAAGTGTTTACCCAGTTCAGTGTCAAAACACCTAATATGAGGGATACCAATCCAAGAGAATTACCTTCACTATACCGTATTTTCTAGTCTCTAGGTCTTATTTGAATAGCCTTTATTCAAGGCCTCTTACTAAAACTACCCGAATAAAATTATCTAGGATTCCCCCTAAATATGTGACTCTCCCTCAACCAATTGCCCCAATTGGAGGAACAATTTTAAGCTTGTTACACTAGTGCAGAACTTTGCACGATTACCACAACGACAACATCAACAACAATGAAAAATAAAAGGACTCAATAAACACTTAGAGCTAATACTTGTAATACCCCAATTTTGGACCTACAAATCCGATTTGCATTTTCATGCATAAAAATATACAAAAATATGTTATTTTTCTTTTTCATGCATTTTTCATTCATTTTCATATTTTTATCATTTTTTCTCTAATTTCCTTTTATTTCTAAATATTTCATTTGTATTTCACTTTATTTTAAATAGTTCGTATTTTAGCGTAAAAGTCCAACAATATCAAATAATAGTCTTTTTCTTGTTTTACGCGCATTTTATATTTTATTATCATATATTTCAGAATATCAAAAAAGATTTACAATTTATTACATTTCATTACATTTTATCACATTTATTTCAATTTACTTCATATTCACCTTTTATCTCAAACTTTACCAAAAATAGTAAAAAGAATATCCCTTATCTCTTCTTATCATTTTTTCATTTTAAATTTAAATCAAAAATAGTTTTTTACAACTCATCACAACAACATTCCTCCTAGATCAATCATATCTCTCCACCTCATCTCATTCTCATCATAAACCAGTTTTTATTTTCAAAATAAATCAAAAATCACATCATTTTCATCTCATAACTATTTTTATCCTACCATTTTATCATTATTACAAAAATATCATTTACCGTAATTTTCTTCTATAAATACAAATCTCACATCACTCAATCATTAACAATCAATTTCACAATTCCCCAAAAACAAAAATTCAGAGAATAATCACAAATTCAGATCAGAAAATATTCCGGCGCCGGAATCGACCTCCGGTCGTCGGAAAACCACCACACCCATTTTTCAAAACTCCTCCAAATCAAAATCTAAAAACACCTCAAGCTTCCTCATCACTTCCTCGACAAAAATTTGTCGTTAATTTCACCAAAAACGCCGCCTAACACACCGGAAACCGCCACAATCCGAACCACCCTTCGCCGGAAAACTCAAAACCTCAAATCCTCACCAAATCTCAAAAATCATACATCAATAAGCTTCTAAACAACGTCTTAAACACAAATCCATCACCAATTTTCTCAAAATCGATCCAGAAATGAGCAGATCGGAGATCTCTTTTTTTGAAAACAATTCACGTTCGGTTTTGCACGATTTGGGCACGAAACAAAGTTAATTCATGTTGATTATCACTCCTGGAACTCATTAGAACGTATTCCAATTGCCAATTTTGCTCAGTTTCGCGTAAATCGCGTTATTGAAATTTTCTCTTCCCGTCGGTTTTCACGTTTATTCGTACTTTCCCGGCCTCTATTGTGAAAATTGGTCTTGGATTCATGATCTACGGACAAAATCGAGTAAGACTCTGTGTTCGCGTTTGAGTTTTGGTGAACGGACAAGATTCCGTCGAGATCGCCGGCGAAAGCTTCAATTCCGGTAACTGTTTTCATCGCCTGAGAAGAAGGTTGAAGAAGAAGAGGCTATTGCCACGTGTCGCGCTACGATTGGACCAACTGATGGGTTTGAGTGAACCGGGTTTGGGTTTGGGTCATCTAACCGACCCGGTTCATCTCTTGTTTTTTGTTTGGTTTATTGGGCTTGGGCCTTGCTGCTTTTTCTGGAATTGTGACTTTTCTAATTGCTGTTTGGCACGCGTGCTATTTCTTCTGCCCCCCCTACTGCCTGCATATCAATTGGGCCTTGGGCCTCCTGCTGCTTTTTCTGTTCTTATTTTTTCTGCACTCCCATTTTCAGGTTAGCACCTCTTTAATCACTTAATTCATTTTACATGCATTTTTTTTATCATCATATTTTTTTAGCTTATTTGAATAAGTGATTATTTGGGACAATAGCTTATTTAAGCTTATTGAGTCCAAATTTGGCACTAATATTTAGGGATTTATTTTAAGACATATTTTATGTTAATTTTTTGTTAGTTGCTTATTTTGCTTATGCGTTAGTACTAGCTTATTCAATAAGTGTTTGTTTGGGACAATAGCTTATTTTAAGCTTATTGAGCTTAAACTCTTACACTAATATTTTAGCTTGTTACCAAATTCTCATTGTTTTGTTTTTGCATTTGTTTGATTATCTTTTTATTTGCTCTTTCATGATATATGTCTTATATTCACATTTTTGCATCATACTTTGCATAACATTTTCATGTCACTTTACACTACATTTTTACATCATATCATATGTTACATTTTTACATTACACTACATTATATTTTTATATGACATTTAACATTACAATTTCACACTACAATTTTATTCTACATCTTTTTTGACATGCATACATGCATTTGCATTTAGATTAGGACAATGCATCATTTTAAAATGCATGTTAGAGACAATATTTTACTTTATAAAATCATTGAGCTCTAACACTAGCATTAATAGTTAAGGACCATTCTTTTGGCCTAAATTCATTTCTTTCATGCTTGTTAATTGATTCATTTTTTTTTCTTCGTTAGTTTTAAAATTGTATGCTCATATGCGATGTTTTTTTTACATGACTTTGTGATCTTGCATTTTCTTTTACTCTTTGTCATATTCACATTATATTTCACATTGCATTTTCACACTTCACATCAATATTTGACATTTTGTTTTCTTTTCTTCGTAAGTGCATTTCATACTCATGTTTATTTCTCCGCTTGCATTTTTATTGCCTTTTATTATTTTTCATTTGATTCGATATGGTTGTAATAATTATTCGATTTGGTTGTAATAGCGTAGGACTTTATTGCTTTTGACACATCATACACAACGCTAAAAAACCAAGAAAAACGAACTTTCATTTCCGAAGAGGCGCGTTAGTAACTTCTTTAGAAAAAATAGGAAACAAAAAAAAAAACTTCTTCTCTCTCTAAATAAAAATTCTTTAGTCCAAACCCAAATTAGTCGCACGATTAGTTTAGGTTTAAACTAATTTTTCTTTTTATGTCGTACCTTCTTTTCTCAACCCAATCTCCACTTACACACACAATTCTCTCTATACATCTTCTCCCTCCATTTCTTACAACTTCTTTCTCATTTCTTAAGCACATTAAAAGCAATAAAAAGTAATAAATTAGAGGTTACCATAGAGTACTATGGGCGTTTAGGATGCTAATACCTTCCCTAGGCGTAACTAACCCCCGAGCTTAGAATCTCTCTCTTTAAACGGTTTTCAACACTTTCCCCTCTTTGGAAATGAAAGGTCAATGTTAGTGGTGGAAATCCCAAAATCCCCACAACAGAAAAATGGCGACTTCACTGGGGAATTCTCTCCTTAAGAGGGTTGAACCTATCTAGTTTATTCTTCTTTATTGCTTTCCTATGTGCTTACTTGTTTACATGCTATACATATATATTAATGGGGGTATTTGAGTTGAGACAAGCTTGACCCGAGCATGAGTGAACCATGAGATAGGTGTTGGTAGGATCATAGTGAATGGGCGAAAGTAAAGTTTTGCACATAACCACATGTGATGTAACCACGCACAATGGAGGGGTTGTAACACCCCAAAATTTAGAAGTATTTATTTTATTAGTATTTAGTTAATTCCTAATTTATCTAGTTAATTTGTCTTGATAAGTTAATAATTTGATGTATGAGTGTGCTACTTATTTGCTTTAGAATGTTTATAAATTAATAATTAGAAAACTAGAAAATTTTAATAAATTAAAAGAGAAGAAAAAAAAAATAGAGAATTATGACTTTTCAAAGAGGAAAGGTGAAGGGGGTACATATTTGGTAAACATTACATGTGGAGGTGAAGTAGTAAAAGAATAGAGAAATTTTGTCTAATTGTGTCAATAGTAGTATGAATGAGGTAAAATAAATAAATATAAATTTTGTAGAAAAACATAATCAAAAGAAAAACAGATTTTCTCTTGAAAAATAATAATCCCTTAAATTTTCTATAAATAGGCAAAAGTTAGAAAAATTAGGATTAGTCACTCTTTACCCTAATTAGAAAAGAAAATCAGTAAACTAGGAGAAGGGAGAACAAGGGGAGAAAGAGGAACAACTCAAATTAAGAGAATTCACTGCAAAAAAAATCAAGTAAGGGAGCTTTGCACCATCTCTATGATTTATCTAAAGTTCGAATACGAGAAAATAGCTTTATTCTTTCTCCTTGTCCTTTCATTAATTCTTGTGTTTTGTTGTTTGAGTAAGGTGTTAACGATTTTATTTAAAGAGCTAATCTTATTATTTCAAAGTGGTGGCTTTTACGTGTTTTCTTTTTGTGTTTGGATGCTTTTGATTTTGGTTAAGTTTACTTTGATTTTTGGCTTGTGATGCTATGCTACTGCCTAATCTCCTTTTAACGATAAAAAAAAAAATAGATATATTTTATAGTTTGTTTGGTGGTCCTACTAGGGTGTATATATGTTCTTGAGACTTTAGTATTGGGGTTTTCGTGAATGTTTGAAAAACATGAATTGAGTTGATAATCTACTAGTTGAGTTTTTTTTTTATATTGCTTTAAATGTTCTAAATAATTTTAAAGATGAATCTGAATTTTAAAGTCCAGGACGAAGCAATTCCTCTATCAATCTTGTTTGTGTCCGTCCCCCTTTTTTGTCTCTGGTTGTTGTGCTTAATTTGAAGCTGGTCTCTTTGAAATAGATGATAAGGAAACAAGATAAATAATTAGAAGTGAGGGAAGAAGTCAGATGCTCTGCTAGGTGAAGTATATATATTTATATCTTTGCATTTATCATAAAAATAATAGAGACATAAAAGTAGTACCAGGAGACAACAATAGTAGTGGTTCCAAGTTGAGTTTTTGTGTCCGTTCAATGTGTAAGGTTTCCTAAGACTAGAGATAATAGTTTATTGACTAATATTAATATTTTTCTAAAACTTAACTTTCAATCCCAGAACTTGTTTTGTGACTAACAAGGGTATACTATAGGTTCTTTTGCTTAAAATAAATACTAGAAAACTTCTTTGAATAATTAAAACTATTTAGAACTTATTAGGATCTAGTTTATTGAGCCCCAAACTATAACCCTTAAATTTGAAGGCTATCTAATTAGTGCTATAAGTTGCTGCTCTAGAATAGTATTTGAAAATAAGATTAATTTTGGGAATTAAATTTGATCGTTGATGTTTGGTTGACTATCGTGGTGGCCTTATTACCAATCTGCCGTTGTTGCTACTAGATTGTTTAAATTGCTGATTTAATGTCAATTGATGTGGTCTATTGTCCTTAATTATTGATGTTTGAAAATAAACCGTTGTTAGAAATGTGTTGTACAATTGTTGCTAACGATGTTGAACTATGCTATTAGAAATATGTTGAATGATGTTGTTAATTATAAACAGGATCATGTTTTCGTTCATGCGTTTAATGATGTGGAAAATATGATGAAATGATGTTGCAATGATGTCGCAATCATGTATAAATGATGTAGCTATTATATATAAATGATGTAGAAATGATGTAGCTATTGTATATAAATGATGTAGCTATTATGTATAAATGACGTAGCAATGATGTAGCAATTATATATAAATGATGTAGCTATTATATATAAATGATGTAGCAATGATGTAGCCCTTGGTACCATAGGGGAGTCTATAATATATATATATATATTTATATATGTGTGTGTGTGAGAGAGATATATCTGACTTACTTGTTGTGGTTAAATGTTGTTTGATTGTGAGTGCACGCGCGATCATCCGCTATAGTGACCTTTTCTTTGATATTTGTCTTGCTATCTCTTCTTGCTATTGTACTTCGGTTATCATTTGATGTTTTGTGCTCACCTTTACATTTCCCCTCTGGCTTGGCCCTACGGTGTGCAACCGTAGTTTTCAGGTAGGAGTTCAAGCTTAGATTTGATGTTCGAGGTGGCTTTAGAAGTTGCCTTACATTATTGTTTTGAGTCTTTTGGAGTCGCTCTGGATATCTGACTTGGGGAACTTCATTTATTGCTTTTGAAATTGTCATTTAAAGTTCTTTTGAAACTTTGTTGAATTATTTATGGATGTTAGGAACTTGTTACCTTTTTATACTTAATTTTAATTCAGACTTTGTTGGAGAAATAGCTTTATTATTTTATTTTTTATTTTTTATTTTTTATTTTATTTTTGAATTTAATTCCGTGCATGTTTAAAATTACTCTAATAAATAGGTTTAACTTGGTCGAGAACGTGACACCCTTGTGTTGCTATTTTACAATATTAATAAAATTAGCTAAAATAATAGTTGGGAAATCAGGGTGTTACAAGTTGGTATCAGAGCAGGTCGGTCTAGTCAGACCAAATTTACAATGTTATTCTTTTGTAGGTGGATGTGTGTGAACACTGTCATTGTTTGTGTTATCTAACCTTGGATACTTGGATGTGCAGAACAAAAATGGCAGGAAGGAATGACGCGGCTATTGCTAATGCTATGAACAACATTGTTCAGGCTTTGGTGCAGTCCAATGCAGCTTTGGCAGGAGTCCAGGGTCAACAAGGTGGAGCTGATGAATTACGGTTGGATCGGTTTATGAGAAACAACCCTTCCACTTTCAAGGGAATGCATGACCCTGAGGGTGCACAAGACTGGAGGCAGGAAATGGAAAGGATCTTCAGGGCTATGGTGTGCACAGATGCACAAAAAGTCAGGCTTGGGACCCATATGCTGATTAAAGAAGCTGAAATATGGTGGGACAATGCACGACAGAGGCTAGAAGCTGCAGGCACTGAGGTTACCTGGGCTGTTTTCAAAGAAGAGTTCTTGGGAAGTTACTATCCCGAGGATGTTCGTGCAAGGAAAGAAGTCGAGTTTCTAGAGTTGAAACAGGGAAACATGACGGTTGCAGAGTATGCGGCTGAATTTGGCATGCTGATAAAGTTCAATCCTCACTATAATGTTGTTGGTGCAGAAGCTTCTAAATGCATCAAGTTCGAGAATGGGTTGCGACCCGAAATTAAGCAGTTTATTGGGTATCAACGGATTCGTCGATTTGCGGACCTGGTGGAGGCATGCAGAATCTATGATAACGATAGTCGTGCTAGGTCTAACCACTATAAAGTTGTGAATGAGAAGAGGAATAATGGTCAGAGCCGTAGCAAGCCGTATGATAATGGAAATCAGAAAGATAAGAAGAAGTCTGACAATGAGCATGAGACAAGTGGGGAGATGACTCCAATCTTCTTCGCTGCTTCCGGTGTGGTGGAGCAGGACACAAGGTAGCAGAGTGCAAGACAGAGACTCCGAGATGCTTCAAATGTGGAAAGCCGGGACACTCCTCGAATGAGTGCAAGAGTGTTGTGACTTGTTTTAGGTGTGGTGAACCGGGGCATATTAGCACTTATTGTGACAAGCAGAAAAAGACACCAGATGCTACGTCTACCAAAGCGAAGGTGTTCGCCTTGATGGACTAGGAACCAGAAAAACTTAAGGTAATTTTCGAGGACGAAATTTTTTTTAAGTGGGGGAGAATTGTAACACCCCAAAATTTAAAAGTATTTATTTTATTAGTATTTAGTTAATTCCTAATTTATCTAGTTAATTTGTCTTGATAAGTTAATAATTTGATGTATGAGTGTGCTACTTATTTGCTTTAGAATGTTTATAAATTAATAATTAGAAAACTAGAAAATTTTAATAAATTAAAAGAGAAGAAAAAAAAAATAGAGAATTATGACTTTTCAAAGAGGAAAGGTGAAGGGGGTACATATTTGGTAAACATTACATGTGGAGGTGAAGTAGTAAAAGAATAGAGAAATTTTGTCTAATTGTGTCAATAGTAGTATGAATGAGGTAAAATAAATAAATAGAAATTTTGTAGAAAAACATAATCAAAAGAAAAACAGATTTTCTCTTGAAAAATAATAATCCCTTAAATTTTCTATAAATAGGCAAAAGTTAGAAAAATTAGGATTAGTCACTCTTTACCCTAATTAGAAAAGAAAATCAGTAAACTAGGAGAAGGGAGAACAAGGGGAGAAAGAGGAACAACTCAAATTAAGAGAATTCACTGCAAAAAAAATCAAGTAAGGGAGCTTTGCACCATCTCTATGATTTATCTAAAGTTCGAATACGAGAAAATAGCTTTATTCCTTCTCCTTGTCCTTTCATTAATTCTTGTGTTTTGTTGTTTGTGCTAGGTCTAACCACTATAAAGTTGTGAATGAGAAGAGGAATAATGGTCAGAGCCGTAGCAAGCCGTATGATAATGGAAATCAGAAAGATAAGAAGAAGTCTGACAATGAGCATGAGACAAGTGGGGGAGATGACTCCAATCTTCTTCGCTGCTTCCGGTGTGGTGGAGCAGGACACAAGGTAGCAGAGTGCAAGACAGAGACTCCGAGATGCTTCAAATGTGGAAAGCCGGGACACTCCTCGAATGAGTGCAAGAGTGTTGTGACTTGTTTTAGGTGTGGTGAACCGGGGCATATTAGCACTTATTGTGACAAGCAGAAAAAGACACCAGATGCTACGTCTACCAAAGCGAAGGTGTTCGCCTTGATGGACTAGGAACCAGAAAAACTTAAGGTAATTTTCGAGGACGAAATTTTTTTTAAGTGGGGGAGAATTGTAACACCCCAAAATTTAAAAGTATTTATTTTATTAGTATTTAGTTAATTCCTAATTTATCTAGTTAATTTGTCTTGATAAGTTAATAATTTGATGTATGAGTGTGCTACTTATTTGCTTTAGAATGTTTATAAATTAATAATTAGAAAACTAGAAAATTTTAATAAATTAAAAGAGAAGAAAAAAAAAATAGAGAATTATGACTTTTCAAAGAGGAAAGGTGAAGGGGGTACATATTTGGTAAACATTACATGTGGAGGTGAAGTAGTAAAAGAATAGAGAAATTTTGTCTAATTGTGTCAATAGTAGTATGAATGAGGTAAAATAAATAAATAGAAATTTTGTAGAAAAACATAATCAAAAGAAAAACAGATTTTCTCTTGAAAAATAATAATCCCTTAAATTTTCTATAAATAGGCAAAAGTTAGAAAAATTAGGATTAGTCACTCTTTACCCTAATTAGAAAAGAAAATCAGTAAACTAGGAGAAGGGAGAACAAGGGGAGAAAGAGGAACAACTCAAATTAAGAGAATTCACTGCAAAAAAAATCAAGTAAGGGAGCTTTGCACCATCTCTATGATTTATCTAAAGTTCGAATACGAGAAAATAGCTTTATTCCTTCTCCTTGTCCTTTCATTAATTCTTGTGTTTTGTTGTTTGTGCTAGGTCTAACCACTATAAAGTTGTGAATGAGAAGAGGAATAATGGTCAGAGCCGTAGCAAGCCGTATGATAATGGAAATCAGAAAGATAAGAAGAAGTCTGACAATGAGCATGAGACAAGTGGGGGAGATGACTCCAATCTTCTTCGCTGCTTCCGGTGTGGTGGAGCAGGACACAAGGTAGCAGAGTGCAAGACAGAGACTCCGAGATGCTTCAAATGTGGAAAGCCGGGACACTCCTCGAATGAGTGCAAGAGTGTTGTGACTTGTTTTAGGTGTGGTGAACCGGGGCATATTAGCACTTATTGTGACAAGCAGAAAAAGACACCAGATGCTACGTCTACCAAAGCGAAGGTGTTCGCCTTGATGGACTAGGAACCAGAAAAACTTAAGGTAATTTTCGAGGACGAAATTTTTTTTAAGTGGGGGAGAATTGTAACACCCCAAAATTTAAAAGTATTTATTTTATTAGTATTTAGTTAATTCCTAATTTATCTAGTTAATTTGTCTTGATAAGTTAATAATTTGATGTATGAGTGTGCTACTTATTTGCTTTAGAATGTTTATAAATTAATAATTAGAAAACTAGAAAATTTTAATAAATTAAAAGAGAAGAAAAAAAAAATAGAGAATTATGACTTTTCAAAGAGGAAAGGTGAAGGGGGTACATATTTGGTAAACATTACATGTGGAGGTGAAGTAGTAAAAGAATAGAGAAATTTTGTCTAATTGTGTCAATAGTAGTATGAATGAGGTAAAATAAATAAATAGAAATTTTGTAGAAAAACATAATCAAAAGAAAAACAGATTTTCTCTTGAAAAATAATAATCCCTTAAATTTTCTATAAATAGGCAAAAGTTAGAAAAATTAGGATTAGTCACTCTTTACCCTAATTAGAAAAGAAAATCAGTAAACTAGGAGAAGGGAGAACAAGGGGAGAAAGAGGAACAACTCAAATTAAGAGAATTCACTGCAAAAAAAATCAAGTAAGGGAGCTTTGCACCATCTCTATGATTTATCTAAAGTTCGAATACGAGAAAATAGCTTTATTCCTTCTCCTTGTCCTTTCATTAATTCTTGTGTTTTGTTGTTTGTGCTAGGTCTAACCACTATAAAGTTGTGAATGAGAAGAGGAATAATGGTCAGAGCCGTAGCAAGCCGTATGATAATGGAAATCAGAAAGATAAGAAGAAGTCTGACAATGAGCATGAGACAAGTGGGGGAGATGACTCCAATCTTCTTCGCTGCTTCCGGTGTGGTGGAGCAGGACACAAGGTAGCAGAGTGCAAGACAGAGACTCCGAGATGCTTCAAATGTGGAAAGCCGGGACACTCCTCGAATGAGTGCAAGAGTGTTGTGACTTGTTTTAGGTGTGGTGAACCGGGGCATATTAGCACTTATTGTGACAAGCAGAAAAAGACACCAGATGCTACGTCTACCAAAGCGAAGGTGTTCGCCTTGATGGACTAGGAACCAGAAAAACTTAAGGTAATTTTCGAGGACGAAATTTTTTTTAAGTGGGGGAGAATTGTAACACCCCAAAATTTAAAAGTATTTATTTTATTAGTATTTAGTTAATTCCTAATTTATCTAGTTAATTTGTCTTGATAAGTTAATAATTTGATGTATGAGTGTGCTACTTATTTGCTTTAGAATGTTTATAAATTAATAATTAGAAAACTAGAAAATTTTAATAAATTAAAAGAGAAGAAAAAAAAAATAGAGAATTATGACTTTTCAAAGAGGAAAGGTGAAGGGGGTACATATTTGGTAAACATTACATGTGGAGGTGAAGTAGTAAAAGAATAGAGAAATTTTGTCTAATTGTGTCAATAGTAGTATGAATGAGGTAAAATAAATAAATAGAAATTTTGTAGAAAAACATAATCAAAAGAAAAACAGATTTTCTCTTGAAAAATAATAATCCCTTAAATTTTCTATAAATAGGCAAAAGTTAGAAAAATTAGGATTAGTCACTCTTTACCCTAATTAGAAAAGAAAATCAGTAAACTAGGAGAAGGGAGAACAAGGGGAGAAAGAGGAACAACTCAAATTAAGAGAATTCACTGCAAAAAAAATCAAGTAAGGGAGCTTTGCACCATCTCTATGATTTATCTAAAGTTCGAATACGAGAAAATAGCTTTATTCCTTCTCCTTGTCCTTTCATTAATTCTTGTGTTTTGTTGTTTGAGTAAGGTGTTAACGATTTTATTTAAAGAGCTAATCTTATTATTTCAAAGTGGTGGCTTTTACGTGTTTTCTTTTTGTGTTTGGATGCTTTTGATTTTGGTTAAGTTTACTTTGATTTTTGGCTTGTGATGCTATGCTACTGCCTAATCTCCTTTTAACGATAAAAAAAAAATAGATATATTTTATAGTTTGTTTGGTGGTCCTACTAGGGTGTATATATGTTCTTGAGACTTTAGTATTGGGGTTTTCGTGAATGTTTGAAAAACATGAATTGAGTTGATAATCTACTAGTTGAGTTTTTTTTTTATATTGCTTTAAATGTTCTAAATAATTTTAAAGATGAATCTGAATTTTAAAGTCCAGGACGAAGCAATTCCTCTATCAATCTTGTTTGTGTCCGTCCCCCCTTTTTGTCTCTGGTTGTTGTGCTTAATTTGAAGCTGGTCTCTTTGAAATAGATGATAAGGAAACAAGATAAATAATTAGAAGTGAGGGAAGAAGTCAGATGCTCTGCTAGGTGAAGTATATATATTTATATCTTTGCATTTATCATAAAAATAATAGAGACATAAAAGTAGTACCAGGAGACAACAATAGTAGTGGTTCCTGTTGTACCCCAATTTTGGACCTAAAATCATACATCATTTTCTCACTAACAAAAAAATACCAAAAAAGATCTTGTTGTGTTTGTTTCTTTTGATAAGACAGGGTTTTCGAATCAATTGAAAAAGTCAGCTGTTAGCCAAAGTCAAAGTTTGACTTTTCGTTTTTTGGGTCAACATTGAACCTCTAAAGTCAAATATCATGAAAAACATGTGAAATTATCAAGTTTGATCATCAAAAATTAAGAAAGTCAAGAAAATGTCCAAAAGTCAAAGATTAAGGTTTTTTTTTGAAATTTTTTCTAAGTTATAGAACTTCATGGTCATGAAGGTAACTTTGCATGGTTGTAACTTCCTCCTCAAGCCAACAAAATTTTCAAACAAGAGCTCTATGTCAAGACCTCATGGCAAATTGCAACTTGGTGTAAATATTAGAAGTCCTAAAGATTATTAAAGTGCTTAAATGGATGGCCAAAGTTGATGTTCCAAGTTGTTGAAAAATTCTGATAAGAAATTTTTCTAAGTGTTTTTATCAGTTGCAACATTGATTTTTCGTGGCCAATTATCTACATGATATAAGTTGATTCAGTTCAAGTGTCCAACATCAAATTTGTAGAGTGCCATGCCCTCTTTCTATTGATACCAAGATCGTGAATTTTTGTGGATTGAGCAACAAGATTCGAAGAGGCAAAGTGGCCATGTTGAAGCAGATTTATTGTTCCATAATCATGTCAAGTTTCTTGATCAAACCAATTCCAACATTATGATCAGTGATTACAGGCCTATGTTGCTTCTAAACCTCAACAAAACTGATGTTTTACACAAGTCTTTGGTTCATTACACAAGTGTTTGAAGCATTGTCCAATGGCATGTCCTTTATGGTACACTTTTTGCATAAAAGCTCCATTGACATTTTGTAAAGTTGGCTTTTTTCCAACAACCCTTGCATTGAGCTTTGTTATTGTTTCTTCTGATCACACTCCATCCAAAAGATCAGAAGCAAGCCTCTAAACTCATAGAAAGCTTCTCACTTTGCCTCCTTGATCACTCCATCTCACATTGAAACCACAAAGCTTTTTCAACCACTTTTGTAACTTTAGAGACAAACCAGCATCCAAAGCCAACAAACCCCAATCTTGTTCACTTATGAAGACCAAATGAACCCTCTATAAAAGCCCCTCAAGTCTCAGAACAGGAAACACACAGAAAAACACAAAAATTAACTCAAAAACTCCATTCTTGCAACTTGAAAACCTTGAACTCGAATCTCTTAATTTCTTCGATTTTCTTCCAAACTTTTCATTGAAACATCATCACTATATCATAATTAAACTTCTGTATGCATTAATCACCAACTGTAACACCTCCATTACCACCTCCAAAACACCATTTTTGCCACTTTTAACTTGATTTGGGTAGGACAACTCAGAAGGTTTCAGAGCAAGGTGACTGTACCATTACGCTCCTGGGGACTCAAGGAAGCTAAAGGTACCATTTTTGCATCTCGAAACATCACTTGAAGGGGCATTGGACTTTCTCCAATTGGTAAGCTTTCTTGAGAATTCAAAATCCCTAATACATGCATCATTTTGAATAAGTTTTGAAGAAAAAAATGTACTTTATAATGTGAGGATTGAAACCCCTAAGTTTTATGCTACTGATTGTTCATTTACACCAACTAATTACATTTTGTTTAAGTTTAGGGTTCTTAGTTTTTGGTTGATTACGAGTTATACAGTTTATTATAGTTAAAATAAATGCCATATTTAGATTCCTTGTGAAATTCTGAGCAAAATGGTATATTAACATGTCAAATTTGGTGAACAAATGAAAAATACGATTTTTGCCATGGTGTTGTTGTTTAAAACGCGAACAGAGGAAGAAGAAGGAGATGGCGCGCGCTGTTTCGTTCAAATATCAGATTTAATACTTAAATGAACAAAGTGCGTTTTAATCATCAAGCGCGCGCTGGTTCAGTGGTTGGAGGTTTGTTTTCTCATACAAAGGTCACGGGTTCAACACCCTCCTCACCCTTTTTCTTGAAAATCTATTTATTTTTCTATGTTTTTGTTTCTTTTATCTTTGTACATATTATTAAAAGTATCTAAAAAATCTCAAAAAATATATGTGTGAGTCTATTGTTTTTTTGTGAAATTACTAAGTTCAAGTATTAATACTAAAAAAAAAAAACCAAAAAAAAAAACTTTTTTAATGTCAAAATATAAAAAATGTTTATTTTTTATGACTTTGCTTTCTTTAATTATTTAGTTAGAATACAAAAAAATATAAAACAACAAAAATGATAACATTTATTTAGGCTTGTATGTCTTGGCATTGCATCATGTTTATTTTATGCTTGTATCTCTATTTTATAATTATGCCTTGTCTTCGTATTTATTTAGTGTTTTTTTTATTTATTCGTCTATTTATTCGTTTATTCGATATGGTTGTAATAATTAATTGTTCGATATGGTTGTAATAGTGTAGGACTCTATTTATTTATCGTTTTATTTACTGCTTTCTTAGTTCACACACCACACACATAAAACGCCAAAAAATTCATTTCCAAGGGATAGGACTCGTAGTTAAATTTCAAATTAATTACGAGACTTTCTTAAAACCAAAAACAACAAAAACAAAAAAACTCTTTTTCCAAAACAAACATGCGATCCCTTTAAAAACAAACGCAAGTTCACCTTAGTCTCAATGTTACCACAATCAATTTTCAACATGCTAGTATCTACAACTCTTTTCTTTACAACATCTTTTTTTTTTTTTAACACAAAAACGAATACACTTTCGTTTTCGTCAACAACAATTACATTTTCTTCACAACATATTTTCATTACAACAACGAATACACTTTTGCTTTCAAAATCAAACCACTTTCATAAATACAAAAACTTCTCAAAATCTTCTCTCTGTTTTATTTAACACACTCTAATCAAACTTTAAGTTGTTCACAACTAAAAGACACAAACCAACACAATTCTCTTTGCCATCTTCGGCTTTACAATACATTAGATTTCTTTCATCTTTAGTTTCAAATTCTAAATGTTTTTATAAGCATTAGCAAGAATTCAATCATTTTCTTCACAAAAGAGATGGTTTAGCGTGCTTATGTTAACATTTAAAAGGTGAAACTTTAAATGACGCTAATCTCTTGCTTTCCTAAAAGACATACAACATACACTCTCTGTTTCCAAGAGAACTACGCGAGTTTTGATCCTTCACAAAGGGTACGTAGGCAAAGGGGGTACATACTCCTTTCCAAATTCAAAAACCATAAAAAACATGCGTCTTCTTCTTATCTTCCTTTTCCATACATCTTCTACCTTATTTCTTTCTTCTATACAACTTCCCCCTCCATTCTTAAAGCATGTTTTTTCCAAAAGCACTAAAAACATATAAGAGGTTACCATGGAGTACCATGGGCGCTTGGGGTGCTAACACCTTCCTTAAGCGCAACTAACCCCCGTACCTTAGAATCTCTTCTTTAAAAAGGTTTTCAATTTTTCCCCTCCTTTGGAAATGAAAAATAAAACTGTAGTGGGGCATGCCTCAAAAATCCCGCAACAGAAAAATGGCGACTTCACTGGGGATGCTCTCCTTAAGAGGGTTGAACCTAACTTATGTGTTTATATGTGTTTATTTATTTACATGCTTTATATACCTTGTGGGGATTCTTTGAGTGGTGAGACAAGCACAATACACCTGCTTGAGTGAACACATAAGATAGAAATGTGGTGGAATCATAGTTTTGTGTTTGGAGTAGTTCTGCACATACATGTGATATGGCCACGCTCGAGTGGAGGGTTTGTAAAAGTAGAGTTTGTCGGCACTAGTAGTGGTGTTGGCGACCCTATTTTTATAGATCCCGAGAAGCTTGAGTAGCTTTTAGTTACCTTTAAACCCATCTTGGCCCTTAGTATGTAGCGCGATGGCTAAAGTCATAAGTAGTTTTGATTTTAGTTGTTCCGCGATGCTACGCTCAAACGAGACTTTTCTTCGGATATTTCAGTGAGCCATGAGTAGTTATGCGCACCTGGTATTCAATAGGAAAGTTGATGACGTTGGGAACTTTGTAGAACCCGTGTTATAAAATGAAGAAAACCAATAGTTCATACCTTGTGGGTGGCTTTTACCTTTGACTCCAACATTATGATATCATAACCAACCATGTTTGCCTATGTTTGTGCTTGTTACATTACCCCATCTCATTCATCCATACATCCATGCATACATTGAAACTTTTTTTTTTTTTTTTTTTTTTTTCATCTTTCAAAGGATCTAAAAGTATTGGTCGTATCATAGGTATGGATCTTGGAACAAGGAACACAAAGAAGTTCACTTTCAGAAATCCGGATTTGACAAAGTTGAAGAAGTTGGCTACTCATATACCTTTTCGTGTAGATTTCCAACGTGAGTATGGTAAGCTTTTGGACATTCTCAAGAATGATATACAAGACGGACTTCTCCAAACTCTCATGCAGTTCTATGATCCTGTGTACCATTGTTTTACATTTAGAGACTATCAGCTCGTACCCACTTTAGAAGAATATGCTTACTGGACCGGGTTACCTGTCAAGGACACTCCGCCTTTCACCGGTCTTGAGAGAGATCCCGATGTTTCAGAGATTGCTGCTGCTCTTCATCTTAGTGCATCAGTTGTGCATGACAATTTGACTACTAAAGGAAACTTTCGTGGTTTGACTTCTGAGTTCTTGTTCAAGAAGGCTTTTGAGTTTGTTGAAACAATGAGTTTCCCGGTTGTAGAGGCTATTTTCGCTGTTTTGGTTTATGGGTTGTTGTTCTTTCCGAATGAAGATCGGTTTGTGGATTTACAAGCTTTTCGAATTTATTTGATTGGGAATCCAGTTCCTACTTTACTTGGTGACACTTATCATGCTATGCACAAGACTACTTTGAAGGGAGGAGGGCGTGTTAACTGTTGCGCACAATTACTTCATAAGTGGTACAACGTGCGCCTGCCATGGGATGATGATTTCAGAAAGAATCCAAATAACCTTCGTTGGTCTCAGAGAATCATGCCTCTCACTTACAAGGACGTTGGATGGTACTGTAGGGATTACGACGAAGGAGTGATTATTGACAGTTGTGGGGAATTTACTAATGTGCCTCTCATTAGTACACAAGGAGGTATTACCTACAACCCGGCACTTGCAAGGCGTCAATTTGGACTTCCCATGTTAGAAGCTCCCAATAGTCGTCTTCTTTTCAGTGAGTACTATGACAATAAAGATAATGATGTGGTCATTAGGAAGAAGTTCGCGAAGGCTTGGAGGACCATTGTCAAGAAAGAAAGGAACAATTTGGGTAAAAGAAAATTGGTGGTTGCTCAACCATATGTCGATTGGGTTGTTGATAAAGCTATGAGACTCAAGATGCCCTATTCTCTCGAAGTACCTATACTTCCTCCACCTTTGCAAGATGATAGCTCAATTCCTGCATCATCCTCAGTTCCTGCACCACCACCAGTTGCTACGCCGTCTAATGCTGTGATAGTTGACCTCAGAAGATCCTTGGCAAAAATGGAAGCTGAAAGAAATAGTTGGAAGAAGAAATATCTGGCAGCCGAACAAGAAAAGGAAGGTTGGAAAAATAGACATTTCTTTGAAGAAGCTGAGAGGGAGGCCTGGCAATCAAGGTGCGGCGATCTTGAATCTGAAATAGAGAGGTTGAAGGAGGAAGCGAAAGGCGGCAAGCAAATGATCGAACAATATGACACATGGCTGTTCGAGAAGACAGATGAGCTCGAAAGACTCAAGAAGCAAAGATAAAGTGGCTAAGAAACAAGTAGTACGAAGAAAGGGACCCGTAGTCTGTTTGTGTCAGTCTATGTAATGTTCAGTGTTTTAATGGTTGTAATGTGTCTTTTCTATGTTTTTTTTTTCGTTTCTCTGGTGTATTTTCTTTTTTAGCAGTTGTTATGTGTGTTTCAATCAGTTGTAATTTGTGTGTTTTTACTAATGAATCAAGGTCCCTATTTTATGATCCTATTCTACTTTAAGGTCCTTTGAATATGAAAAAAAAAAAAAAAAAAAAAAAAACAAACAAACAAACAAAACAATATTCACATTTCCTTCATTTTCTTTGCATAACATATCATGCATCATTTGCATTCATGATTCGGTTTTCAAGGTTCTGAGTCTCTCGTTCTTGACAGATTCTGGCCCGACGCAGTCGTTACAAGCCAACTCGCACATACAATACTCGTGCAAACTTCAAGAAAAAAATGGAAGGACTTGAACAAGAGAATCAACAGTTGCAAGAACAGATCACCGCTCTGCAGGCTAGTGTAGCCCAATTGACGGCTATGTTTGAATCTTTGAATGCGGTGGGGGCTATCCCTATTCTGCCTCCTCCAACACAGGGTTTGAATGTCTCTATCCCAGGAAACATCCCGGTCTCAGCTCCATTGGTCTTCGTCAGTCAACCAATGTCCACTGCTCCAATGCATTTCTCATGGGGTATGCCTGTTAATTTTGGCGAAGAGTCTCAACAGAATCATTCCAATGTTCAATTCCAGGCTGTTACCATTCCACAGGTTACAGTTCCTATCCCGCCTCCTGCAATGACTACTCCACCTCTCACTATGAATGTAAGGCCGTTCGAGACAGAACCTATCTATCATGCTAATCGAGCTGAAAGCGTGATATCTGTTGGTCACAATGAAGAAATTCAGAATCAGGTTGACGAAATCCAGCGAGAACTTCGTGCACTCCGCGGTAAAGAGTTGTTTGGAAAGAATGCTCATGACATGTGCTTAGTTCCAGATGTTGACATGCCTCCTAAATTCAAAATGCCTGATTTTGAGAAATACAAGGGGGATTCTTGCCCACAGAGTCATTTGATCATGTATTCTAGGAAAATGGCTGCATATACAAGAAAGGACCCGCTGTTAATTCATTGCTTTCAAGATAGTTTGACTGGTGCTGCTCTGAAGTGGTATGTGAGCTTAGATCGTGAGAAGATTCAATCTTTTACTGATGTGTGTGAAGCATTCATGCAGCAATATAAATACAATGTTGACTTGGCACCTGATAGAGATCAGCTTCGCTCTCTGTCCCAAAAAGAACGGGAAAGCTTCAAAGAGTATGCTCAGAGGTGGCGCGGACTGGCCGCACAGGTTAACCCACCTTTAGATGAAAAAGAGATGACGAAGACGTTCCTGAAAACACTCGACCCATTCTACTTTGATAGGATGATCTCCAGTAACCACCGTGATTTTACTGATGTGGTGGAAACTGGCGTACGTACGGAAGAAGCGATTAGAGAAGGACGTTTGATGAGAGATGCTTCTGGTTCTAGTTCTGGAAATGGCAAAAGGTACGGTGCTGGATTTGGGAAGAAGAAGGAACAAGATGTAGGCATGGTCGCCCATGGTAGGCCAAGGGGAAATTATTTTCATCAGCCTCAACATCATGTAGCTGCCGTTGCAGCTCCTCTAAATGTTAGCTATCAACAACAGCCGCCGAATCAACCACAAAATCATCAACCACAGAATCAACGATCCCAAAATCAACGACCACATAATCCACCGCAGAACCAAGCACAAGGCAACGATAATCGTGCTCAAGGACCGCCTAGGTTTGACCCCATTCCCATGAAGTATGCTGAGTTATTGCCCGCATTACTTGCAAACAAATCTGTTCAGCTCAGGCCACCTCCACCAGTGTCTAATCCCTTGCCATACTAGTATAGGGCTGACCTTACTTGTGCATATCACTCGGGAGCACCAAGTCACGATGTCGAGCACTGTTATACCTTGAAGGGTGATGTACAAAGATTGATAATGAACGGCAGGTTGAGATTCAAAGATACAAACCCGAATGTGCAGGCAAATCCACTTCCTCTGCATGGGACTGCCACTATTAACATGGTGCAATGTGATGCAGATTCTTATCGGGTGTTCAATGTTCGACAGATTAAGGAATCCTTGGTGCAAATCCATGTCGATTTATGCAAGCTATCTCTGTTCCAACATAATCATGCTGCTTGCATGACTTGCCCAAGAAATCCTAGAGGATGTCAGAAGGTGAGGGATGACCTACAGACTTTGTTGAATAAGAGAGAACTAGTTATCACATACAAGAAGAAGGGTCACGAAGAATCTGATGATGAATTTTATTTTGACAGTAGCGACGATGAAGTGTTTGTGATTATTCCAGAATTTACTGCTCCAAGATGCCTTGAGTTGACATATAACAGTCAAGAGCACATTGTTGAGCCTTTGGTGATCTGTCTGCCCGGTCCTGTGCCTTACGCTTCTGATAAGGCAATTCCATACAAATACAGTGCTACCATGATGAGGGGTAACGAAGAGGTTCCTATTCCTGCTTTGTCTTCGGTTGCCAATATTGTGGGATCGAGCAAAATGATGAGAAGCGGTCGTGTGCTGCCACCTCCTACCTTGAGAAAGACTGATGCTCCTACAAATGAGCCGTTGGTGGTGGAAAGGCCTGAAGTATGTGTTGATCTTGACAAGGGTAAGACCAGTGTTGGTTCCGATGTTGATGAAGTGTTGAAGTTGATAAAGAAGAGCGAGTACAAGATTGTTAAATAGTTGATTCAAACGCCTGCCAAAATCTCTATGTTGTCCTTCCTGCTGAACTCCGAAGCTCATAGAGACGCTCTGATGAAAGTGCTCGACCAGGCTTATGTTGATCACGATGTGACAGTTGGCCGTTTTGACGGCATTGTGGGAAATATCACTGCTTGTAACAATCTGAGTTTCAGTGATGAAGACCTTCCCGTTGAGGGGAGAAGCCACAACCTTGCTTTGCACATATCCGTGAATTGCCAATCTGATGCTTTATCCAATGTGCTTGTTGATACCGGCTCATCTCTGAATGTAATGCCGAAGACTACTCTTGACCAGCTGAGTTATAAAGGTGCTCCGATGCGGCGAAGTGGTTTGGTTGTCAAAGCTTTCGATGGAACGAGGAAGACGGTGATGGGTGAGGTTGATTTGCCCATTACCATTGGACCGAATACTTTTCAGATTACTTTCCAAGTTATGGATGTCAATGCTGCTTACAGTTGTTTATTAGGGCGCCCTTGGATTCATGATGCGGGTGCTGTGACTTCGACTTTGCACCAAAAGCTGAAGTTTGAAAAGAATGGCAAGATCGTAACTGTGTGTGGCGAGCAAGCTCTGTTGGTAAGCCAACTATCATCGTACTCTTGTATCAATGGTAGCATTGTGGATGGAACCCTATTCCAGGGTCTAACTATTGATGAAGGAACAAATGATAGGAGAGGTAGTGTGTGTATGGCCTCCTTGAAGGATGCACAACAGGTGCTATCTAATGAATCTACTACAGGCTGGGGCAAGTTGGTTGAATTGCCAGAAAACAAGAATCGAGAAGGTCTAGGGTTTGGCTCGATTGGTAAGGCTCCTGAATCTTCTAATATTGTCAAACCTCTTAAAGATATGTTCAAGAGTGCTGGTTTCATCTACCCAAATGTTTCAGATGAGAAGGTGAATGTCGTGATTGATGAAGAGCCCGAGGAAATTGCTGACTTGGTGGAGCGTGGAGGAATCTGCTGCAATTGGAGTGTTGTGGATGCTCCTTCTGTTGTATCTCGTTCTGAGTAATGTCTTGTCGTTGTTTTCTTTTTTCAAAATCTTTCATTCTGCCCAAGATGAAAGTATGCATTGTTTTAGGGCCTACGTTTAAGAAATAAATATTCCTATCGCTATGCCCAAAGCGAAGGTAGAACAATTGTCGGGCTTTATTTTAATGAAATCATCAATAATAAAGAGTTATTCAGTATCCACTTTATTCGTACATTAGTTTTTTTATTGCTTTCTGCTTTTTTCTGGAATATGGTAACACAAAGAACATAACAATATATCTTTTTTTTTTAAAAAAAAAAAAAATCTGCATATGCTCATTCTTTTATATCTGTTTTCTAAAAATCAAGCATAAATCATAATTGCAGATTAATTGTTGATAAACCCGTTGAACACAATGAACCTATGCCCTCTCCCAACTTTGAGTTCCCTGTGTTTGAAGTTGAAGAGGAGATTGAGGATGACATTCCTGATGAGATTACCCGGTTACTTGAGCATGAAGAAAGAACCATTCAGCCTCATGAAGAGCCTACAGAAGTAGTTAATTTGGGTACTGAAGAAGATAAGAAAGAAGTCAAGATCGGTGCATTGTTGGATGCTAGTGTCAAAGACAGATTGATAGAACTTCTCAGAGAATACATGGAAGTGTTTGCTTGGTCTTATCAAGATATGCCAGGGTTGGACACCAGTATTGTGGAGCACCATTTGCCGTTGAAGCCTGAATGTCCGCCGGTTAAGCAGAAATTGAGAAGAACACGTCCGGATATGGCGATCAAGATAAAAGAAGAGGTTCAGAAACAGATTGATGCGGGTTTCCTGATTACATCGGAGTATCCTCAGTGGTTGGCCAACATAGTACCAGTTCCGAAGAAAGATGGTAAGGTCAGAATGTGTGTTGATTACAGAGATTTGAATAAGGCGAGTCCGAAAGATGATTTTCCTTTGCCTCACATTGATATGCTGGTTGACAATACAGCAAAGTTCAAAGTTTTCTCCTTCATGGATGGTTTCTCTGGTTACAATCAGATACGGATGGCTCAACAAGATAGAGAGAAGACTTCCTTTATTACACCATGGGGGACTTTCTGTTACAAAGTAATGCCTTTTGGTTTGAAAAATGCGGGTGCTACATATCAAAGAGCAATGACAACTCTGTTCCACGATATGATGCACAAAGAGATCGAGGTTTATGTTGATGACATGATTGCCAAGTCCAGCACTGAAGAAGAACATGTTGATAATCTTCTGAAATTGTTCCAACGGTTAAAGAAATACAAGCTTCGTTTGAATCCCAACAAATGCACTTTCGGTGTTCGATCCGGAAAACTCTTGGGATTTGTGGTTAGTCAGAAAGGTATTAAGGTGGATCCTAGCAAAGTGAAAGCCATTCGTGAAATGCCTGCACCAAGAACTGAAAAGCAAGAAAGAGGGTTCCTTGGTCGATTGAATTACATATCCAGATTTATTTCTCACATGACTGCTACCTGTGGACCAATATTCAAACTTCTCCGAAAAGACCAAGGATTGGTGTGGACGGAAGATTGTCAGAAGGCTTTTGACAGTATTAAAGATTATCTCTTGGAACCTCCTATCCTGATTCCTCCTGTTGAAGGAAGGCCTTTGATCATGTACCTGACTGTGTTAGAAGATTCCATGGGTTGTGTGCTTGGACAACAGGATGAGACTGGTAAGAAGGAACATGCTATTTATTATCTGAGTAAGAAGTTTACAGACTGTGAATCTCGCTACTCCATGCTTGAGAAGACTTGTTGTGCTTTGGCTTGGGCTGCTAAACGTCTCCGCCAGTATATGATTAATCACACTACTTGGTTGATATCTAAAATGGATCCAATCAAGTATATTTTTGAGAAACCCGCTTTGACAGGAAGGATTGCACGCTGGCAGATGTTGTTATCTGAGTATGACATTGAATACCGCACTCAGAAAGCAATAAAAGGAAGTATTCTTGCTGATCATTTGGCACACCAGCCAATTGATGATTATCAGTCTCTCAAGTTTGATTTTCCTGATGAAGATGTCATGTACCTGAAAATGAAAGATTGTGATGAACCATTGTTTGGAGAAGGCCCTGATCCTGAATCCAGATGGGGTTTGGTCTTTGACGGAGCTGTCAACGTTTATGGCAATGGAATTGGTGCAGTTCTTATTGCTCCTATGGGTAATCATATTCCATTCACTGCCAGGTTACTCTTTGATTGTACAAACAACATGGCAGAGTACGAAGCATGTATTATGGGTATTGAAGAAGCTATTGATTTGAGGATCAAAATCCTTGACATCTATGGAGATTCAGCTCTTGTAGTTAATCAGATCAAAGGAGAATGGGAGACTCGCCACCCTGGCTTGATTCCATACAGAGATTATGCAAGACGCTTGTTGACTTTCTTTAACAAAGTTGAATTACATCACATTCCTCGTGATGAGAATCAGATGGCAGATGCTCTTGCTACTTTATCATCCATGTTCCAAGTGAATCGGTGGAATGACTTGCCTCGTGTCAATATTACTCGCCTTGAGAGGCCTGCGTATGTGTTCACAATTGAAGAAGCGGTTGATGATAAGCCGTGGTTTTATGATATTAAGAATTTCCTACAACATCAAGAGTACCCGCCTGGGGCATCTAAAAAAGACAGGAAAACTCTAAGAAGGTTGTCTGGCAGTTTCTTTCTGAATGGTGATGTCCTTTACAAGAGAAATTTTGATATGGTTTTGCTTCGGTGTGTGGACAAGCGTGAAGCCGACCAACTAATGTATGAAGTACACGAAGGTTCCTTTGGTACCCATGCCAATGGACATGCTATGGCTAAGAAGATGTTGAGAGCAGGTTACTATTGGATGACAATGGAATCTGACTGTTGCAGATATGTGAGAAAATGTCACAAGTGTCAGATTTATGCTGATAAAATACATGTGCCACCGACTCTGTTGAATGTTATGTCTTCTCCTTGGCCATTCTCTATGTGGGGGATCGATATGATCGGAATGATTGAACCAAAAGCTTCGAATGGTCATCGTTTCATTTTAGTGGCTATTGACTACTTCACCAAGTGGGTTGAAGCGACTTCCTATGCTAATGTTACAAAGCAAGTGGTTGTCAGATTTATCAAGAATCAGATCATTTGTCGATACGGTATTCCAAACAGAATCATCACTGATAATGGATCGAACTTGAACAACAAGATGATGAAAGAACTGTGCGATGAGTTCAAGATTGAGCATCACAACTCTTCTCCTTACAGGCCTAAGATGAACGGTGCTGTTGAAGCTGCAAACAAGAATATCAAGAAGATTGTGCAGAAAATGGTTGTCACTTACAAAGACTGGCACGAGATGTTGCCTTTTGCTTTATACGGATACCGCACTTCAGTTCGCACATCGACTGGGGCAACTCCATTTTCTTTGGTATACGGTATGGAAGCAGTACTCCCCGTAGAGGTTGAGATCCCGTCAATGAGAGTTTTGATGGAAGCAAAGTTGACAGAGGCTGAATGGTGTCAGAACCGGTACGATCAGCTGAATATGATTGAAGAGAAGCGCATGACTGCTTTGTGTCATGGGCAGTTATATCAGAACAGGATGAAAATGGCTTTTGACAAGAAAGTTCGACCTAGAGAGTTTAATGAAGGTGATCTTGTGCTCAAGAAGGTCTTGTCTTTTCAACCAGATGCTAGGGGCAAATGGACTCCCAATTATGAAGGCCCATATGTTGTCAAGAAAGTTTTTTCTGGTGGTGCCATGATTCTTACAAACATGGATGGTGATGAACTCCCTCGTCCAGTGAATGCAGATGCAGTCAAGAAGTACTTTGTCTAAACAAAAATAAAAACAAAAAAAGTGTATATAGCTCGTCAAGCTGAAAACCTGAAAGGGCGGCTTAGTCAAAAAAGAGGGCGTCTTGGTGGATCGAAAACCCGAAAGGGCGGTTCATACAAAAATGAGACAAAAAAAAAAAAGAATATATACACTTCCCGATAGATCAAAAACCTGAAAAGGCGATCTAGGCAAAAGTTAGGGAAACAAGACAAAGTAACTGCATTCACTTGAGTTCGATCATTTGGGGCACGTGTTGGCCAATGAAGAAGTTATGATCAAAATCATTTGTACTTGGAAGCTGAGGACACAGTGGAATTCAAAAGTTGTTAGGGAGAATAGATTTATTGTGTTCAATGTACCTTTTCCATTTTAATTACCAATTCCAATTTTGTAATGATCCATGGAGTCACGCTATTGGCAGACTACCATTCTTATACATGAATTTGAGCCTTGCTCTCATTGTTTGGATTTCATTTTTCTAGTCTTACAAAATTTCTTTATATTTTGATGATTTCAATTAAAATAAAAAAGGACATATTTCAAAAAAATATACATATACTTTTAAAATAAAAACATAAACAAATGCGCTTTTGATTAAAAGTAACGACAAGCGTTTTCTTTAGAGCGAATACAAAAAGAAGGAATATCCGCGACTACTCCAATTGTGGTTAATTCTAATACGCAAGTTTGATTCTGATGAGGGGGGGGCATTTTGCTGAAAGGAGGATACATCCCCTATGAAAGTTGACAATGTTGTACAGTCAAGTTTAGTATACAGATCGTTTCGGATTGAACGATCATTTCCCCAGAGAAGTTGTTCCTTCCCAAGAAGAGTTCTCTTGCTTTATCTACAATAACATCTACACTTTGCAGAGATATCTTGAGCAGTGACGCGACGTTGGCTTGTGTTTCCGGTTTGGTCACTTTGTCTGTCCGACAAAAGATGTTTCACATACATACATATACACATACATTCATAACATACAAGCATTCATACATACTTTCATATATTCAAATATAGCATTTACATGTGCCATGAGCATTTACATTATTCATACCTTGTTACATCATATACTATATTCCTATCTCTTTTGTCTTGTCTGTGTCTACAAAATAGAGTCGGGATGGGCATGTTGTTCTTTCCAATTAGAGTGTCAGTTTAGGCAGATAAATGTACATCTCTCTTGTTTCAAAAAAATTCCCCACTAGACTCTTCTCTTGTGGATGATGGTTGTTTCAGTTTTTTCCTACAACAAAAGGAAAATTCCCAATTGAATTTATTCTTCAATTGGACACAAAGTCTTGTTTTACCGTTTCCCTCCAGTTTGTTCCCGGATTGGACATCATTTCAAAACAACAAGCGACAAGTTTTCCGCACAAGAAGCTTGTACTTTACAAGATACATTTTACAGTTCCTCAGGTGGCTTTATCCCCAGTGAACCTTATCAATACATTACACAAAAGATCACACAAATCTTTTCTCTCTACAAATACATACACTTATACAGTTTAATCAGTTCGAATCACTTTTCAAAGTACTCGCCAGAGTTACTTCCCTTTAAGAGAATCATGTTACCAGGGATGACATGTAGAGGTTGTCTTCTTTATGCAATCCGTCTCTTTGTAAGGCGGTGGACAATACTCTTGTTCTCTATGGAAATTGTCTTCTTTATGCAATCCGTCTCATTGTAAGGCGGTGGACAATGTTCCTGTTCTTTGTGGAAGTTGTCTTCTTTATGCAATCCGTCTATTTGCAAGGCGGTGGACAATATTCCTATTCCTTATAGAGGTCGTCTTTTATCTGCAAGCTGTCTCTTTGAAAGGCGGTGGACGATGCTCTTATTCTTTGTAGACGTTGTCTTTTATCTGCAAGCTGTCTCTTTGTAAGGCGGTGGACAATGCTCTTGTTCTTTATAGAGGTCGTCTTTTATCTGCAAGCTGTCTCTTCATAAGGCGGTGGACGATTCTCTTATTCTCTATAAACGTTGTCTTTTATCTGCAAGCTGTCTCTTTGTAAGGCGGTGGACAATGCTCTTGTTCTTTATAGAGGTCGTCTTTTATCTGCAAGCTGTCTCTTCGTAAGGCAGTGGACGATGCTCTTGTTCTCAGTAAACGTTGTCTTTTATCTGCAAGCCGTCACTTTGCAAGGCGGTGGACAATGTTCCTGTTTTTCTTGTAGAAATTGTCTTTTATCTGCATTCCGTCCTTGTCAGGCGGTGGACAATTCTCTTATTCTCTATAAACGTTGTCTTTTATCTGCAATCTGTCTCTTTGTAAGACGGTAGACAATGTTCTTTTCACATTACTATCATCTATATGACAATAAGTAATATTCTCCCCAGCACTTTACTTTGTTCCCCAGTGGAGTTCGTTCTTCCAATGGACTTGGGGCACATCTTATTATTTTCCCAGTCGGGCCATGTTATGTTCTTCCCCTGTAGAGTCCTGACTATGACTTCTTCCTCTGTCTGTCTCTTACAACATTCATACAAAACATTCAAAAAAATTCCTCATCTGCATTTTTGCATTCACAATTGCATCATAAGCATCGTTAGAGGATTTTAGGTCCAAAAATGGTGCACGTTTTATATTTAAGTCTCTTCAATCCCGTCTAGATAAAGATTTTAATCTTCATCTCTCCGGGTGAAGAAACTTAAATAGGGGCAGCTGTTGTACCCCAATTTTGGACCTAAAATCATACATCATTTTCTCACTAACAAAAAAATACCAAAAAAGATCTTGTTGTGTTTGTTTCTTTTGATAAGACAGGGTTTTCGAATCAATTGAAAAAGTCAGCTGTTAGCCAAAGTCAAAGTTTGACTTTTCGTTTTTTGGGTCAACATTGAACCTCTAAAGTCAAATATCATGAAAAACATGTGAAATTATCAAGTTTGATCATCAAGAATTAAGAAAGTCAAGAAAATGTCCAAAAGTCAAAGATTAAGGTTTTTTTTTGAAATTTTTTCTAAGTTATAGAACTTCATGGTCATGAAGGTAACTTTGCATGGTTGTAACTTCCTCCTCAAGCCACCAAAATTTTCAAACAAGAGCTCTATCTCAAGACCTCATGGCAAATTGCAACTTGGTGTAAATATTAGAAGTCCTAAAGATTATTAAAGTGCTTAAATAGATGGCCAAAGTTGATGTTCCAAGTTGTTGAAAAATTCTGATAAGAAATTTTTCTAAGTGTTTTTATCAGTTGCAACATTGATTTTTCGTGGCCAATTATCTACATGATATAAGTTGATTCAGTTCAAGTGTCCAACATCAAAGTTGTAGAGTGCCATGCCCTCTTTCTATTGATACCAAGATCGTGAATTTTGGTGGATTGAGCAACAAGATTCGAAGAGGCAAAGTGGCCATGTTGAAGCAGATTTATTGTTCCATAATCATGTCAAGTTTCTTGATCAAACCAATTCCAACATTATGATCAGTGATTACAGGCCTATGTTGCTTCTAAACCTCAACAAAACTGATGTTTTACACAAGTCTTTGGTTCATTACACAAGTGTTTGAAGCATTGTCCAATGGCATGTCCTTTATGGTACACTTTTTGCATAAAAGCTCCATTGACATTTTGTAAAGTTGGCTTTTTTCCAACAACCCTTGCATTGAGCTTTGTTATTGTTTCTTCTGATCACACTCCATCCAAAAGATCAGAAGCAAGCCTCTAAACTCATAGAAAGCTTCTCACTTTGCCTCCTTGATCACTCCATCTCACATTGAAACCACAAAGCTTTTTCAACCACTTTTGTAACTTTAGAGACAAACCAGCATCCAAAGCCAACAAACCCCAATCTTGTTCACTTATGAAGACCAAATGAACCCTCTATAAAAGCCCCTCAAGTCTCAGAACAGGAAACACACAGAAAAACACAAAAATTAACTCAAAAACTCCATTCTTGCAACTTGAAAACCTTGAACTCGAATCTCTTAATTTCTTCGATTTTCTTCCAAACTTTTCATTGAAACATCATCACTATATCATAATTAAACTTCTGTATGCATTAATCACCAACTGTAACACCTCCATTACCACCTCCAAAACACCATTTTTGCCACTTTTAACTTGATTTGGGTAGGACAACTCAGAAGGTTTCAGAGCAAGGTGACTGTACCATTACGCTCCTGGGGACTCAAGGAAGCTAAAGGTACCATTTTTGCATCTCGAAACATCACTTGAAGGGGCATTGGACTTTCTCCAATTGGTAAGCTTTCTTGAGAATTCAAAATCCCTAATACATGCATCATTTTGAATAAGTTTTGAAGAAAAAAATGTACTTTATAATGTGAGGATTGAAACCCCTAAGTTTTATGCTACTGATTGTTCATTTACACCAACTAATTACATTTTGTTTAAGTTTAGGGTTCTTAGTTTTTGGTTGATTACGAGTTATACAGTTTATTATAGTTAAAATAAATGCCATATTTAGATTCCTTGTGAAATTCTGAGCAAAATGGTATATTAACATGTCAAATTTGGTGAACAAATGAAAAATACGATTTTTGCCATGGTGTTGTTGTTTAAAACGCGAACAGAGGAAGAAGAAGGAGATGGCGCGCGCTGTTTCGTTCAAATATCTGATTTAATACTTAAATGAACAAAGTGCGTTTTAATCATCAAGCGCGCGCTGGTTCAGTGGTTGGAGGTTTGTTTTCTCATACAAAGGTCACGGGTTCAACACCCTCCTCACCCTTTTTCTTGAAAATCTATTTATTTTTCTATGTTTTTGTTTCTTTTATCTTTGTACATATTATTAAAAGTATCTAAAAAATCTCAAAAAATATATGTGTGAGTCTATTGTTTTTTTGTGAAATTACTAAGTTCAAGTATTAATACTAAAAAAAAAAACCAAAAAAAAAAACTTTTTTAATGTCAAAATATAAAAAATGTTTATTTTTTATGACTTTGCTTTCTTTAATTATTTAGTTAGAATACAAAAAAATATAAAACAACAAAAATGATAACATTTATTTAGGCTTGTATGTCTTGGCATTGCATCATGCTTATTTTATGCTTGTATCTCTATTTTATAATTATGCCTTGTCTTCGTATTTATTTAGTGTTTTTTTTATTTATTCGTCTGTTTATTCGTTTATTCGATATGGTTGTAATAATTAATTGTTCGATATGGTTGTAATAGTGTAGGACTCTATTTATTTATCGTTTTGTTTACTGCTTTCTTAGTTCACACACCACACACATAAAACGCCAAAATATTCATTTCCAAGGGATAGGACTCGTAGTTAAATTTCAAATTAATTACGAGACTTTCTTAAAACCAAAAACAACAAAAACAAAAAAACTCTTTTTCCAAAACAAACATGCGATCCCTTTAAAAACAAACGCAAGTTCACCTTAGTCTCAATGTTACCACAATCAATTTTCAACATGCTAGTATCTACAACTCTTTTCTTTACAACATCTTTTTTTTTTTTTAACACAAAAACGAATACACTTTCGTTTTCGTCAACAACAATTACATTTTCTTCACAACATATTTTCATTACAACAACGAATACACTTTTGCTTTCAAAATCAAACCACTTTCATAAATACAAAAACTTCTCAAAATCTTCTCTCTGTTTTATTTAACACACTCTAATCAAACTTTAAGTTGTTCACAACTAAAAGACACAAACCAACACAATTCTCTTTGCCATCTTCGGCTTTACAATACATTAGATTTCTTTCATCTTTAGTTTCAAATTCTAAATGTTTTTATAAGCATTAGCAAGAATTCAATCATTTTCTTCACAAAAGAGATGGTTTAGCGTGCTTATGTTAACATTTAAAAGGTGAAACTTTAAATGACGCTAATCTCTTGCTTTCCTAAAAGACATACAACATACACTCTTTGTTTCCAAGAGAACTACGCGAGTTTTGATCCTTCACAAAGGGTACGTAGGCAAAGGGGGTACATACCCCTTTCCAAATTCAAAAACCATAAAAAACATGCGTCTTCTTCTTATCTTCCTTTTCCATACATCTTCTACCTTATTTCTTTCTTCTATACAACTTCCCCCTCCATTCTTAAAGCATGTTTTTTCCAAAAGCACTAAAAACATATAAGAGGTTACCATGGAGTACCATGGGCGCTTGGGGTGCTAACACCTTCCTTAAGCGCAACTAACCCCCGTACCTTAGAATCTCTTCTTTAAAAAGGTTTTCAATTTTTCCCCTCCTTTGGAAATGAAAAATAAAACTGTAGTGGGGCATGCCTCAAAAATCCCGCAACAGTTCCAAGTTGAGTTTTTGTGTCCGTTCAATGTGTAAGGTTTCCTAAGACTAGAGATAATAGTTTATTGACTAATATTAATATTTTTCTAAAACTTAACTTTCAATCCAAGAACTTGTTTTGTGACTAACAAGGGTATACTATAGGTTCTTTTGCTTAAAATAAATACTAGAAAACTTCTTTGAATAATTAAAACTATTTAGAACTTATTAGGATCTAGTTTATTGAGCCCCAAACTATAACCCTTAAATTTGAAGGCTATCTAATTAGTGCTATAAGTTGCTGCTCTAGAATAGTATTTGAAAATAAGATTAATTTTGGGAATTAAATTTGATCGTTGATGTTTGGTTGACTATCGTGGTGGCCTTATTACCAATCTGCCGTTGTTGCTACTAGATTGTTTAAATTGCTGATTTAATGTCAATTGATGTGGTCTATTGTCCTTAATTATTGATGTTTGAAAATAAACCGTTGTTAGAAATGTGTTGTACAATTGTTGCTAACGATGTTGAACTATGCTATTAGAAATATGTTGAATGATGTTGTTAATTATAAACAGGATCATGTTTTCGTTCATGCGTTTAATGATGTGGAAAAGATGATGAAATGATGTTGCAATGATGTCGCAATCATGTATAAATGATGTAGCTATTATATATAAATGATGTAGAAATGATGTAGCTATTGTATATAAATGATGTAGCTATTATGTATAAATGACGTAGCAATGATGTAGCAATTATATATAAATGATGTAGCTATTATATATAAATGATGTAGCAATGATGTAGCCCTTGGTACCATAGGGGAGTCTATAATATATATATATATATATATATATATATATATATATTTATATATGTGTGTGTGTGTGAGAGAGATATATCTGACTTACTTGTTGTGGTTAAATGTTGTTTGATTGTGAGTGCACGCGCGATCATCCGCTATAGTGACCTTTTCTTTGATATTTGTCTTGCTATCTCTTCTTGCTATTGTACTTCGGTTATCATTTGATGTTTTGTGCTCACCTTTACATTTCCCCTCTGGCTTGGCCCTACGGTGTGCAACCGTAGTTTTCAGGTAGGAGTTCAAGCTTAGATTTGATGTTCGAGGTGGCTTTAGAAGTTGCCTTACATTACTGTTTTGAGTCTTTTGGAGTCGCTCTGGATATCTGACTTGGGGAACTTCATTTATTGCTTTTGAAATTGTCATTTAAAGTTCTTTTGAAACTTTGTTGAATTATTTATGGATGTTAGGAACTTGTTACCTTTTTATACTTAATTTTAATTCAGACTTTGTTGGAGAAATAGCTTTATTATTTTATTTTTTATTTTTTATTTTTTATTTATTTTTGAATTTAATTCCGTGCATGTTTAAAATTACTCTAATAAATAGGTTTAACTTGGTAGAGAACGTGACACCCTTGTGTTGCTATTTTACAATATTAATAAAATTAGCTAAAATAATAGTTGGGAAATCAGGGTGTTACAGGGGTCATGTTGTAGTATTCTTTTCGACGTGAGGCTCACGTAGATGTTGCTATGATGTGTATTCCGAGGATGTTGTGGACCTTTAGACACCTTTAACCCATCTTGGCCTTTTTTAGGGTGTGGTGCGATGGCTAAGCCGAGAGGTTCTTGGATTAGTTGTTCCGCGATACCACGCTCAATCGAGACTTTCCCTTGGATATTTCATTTGGCCGTGAGTTCAGTTATGGACATTGGTATTCAATAAGGAAAGTTGATAACGTTGGGAACTTTGTAGAACCCGTGTTACGAAAAGAAGAAAACCAATAGTTCATACATTGTGGGTGGTTTACCTTCTGACTCCAACTTTGTGATATCTCAACCAACCATGTTTGCTTATGTTTGTGCTTGTTGCATCATCAAATCTCATTCATCCAAAAAAAAAAACTCTTTCCATTGGTTTTCAAAGGACTTCACAATCATCATGGACCTTGAAAAAAAGGGTTTGCTTTGAAAAAAAAAAAGGGTTTGCTTTGAAAAAAATTCTTTTGATCATTTACAAACAAAAAAATGAGGTCCTTTATGATAGATATCCTAAGGTCCTTTGAAAATCAAAACAAAACTTTCTTTACATGCATTATTTTACATTCATGGTCCTATTTCCAAAAGTTTGAGTCTCACAAGTTGATCAGTCAGAAATCAAGTTGTCTTGTTTGAGTGATCTGACGCTCTTGTCAAAAGTCAACTAGTAAGTATAACACTTATGCCATTAAAAGAAAAAAATGGAAATAGTTATGCAAGAGAACATTCAGCTTCGTGAAGAAATCACCACACTTCGGGCAGAATTGGAAAAGAAAAATGCCCTGGTCACTTCATTAATGGTGACACAAAATAACCACCATCTCACTCCTTGAGCAATTGTTTTTTCCTTTTCAATCTTAACAAAGGCATCAGATTCAACAACAGTCTCGACCACAACACAATCTCCATAAAAGTCAACAACAAGGAGCACCTGACCACAATATTGAATATTGTCTGACTTTGATGGGCGAAGACCAAAAGTTGATTGAGGTTAACAAATTTCTCTTGAGGATATAGACCCAGCTCTGTTATGCATGGATATGGTTTGATACCATTGGGTTGTTGTTGATGTTACCTCTGCTACTCTCTTATCCAATTGAAGTTAGTGATACAAGGAAGTAGGGGTGAAAGCGGATCGGACAAAACCAATGAAATCGGGGATCCAAACCAATCCATACCGAAAAAAATCCAATCTTTTTTGGTTCGGATCAAAAACCGAACCGAACCAAGCTAAACCGAACTAGTTTGGTTCGGATCTCGGATTTTATTTTTGAAAACCGATGAACCGGTAAACCGAACCGATCATCTTATAACAATCTATTTGGCTCATATTTTGACAGTTCCAAACTACATTCACCTTCAAACAAAACACGTAGGTAGATGTAGTGCACACAACAAAAGCAAACATAGAAATTATGTTATTTTTTATTAGGTTTATGTTATTATTATAAGTCGTTTGAAAAATAGAGTTTAAAATATATCGTGTTTGAAAAAATAATAGCAAATATTATACCGGAAAACAAAATGTTGCGAACCGAGTATAGTATCCGATCCAAACCGATCCAAACCGACTAATTCGGATCGGATTCATTTTTAAAAACCGAACCAAACCGACCTAAACCGAACCAACTAAAAGTTCATTGGTTCGGACACCGTATTCACTCAAAACCGATCCAAACCGGTCCAATTTCACCCCTTCAAGGAAGTTCATCCTTATGGTCGCGAGGCTTTTATTTCTTTCTTGTCAAGTATTTGTTTGCTTTTAAAATTTTGTCTTTTATCAAGCACTTTCAATACAATAAACATGCATGTTTTTTTAATCAATCCATTCATATTCACTCTTTTCTTGCTTTATTACTTACAAACTTGGAGCGAGGATGATGAAAACAAATAACTGATTTTTGCTGGTATATGTTTTCAATGGTGAAAAACCTAGTTGATGATGTAAGGTCTTGTTTCAATTCCTTTCACTATTTCATGCGGAAAAAAAACAACACAAAAAATTTCCATGTAAATTGAGCCATTCTTGCATATGTTTTCATTGTTATCTGATTCTCCCAGTTCCTTGAGATACATCTTAAAAAAAAAAAAACAATTTTGGTTTGACACTTGACATGACACTTTAAAAGTATATAGGTTGTTTTTGCACTTATAGGCAACATTATGAAGGTTTAGTAATGATTCAATAAAATCGGTACTGTTTTAACACCTTAGACTCTCAGAAGTATGCAAGATTAATTTGAGTACTAATTTTGACAAAGTCTTGAATTTAAGTTTTAAAGTAACTCTTAGTAGTTTATCTCAGCAGTCGGCACCATCTTGAACACAAACTAAGTGGGAGATCGATGAACATAAGTGAATGATCCATAAATGAAAGTTTGTATACTTTGGTTGATTTTAAAAAGTAATGCACTTATTAAGTTAGACACCCTCACTCGGTCGTTTAATCCAACAGTTGTTGAGCATACAAAGAAAAACCATTGTAAGTACACCCATTAGTAGTTGGTTCAAAGGAGTCTGATTTTGAACTTGGTAGGGCGGGTTACGATTCGATCCTCCACAACTACATTTTGGGAAAAGAGAAAAAGGGGTTTACCAAAATTATGTTATCAGCACCCCTCGATATATGATCATAATCACTAACAGATTTCCTACCATGAGCGTGTACAAGATAACGGGCTTAATGTGATTGTACTTGAATGAAATGGGTGATTAAAACTTTAAGCAAAAGTTAGAGTCACAATAAAATACTTCAGGTTTGTCTTCATATGATGGAAGTCTTTGACTGCAATTGTGGTTTTGTTTTACTACAGTATCCTTGGTTTTGATATCAATTACTTGATTTTCCTATCTAGCCGGCAACCACGTATGATTAGGGTTGTCGTGTCCTGTTTCAAACTTGTGTTGAAAAGAGTCACTATTTTTATGCTTAAGAACAAGCAATGTACAAGTGTGGGGGAATTTGATGACACAAACTTATATCATTTTTTGGCTTGATTTACATGAATTATCTTAGTTGCATACTATAATACTCAAAAGACCTAGTTGAAGCTAGGTTAACTGTGAAGGCATATTCAGCAAGTTTATTGTTACACTGACTCCTCTTGTTTGTTGAGTAATTAATAATTACCTTTCCTTTTACACATCATATGTGTTTCCATTCAAAAAGAACAAAAAATATATGTATGTTCAAAAAAAAGGGTTTCAATTTCAAAAACTTGCATGTGCATGATATCAAAAATACTTTTCAAAAGAAATAATTTTACTTGCAAATTAATACTTGACATCAAAGAAGTTTGAGCTATGGTCTAATCAAGGACAAAGTTGATTTGAGACGCTCCTGGCTTGGAGCAAGTTACATATGGATTATGCCAATCAGGGGCAAACAAGTTGAATATCCTGCTTAGCAAGGTTGAAATGTGTTCAAGATTTGGTTTCTCTACAAACACCAGTTAGTCAGAGACATACCCTTCAAGGTTTCAAGCACTTGGGGCATACTATGTCAAGATCATATCTTCCTGAAAGGTTACATGTTGTGAAATATGGCAAAACCTTGGTTGTCATTACCATGAGCATGGAAGAGTTTATACTTTTAGTGCAAGCTGTTGCAATTAACAGATATAATGCATAATGTAAAAGGTCAACCAGTCACGTTCTTCGAGCGATTCTTTCAAAGATTTATTAGACTAATGCAAGAATCTAAAGCAAGGGGCAAGTCGTCTCCATTCTCTCAAGTTGTTCATCAATAGCAAACATATTTTTTCTAAGAGAATCTTAACAGTCATCTCAAGAAAAGGGTACATCCCCAATGAAGTTTGAGAGTTTTGTCTTGAGTACAATCAAGTTTCTATACAGATCGTTCAGTTGAAACGGTCATTTTCCAGAGAAGTTGTTCCTTCCCTGAGAAAAGGAAATCTCTTGCTTCGTCTACAGCAACATATACACCTTGTTGAGATACTTTGAGTTGCACTGCGACGTTGACTTGTCTCCAGTTTCGTTCGTCCTGTCTGTTTTGTCAGCAAATATTCATAGCATACATTTTCATACATTCATACATACATTCATACATACATACATAGCATTTACATGCGTTACAAGCATTTACATCATGCATACATTGTTACATCATATACAGATTTCTGTCTCTTTTGTCTTGTCTGTGTCTACAAAATAGAGTCGGGATGGGCATGTTGTTCTCTCCAATTAGAGTGTCAGCTTAGGCAGATAAGTGTACATCTCTCTTGTTTCAAAATTCCCCACTAGACTCTTCTCTTGTGGATGATGGTTGTTTCAGCTTTTCTTACAACAAAAAGAAAATTCCAGTTGAACTTATTCTTCAGTTGGACACAGAGTCTTGTTTTACAATTTCCCTTCGATTTGTTCCCGGATTGGACGTATTTTCAAAAACAACAAGTGATAAGTTTTCCACACAAGAAGCTTGTGTTTTATCAGATACACTTTACCATTCCTCAGATGGTTTTATCTCCAATGAGCTTTACAGATATATTATGAAAGATCATACAAATCTTTTCTCTTTATTAAAGACCATACAAGTCTAATACAATTTTCTGAAGTACTTTCTAGAGTTTGTTTACTCCCCAAAAGGTTTGTGTTACCTTTTCTCATTTTACTATCGGTTAGTCGATAGTAGTTGGTTCATAAACATTGTATGTTAGTGTACAACGTTCCAGCTGTCGGTCAGTCGATAGTTGATGATCTTTTCAATGTTGTATGTCAGTGTACAACGTTGTTGATGTCGGTCAGTCGATAGTTGATAACATCTTTCCTCTTTACAAATACATACACCTATACAGTTTAATCAAACTTGATTCACTCTTCGAAGTGTTCGTCAGAGCTACTTCCCTTTAAGAGAATCATGCTACTAATGGATGACATGTAGAGATTGTCTTTTATCTGCAATCCGTCACTCTGTAAGGCAGTGGACAATGCTCTTGTTATCTGTGGATGTTGTCTTTTATTTGAATTCCGTCCTTGTCAGACGGTGGACAATGTTCATGTTCTTTATAGAGATTGTCTTTTATCTGCAATTCGTCTCTCTGTAAGGCGGTGGACAATGCTCTTGTTATCTGTGGATGTTGTCTTTTATCTGCATTCCGTCCTTGTCAGACGGTGGACAATGTCCATGTTCTTTGTAGAGATTGTCTTTTATCTGCAATCCGTCTCTCTATAAGGCGGTGGACAATGCTCTTGTTATTTGTCGATGTTGTCTTTTATCTGCAATCCGTCTCTTTGTAAGGTGGTGGCCAATATTCTTATAGAGGTCGTCTTTTATTTGCAAGCTGTCTCTTTGTAAGGCAGTGGACGATGCTCTTGTTCTCAGTAGACGTTGTCTTTTATCTGCAAGCTGTCTCTTTGTAAGGCGGTGGACAATGTTCTTGTTATTCGTAGAGGTTGTCTTTTATCTGCAATCCGTCTCTCTGTAAGGCGGTGGACAATTCTCTTGTGCTCTGTAGACGTTGTCTTTTATCTGCAACCCGTCTCTTTGTAAGACGGTGGACAATGTTCTTCTCGCATTACTGTCATCCATATGATAGTGGGTAATATTCTCCCCAGTGTTTTACTCTGTTCCCAGTGGAGTTCGTTCTCCCAATGGACTCGGGATACTTTTTCTTGCTATTTTCCCAGTCGGGCCATGTTTTGTTCATCCCTTGTGGAGTCTCTACTATACTTGTCTTTTATCTGTCTTTTACAACATTCATACAAAATTCAAAAAAAAATAAAAAATCATCATCTGCATTTTTGCTTTAGCATTTGCATCATAAGCATTGTTAGAGGATTTTAGGTCCAAAAATGGTGCATGTTTTATATTTAAGTCTCTTCAATCCCGTCTAAACAAATATTTCAATCTTCATTTCTCCGATTGAAGAAACTTAAATAGGGGCAGCTGTAATACCCCAATTTTGGACCTACAAATCCGATTTGCATTTTCATGCATAAAAATATACAAAAATATGTTATTTTTCTTTTTCATGCATTTTTCATTCATTTTCATATTTTTATCATTTTTTCTCTAATTTCCATTTATTTCTAAATATTTCATTTGTATTTCACTTTATTTTATATAGTTCGTATTTTAGCGTAAAAGTCCAACAATATCAAAAAATAGTCTTTTTCTTGTTTTACGCGCATTTTATATTTTATTATCATATATTTCAAAATATCAAAAAAGATTTACATTTTATGAGCAGATCCGGAAATGAGCAGATCAGAGATCTCTTTTTTTGAAAACAATTCACGTTCGGTTTTGCACGATTTGGGCACGAAACAAATTTAATTCATGTTGATTATCACTCCTGGAACTCATTAGAACGTATTCCAATTGCCAATTTTGCTCAGTTTCGCGTAAATCGCGTTATTGAAATTTTCTCTTCCCGTCGGTTTCACGTTTATTCGTACTTTCCCGGCCTCTATTGTGAAAACTGGTCTTGGATTCATGATCTACGGACAAAATCGAGTAAGACTGTGTGTTCGCGTTTGAGTTTTGGTGAACGGACAAGATTCCGTCGAGATCGCCGGCGAAAGCTTCAATTCCGGTAACTATTTTCGTCGCCTGAAAAGAAGGTTGAAGAAGAAGAGGCTATTGCCACGTGTCGCGCTACGATTGGACCAACTGATGGGTTTGAGTGAACCGAGTTTGGGTCATCTAACCGACCCGGTTCATCTCTTGTTTTTTGTTTGGTTTATTGGGCTTGGGCCTTGCTGCTTTTTTCTGGAAATGTGACTTTTCTGATTGTTGTTTGGCACGCGTGCTATTTCTTCTGCACCCCCTACTGGCTGCATATCAATTGGGCCTTGGGCCTCCTGCTGCTTTTTCTGTTCTTATTTTTTCTGCACTCCCATTTTCAGGTTAGCACCTCTTTAGTCACTTAATTCATTTTACATGCATTTTTTTTATCATCATATTTTTTTAGCTTATTTGAATAAGTGATTATTTGGGACAATAGCTTATTTAAGCTTATTGAGTCCAAATTTGGCACTAATATTTAGGGATTTATTTTAAGACATATTTTATGTTAATTTTTGTTAGTTGCTTATTTTGCTTATGCGTTAGTACTAGCTTATTCAATAAGTGTTTGTTTGGGACAATAGCTTATTTTAAGCTTATTGAGCTTAAACTCTTACACTAATATTTTAGCTTGTTACCAAATTCTCATTGTTTTGTTTTTGCATTTGTTTGATTATCTTTTTATTTGCTCTTTCATGATATATGTCTTATATTCACATTTTTGCATCATACTTTGCATAACATTTTCATGTCACTTTACACTACATTTTTACATCATATCATATGTTACATTTTTACATTACACTACATTATATTTTTATATGACATTTAACATTACAATTTCACACTACAATTTTATTCTACATCTTTTTTGACATGCATACATGCATTTGCATTTAGATTAGGACAATGCATCATTTTAAAATGCATGTTAGAGACAATATTTTACTTTATAAAATCATTGAGCTCTAACACTAGCATTAATAGTTAAGGACCATTCTTTTGGCCTAAATTCATTTCTTTCATGCTTGTTAATTGATTCATTTTTTTTTCTTCGTTAGTTTTAAAATTGTATGCTCATATGCGATGTTTTTTTTACATGACTTTGTGATCTTGCATTTTCTTTTACTCTTTGTCATATTCACATTATATTTCACATTGCATTTTCACACTTCACATCAATATTTGACATTTTGTTTTCTTTTCTTCGTAAGTGCATTTCATACTCATGTTTATTTCTCCGCTTGCATTTTTATTGCCTTTTATTATTTTTCATTTGATTCGATATGGTTGTAATAATTATTCGATTTGGTTGTAATAGCGTAGGACTTTATTGCTTTTGACACATCATACACAACGCTAAAAAACCAAGAAAAACGAACTTTCATTTCCGAAGAGGCGCGTTAGTAACTTCTTTAGAAAAAATAGGAAAAAAAAAACTTCTTCTCTCTCTAAATAAAAATTCTTTAGTCCAAACCCAAATTAGTCGCACGATTAGTTTAGGTTTAAACTAATTTTTCTTTTTATGTCGTACCTTCTTTTCTCAACCCAATCTCCACTTACACACACAATTCTCTCTATACATCTTCTCCCTCCATTTCTTACAACTTCTTTCTCATTTCTTAAGCACATTAAAAGCAATAAAAAGTAATAAATTAGAGGTTACCATAGAGTACTATGGGCGTTTAGGATGCTAATACCTTCCCTAGGCGTAACTAACCCCCGAGCTTAGAATCTCTCTCTTTAAACGGTTTTCAACACTTTCCCCTCTTTGGAAATGAAAGGTCAATGTTAGTGGTGGAAATCCCAAAATCCCCGCAACAATACTATAATCTTGAGTCGTGGTTTGCTTCAATGATTGGTCGTCTATTTATAGCTTCCAAACTTAGATAGAGTTAAGCTAAATAATAGGAAAGTTTGTTGAAGTTTGAGAATTAAATCTTTTATCTTCAAAAGATAAAATATTGTGTTTTGTAACTTCTTCAAGCTCTTCCAATAATTCTGGCACGCGCGCAAACAAATAATCTTCTGAGTTATTATTTGTTTGGTTGAATTGATAATCTTGTAACAAACAATATTTGTTTGTATATTTGATTATGAATCTTTTTCAGAAACGCGCCATAACAAACTTACTAAGAGATGTACTTCAACTTAGGACGTTGGCATAATTGAATCTTCATCTCTAAGTAATTAATATGCTGGAACGTGAGAGACTGTGACAACAAAAACATTTACTTGAATCTTTGAGCTGATATGCTTCAGTAGAAGCAATATGTCACAGTCCTCTGTTGGCAAGATGTCAAGACATCTTGCTCAACATGTTGTTTGATCAAAATGTACGACAACATAGGGAACAAAAATACCTTTGTGAGTAATTCTTGCTTGAGGATTTAAAAATCCGCAGAAACTTTCCTGCAAAATTTTGCGCAAAAAAATGAGGACACTACACAAAATCCCCATGTAAATCACCAAATTATCAAAATTAAAGAAACAATTAAGAATACACACCCATGACAACAACTATTATAATATGTTTTGCTTTATAATTAAAACCTTTAGATGGTGCCCCAACCACATAAATGTTATATTAATGGAACTTAAATTCAATTATGGTGAGCAAAAGTTATCACAAAAACTAAAGATTATTACGAACAATACACTAACAACTAACATTTGTCTATCGAAAAAAAATACTAAAGATATCACAAACCTGACATAATAAATTTCAGCAAGTTAGTGTACCTTTTAATCATCAATATTGTGAGAAAACTACAAAATCAACACTATTGCGACAAAATCGTCGACATATAGCATGCAACGTTGATGTTGAAAGGAACAAATAAACATTATACAATATAATTAGGGTTTTATCTTATAATTTTCAAATTCAATTTACAGAATGTTCCCTGTCATAACAAAGTAATAAGCAAAGAAAAGACCACAACAAACAAAGTGAAAAATGCAATCAGCAAAGAGATTTACCCAAAATCTGAGACGAGGGTTACGGTGAGTGGTGTTGAGATATAGTGGTGGTGGTGCCGAGATAGAAGGAGAAGGAGTGGCGGTGGTTCTGAGATGGAAGGAGGAGGAGTAACGGTTGTGCCGATATGATAGAAGAAGGAGTTACGGTGGTGCAGAGAAGGAAGGAGAAGAAGCAACAGTGGTGATGCAACAGGAAGAGAGGGAGTGAAAGAGGCAAATTTTCGAGGCAAAGAGTCAAAAGAGAGAATAGGGTTTCATGAGGGATGGAAAAACTGAGGGAATTGAGAATTTTGGGGAGAAAATAATCCATTAAGATCCATTTCTATATCCATCTAATCCATCCTTTTTTTCACCCCTAGTATAGGCGAAATGTCAACCTAATGAAAATTCACACATGAAATGGAGAGATTGAAATTCAAATTCCGGTCATAGACATCCGATCTAACAATTAGGACATTTTCTGTTAGTTCAGCTAATATTGCTCCTAATATGTATTTTTGCATAAAGAATTTTATCCAAATTATTGATATTTACTGTAGTGAATCAACTGCATCATATATATTTATATATATATATATATATATATATATATATATATATATATACATATATATTTTGACAATTAATTAAATTTTTGTCTCTCACGTCAATAAAAAATTAACAAAGAAATAAATGATAACAATATTCACATTATACTGGAGAATAATTTTTTTTACAGAGGTAAGCTAAAACTCGTTTACAATTCAAGGAGTAAAAGTATATGAACTTTTGTTTAAAAGGGTGAGTTGAGGTTGCATTAAAGTTGGGTGGTAGAATTGATATTGATGATGAATCAAAGAAGTTTCCATGGCTTGCCACCATCCATATTGAATTTTTTAAGCCTTCCAAACAGCATAACAAGTATGAGAATGATCTTACCCTCATCACTCCATTTTCCAACAAATCCAATCCATTTGTTTTCGCAGTTTGCCTCTGGATGCAACTGCCGTTCACAACTGTATCCTGTAGTAAATCCTACGTTCCCATACGCACTGTTTACCATACACATGCACCAAAAAGACACATGCATATGGGTCAATTTAACAAAATTAACAACTTGAGTAAAGCCCACATAAATAATACTCACTCCGTCCCAAAATAGTGTCATACTTGCATTGTCAAAATTGTTTGTCCCAAAATAATTGTTCTATATTATTTATAACATTGTTTTTTCCTTCTTATTTTATCTTTATTACTTTATATTATAATGAATAAAAGAGACAATAAAGTACACATACACATGCACTGTTTACCATACACATGCACCAAAAAGACACATGCATATGGGTCAATTTAACAAATTTAACAACTTAGCAAAGCCCACATAAATAATACTCACTGCGTCCCAAAATAGTGTCATACTTGCATTGTCAAAATTGTTTGTCCCAAAATAATTGTTCTATATTATTTATAACATTGTTTTTTCCTTCTTATTTTATCTTTATTACTTTATATTATAATGATTAAAAGAGACAATAAAGTAACTAATAATCTATTTTTTAGTACTTCAATGTCTACTACCAAAAAAATAGGAGTATTTACAAGTTTTATTATATTTCTTTTATTTACACACTTTTCTTAAATGTATAAAATGATCAACCAGGATACTTAAATTGAGACGGAGGAGTAGTGTTTAATAGTATGCTCTGTCGATTGTTTAATTATTTCATACATATATCGAATAATATATTCTCATATCAATTAATAAATATGACAATTTATATTTTTTTATATTTATTAATTGATGTGACAACATATTATTATATATTGAATGTATGTATAAAATAATTATATACATATACTAATTAAATTCTAAATAATATTGGATAGTAGTACTTCATCTATTAAACAAAATTAACAACTTGACCGTGCCATCATGTTTGAAATGTGACCAAGTAAGAAGCATACTCAATAAAAATACTACATCTATTAAACATTCTTATATACTGCCACGACACAGAGTTGTAGAATTAATGAGGTTTTGATTTGTAGTGCAACAAGCTAAGTAACATGATAATATTCTCAATAAAATACAACATTATTGTAGACATTATTGAGTCTATTTATTATATATTTTTTTAACAACATTGAGTCTACTCTTTTCATTGTTTATAGATAAATTTCACACCGTTCAAATTTTTTTTTGGAGAGACTACATTATCTAGCTCACAAACTTTTTAATACTTTTGTCAATATTCAACCTATCAATATTTTATATTATAAATGGCCAACCTATGAATTATGATATTAACGTGTAAAAACACTTCAAAATTTTCAATAAAAAAGAAAAAGAAAACTCGAATGAAATTAGTAGTTGAAAAAAGAAACTCGAATGATATACAAATTTATAAAATTAATATATATGTTATATTTTAATTTTCAATGTCATTAAGAGTATTTAATTTTGTCATCTCCCATGTAAATAAAATTTTGAAATTTGTGTGAGCTTTGAAAGAAAAGTGGTGAAATTTGTAATTTGTATGGGCTAATTGATCAAATGTCAACTTATATTATATAATATATTTTAAAAAAGATTTTAAAAACAATTTAGTGCAGGCTAGTGCCATGCCACTATGTGCATCCGTCCATGAGTGTAGTAGTTCTGGCTAAATATATTCGTGTAGATGTTATGCATGATATTTTTATGTTTTTTTTTTCTTTCTAATTTACTCTTTTAAGATTTAAGAGTATTTACTTCTGAACTATTCAATAATGTTTTAACCGGTATAATTTTTTATAAAATATACCATTGGATTAAAAGTTTATATCATATAAATCATTTGTCTAAAATTTAGACAAATCTAAAATAATTTGATATTTTATTGAGACACCTAAAGATTAACGACGTTTAAAAAAGTCACACAAACCGTCAATTTTGATATGTGTCAATAACATATCTAATCATTTTAGATTTGTCTGAAACTTTACACAAATGATCTATATTATATAAACTTTCAATCGAACAGTGTAATTCTATAAAATTTATATCGGTTAAAATATTATTGAGTGGTTCAAAGATAAATACTCGCAAATCTTGAAGGGTTACACCATGTGTCACCTTTTTTTATATTTTTTTTTTATATTTGTCAAAAATGGTTAGCTCAACTGACAGAAAATAATGAAATTGTTAGACCGGACGTTAGTGACCGGAGTTTGAATCCCGGTCCATTTATTTTGTATGTGTGAGTTTTTAATAACTTTGTCATTTCCTCTACATATATAAAAAAAATTTACTTTATTTTTATTTTTTACCAACGAATGGAAGACAAGAAGGCAATATGTTGTGCCGCTAAGTCTTTTCCGATGAGAAAGAAACCCTCTTAGAAATAACATTTGTTATGCGTAACCATTTGAAATCTACGTAGTTGAAAGTTTGCGACCCTTGCCTCCGGTGAGAAGTCAACAATATCAAATACAAATAGTATAAAAACAAATTAATTTATTTTGAAATTAATTATTTAAACACACTTTCTCATGTTTAAACACACCTTTATTTTTTATATGTATTTAGGAAAATTGCTATGCATGGCAATATATATATATATATATATATATAAGGGATTGTTAATTTTGACCCATGTGGGTCAAAGTTAATAAGTATGATCCACATGAATTACTCCCGCCTCCCCCCCGAATTCTTCTCCGCTCGCCACCCACCCTCTTCTCCGCGCGCCCACCTGCGCGCCCCCCACCCGTTGTATTTTTTACACAGGTCATACTTGCTACTTTTATATATATATATATATATATATATATATATATATATATATATATATATATATATATATATATAAAAGTAAAATTATTGATTAAAAAAATCAAGTGTTTACTAAATTTTTTGAAATGTACCTATAAATTAATTAGTTTGACTTAAAGTGAACAAGATATGCGTAAATGAATAATGGTGGAATTACCAGAAATCTAACCTGATAACTTCAACAACGATATTCAATACGTTGAAATTGAGAGGATCTTCCTTCAATTTTTTCCTCTCAGTTATGCACACTAGTATGATGAATATGACTAAATAGGAGAGTTGAGAAAATATCAAATTCTCCGTAACTTTTCCCCTTATCTTTGTCATTCTCTTACTTTTTTGTGAGTTTTTCCCATCAATACCTTTCAATGGGAGAAATGAGGTGTATGGAGGAAGGTACCTGTACACGTGTATAAATTATTAAGAAGATAAGATATCAGTGATTATTTATTATACTATTACTACCCAAGCTTCAATAATGCAATTTTTTATTTTAGAAAAGTTGAAACATGCAAGGTTGTTCATGTAATTTCATTCAAGTTAAATATCATTTTAATTTGTGGAAGGTAGATCTATCTGCATCATATGCTTTTAATTTGACTATCACTATACACTTGTCCTAAATTTTTTTTTATAAGTTTGAGTCTAACATTTTTGAATAATCGAACGGCTATGATCTATAGAGTTAAAACTCAAAAGTTAGTTTATACAGTTGCATGCGGATGATATCCCCTGTTTAAAACATATGGCTGAAAGTTGAAACTATGTATTACATGTGGGTGTACTTTTATTTTTTGTAAACTAAAGGTATTATCCACATATAGCAAATGTTTTTCTATACATAGTTAGTTGTCATCATGATTTAACTTTGGATAAAATGGTTAAGAGATTTTAGTATCTAACAATTGTGCCGCACTATATTTGGTGTATGTGGATGCATATGATTTAAATCAATAATAAGATGAATGATACTAATAATAATTGGTGGATGGTGAAGATAGAGATTAAGTGAGAGAAACTAACATCATGATTACAAACAATACCAAGATGGCTTGTGATAGAATTGAGATATCCAGAATAGTTTCACCCGTATGTCTTGAATTCACGCTTTGGAATAACACACCAATGAATTTTTGATAAAAATTCAACCCCTTCAAACCTTCTGAATCCCAATCCATTACACAAAACAATATAACTTGAACCACAATAAACCCAAAAACAGTAGCCACAAGAAAAACTGAGTGTTTCCTCTGAAGTAAGTGTTTGTAACCTACTTCTTCAGAATGTTTCAAAAGATATCTACACTCTTTCTTCTTGTAAAATTTCCCCAATACCCATATGCAAAATCTCAAGCATGAAGGATACAATGTGTTTCCAAGAAGAACTTGTGGGATAAGCATAAGAAGAAGACCTGAATTCTTTCTAAACACAATCATGTTTTCATTTGTTGGAACAAAACCACAACTTGCAAATGTTGAAACTATAGTAAAAAGAGAAAATGTGAACATTTTTAGACCCTTGTTTTTTAGTATTTGTTTAGCACTAGGAATAATTGCAAGGTAAAGTGACACCCCAATTACACCTATAATGTGAATAATTAAAAAGTATGCAAAAACTACATAACCCAAATATTTCATAGATAAATACCTCAAATTTTCATTGGTTGTACTCAAAGATTCATGTGATATATTGTGCAAAGATTCATGTGATTTACTATGTAAAGATTCATGTGATTTATTGTGTATCTCATTTGTAACCATTTCAACTTCAAGATGGATTTGATCAACAACGAAAGGGTTTAGAGACGCAAGACGTGCGTGTGAAGAAGCGATTTTATCTAAATCAGTTTTGAGCCTTGATCTAATGAAAAATAATCCTACCATTGATGTAAAGATTTCACCACCTATGAACATTAAGATGGTAATGATGATTAATTGAGGGTTAGAAAAAATTTGCATTTCAACCGTGGACATGCTTGAAACTGTGGTAGCTGAAAAAGATGTGAAAAACAAATCTATATTTTTAGGTGTTGTTTGTAAAGAAGGGTTTAGAGCTTTGAGAAATCCAAAACCCAAAATGGAAAGAGATGTGAAATATACAATTTGAACACATAATGGATTTGTTCTTAGGAGGATGAAGCGATAAAAACATGCTGCTAAGAAAAAAATTGATTTGCTTTGACAAACAAGTCTTTGAAGTGATGTGCTACAAATGTGTTGCAACTTATTTAGAAAACAAGTTAAGATATTCATCTCTACTTTTTTGTCCTTAATTTACACAAGTGACTATTTAATTTGTGTTGCAATGAATTCCAATGCAAGAGGGTATTTAAAGAAATGTTTTCATGCTGCTAAAGTTATAATTGATGTGGCCTTTTTTTCAGTCAAATAATTGAGATGCATATAGGAAAATAATTAATATAATATTGCTTAATTGGAACTTCTGTATTTGTTCCATTATTAAAATTTTGGAAATACAAATACAATAATGTGATATTTGGTTGGTTCAATTACTTATAATATTCATTTTAAAATTAATACTAAACTATACTAAAATTAATACTAAACTACATTATTAAACTTTTGGAAATACACATCATGTTCCACACAACATTTATTTATTTCACTTGCGCATCTAATTTATGGACCATTTTATTTTAACATGTTCAACTTTCACTTTACAATATAACCTTACCTTTGATTTTTTTTTGACGAAACCTTACCTTTGATTGTGTGGCGCATATTGCTGCAAATAGAATTTGCTCAAAAGGTATTCCTCCATTCTATTTTTATGTAGTGCGAGAGGATTTGCGCATCTTTTATTTTTCTTGGTTTTGAATTTGTAGTCGTGTTGAACGCTCTTTTTTTTGTTCTTTGTCGGATTGGTGTCAAAATTCGATGGCTTGTTGCCAAAGTCTATAATTATATCTCTTTTGTATTGTAAGGATTGAATACCCCTTGTACTCCTTATAATGTCATTTCTTGGCTTATAAAAAAAAAATGTACTGCGAGAGGATTTTTGGGTCGAACATGACCTTTTCATTAAGCAATTCCACCTTTCAGCTTTAGTACTGAAGTTCCATCCCGAAAAACATTTGTTTACAAATTTTAATGTAACATCATTAAATCTTATTTTTTTGGTTTACCTAACATCACTTTTTTTTTGGTTTACCTAACATGAACATTATTTTTTAAACTATCCTCTAATCAATTAATTTACAATTATACTAACAAAGAGGCATGGTAAATGGATTTATGGGTCAATGAACTTGTTTATTTGAAATACGTTTATTAATCAAAATTATTTCTTATAAAAAGTAATTTTAAAAGACATTTAAATTCAAATGGAAGGAGTAAATGAAATGTAGGAGTGTTAAATTCTTTTGAGGGAGATTTGCATCCTTTGAAAGTTCAATTTCTCACTTATTTGTATTTTTTTTTTAAATATTACAATCTCTTTTGCCAGGATTTGAACCCTGAACCTCCAGTGGCTCATTAATCCTTAACTCAATTGATCAGCTTAACCAATTGAGCTACCCATCCCCCTCACTTATTTGTATTTAATGTATGCACGTTTTGCCGCTAAATTTGTTGTAGTAAAACTTATGAACAATTAAGTTTTAAAAGTTATGAGAAATAATCTCAATTGAATATCATTGGATTTCTTTGCCATGAAAAAAATCGTAAATCTCTTGTTTTTTTTCTTCTCTAAATCAAATTGCTAAGTTAAGAGAGCTCCAATATATTAATCAAATAACAATAATACAAAAATTTGGGGGACTATACTAAAACCAAGTCAGAGCTACAATGAAATATCAACTGCCTAAAAACCTTTCCTGTAAAACCCTGAGGCTAGGGAAAAAGCAGGTGAAGAAAAAAAGAGTACAATGCCCATAACAAAAAGTTAACAAACCTATATCTAGTTAAACCACATTTATTTTTGGCAAAAGCATTACAAATACTTGAAAGAACATTATCCCACAAATGAAACTCTTGAAGATGCAACCCAAGATTAGCAATACCATCAGCATATTGATTTCCTTCTTTGTAAATATGTGAAATAATAAAATTCATATTCTTAGTTAACCCCACGTAACTGATCCACATATTTTTTTAAGTACCAAAGAATCATTTAGATAAAGTTATTGAAAGCAAGAGCAACCATGATAGAATCTGTTTCAACCCAAAGAAAATGTCAACATTTTAAATGCACAATTTTAATAGTAAACACTACCCCATGAAGTTCAGCATGATAAATTCAAACTATTGTGACAAAAAATACCATCACAAGCCCATAAACTCGGACAACCAAGAGCAGCACCATCATTTGCATTTAACCTAAGTAACCATCAGAGGAGACCAATAAATTTCTTTAATTTGAAAGGAATTAGGAGGATGAGCCTTGATATCAAAAGCTTTAAGAATTTGAAATTCCTGGATTAATAAAGAAGTTCAAGCCTTGATGTGTTGCCAATAAGAGTGTACACTAGCACTAATACTATTAATAGCATCTTGAAAGACAATCCTTTTACTAATGAAACAAAGTTGATTTCTACAATACCAATGACTATCCACGATATTAACAATTGCAACGAGCACATCCTCTCGACATTGATTAGACCACCCACGATCACAAACATCAAGATTATTTTCAATTGATGGAACAAAGGGTACCTACAAAATATAGTAAAACCGCATCCAAACATTACGAGCAAAACAACACTCAAAGAAAATAGGTACTTAGATACTTAGATACTTCTATATTTTGATAGAGATCGAAATAGAACGTTGGAAGATACGTAAGATACTAACATATGAAATGGTTCCTTATCCACTAACAAAGCCTCTTGCGCAGTTGAAGCGTGATGGGCATACTAGGTCTATGGGTGTTAGAGAATACTTGATTGGCCATAATACTAGTGGGAGATTGTTGGAGTAAGCCCTAAGAGCCAATTTATTTTCATAGTATTTGCTTTAGGAGTTTAAATATAAATATGGCATTTCTTTATTATGTTTGTAAGAGTCCAAAATAGTAAAGTTTCTAGAATAGAAAGTATGTTTAATATTAAGTGTGACTTAAACATGAACTAAATTAAACATAAGGACACTATTCTTAAAGTATCCGTAGTCGAGCTTTCAAGTGAAAAGGGATAACCTTAAAGCATAAAGACTATTATGAAGATAGACTAACGATCACATCTCCTAGATCATAGGATAAGGAGTTATCAAGTCTTGACATAGGTATATAAAATATTAGAAGTAATATTTATACTAGATTGACCCGCTATGAGAGTACTGCATGCAAAGTTATGCAAAGTGTCATAAGTAACTCTCATGGTGATAATAGTGTAAACCGCCCTTAGACCTGAAACAACTTTGTATCCTAGATGTGGAGTTAAGTACTTTGTTGCTGATCTAACATTGTCCGTAACTGGATAATCATAAAGGTAGTTGATGGGTACTTCATAAAGCATGCTGAGGGATAGTAGTGACATAGACAAGTGTTTGTCTTGGTGGCCTTTTGTAGGGTACTTCATAAAGCATTGCCTTGGTGGCCTTTTTGCTTGTTGCACAAGACAAGTGTTTGTCTTGGTGCACAAGACAAGTGGGTCTATAAATAGAACCCTTGTGCTAAAGCTCTTCATATGAGAAAAAACAGTTTCACTTACATAAGAAAGAAACTCTTGAGAATTTTAGAGTTGCAAAACCCTAAAATTCTATTCCTCCTTCTCTATTCATATGAGCCTTCATACAAAGGAGCTTGCACTCTCTTGAAGGTAGTTGTTCGTGTAGACTGGCTAGAGGCAATGTTCTTCGTCATCAACGCTCGTGATCATACTTTGTTCGTGAATCAAAGGTTTCTTCTCTACAAGAGGTAAACCATAAACACATGATTATGCTCATTCATAAGGATCTTTAAGGAAAAATTTAGAATTTTTCTTAAACTATGTCAATTTTCCTTCAATAATCAATTAATGTTCAAATTACTCAAAATGAACAAACAAGTGACAATTACATAGACTAAGTACTATTTAAAATAGACATCATTAGTTCTATCCCAAAACAACATCATCAGTACTAATTAAAGAATGTCATACTCTAACATTCACTACTTAAGAAGAAACACACATTATATCAGTTTCCTCTCATCTGTTTCTATCATCAATGAACACTAATTGTATGATACTTCTTCGTTACGTGTATTGGAGAAGTATCTGACACGTATCAATCATTTTTAAAAAAATAAAATAAAGTTTAATTGCCCCATACTTCTCTAATACGTGTATCGGAAGTATCAGACACATACTTGTATTGAATACGTATCAGACACAATACTTTGCCTTTTTTGGAGTATCAGAGCTTCTTATAACACTTTTAACAAGCTCAACCCTACTCGCCATAGAAGATAAAAATTCCCAAATAATTAAAAGGAAGAGAACCTGCCTCAATACCTAACACATTAGCAATAAGATTTTGTCTCTGACTTGTCATGCTACCAAAATAAATGGTAGATTTTTAAGGACTAATAATCTGCCCATTAGCTAAACCATATATGTCGAAAATATCTTTAAGATTTTTCAAATACATGACATGAGAAGGAGCCATCGAACCTCTAGCCCCTTTTCTAAGCTGAAGTTTGTCGAAATCATTAAGATGAGTAATACTCCGGCTCTTCTTCCTTAATGCAGAGCAGTAAAGGAGAAAGAGGACCCCCTGTCTCACACCTCTTTGACAATTAAAGAAACACACTTGTTTACAATTGACATAAATAGAGAGCTTCGCATAATGTAGATAGTCATGGGCGGATTTACCACCCGGGCTGCTAGGGCTGCAGCCCGGGCTCGGTGGGAAATTTTTGATATTTTAGAGATTAATTTAGAGTAAAATTGATATTTTTAGAAATTAATTAAGGGCAAAATTGAAATTTTTTAGTTCAAAACTCAGATTTTTCATTGCAAAATAATTTTTATTGGTGTATTAGAAGTTAATTTAGAGTAAAATTGAGATTCGTAGGAATTAATTTAGGGCAAAATTGAGTTTTTTTTTCAAATTTAAAAATTTTCATTGCAAAACCGAAATTTTTGTTTAAATTTTAAATTTTGCCCGAGTTTCATAAGTTTTCTGGCTCCGTCACTGAAGATAGTATTAAGTTAGGCACACCATTGATTGTTGAAAGCAAAACTTTTAATAAGCGCCTCAATAAGAAAATTTAAATCAAGAGCTTAATGTCCATTTTGATAGCCACATTACTACCGAAAGATCTCTGGATTAAAAGATTAATAGCTTTTGAAAGCCTGACAAACACAATCCCCAGTGTGTTGTTATACCTTGAATAAAACCTCTTTGAGGAAGAAAACTAATATGAGATATAATGAGCCAACTTATTAGCAAACACTTTACTGATGATTTTAAATTTAAAATTCACTAAGTTATGGAATCGGTCTATAGTAATTCATATGAGAGAGTGAAATGCCAAATTCCTCTTGAAATTTCAAAATTTGTCAAATACCTTCTTGAAATTTGAAAATAGACAAATTAACCCCCTAAATTTGTAAAAGATCAATCAAATATTGCTCCTGCTCCGTTTACTCTGTCTATTTTGATGGCATGGACGTTAATTGCAAACGTGATATTTGCTAACGTGGCGCCACATCACATGTGGAAAGGGATATTGATCATGATACACATCCACCGCGGGGGATAATTGACTAAAATTTGCAAAATTATAGGGTTAAATTTAATAGTATTCTGGTCAATTAGCCTCTTAATTTTGCAAATTTAGTCAATAATTACCCCTCTCTCATGTGTCGTCGTTCTACGTTGACAGGTGTAACTTATGAAATTAACGACTATATCATCAAAATAGACGGAATAAACAGAGCAGGTGTCAATTTGATTGACTTTTACAATTTCAAAAGGTTAATTATTTGTCTAGTTCTAAATTTTAAAGGGGTATTTGATAAATTATAAAATTTTAAGAAGGATTTTAGTATTTTATTTCATATGAGAAGCCTTTTAAATTTATTTAAATTAATTGAATATCACAAAATTTATTTAAATTTTATAAAAGTCTTTAATCAAATATCGCAAATTTCTTTTATAATAAAAGGTCTTTTAAATTGTTTGAAATTTGAATTGAAATACACCGTCCAACTTGATGTGACTATGTGAGTCAATAAAAAGCAATTAAATATAATTAGAGTTATGTAGGATTAGGATATAATCATTTTTTTGAAAGAATTATTCAGGATATATAATCAACCACCGCGTAGAAGCCGTGTCCAATTATTGGTTATAATATTACCGGGACTCACTATCCGTAGTACTCCCTCTATCCTAAAATGTAAGCAAATTTAACTTTTTAAGTACATTTGACTATTGATGTATTTGATTCATAATATGAGCTAGATACATCAATAGTCAAATGTACTTAAAAAGTCAAATTTGCTTACATTTTGGGACGGATGGAGTACATGCATAGTTTTGGCTTTGACTTTTGAGCAATATTTTACTTTTCGGAGAATAATGGACCTTCAATATAAGTTCATCATGTGCTACGAAGCATAATGCCTCCATGTTGCACATGGATTAGTGACATAAAAGGAAAAAGGATATCTTCAATATAACTACTCTAATGAATGGTAGTCTCAAATGTACCAAAAAGAAAAAGAAAAGAATAGTATTCTCTCATCGTCTAATCAAATAATAGATTATTAAATAATATAAAATGATTTAAAAAATATAATGAATTTACCATATATATATATATATATATATATATATATAATGAAGATATGATTAATTTGATTTTTCAATATACTTATTCAATTAAACCTAGACAAATGGCGTTAAGTTCCGCTTGAAGGATGTCAGAATAATCTGAAATTAAGCTTGACAAATACTCCCTCTATCTTCCATAGTAATCCCTCCGTCCCAAAATTAAATGTAAGTAAATTTGACTTTTTAGGTACATTTGACTATTGATGTATCTAGCTCATATTATGAACCAAATACATCAATAGTCAAATGTATCTAAAAAGTTATTAAGAGAAAAAATATATTTTTTTGAAAGTATATTTTTTGAAAAAGGTTGTATGAAAAGTAGTAAAAACAATTTTTATTGGTTATAAAAAGAGTAAAAGAGAAACTAAACTTTTCTTAAAAAGATAAATATTAATTATTTTTCTCTTATATTATTGGACAAAAAAAATTGATTTTTTTTCTTCTTATATTATGGGACGGAGGGAGTAAGTATATATATGTCCTATATAAACTACACCGTGTTTTTTTGTGAGAGATTAAATACAAGTAATAAATTCTGGGATTCTTGCATGTGGTAAGTAATTGGTGCCACCCTTATATAGAGTCTCCATTAATAGATTACTAGAGATTAAATTATATATTTAAAATATTTTTATAAAAGAAATGTAATAATTGTGATAAATATAATTACATTGTTTAACGATAAATATTATTTTAAAACATGATTATATTTAATATTAGTATATATATGTATAATAATAAATAAATAAGTTGTTTAGAAATTTGAGAATTTTTATTGATTTATATTGTAGTTTTATTTATATTTTAATGTGATTAATTTCTTATATTTGTCTAAGTTTGAAGGGATATCTCATATATATTTTACTTTAATATTGTGTAATCGTATAAGATCATAATTTTTTTTATATGAGTTGCAATTGTACATGTATCATTTATTTTATTTTATTTCAATAAGCGTTGAAGATACATGTTGCTAATATTGCGCATGAAAAATGTTGAAATAAGCTTTGATTATACAATATGATTCATATATGGTGTCTTTTGACTTTTTTTCATGGGATTTCATTTAAAAAAAGTTATGATTCAAAAAGTGTATCTATTGGTCAAATAATCGCTTGGTAGAATCATATTTCATATTCTATTCGTCAGAGTATTTTTATCTTCTTTTTTCTATATTTAATTCTTATTCTCTCTCTTAATCTTTTTTTTTCTTCAAGTTTTTGTCCTCTCATTATTTATTCTTGTTTTCATTTTAGTTTAATAGCATATATATATATATATATATATAATTCATAATTTTCTTGTTTTTAAACTATATTATTAGTTTTTTGAAATAAATTTTTATTGGTAGACCCAAAATATGCATATATTAATGGTTTTATAAAATGTAATAGATAAACTTTAATATAATATATGACACTAAATATTATGTAACATATGAAATATTACTTTCGAGGATGAATAGACAGAAAATAAATTGTCTTTACAAAGGTTGACAAAGTTTCAATATAGAATGGAGATTGTTTTAGAGGTGCCACATCATCACAATGGAGGCTTGTGAATCAATAGAGCATCCCTTTATATATATAAGATAAGATTTGAACATCAAATGATATTTATGATTATTTTAAAATTTACTCCAGGAGGAGAATCTACTCTTTTTTATAGGGGTATTGTAAAATTGGGCAACTTTACATAGGGTATTAAACGATTTACCCTTTATTAAAATATTTTCCCTTTTCTCTCATCAAAGACTGGAAAGTTAACTTAAAAAGAGTGAATTTTCATTATTATAATTAATATAATTTTTTTACATTACTCTTTTAGTAAGTGTGATAATGAGACAAACCCAACACTTTGATCTACTTAAGAGATATTTAAGAATTATTTTAATTTGAGTGATAGTTTTAACAACTCCTTAAGCGCAAAATATATTTAGTTATGTTTAGACTTTAGACTAATATTAGCTTTGGACATTATAAAGTGATAAAATCATATTCATTAAATGCAAAGAGACAATAATATGGATAAAATTGTCAAGTTAATATATGTTCTGATTTTATTTCTTTCCCCATTTCATATTACAAATAGTGGTTTTGGTTAGTTATTTCTTCATGCTTTTCAAATTTTCTCTTTTACTTTATATCCGTATACAATCTTTTATAGTATCATTTTAGTAACATTATTTTTTTTTTCTTTCATAACAGTAGACATTCCATGTTTAACTAAATATGACTGCCCAGTTAGCCAGTTTAAATTGTTAGAGTGGTTTTGCATTGACAAGAAATGCTATTTGCATGAGTGGAAACTGGTACCCTTTGATTAATGTTTTGAGTACCAGACCTAAGAGAATACACTTAATCAGGTCATTAAATGAATTTCATTATACTAGCAAAAAATCAAATGCAATATATCTTATTCTACAATATTTCATATAGTTATCATTTTGTTATTGTGTTTCTATTCAATAATTGTATTTTTTTTTTATTAACTTTATTTCTCGTAATTTCATGGACCTTACTACAATTATTGCTTTGTACTATTAATATGATAATTAGATTGTTTTCCTCTCTTAATTTTGGATGTATTGCCTTAGCTTCCGATTTATGCATATGACATTTTCTTTTCAATTATTTAAGCCTATAAAATTTTAAAGTTAAATATATTGTTTATTTTAAAATCTTAAATATATTGTTAGTCCCACAAAATCATCACGAGCTTTCAAGTTTAGTTCTCAATAAAATTTATTCAGTTTTAACCCTTATTATTGCATTTTAGAGGACACTATTTTAAGCGATAAAAAATTTAAAAATTTATAAAATTTTTTCAAAATAGAGATTATTTTACAAACATCAATATTATGAAAAACTAAAATTACTAAAACTAAAATTACTATTGAATCCCGGTCAAACTAAAATTACTATTTTAAAAAATTACTATAAACTCATACACACAAACTGGAGTAATCAGAAATTGAACCTCTATCATAGATGTTGGGCATAGAAATTTCAACATTTTTTACTTGAACTAGAAACTCCGACCAATTACCAATAAAATTAATGGTGACTAAATTTAAAAGAACGTGAATTTCTAAGGGTTAAAACATATTTAACCAAATTTTCTATAAAATTATCTTAAATAGTTATGTTGCAAAAATAATTTTTTACTTGAAAGCCTATTAGTTTAATTTTTTTTATATTATTGTCACACTTGTAATTTTTCAAACATTTATATTTTTGGACAATGTGTTGGAGTAAGCCTAAAGGCCAATCTATTCATAATATTTGTTTTAGGAGTTTAATATAAATATAGCATATTTTTATTATATTTGTAAAGTCCAAAATGAAATTCTGGCAAATTGACAGACAAATGTTGTGAACAATGTTGAAATTAAAGCAGTAAGCTAATGCAGCGTAGTAAAGCACTCGGTAAAAGAAACATAACAGAAAAGTAAAGAACACGTGAGTTTGTTAACCCAGTTCGGCGCAACTACCTTAGTATAGGGGATACCAATCCTGAAATGAACCCACAATAATAGTTAGATCTGGTGAAAGGACCAACGTAGACGCCCTACTTGTCTTTGCACCTAGATCCTACCCGTGACAGCTCTATCTAAAAACTCCTAGATATGAGACCCCTGATGATACAAAATCTCTTTTGTACATGTTTTAATGAGAACAAACATTATGGAATAAATGTTAAGTTTTATGAATGGTGATCTACTAATGTGTGCACTTGAGCTTTTGTTGAAAGCTAGATAATGATAAAAGTGGACAAAAAGGTCACTCACATCAACAAGTGCATCAGATCATCATAACAATAACATCACAAGCTTCATGAATATATTCAAAGGATATTGTTTGAATCATAAGATGATTCATTGAAAGGTTCAAGCAAGAAAGTGTTTTTCATGGTTAATAGTCTTCTTCTACACCACAAGGTTTACAATGGTATTGAATGATCAAGGAAGATTATGAGGGTCATAAGTTCAAGAACGAGGATTGAAAAACCTGCATCATAAGCTACACAAAGATATATTTGATGTTGCAAGACAAAATTCACAATGAGTTTTGTGTTACATGCTTTGAGGATTTACTACCACAATTAACATCAAAAGGAATGATGCATATTCTAAGGATCTTCAAAATCTACTCAAAGTATCATCCTACCAAGATTTCTTAAGATGAAAATATTTGAGAACGATATTCATGAGTTTTCAAAAGAGCTTATGCAAAGGGCATAAATGTTTTAAATCATTCTCCAAATTAGAAGATGATAATTCTCATGATGAGTATACTCACGCCTCCACTAAAGCATCTCAAAGATACTCAATTCACATATAAGGAATGTGTGCAAAACATCAATTGAATTATGGGAAGTTTTGCAGCAACAAGATTACATGTGTCATCCCTTAAGAAAAGCTTTAGTAGAACATTCTGAGAATATTCTCTGTCCAGCACTACACATTATGTCAAAGAAAAGCTTCAGCCATCATTCTCAGAATATTCTCTGGTATGCCTCTAAATCTCTTTCAAAGCAAAAGAACCTTTTTGATGTCAGCTCTGAGAATGTTACAAGAAAGACAGTCATCATTCTCTCATCATTCTCTGGACTCCAACGTGTTTGTTCTTCAAAGGAAAAACACTTATTTATTTTAAGTGATAAATGAACAAGACAAAAGAGCACATTCCATGAGTATTTATTCACAAGATCTCTACAGCAAAATACTCCTTTATGGCAAGACAAGTGATTAACAACTTATGAGACTTTCTAGTCTAAGTCATCACATGGAGCATGTGTCAAAGAATGTTCTTTGATCTCAATACATAATAAATTATCATTTGAATTTATTATGGTGGAAATGAACATAGACCAATGAGGAGAAGACAACAACTCTCTCACTATGAGTTGTCATGTACTTACAAAGACACATTCAATGTTCATTCTCCAAGAAGTGATAGTCCTTTCTCCAACAAAGGTTATACTCTATTATCTATCAAGCTTGTACTTGCAAAAGTACTTTTCAAATAGCTTGGATTAGATCACAGCTGGTTACTTGGAAGCAAAGCTGTCCTCACACCATTCTCCCACTATTCTATGAATATCCTTCAAGAGAATGTACACAGTTCTGCGAGAATTTTCTCTTATCATTCTCCCTGAAACATTGTTCTCATATGACAGCAAAATTCAAAAGCAACGGTCACACTTGCTCATCAAGTAATGGAAGTACAATGCCAACTCATCAAGACACTCCTCTTGGAGAACATTCTCAGAACATTCTCCAGCTCACTTTTCATATGTGAGTAACGGCTAGTTTATTGTTCTCTAATTTTCTCACACATTCTCCAAGATTCTAAAGGCTCTTCAACAACTATAAATAGCATGGAATACAGCAGGAGCAAGGCAAGAGTTTGCAAGCAACATCAATCCTACTACACTTGTCTTTGTGGACAAGATTCTTTACAAACTCTTCTTTGATCTCTTTCACTCCAAAGCTTCATAATTGCATACTTGGATCATCAATTCTATTGAGTGATTTTAGAGAGATTTTTACAGTTACTAAGAAAGCTTTATAAACCTGGTGTGGTTTTTTGCTAAGCTTTAGATCCAAACAACTCTTTGTAATAAGAAAGAGCTTGCTCAAGAATACGTAACTATTGGTTGAGCAACTACCTTGGAAGGAAAGGTAGAGATCACCTTGGGTATAAGGTGGAAGATAAGCTTTTATAGCTTGACAGAATTTTTGGTCTTGGGCTTAAGATCAAAAGAAAATTGTAATCTTGGATTAAGATTATAGTGGAAAACTCACAGGCGTGGGGACTGGACTAGCCCAGAATTCGGGTGAACCAGTATAAATTTTGTGTGTGCATTTCTCTTACCTTTAACTATTTATTTTATATAAACACACAACACACAAAGCACATTGTTTACATCTAATTTGGATTTCCATATAGTTGAGAGAACATTGAGAGAACGTTCTCAGAACAATCTCTACTTGTTCTCTTAGAACAAGTTGTTCTATAGTAGAGGACATTCTCTTATCAATCTCTTTTATTGTTTACTAACATTTATCCAAGTATGTACTTGAGATCCATTTAGTTGACTGCAGGATTGAATTTTAAAAAGGGTCACAATTCAAACCCCCCTTTCTTGTGACTAATTCTTCCACTTCAACCCCGTCTCAATTCTTACCAACAGCACAGACAACGCTGTTATCAAACACACAAGTTCACACGCAAAAGAGACACACTCTAATGACACATACTTGCTTTGTACTTAAAAGCTTACGAGAAGTTCACAATTACAACTCAAACAAACTCAGTCCTTAACTAGAATCAGGAAGATACAAGTAAGACTCACAATTAACAAGAAAAACCACTAAAACCTTAAACACATGCTTTAGTACACACACGGTTTTCCACACCCAAATTAGGGTTTGTCTTCATATATATATATATATATATTATCGAGATAGCATGGGTTGAGCTTCAAACAGAGCTTGGACGTTGTTAGGTCTAGTTGGAAAATTTTCAAGGACAAGTCATAAGTTTCCAAAAATACAACAATGTCTCTTTTGGAAATACAGCAAGGCAAGACCGCCTTTAACACTTCATCAGATATACGCGCCTTGATTAGCACAGTAGAATAGAATAAAACTTCAAGAGAATCTGTAGAAGATTGCGTACAGAAATATAACGCTAGCTGGCACGAAACTATTGATCACATAATGTTGTTCCACATTGTACAACATCTGGCCAAGCATCTGGCAAGTAGATGTTCTTGCAAAATGTAGCCAATCTACAAAAATCCAACAATATCCCCCTTTGGCAAATTTTTGGCTAAAACATTCAAGAGCCAGTTCTTGGAGAGATACACAAAAAGTTTTCCTTTTAAATAAAATATCATGGTAGATAACTAGACTACTTCCAAGGGAGCTCTTTGGACAAAGATAACTTGCAAGTAGTATCAGAGGCATTCAACAGCAAAATAACATAACACATCTAGCCTCATAGGAACAGCCAGATAAAATAAACTCTCATATAGTGGATTCATAGATAGAGGAGATAAATACTCTTGAAAAGATAAGTTCCCACACAGCAGAAGAGATAGTCAGACTTAATTGTTCCCCCTCAAAACATGCATACATATACCACAAGTGCTCCCCCTCAAAACATGCAATGCATACATCATAAAAACACCTACTACTATAATCTAGATGTCAGAACATCTGTCAGAGCTTCATGCATCATACACAATAATAGAACATAAGCTACTACAGCCACTACTCCCACTGTTTAGCCATAAATTCGAAAAACAATATTCATGCATAAAAAAAATCACATAGTAGCATACCCAGTATGGAGAGATGACATAGTACTTATTACAGACCAGAGGCACTCATAGGTTTATAAGAAATAAAAAAAAGAAACATCAAAATCAGAAAGAGGCAGTCTTATCAGAGGCAACTAACACTTCCTCAGTATCACCAACAGCAGAAGCATTTTCATTTCCTCTTTCTTCTTCTTCCTGCGCTTCCTTAATATCTTCACCCTCAACTTCACCTTCAGCCTTCAAAGCAGCAATAATCTTGTCAATTTTCATTTTTCTAGCACCAAGAGTCATACTAGTCTCAGTGAGATCAGCAATCATTTGTTTCCTAGTATGAACACCAGTTGGCTGGACAGAAGTGCCAGCTAAGTCAATAGCATGTGAATCAGATAGCAATTTGTAATCTAAGGACAAAGGACTAGGCCTCTTACAGGGTTCATCAGTGCTGTTCAAAATATCTGGATGTTGCTGGAGAATAATACCACACAATAGAATGGGAAAGGCAATAAGGAACTTGATAGCATAGGACTTAGCATGCTCCAAAAACTGATAATACATGTAGGAGCCATAATCAAAAGCAGACTTTGTACCAACAATATATATGAGCTTAGCCAAACCAGTAGCAACATAATTTGAATGAGTGGTTGGTGACCAGTTTTGAGCAGCAATCTTGTTTAAGGCAGCATACAATTGAGAAAGTTGTGCAGAAGATAAATGGTCAGGCCAATGTTTAAGCTTATTACCTATGATTGTCTTGCAGATGGTATCATCAGTCACCTCTAGCTCAAGAGTATTCTCAACAAACCTTTCAAGATAAGAGTTAATAACAAGAAGGGAAAAATTGATACACCTACCCCTAACAAACACTTTACTGTATTCAGGATTCCTTAAATAATCACAGTCTTTAGAAATATTAACTAGAAATTTCCTCACCAACTTATCATAACATACACCCATATTTTTCACCCACCATAATTCAAGACATCAACAAGTATTTGACATTTGAACACATCTTCTTTCAAGTTTCTTTATAGCCCGAGTCTTCTATGATAGATATATTTCCACCTAGCAGACCCACTTTCCAGGTGAAATGACACATTATCCAGAGGAGTTGGAGGAATAGTTAGAGGGACTTGCATACCCTTAATAGATTTTCTATATGCTCCACCAGATGGGGTAGTATCTGTCACAGTAATCTCAAAATCAGAATCACTAGTAGGAGGTTCTTTCCTTTTTAGATTCTTCTTCTTCTGATCAGACTTGGGCATAATCTTGCTCCAAGACTTAGGGGGACCATGCATAAGCTTTTTCCCAATATCAGCTGCGTTCTTCTTACTTCCTTTAGCACCTTCACCAACATTAGGTGCAATTTTAAGTGATTTGCTCCTTGTTCTACGAGCAACACCTATGGTAGAAGTCTTCTCCAAAGACTGTTCTTCAGATCCTCCATCTTCAATATTAACAACCACATTATGTTCCACATTCACTGTCTCAGCCTGACTTGCAGTTTTCTGAATCTCAACATCTTGACCTTGAGACTTGGGTGAATAGTCCTCATGAATGCTCACGGTGTTAGGAGTACTTGGAACAACCAAAGTCTCTTCATTGGCTTGTGCCAACGATGCTTGAGCATCTGGCACAACATCCTGCAACTTATCAAGAGAATCAACAGGATTCTCAGCAACAATACTATCATCATCAGTTTTCTTATCAGTAATAGCAGTAATAACTTGTTCAGTAGAGGAATTTGACCTCTCACCACCTAATTTGTCAGATACCTTAGGATTATCATAACCTAGGGTTTCAGTAACTTCTACAGTACCCTCAACGGGGTTAATCTCAGATCTGTTGACAGAAGTATCAACAACAGGTTCCACAACAGTCGATTTAAAAGGATTGTCCTTACAGTACATATCATGCATAGTTAGACCTATTGGTTGCAGAAGAGGAAGATGCTTTTCCGGAACTCTTTTTCCTTAACACCGGTACTTTAGGACGTTCCTTCACCGTCTACATGAAAAAATTAAAAGACTCAAGAGATTAGACTCCAAAAGACATCCTGGCTGTACAAACAAGACTACGACTCTCGTCACGTGATAATGGCGTCTACATCGCTAGTTGCATAAGGAGTAAAAAGAACTGCACCTTCTTCATCCTTGAACTCCTCTTCGAAGAAATCTAGGAACATAGATAAAAAAACACAAGACAAGAAAATATGCAGGGCTAAGATGTACGTACAGGTATAGAAAGTGGGGATGGGGTGTAAAATAAGAATATATATGTCAAACACAAGTAGTCAATCAAGCGTACTATCCTCTCTTGTTTATTTCCAATTTAGGGGTTATCTACTCAAATGCATTCCTAACTATATGCTGACTCCGGCCGCTAGACGCTGTCAAGGACATCCTCCCATTTACCAAGACAGATGCCACGAGACCACTTGCCACCAATGTCCTCCCAATTACCAAGAGCAACGCCACTTGACTTCACATGGAGTCCAAGCGTTATAAGTCGATCGCCCCTCAGAAAAACAGGCCAAGATCTCATATCTTGCTAGCGCGCAGAAATAATCCTCATTAGGATTTCAGGCGGCTGATCAACCTCGTACGTCCCATACCGTACGGCGGTGGACTTACACATTCCTGAATGCAACTCTATATGCACTCTCAATCACTTGATGACAACTCAAACCCGAAGTACGAATTCAGCTCTCAAAAATTTATCATATATATTATTCCAAATAGATCATATACTACTTATCTTGGTTGAGTGCAATATACCATCAATAATCTCAAAGTATCTCTATCACCCTTTCCTCTCATAAAACTTACTTCTAAACAGTAAGTTCAGTTCATATAATAAATAGTGTATGGTGACTTCCCAGGAAAGAGAGGTGATCGTAAGAGACATAGTCCACCAAAGTCTTTCCTTAGGCAGAACCCAACCAAATACAACTATTCAAAATATTCACTTCCCTTCTATCATTGGGGATCTTACACTCCGTATCTAGATATTCTTATTTCTCATCTCAAAGAGTAGTATATTCTCTTCTTAGTCTAAGAATCACAATCAATCAAATATCAACAAATAAACATTTAGACAAGTAATCACATAAGGCAAGTACAATACAACCTAAAATTACTATAGTTTATTCTTATGATAAATAATTAAGACCGGCGTAACCTCATCTAGCGATTCGTTAAAATCACTAAAAGAGAATAAGCTCTCCTTAGTTATTTATCAGTTGTGTTGTAGTGGCTGTGGACACCACTACACATATATATTAAGCTATTTTACACTAACCGTCCCGACGTGTACATAATCTTGCCCCACCTTTGTTGTGGATAATAGTCTTGAAAAATGGAACCTCCGGCGTTATTCCTGCTGATATCATGAAAAACAATGATTCACTGATAGTTTGAATATATATAATTAAATAAAATTTAATGCGGCATTATAACGGCTAAAATAGTTTAATTAAGTGTCCAAAATAAAGTTCTAGTAGAGCCTTAGTAAGGACATAAAATTCTTATTTAAAATTGAACTTTAATATAATACTTTAAATTATTGAAAATAAAATGAGTTAATTTAGGCATACCTCCGACATACTAATAACTTTTAATAGTAAATAAAGAAAATATCTTTTTAGATCTTCGACGGGATTGAAACACTCTAAAAATATTAACAGTACAACAATACACTAAGCCTTTATTGAAACGGAACCGAACCATATAATCTACTCACAACCGCGCACACACAGTTAGAGAGAACATAATTTAGGGGGGGAACATTAACATGGAATGAGATTGGCTAGTGGTATGATGAATGAATTGAGGAATGAGATTGCAAGCTATTTATAGTTAAAATTTCCTTGGCCAACAAGTTGATCAAGTTTCACATTCCATCCACGTGTGTCCCTAAGTAAGAATTTTAGGATGACTAATATATATTATGAAGAGGAAACATCACATGGTAAGTCTAGGCTAAATTTAGAGTTGTGCTTTGGCAACTAAACGTACACTATGGTCTTATTACAAACAAAATCACGCAAGATATTATTAGGCTAATATTCTTAAATGTTAAGAAACTATTTTAAAGAGTGGTGTTTTTAAATTATTTAATGGTCATTGTTGAGACGTACTAATGTGGTCACGTATATAACCACATTTACATACTACATAGTATAATAAAGTGTATTACTTCTAACTAACTATAAAAATAAATTCATTTAGAATGGTTTGATGGTATTAGTTTGAGATATGAGAATATTACTTCTTAAGGTCTTAGATTTCATTCATTCTGATTCTAATTTAAGTGCGCTAATTTGAATTTTTAAAATAGTATATAAAATATTGTGTCAAAAAAAAAATAGTATAAAATATGCCTTCACTTATATCATAAAGCATTAATACTATAGTCAAATGAGTATGACTAGAAATTACTTATAATTATAAGAAAGGAAGATATATATTTTTCTTTGATACTTGTAAATTAGAATTTATATATAAAATATATTTATATCATTATATATTTATATAATATATATGTGTGAAGAAAGCTTCGTAAGTGTAATAATAGCTACTATTTCCATAAACAATTAAAAAATATTTTATAATTATATTAATACAAATAAATCTTAATTAAATTAATACAATGATTCCAAAATATAGTATAAATATATAATTGATGTAAATATTTTACTATAAAAATATTTATTCATGCTATGATATAAAATAATAATAACTCTTCTACTAAATCATTATCTCTTTTCAAACACTTTTAAAGTTCCAATAAAAAAACTTTCAATACGAAAAATATATTAAACACGGAAAACGACCAAGTTATAAAGAAATAAAATTATCAAAATTTAAAATAAGGTAAAATATGTTGAGGTTCAAAAATCGGGATGTTACATTACTACCCCCCTTAAAAGAAATTTCGTCCTCGAAATTTAACGTATCTGATAAAAATCTCTTTTCTACTTCCTATAAAACATTACCGATGACATTGCCTTGATGGTACTCACTAAAAGAATAAATCCATCTTAAAATTTTAATCCAAATAAATAATACCTTAATCCAAATCATTTCTCAATGACATCGCTCTATCGAAAATTTTCAATCTAATCAACTATGATTCTAGACAATGACCCTTAGAGTCTAAACTACTTCTTCTTTTGGTATTACACTAAACTTTCTTAATACTTCTATTTAGCATATCTAAATAATTCCAATATATATACTTATGGGTAGCTGACCTGAAATTAGCATTGTACTGAAATATCCTCCACCTTACTACTTCACAAACTATTCTACTCCAATTTCGAATGAAATTGCAAGCACCCATAACATATCCTTCAATAAGATACTAGCTTTAGTTAATTGTGCATCACAAATCTTAAAAGATCTTTAAAATATTCAAATTGCTAAACTGAAAATCCATTTGCCGATGATACCTTGACCGCAACCTTGAAACAAATCTCAAATTCTCAACCTTACATTCGAAATCACCCTTAAACTTTATCACCGATAATTTCTCATAGACTTATGATTTGAAATCCCTAGCTTAATCAACTACCTCTATAAGATTGAATCTAGTTTACCATCTTAAAATAGTGAACAAAATGTTAGCTTTTATCTTTAGGTTGTCAAGAGACATAAATAAGTCAATCAACTCCCAATTATCCATCTTATGTTCTTGACACATTCTTCGTTTAAATTTCTAAACTCAAACCTCATTGATTATGTGACTTCTTCATCTCCCCACCATTTTTCTCTATAAGCAACTACCACCGCCTAGACGATCGTTGCATTTCGTTTATCGTTTCATCTTTCTTCGAAAAACTCTTATTCCCTTATTTCACATCCAGTCTCCATATCTTTTTTCTGAAGATTTGTTAAATTTCCTAAACTTCCATGAAAACCTTAACCTACTTTGAGGATTCCTTTCCAAAATCACTTTCAAATTGTCTTCTAATATCTAAAACTTACTTATCTAAAGTTTTCTCATCTGAAACCTATTCTGTCTTCCGAAATCCAAACGCCAACTCAACTATAATTCTTTTATTTTTTATAACTATTCTCTCTTGCTTTCCAATTATGAATTAGTTAATCCGACTCATGAATCACAACTCAATGTTAACATATCGTCATACCATCTAACCTTCGGTAGGTTTCATCCCCATACTTTTCAGATCATCCTAAATTATTTAGAAAATTTTACGACCAATAAAGAAAATTTTCTCTTCAACTCTTAAATTTATTCAATACTTTTTGAATCAACCCAATAGTATTACTCTTTTTGAGACACTATCCATGAGATGAAATCTCCAAGTGACCTTTCAATAAGTCATTCTCTATCCTAGAGAAACACATGACTAACCAAAAAAATATATGAACTTTTCTATCTCAAAACTTCACCAACCTTTCATTGATATACTACTATATGTTCATAATAACTTCTATAGAACAACAGCTCCACTTAACCAAAACTTAAACTTAAATAACCATGCATAGGACTTCACACACTCCAATGTTTTGCAACACAATTCTCCAAATCTAAAATCAAATAAAATTTCGTGTAACTTGACAACCTCCCTTGTCCTATCAAAATGTGAAGCATCTTGTTCTTCCAATCTCACAAAATCCTACTTACTGATGATCTCTTTGTTTGTTTCATTTAGTCGTCAATCTTGGGCTTTGAGTAATCGTTTTTAATATCCTTCTTAAATGATTTCAAAAATCTGACGGGTTCCTATGAATTGTCATCCTTCTTAATAAACAACATCGACTCTCAACATTAAACACTTTCGTCCAATATCTCAATTATTATTTTTTATCCATCTACCTCTCTTGAACCTTGTGATCTCATCTATATCACCAATTTAGATCCATAGACAGTCCAACTTCTACTCATAAATATGCGGTTACTTGTTTTCACTTTTAGTCCTTGTTTCAAAGACCATCTTCCGATCATATTGCATTTCTTACCGCACTGAATACAAGCTTATTTTTCTTCCTTGTAAAACCTATGTTTTCTAGCGATCATCACCTATGTAAAACCTCAGAAAACTCTAATCACCCATACTATTACCCGCATCAACTTCAACTTAAACCTTCAATCACTCTTAGACCATTTCCAACACAAGTCATTATTACCTATTCTAACTGCCTGTAATTCTTTAAATAGTTTCTCGTTATCCATATCACTAAAAATATATTCCTACTATTTGTGTGTACGATTCTTAGAAAAGTGAACTCCTTGGCACACATAACATTTATATGCTACTTGTAGAATATCTCCTTTACTCTTCCTCATAGCTGTCACCCTTGTATCCAAACCAACATTGATACTTAATCCAATTTCATAATCATCTTCTACATAATTTGGTTTCTAACTCTACCGTTGAAGTAAATGTTCAACAATATGAACTTCCAAGTCAATCGAAAGCAAACAATACCTTCTTCAATCGCAGTAGGGGTACGCAACTCGGTCTTTTTGAGGTGTAATCTTAAATTAATATTTTGTTTTTTCTTTCTTTCATATCGCTACCAACCCAAAATCCATTCTAATGATCTCAAATGACCTGACTTTCCAATCGTCAGAGTGCATTAAACTTTACCTAGTGATCTTCCTAAGCTAAACCATAAGAAAACTATGATTCCAAATTCATAAGTCACATAGTTCATAAAACTATGACCTTATGAGTAACTATTCAAGGGGAAATAGCCCGTACTGAGGCTTGTATAAATCGGACACTCTATACATTTCTAAACATAGTTATCGTCCGAGGTGGAATCAAACTGACACAGCCAGTATAACCCTAGACACTCACAGATCGATCTGAACCGACCTGCTCTGATACCATAATGTGACGCTCTAAATTTCTACAAGAATTTTTAATTAATAAAAATATGCTCTGATACCATAATGTGACGCCCCAACGTCACGGTGAAACTAAAGTAACTATTCTAACTCGTTTAGATATATAATCGCTCTTCGTGAAAGTACGAAGAAGTTTAAAACTAAAATATATCAGCAAAAGATAGACAAATATAATTTAAACTCATTTTTATTTTATATTGTAATGACAAATGTGTCTACATGAAAAAATTAAAAGACTCAAGAGATTAGACTCCAAAAGACATCCTGGTTGTACAAACAAGACTACGACTCTCGTCACGTGATAATGGCGTCTACATCGCTAGTTGCATAAGGAGTAAAAAGAACTGCACCATCTTCATCCTTGAACTCCTCTTCGAAGAAATCTAGGAACATAGATAAAAAAACACAAGACAAGAAAATATGCAGGGCTAAGATGTACGTACAGGTATAGAAAGTGGGGATGGGGTGTAAAATAAGAATATATATGTCAAACACAAGTAGTAAATCAAGCGTACTATCCTCTCTTGTTTATTTCCAATTTATGGGTTATCTACTCAAATGCATTCCTGAACTATATGCTGACTCTAGCCGCTAGACGTTGTCAAGGACATCCTCCCATTTACCAAGACAGATGCCACGAGACCACTTGCCACCAACGTCCTCCCAATTACCAAGAGTAACGCCACTTGACTTCACATGGAGTCCAAGTTTTATAAGCCGATCGCCCTTAGAAAAACAGGCCAAGATCTCATATCTCGCCAGCGCGTAGAAATAATCATCGTCAGGATTTCAGGCGGCTGATCAGCCTCGTACGTCCCATACCGTACGGCGGTGGACTTACACATTCCTGAATGCAACTCTATATGCACTCTCAATCACTTGATGGCAACTCAAACTAGAAGTACGAATTCAACTCTCAAAAATTTATCATATATATTATTCCAAATAGATCATATACTACTTATCTTGGTTGAGTGCCATATACCATCAATAACCTCAAAGTATCTCTATCACCCTTTCCTCACATAAAACTTACTTCTAAACAGTAAGTTCAGTTCATATAATAAATAATGTATGGTTGACTTCCCAGGAAAGAGAGGTGACCGTAAGAGACATAGTCCACCAAGTCTTTCCTTAGCCAGAACCCAACTAAATACAAGTAATCAAAATATTCACTTCCTTTCTATCATTGGGGATCTTACACTCCGTATCTAAATATTCTTATTTCTCATCTCAAAGATTAGTATATTCTCTTCTTAGTCTAACAATCACAATCAATCAAATAAAGATTTAGACAAGTAATCACATAAGGCAAGCACAATACAACCTAAATTTACTATAGTTTATTCTTATGATAAATAATTAAGGCCGGCGTAACCTTATCTAGCGATTCGTTAAAATCACTAAAAGAGAATAAGCTCTCCTTAGTTATTTATTAGTTGTAGTGGCTGTGGACACCACTACACATATATATTAAGCTATTTTACGCTAACCGTCCCGACGTGTACATAATCTTGCCCCACCTTTGTTGTGGATAATAGTATTGAAAAATGGCACCTCCGGCTTATTCCTGCTAATATCGTGAAAAACAATGATGCGCTAATAGTTTGAATATATATAATTAAATAAAATTTAATGCGGGTATTATAACAGCTAAAATAGTTTAATTAAGTGTCTAAAATAAAGTTCTAGTAGAGTCTTAGTAAGGACATAAAATTCTTATTTAAAATTGAACTTTAATATAATACTTTAAATTATTGAAAATAAAATGAGTTAATTTGGGCATACCTCCGACCTATAAAGCCCAGATACTTGATACGATACGGACACGGAACGATACGGATATGGCGATACGAGAAAATTTTAAAATTTAAGATACGATACGGCAAGGATACTTCAATAAAATATTAAATATATAAATGCAAAATATATAAAACATAACTAAAATTGATAATAAAGAAGCATTCACATTATTAAAATTATCAAAATAAGTAAATTATGTATCTTAAATACTATCCAAAAAGCAAGTCGTGCGCATCTTCATTTTTCTTTGACAAAAGTTGAAAATTTGTATGCACATTAACCAAATCATTAGCTCTTTTAGATTCATTTTATTTCTTTCCAAAGAATGGATAAAATATAAACACTTGATACTTCTCTGATACGCATCGGGAAGTATCTGATAAGTATCAGATAAGTGTCGACTATTTTTTATTTATTTTAATAATTGGATACTTCCCCGATACGTAAAAGGAAGTATCAGGAAGTATCTGACGCGTATCGGTATCGGATACAGTATCTGACACTATACTTGATCATTTAGAATGGTTTGATGGTATTAGTTTGAGATCTGAGAATATTACTTCTTAAGGTCTTAGATTTCATTCATTCTGATTCTAATTTAAGTGCGCTAATTTGAATTTTGAAAATAGTATATAAAATATTGTGTCAAAAAAAAAATAGTATAAAATATGCCTTCACTTATATCATAAAGCATTAATACTATAGTCAAATGAGTATGACTAGAAATTACTTATAATTATAAGAAAGGAAGATATATATTTTTCTTTGATACTTGTAAATTAGAATTTATATATAAAATATATTTATATCATTATATATTTATATAATATATATGTGTGAAGAAAGCTTCGTAAGTGTAATAATAGCTACTATTTCCATAAACAATTAAAAAATATTTTATAATTATATTAATACAAATAAATCTTAATTAAATTAATACAATGATTCCAAAATATAGTATAAATATATAGTTGATGTAAATATTTTATTATAAAAATATTTCTTCATGCTATGATATAAAATAATAATAATAATTCTTCTACTAAATCATTATCTCTTTTCAAACACTTTTAAATTTCCAATAAAAATAACTTTCAAAACGAAAAATATATTAAACACGGAAAACGATCAAGTTATAAAGAAATAAAATTATCAAAATTTAAAATAAGGTCAAATATGTCGAGGTTCAAAAATCGGGATGTTACACGGGCGCGGGTGGGATTTTGACACCCGAAAGCCCCTTTAGGTTCGGGTTCGGGTGTACCCGATATTTTGGGTTCGAGTTTGGGTAGTGTCAAATCCGCACCCGACCCTACCCGTTGCCATCCCTATCTATACATGCTTTGATCAACATCTACACCTTTTTCATTCCTTGATAATTTCACATGTGTAGGTGCAGGGGTTCTTTTAGTAATAGCATTCTTCATACCAAATTTCTTAACAAATATGGTGTCTTCCATCTGATTTACTTGAAGACCAAGAAACAAATTTAGCTCACCTACAAGTGAAGCACGCTTAACTATGGAGTTCTTATTTGTTGGGCTCCCAAAAAGAAGATGCACCTTGTTGATATAGGTAGTACCTATTAATCCTTATAAACTATCCTTCAACCATGCAGTCCCATACCTGCACCGCCTCGGGATCCCTCTCATTCCGATGTGGATTCAGTCTCTATATAGAAGCTGTTGAAGGTGTGAAAAACACAAGAAGGGGGGTTGAATTGTGTTTTGGTTTTTTTAAAACTTCTGCTAAGTTCTGAGAACCTATCAGATGCACCAGCGGATAAAGAAACACAATTAACACACACACGATCAAGAGTAAGGATAGAGAGAGAGAGAGACGAGACAAGCAATTTTATACTGGTTCCTCTCACAAACCGAGAGTAGTCCAGTCCCCTTGCACTTCCAAGGGATTTCACTATAATCACCTAGATTATTACAATGCTCAAACACACAAGTAAGAGACTTCCTATTTGCTCAAGCACAAGAGCAACAGACTTCCTAACACAAATAAGATAATAGAAAGTGATAAACACTTGATTGTGAAATCGAGAGTTTTCTTAAGATTACAACTCAAGACTCTTAAGACTCTAACACAGAATTCCTAATGAATTAGAAACACAGAGTGTCAGAAGCACAACAGAATAAAGTTCAGAAGCAGTGCTTTCAGTCTATGTAAAGGAGTAAAGTTGTATGCGTGTGTAACCTTGATCTTCAATTTGAAGTTCTCTATTTATAGGTGGAGAGAAAATAGAGACGTTTGAAGATAATGACCGTTGCAGAGGTCATTTTCAAGCCAGCTGTGAAAGGACAAAGGTAACATGGGATATTTGCCAATTCTGGTAATGCTTATCCTTTTATTCCTTTTTCTTGAGAATATTCGTCCTTATGGAGTAAAATAGTACTAACGTCACTATCCTTGATGATAAGGATGTAGTACTATGATGTATCAATCAATCACAGCCTTTAATTCAAATAATTTCCAATCATTGAATTACTATCAGTTAACACTGACATTTTTGGCTTGACGTTCAGAGCCTATGTATCAGACATATGCTTCTGAGTCTTCGGCTTCTGAAATTGTTGGTCTTCTCCATACGTTGCTTCTGATTCAACATAACTTCTGAGATGACTTGCTTCTGATTAGCATTGCTTCTGATATCTTTGCTTCTGATATCCTTGCTTCTGATATCCTTGCTAATACTTTGTTTCAGAGCTTCTTTTAACATAACATTATTTATTCTTTATAAATTAATCTGCACACTTCAAATAAATATTAAAATACCCTATTGTTCATTAATACTCTGTTATCATCAAAACATCAAGATTTAGATCTGGACATCCTTTGTTCCAACAATCTCCCCCTTTTTGATTGATGACAAATATAGTATTAATTAACAATGGATGTTATTTTAATTTACCATGTTCAACAAAGGTTCATAAGCTTTACACGCTCCCCCTAAGTTGTAACATTGAATAATTAAAATAGTTTAAGAATTTAATTTTATTTTGACTCAAATTTTTCATATTTTGACTCTTAGAGGCTAGTTTTGTAAGCTCTCCCCCTGAGTCTGATAATCAATGAAAAAATTGCACTCTTTTCATTCATCATCATATGAAGAACTTAGTTCAACATAAAATTTTATTCTCCAGAATAAATATAATCATAATAAACTAACATAAAAAGTAACATAAAAAGTAACGGGTTCTTTTAATTGGTTTCAGTTATTAGCTCTTCTTTGTCAATTAATTAATGACTCTTCTCCCCCTTTTGTCATCAAACAAAAACAGTTTGTATAAAAAGAAGTAAATACATTAAATAAGCGCGTAAAAGGATCAGTCAAAGCACAACTTCACATAAGTCAAGTCAGAAAACAGTTGCAACTAAGCCATTAAATGACTAATCTGATACCAAAAACTGTGTGACTTAAACTCTTATGAAAATTCTATAAAAGGAGAATGTTATACCATTTCAATCTACTCAACACTTCCACACATTATTATCAGAAATAATGGATAAGGATAGAAGAGCAAATAAAGGTAAAGATCCTCAAGAAGTGAAGAAAGAAAAATCACCACAGAAATCAAAACCAAAAACAAAGAAGGTTAAGGGTGAAGCATCTTCTTCAGTTCCATTGAGAAGAAGTTATAGAACCAGATCAAAAGCTAAACCACAACCACCAGTGTACATCAATCTCTCATCATATTCTGATGAAACTGATTCTGATTATAGAGAATTTTTCAAGACATATGATCCTGATCAATGCGAAGATTCAGATCCCTCTTCTGATTCCGATAAGCCAGATTTGGATTATCTGAGGTACTTGGAGAATTATCATACTCCAACAGAAACCTCAGGCTCTGGTGATTCCTAGAAATCAGATTTAGATTCTAAGTAGATATAGGATCTTATGTAATGATATTCTATTTAATCAATAAAGATTTATGGTTCTATTTTGAAATCTTTTTCTATAAGTTCTTTGTGCTTAAACATATTTTTCAAAAACATATTTGAACAGAACATGTAAACAGTTAAAAGCAAACAAACAATTAATTAATGAAGCAAATAAGATGTTCATGCAATTAACAGAAAATAAAGCTTGTTCAAATATTACAACCAAATAAATTTGTGCTCAAACATAGAATCCTAGGGTTGAGATGAGGAGGTGTTAGAAGAAAGTCTTGATTCAAGCATCAACATCAGCTTCTCAAGAGCTTTGTCAGACTTCTCAGCATTCTTGTTGATAGTTTCTTTAAGATCCTTCTGATTTGTCTTGACCTCTTCTAAACTAGCTTCCAACACTAAGAGCTTATCTCTTTGTTCCCTTTGAACTTGTTCAACCTTCAGAATCCTACTTGTAGCAACATCAGAACATTCTATCATCCTTGTATCAGCATCTTCAGGAGTTAACACATTAACATCTTCAGCCATCATCATCTTCTGTTCTAGAATCCTTTGTTCTTTTTCTTCAGCTTTCAGTGCTTCCATCTCATCATGTGATAAGTTAGTTAACATCAGTCTTTCCTTTTGAAGAGCACTTCCAAATGCATTTTCAAATGAATCAGTGAACTGCAGATGTTCATAAACTAACTCATCGACATACTTCTTCTTCAGAGCAGCCATGATCAACCTTTGAGCATTATCTATCTCATCAAACTTTTCAATAATCTGACTTGGCATAATACCACATTCAGATTTTAAGCTATGCATTCTTCTAACATCATTATTAACAAGTCTTGCCAAAATCTCAATACTAGAAACAGTTTGGCTAGAATGTTGAGTTTGAATGCTTTCTAGGATAAATTGATATGTGATTTCAGGCTCATAGAAGGTTTGGCAGATGTTTTGCTCAGGATTAGATGGAGGTGATATAGGGGATTGAGGTGATGGAGGTGTGCTGACAATAAACTCAGGTTGAGATGATGATTCAGTTAAAGGATTAACAATTTCTATGATTGGTATGGATGGCATAGGGACAGGTGGAAGTGAGTAAACATGAATTGGAGTGGGAATATGAGTAGTATCATCAGATTCAGAATTAGAACTAACTTCATTAATAGTTTTGTCATATTTTTCATGAAGTTCATCAAGCTTTGATTTTAAGATAGGAGAAGATTTTTCAACAGAGGGCTTAGAAGGTGTTTCAGGTAAACTATTTGTTTCTGTATGAATGGTTTGGGGTGACAAATGTTCAGATAACACATCTAAAACCGAAGGTTCTGATACAGGTTCAGATGAAGGTTTGGTTGGAGAAGGAATAACAGTGTCAGATTCAGGTATAGGTTTATCATTCCTAGATTGAGATTCAGCAGGCTCATTAATAAAAACATTAGAAGACGTACCTTGATTCTTCTGACGTCTGTGAGCAGATCTTTCTCTAACTATTCTTCTCTTCTTCACCAAGAGAGGTTCATCATCATCCTCAGCTTCTTCATCAGAATCTTCAATAACAATCTTCCTCTTGTTTTTGTTATTGTCCTCAAGCTTCTTAGACCTTTCTTCTCTTCTCTGATTTTCAATTTCTTCTTCTGTTAAGATCTTGACACCACCAACAAGATGTGTTTGTGTCTTCAATTTAACTTTGTCTCTCTTAACAATAGATTTTGTGACAAAATCCTGTTTCTTATCAAATCCTAGCTTTGATATATCCACTTCATTTCCAAGAGTCTCAACACCATATTCATTCTTCCAATGATTGAAACATCCATCAACAATCTTATTTCCTTCATTCACATCAACACCAGGGAAAGAAGAATCAATCACTTCTTCTTCTTTGTTCATCAGCAAAGGGTTGTTAGGAACCACAACCTTCCCTTTGACTAAGAACATCTTCTTCAAAGATTTTCCATCCACAATCCTTGATTCCAAATAGGTAGCTTTAACAAAAGTAGGGTAGTTGTCTTTAAGAATCTCATGAAAATTGCTCAGATAGAAGATATGTGACAGCAATCTAACATGATGACAGTTAGAGTGACCCTTTTCAATGCTATTGTTGATGACTTCACATAGATGATCAAAGATGTATTTTGGCAGATTCATCTTGACAAAGGTGTGAAGATAGTACATGAAATATTTCTGCTCAGAAGAAATACAATCAGTACCACCAACTTTAGTAGCAATAGATTCAAACAACACTTTGTAAACCGCTTTGAAGAACGATTTTAACTCTTTTTGTCCATTAGAGTTAGCATTTTCAAACAGAACAACTTGAACTGTTGAATCTTGTGGCTTGTTCTTGTAAGCACCAAGATAAATTCCATGATTAGGTAGGTTTAAAGCCTTTGCAAAATGGGCAGCAATAATTTTGATATCCATTCCTGCAATGTTTGATCTAATTTCAGTTTGGGTAAACTCAGGAAGACCCAAATCTTTTCTAGATTTTCCTTTCAGTAGAGGATTTTTCTTTACCAAATTCTGAACTTCTAGATAAGCAGCATGTTTATCAAACACATACGCTTTCATCCAAAATTCATTTACCATCTCTTCAAAGATCGGACCATTAAGGATGTTGAAGTAGCGTTCTAAACCCTATTCGTAGAAAATTTTCTGTAAATCAAAATTGTTTGCCTTCAAACTCTCGAAATCAACCCTTTTCTCTACCATGCACTTCAGATTATGAAACTTGAAAGACATAGTGTCTTTTCTATTTCTATACTTCTTTTGATTTTCCAAATCAACTATTGGTTTAACCGATTGAGAAGCAGTAAACGATGACGAAGCCATTTGTTGGAGTTTAGGGTTTGGTTTTGCTAGAGAAGGAGGAAAGAAATTGACGAGTTGGAAGTTTAGAGAGAATATGAAAAAGTGTGGGTTGTGAATGTGTTTGTGTGCAAGTGAACAAATGTGTATATTTTTAGAAAACAAACAAATAACACAGTACAACACAAAAAGGACAGAATAGTCATATTCATTTTAAGCGCTAAATTCATCATAAACCAATACTCAACTAATTGCATAATGACACGTGTATTAGAAAATTATTTAAATAACTGGTGCGTTAGTGGACAGCAGTTAGATGAAAAAGGACATAAACTGTTCCACTACCACATCAGAACCATTCTGTTGATTCTGATATTTATCAGAAGTAGTTATACATCAGAACTTCTGACCTTGAGGTTCTGAGGTCCAACATCTTCTGATCCTTATCAGATTTAAAAAGAATTTTACTCAATAGAACTTAGCAATCAGGAACAAACACCATGTTGAGATTTTTCTTTATAAAATCAAATCTTTCAACAGCTAAAGGTTTAGTACAGATATCAGCCCATTGTTTTTCAGTATCAACAAACTTGATATCTATAATTCCTTTCTCAACATAATCTCTTATAAAATGATGTTTAATCTCAATATGTTTTGCTCTAGAGTGTAAAATAGGATTTTTGGAAAGCTGAATGGCTGCAGTATTATCACAATATAAAGGTATATAGTGACTGCTTATATGATAATCTTCTAATTGATATTTCATCCAAAGAAGTTGTGTGCAAATTTAGCAGCTGAAATGTATTCTGCTTCTGCTATGGACATAGAAATGGTGGTCTGCCTCTTGCTACACCAGGAGATAAGGTTTTCACCCATAAATTGGCAACTGCCACTTGTTGATTTTCTTTCAAGTTTATCTCCAGCATAATCAGCGTCACAGAATCCATTTAACTCATATTTCTTGGATTTCTTATAAAGTAATCCAAAATTACAAGTAGCTTTCAGATATCTAAAGATTCTCTTCACAGCAGTGAGATGAGATTCTCTAGGATCTGATTGAAATCTTGCACACAAGCATACAGAGAACATAATATCAGGTCTAGATGCAGTTAGATAGAGTAGAGAACCAATCATACCTCTATATAACTTCTGATCAACTTTGCCTTCAGATTCATCCAGACTCATACTTGTTGTTGGATGCATTGGAGTATTTATTGGCTTACAATCTTCAAGATTGAACTTCTTTAAGAGATCTTTTGTATACTTGGTTTGATGAATGTATGTTCCTTCCTTTGTTTGATTGATTTGAATTCCAAGAAAGAACTTCATCTCTCCCATCATGCTCATTTCAAATTCTTTTTCCATTAACTTAGGGAAATTCTTGCATAGAGAAGCATTAGTTGAACCAAAAACAATATCATCAACATAGATTTGAACGATCAGAATGTTTTTCTTCAAGGTTTTTCTAAATAGTGTACAATCAACTTGCCCTTTTTCAAAACCATTATCAACCAAAAAGTTACTCAGTCTATCATACCAAGCTCTAGGAGCTTATTTAAGACCATAAAGTGACTTTTGTAGTTTATAAACATGATCAGGGTTTTGAGTATTTTCAAATCCAGGAGGTTGTTTGACATATACTTCTTCAGTAATAAAACCTTTAAGAAAAGCACTCTTCACATCCATTTGATATAGAGTGATACCAAGGTTGACTGGATAGGAAAGAAATAACCTGATTGCATCCAATCTAGCAACTGCAGCAAAAGTTTCTGTGTAATCAATCCCTTCCTGTTGACTGTAACCTTGTGCAACTAATCTTGCTTTGTTTCTAGTTACTTCTCCTTGTTCATTGACCTTGTTTCTGAACACCCATTTTGTTCCAATAATGTTTTTGTCTTTTGGACTAGGAACTAGATTCCAAACTTCATTTCTGTCAAACTGATGTAGTTCATCCTTCATAGCTAGCATCCAAGCTTTTTCTTTTAGAGCTTCATCAATAGTCTTTGGTTCATTGAGAGAAACCAAGCTGACCATTGCATCTTCCTTTTGTGAACTTGATCTTGTTTTTCTAGGACTATCTTTGTTTCCAATGATCAATTCTTCTGGATGAGATGACTTGTATTTGAAAGAATTCTTCTTAATTACTTCTTCAATCTCAGCATCAGAATCACTATCAATTTGAGGAGTTGGAATACTTTCAGAAAGAGCAGTTTCTTGATCATCAGAAGTTGACTCAGGTTCTGAACTTCTGTTAACTTCTACAGTTTCAAATTCTGAATCTCTATTATCTGCAATAACTTCAACTTGCTCTGACTTATTATCATCAGGCTCTTTGTCATCAAATCTTACATGCATAGATTCTTCAACTGTGTTAGTTTCAGAATTATACACTTTGTATGACTTAGAGCTTTCAGAATATCCAATAAAGATACCCTTAGATGCTTTAGAGTCAAATTTCTTTAAATGAACTTTAGTATTCAGAATGTAACATTTACAACCAAATTGATGAAAATAAGAAATATCAGGTTTTCTTCCTTTGAACAATTCATATGCTGTTTTATTCAATAGAGGTCTAATATAGATCCTATTTTGAATATAACAAGCTGTGTTTATTGCTTCTGCCCAGAAATATTTTGCTAAGTTAGTTTCATGCATCATGGTTCTGGCCATTTCTTGTAAAGATCTGTTCTTTCTCTCTACAACCCCATTTTGCTGTGGAGTTCTAGGAGATGAGAATTCATGAAGAATTCCATTGTTTTCACAATAGATTTCAAAAGGTTCATTTTCAAACTCACCACCATGATCACTTCTAACTTTGACAATTTTCAAGTCTTTTTCAACTTGTATTTGAGTGCAAAAGGGTTTAAACACATAATATGTATCATCCTTGGATCTAAGGAATTTAACCCATGTCCATCTACTGAAATCATCTACAATGACAAGTCCATACTTCTTACCATTAATTGAAGTAGTGCTAACTGGTCCAAATAAATCAATATGAAGCAGTTCCAAAGGCCCTTGTAGTAGAGACAATGTTTTTATCTTTAAAAGAACTTTTGAAAAGCTTCCCTTTTTGACAAGGACCACAAATTGTGTCTGACTGATATTTTAAAACAGGTATGCCTCTCACAAGATCTTGTCTGCTAAGCTTAGAGATTAATCTCTAGTTAGCATGACCTAATCTTTTATGCCAGACCCACTTTTCTTCACTCAGAGTCAGAAGACAAACAACTTGTTGTTCTACTAATTCAAAAAGATTGATTTTGTAAACATTGTCTTTCCTTTTACCATTGAAAACTATAGACTTATCAGAGTATCTGTTTACAGTACATGTGTTCTTATTAAACACCACTTCATAGCCACTATCACATAATTGGCTTATGCTAAGAAGGTTATGATAGAGTCCATCAACAAGAAGAACATCAGAAATAGTAGAGAAGGAATTACCTACTGTACCAGTACCAATTATTGAACCTTTTTGGTTCCCACCAAATCCTACAGATCCTCCCTTTTTCAGAGTCAGGGTGAGAAATAAATGCTTTTCTCCCGTCATATGTCGAGAGCAGCCACAGTCCAGGTACCATGTACTTGAGTTTTTCTTTTTTTGAGTGCAAACCTGCAACATAGACTATTTCAGATTTTGGTACCCACAACTTGTTGGGTCCAGATGGGTTAGTGTAGGCCTTGTAGAAGTATGATTTTTGAAAACCAATTTAAGGAGCATACTTCTTCTTGCCAAAGCTTCTAATAGGTTTCACAGACTTTGTATCGGAAGTACTTGCTTCTGAAGTTCTCAGAACCTTAGTTGTTTTAGGAACTGGTCTCTTCAGAATCTTTACTTCTGAATATCTCATTTTTGAATTTAAGTGCGCTAATTTGACTTCTTAAAATAGTATAAAATATGCCTTGACTTATATCATAAAGCATTAATACTATAGTCAAATGAGTATGACTAGAAATTACTTATAATTATAAGAAAGGAAGATATATATTTTTCTTTGATACTTGTAAATTAGAATTTATATATAAAATATATTTATATCATTATTTATATAATATGTATGTGTGAAGAAAGCTTCGTAAGTGTAATAATAGCTACTATTTCCATAAACAAGTAAAAAAAATATTTTATAATTATATTAATACAAATAAATCTTAATTAAATTAATACAATGATTCCAAAATATAGTATAAATATATAGTTGATGTAAATATTTTATTATAAAAATATTTCTTCATGCTATGATATAAAATAATAATAATTCTTCTACTAAATCATTATCTCTTTTCAAACAAGTTCCAATAAAAAAAACTTTCAAAACGATAAATATATTAAACACGGAAAACGACCAAGTTATAAAGAAATAAAATTATCAAAATTTAAAATAAGGTAAAATATGTTGAGGTTCAAAAATCGGGATGTTACACGGCCGCGGGTGGAATTTTGACACCCGAAAGCCCCTTTGGGTTCGGGTTAAGGTGTACCCGATATTTTGGGTTCGGGTTTGGGTAGTGTCAAACCCGCACCCGACCCTACCCGTTGCCATCCCTATCTATACACGCTTTGATCAACATCTACACCTTTTTCATCCCTTGATAATTTCACATCTGTAGGTGCAGGGGTTCTTTTAGTAGTAGCATTCTTCATACCAAATTTCTTAACAAATATGGTGTCTTCCATCTGATTTACTTAAAGACCAAGAAAGAAATTTAGCTCACCTACAAGTGAAGCACGCTTAACTATGGAATTCTTATTTGTTGGGCTCCCGAAAAGAAGATGCACCTTGTTGATATAGGTAGTACCTATTAATCCTTATAAACCATCCTTCAACCATGCAGTCCCATACCTGCACCGCCTCGGGATCCCTCTCATTCCGATGTGGATTTGGTCTCTATATACAAGTTGTTGAAGGTGTGAAAAACACAAGAAGGGGGGGTTGAATTGTGTTTTGGTATTTTTAAAATTTCTGCTAAGTTCTGAGAACCTATCAGATGCACCAGCGGATAAAGAAACACAATTAACACACACACGATCAAGAGTAAGGATAGAGAGAGAGAGAGACGAGACAAGCAATTTTATACTGGTTCCTCTCACAAACCGAGAGTAGTCCAGTCCCCTTGCACTTCCAAGGGATTTCACTATAATCACCTAGATTATTACAATGCTCAAACACACAAGTAAGAGACTTCCTATTTGCTCAAGCACGAGAGCAAGAGACTTCCTAACACAAATAAGATAATAGAAAGTGATAAACACTTGATTGTGAAATCAAGAGTTTTCTTAAGATTACTACTTAAGACTCTAACACAGAATTCCTAAGGATGTAGTCACTATCCTTGATGATAAGGATGTAGTACTATGATGTATCAATCAATCACAGCCTTTAATTTAAATGATTTCCAATCATTGAATTACTATCAGTTAACACTGACATTTTTGGCTTGACGTTCCGAGCCTATGTATCAGACATATGCTTCTGAGTCTTCAACTTCTGAAATTGTTGGTCTTCTCCATACGTTGCTTCTGATTCAACATAACTTCTGAGATGACTTGCTTCTGATTAGCATTGCTTCTGATATCTTTGCTTCTGATATACTTGCTTCTGATATCCTTGCTTCTGATATCCTTGCTAATACTTTGTTTCAGAGCTTCTTTTAACATAACATTATTTAATCTGCACACTTCAAATAAATATTAAAATACCCTATTGTTCTTTAATACTCTGTTATCATCAAAACATCAAGATTTAGATCTGAACATCCTTTGTTCCAACAGCTGTCAGGAGCCGCTCATTGTCATGCCTTGTGCACCGGCGTTCACTCCCCGTCCTCGTCAGTCTCGGGTATTACAGTAATTCGCTTGGTCGGTAGGGACACCGGTTAGAAGATGGCATTCGTTAATTGCATGACCAGGTACTCCACAAATTTCGCAATTTGGAGTCACGGCAGCCACGGTGGTTGCGGATGTTGCGGTTATGCTCTCGTATTTTTAGGTCAGAGCCTCAATTTTGTCTTTAATATGGTCTAGCTCGCTTATCTCATGCATATCCCCTTTCGTTTGAGGTTTCTCAACAGTAGCTCTTTCACTTTATCATTGATAATGGTTTTGAGCCATACTTTCTATAAGCTGGTAAGCTTGGGTATAAGGTTTACAAGAGACCATTGTAAAATGTATGGATAATGCGCCACCGGCAGTAGCGTCTATTATCATTCTTGTTTGATACAAGAGACCATTGTAAAATGCATGGATAACAAGCCATTCTTCTAGATCATGATATGGGCAGAGCCTTATCAGGTCTTTGTATCTTTCCTATGCTTCGAATAAAGATTCGTCTACTTTTTGTTTAAATCCATTGATTTGGTCTCTAAGCATAGCAGTTTTGCTAGGTGGGAAATATCTTGCTAAAACGACTTTCTTCAACTCATCTCATGTGGTGATTGAGTTGGATGGTAGAGACTAGAGCCAAGCTCTAGCTCTATCTCTTAATGCGAAAGGGAATAAATGTAGCCTTATAGCATCGAGACTAACACCATTTGCTTTTATTGTATCCGCATATTGCAGAAATATAGATAAATGAAGATTATGGTCGTCCGCACGATTTCCTGAGAATTAGTTTTGTTGCACAGCTTGCAACAACGAAGGTTTAAACTCAAAATCATTCGGTTCAATATTAGGGGGAGCGATGCTATTGTGTGGTTCAGCTACTGAAGGAATAGCATAGAACTTAAGGGGTTTATCTTGTGCAAGGTCACCCATTTCTGGTTCTATGTTTTGTTCTTCAACTGTTTCGAGAGTTAAATTTTAAGAAGAGTTTCTAATTGATTTTGATTTTCTAATTGATTTTCTTGTATATTTGGAATTCGGCGTCTTAAGAGACGTTCGTGATTGTCAATTGGTTCCTCAATATGCTCGCCTTGAGAGCGGGTACTTGACATACAACGGACAAACTAAAAGGGTAATTAAATATATTTTTTAATTTTTTGAGTATTTTTTAGATAAATTGTCTTAGTCTCTACAGTGTAACACTAGAGTTACGATATCGACTAAATTGGTCCCTGGCAACGGCGCTAAAATTTTAACGGATGAAACTGCGTATATAAAATTAATTGACTGCAAGTGCACAGTCGCGTCGTGTAGTTTTAAAAGATATCGAACCCAAGAGACTAATGTGAGTACCATATTCTATTATTACGTTGTAAATCTAAGGCTAATGATTAATTGGAGGTTGGTTGTCACGTTTTAAAATTAAAATAGAAATTAAAATTTAAGGTTTAATTAATTAATAAAGGGGATTACTAGGATGTGTTCTTAGTGGCTTAACAGGGCTTAGTAATTAATTTGTGCTTGGATAAAAAGAATAGTTTTCAAAGAATTATATTATTTTAAAAACATTAATCGTAGCTCTCGCTAATTTGACTAGTATTACACTCATATAAATAAATGTCGGCTTTCGCTCATTTTATCTACTTATATAAATGCTTTTTGGAAAACAATATAATCTCACTAATCCTAAATAGCTCTCGCGGTGTTTAGAATTACTGTATCAGTTTTTACTATCAGGTGTAAACCGCAGCTCTCGCTAATTTGGCCTACACCTTGGTTAATTCTCACTCTCGTGACGAGTTATGGTAACTCTAACTCTCGTGACAAATTACAAAATGTTTACTTAAAAATTGATTATAGAAAACTCATTAAGAACGATTGCAAAAATTAACTACCGATCCCTATTGGCTCCTAATCCTACATCCTAACAATATTAAGTTAGCTAGACATAATTAAAACTAAAACTATAGACATAATAAATAAATTGACTGAAATTAAACAAGACATAATAAATAAAAACATAAAATAAATAAAGCGAAAAAAAATAAATAAAGCAATAGATAAAAATAAAGACAAAACAAAAAAAAAAGAACCTGAATAAATAAAGGAAAAGACTTCTAGTATAGACACCGGGACAGCAACTAAGACAATTATAAAATTGAGATTATACAAAACAATGGACAAAAGTCCTAATAGTGTGTTTGAATGGAGAATTTCCAAATCCAAGAGATTTTGAGATTTCATGGAATTCAAATGTTTCTATTTGAATTCCCTTCATTTCAAATTTCTTTGTTTGGATAAAACATTTGAATTCCATTCATTTCAAAATTCTTTGTTTGGATAAAGTAATGAATGAAAAAGTAATTCATTTTTCCATTTTTTTTATTTCAAGAAAAAAGTTCTCAGTATTTTTTTTGATAAAAAACCTCTTCGAAATTTTTTTGATTTCGAGAAAAAAAGTACTATAAATTTTTTTGATATTTTGAATTTAAAATCTCGAATTTAAAAAAATTTCCGATATTTCAAAAAAAAATTCTTGATTTTTTTCCCGATTTCGAGAATAAAATCTCGAGTTTTTTTCTTTCGAGAAAAAGTCTTCATATTAGGGGTTTTGGCCGATTTTAGAGTTTATGGTTGATTTTAGGGTTTACACGGAGTTTATTGGTTTTTGGTCGATTTTAGGATTTTTGGCCGATTTTAGGGTTTTCGGCCAATTTAAGGGGTTTCGACCAACTTTAGGGTTTATAGCCGATTTCAGATTTTTTGATCAATTTTAGGGTTTACAGCGGATTTTAGTATTTTTGACCGATTTTAGGGTTTTCGACCGAATTTTGGGTTTACAGTCGATTTTTGGTTTTTTAACCGATTTCAGGATTTAGGTCTGATTTGTAGTTGATTTTAGGATTTTTTTGACCGCTTTTACAATTTTCAACCAATTTTTTGCTTTATAGCCGATTTTTAGGTTTTTGACCGATTTTTGCGTTTATAGCCGATTTTTGGGTTTTTGACCGATTTTAGGATTTAGATCTTATTTATAGTTGATTTTAGGATTTTTGTTCGATGTTTGGATTTTTCCCGATTTTACAGTTTTCGGCCGACTTTTTGATTTACTGCCGATTTTGGGGTTTTTGACCGATTTTAGAATTTCGGTTTGGTTTATAGTTAATTTTAGGATTTTAGGTCATTTTTGGGTTTTTTTTATTGATTTTATGGTTTTCGCCCGATTTTTTGGTTTATGTCGAGTTTGATGTCGATTTTAGATTTTTTGGCCGATTTTAGGGTTCATGTCGGATTTATGGTCAATTTTATATTTTTATACTGGTTTTAGGGTTATGATCGGGTTAGGGGTCAATTTTAGGGTTTTCAGCCGATTTTATGTTTTCGACCGAGTTGATGGTTTACGCCGGATTTACGGTCGAATTTAGGTTTTTGACCGTTTTTAAGATTGAGGTCGGGTTTAGAATCGATTTTGAAGTTTCGGGTCAATTTTAGCTTTTTCTACCAATTTTATATAGAGAAGGGAATTTCAAACTCCTAGCTTTTAGGTGTCATTTGAAATTCCTTCAAATTAGCTTATGTAAAATACTTCACAAACTCCCATCATTTTGAAAATTCTCCAAATTAGTTATCCAAACAAGAGAATCTACATTGAGGAATTTAAAATCCCCCAAAACATTACTTTACCTCAAAAAATCCCTCATCAAAACACACTCTAAGTTTATCTCTCAATCAGTCAAAGGAGCAGTAATTGTGGTGTGTCTTGAAATGAAAATATGATGACCTATTTATACTAGCTGCAGACTACAAAAACACAAAAGTAGCCGATAAAAGATAAAGTACCTATTTGTTACAAACAAAAGATAAATGACTGAAGTGTTACAAATATAAAAGATAAATGACCAATTTATTACAAACAAAAGATAAAGAATCAAAGTATTAAAAATAAATAAAACAAAGAACTAATAATGTATTTTTGTGTAATAAATGGTGTATCACATCAATAACTATCTAGTTTTTATTGTTTTTACTCATGTTTTTTCTCACTAATTAACACCTAAACATAAGTGCATAACTATCTAAATAACACCTAAACATACTATAGGGGATGGGTAGCTTAACTTATCAAGAGGTTTAGAGTTCAAGTCTAAACAAAAAAAGGGAAAAATTACAAATTACACTAATATATTAATATACTAACAATTAAAAAACCTAAACATACTATATTTCAAATAATAATAATAATAATAAAAAATCATGGTGTACTTTGAAAGTTACTTTAAGCTTGTGATTTGAGTATAGTGGAGTGAAAAGAAAAGTGGATCTAGGAGCTGAGTTGTCGGCAACAATCAGTGTACAAACCACTAACCCACTTAACTAGTTACTTGTTATGGCCACTGTCTTTCCCTCACTACTCTCTTTGCTGTTTCTTACAAGAGTTTCAGGTCTTGCAGTTGCATTTCTTGTTCTCTTTTGGGCTCTCGCTTTCAAATCTAGCTTCCTCACACCTCCTTCCTTGCTTCACCAACAGGATCTCAACTATGCAGTAAATATATAGATAGATACACACTCTTTTTTTTACTTCATTAAGTCAATGCTAGTTAGGAACAACTTCTTATATTCTCCTCTTGTATACCTTTTCCTTCTAAAATATAAAAGAAAATTGGTTAAAGAAAGTTGATGTATTTAGACCAAATTCTTAACTAGATGTCAACTTTTTTTTGACAATTTTCTTATATTTTAGGATAGAGGAGTATACTATAATGCATTTTATTTTATTTTAATTGCAGGTTCTCCACCCTGTGTTGATGGTAATTGGGTTTATTCTCTTAAGTGGAGAAGGTACCAACCCAGAAATATAATTGAGAATATTGTAGAGTGAAATTATTATTGAAGAATTGATAGTTTTTTTATTTATTTAAATGAATGATTGCAGCAATTTTGGTCCATAGATGGTTACCAGGGTCAAGGGGATTGAAGAAATCGGTGCATTTATGCCTTCAAGGGGTGGCATTAGCTTGTGGGATCTTTGGAATTTGGACAAAGTTCCAAGGAAAAGATGGGATTGTGGCAAATTTCTACAGCCTCCATTCATGGATGGGTTTGATTTGTATATCCCTCTTTGGGGCTCAGGTATATATTCTTTTTCATTCTCAATCATTTTCTTTCTAAATTAATTGAGTTAGATAATATACTATTTCTTTCAAAAAAAATAATTAAATAGGCCATTTATATCTTGACAAGTATTCATTAGGAAATATAAAGTGATAAATACTAGGAAAAATGCTTAGGAGCAAGACAAACAAAAATTCTCTTAAAATTTTTGCATTTAACTTTTTAAAAGTTAAAATTGTTATGTCAATAAACATTTTCTTCTGTCTTTTTTATAAGATATATTTAATTTTTTTAAATTTTTGAATATTTAATATATTTAATTTATATTATAAATCATATACTAAAATTATTCAATAAATTTAGAAAATAATTTATTTTTTATAAAATAGATCGGATAAAACATATGCCCGATATAGTAAGAGCACATCTATGAACTTAAATATTAAAACTCTCTTTGTATAAGTTTTGGGCTTTTTAGCTTATGAAATGGAGTAATTTTTGGCGTCTTTACTTATTTCAATAACATTATTGTGTAATTGTGTAATACATACGCAATCACTAAATACGCGATAGATATTGGATGATTGATGACGATTGACGACAATGCGGTCCTTGTTTATTTCATCATTTTATAATTTCCACATATCGTGAGAAGGAATATGCAAGTCTCGTGGTCATAAGTAAGTACAGACGACATACGGTCAAAAAAAGGTAAGTAGACACATTGTGGCTACAATGGGTTTTTCAAAAAAAACTATATAAGTAGATAGAAATGAGTTAAGCCGAGTTGAATTCGTCTAAATTCGACTTTATAAGAATTAGTTCAGCTTTAAACTCTATTCGAATTTTGACACGAACATTTTATTTAGCTTAAGTTTGATTCGGTTAAAGTTCATGAATAATTTGATTTAGTTCGTTTTCAGCTTAAAACTAGAGTTCGATACAAAAAACATTTTTAGCTTGAACTCAACTACATTTAAGTTCACGAACAAATCAATTCGATACGTTAGCTCAAAACACATAACCCAAAAGTCAAATATAAATTGGAACTTATACCAATATATAGTCAATTATCTAAATGTATAAAATAAATAATATAAATTTTGTAAAGTCAAATATATAAATTTCAAAATATTTTTAAAGTGTTATATATAAACGAGTCAACTCATGAACTAAATGAATCAAACTATATAAAGATCAAGTTTTATTTAATTAACGAGCTTAATTTTCTTGTAAAAAAAAATACGAGCTTAATTTTCAGCTACAATTTGGTTTGATTATATTGAATCTAATTACCGGGGATCACTTTGTGGGAGGTGGTTTGGTGACTGAAAGAATGCTCCAAGATTGGTTAATCATGCTACTTCTTTCAATAATAATGTTGATGGTGCTTATAGGTTATGATTTCTTTGATATTTAGCCACATCATTATTAAATGTCTTGACCCGCCCTGTATATACTATAGTTATATTGAAGATAAATTTTAATAAATCCACGGATTCACTATAAAAAGATAGAATTTTAGCCATTCGACTATTTGACAACAAATAAACTAATACGCATTGCAAGAGTCTACACAATTAGTGTATTCTACTAAACAAACAAAATAAAAAATTTAGTGTTACTCCCTATGTTCCTATTTATAAGCACCTAAAAATTGTACATATACTTAAAAAGTTATCGTGTAATTAATGCATATATTTACAATGTATTATAATAAAAATGCGAATTTGCATAAAATAAAAAATGTAATATAATAAAACTTAATTTTTCAATGATGAATTTTGTGGAAGTATTAGCAATGTTTTTAAAACCGGACCTGCCTGTCACACCGGTTCAACATTCGGTCAGGTTTTTAAAACACTAAGTATTAGTTCAAAATTAATTATCGATGATGATTTCGAATCACTTGGTATATTATATATGGTTGGTAATTAGTTTAATTTTTCTAACAAAATCTCATACTAATTGAAATTTCCAGTGGCTAATGGGGTTCTTGAACTTTTGGCACCGTGGAGAAATGCGAACAGTAAGGATAAGGATCTTACCATGGCATGTATTTCTTGGCCTATACACATATGCATTGGCAGTAGCAACTGCTGAAACTGGTTTACTAGAGAAGTTGACATTCTTGCAAACACAAAGAAATGTATCCAAGCACAGCACTGAATCCATGGTTGTAAATACTTTAGGCCTTGCTCTTGCTCTCCTCAGTGGCTTTGTTATTTTGGCTGCTGTTTCACCTAAGTATCAAATCCTTCATACATCACTTTTGTACTCAGATACTAGGTGTTTGTGATCTTAATCAAACACATTTCACTTCATCAAGATTCAGTAATAACACATGAATGTTAGATTTCTTAAATCACATGCCAATTATTAGAAATTAGTTTCAAGAATTTATTCTCTTAAATGTGTCACTATATGCTATGCTTACGCATTACTCCGTTTTAAGGTACCCCGAAACACTTGAAATAATTGAGAACAATTATTTTTTGGGAGTTTTTATTTCTTAACAGAAAAATATAAACTGTTAAATTAAAAAATACTTAAAAAATATAAAGTGTTATAAAATTAATGTAAACAAGAGAAAGAATTGAAGTATAGAGATGGTGGAGAATGAGATTGTATTATTTTTTTCACAAGTGTGTTATTACAGTAATATTCCTATTTATATGACACAAATAGGGAACTGAAAGAACATACACAATTAAGATCTATACTCACTAGTGGGAGTCATAGAAAAGTGGAAGATCATGCACTAGACATCCATTAAGCCATTTGGATGGACATTCATTAAAGCTTTCACTAATGATATTTATTCATAACACTCTCTTTTGGATGTCCATCGGGGATATGCCTCGTTAAAACCTTACTAGGAAAAACTCAGTGGGAAAAAAATCCTAGTCAAGGAATAAGAGTACAATATCCTTTTAGTGGGAACTACCTCGTTAAAAACCTTTTCAGGAAAACCCGGTGGAAAAAACTATGGAAAAGGGAAAAAAAGTGCAGTTTTTCTCCCCCTGTTTGAAGCATCTGTTAAGAATAAAAATGCCAACATTTAAATGTTTTCTCGTAACAAATTTAATCAATATGCTTCATGATATATCCTCCTTTTAATAGAGCTATGCGGTCATCATTGTCTTCAAGACCTCTTCCTTGAATTATTTGTATTTGAACTCGATATGTAGATGCCTCAATATTGACATATGTAGATAACCACGTACTTGAGAGTTGACTATTCTGAATCAACAAAATAGTTCATATCTACATGTATGGTTAATTTGACGAACAAATATTCATAAATTAATTACTTTAACTATGTATTGAAAACATATATTTCACATTATTCTAATGCATTTTGGTTGGTGATAAATCCTATTTCATTAACAAGAATAAATTAATATTATCACGTCAATCAATATGAGATTTAAGTAATATGCATGCAAATTTAAAGTATTCAAGACCGAGATGATATTTTTATGACAATAACATCATATACTCAATAGAAATAATGTGTCAAGATTCAATTGACACATTTTTAAGAAGTGGCAAGACAGAGGAATTAGCTAATTGATCGATCTGCAGATCAAGATAAAGATTTCTCAAAATATTTATCTTAAGATATTTCTCTATATCTTTAGTCCATTTAGAATTTTTAATAGGAGATCTTTCAGGGACCTTCATATAATCATCATTGTTGCGGGATTTTCGAGACATACCCCACTACAGTTTTATTTTTCATTTTCAAAGGAGGGGAAAAATTGAAAACCTAAAAAGAAAGAGATTCTAAGGTACGGGGGTTAGTTGCACTTGAGGAAGATATTAGTTGCCTAAGAAAATGAGAGAGAAGTTGTAAGAAATGGAGGGAGAAGTTGTTAGAGAGAGTTTGTGTGTGCAAGTGGAGAGTATAGATGAGAAAAGAAGGTTATTGCATAAAATGTAAAGTTTATTCCTAAAAAAACTAATCGTGCGACTAATTTGGTTTTAGACTAAAAGAAGTTGTGTTTAAAGCGAGAAGATAGTGTTTATTTATTTTTTCTAAAGAAATTACTATTGTACCTCTTTGGAAACGAAAGTTCGCGCTTACTTAATTTTTTAGCGATTACGGAAAGCGGTAAAAAAATAAAATGCATGCGATGCAATTTTCTACATCTTCTTTGGGGTTACGTTTTTCCTAATTACATTCTAAGGTATTTTGCGGAAAATTAAATATGAATGATGCAACAATTGAATGAAGGTGCAAGAACATAAAAAATTTACAAGTCCGTCGGAATTAAATTAACTAAGAAGAAAGAAACTTAACTAAACTAAAGTTCCTAAAGTTTAAGTGCTAATTCTAAGGTCCGTCTCCGATCAATCACAACAAATAATATGCAATAATATGATATGAAAATAATGATGCAAGAAATTAAATAAATGCAAAGAACTAAAAAAAAAAGATAAAGCCATAAACAAGCTAAAATGAAGATAATAATAATTAATAAAATCTAAACTAAAAACTAACTAACTAAAAAAGGAAAAACATGATATATAAAGAAAGAAAAAGTAACGATAATAAAATAAAAAACAAAACATTAAAAAGGATTTTGAATAAAAAGTTACAAAGAAAAAGAAGGGGGGTGTATTTATCAAAAGTATAGTGTAGAAAAATAAATCAGAAAAAGGAGAGGGGTGTGAATAGAAGAAAAAAAACGGTTTGTTGGGTTTAACTGTCTAAACCCATTTTTCTGTTTGAACCGATCTGAACCGGGTTCGGTTCATTAGTTGAACCAGATCCGGTTCATGGTTCAGTGTGAGTGCGTGAAGGAGATCCATCAGCTAAAATCAATCCTCGCCGTCTCATCAGATCTGACCAAGATCAGACAGCTATGATTCACAGGAACACCAACGTCCCTAATATGCTTCATCAGATCAAGTGATTGTGATTAAAACTTTAAGAAAAAAGGTTCATGTCATAGACCATGTTCTTCCTCCATGAAAAAGCAAAATACAAACACGTAAAAGCTATTAACAAAACTTCATAAAACACAAATCCATGAACCTTCCTCAAAATTCAAAAACCGATATATCAATCTTAAACGTTTCACTCCACTGATCCCGAATCCGGAGTCGGATTTCACATCGGAGTTACGTAAAAAACAAAAACGAAGAGAGAGAAAGTAGAATGAAAATCTCAAAAATCAAGTTTCAAACCAAATCGTTCAAAATTGTTTAATGGTAAAGATTATATAAACGAATACGAATTCAGTACCGTCGAAATCGAGCGGAAAGGAGGATCGAAATTGATTTAAAGGATTGAAGATGATTTTGGTGAAGAAATGGAATTATGATGGATCATTTGTGGGTTTGAATGATTGAAGAAAATGGACAAAGGGGTATGGTTATCTTTTCTGGAAAAAAAAAAGAACATAGTGAAGAACTTATGAGTTTCTTCCTTTTTGATTTTTTTTTTTATTTTTTTTGGTTTGTTTTGATTTGAGAGAATTTTGAGAGAAAGAAAAATTGTGATTTCTGATTTTTTGATGAATGGGGAATCTTCTAGGTATCCTAGGTCACTAATGATTGAGTTTATTTATAGGGTGATTTTAGGGTTAAGGGTATTTTTTGAATCAATGATAAAATGGTAGGATAAAATAGTAATGAGATGAAAATGATGTGATTTTTGATTTATTTTGAAAATGAAAAATGGTTTATGATGAGAATGAGATGAGGTGGAGAAATATAATTGGTCTAGGAGGAATATTGTTGTGATGAGTTGTAAAAAGCTATTTTTGATTTAAATTTAAAATAAAAAAGGATAAGAAGAGATAAGGTACATTCTTTTTACTATTTTTGGCAAACTTTGAGATAAAATTGTGAAGATGAAATAAATTGAAATAAAATGGTAAAATATAGTAAAATGCAAATCTTTTTAATATTTTCTTATAAAAAACAATAATGAAATAATGATTAAAATAAAACTCTATTTTTTTGTATTTTTCAGAAAACGAGTAAATTAAATGCCAAAAAACTATTTTTATCATTTTCAGACTTCTACACTAAAAAAAATGAACTATTTAAAATAAACGAAATAAAAGGAAATTTAAGAAAAATGATAAAATATGGAAAATGAACGAAAAAATGTATGAAAACGGAATAAAATATTTTTGTATATTTTTATGCAAGAAATGCAAAATTGGATTTGTAGTTCCAAAATTGGGGTACTACAGCTGCCCCTATTTAAGTTTTTTCAATCGGAAAAATGAAGATTATAATCTTTGTTTAGACGGGATTGAAGAGACTTAAATACAAAACGTGTGCCATTTTTGGACTTAAAATCCTCTAACAATGCTTATGATGCAGATGTGAATGCAAAATGCAGATAATAATTTTTTTTGAATTTTGTATGAATGTTGTAAAAGACAGACAAAAGAAGTAAAACATAGTTAAGACTCCACGGGGGAATGACAAAACATGGCCCGACTGAGAAAATAGCAAGATGTACCTTGAGTTCATTGGGAAACGAACTCTACTGGGGAACGTAACCAAACACTGGGGAAAATGTTATCCACTATCGACTGACTGACAGCAAGTTGTGCACTGACGCACAACATTAAAAATCATCAACTATCGACTGACTGACAGCTGGGGCATTGTACACTGACATACAACATTTTTAAAGAAAACATCGACTATCGACTGACCGACATAAGCGATGTTGTACATTTACATATAACATTTGAGGAACTCCAACCATAGACTGACCAACATCTGGAACATTGTACACTGACATACAATGCTTGTGATTAATTATTATCAACTGACCGACAGTAAGAATGTTGTACACTGACATACAACATTTACATATCACTAGCTATCGACTGACTAACAGCAAACATGTTGTACCTTGACACACAACATTTGAAATCATCAATTATCGACTGACCGACAACTGGAACATTGTACACTGACATACACTGTTTAAGAACCAACTACTATCGACTGACCGATAGTAAAGACGTCATACACTGACATATAACGTTTAAAGGTTAACGACTATCAACTGACTGAAAGCAAAAATGTTGTACACTGACACACAACATTTGAAATCATCAATTATCGACTGACCGACAGTAAAGACGTCATACACTGACATATAACGTTTAAAGGTTAACGACTATCGACTGATCGACAGCAGGAATGTTGTACACTGACATGCAACATTTAAAGAACCAACTATTATCGACTGACCGACAGCAAGAATGTTATACACTGACATGCAACATTTTAAAGAACCAAATACTATCGACTGACCGATAGTAAAGACGACATACACCGACATATAACGTTTAAAGGTCATCAGCTATCGACTGACCGACAGCAGGAATGTTGTACACTGACATACAATCATTTTTCAAATCATCAACTATCGACTGACCGACAGTAAAGACGTTGTACACTGACACACAACGCTTAAAAATCATCAAATATCGACTGACCGACAGCAAGAATGTTGTATACTGACATACAATCATTTTCAAATATTCAACTATCGACTGACCGACAGGTGGAACATTGTACACTGACATACAATGTCTAAGAATCAACTATTATCGACTGACCGACAGCAGGAAATGTTGTACACTGACATACAACTTTGAAAATATCATCAACTATCGACTGACCGACAGCTAGAACATTGTACACTGACATACAATGTTTTAAAGAAAACACCGACCATCGACTTACCGACATAAGGGATGTTGTACACTGACATACAACATCGAAAAGATCATCAACTATCGACTGACCGACAGCTAGAACATTGCACACTGACATACAATGTTTATGAATCAACTACTATCGACTGACCGACAGTAAAATGAGGAAAGGTAACACAAACCTTTTGGGGACTAAACAAACTCTAGAAAGTACTTCAGAAAGTAACATAGGTAAGCTGAATTGTATGAGACTTGTATGATCTTTTGTAAAGAGAAAAGATTTGTATGATCTTTTATATTATGTCTGTAAAGCTCACTGGGGATAAAACCACCTGTGGAATTGTAAAGTGTATCTGATAAAACACAAGCTTCTTGTTTGGAAAACTTATTACTTGTTGTTTTTGAAAATACGTCCAATCCGGGAACAAACCGGAGGGAAACTGTAAAACAAGACACTGTGTCCAATTGAAGAATAAATTCAACAGGAATTTTCCTTTTGTTGTAAGAAAAACTGAAACAACCATCATCCACAAGAGAAGAGTCTAGTGGGGAATTTTGAAACAAGAGAGATGTACACTTATCTGCCTAAGCTGACACTCTAATTGGAGAGAACAACATGCTCATCCCGACTCTATTTTGTAGACACAAACAAGACAAAAGAGACAGACATCTGTATATGATGTAACAATGTATGCATGATGTAAATGCTTGTAACGCATGTAAATGCTATGTATGTATGTATGTATGTATGTATGTATGTATGTATGAATGCATGAATGAATGTATGAAAATGTATGCTATGAATATTTGTTGACAAAACAGACAGGACGAACGAGACTGGAGACAAGTCAACGTCGCAGTGCAACTCAAAGTATCTCAACAAGGTGTATATGTTGCTGTAGATGAAGCAAGAGATTTCCTTTTCTCGGGGAAGGAACAACTTCTCTAGAAAATGACCGTTTTAACTGAATGATCTGTACAGAAACTTGATTGTACTCAAGACAAAACTCTCAAACTTAATTGGGGATGTACCCTTTTCTTGAGATGACTGTTAAGATTCTCTTAGAAAAAATATGTTTGCTATTGATGAACAACTTGAGAGAATGGAGACGACTTGCCCCTTGCTTTAGATTCTTGCATCAGTCTGATAAATCTTTGAAAGCATTGCTCGAAGAACGTGACTGGTTGACCTTTTACACTTAGACATTGTATTTGTTAACTGCAGCAGCGTGCACTGATAATGAAGACTCTTCTCTATCCATGATATTTGACAACCAAGATCTTGCCATATTTCACAACATGTAACTATTCAGGAAAATATGACCCTGACATAATATGCCCCAAGTGTTTCAAACCTTGAAGGGTATGCCCCTGACCAACTGATGCTTGTAGTATAACCAACCCTGGAACCAATTCAACCTTGATTAGCAGGATATTCAACTTGTTTGCCCTTGATCGGCAGACTCCACAGATAAATTGCCCCAAGCCAGGAGCGTCTCAAATCAACTTTGTCCTTGATTAGAGCATAGCTCAAACTTCTTTGATGTCAAGTATTAATTTGCAAGTAAAATTATTTCTTTTGAAAAGTACTTTTGATAAAAATGCACATGCAAGTTATTTTGAAAATGAACCTTTTTTTTTGTATTTTTGAAATTGAATATTTTTGTAGTGGAAACACATATGATATGTACAAAGATAATTACTGATTAATCAAACAGGAGGAGTCAGGGTAACAATAAACTTGCTAATTCAACTTGTTTGCCCCTGATCGGCAGAATCCACAGATAAATTGCCCCAAGCCAGGAGCGTCTCAAATCAACTTTGTCCTTGATTAGAGCATAGCTCAAATTTCTTTGATGTCAAGTATTAATTTGCAAGTAAAATTATTTCTTTTGAAAAGTACTTTTGATAAAAATGCACATGCAAGTTATTTTGAAAATGAACCTTTTTTTTGTATTTTTGAAATTGAATATTTTTGTAGTGGAAACACATGATATGTACAAAGATAATTACTGATTAATCAAACAGGAGGAGTCAGCGTAACAATAAACTTGCTAAATATGCCTTCAAGGTGAACCTAGATTCAATTAGGTCGTTTGAATATTATAGCATGCAAAAATTCATGTAAATCAAGCCAAAAAATTATATAAGTTTGTGTTATCAAATTCCCCCATACTTGTACATTGCTTGTCCTTAAGCATAAAAATAGTGACTCTTTTTATCACAAGTTTGAAACAGGACACGACAACCCTAATCATACGTGGTTGCCGGCTAGATAGGAAAATCAAGTAATTGATATCAAAACCAAGGGTACTGTAGTAACACAAAATCTGAAGACAAATCTGAAGTATTTTATTGTAACTCTAACTTTTGTTTAAGTTTTATTCACCCTTTTCATTCAAGTGCAATCACATTAAGCCCGTTATCTTGTACACGCTCATGGTGGAAAAGTCTGTTAGTGATTATGATCATATAACGAGGGGTGCTGATAACATAAGTTTGGTAAACCCCTTTTTTCTTTCCCAAAATGCAGTTGTGGGGGATCGGATCGTAACCCGCCCTACCAAGTTCAGAAACAGACACCTCTGAACCAACTGTTAATGGGTGTACTTACAATGGTTTTTTCTTTGTATGTTCAACAACTGTTGGATTAAACGACCGAGTGAGGGTCATCTAACTTAATAAGTGCATTACTATTTATGAAAACAACCAAAGTGTGCAAACTTTCATTTTTGGATCATTCACTTATGTTCATCGACTTCCCACTTAGTTTGTGTTCAAGATGGTGCCGACTGCTAAGATAAACTACTAAGGGTTACCTTAAAACTTAAATTCAAGACTTTGTCAAAATTAGTACTCAAATTAATCTTGCATACTTCTGAGAATCTAAGGTGTTAAGACAGTACCGATTTTATTGAAATCATTGCTAAACCTTCAAAATATAGCCTAAAAGTGCAAAACAACCTATATACTCTTAAAGTGTCATGTCAAGTATCAAACCAATTTTTTTTTTTAAAAGAAAATATCTCAAGAAACTGAGAGAATTAGATAACAACAATAACATATGTAAGAGTGACTCAATTTAGCATGAATTATTTTTTTTTTGTTTTTTTTTGTTGCATGAAATAATGAAAGAAAGTGAAATGATGCCTTACATCATCAGCTACGTTTTTCACCATTGAAAGCATATATCAGAAAAAATCAGTTATTTGTTTTCATCATCCTCGCTCCAAGTTTGTAAGTAATAAAGCAAGAGAAAAGAGTGAGTACGAATGGATTTATTAGAAATCATGCATGTTTATTATATGAAAAGTATTTGACAAAAAACACAATGTTAAAAGCAAACAAATACTTGACAAGAAAGAAATAAAAGCTTAGCAATCATAGGGATGAACTTCCTTGTATCACTGACTTCAACTGGATAAGAGAGTAGCAGAGGTAACATCAACAACAACCCAATGGTATCAAACCTTATCCATGCATAACAGAGCTGGGTCTATATCTTTGAAGGAAAGTTTGTTAAGACTGTGATTGAGTCAGTTGCTGAGTCTGATGCCTTTGTTGATATTGGAAAGGCAAAAACAGTTGCTCAAGGAGTGAGATGGTGGTTATTTTGTGCCACCATTAATGAAATGATCAGGGCATTTTTTTTTTCAATTTTGCCCGAAGTGTAATGATTTCTTCATGAAGCTGAGTGTTCTCTTGCATAATTACTTCCATTCTTTCCCTTTTGATAAACACAAGTGTTGTACTGGCGAGTTGACAAGAGCGTCAGACCACTTTCTGACAGAACAAGGTGTGAGACTCAAACTTTTGGAAATAGGACCATGAATGTAGAATGATGCATGTAAAGAAAATTTTGTTTTGATTTTCAAAGGACTTTAGGATATCAATCATAAAGGACCTCCATTTTTGTTTGTAAATGATCAAAGAAATTTTCTTTTCTTTTCAAAGCAACCTTCATTTTTTTTGAAGGTCCATGATGATTGTGAAGTTTATGAAGAAATTCCTCTAAGTCCTTTGAAAACTAATGGAAAAAGTTTTTTTTTTTCATGAATACATGGATGTATGGATGCAACAACCACAAACATAAGCAAACATGGTTGGTTGAGATATCACAATGTTGGAGTCAAAAGGTAAACCACCCACAAGGTTTGAACTATTGGTTTATTTTTGTACCTGTATCACGGGTGCTACAAAGTTCCCGAGGTCCTCAACTACCCTCTTGGATATCGTTTGCCCCACAAATCACTCGTGATTCAAAGATATCCAAAAAGAAAGTCTCGTCCAAGCGTAGTATCGCGGAACAACTAAAGTCAGGAAAAAGAAATTCCGTCATACTCTAGCCATCGCACTACATCCTAAAAGGGCTAAGATGGGTTAAAGGTGACTAAAAAGGTCCTCAAGCTTCTCGGGATTTCCGAAAACAGCATCGCCAATACAAATAACTCATATCGACAAACAATCCATTCTCGTAAACCCTCCACTTTGAGCGTAGTCGTATCACATGTGCCTCATGAAATGAAATTACTCCAAACATGTCACTATCGACAAACAATCCATTCTCGTAAACCCTCCACTAAGATATATATATATATATATATATATATATATATATATATATATATATATATATATATAAAGCATGTAAACAAGTAGAGCACATAGAAGCATACAAGTTAGGTTCAACCCTTTTAAGGAGAGACATTCCCCAGTGAAGTCGCCATTTTTCTGTTGCGGGATTTTCGAGACATACCCCACTACAGTTTTATTTTTCATTTCCAAAGGAGGGGAAAATTGAAAACCTAAAAAGAAAGAGATTCTAAGGTACGGGGGTTAGTTGCACTTGAGGAAGGTATTAGCACCTCAAGCGCCCATGGTACTCCATGGTAACCTCTTATATGTTTTTGTGCTTTTTGATACATGCTTTTAAGAATGGAGGGGAAAGTTGTATAGAAGAAAAGAAAGAAAGTGGGTAAAAATGTGTGTTTTTATGAAAACCATAGATTAATGTCATTTGAAGTCTCACCTTTTAAATGTCCATATATACACGCTAAACCACACCTTGTCACGATTAGGAGGTGTACGACCCAAAATCAACTCTAGGGACACCGTACCCCAATAACGAAAAGTATGATTTAAGTCTTGCTAATGTTTATAAGGACAATCAAAATTTGAGACTAAGAATGATAAAAGTCTAATGAAAGTAAAGTAGTAAAGATTAAGAAAATGTTTTCTTTCACAAAATAAATAAAAGAAAAGAAGTGTAAATATTTTTTGTTTGTAAGAATTTTTTTTTTTTAGAGTAAATATAATTGTTGTATTGTAAGGAAAATGTTGTTGAGAGAAAGAAGTTGAAAGAAAGTATAAATATTGTTGTGTAAAAAAGAAAAGAAGTTAAATGTAGATAAATAATTTAGTGAAATAGTATAACGGTGTTGCGACTAAAATGGACCTACAATTGTTTTTGTTATCTTTATAAAATATCATGTTTTGGGTTGGAAAGGAGTTTTGTCGCGAGAGACCTCATAACCAATTGAAATTTAATTACGAGTCCTCTCGCTTGGAAATGAAATTTTGGCTTTTGTGTGTGTGTTGTGTAACTAGGAAAGCAATAAAAGCAATAAAATAAAATCCTATGTTATTACAACTCAATTGACTAATTAATTTACAAACATATCGAATTGAACAAATGAATAATAAATGACATAAATAAATAAATGTGATGCATAAAGCTATAAATAAAGTAAAATGCAAGTGCAAAAAATATATATGAGAATGAAATGCACTTACGATGAAAAGAAAACAAAATGTCAAATATTGATATGAAGTGTGTGTGTGTAAATGCAATGTGAATTTTAATGTGAATGTGACAAAGAGTGAAAAAATGCAAAGAGAACAAAATTATATAAAATATCATCGCACATTATTTTTAAAATAACGAGAAAAAAGAAAGAAACAATTAACAAGCATGACAACATGAATTTAGGCCAAAAAATGGTCCATAACTATTAGTGCTAGTGTTAGAGCTCAATGATTTTATAAAGTAAAATATTGTCTCTAACATGCATTTTAAATGGTGCATTGTCCTATTCTAAATGCAAATGCATGTATGCATGTCAAAAAGTATAGTGAAACATGTATTGTGAAATTGTAGTGTGATGTAAAAAAGTGTTGAATGTCATGTAATATGCAAAATATGATGTAATGCAATATAGAAAAAAAATATAGCATATAAATGTGATGCAATATGATGTAAAATGCGGACATGAAACACATAACATGAAAAGATCAAATAAATGACAATCAAACTTATGCAAAGCACACATCAATGAGAACTTAGAAATAAGCTAAAATATTAGTGTAAGATTTGGACTCAATAAGCTTAATTAAGCTATTGTCCCAAATAATCACTTATTTGGAAATAAGCAACTACTAACACATAATCAAAATAAGCAACTAAAAGAAAAGAAATTAAAATATAATCTCAAAATAAATCCTAAAAATATTAGTGTAAAAATTTGAGCTCAATAAGCTTAAATAAGCCATTGTCCCAAATAATCACTTATTTAAATAAGCTAAAAAAAAAATACGATGATAAAAAAATGCATATTAAATGAATTAAATGATTAAGGAGTGCAAACCTGAAAATGGGTGCAACGGAAAAGAATAAGAACAGAAAACAGCAAGACGCCCAAGGCCCAATTCATGCTCCAGCCTAGGGGGTGTGAAAAGTAGTTCGCGCGGGTGCAAATAGTAATCAGCCCAATCCAACATCACAAACCCAACAAGGAGGGTGCAGGAGAAAAAAACGCGCGTGCAAAAAGTAAATAGAAAGCAGCAATGTCACAAAAGAAGGAGCCCAGCCCAAACCAAGAAAAAACCGGACCACCCGAACCCAAAACCATTACCCGGTTCACAAAATAAACCGGTTGGGGGGCGCGCAAAGTAAAAACGGGGGGCGCGCGGAGAAATTTATTGACCAACTAGGAGCGGACACTTGGCATCGTCTTCTTCTTCTTCATCTTCTTCTCCGGCGACACAACAATGGCACGGCACGGTGGTGACGGACGGAGACGCTACAGAGCTCCAAAGGTCACAATCAAAACACCAAATCTACTCGAAATTCGTCGCTGAGTCCAAATCCAAGCTCAAATCACGCAAAGGAAACTCGCAAACCTCCAAACAACGCGGAGAACCGACCGGACCTAAAAGTTTGGAAACGTCCTTTAACGCGAAATCGACTGGAACTGATGGTTGGAAACGGTTAAGGTAGGTTCCAGGAACGAAAACAACTACTAATACCACTCGTCTGAAGTCCGAATCATGAGAAATGGAACTTATATTTTTCTGTTATTTTCGAGCTCAGTTTTGAGCGTTTTCTGATGGGTTTTTCTCAGTTTTGACGACGGGAACATGTTTATTGAGGTTCTTAGCTTCAGATTGATGTGTTGGATTTTGAATTTGGTTGAGATTTGATGTTTTGAGTTTTCCAGCAAAGGGTGGTTTTGGATTCGACGGTTTCCGGCCGTTTGTGGGTCGTTTTTGGTGAAATTAACGACGGATTTGTGTTCCTCAGATCATGAGGAAGCTATTGGTATAATCGGATTTTGATTTGGAGGATTTTTAAAAAATGGGTTGTGGTGGTTGAATTTTCCGGCGACCGGATGTAGATTCCGGCGCCGGAATCTGTTTTTCTCTTGGGAATTGTGTTGATTGTTCTCTGATTTTTTATGGGGAATGGTGAAAAATGATTGTTAATGATTGAGTGATGTGAGGTTTGTATTTATAGAAGAAAATTAGGTTAAATGGTATTTTTGTAATATTGTGTTAAAGGGTAGAATAAAAATAAATGATAAATGAAATTGAAATTGAAATAGAGATGGTGAGGTGGAAGGGTATGATTTTTACTATTTTTAGTAAACTTTGAGATAAAAAAGTGAAGATGAAATAAGTTGAAATAAAATGTGATAAAATGTAATAAAAATGTAAATCTTTTTGATATTTTGAAATATTTGGTAATAAAATATAAAATGCGCGTAAAATAAGAAAAATACTATTTTTTGATATTTTTGGACTTTTACGCTAAAATGCGAGCTATTTAAAATAAAGTGAAATAAAACGAAATATTTAGAAATAAAAGAAAATTTAAGAAAAAATGAAAAAAATATGAAAATGAATGAAAAATGCATGAAAAAGAAATAAAATATTTTTTGTATATTTTTATGTAAGAAATGCAAAATTGGATTTGTAGGTCAAAAATTGGGGTACTACAATCATGTCTATCAAATGAGCCATAACTATGTTGTAACAACATTCATCATGTGAAAATTGAGCTCTCCATGTGTTACAAAGCATCTTACGTACCAAAATAATACGTGTGTCTTTGAGCAACAAGTTGTGCTTTTTATTTCATAATATCATCATTCTCTTTTGTATACAATTAATTTCACACCTTTTAAATATTTAGACTATACAAGTCCAAAAACATTTTGCGTGCAAAGTGAATTTCATTATACTTCAAAATAATTACTCAGTTTTGGCTAATTCTCACTTTGTCTACAATCTTTAGTTGATTAAGGACCATGATCTTGATTCTCATTATTTGTTATCGTATATAGCACTATAAAGTATATTTATAAAAATATTGTCAACGTTGACTTCTTTTTGGTTCCATTGTATTCCGTTCATGACATAATTTGTCGAGATCTCTATATTTTCATAAATTTCAGGTACCTGATAAGTTCTTTTGGAACTTAAAAATCTATTATGTCAATTACCCTTTTCATATCCTCACATGGGTCATCTCTCTTTTTAACTCTTTTTCTTAATTGAAGATTTTTATCTTTGGAACCAACTTGCCTACCACACTTCAGGGTGGTTAAGATTCATTTGCAATATAAGACTGTCCAACAGGGACATCTATTTTGATTGAAGCATTAGCAGCTGATAGTTTATTTTCATAATCTTTGCAAATGATTTATTTTGAAGATATAGTTCAAATTATTTTATATGAGGATCAGTTTTTTACAGTGGTTCTATTGTCATAATATCTATGTCTTTTCTTTGGTTTGAACACATAATGAGTAGCTTGAAAGGGCTATTATACTAGCTATTTCTTTGCAGGGAGTGTGGTACTTGGATTATTTCTATGATGGTAGATAATTCATTCATCAAGGTTATGCTCGTTTCTTGTTTCGGTTCGAGTGGCTTTGTTTGATCTAGAGTTCTTGCTTTCATATGGTTAGCTCGAAAGGGCTTGGATTCACGATTGGCGGGTTCTCTTGCCATATTTAATAGTTGAAGGACGATATTATTCTTATCAATCTTGGGGACTAATTTCGAACTATTTTTGGCTCGAAAGAGTCAGATTTTGCTTGCTGCCGTTTGTTGTAGGAAATGATTGGTACTTGGATGTTTCCTTGTTGGCGGTTGGTTCATTCATCATATTGAACGGGGATGTCGTTAACATTTTTCTTCTTTTTTTTTATTACACATTTTCCATCTTCTTTTATTACATCTCTCTTATCCTTATTTCTTCTAATTTATCTTTTTAAATCATCTTTGCTAGAATGTTTAAAAAAAATAAAATAAAACAAAACAAAAAAAATAAAATTTAATATTAATTTTTTTTTACAGTAATTTAAAATAGGAAAAATTATACCATTGGTCCTTTATCTTTCAATTGTAACAAATTGGTCCATTATCTTTTTTATTTGTAACAAATTGGTCTTTTATCTTTTTTCGTTTGTAACAAATTGGTCTATTATCTTTACTAATATTTGTGTTGTTTATCCTTTATCTTATATTATTTGTTACAAATACGATGCATTATAGTGCAAATGTTAGTAAAGATAAATGACCAATTTGTCATAAATGAAAAAGATAAACGATCAATTTATTACAAAAAAAAGATAAAGGACTAATTTGTTACAAACTAAAAAAGATAATAGACCAATTTATTATAAATGAAAAATAAAAAATCAATTTATTATAAATAAAAAAATAAAAGACTAATGTAATTTTGTTTTTAAAATAAAAAGTAGAGTATTTATTCTCTATATATTATACTCCTATATATGCTCCATACACTAATGAGAGAAAAAACGAGCAAACAAGGAGGAGAGTGTAGCAATTTTCAAAGAAGTAAGAAAAGGCACCACAGTCGTTCAACTCCCCTCCATCATCCTCATTGGTGTTAGGCTTCGGCGTTGGGGGTAGTTAGTCACTACTTACTGCCATCCACCACCCAGCGTCACAATATCCGCCGCTTCTTCTGAATTCCAACCTTCTTCAACCCCAAACCCTAATCTTAGACAATTGTAATAATAATGTGGCCTGCTAGTATTATATCTACTCCTAACCCTTCCTTCTTCCTATTTCTTCCCTCTAACAGCAAACCCTCTCTTATTCATCCTCACATTTTCAACTCATCTCCGACGCTACGCCGCTCTATTTCCTCCGATTTCAACGGTTGGGCAGAACTCGAGACACCCGTCCACCCCTCCACCACCGACAAAAGTCATAATTATGCTGCTGCTGCTATGTTCGGTGTTGGAACTTCCATGGCTCTTCTTCTTGCCACGTTCTCCCTTTCCGGAAAAAGTAATTCGTCGCTTATGTTTCATCTTTGTTCTTGTTGTTTTTGGTTCTGAACACTGAAATTGATTTATGTACGTTTAGGTTTCAAATTCACAAGCCCGTTACAAGGAATGTGGAGTACTAGTACTCATGATAGAAATGAATCTGTTGAGTTTGAGGAAGCAAATGAGACAACTGCCGAGGCAGATACACAAACTGTTACGTCTGGTAAGCAAGTACAATGGGCATGTTACTTCTACATCTGTTGTGAATTGTGACTGTTTTCATTTTTAATACTTAATTTTACTTTCCCGCTACCTTAGAGTAAATTGTCTTTTTAATAGCCGTGCTTGGGAGGGGATTGGAAATTTGGAAGCACTTGATGCCCCGAACCAAATTAAAGTGATGGTGAAAAAAAAATTGTCTTTTTAATCCCCACTCACGGTTTGCAATTGCAAATCACGGAAAATAGTTTTTTGTTCAAATTATGCTACAAAACACTGCTATAGTACAACTATAGCCGCTTATTCACAATATTTTGTACTAAATAACATATCATCGAACAATAACAACAATTTTTTCAAATTATGCTATGCTATAGTGCTGTAGCCACTATTTAACAACACTGTCCCTGCCTGAAAGTGTAATACAGTGTCTGATTTTGCAGTAACTGATCCTACAACTAGGCTCTCATAAATCATTTTAGTGTTTGGTAAATAGTTTTTTTGTCCGAGTTTGTCTATGATGCTAACTCAGTTGCTTAACTTAGAGTGATGCTGATTAGTCACACTGATGTAATAGCCAGGGACTCACGTGTCAGCTACTTAAACAAAAAGCAAAACCGAAACATTGTCATTTTCAAATTCACTCCCACCAATTCCTCTCCCCTCCTCTTACCACCCCGCCCCACGAGCCACAACTCATGCCACCTCTTCTCTCTAGTAATATATTTTGTTTTTGTATCAATAATGTTACAAATATTTAACTTGGAAGAAAAAACAAGGCGATGGATGACAATTTTATAATTAATAGTGAAAATCTATGGAGCACAGACACTCCTCGGATTAAGTGTGTCCTAGTGTCAAACACACATCCAACACCGACATGAGACCGACAAATACTATAACAATGAATTATGTATTTTTCTCAAATTATTTTCGGTGCCAATGTGTCAGTGTTTGTGTTGTGCCTGGTGTTTGTATCTTTGTTGTCAAAATCGAGATCCCACCAAAGATCTTTGGGGTTTAGAAATAGCGTAGACCGTAGGATTGTAAGATCCCACCTAATAGACAAAATTATAAAAGAAACTATGAAAAATGACCTTTCATAAAACAAACTTTCGTTAATCATCATTTTCATTGTCTTAAACATCACCTAAAAACTTTTATAAATAAAAAACATCATCCTAAAACTTGAATTTCAAATTATTCTGATCAAGTCTAACATCTTCATCTCCTTCATTTTGGGTTCCTTTGTCCAAATCTTCACCTTCTATTCCAAATTTCATTTTCAAGTGCATATTCATCATTGTCCACAATTCACTCATCATCGGATCAATGCCATCAAGGCTATATTCGACCATCTTTCTAGCTTTCTTTTTCTAGGAAGATGGTAGAATATAGTTTTGATGATTTTGATTATGATGATGAGTGGAATTTGGATAATGAAGAATGTCCACGTGAAAATAAAATTTGGGATTTTTAAATTGAAAGTGAAGATTTGAAGGGAGGAACCCAAAATGAAGGAGATAATGTAGCTGCCTCTGCTTAAAATGATTTGGAGATCAACAATCTTTGATGAAGAATTTGAAGGACTTGGAGTTAATCAGAATATTTTGAATGATTTGTTGAACTAATGATGTTTAAGAAATTGATGTTTTAGGATGCTGTTTTTTATTCATGAAAGTTTTTAGGTGATGTTTAAGACAATGCGAAAGATGATTACCAAAAGTTTTTTTTTTATGAAAGGTCATTTTTCTTAGTTTCTTTTATAATTTTGTCTATTAGGTGGGATCCTACAATCTACACTCTTTCTAAACCCCAACAATCTTTAGTGGGATCTCGATTTTGATAACCATAGTTTTGGTTATCATTTGCTTTAATGTTTATATAAACATTTAATTCTATTTGGTCCAGTTTTGATCTAAACATTTATTTATTCATTGTTTCAATAGTTTGATATTTTGTGCTTAAGATTCAACATGAGTATATACTACCTGTGTTGTATATTTCTCGAAACATCTTCATCTATTTTTTACCCTTTATCTATCAGAAGCTACTGAAAAGCCAGGACGAGTTACAATCCCTGTTTCAGTGGATTCCACCCAAGAAGAAGCATTGTCAATCTTAAAAAAGTTGAAGGTTTGTTTCTAGATGTATGATAAATTTATATATGAAAAAGGTTGAAGTGTTCTGTACTTTGTAGTTTGTACAAATTAAGATGATTTCAAAGTATATAATAATAATAATAATAATAATAATAATAATAATAATAATAATAATAATATTTCATTTTTGGTATAGGAATGTTATTTGTTATAATTTTGATCTACTGAATATGTTTTTTAAATATAATATTTTCTTGACATTTGAACCCTAGCTCTCCACCTTATTTTGTTCATTGTAGTGCAGTTGGTATACATCGCTTGAGTCATTTGTTATGATTTGGATTATGCTGGATATGTTTTTAGCTACTGAGTATGTTATATGCATTCTAGAAGAAAAGATAAAGCAAGAGTTGAGGAAAAAAAGTCACATAAATGTTCATATAGATAGTATATGCATGCATTAAATATTGTTTTAATATCAATGATGATAAAGTGTAACTTGGTATTTCTCTAGACTAGAGAACTTCTCGATGTAGAACTAGTATATTCATAATTGTACATGTATTGCTTAGTAATTACATGCAATATTGTTCTTGTAATTTATTCCCTCACCATTGGTTGTGTTCCACTATGTTGCACTAAAACAGTGCACTAGTTTTGTGGACTTTGGTGGAATTGTAGTTTTGATGTTGTTGTTTGTGCTGATTTGTCTAGATAATTGAAGATGATGCGGAAGCTAATGAATTGTGTACCAGAAGAGAATTTGCGAGATGGCTTGTTAAATTAAATTCATGTTTGGAAAGGTTAGTTCTTGTGCATGATGCATGTAACATCGTTCTCAAGAATTGGTTTAGAGCTCAAACATGTAGATTTGCGCGGCTTCCATTAAAAATGGGTTTCTTTTCTCTGTCTTCCAGAAATCCAAAACACAGGATTGCTCCAATTGTATCCTTGTCTGGCTCTTTAGTTACTGCATTTGATGATATCAATGTTGATGACCCAGATTTTCAATCTATTCAAGGTATTAGAAGTTATGGAACTTCACTCGAACCCAAAATCAAGTTTCTTACATGCAGTGATTTGAATGATTTATAATATTGGCAATTCGATGCTAAAGTCTTAGCAGAAGCCGGTGTGGTCCCCAGCAAATTATCTTGGCAGAATAGTTCAAATGATTGTGGATCTGACTATAAAGAAGGCATATTTTTTTTTCCTGATAGGTGAATTTGCATTCCATCACTCTTTTAAACTTCACAATCACATTACACTGTACTGAATGGAAAATATGTCAACTGCAGATTCATTTCACGACAAGATTTAATGGAGTGGAGAACTTCGCTGGAGTATGGATTTGTCTCTGGAATAATTGATCAGGTACGCGGTTTTAAAAAGATAAGTATTTAGGTGATTTTTAAAGCATGATGAAAAACTTCACACGTGTCATCTCTTAAAACTTGACTTTTTTACAGTCCAGGTATTAATTAAAAAAGCTGGTTATATGGATGTGAAAGAGATAACATATCCGGGAGTTTATTTGGACATGTTGGCAGGAGATAGTAGTATACTCAGAAAAGTTTTTGGTATAATCTCTTAGTCTTTCCTCCTATGTATTGATGTTTCTTTTTCCTCACTAACAATAACAATTGACATATTTGTTTAGCATATATCAAATTCCTTCCAACAATTATTCCTAGAAATATGCTCATTGTTGTCAAATGGCAGCTCTGTGGCAGTATGTATTATTGAATTTAGATGAGGATTTAAAGAGGAAATGGTTCCCATGCTACAGAGCAAGCTCCTTGGACAGATCTACTGCCCTCTACCCATTTATTACAGAAAATATTCTTCAAGTTTAATTTCTCTCTCCTTTTCTTTCCTATTAGTAAATATAAGACTCCCTTCCTCTCGCTGCCGCCTCTGATAGCATGTCGACTCTTTCTAGAATAAACTTACTATAACATCCCTTATTAAATTTGTCTAGAATATTTAATTGAATATTACATACAGGTACTTGATACATTAAAATTACAGAGAATTTGTTCGAATACAGAATTACAAATAACAATTTATTAATATAACAATAGTTAATACATCCAAATCTGTCAATATACAAGCAACAACTAAGAGAGTCTTAAGCATGATTGAAATACTACAAATACGTGAGATAAAAAATCTAAAACTCCACTCGAAGCAGTCACTCGTCAACGTTTTTACCTTTTAATGTCTGCTTATCTGATACAAAATTGTGAGGGGTGAGACCTACTTATCTTATTGAGTTCCTGATAGAGACCACGTGGCAGAGACCACATGGCAGAGAATAATAATGATGAGGCAATCATTTATCACAGATCCCATGGGCCCAAGGTTTGGAGGGTTTATTCTAGAAGGGGCAAAAATTGGAATATGGAATGATTCTGTTATATTGGATTGAGGAGAGAGATTTGAGAATTGTGTATCCATTCCGTTACATAAGGGAGTAAGGAGAGGTTGAGAGGATTATCTTTGTGAATTCATTTGTTTGTTATGGGTGGAAAGCTCTAGCTTTCCATAGGAGCTTAGCTCTGGTGTTAGTCACAGAGGTCATTTCCCTCTTTGTATTTCCCCAATTTCATCATTAATAAACACGATTCTGCATTTTCTTTGTTTGTTAATTGACTTTACTCTGTTTGTAATCTGGGTTCTCAACAAATTGGTCCGACCTACCGGATTCCGTTGAGGGATCAGTGAATACCGAAACAGAAAACTACGTTGAAAACGATGGAAGCTAAAGTTGAATCGTTGGAGAATGAACTCTCTGATGTACGATCCTCACTCACAGCGGTAGAGAACGCCGTTAAGGACATGCTGGCGGCGCTCATGGCGATGTTGGAAAGATCTTTGGGCAAATCGCTTCAGCTCAGCGAACCCAGCGTTTAAGTTCAGCAGGGTGTTGGAGGGACCGGAAAATCACCGGAGACAATGAAAGAGGTGACCGGCGAAGGAAGTTCAGGAAAGGTGATTCAGTTACAAGGAGAAGCACTGTCGGAGTTTCGACATTCTGTTCCGAAGGTAGAGCTACCGTCGTTTGGAGGTACCGATCCCACCGGGTGGATATCTCGAGCAGAGGTATATTTTCGAGTACAGAACACATTACCGGAGGTCAAAGTCAGTTTAGCTCAACTGTGTATGGAGGGTTCCACCATCCACTTTTTCAACTCGATTGTGGACGAAGATAGATCTCTGACATGGGAAGGTTTGAAAGAGGCGTTGCTAGAACGCTACGGAGGAAACAGTGAAGGTGATGTTTATGAACAACTCACATCTTTGAGTTAAAAGGGTACGGTGGAGGAATATATAACTGATTTTGAGTATCTGACTGCACAGATCCCGAGATTACCTGACAAACAATTTCAGGGGTACTTTCTTCATGGATTGAAGGGAGAAATTAGGGGTAAGGTACGAAGCTTGGCTGTATTAGCAGGCATGTCACGTGTTAAGCTTCTGCAAGTTGCCAGAACTGTGGAAAGGGAGGTTGAAGGTGAAGTTGGATCTGGGTATTCACGTGGATCTAGACCTAATGGGTACGGGTTCAAAGCTGGAGGTAATGGGTCGGGTCGAACTGGAAACTCTGATTGGGTTATGGTTAAGGGAGAACAGGAGCGTGGGTCTAATGTTAATGATAAAGGGAATATTGGGCTCAAACGTGACAAATCAGCCCAGAATGGAAACAGAAGAAATGGAGCAAGAGATAGAGGTTTTTCTCATCTCACCTACCCTGAATTACTTGAAAGAAAACAAAAAGGCCTTTGTTTCAAATGTGGTGGGCCTTTTCACCCCATGCACCAATGCCCTGATAAGCAATTGAGGGTGTTAATAGTAGAAGAAGGAGATGAGGAGCTAGAGGGAAGTCAGATTTTGGCTGTGGAGGTTGACGAATCTGAAGAAGCAGAAGGAGAGATTAGCATGATGAGCCTCATGAACCTCAATGTTCAAGCTAAAACCAATCCACAAACTATGATGCTCCAAGGAAGAATCCATGAAGTACCTGTTTTGATCTTAATAGATAGTGGAACTACACATAACTTCATTGATCAAAAGTTAGTGTTTAGAATGGGTTGGGAGGTGGACAATGATTTGAGTATGAAGATTAGATTGGGTGATGGTTTTCAAACTAGTACGAAGGGACGATGCAAAGAAATTGAAGTCGTACTGGATGATTTCAAGGTGAATTGTTCCTCTCATTTATTTGAATTGAGAGGTCCGGATATGGTATTGGGAATTGAGTGGTTGAAGACTCTTGGTGATACTATTGTGAATTGGACCAAGTAAACAATGAGTTTTTGGAGCAATTGTAAGTGGGTTACATTGCAAGGCTTGGGTAGTGAAACTGAGGAGGCATTGAAAAGCATATTGAGTAAGAGGAATAGTGTTAATGAAGGAGTGTTGGGATTTTTTGACAAGAGCGTAACAGTAAAGAAGTGAAACAGAGATTGACTAACATTCAACAAGAGGAGTTGCAGACTTTGTTGGACAATTACAGTGGAGTGTTCACTGAGGTGGTCGGGTTACCTCCTAACCGGGGGAGAGAACATGCGCTTAACATCAAGGAAGGGGAAGGTCCAGTCAATGTAAGACCTTATCGCTATCCCCACCTTCATAAAAATGAGATTGAGAAGCAAGTAAGAGAGATGCTGGCTGCTGGGATTATACGACATAGTTCTAGTGCTTATTCCAGTCCGGTAATATTGGTTACAAAGAAAGATCAATCTTGGCGTATGTGTTTGGATTATAGAGCACTTGACAAAGTAACTATTCCGGATAAATTCCCAATACCGGTGATAGAAGAGTTGCTAGATGAGCTACATGGTGCTAAGTACTTCTCTAAACTTGATCTCAAGTCCGGGTACCACCAAGTAAGAATCAAGAGAGGTGATGAAAATAAGACCACATTTAGGACTCATGAAGGACATTACGAATTCTTGGTCATGTCCTTTGGGCTGATGAATGCACCCTCTACTTTTCAAGGGTTGATGAATGATGTTTTTAGAGATATGTTGAGAAGAGGAGTATTGATGTTTTTTGACGATATTTTGATCTATGGATCTGATTGGGAGTCACATCTGATTCAGCTTGAGCAGGTTCTCAAATGCTTAAAGCAACACAGTTTCTGTGGAATATCTTGGTCATATGATTTCAAAGGAGGGTGTTTCTGTGGATCCGAATAAGTACTAGAGTGTACTTGAGTGGCCTATACCCAAAAATGTGAAGGGAGTTAGGGGATTCTTGGGTCTTACTGGATATTATAGAAAATTTATCCGCGACTATGGTAAGATAGTCAAACCATTAACTGAATTAAAAAAAAAGATGCTTTCAAGTGGAGTGAAAAAGCACAAGCAGCTTTTGAGGATTTGAAGAAAAGATTGGTTGAGGCACCAGTTCTGGTGTTGCCAGATTTTGGCAAGGAGTTTATTATTGAGTGCGACGCATCTGGCAGTGGTTTAGGAGCTATTCTTATGCAGGGAAAGAATCCTATTGCCTATTTCAGCAAAGCTCTAGGACCACGAAACTTAGTCAAATCTGCATATGAAAAGGAGTTGATGGCTTGTGTTTTAGCTATCCAACATTGGAGGCCATATTTGTTAGGTAGAAAGTTTATAGTATCCACAGATCAGAGGAGTTTAAAGGATTTGCTGCAGCAAAAAATTATAAATGGAGAGCAGCAAAATTGGGTGGCTAAACTCTTGGGTTATGATTTCGAAATAATATAGAAACCTGGTTCTTTGAATAAAGGTGCTGATGCTTTGTCAAGGGTACATGAAGGTGATTTGAGTAATATTGTGACTTTTCCTTATTGGAATGAAAGCCAACAAGTCTGTGAAGAAGTGATAAGGGATGAGAAGTTGAGAACTATTGTTGAGGATCTCAAACGTGATCCTAAATCACATTCTGAGTTCAGTCTTAATCAGAATATTTTATTGTACAAGGGTAGGCTTGTGTTGTCGAGTCAATCTACTTTAATCCCTCGTATGATGCAAGAATTTCACAAGTCGCCACAGGGTGGTCATTCTGGCTTTCTAAGAACATATCGAAGAATTGCTGCAAATATTTATTGGCAAGGGATGAAGGGAGTTGTGCAGGAATTTTTGAGGAGTTGTGATACTTGTCAGAGACACAAGTACCTTGCCACATCCCCTAGAGGTCTCCTTCAGCCATTGCCAATTCCTGAAGGGATTTGGTAAGGTTTATCCATGAATTTTATAACTGGTTTACCCAAATCTAAGGGATTCGAAGCGGTGATGGTAGTGGTGGATCGTTTGTCAAAATATTGCCATTTTGTTCCTTTGAAACACCCCTACACAGCCAAGAGTTTAGCAGAAATTTTCATCAAGGAGATAGTTCGTTTACACGGTGTTCCTATTTCAATTGTAAGCGATCGGGATCCAGTTTTTTATGAGTCACTTTTGGAGGGAGATTTTCAGGTTGCCGGGTACGCATTTGAAGTTTAGCTCGGCCTACCACCCAGAATCTGATGGGCAATCTGAGGTCGTAAACCAATTCCTTGAAACATATTTGCGATGTTTTGTAGCAGGTCAACCTAAGGATTGGGTAACGTTGATTCCTTGGGAAGAGTACTGGTTCAATATGTATGAAGCCCGGACACGAACACGGACACGGGACACGATACGGACACCGGACAATGTAAAAAAACTTAGGACACGGACAAGGCTATATATTAATAAAATAAAGCAATTTGTGAGCATAATTTATAAAATAGTCTAATGAGAAGCATAATTTATGTTTATTTAAACTTTGTACTTTCAATCAACTATAAAAAAAATTCATCAAAACAGTTTGAGTACTTTCAAATTAAGAAAATTATCTAAAACGTGCTGGATAGGTGTCGTCCGGGTGTCGTACGAGTGTCGGTGTCTGACACGTGTCCGACACAGCGACACCCCCTACTTTAGGGGTGTCGGAGCTTCATAGCTACATACCATTCTGCAACTCAGCAAACCCCTTTTGAAGTTGTTTATGGAAGGAAGCCTCCATTGATGGTGTGTTGGAGTTTAGGCGAGACTCGAGTAGAAGCGGTTCAAAGAGAGTTGCAAGATCGTGATGAAGCTCTAAGACAGCTGAAGGCTCAGTTATTAAGGGCTCAAAATCGTATGAAATCTCAAGCTGATATTCACAGAAAGGAGAAATCATTTGAAATCGGTGAATGGGTTTTTGTCAAGTTAAGGGCTCATAGACAACACTCGGTGGTTACTCGCACTCATGCAGCAAGACATTATGGGCCATATCCTATAATTGAAAGAGTTGGAGCAGTGGCCTACAAATTAAAACTTCCTGAAGGTTCAAAAGTCCATCCAGTTTTCCATGTTTCATTGTTGAAGAAGGCAATAGGAAATTATCAGGAGGAGGAGCCATTACCAGATAACTTAGAAGGGGATGCAGTGAATATGTTTCAACCTGAGAGGGTATTGGCTGAACGCATGATAAAAGAGCATGGTGAAGAAGTCCAACAATGGTTGGTGCAATGGCAAGGAAAAGCTGCAGAAGAAGCTACCTGATAAACACGATTCTGCATTTTCTTTGTTTGTTAATTGACTTTACTCTGTTTGTAATCTGGGTTCTCAACAGTTCCCTACTAACCCTCCCTAGGCTAGTAAGGCCTAAGTCATAATTTTTCTATCAGTTGATTAGTCAAAATTTTATAAGTTTTAATTCATAGTCATAATCATAAAACATAATAAGGTTTAACACACAAATGTCTCATCTGAATGATATTAAATTTAGATCATCACGAAGTCTGAGTCGCAATCAATCTGAATTCCCAATAATATACATAAATTCCGTTAGTTTGAAAGTTAATGATTTCATAATCAAATGGAGGAAATCTATTACATTAATACGAGAATTCCTCCATCTCCATGACAACATATGATCAACTAACATGATTATTCTAAGTACTTAAACTTAATTTTGTAACCTGTATACCATAATCATATATTCATATATGTGTATGTATGTATAGATGTTTTCTTCAATTAAAATCTTGATTGCATTACAATTTCGTACTCTGATCAGAAGTAAATAAATTGTCACTTGTAAGAGTATGCACTGACTCATACTAGCTTCTGGTTCGTTAAGTAAATCACCTACATGAGTCCGCTCATGGCTAAGGAAAACAGTCATGCACTGGTTCATAGAACCTTCAGGTTTCTTAACTTTAAAATCTGGGCCCATATGCCCCGACCAACTCATGTGTCTCATGCAGCGGTGCATAACCACTTCACCAACCATCATACATGCATACACAATGGTATATAGTTCAATAATGACATGCCAGGGTCTTTAGACCTCAAAATCATTCAAGACACTATAGTAATACTTAGCTTAGTCCTTATATTTTCTTAAAATTTCTCTAATTCAAGATTCATGCCATAAATTCCTAGACTACCTAAAGATTTTGCAAGGTACTCACGTTTTTGTTAGATGAGTTGGTGTTTGAGTTTTTAACCAAAACGTTCAATTTTCAAATCCTTGACATTGAGTTCCTTTCTCTGCAAAACAATCTTCCTTCAATCACTATAAGTGGATTGGAACTGAAAAAACTCGCATGCAAAAGGTTTGGGGGGTGATTAGGTGAAGAAGATGGAGGTTTGGTGGTGGTGGTGTTGGTGTGCATGGTTGTCAAAATCAAGATCCCAGTAAAGATCGTTGGGGTATATAAAAAGCGTAAATCCTAGGATCGTAACAAGGATTGTAAGATCCCACAAATTTATCAAAGCTCATAAGAACTTAGTCTTAAACATAACTAAAACATAAAAATATCATTAAAACTTCATTAAATCCAAAACATAAGTTTTAAACATAAAAACTTCATAACCAAAAACATAAAAACTTAGTCTTAAACATATAAACTTATGAGTGAATTTAGAATTAGGATGCAAGGCTCAATGTACATCCATTAAAAGCCACCAGTTCCCCAAGTTTAGCCACCGTTTTTCAATTACGAAGGAAAAACGCGTGAGATCATGAAGAAACAGTTCGTTTTATGGGCCGGTCGGTGTGTTTTTTTGCCCGGGTCTTTCAACCAATGCTTCGATGCATCTGGCGATCTTTCAACCGCTCCTGCAAGGTAGGTGGTCGATAATGCGTGAGATCCTGCGCTCCTGCACTTTAGATCGCACGCTTGAATACCATGTTGTGCGTCACAGAAGGAGAGGAAGAAATAATCTAAAAAATGATCCTTCTCTTGCTCATCTACACCACAACTTCAGTTTATGTAGTCTAAAGGCAACAATACATACGAATAAATATAGATATTATGTCTATTTACATCTTAGAAGATACTAATACTAATATTTTTTCAACTATATCAAATGGAGAATAATGTCGAGCAGTGTAAGCATGACCAAATGAGATACAAGATGGACTCCGAATTTTCAGCACCCTATTTATGCTTTTATTGTGGTCTGTAAACCAGGTTAATGAATGAAGTAGTGCCTGTTATATATTTTATCTTTTAGGTTAGTTATTGTTATGTATCTAGGAGTGCAACAATGAAGTATAATCGTAGAGGAATCTATTGTGAATTATCTGTTTTACAGGACAGAGTAAGCGCTTTCAGCCAAACAAACCTTCAACAAAAGCACAAGCTGCTGTAGCTCTGACAAGTGGCAGGATGAAAGAAGCAATATCTGCTGAAATGTCAAGATTAGAAGCTGAGAGTTCTGCCAGGCAAGATGAGGCAGCAGAGATCAGATCTGAGCTGCTTAGCCGAGGAGACATACAGAAGTTTTGGGATGTGAAGCTTAACGAAGAGATAAACCGCGGTTCTGATGTAGAGATGCTTTACCTTAAGACAGTAAACAATTTGGTGGAAGAGAAGATCAATCAAGAAAAGATAAATGCCGAATTTTTAAAAGAACAGGCAGCGATGGATTGTCAGAAGCAGATGCTGCGTAGTTTGAAAAAGGAAGTTGACGAGGTATCAGAAAAGCTTGTCTCCGAGAGAGTCGTATATGTAGATGAAAAGAAAACTGTACAGAAGTTACTCAGAGATTTAGAGTTCAAGCATGAAGAAATTCTTGACACCAAATCCACACTTGAAGCTGAGAAAGAAGCTCTTCAAATGCTTAGGTAATTTATGACTTACGCTTATTTTATCTTTATGTACAGTCCAATCCATTTTGTTACTATTATGAATTGTTTTCTTTGGTTAGTGCTATATCTTCTTCTGTTTAGTTACATTTTCTAAATGTATTTTGAGTTGGGTGAGTCTGATGATGCAAATGTTGCAGAACTTGGGTGGAGGACGAGGCAAGAAGAAGCCAAGCTCGTGCTGCTGTTCTCGCAGAGGTAGGACGAAGATGGAAATGGGATAACCAAGCTTCAATGTAGGCAGACATGTCCTGTAAATGTAAATTGCCATATTTTTGTTTAAATCTTCTGGCTATCATGCTGTTTGGTATGATATTTCAATGAGAAAAGTAAAGGACGGAGGCTCGTGATATCCTCAACCTTCGTTTTGTATTCGTGGAAGAATTTAGTATGATAGTGAAGTTAATAATAGAACAATGATTGGTAAGTTGAAATAATTTGTGAAATGAAGATCTGTAGCTAATCAAACAAATGTGCCGATGGCCTTGCTGAGATGGCGTTTAATATTTCCGGAGTTACAACTCCGCGGCTTAGTTTCTATGTAATCTCTCTTTTGGCCTCTTATATTACAAAATAAAACGTAGGCCAAAACCCCAAAAGCATCTTGTAGTCCTTTGAGTCAAATATTTATAACAAGTTATTGTGCCGAAGTTTTTTGGCATAAATTATTTGACGAAGCTTAAAGTTATTCCAAAGAACTTATAAAATCGTATGCCAAATGTATCTTGTAATTCAAAACTAAATTATTATATTTGTAAATAAAATATATTTGTCAATAAATGGTTTAAATGATATCTTCGTCCCCGTATGTACGTGCTTTGTAGGAAAATTCGCAGGTTTTTTCTTTGAAACTTTTTGCGTATTTAAAATCCCCAAGTTTTTCTTTTGAATTTTCCTCCGGATTTTAACTTTAGGGGCTAAAATGAAAATGATTTTAACAGAGATGAGTTCTTAAGAAAAAAAGATACATGGACTAAAATAAAAAGGGTTTTGCTAACTAGTGCCTTTGGGACACTAGTTAAGATTACCAAAGTAATACTTGCATTGAAAATTGTGTTTCGTTGTTTTAAAAAAGTACAATACACAAATTTCAAGAGTTTACGTACTATTTTTGTTTCCTTAATCATTGCTCTAAGGACAATGTTCATTTTCCAAATAAAAAAAAGCGCGTAAATATAGGGACAAAAATGTCATTTAAACCAAAAAGAATTCTCCAAGTTAATTTTGTAATAGAAAAAGTGAAACATAATATTGAAATTGTTCAAAATGTTGAAATATTATTTAAAAAATCATGTAGTTATGAAACACATTTATGTGGAAAATGATTTTTAAAATACACGGATCATCGAAAATCAAAGTGAAACAAAATCAATTAAAAAAATAAGTTATGAAGATTGTTGGAAAGGGTAATTTTGTTTTCTATCATAGTTTTTTATTTTTTGTATCATCGGTATTTTTTCTTTCTTTCTTTTTTCTGTGCAAATGAATCATGGGAAAATGTAATTATTTTCTACTATTAATAATTTATTTTAATGAATTAGTATGATTATATGATAGCATATGAAGCAATCAAGAGCATTTTTGATAGAATATTGTATTATATAGATATAAATGTTATTTTAATTCTGATTTTGTCTCGTGAGATTAGCTCAACTGATAGAACATTGTATTGTATATGTAGAGATTTGAGGTTCGAATCCGTCATTTCACTCATCCACATTAAGGGTGAAATTTTTAATCACTAGACTACTTGTGCAATTTTTTTTTTTTATTTACATTTTTTAATAATTTTTAAATAAAAAATTTGTTGTTAATGACATGAAAATAAGTGAACACAGGAAACTTTTACATAGTAGAAGTTGGCATGATCAGTCCTCTAATAATTGATAATATATGAGTACGTCGAATGATTGAGACGTGAATAGATTAATTCCATCGGCCTATCCGTGTGTAGTTTGTGGCTCTACTTGTCAGTTTCACGTTGAGAATATGTCTAGTTAATTTTATTTTATTTTTGTCAAGTAGACTAAATATAAAAATTCCACTTTTATAGTAGATATAAGTTGGATATCGAATTGTCAAAAAAAAAAGTAAGTTGGATGATCGAGATTCAAACTCTCATCCCTTGTATATATAACACAATTTTCTATTAATTGAGTTAAACTCACGTAACATGTCTAATTAATTTATAGTATAAAAGACCGCATATTATCCCCTCTCTTTTGTACCAAAAAAAAGAATTGCATACTATCTAATTAGAAAAAAAATCTTGGAATTATTTTGTCTTTTCTGTTGATAATAACAATGAAATACAATGTGTTAAAAAATTTCAACAATGTCTTTTCCAAATAAGTTTCTTCATAAGTAAGTGAGAGTCAAGGCCCACATTGTGGTGTACTTGGATCCGACGGATATAATTTGTTATATCTTATATATTTGTTTTGGTATATTTAAAAAAAATTATATTATTTGGGATTCGAGATTAAGGATAGTTTATATACAACACCCGTACACTTCAACCCAACAAGACATATTTTATAAAGGACAAATCCGTGAAAGCTCACATGCAGCTCAAAGCGGGATGTGGCGTACTTGAGTGTGGAACAAAACATTGGCGCTAGAAGGAGGGGGCAAACCCTACATGCCTCTAACTCTCCTTAGCCTCGACTTGGGGGCAACTGTTCCGATACATCCAAAAAGTCCCACATTTCTTGGGATCTGAGACTAAGAGTAGTTTATATTTATAACATTCACACATCTTAACTCAACGAGACGCCTTTTACAAAAGACAGATCTGTGAGAGCTCGCATGCGGCTCAAAGCGGACAATACTATAGAACGCGGTGTGGCGTACTTGAGGGTGAAACTGAACAATATTTATATCAGTGACAACTATTTATTTCATGTTAGTCTTATACAATTGTCCAATTTTTTTTTTTGTATTTACCAATAGCATAATTATCTCTTTTTTTATTTATGTATCAATTATATATAATTGTACCATTATGTTTAATTTTTATAAAATGGCGAATGAAACGATTGCCAACACAAATTATTTCACGTACCAACATCCCCCTGTCAAAAAACAACAGCATGTATCAAGACTCTTTCGAGCCACAGAGTTTGAATTGAATTCAATCACAAGGACCGAAACTTTGTAAGTGTATTAGTTAAATATATTTATTAAATTATATTTGATATTATGTCCTCTTTGTTTCCTGATTTCTATTTCAATAAATATTGGGTTTGGTTAGCTCTTTGGTTCCAACATTTTGTTTTAAAAAAATAAACATGGAAAAAAAAATTAAGGCATATTTTAAAATATTAATAGAGTTAAATATATTTTTGATTTTTATAAAATGGAGACTTTTGTCTTGTGAGTCTAGCTTAGTTGATAGAATATTTGCACGTAATGTATAAGGAATGAGGTTCGATCTCAGGTACAACTACTAATTCATTTTGATGATAAGAAATTCTAGCCACTTGACTACCTAACCAAAAACAAATTTGGGATTTTCTAAATTTTTTCCTTATTTAATTTTTATTATGTTTTTAGTCCCCTATAAAAAATTGTTTTATTATCATTAAACTCTTAAAATTTTTGAATTGTTTTTTATGGACATGTTTTAAATATCATATAAAATTTAGAATATTTAACATTGCAAAAGTTCGACATAAAAGTAACAAAATTCATGACCTAAATATCAAAAATCAATTATGCATCTAGAAACATTTTTGTCACATTTATTGAACTAACGAAATATCAATTACATACTATATATAATTTTTTTTATACAAGTGACTGAAAATACCGAAATTATTAGTCCAGACATGCATGACTGGAGTTCGATCTCTAATCCATCCGCTTTATATATATGAGTTTATGATGACTTGTGATCTTGTTTATATACCAAAAGAAACTCAAATCAAGTTCTCCGTGTCCGCACTAATTAATGCAATTTTGAATTAAATAAGTATTGATAAAATAAGAGGAAAACCTATTTTAGCATTTTATATTTAGCAGAGACTATCCTTCTTCCGCCGACCCTTAAACCTTCTTCTTGCTCCAAGGCTTTCTTTGTTCATTCATTGAAAGGGTGATTTTCAAGTCATTTTTTTATTCAAAATTACCTGTGAATTTTTCTTCTTCTCTTTTTCAATCTAAATAAGTGGTTTTCACATCGATTATATTTTATTTTTGTTTTTTGTTTGTAATTTCATCATTTTAGTGCGACGTTATAGTTTGTTTTTCTGTCGTGTGCAGTGTTCTTATTTTTCTGTCTTGTGCAGTGTTTGTTGCTTCAGATTGACAGGTCAACTTTGATCAACTACTAATTCAACCTATGACAAAGTTCGTCAATGATGTAGATCCGGAGGCATAGATGTTCCGATTACTTTATTTTTATCACATTATTTGTAGGCATGAGTATGCTGTTTTATACTATTCACTTGGATGTTGTGAGATTGTTTGCAGATTATTCATCTTTTATGTTTTTAGCGGTGTTGAATTTATACTTGTGATATTCTATGTCTATTTGAACGAATGAACATCCTTTTATTTTTGTCAAAAAAAATTCTATTATATTTGCTTTTATCATTTTTAAGATTGGAAGAATTGTTAATTTTACCAACAAAAAGATTAAAATTTACTTTTGATCTCTAAATATGCATTTTCATTCTAAATAATATTCACACAATTCAAACAAGTTTATTATTTCAATAATTTTTTTTAATACTCCTAGTATGTTTTAGTAGAAACTTCTATATTTTGTCCACGTAGGATAGCTCAAGTGGTAAGAGCTGGGGGGACATATGAGTTGGGTAGAGAGAGATTCAGAGTTTGATCCTTAGCGGGAATAATTTAAATTTCCGATGTACCAAAAAAAAAACTTCTATATTTAGAGGCGGATAGATAAATTCAACAATGGCTTGCTACATTGCAAGTTTGCATTGAGTGGTGTGACTTGTGAATTCCGAATTAAATGATGATGATACAAAAACGACAGAAAGTAACGCACCGCTAACCATGATGAAAAACATACTACCAATCCGTACGGTGGCGTTTAATTTAATGTGGACCAAGATTGCCCCTTCCAGAAGAACCTCTTTTTTAAGTTTTTTTATTTGTTGTTTTTTTAAAAAAAAAGTATATTTTTCAATTCTTGTTTATCATGTAATTTAATGTTGAATTTCATCTTTTATACACTTTTTAGTCAAAAATATTAAAAAAATATTTACTTTTTAAATTCATCAAATAATAAATGTAATTAATCTATATTATAAATCAAAATACATTAATCATTCTATTATTCTAAAGCAACAAATCAAAAGTAAGGGTTTGATCTTTGCCTTAAATACAAAGTAATTTTAAATTTCTTAGCTAGTTGTCTCACCCTTTGTGGTGCCTTCAATTTAGCGAAGAGAACAATGACTGCGTACGACGGTGGATACTCTGGTCTCAACAAAAAAGAATCAGTGATACATATCTACCCTCCCTCCGCTTTTTTAAGTGTCTTTTTAGGATAGTAACATTAAATTAAGAAAATATATTTTTGCACTTCATTTTTCCTATTATACTCTTATTTTAATCCATCAATATAACAAGAAATAAACTTTATTTACTATCAAGATAGTATTTTATTGAAAAAATAAATAAAATAAATTAGAAAGTATAATTAACAAACCATACTATTAAAATATTAAACCAAAACTTAATTAGAAATTCTAAATCAAACATTCAATGACACTTAAAAGAAACTGAGGGAGTATAAAATAATACACACACATGTATAAAGTACTTTTACATTGACAAACGTGTGTTCATTAAACTCAAAATAAATTTCCCTGTGAGGTGATAAATTATTCTATATATTATATTTAATTGATATATGCAGCAGCATGAATTGTTTATAAAATTAAATTAAATAAAAGTATGTATGTAATGGTTTTAATAAAAATGAAAAATGGGCCAACAATGCAACTTGTCAATGTTTGTGGGCATGAGTCAACAATTTCACACAAGAGACCGCGGCATAAATTGAAGGTGCCAACGGAGCCCATGCCTATAAATACAGGCTTTTCATAAGCTCATAAGTCACACACCAGCATACATATCTTCTTCTCACTTTCATATTGTTAGTGTTAATTAGTTAACTCCCTTTTAGAACCACATTACCAAATTATCAAACTAAGCATGGGTGTCTTCACATTTGAGGATGAAACCATCTCTACTGTGGCGCCCGCTAAGCTTTACAAAGCTTTGGTGCATGACGCTGATGACATTGTCGTAAAGGCTGTTGACAACATCAAAAGTGTTGAAATTGTTGAGGGAAATGGTGGCCCTGGAACAATCAAGAAGCTTAATTTTGTTGAGGGTTAGTACACTACACACATTTTTTTTTATAAACAAATGTTAGTAAATTAACAGTTTGGTTCTGGTCCAAAATTCTGGATCCGCCACTTTACATATATACAAAATGACCTATATTAATCAATATGAATGTATATGCAGGAGGACAAAGCTTGTATGTGTTGCACAAAATTGATGCAATTGATGAAGCAAACTTTGGATATAATTACAGTATAGTTGGGGGAGCTGGTTTACCACAGACAGTGGAGAAAATATCATTTGAGGCAAAATTGGTTGAAGGTCCAAATGGAGGGTCTATTGGAAAGATGACTGTTAAATGTCATACCAAAGGAGATGCTAAGCCTATTGAAAGTGAAGTTAAGGAAGGCAAGGCTAAGGGTGATGCTCTTTTCAAGGCCATTGAGGGTTATGTTTTGGCCAATCCTAATTACAACTAATCCATCTTCCAAGTTATCATAAGTAAACATGCATGAGTGTGTTTTTTGTTGTTGTTTTTCTTTATTTAAGATAGTTCTCAAATGTAATAAATTGTGTTTGCTTGTCGAGTCTTCCTTTTGCTACACATGTTGTGAGATTTGATTTGTATGTATCTCACTTAATCATCAATAATCAATAGTCATTACAAATGAAAGCATTATCCAAATTATTCTTTTTTTGTTGTTATTAAATTTAGAAACTAAATGTATTTAGCGTTTTTTATAATGGATAATAACTTGAAGGGCAACAATACAATAAATTTAAATTTTTATTTTTGTCATCTAAAAATTTAAAGACATGTTACATAGAAAACTTAAATGACTTATCTGTTAATATATGTATAAAATTTTCACCGCAATTAACGATGTCTAATTTTTGTCTAGAAATCTGATGACACATAAGGTGGATTCTTCATTCCCAACCGAATTCCTGACCACATATTTAAAGAGCTTAAAACTCTTATCAATTGGACTAATCCATTGTTACATGTCTTGTTAAGTTCATACTAGTGATCTACCTGAAATCCCACACCCATCTGGGTGTGGTATACGTTTCCCAAGTTAATGTTACTGATAAGGTTTTAAATCCCAATGTTGCTCATAATTTTGCAAATTTTACAGTAATATTAGAATGAAAATGATGGTTGTAACATTAGACATATCGGTATGGCCGACCCTTAGGGGGTGCAAGATGCCCTAAGGTGTTGGGCCTACATTTTTTCATGGCCTCCACAAAAAATTTATAAGTTAATAGGTCTCTTAGAAAAATAATGATTTTAAAATATAAAATAAAAGTTATAATATTTTTTAATTTAATTTTGTTGATCCAATCTAAAGCGGTTATATATATGTTTAAAAAAAATAAAATAAAGTTGACAAAAAAATTATCCGATCTCAAACATAAACAACAATAAGTGTATCTTCTCCTTTTTTCTCTCACCACTAGAAGGAAGACTTTCTTAAGTTTATAGAAGAAATTATTTTATTGTTAAATTGATTAGAATATGAATATTTGATAATACTATAAAAATGACATAATTTTATGTTATGTAAAAGAGAGAGTGTTATTATTTTTGAGTTTTTGCATTTTCTATTAAAAAGACTATTTTTAATATTCGGTGCCGGACCTCCAAATTGTCGGGGCCGGCCCTGCATAGTAATTATATCGATGACGAAGAGCAGTGGCGGAGCAAGACTAAATTGTAGGAGAGGGCCGTAAATAAAATATCATGATACAATTTGATTTTTTTTAAATAATATATATAATTTTGATCACTCCTTTTAATAAAAATAGATACAAACTATTATTATTGGTTTATTATGATTATTTGTGGTGGTTATATTTAAATAATTTAATAATATTGACCACTCCTTTAAAAAAAATTAACTGCAAACTATTATATATTTTTTTTGTGGAGAGGCTAATATTATTTATTAAAGCATCACCTTTACGAGAAGTAAAGAGAGCTAAGTACAAGAAACAGAGGCATACCCCATCCATCAATACAAACCAAACAAAACAACAGCACACAAACACAGCACACAGCGCACAAGGCCGGGGAGAAAAAATAAAACACAAAGGCAAATCAGGCGCAGGTATCAAATCCACGCCTCTTCAATCAATTGATGTGCCCAATACCACTGAAGCAGATACAACTTTGTGATAAATTTTATCGGTTGTAAATATATATACCTTAACAGTTAACAAAAATATGTATATATACATACAAAAAAATTATCGGCAAGGGTAGGGCGGTGGCCCTACACTGTCCTAACCTAGCTCCGCCACTGACGAAGAGAGAGCAACATCGATCAATTTTTTAAAGAAGCATGAAGCTTCTAGGTAAGAGTTTTTTAATGTAGTAGTGTCTAAGGCCAAGTAAAAAAATCTGCAGAAGAGTTTTCAGGTTCGTATTACCCACTAGAGGTAGGATGTGAGATTGAGCTTTTTTTTGTTATTTTTCCTTTTCTTTTTATTATTAATTTTCTCTTAGTTTGTTATTTGTTGTGCATTTTATTTTTTCACTTTTTTTAGATTAGTCTTTTGTCCCTAAATTATTATTTAGCTTTTTCATGCTTGAGAAGATTTTAGTTCATTTCCCTCTTCTCTTTTTGTTCTTACTTTAATTTATATCTATTTTGGATGTGGCTCACATGAAATCAAATAGGGGACACAATTACCCACAGGCCGCCACCAATGCCGGTGACAAAATGTTATAGAAAAATGCGAAAAAGTGTAACGAAGAATGATGTGGATGATGACTCAAAGTAGTAGAATATAGCTTCCATATGCTTCAGTCCACCAAGTAAACTTTAAGCTTTGCTTTAAATAATCATATTCATTATTCATGCCATCCATCTATGTTATGTTAACTTTCCCATTTTTTATTTTTTATAATTGAGACAACTCATATAAATATAAATCTTGCAATTGAGCGGGACACATTTGTCATTGAAACTTCTATTCTAGTTAATCAGACAAATTAAAACCCATTGATCATAAAGACAAATTGTTTATGTTCTATTTAATGTGTTTCTTTTCCTTTTTAAAGCATCCTTCTTGTATGATTTTTATGATTTTACTAGTTGTTATGAATTTATAGTGTAAAACTTTATTACACATAAATATCTACGAAGTAGATTTAATTGAAGGCATGTGTAACAAAATATTAACTTGTATGTAATCACTTAGAAGAAAAATATTACAAATACTATTTTCAAAAGTCTCTATAATACTTATTTTTTTGATTTTTAATTGACTGATATCAATGTAGACCACTTTAAAAATAGGTTCCACGTAAAGTGACAAGACTCACATAAATTTCACCAAATTAAAGAATGAATATTAAAGAAAATATTTAAAAGAGTTTTGTTAGTGTAACACTCCAATTTTAAAAATAATTATTTTAATTGGGATTTAGATAATTATTTTACAAAATTAGTATTATAATAAGAAATATTTTACAATAAACAAATTTGAAAGCTATGTATAATTTTGTGTGATTGTGTTTGTTCTTTAAGCGCACACACAAATTCAAAAAAAAACAAACGATAATAGAGAATAATTAAGAAATATTATTAGTCAATTTTATTAATGTAATTATTATATTTGAGATTGACATTGTTCAAATACAAAATAATTTATTTAAAAATAATAGAAATGCTTCAATATTTTATGACACTGTATCATTAGAATCAAGGGGAATACAACATGGAGGCCTACGACAGATAACTCTTAAACAATGTGGCACATTTTTAATTGAGCAACAAATGGGTACTACAATTTCGTTATTGTCAGCTTTGACATTGCCAACCATAGTACCTGCAATAACAAAAAGTAACATCATCACAAACTTAAACAACATCTTCAATTGAGTTTTCATTATAACTAAGTTGGGTTTGCAAAGAAAACGAAAGTAAATATGTTAAGATGAATGGTATGTTAAAACAAGGAGCACTTATTTATATAGAGGGAAAAAAGGAATCCTCAAAAATATTATTATAGTAAAAAACATTAAGACTTTTTTTTTTGACCAAAATCATTAGGAGTTTAGGACATTAATGATGGTCAAACCTTAACTTTAATTTATCTTCTTTTTTTGACGAAAAAATATTTTATCATTTGAAGTATTTTTTTTCATATGTTGACCAACTTTTTATACATTGTTATTTTATTATGCTTGAATTTTTAATGATGTTAATTAAGAACAACTTTTTTTTTTGTTTACAAATGGAGCCAATGAGGATCGAACCTAGGTCCTCATGCAAACTACCCAAATCACTCACCACTATGCCAAAGTTAGTGACATATATATTAAGAACAACTTTTTGTATATAATGTTTAGTAAAAAAAAAAAAACTTTTTGTATTAAATGAGAATAACTTTCATTCATCTTTTTTTGGTGAAACTTTTATTCATCTTTAATTTAATTTCACCTAATACATATTTATTTATTCCTAATAATTTAATAAGTCTGTTGCTCGGATCAATAGGCGAGCAGCACAAGTCGTTGGGTCATCGACAAACTTGCGCTTGAGCACCTTGCGTGAAGCACATACACCTAAACAATAAGCCACACGCTCGATAGTTTACGTGTTCGACACATCAAATAAGGATACACACTGATGGAATAAAATATTTCAACAAGGTATAGGCACGTGGACGTGCTCGTCCACGTCGTCACTTATCTCGCAGTCATTTGACCAGTATGCAAAATCTTCGCTAGGCCTATTCGTCGTGGCTCCGCATTGGGGCTATATATACTCTCTCATGCATAGGACCAGGTAACTTAACTTCTCTTTTAACATCATTCACTTTACACACTAACTTACTTAAGCATCAGAGTGTCTTGAAAGTACACCTCTCGGCCCCTCCATCTCCGAGCAATATTTGATGCTTTAACCACCTCCTTCATTGGCGAGCCAATTTCTTCTGATCAGGTACGATCATATATCATTTACATGAAACCAAATTATGTTATAAATATATTAATAGAATAAGTGGTATAAAAAATTGAACAAAGTATCTAAAATGAATATGAAATAAATATATTGATGTTTTGATTAATGTGTTCATTGATTGGTGTAATAACTCTTTAGGTTGCTTTGTTACCACCTAATGAGGTTACTTTGAATTGTAAGTGTTGAGCACCCCTTGTGCTTCTTATAATTCAATTTTGCTTATCAAGAAAAAAAGATAACAATCTTTGTTACATATGGTATTCAAATAGGTGTAACTTCTCTTTGAACTTCATTCACTAATTTATGCACTAACTTACTTAATTAAGCGTCAGAGTGTCTTGAAGGTACACCTCCCCCCTCCATCTCCGAGCAAATTTTGACGCTTTAACCACCTCCTTCGTTGGTGAGCCAATTTCTTCTGATTAGGTATGATCATATATCATTTACGTGAAACCAAATTATGTTATAAATATATTAATAGAATAAGTGGTATAAAAAATTGAACAATGTATCTAAAATGAATATGAAAAAAAATTTACTTACCAACATTTGTAAGTAAAATTTACTACTTTTGTGCTTGCAAATTATAAGTTATCATTAATCAATTAACTATAATGGGAGGTAAAAAAAAATTAGAGAAATAGAGAGTTTGATTAACACTCAAACAAAAACGGAGGTAGGAAAAACATATTGTATATCAAAACTTAAAGATAGAGATAAATATTAGAAACAAACAAATGAAATAATTAAGAAATAACAATCTACAAAGAAGTATACGCAGTCAATCATAGCAAGTAATAAGTAAAGAGTGTGTCGAACTCACAGGGAATAGATTAAAAATTATACATTCCAAGTTCATTAAAAGTGTTCAGTTTATTGTGATGGTAACAAAACATATTTGGTTTTTAACACAATAAATAAAATAACAGTTGAGTAAGGTGATGATTGAAAATAAGAATAAAAGGGTAGCTGAGATCATGATCCATTTAACATATGAACGAAGCATAGTGAATGATAACTACTGTCGTGCCATCTGTGAGCAAGCTTGCCTTGTGGTGTATGTCTACAACGTTAGATATTAAAACGGGGTATGAGGTCACTGGCCATGTCTTGGTTCCCTTAATCCCATTAGAGTTTTGAAACGCACTTGCTTGTTTGGTGTCCCACTAAGGCCCTTAACTTATCCATAAGAGAAGGTAGGGATTACATGTCTGCTCCCATTTAACCTTATTAACTTTATTATTTCCATTAACATGCTAGATGTCTCTACACATGCAACTTGTATTTAAATCTAAGTTGATCAGTCAAAGAAATAAATGTATTTTCATAAAAACATAAAGTTAAAGATGACACAATAATAATCATTCATTCACATAAATACTTCATTCATTAATATTATATTAAACTTCACATAATCTCAACTACAAAGAGTTTAGCTCAAAGTGAGCATAGAAACAACAACAATAATAACAAGTAAAATAGTGATACCCATTACAATGCAATATATACTCCTACAGACACTGTCGTGCCTCCCATTATCACTGGTCGCCTCCTGCAACTAAGTCTCTCCGACGGCGCAGTAACTCTTCTTCTTCTCAGATCTATTCTTCAATATTCAAGTATCTTCTAGCTGCTTCTTTTAGGTTTAGGGACGTGTATTTATAGGACAATCCTTCTTGGATCGGGTGCAACCTTAATTGTGACTACTAGGCCCAAGGAATAAAGGATATTCCTTTTGCAAAGACCACTTAATCATAGTACAATCATTTGTAATGTTGACAGCTGCCAAGCCAGCCAATTCATTCTTATCCTCCAAAGATGCCTTTAACAATGTTCTAGTACGTTCCCAGATTTGTCTTCTAGCAGCGCTTGACTTGTACGGAGCTCAATGTCTTGACAGTCATTATCAGTAGATGCCTTTTGATGATGATCCAGAACCAAATAACATGTCTTGACATAAGTTGCCTCTAAACTAACTCTTTTTACATCAAAATTACATAAAAACTCCTAATACATAATTCTAGACTCAAAACTAAATAAACTATTGAAATTGCATTAAAACATGGTTTGATCACCATATTGGCAGGAAATAACTCATCAATAAAGGCCTAAATAACGCACATTTAGTGAATCATCAAACATATTCTATTTTTAGTTCCTGTTTATTTATTTTATTGTCTTCATACATATTCTCTTTTTAACTTGACCCCTGAAGCAACAAACTACTAATTTTCTGACTCCTTAGGGTTTTGATTTGTTTTGATGTTTTCAAGAAACAAAATTAGAAACACAATCTTTGTTGGGTGTAAAACTCACAAATGTTAAATTCTAATGATGCAAGATATATTTTTCTTAGCATCATTAGACTTTAATTTTTCTTTTGTAACCTATAAAATTTTATTACTATTTAAATAGGATTTAATACATTAGACATGAACATGGAAAGATGATGGAGGGTAATAACACATTAAGAATATGAGTAATACTGTAATAGTAATAATGCAATATAGAGAGAGTCACATAAGAAAAATGAATTACGTGGCACAAAAGGTGATATTTGACTAAACAATAATGGAGTGTCAATTGAATAGTTTAGGAGTCTAATTTAATAAATAGGGTATATCCACTCTTCTGAATAATGTGGGGCTTAAACTCACACTTAATAGATCTCAACATCTCTTCTCAAGTGTGAATAACTATTAAGTTTCACTGAATTGGCTAGAATTCTAGTTACATGTTTCAGATAAGTTCAAAGAGAATCATCATACAATCCCTACTTTTTATTTCTTGAACTAAATTAGTTGTTTTCCAATCATAATTGCTATAGGGATATAAAATTTGTTGGTATGACTTAGGATTTAACGTGCAATCAAACTTTTGATAATATTTGCTTCGCCTAAGGGATTATGGCTCTATACTAGATAAATGAGACGAATGAGCCAAGGGATTGAACTCTGTCTACTTTGCTATATCGTCGTGACTATTAAAATTTCATTGTTGAGGGCTAGGATCTAGAGTACCAGATAAAAGAGAAAAGATGATTCTAAACAACTCCTAATCGTTTTTCTCATCTAAAGTGTTCAACTTTTATTATAATTATTATTATTATTATTATTGTTTTTGCAATTAAGACAATCAATTGCCATGTGCAACCCCCCCCCCCCCCCCCCCAATTTACACATCCATAAGGTTATTGCCAAATATAGCTTAAGACAGTCCTCGTGGATAAAAATTTAATTACTACTTTGATATTAATTAGTACACTTGTTAATTATTCATCAAGTTTTTCATGTCCACAAGCCATCACCATTCACTTCTATTGGACCTCTTAAATATGTTTTAATCTTAACCCAAAAGCTAGCTCAAAAGATGAAGTTGCCCTCACATATTTATACACTCAACAATCCTAGAATCTAAACAATATGAGACTTAATCAAACTGCAAAAACATATTCAACACCCACCCTTTGAGATGGATTGAGAGATAAAATTGGAGAAGTTAAATATGATTGGAGCAAATCAAGCATATTAGTAAAGAGTAGTCACATATTTAACACAATTATATATGTTCATCGATATTCTTAATTATATGTCGCATGTTTGATATTATTTAATTTAATTTAAATAATGATACATTTCTCAAGTTAAAATGTGAATATTAATTCGTTATATTTTAAAGGATTAAATATATAAAAAAAATTGCATATAGAAGGGGACAAAGCCGGAAGAGAAAAGGAATATACGGTTATAACACGTGGAATAGAAATTTCTATAACGGCATCTAGACACATTTGTTCTAAAGTAGTCGGCGGTGTATCAAATAAGTGAAACCTTTCATCGAACATCCTATTGAAGTTAAAGCATTAGCAACTTTATTGGTTTCACGATAGACATGAGAAATTCGAACATTCTAATTTAATCCATGTGAACTAAATGACAAATTCTTCTAAGAAGAATACGTTCACGCTCACTTTTAATTAATTCATCCATGCCTCGTGCAATCTCCAAGAAAACAACATGTAATTCAATTTTAGTGAAACTTTTTTTTTAAACAATATCAGAGTGCAAAAGCATCACATGAATGATATGACATTCCAACTATATTGGCACTCCACCTATCATTTGCAGCACCCCGATAATTAACATTAAAAAAATAATGAAAAAGATACTTGGGGGACTAGGCCAAAACCCAAGGAAACAATACAAAGATACAACATCTACCTCATTAAAGGAATAACATCTGCCTCATTAAAAACTTTACCAAGAAAACCCCTATGGGATAAAACTCGGTAAAGGAAAAAAGAGTGTAGAGCAAAATAACAAGAAAAAAGAACACCAATGTCAAATGACATAAAGAAAACAACACCAAGAATGGTATTAGCAAAAACGAAAAAAAGGAAGATCAATCTTGTTGCGAGAAAAGTCGTCATTGATGAAATTTGGAATTGAGTCCCACCACAACACGCCTGTGACTTGAAATCCATGATTAGCCGATTTATTTGCACAACTATTTCCTTCGCAAAAAATATGAGATAAGCGAAAACGAAATTCTCTGATAATATTAAGACAGTTAGACCAACGATTTTGAAACCTCTAAGAAACCAAATCAAGGTTACTAAAAGCTTGAATAGTTAAAGAGGAATCACATTCAAACTAAAAATTCGTCCAACCTTTAGTGAAACCTTGTCATCGAGCCAAACACAGTCCTTCATACACACCCCATATCTCTGCCATATATGCACTAGTACTCCCAACCTGTTTGGCAAAACCCCTTTCCAAACCCCACTAGAATCACAAAAGCCCCCCACCCAAGTGACGGACCTACTTGTAACACATTGAGGACCAAACTTACTTATGAGAGAAAATTACAAAAATAATAATGCTTGATGTATTAAACAAACTAAATTATAAATAATGATCTTCAGTAAAATTTGTAGGTTGTGTCTTTGTATGTTTTCTTAATTGGTAAAGACATTATATATAATATGTAACCGTTCGAACTCTGATATTTTAACTTATTCGTATTTAAGAGATAAAATTTTAGTCATTAAGCCAGTTGGCTAAAAAATTATTGATTCATATATTACCTACACTATATTTATTTCTACAAATTTATATGATCTACACTACTTAAAACTTCTAAGTCTGTTCCTGCCCCACCCCCCACATCCAACTACACCACCTAACAAAGCACCATCTGTGTTGATGCAGATGCAGTCTCGTTGAGATGCTCTCCATGGGTTGTTGGTTTGGCTTTGTAGTAACAAGCCACATAATTCATGATTTCTTTCCGAGGTTGGAGAGGTTTTACTAAAATAACATTTTTTTTTATTGGTAGTAGACATAAGAATATTAAAAAATAGATTATCTTTGAGTGTTTTTTTCTCTCACTTAATGATAGCTTTAAATGATAAAATAAGAAAAACTAATGTTATAAATAGTATAGGATATTTATTTTGGGACGGAGAGAGTAATATTTTTTAGTCCCTAATTTTATTTTCTAAATGCATTGTTTAGTCTATGTTAAAATCAAATTATTTTAATTTATCTAAACTCTCAAACTTTAGAATGATATTTTACATGCATGCATGTTTATCACTTTATAAAATATCCATTTACCAAAATTTTAAATTTTGTAATGATATGAAAAAAATATAAATTGTCTAGAAGTCTTAATTTAACTGACAAAAAATACTGCAATTACTAGACAGAGTGTTTTTGACAAGTGTTTAAATTTTGATCTCTCTATTTTATATATGTAAATTTTTTATGTATTGTCATTTCGTCAATGTATATCTAAACAAAATATGAATTTTTTTGGTAACTAAATTTTTTGATGTCATTACAGCTATGCTAATATTGATACTTTGATGTGGCATCTGGTTGGACTTGGTTCACATAGGTAGGGAGATTTCTCTTGAATAATAAAAAAACCGACAAATAATTAGGAGAGAAAAGAATATCTAACAACTGCCACATTAAATGAACAAAATTAGAAACAAATCGTTATCTAATCAATTTCGATTGTCTTTTTTAATTTTTATAAGTTTTTAATTTTGACGTTTTTTTTATAAGTTATTTTTTGTTAAATATGTTTATTTAATTTTTCGTTTTGGTCACCTAAAAGTTTTCTTTAAATTTTAGTTCTTAAAATTATTTGTATCACCGCGTCTTGGTCCTTATATTTAGACCAGTTTGGCCCGGCTTATTTTCTATTTTTTTTCTTCTCCTTAAAAATAATAAAGAAGGAAAAAATTGTGTATGACTCTACTTTTTTTTTTATGTTTTACTTCTTTACTTTATTTCTTTAATATTTTTAAGGAAAAATATGGCTAAATTCAATTTTATACTTCTCTATTTCGTTTAAGCAAAGTAGAAAAGTACTCCCTCCGTCCCATTATATAAAGCACCTTTACTACAAAAGTCTAGTCTCTAAATATAAGCTCCTTTACAATTTTTGTATTCCAATGCAACTTAGTAGTAATAATTAGGGGTATGTATAAGCAAAAAAGTAATAAATGTATCTAGTAAAGTGTAAAGGGGCTTATATTTTGGGACTAGACTTTTATAGTAAAATGCTTATATAATGGGACGGAGAGAGTAGTAAATAAGTCGGGCTAAACGGGGCGTTAAATCAACTCATGCATGGCGTTATTTTCTCCAATGAAATTTATTGAGAATGTTTATTTATTTATTTTTTTTGAATCTATCTTGTTAAAAAATCTCTATTTATTTATATACATTACGATAGGTTCACGGAGCTCCCTCGTGCATTCTCAGGAAAATTTGCTTACGTGGCATTCAATTAGAGTTTCTTTAAGATTTTTTTTCATATTTTTTTTAGATATTTTTTTAGCATAATTTGGTTGCATTCTTGAAAAAATTTGCTTAGGTGTTATTCAATTACAGCTTCACTAATTTTTTTTTGTAAAGATGTTTTTAATTAACTTAAGCAATTAAAATAAAAATTATAGATAACAACAAAAAATAATATTTTACGGATAACAACAACTTAATTTGTTTCCACCCTAGCATAACAAGTCCGAATATAGAAAACACATTCATCGTGAGAAACACATGACATTCATGGTCAAAGAATTTGAACATCAGTTTAGACTGTTCGTGGCTCATGTTTAGTCCAGATATTCCCGAAGCTGCGACGTTAAAATTGATGTATGATTCTATTATTATATCAATTATAAATTACATTTAAGAAATTTTCAGTTATGCATATATGTAATTGCTTATTAATTTTTTCTTTCAACTTTTGTTAGAACTTATGAAAAGAATGTTTCTCTTATACAAATTTCAGTTCATCTCCAAGTTTTTCCATCACGATCTACTTAAAATCACACATATGAGAAATATTGAGACACTTCTACTAGAATGTCAACAAGTAAGACAATTTTCTTTTACAATTTATGAGTATTTTATTATTTTTTTTATTATTATTATTGTTGTTGTTGTTGTTGTTATTGTTATTTTTATTATTATTTTTATTATTATTATTATTATTATTATTATTATTATTATTTCTTTTACTAAAACACTTTGACAAATATCACTGTGAATAAATTGTATGAATCAATGTTTATAATCATGGTTGAAATCAAATATATTGATGATGGTATTTGGTGGTATCAGTCGTGTCAAAAACATAATATATAAGAAGATCATGGCACAAAGTACCAACACAAGAGAGTCAAAAACATACATCAAAAGTAGTTCCACGGTAAGCACCTAAAATTTTCATTTAAAAATCTTATTTTCATAGATTAACTATTTCATCTTAACTTATTAAATATGTAGATTAACTTTTTCTTCTTGACTTATTACTATCAATAATTTTGTGTACTAATAAGTTTCATACTCTATATTTTCTAATTTGTTATCATTGCAATTCATACTTTATATTTTTCAAATTTTTATCTGTGCAATTCATACTTTATATGTTCTAATATTTTATCAATGCGATTTACAAGATCTTATAACAAAGTTTGATGAAACATTAGATGAGAAGGTCAATAAATTTGTTTGATGACATATATTGTTTTCGGTAATACATTTTGATTATTTTCAAATGTGCTTTAATACTCTTTCCATTCCTTTTTATCTGTCGTTTTTAAAAAATATTTTTTTTATGTTATATATATATATATATATATATATATATATATATATATAAGATAATTACATATGTATCGAAGGTAAACGGGCAACAAGCTGCGCCGCTATTCCTTTTTGAATTGCAAAACCAATTCGCTTAAGGACCACATTTACAGATTTATGAGACACAACATTGTTATGCATAACTTTTTGAACTCTATCTAGAAGATTAACAGCATCTGGAGCCAAAAAATATTTGTTTCTAATTATTTGTCGTTTTGACAATTTAGGTTATATTTTACCAATTATACCTTTCTTTCTAATTTTTTGTATCAAAATTTAATTTTTAATTTTTTTACATAAAATTTATTATAAATTTTACACCAAAAAATAAAAGTTTGTTACAATTTTTTATTTGGTGGTTTTTATTTTTTTGAAAGAGAAAGTGGGTGTGAAAAAAAATAGAAATTTATTGGTGGATTAAAATTAGGATATATATTCTAAAAAGAAGGGTATAATAGGAAAATAAGGTACAAAAACACACCTTCCTAATTTGATCTTTTTTCTTTCTTTCTAAAATGA